>OY997264.1:96218949-97468949 GCA_963921465.1 Triticum timopheevii | reverse complement strand
AGTTGTTGCGTTGACAACGAAAGTATGCCGCTCAAAATGTTATTCAATCTCTATTTTAAAAACGAGCTCTGGCACCTTTACAAATCCATGCTTCCCTCTGTGAAGGGCCTACCTATTTACTTTTATGTTGAGTCATCGCCCTTCTTATTAAAAAGCACCCGCTGGAGAGCACACTGTCATTTGCATTCATTATTATTGGTTTATATTGGGTATGACTTGACTGGATCTCTTTCACCATGAATTACAATGTTTAGTCAGTCCTTGGTCTTTAAAGGTGCTCTGCATTTATGTTTTGCGGTCTCAGAAAGGGCTAGCGAGATACCATTTTCTTATATCATGTTATGATTGTTTTGAGAAAGTGTTTTCATCCGCGTTTTATTATTATGGCTCGCTAACTGATTATGCTATTGATATGAGTAATTTTGAGACCTAGGTGTTATTGTGAGTATGGTTAGTTCATAATATTTGCCGAAACCTGAATGCTGGCTTTGCATGTTTACAACAACAAGAGCAAACAGAGTTTGTAAAAGTTTTTCTTTATCACTTTTAGTTTATCAACTGAATTGCTTGAGGTCAAGCAAAGATTTAAGCTTGGGGGAGTTGATATGTCTCCAACGTATCTACTTTTCCAAACACTTTTGCCCTTGTTTTCGACTCTAACTTGCATGATTTGAATGAAACTAATCCGGACTGACGCTGTTTTCAGCAGAACTGCCATGATGTTGTTTTATGTGTAGAAAACAAAATTTCTCGGAATGACCTGAAAATCCACGGAGGCACGTTTTGGAAAATATAAAAAATACTGGCGAAAGAATCAAGACCAGAGGCCCACACCCTGTCCACGAGGGTGGGGGGCGCGCCCACCCCCCTGGGCGCGCCCCCCTGTCTCATGGGCCCACTGAGGCTCCACCGACCTCAATTCCAACTTCATATATTCTGTTTCGCGGAGAAAATAATCAGAGAGAAAGTTTCATCGCGTTTTACGATACGGAGCCGCGCCAAGCCCTAATCTCTCTCGGGAGGGCTGATCTGGAGTCCGTTCGGGGCTCCGGAGAGGGGGATTCGTCGCTGCCGTCATCATCAACCATCCTCCATCACCAATTTCATGATGCTCACCGCCGTGAGTGAGTAATTCCATCGTAGGCTTGATGTACGGTGATGGGTTGGATGAGATTTACCATGTAATCAAGTTAGTTTTGTTAGGGTTTGATCCCTAGTATCCACTATGTTCTGAGATTGATGTTGCTATGACTTTGCTATGCTTAATGCTTGTCACTAGGGCCCGAGTGCCATGATTTCAGATCTGAACCTATTATGTTTTCATGAATATATGTGTGTTCTTGATCCTATCTTGCAATTCTATAGTCACCTATTATGTGTTATGATCCGACAACCCCGAAGTGACAATAATCGGTATACTTCTCGTTGATGACCGTAGTTTGAGGAGTTCATGTATTCACTATGTGCTAATGCTTTGTTCCGGTTCTCTATTAAAAGGAGGCCTTAATATTCCTTAGTTTCCGCTAGGACCCCGCTACCACGGGAGGGTAGGACAAAAGATGTCATGCAAGCTCTTTTCCATAAGCACATATGAATATATTCGGAATACATGCCTACATTACATTGATGAACTGGAGCTAGTTCTGTGTCACCCTATGTTATAGCTATTACATGAGGAATCGCATCTGACATAATTATCCATCACTGATCCAATGTCTACGGGCTTTTCACATCTTGTGTTTCGCTTATTTACTTTTCCGTTACTATTGTTACAATCACTACAAAACCCAAAAATATTACTTTTGCTACCGTTACCTTTATTATCATACTACTTTGCTACTAAATACTTTGCTGTAGATATTAAGTTATCCAGGTGTGGTTGAATTGACAACTCAACTGCTAATACTCAATAATATTCTTTGGCTCCCCTTGTGTCAAATCAATAAATTTGGGTTGAATATGTTACCCTCGAAAGCTGCGATCCCCTACAGTTGTGGGTTATCAGTGAAAGGATGCCTTTCTCGCTTTAGACGCATGTTCAAAAACTCAGATGATGAGTGGGTCGCTGGGCTAGATGTTGAGTACACCACAGTCCTGGGATGAGAGAAGGATCTAAAGGACGAAGAGAGGAAGAAGCCCGTCGTGATCCAGGTTTGCGTGCATGACTTATGCTTGGTCTACCACATATGCCTTGCCGACGTTGAATGCCTGGATTTTAAGAACTTCCTCGAGAGCAACCTAGTCAAATTCGTTACTGTAGACTTTAGGAACGACAAAGAAGTCCTCGGTTAGATAGGCCTCATTGTAGGCAGCCCCTTCGACCTCCAGAAGAATCGGCTGGTGTCCTCTTGTCAGCCTTCAATGCTGACTCTGGCAGGAGCTATGGTTCATCCTTCGTACGATAAACTGGAGAAACCTCCATACATGTTTCATCATTATACATGGCAGCGGAATGTACTAGATATAGACCACATCCACTACACTGCAATGGATGGCTACCTTTGTTTCAATATCTACAAGGGTTGGATGAAGAGCAAGAGCCAAGTGTGCGGTTCAAGCAAAGAAGTATCAGCCAAGAGGAAGAGGGACAAGGACGAAGTCGAGGACGTGGACGAGGACTCCGAGTAATGTGGCAGTGTCATTGCTCATGGTGGTTCTAATGTAGTGTCTACCGGAATAGTTGCAAAGTTTAATTTCAGGTGTGCTTAATTTAATTTCAGGGGTGTGCTGTGCTACGCCCCCAGCAGAACTATGTTATGTTTCTTCTCGTTACTTTAACTCTTCAGTACGTACATACTAGTATTTCTTACATTTCATGTTTTAGTTGGTATAGTACTACCACTCGTTTCTTCACATTATATACGTACAATATATATGGCCAACATCATATAGCCAGCAGTTTAGTGGTCAAAGAATTTCAGGGTGCTTAGTTTTGTCAAAGAATTCCAGGATGCTTAGTTTTATTTGAGGGATGGGTTGTGCTGGACACCATTATTGTGACTAGCCTTTTTAATAGTACTATATGCATAATTTGGCGACGAGCGCTCTCAATTGTACCACCTTTTTTTTAATTTCAAGTTTTGCTCCATGCCGCAATCCATCAATACTACTACTGTACAAAAGTATACATTTTTAAAAGGCTAGAGGGCGGGGCAGTCTAGCTTGGTCGGTTTCACGAGAGGCGAGGGCCTTTGTGATTTGACGGCTCATTACTACTGGAAGGCGGGGCCTTGTGATTTGACTGCTCGTATAAATGCGCCGATGACCTGAGGAGGAGCAAAGAACCGTGCGGTATACTCAAGTTTTCCACTGGAGTAGTACTACGACAGAGGAGCAGGAAACACGGCAGCCCAGTGCCATATGGCGATAAAAAATGATCTAATTTGCTAGTCATCTCATTGTTTGCATTGTTCTATTCATTCCCTCAAAAAAAGCATTGTTCTATTCATGCCTCGCAGAGAACGTGACACGTGCGGTGAAATACCCGAAGCAAAAGATGAAACACAGGAGCAAAAGAAGAAGGAAGATTATCACCCCAAATGATCTAATTCGCCGCGGAGTCGTAACTGCTTCTTCATCGCCTCCACGACCTCCATCTCCTTGCGCGTCTCCTCCGCCATCTTCTTCATTATGTCCATGACGCGGGATTTCTCGACGCGAGCCTTCATCATCTGTTCCATGGCCGCATTACGTACCTTGACAGCAGCTGGGTGCTTGATGCGGAGCTTCGCCAACTCCTCCTTCTGTTCCATGATGCGGGCCTGCAGCATCTTCATCAAGGAACTACTATTCCCATGCAGCTTCTTCCAGCCGGCGTTCTTCTCCTTCAACAGGTCGATCTCGTGGCAGAGCTTCGCCTTGTCCTCCTGAAGTCGCGGGATTTCGTCAGTCGCCTTCTTCTCCGAGGCAATGCTCTTCTTCAGCAGCATCACCAAGCCGGCGGTCAACTCCCCCTTCTTATTGAGCTCAGTGGGCATGTCGTCGAGGCTCTCCTTCAGCAGCTCCACCAAGCCTTGGATGAACTCCTTCTCTTATTGAGGTGCTTATTGAGCTAATCGGGCATGCCGTCGAGGGATAACGACTCCAACGCCGTCAGCTCGGCATGTTCGCCTCCGCAGCTAGGGCGCTCCTGGGAGCCATCGCCTGCCCGTGAAAGATCTTTCGAGGTCTCTGCGTGGCGGCGAGCCCTCTCTTTTTTTTCCACAGCCTTGGTTGCCGCTCCCTTGTTACGAGTAGTTCTCGACCTAGAGCTCTGGTCACCGACCATGGCAAGAACGGACAAAGAAGAAGCACTTATGAGGAGCAAAGGTAGAGTAATTTTTGGTTAGGTAGTTCCCCTCTTTATAACCTAAGTACTAGCACTAGTACTAATACCTGCATAGTGGGAACACGTTCAGGTTTGGTACGTACTAGTAGGTGTGAGCAGGCTTTCGAATGGGATGGGAACAAGGTAAAGATTAATTGATGGTTTTGGTTTCGAGGCCCGAAACGGCCCCCGATGAGTAGACTACACTGCTCAAATGCATAAATATTATGTTACTGTCAAAAATTGGCACAAAATACGAAGGAGACAAATGGAAGTACTGTTGGGGATCATTACAGAAATTAAAAAAATTCTACGCATCACCAAGATCAATCTATGGAGTAACTAGCAACGAGAGAGAGAGGAGTGCATCTTCATACCCTTGAAGATCGCGAGACGGAAGCGTTGCAAGAACGTGGATGAAGGAGTCGTACTCGAAAGCGATTCAGATCGCGGTGGACTCCGATCTAAGCGCCGAACAATGGCACCTCTGCGTTCAACACACGTGCAGCCCGGTGACGTCTCCTGCGCCTTGATCCAGCGAGGAGGAGGGAGAGGTTGAGGAATAGGGCTCCAACAGCAGCACGACGGCGTGGTGGTGATGGAGTGGCACTTCTCTGGCAGGGCTTCGCCAAGCACTTGCGGAGGAGGATAGGTGTTGGGGAGGGGAGGGGTTGCGCCTTGGATGTGGTGCTGCAGCCCTCCCCTCGCCCCTCTATTTATAGGAGAAGGGGGAAGGGGGGCCGGCTCCTCTAGATGGGATCTAGAGGGGGGCGGCGGCCAAGGGGGGAGGGGGCTTGCCCCCCAAGCAAGGGAGGCGCCCCCCTTAGGGTTCCCCCCAACCCTAGGCACATGGGCCCTAGGGGGGTTGAGACCAGCCCTCCAAGGGGCTGGTTCCCTTCCCTCTACAGCCCATAAGGCCCTCCGGGACAGGTGGCCCCTCCCGGTGGACCCCCGGAACCCTTCCGGTGGCCCCGGTACAATATCGGTATGCCCCCTAGCATTTCCGGTGACCGTATAACAACTTCCCATATATAAATCTTCACCTCCGGACCATTCCAGAACTCCTCGTGACGTACGGGGTCTCATCCGGGACTCCGAACAACATTCGGTAATCACATACATATCTTCCTTATAACCCTAGCGTCATCGAACCTTAAGTATGTAGACACTACGGGTTCGGGAATCACGCAGACATGACCGAGACAGCTCTCCGGCCAATAACCAACAGCGGGATCTGGATACCCATGTTGGCTCCCACATGTTCCATGATGATCTCATCGGATGAACCACGATGTCAAGGATTCAAGCAATCCCGTATACAATTCCCTTTGTCAATTGGTACGTTACTTGCCCGATATTCGATCGTCGGTATCCCAATACCTTGTTCAATCTCATTATTGGCAAGTCACTTTACACGTTCCATAATGCATGATCTCGTGGCCAACTACTTAGTTACATTGAGCTCATTATGATGATGCATTAACGAGTGGGCCCAGAGATACCTCTCCGTCATACGGAGTGACAAATCCCAGTCTCGATCCATGCCAACCCAACAGACACTTTCGGAGATACCTGTAGTGCACCTTTATAGTCACCCAGTTACGTTGTGATGTTTGGTACACCCAAAGCACTCCTACGGTATCCGAGAGTTGCACGATCTCATGGTCTAAGGAAATGATACTTGACATTTAGAAAAGCTCTAGCAGACGAACTACACGATCTTGTGCTATGCTTAGGATTGGGTCTTGTCCATCACATAATTCTCCCAATGATGTGATCCCGTTATCAATGACATCCAATGTCCTTGGTCTGGAAACCGTAACCATCCATTGATCAACAAGCTAGTCAACTAGAGGCTCACTAGGGACATGTTGTGGTCTATGCATTCACACATGTATTACGATTCCGGATAACACAATTATAGCATGAACGATAGACCATTATCATGAACAAGGAAATATAAAAATAACCATTTTATTATTGCCTCTAGGGCATATTTCCAATAGTCTCCCACTTGCACTAGAGTCAATAATCTAGTTACATTGTGATGGATCGAACACCCATAGAGTTGTGGTGTTGATCATGTTTTGCTCGCGGAAGAGGTTTAGTCAACGGATCTGTGACATTCAGATCCGTATGCACTTTACAAATATCTATGTCTCCATCTTGAACATTTTCACGAATGGAGTTGAAGCGACGCTTGATGTATCTGGTCTTCTTGTGAAACCTGGGCTCCTTGGCAAGGGCAATAGCTCTAGTGTGGTCACAGAAGAGAGTCATCGGGCCCGACGCATTGGGAATAACTCCTAGGTTGGTAATGAACTCCTTCATCCAGATTGCTTCATGTGTTGCCTCTGAGGCTGCCATGTACTCCGCTTCACATGCAGATCCCGCCACGATGCTTTGCTTGCAACTGCACCAGCTTATTGCCCCACCATTCAAAACATACACGTATCCGGTTTGTGACTTGGAGTCATCCAGATCTATGTCGAAGCTAGCATCGACGTAACCCTTTACGACGAGCTCTTCGTCACCTCCATAAACGAGAAACATATCCTTAGTACTTTTCAGGTACTTAAGGATATTCTTGACCGCTGTCCAGTGTTCCATGCCGGGATTACTTTGGTACCTTCCTACCAAACTTACGACAAGGTTTACATCACGTCTGGTACACAACATGGCATACATAATAGACCCTATGGCTGAGGCATAGGGGATGACACTCATCTTTTATCTATCTTCTGCCGTGGTCGGGCTTTGAGCCGAGCTCAATTTCACACCCTGCAATACAGGCAAGAACGCTTTCTTGGACTGATCCATATTAAACTTCTTCAATATCTTATCAAGGTATGTGCTTTGTGAAAGACCTATGAGGCGTCTCGATCTAACTCTATAGATCTTGATGCCTAATATATAAGCTGCTTCTCCAAGGTCCTTCATTGAAAAACACTTATTCAAGTAGGCCTTTATGCTTTCCAAAAGCTCTATATCATTTCCCATCAATAGTATGTCATCCACATATAATATGAGAAATGCCACAGAGCTCCCACTCACTTTCTTGTAAACGCAGGCTTCTCCATAAGTCTCCATAAACCCAAATGCTTTGATCATTTCATCAAAGCAAATGTTCCAACTCCGAGATACTTGCACCAGCCCATAGATGGAGCACTGGAGCTTGCATACCTTGTTAGTATTCTTAGGATCGACCAAACCTTCCGGCTGCATCATATACAATTCTTCCTTAAGAAAGCCGTTAAGGAATGCCGTTTTGACGTCCATTTGCCATACTTCATAATCGTAGAATGCGGCAATTGCTAACATGATTAGGACGGACTTCAGCTTCGCGACGGGTGAGAAGGTCTCATCGTAGTCAACCCCTTGAACTTGTCGATAACCCTTAGTGACAAGTCGAGCTTTATAGATGGTAACATTACCGTCTGCGTCCGTCTTCTTCTTAAAGATCCATTTATTTTCTATCGCTCGCTGATCATCGGGCAAGTCTGTCAAAGTCCATACTTTGTTTTCATACATGGATCCTATCTCAGATTGCATGGCTTCAAGCCATTTGTTGGAATCTGGGCCCGCCATCGCTTCTTCATAGTTCGAAGGTTCAGCGTTGTCTAACAACATGATTTCCAGGACAGGGTTGCCATACCATTCTGGTGTGGAACGTGTCCTTGTGGACCTAAGAAGTTCAATAGCAACTTGATCCGAAGTACCTTGATCATCATCATTAAATTCCTCTCTAGTCAGTGCAGGCACCACAGGAACATCTTCTTGAGCTGCGCTACTTTCCTGTTCAAGAGGCAGTACTTCATCAAGTTCTACTTTCCTCCCACTTACTTCTCTCGAGAGAAACTCTTTCTCCAGAAAAGACCCGTTCTTGGCAACAAAGATCTTGCCTTCAGATCTGAGGTAGAAGGTATACCCAATGGTTTCCTTAGGGTATCCTATGAAGACGCATTTTTCCGACTTGGGTTCGAGCTTTTCAGGTTGAAGTTTCTTAACATAAGCATCGCATTCCCAAACTTTTAGAAACGACAGCTTAGGTTTCTTCCCAAACCATAATTCATACGTGTCGTCTCAACGGATTTAGATGGTGCCCTATTTAAAGTGAATGTAGCTGTCTCTAGAGCGTATCCCCAAAATGATAGCGGTAAATCGGTGAGTGACATCATAGATCGCACCATATCCAATAGAGTGTGATTACGATGCTCGGACACACCGTTACGCTGAGGTTTTACAGGCGGCGTGAGTTGTGAAACGATTCCACATTTCCTTAAGTGCGTACCAAATTCGTGACTTAAATACTCTCCCCCACAATCTGATCATAAGAACTTTATTTTTTGGTCACGTTGATTCTCTACCTCATTATGAAATTCCTTGAACTTTTCAAAGTTCTCAGACTTGTGTTTCATCAAGTAGACATACCCATATCTACCTAAGTCATCAGTGAGAGTGAGAACATAACGATAGCCTCCGCGAGCCTCAACGCTCATTGGACCGCACACATCAGTATGTATGATTTCCAATAAGTTGGTTGCTCGCTCCATTGTTCCGGAGAACAGAGTCTTGGTCATTTTTCCCATGAGGCATGGTTCGCATGTGTCAAATGATTCATAATCAAGAGACTCTAAAAGTCCATCAGCATGGAGCTTCTTCATGCGTTTGACACCAATGTGACCAAGGCGGCAGTGCCACAAGTATGTGGGACTATCATTATCAACCTTACATCTTTTGGTATTCACATTATGAATATGTCTAACATCACGTTCGAGATTCATTAAGAATAAACCATTGACCAGTGGGGCATGACCATAAAACATATCTCTCATATAAATAGAACAACCATTATTCTCGGATTTAAATGAGTAGCCATCTCGTATTAAACGACATCCAGATATAATGTTCATGCTCAAAGATGGCACTAAATAACAATTATTGAGGTTTAAAACTAATCCCGTAGGTAAATTTAGAGGTAGCGTGCCGACGGCGATCAAATCGACCTTGGAACCATTCCCGACGTGCATCGTCACCTCGTCCTTCGTCAGTCTCCGCTTATTCCGCAGCTCCTGTTTTGAGTTACAAATATGAGCAACCGCACCGGTATCAAATACCCAGGAGCTATAACGAGTACTGGTAAGGTACACATCAATTACATGTATATCACATATACCTTTGGTGTTGCCGGCCTTCTTGTCCGCTAAGTACTTGGGGCGGTTCCGCTTCCAGTGTCCGCTTCCCTTGCAATAAAAGCACTCAGTCTCAGGTTTGGGTCTATGATTTGGCTTCTTCCCGGCAACTGGCTTACCGGGCGCGGCAACTCCCTTGCCGTCCTTCTTGAAGTTCTTCTTACCCTTGCCTTTCTTGAAACTAGTGGTTTTATTGACCATCAACACTTGATGTTCCTTTTTGATCTCCACCTCCGCTGATTTCAGCATTGAAAATACCTCAGAAATGGTTTTCACCATCCCCTACATATTGTAGTTCATCACAAAGCTCTTGTAGCTAGGTGGGAGCGACTGGAGGATTCTATCAATGACCGCGTCATCCGGGAGATTAACTCCCAGCTGAGACAAGCGGTTGTGCAACCCAGACATTTTGAGTATGTGCTTGCTGACAGAACCATTCTCCTCCATCTTACAACTTTAGAACTTGTCGGAGACTTCATATCTCTCGACCCAGGCATGAGCTTGGAAAACCATTTTCAGATCTTGGAACATCTCATATGCTCTGTGCTGCTCAAAACGCTTTTGGAGCCCCGGTTCTAAGCTGTAAAGCATGCCGCACTGAACCAGGGAGTAATCATCACTACGCGACTGCGAGGCATTCATAACGTCTTGAGTTGCTGGGAAAACAGGTGCTTCACCTAGCGGTGCATCGAGGACATATGCTTTCTTGGCAGCTATGAGGATGATCCTCAAATTCCGGACCTAGTCCGTATAGTTCCTACCATCGTCTTTCAGCTTGGTTTTCTCTAGGAACGCGTTGAAGTTGAGGGCAACATTAGCGTGGGCCATTTGATCTACAAGACATATTGCAAAGATTGTAGACTAAGTTCATGACAATTAAGTTCATCTAATCAAATTATTTAATGAACTCCCACTTGGATAGATATACCTCTAATCATCTAAGTGATACATGATCCGAGTCAACTAGGCCGTGTCCGATCATCACGTGAGACGGACTAGTCATCATCGGTGAACATCTTCATGTTGATCGTATCTTCTATACGACTCATGTTCGACCTTTCGGTCTCTTGTGTTCCGAGGCCATGTCTGTACATGCTAGGCTCGTCAAGTCAACCTAAGTGTTTTGCATGTGTAAATCTGGCTTACACCCATTGTATGTGAACATTAGAATCTATCACACCCGATCATCACGTGGTGCTTCGAGACAACGAACTTTCGCAACGGCGCACAGTTAAGGGGAACACTTTCTTGAAATTATTATGAGGGATCATCTTATTTATGCTACCGTCGTTCGAAGCAAATAAGATGTAAAACATGATAAACATCACATGCAATCAAATAGTGACATGATATGGCCAATATCATTTTGCTCCTTTTGATCTCCATCTTCGGGGCGCCATGATCATCATCGTCACCGGCATGACACCATGATCTCCATCATCGTGTCTTGATGAAGTTGTCACGCCAACGATTACTTCTACTACTATGGCTAACGGTTTAGCAATAAAGTAAAGTAATTACATGGCATTATTCAATGACACGTAGGTCATACAATAAATTAAGACAACTCCTATGGCTCATGCCGGTTGTCATACTCATCGACATGCAAGTCGTGATTCCTATTACAAGAACATGATCAATCTCATACATCACATACATATCATTCATCACATCCTTTTGGCCATATGACACCACACGGCATATGCTGCAAAAACAAGTTAGACATCGTCTAATTGTTGTTGCAAGTTTTTACGTGGCTGCTATAGGTTTCTAGCAAGAAAGTTTCTTACCTACGCCAAAACCACAACGTGATATGCCAATTGCTATTTACCCTTCATAAGGACCCTTTTCATCGAATCCGATCTGACTAAAGTGGGAGAGACAGACACCCGCTAGCCACCTTATGCAACTAGTGCATGCCAGTCGATGGAACCTGTCTCACGTAAGTGTACGTGTAAGGTCGGTCTGGGCCGCTTCATCCCACGATGCCGCCGAAACAAGATAAGACTAGTAGTGGCAAGTAAATTTACAAAATTGACGCCCACAACAAACTTGTGTTCTACTCGTGCATAGAAACTACTCATAGACCTAGCTCATGATGCCACTGTTGGGGATCGTTGCAGAAATTAAAAAAATTCTATGCATCACCAAGATCAATCTATGGAGTAACTAGCAACGAGAGAGAGAGGAGTGCATCTTCATACCCTTGAATATCGCGAGACGGAAGCGTTGCAAGAACGTGGATGAAGGAGTCGTACTCGAAAGTGATTCAGATCGCGGTGGACTCCGATCTATGCGCCGAACAATGGCACCTCCGCGTTCAACACACGTGCAGCCCGGTGACATCTCCTGCGCCTTGATCCAGCGAGGAGGAGGGAGAGGTTGAGGAATAGGGCTCCAACAGCAGCACGACGGCGTGGTGGTGATGGAGTGGCAGTTCTCCGGCAGGGCTTTGCCAAGCACTTGCGGAGGAGGAGAGGTGTTGGGGAGGGGAGGGGTTGCGCCCTGGATGTGGTGCTGCAGCCCTCCCCTTGCCCCTCTATTTATAGGAGAAGGGGGAAGGGGGGCCGGCTCCTCTAGATGGGATCTAGAGGGGGGGCGGTGGCCAAGGGGGGAGGGGGCTTGCCCCCCAAGCAAGGGAGGTGCCCCCCCCCCTTAAGGTTCCCCCCAACCCTAGGCGCATGGGCCCTAGGGGGGTTGAGCCCAGCCCTCCAAGGGGCTGGTTCCCTTCCCTCTACAGCCCATAAGGCCCTCCGGGACAGGTGGCCCCTCCTGGTGGACCCCCGAAACCCCTCCAGTGGCCCCGGTACAATACCGGTATGCCCCCGAACATTTCCGGTGACCGTATAACAACTTCCCATATATAAATCTTCACCTCCGGACCATTCTGGAACTCCTCGTGACGTTCGGGATCTCATCCGGGACTCCGAACAACATTCGGTAATCACATACATATCTTCCTTATAACCCTAGCATCATCGAACCTTAAGTGTGTAGACCCTACGGGTTCGGGAATCACGCAGACATGACCGAGACAGCTCTCCGGCCAATAACCAACAGCGGGATCTGGATACCCATGTTGGCTCCCACATGTTCCACGATGATCTCATCGGATGAACCATGATGTCAAGGATTCAAGCAATCCTGTATACAATTCCCTTTGTTAATCAGTACATTACTTGCCCGAGATTCGATCGTCGGTATCCCAATACCTCGTTCAATCTCATTACCGGGAAGTCACTTTACTCGTTCCGTAATGCATGATCCCGTGACCAACTACTTAGTCACATTGAGCTCATTATGATGATGCATTAACGAGTGGGCCCAGAGATACCTCTCCGTCATACGGAGTGACAAATCCCAGTCTTGATCCATGCCAACCCAACAGACAGTTTCAGAGATACCTGTATTGCACCTTTATAGTCACCCAGTTACGTTGTGACGTTTGGTACACCCAAAGCACTCCTAAGGTATCCAAGAGTTGTGAGATCTCATGTTCTAAGGAAATGATACTTGACATTTAGAAAAGCTCTAGCAGACGAACTACACGATCTTGTGCTATGCTTAGGGTTGGATCTTGCCCACCACATCATTCTCCCAATGATGTGATCTCGTTATCAATGACATCCAATGTCCATGGTCAGGAAACCATAACCATTCATTGATCAACGAGCTAGTCAACTAGAGGCTCACTAGGGACATGTTGTCTATGCATTCACACATGTATTACTATTTCCGAATAACACAATTATAGCATGAACGATAGACAATTATCATGAACAAGGAAATATAATAATAACCATTTTATTATTGCCTCTAGGGCATATTTCCAACAAGTACTACTAGCAACCCATGATTTAACTACTTGCATGCGCGCAGTGGAGTAGTAATGTCTTTCTTCCGCCCTCACATCCACTCAATTTGCATGGGTTGTATTAATTGACCATCAATGAAGTGAACGACTTTACACGCGTCGAATTGTCACATGGGGTGGATCTTGGTACAAAATTGCGTCCGCCCGTGTACCCGCGTGTGCGTGCGAGGGAATGAGTGTGTGTGTGGCGTGCGTGCACATCTTCGCTTTGTGCATGTACCGACAATATGGCTCAGGGAGGACGAGTACATTCTTCTGGAACCAGCAGCACGTCACTGTGATCAATCCACACAAGGAGGTCGCGATAACGCCTCCAAATGTGCCACGTGGCTTCATGAATGTAGCGTGCCATTGGAATTCTAATTTACGTGTTTTGCACATACTCGAAGTACTAGTAAGGTACACATGCATTGCACGCATCAGATTTTGCAACCAAATTATGAATAAATACCACACTATAGCATGTAAGCTCCGAGTCATATAGCATGTAAGCTCCGAGTCATATATGCCTAATGTAAGCTCCGAGTCATATTTTGCAACCTAGTTCATCTCATTCAAAATCAATTAGTTTTTATAAAAATGCTAGGGCCTCTAGGATTCGTAGGATTTCCAAAAGGCGGGAATAGGAAAAACATGGGATTATAGTGGAATGTCGTCTTGAATCCTACATGATTGTACGAGTGTTTGATTGTGCATAGAAAAAACGCAGAATTCTTTCAAAGAGATTTGACTGGATGGGATGTTTCCTATGAAATCTAGTGCAAATGAATCATATGGAAAAATTCCTATGGTTTACAATCCTATGAATCCAACAACCAAGATAGGAAAAATTCCTAAGGATTAGAATCCTCCAAAATTCCTTTGAGAATCCTTTAAATCAAAGAAGCCCTTAATTTATTTTATGATTCATGGAATTGTGCGTTGTAAAGCTTGAAGTAAAAACAAATAATGGCAATTCAACTAGAAAAAAGTTTGGGCAGTTATGATAGGAAGATTCTAGAACAAAAGAGAACCACTGTTGTTTTGAGGTTTGTGCATTATGCTTAAGTTCAACCATGGAGTCTGCTAGATTGTACATGTGGCAAAATCCGGTGGGGGCTAGAAGATGGTGCGAGGGGCCGAGTGGAGGGAGACTATAAAGGAATGCACAAGTGCGAGATCGATATTTAGAGAGAGGGGGCAAGAACATGCGCTATTGCGCACAGTGGCGGAGCCATGAAAAATAAATGAGCTAGGGGGCCAATTGATACGTCCATTTTGCATCATGCTTTTATATCAATATTTATTGCATTATGGGTTGTTATTTCACGTTATGTCACAATACTTATGGCTATTCTCTCTTATTTTACAAGGTTTACATGAAGAGGGAGAATGCCGGTAGCTGGGATTCTGGGCTGGAAAAGGAGCAAATATTGAAGGCCTATTCTGCGCAACTCCAAAAGTCCTGAAACTCCACGGAATATCTTAAAATAAATAAAGAAAAATCGTCGCCAAAGATGAAGGCCAGGGGGCCCACACCCTGCTGACGAGGGTGGGGGCGTGCCCCCCCCCCCGGGGCGCGCCCCCCTACCTCGTGGGCCCCCTGGTGGCTCCCCGACGCCCATCTTCTCCTATATGAAGTCTTTCGATGAGAACAAATAGAAGGCAACCTTTCGGGACGAGACTCCGCTGCCACGAGGCGGAACCTTGGCAGAACCAATCTAGGGCTCCGGCAGAGCTGTTCTGCCGGGGACACTTCCTTTCGAGAGGGGGAAATCATCACCATCGTCATCACCAACGCTCCTCTCATCGGGAGAGGGAAATCTCCATCAACATCTTCACCAGCACCATCTCATCTCCAAACCCTAGTTCATCTCTTGTATCCAATTCTTGTCTCCAAGTCCGGGATTGGTGCTAGTAGGTTGCTAGTAGTGTTGATTACTCCTTGTAGTTGATGCTAGTTGGTTTATTTGGTGGAAGATCATATGTTCAGATCCTTTATGCATATTATTACCCCTCTGATTATGAACATGAATATGCTTTGTGAGTAATTACGTTTGTTCCTGAGGACAGGGGAGAAGTCTTGCTATTAGTAGTCATGTGAATTTGGTATTCGTTCGACATTTTGATAAGATGTATGTTGTCTAGCCTCTAGTGGTGTTATGTGAACGTCGACTACATAACACTTCACCATTATTTGGGCCTAGAGGAAGGCATTGGGAAGTAATAAGAAGATGATGGGTTGCTAGAGTGACAGAAGCTTAAACCCTAGTTTATGCGTTGCTTCGTAAGGGGCTGATTTGGATCCATATGTTTCATGCTATGGTTAGGTTTACCTTAATACTTTTGTTGTACTTGCGGATGCTTGCAATAGAGGTTAATCATAAGTGGGATGCTTGTTCAAGTAAGAACAGCACCCAAGCACCGGTCCACCCACATATCAATTATCAAAGTACCGAACGCGAATCATATGAGCGTGATGAAAACTAGCTTGACGATATTCACATGTGTCCTCGGGAGCGCTTTTCCTATTATAAGAGTTTGTCCAGGCTTGTCCTTTGCTACAAAAAGGATTGGGCCACCTTGCTGCACTTTATTTACTTTTGTTACTTGTTGCTCTTTACAATTTATCTTATCACAAAACTATCTGTTACCACTTATTTCAGTACTTGCAGAGAATACCTTGCTGAAAACCGCTTATCATTTCCTTCTGCTCCTTGTTGGGTTCGACACTCTTACTTATCAAAAGGACTACGATAGATCCCATATACTTGTGGGTCATCAAGACTCTTTTCTGGCGCCGTTGCCGGGGAGTGAAGCACCTTTGGTAGGTGGAATTTGGTAAGGAAAAATTTATATAGTGTGCTGAAATTTTCTGTCACTTGTTACTATGGAAAGTAATTGTCTGAGGGGCTTGTTTGGGGTATCTTCACCCCGTCCAGTAGAGCAAAGAGTTGCTCCTCAACCTACTCAACCTACTAAACCTATTGAAAATGAAACTCCTTTTGAAATTCCTTCGGGTATGATGGAACAACTCCTAGCTAACACTTTTACAGGAGATGGAACAAAGAATCCTGATGAACATCTACGCTATGTGGATGAAGTTTGTGGAATATTTAAGCTTGCAGGTATACCCGATGATGTTGTTAAGAAGAAGGCCTTCCCTTTATCTTTGAAGGGAGACGCATTGACATGGTATAGGCTATGTGATGATATGAGATCATGGAACTATAAAAGATTGAAATTGGAATTTCATCAAAAGTATTACCCTATCCATCTTGTTCATCGTGATCGCAATTATATATATAATTTTTGGCCTCGCGAAGGAGAAAGCATCGCTCAAGCTTGGGGGAGGCTTAAATCAATGTTATATTCATGCCCCAATCATGAGCTCTCAAGAGAAATAATTATGCAACGTTTTTATGCTCGACTTTCTGATAACAATCGCACCATGCTCGATACTTCTTGTGCTGGCTCTTTTATGATGAAGACTATTGAATTTAGATGGAATTTATTGGATAGAATTAAATGCAACTCTGAAGATTAGGACCTCGACGAAGGTAAGGAGTCAGGTATGACACCTAAGTTTGATTGTGTTAAATCTTTTATGGATACTGATATCTTCCGTAAGTTTAGCACTAAATATGGACTTGACTCTGAGATAGTAGCTTCTTTCTGTGAATCTTTTGCTACTTATGTTGATCTCCCCAAGGAGAAGTGGTTTAAATATCATCCTCCCATAGAAGTAAAAGTAGATGCACCTATTAAAGTTGAAGAAAAGACTGTCACTTATAATGATCCTATTGTTCCCACTTCTTATGTTGAGAAACCACCTTTCCCTATTAGAATGAAGGATCATGCTAAAGCTTCAACCGTTGTTCGTAAAAGCAATATTAGAACTTATACACCTCCTGAGCAAGTCAAAGTAGAACCTAATATTTCTATTGTTAAAGATCTCTTGTCTGATAATATTGATGGGCATGTTATTCAATTCTATGGTGAAACTGCTAGAATTGCTAAACCTTGTCCTAGAGATAAACATAGACCTGTGGTAGGCGTGCCTGTTATTTCTGTTAAAATAGGAGATCATTGTTATCATGGCTTACTTGATATGGGTGCCAGTGCTAGTGTTATACCTATTACCTTGTATGAAGAAATTATGCATGATATTGCACCTGCTGAGCTAGAAGATATTGATGTTATAATTAAACTTGCCAATAGAGATACTATATCTGCAATGGGAATTGTTAGAGATGTTGAAGTCTTGTGTGGAAAAACAAAATATCCCGCTGATTTTCTTGTTCTTGGTTCTCCACAAGGTAGCTTTTGTCCCATTATATTTGGTAGACCCTTCTTGAATACTGTTAATGCTAAGATAAACTGCGAAAAGAATGTTGTTACTATTGGCTTGGATGATATGGTTCATGAGTTTAATTTCTCTAAATTTAGTAAACAGCATCGTGAGGAAGAATTGCCTAGTAAGGATGAAATTATCGGTCTTGCTTCTATTGCCGTAACTCCTAGTGATCCTTTAGAACCCTATTTTCTAGACCATGAAAATGATATGTTCATGAATGAAAGAAGGGAAATAGATGAAGTATTCTTTAAACAGGAACCTACTCTGCAACACAATTTGCCTATTGAAATCCTAGGGGATCCTCCTCCACCCAAGGGTGATCCCGTGTTTGAGCTTAAACCGTTGCCTGATAATCTTAAATATGCTTATCTTGATGAAAAGAAAATATATCCTATCAATATTAGTGCTAACCTTTCAGAGCATGAAGCAGAAAGATTATTGAAAACTCTAAAGAAGCACCGTGCCGCTATTGGGTATACTCTGGATGATCTTAAGGGCATCAGTCCCACTTTATGTCAACATAAAATAAATTTGGAAGCGGATGCCAAACCAGTTTGTGATCCTCAACGATGTTTGAATCCTAAAATGAAAGAAGTGGTAAGAAAAGAAATACTCAAGCTTTTGGAGGTAGGTATAATTTATCCCGTTGCTGATAGTCAGTGGGTAAGTCCTCTCCATTGTGTCCCTAAGAAGGGAGGTATTACTGTTGTCCCTAATGATAAAGATGAATTGATTCCGCAAAGAATTATCACAGGTTATAGGATGGTAATTGATTTCCGCAAATTAAATAAGGCTACTAAGAAAGATCATTACCCCTTACCTTTTATTGATCAAATGCTAGAAAGATTATGCAAACATACACATTATTGCTTTCTAGATGGTTATTCTGGTTTCTGTCAAATACCTGTGTCGGCTAAAGATCAATCAAAGACTACTTTTACATGCCCTTTTGGTACTTTTGCTTATAGACGTATGCCTTTCGGTTTATGTAATGCACCTGCTACCTTTCAAAGATGCATGATGGCTATATTCTCTGACTTTTGCGAAAAGATTTGTGAGGTTTTCATGGACGAATTTTCCGTCTATGGTTCCTCTTTTGATGATTGCTTGAGCAATCTTGCTCGAGTTTTGCAGAGATGTGAAGAAACTAATCTTGTCTTGAATTGGGAAAAGTGCCACTTTATGGTTAATGAAGGTATTGTCTTGGGGCACAAAGTTTCTGAAAGAGGTATTGAAGTTGATAAAGCCAAGGTTGATGCTATTGAAAAGATGCCATGTCCCAAGGACATCAAAGGTATAAGAAGTTTCCTTGATCATGCTGGATTTTATAGGAGGTTCATTAAGGACTTCTCAAAAATTTCTCGGCCTCTGACTAATTTACTACAAAAAGATGTACCATTTGTCTTTGATGACGATTGTGTAGAAGCATTTGAAATACTTAAGAAAGCATTAGTCTCTGCACCTGTTGTTCAGCCACCTGATTGGAATTTACCCTTTGAAATTATGTGTGATGCTAGTGATTATGTTGTAGGTGCTGTTCTAGGGCAAAGAGTTGATAAGAAATTAAATGTTATCCATTATGCTAGTAAGACTCTAAACAATGCTCAAAGAAATTATGCTACTACCGAAAAGGAACTTTTAGCAGTTGTATTCGCTTGTGATAAATTCAGACCCTATATTGTTGATTCTAAAGTAACTGTTCACACCAATCATGCTGCTATTAAATATCTTATGGAAAAGAAAGATGCAAAACCTAGACTCATTAGATGGGTTCTCTTGCTGCAAGAATTTGATTTGCATATTGTTGATAGAAAAGGAGTTGAGAACCCCGTTCTAGACAACTTATCTAGGTTAGAGAATGTTCTTGATGACCCACTACCTATTGATGATAGCTTTCCTGATGAACAATTAAGTGTCATAAGTACTTCTCGTAGCACTCCATGGTATGCTGATTATGCTAACTATATTTTTGCTAAATTTATACCACCTAGCTTCACATACCAACAAAAGAAAAAGGTTTTCTATGATTTGCGACATTACTTTTGGGATGACCCACATCTTTATAAAGAAGGAGTAGATGGTGTTTTTAGACGTTGTGTACCTGAGCATGAACAGGAACAGATCCTACGCAAGTGTCACTCCGAAGCTTATGGAGGACACCACGCTGGAGATAGAACTGCACATAATGTATTGCAATCCGATTTTTATTGGCCTACTCTCTTCAAGGATGCCCGTAAGTTTGTTTTGTCTTGCGATGAATGCCAAAGAATTGGTAATATTAGTAGACGTCAAGAAATTCCTATGAATTATTCACTTGTTATTGAACCATTTGATGTTTGGGAATTTGATTATATGGGACCTTTTCCTGCCTCTAATGCATATACACATATTTTAGTTGCTGTTGATTACGTTACTAAGTGGGTAGAAGCTATTCCAACTAGTAGTGCTAATCATAACACTTCTATTAAAATGCTTAAGGAAGTTATTTTTCCGAGGTTTGGAGTCCCTAGATACTTAATGACTGATGGTGGTTCACACTTTATTCATGGTGCTTTCCGTAAAATGCTTGCTAAATATGACGTTAATCATAGAATCACATCTCCTTATCACCCGCAGTCTAGTGGTCAAGTAGAATTGAGCAATAGAGAGCTCAAATTAATTTTGCAAAAGACTGTCAATAGGTCTAGGAAGAATTGGTCCAAGAAACTTGATGATGCATTATGGGCCTATAGAACTGCATATAAGAATCCTATGGGTATGTCTCCGTATAAAATGGTTTATGGAAAAGCATGTCACTTACCTCTCGAACTAGAACATAAGGCATATTGGGCTATTAAAGAGCTCAACTATGATTTCAAACTTGCCGGTGAGAAGAGGTTATTTGATATTAGCTCACTTGATGAAAGGAGAACCCAAGCTTATGAAAATGCCAAGTTGTTTAAAGAAAAAGTTAAAAGATGGCATGACAAAAGGATGCAAAAGCGTGAGTTTAATGTAGGTGATTATGTATTGTTGTACAACTCTCGTTTAAGATTTTTTGCAGGAAAACTTCTCTCTAAATGGGAAGTTCCCTACGTTATCGAGGAGGTCTATCGTTCCGGTGCCATAAAAATCAACAACTTCGAAGACACAAATCCGAAGGTGGTAA
Organism: Triticum timopheevii; assembly: GCA_963921465.1. Classification (NCBI taxonomy): domain Eukaryota; kingdom Viridiplantae; phylum Streptophyta; class Magnoliopsida; order Poales; family Poaceae; genus Triticum; species Triticum timopheevii. The sequence continues at coordinate 97,448,093 of OY997264.1, read as the reverse complement.
ACGGTCAAAGAATCAAACACTATATCTCAGGTCATCCTATAAATGTTGAAACCAATATTATTGAAACCGTAACCCCGGAGGAATACATAAGGGACACCTTCCAGACCGTTCCAGACTCCGAAAAGGAATAGGTATGTGGCACGGTAAGTAAACCGGCTCCAAAACAATTTTTAAGGCAATATTTCTCCGTTTTGAAATATTTAGAAAAATAGAAAAATAAGTAGCAGTCCGGGGAGGACATGAGGCCTCCACGAGGGTGGAGGGCGTGCCCTACCCCCCTGGGCGCGCCCCTACCTCGTGAGCACCTCGTGTGCCCTCCGGACTCTGTTTCCCTGCACGATACTTATTTTGGTCGGTAAAAATTCATTATATATTCTCCCGAAGGTTTTGACTCACGTATCACGCAAATGTCCCCTGTTTTTGTTTCGAGCTGTTGCTGCTGCAGATTAGAGGAAGATGTCTTCTCAAGAGTCAGTTGGGGAGAGTTGGGTATCTAACCCGGCACCGGAACCAAGGGCAAACAGCGATGCTGACCACTTTGGGCCAGCAAAGGAGGAAGAGATGGAGGCTGACCTGATGAGAGTAGATGCCATGGAAGATCAAGAAGTCACCTCTCACCTCTGAGCTGGGTTTAAGATGGGGCAACTACAAAGCTCAGCTATTCCAAACTCGGTTATCCCTTCCAATGTTAGATTTCTTTCCTATGAAAATATGAGGAGGAGTGTCTCTTGTTCTCCCGCAGCTATGCAACACCCTTGGGTGCAAGGAACTTTAGCCGTTACAGGAAAGCTTCGCAAGGAAATAATGAACCTCAAGCAGCAAGCCAATAAGCTCGAGGAGGAGAACCGTATCTTGAGGGGAATCATCGCCAAGAATATTACACCAACAACAAAGAAGGAGAAATAATCACAGGGGTATGGGCACTCCCCTTGGCAACTGCCAAGCCTGGGGGAGGTGCCCTGGTATCGTATCACCATCACAACTCCTATCTTTAACGTTTTTCTTAGTTCGATCCTATTAGTAGTATCTTGATTTAGTAGAATAAAATCATGGCATGATCTAGTTTTGAGTTTTGCTTTATGATCCTTCTTTGTAATCGAGTCCATGATCTATATAATAAAGATTAGTGTTGAGTCAAGGGCTTAATTATTTTGCCATGATCTTGGGTGATTAGAAGAAAAAGAATAAAAAGAATCAAAGAGTTCATATTGATCCTATTGAAAGTAATGACTTCACATAGAAAGAGTATGATGATTAAAAGTTGTTGGGAGTTGGCAAATATAGCTTTGGTCATCGTTGCAATTAATAGGAAGTAATAAGGAAAGAGAGGTTTCACATATAGATATATTATCATTGACATCTTTTATGATTGGGAGCACTCATTAAAATATGACATGCTAAAGAGTTGAGGTTGGACAAGGAAGACAACATAATGAGTTATGTTTTCTTCTATCTGAGATAAAGTATGTTGTCATGGATCCTCTAACGTGTTGAGCTTGCCATTCCCCCTCATGCTAGCCAAATTCTCAGCACCAAGTAGAAATACTACTTGTGCTTCCAAATACCCTTAAACCAGTTTTGCCATGAGAGTCCACCATATCTACATATGGATTGAGTAAGATCCTTCAAGTAAGTTGTCATCGGTGCAAGCAATAAAAATTGCTCTCTAAATATGCATGACTTATTAGTGTATAGAAACAAGCTTTGTACGAACTTGTTGTGGACGTAATAAAAGCGATGGACTGCATAATAAAGGTCCACATACAAGGGGCAATATAAAGTGACGTTCTTTTGCATTAAAATTTTGTGCATCAACCCTAAACGCGCATGACAACCTCTGCTTCCCTCTGCGAAGGGCCCATCTTTTATTATTATCCTCTACCTTATGCAAGAGTCACGGTGATCTTCACCTTTCCTTTTTCATTTTATCCTTTGGCAAGCTCAGCATGTTGGAAAGAACAAGATATGTATATCTAATTGGATGTTGGGGAGCATGAATTATTATTGTTGACATTACCCTTGAGGTAAAAGGTTGTGGGGCAAAACTATAAGCCCCTATCTTTCTCTGTGTCCGATTAAAACTCCGTAACCACAAGTTTTGCGTGAGTGTTAGCAATTATGAAGGACTAAGTGATAGTTGAGTATGCGGACTTGCTTTTAAGCTCTAACATAGACTCTTTCCGATGTTATGATAAATTGCAATTGCTTCAATGACTGAGGTTATAATTTGTTGGTGCTCAATAAGGTTTCTGATTCATACTTTGGCTTTGTGAAAAGATCATCACTTGAACATAAGTAGTCATATGACAATATATATATATATATATATATATATATATATATATATATGTTGCTATTATGGAAATAATCATGATGCCTTCATGTCCGTATTTTATTTTTATCGACGCCTCTACCTCTAAACATGAGGACATATTTATTGTTATCGACTTTTTGCTTGAGGACAAGCGAGGTCTAAGCTTGGGGGAGTTGATACGTCCATTTTGCATCATGCTTTTATATCAATATTTATTGCATTATGGGCTATTATTTCACGTTATGTCACAATACGTATGGCTATTCTCGCTTATTTTAGAAGGTTTACATGAAGAGGGAGAATGCCGGCAGCTCGGATTCTGGGCTGGAAAAGGAGCAAATATTGAAGGCCTATTCTGCGCAACTCCAAAAGTCCTGAAACTCCACGGAATATCTTAAAATAAATAAAGAAAAATCGTCGCCAAAGATGAAGGCCAAGGGGCCCACACCCTGCTCACGAGGGTGGGGGGCGCGTCCCCCTACCTCGTGGGCCCCATGGTGGCTCTCCGACGCCCATGTTCTCCTATATGAAGTCTTTCGATGAGAAAAAAATAGAAGGCAACCTTTCGGGACGAGACTCCGCCGCCATGAGGCGGGACCTTGGCGGAACCAATCTAGGGCTCCGGCAGAGCTGTTCTGCCGGGGACACTTCCCTCCGGGAGGGGGAAATCATCAACATCGTCATCACCTACGCTCCTCTCATCGGGAGAGGGCAATCTCCATCAACATCTTCACCAGCACCATCTCATCTCCAAACCCTAGTTCATCTCTTGTATCCAATTCTTGTCTCCATGTCCGGGATTGGTGCTAGTAGGTTGCTAGTAGTGTTGATTACTCCTTGTAGTTGATGCTAGTTGGTTTATTTGGTGGAAGATCATATGTTCAGATCCTTTATGCATATTATTACCCCTCTGATTATGAACATGAATATGCTTTGTGAGTAATTACGTTTGTTCCTGAGGACAAGGGAGAAGCCTTGCTATTAGTAGTCATGTGAATTTGGTATTCGTTCGATATTTTGATAAGATGTATGTTGTCTAGCCTCTAGTGGTGTTATGTGAATGTCGACTACATAACACTTCACCATTATTTGGGCCTAGAGGAAGGAATTGGGAAGTAATAAGTAGATGATGGGTTGCTAGAGTGACAGAAGCTTAAACCCTAGTTTATGCGTTGCTTCGTAAGGGGCTGATTTGGATCCATATGTTTCATGCTATGGTTAGGTTTACCTTAATACTTTTGTTGTAGTTGCGGATGCTTGCAATAGAGGTTAATCATAAGTGGGATGCTTGTTCAAGTAAGAACAGCACCCAAGCACCGGTCCATCCACATATCAAATTATCAAAGTACCGAACGCGAACCATATGAGTGTGATGAAAACTAGCTTGACGATATTCCCATGTGTCCTCGGGAGCGCTTTTCCTATTATAAGAGTTTGTCATGGCTTGTACTTTGCTACAAAAAGGATCGGGCCACCTTGCTGCACTTTATTTACTTTGCTACTTGTTGCTCGTTACAATTTATCTTATCACAAAACTATCTATTACCACTTATTTCAGTACTTGCAGAGAATACCTTGCTGAAAACCGCTTATCATTTCCTTCTGCTCCTCGTTGGGTTCGACACTCTTACTTTTCGAAAGGACTACGATAGATCCCCTATACTTGTGGGTCATCACCAAGCATTGTCAATCCTTTACGAGGAGGGTCAATTCATGAACTTAAACCATTTTTAGTAGCAATTGTCTAATGATCACATTCATATTAGCCTCGATATATAGTGATGTTAGGGGGGGCAGGGCCCTTACTACCCACTGTCTTCGCCATTGTGCACGCGTATGAGAGATGAAGCGGAAGGCATGGATGATGAGAGGGGGACGTTGGATATATAATTAATGTGGGTGTATTAGCTATATATGTTAATCCTATATAGAGAGGTATAGATTGATCGATGTGGACGTGGGAAAGAGGGTAAGACCTCACTGGATATATCGATTGATCGGTTTGTGTGGAAAACTATGAAAGACCTAGCTATATACACACATACATAGAGGAACATCGATCGTTGCGCATGCATGCATGAGAGATAAAGAATGCCCGATATGATGGAGAGGGGGATGTGTGGGGGTGTGTGCCTTCATGGGAGACCGACCTGAAGAAAAAGATTGCATGTGTGTGATGGATAATGCCGACTGGTAGTGTGTGTGCATGCATGCATGAGAGAAAGTTAGTGGTACAATTATAAAGAGAAGACGACTGTGTGGGTGTAAAAGACTAGGTGAGATCATAATCAATGTAAAGTTGAATTCAAATATTTGAATAAGAGATCCTGATGTTTGAAACCCATGCATGCATGAATATAACAGAGATCTGCGCGGTGTGGTCTGGAAATGAGCATGTTGTAATGTATACACATTGAACAAGGTCAGACTGATTTGAATTTGAGATACTGATGGCAGACATCATTTGGCCACGTCGCATTCGTGCATGGACACACTATTCTAATTGGAGATGATGGGTGGCTTTCGCATCACATATCTATATCTATACCCCTATATATATATATATATATATATATATATTATATTTTATATTTTTTATTGTGTGCGGGTAACTTTAACTTTGAAAGACGGTCGTTGGATGAGGCGAATCCGATGGCCCAAAGATGGCAAATTTCAGCACTACTGGCCGTTGGATATCATCTAGATTCCACCAGATTTCGCCACATGTATAATCTAGAAGACTCCATGGCTGAACTTAAGCATAATGCACAAACATCAAAACACAAGCACTTCTTCTTTGTTCTAGAATCTTCCGTATCAGAATTGCCCAAATGTTTTTCTACATGATTTGCCATTATTTGTTTTTTACTTTATGTCTTACAACGCACAATTCCATGAATCTTAAAATAGATTAGCTTTCTTATAAAAACTAGATGATTTTGAATGAAATGAACTATAAGAATTAAACAAACATCTACATCATGCATATATGACTCAAAGCTTACATGCTATAATGTGGTATTTATTCATAATTTGGTTGCCAAATCTTATGCGTGCAATGCACGTGTACCTTACTCTAGTCAAAATGGTGTTTGTGTGTGTGTTGTGCGTGTTGAGGTGCAAATTGTCTTTTTTTCGGTACACGTTAAGCTTGTTCTCCCGAAATTTCAAGCCGCGCCTTGTTATGCCAAAAATTCAAGCTAGCGTCTCTGTCTATCATGCTGCGAAACTCCCGCCTCTTCAACCCGCGCCTTGTTAGCCCAAAATATTTAAGATATATTTTTGTCTCGTTGTGCTCCAACAACTCCCTCCATCTCAACCGGCGCCTTGCTATTCCGAAATTACAACGCACGCGAAAACTCCCACCTCATGTGAAATCCCGACACGCGAAATGCCCGTGGTACCCCTGAACCGAAAGAACCGCCTCAAATCGATGGGGGTACTTTCGTAACTTACCCCACATTTCGGACAAGCGCGTCCCAAAGCCATGGTTCCCCACTGCCATCCCATCCGCCCACTAATTCGTACACCGAGGCCGCGAAAACCCATGACGAACCCCGCACCCTGCTCCGTCCGCCACCCAGCCGGAGCCTCTTCCCCGACGACATTGTCCACAGCAAAACCTCAATGTCCCTCATCCATCGTACCGGATGAGGATCCATCGTCGATCTCGTCGTCCTGCCGGTTCAGCCACCCCGTCCTCCACCTCCAAGGAGCTGCCTGGACGTTCCCCTCGTCTTTTGCGCCACCTCCATTCCCACACCATCGTCTTCACCTGCACCACCGGAAGAGCATCATCATCACCGTTTCCTCAGATGAAGTTGCAGCCTAATCGGCGCCACCAAAGAGGTTGTACATTAATCGCCGCATTTTCTTCTTGATTCGATCTCACCATTTTGTCAGCGCTCAGTCCCGAGCCAACACGGCGCGGCTCCATCCACGGCGGCGTCGCCGGCCACTTCGTCCACGGCGTCGCTCCCTCGGCGGTGACGTCCACATCACTAGGAGCTGCTGCTGTTTTAGCTCTCGCTTGCGTTGCTGCTCTGCTCTTGCTCTCGGTCCCCTGCCTGGTCTGCTCTTGCTATTGCTATTGCTCGCGCTGCTGCTCTCGCTCTTGCACTTGCTTGCGATGCTGCTCCTATTTAGCTACACTTCAGTTGATTGAATCGACTTTTGGGTCAGTCGATTTTCAGGGGGTGGGGGGGGCGCTCGCCGGGGTGAAGGAAGAACCAGCCGCAGCGGGGAGGGGGGCTCGCCGGAGAGGTATCCCACTATCTATCTTAGGGTTCAGGGTGGGGGCGGTGGTCGCCGCTGGTGGCGGGGCGTTGGCGGGGTGGTGGCGTGGGGATCGCTAGAGAAAAAGCTCGGCACGGGTGGGGCCTAGAGGGATGGCCGGGGCGGTGGCGGACCGGCGGTGGGGAGTGTTTTCAAGGCGGGCGGGGCGGCGCACCACCGGCCGCGGGCGGCGGGGGGCTGCTGTTTGGCCGGTGGTGGCTGGCGGGTCAGGGGGGTGGAGGTTGAAGATGAACCGCAGGCCCTTGATTTCGTATCCAACGGCTGCAAAATCGACTGACCAGAGATGATAAAGTCAGTCGACCGACGTGTAGCCTCACCTTGCTAGTTCGTTTAGTTTCGACAGCAAAATTCAGTTTCGACAACAAAGTTCAGTTTCGACAGTTAAATTCAGTTTCGACAGTTAAGTTCAGAGATGAGCGGCTGATGTATTTTACATCTAGCACTTTGTGGTTATGTATTTTACGTCATGTATTGGAGATGCTATTAGAATACCACTCAGGTTAACGTTGTCTCTCTTGTCCTGCTTCAGCCTCGGCGTCGTACAACTCACCGGAGCTGCTCCAATGATGAAACCCTCCATCACAGTGGAGCAGTACATTAGGATCCATCTCCAGACGCCTAAGATCTTCTTCCCCTCCTCCGACAGCCAAGTCAGCCGGAGCATCCTCACCGGCCAACCCAATCATGCTGAGATCGACATGGCTTCGCCAAAGAGGTTGTACACTTGTTGCATCTCTTTTTTACTCTACATGTTATATATATTTTCCACTGAGCACTCGTAGTAACGGGAAATACGATTATTTTATCCTACTATATGACAAGCAGTGAGGTACCAGGCAACTTAGCTATCCGTGATGGACTCTCTTGAATACCATCATTATTTATCTCTGCATGTTTGAGCTGTGCATTTGTCGATGGGCCTCGGAGTTGAGCTAGTATGGGAGTGGCCTGGGTCCAAAGTAATAGAAGTAGCACAAAAACATTTTTTTAGTGTAGGATTTTCCTTGCTCAAGCCTGCCTACTAGAATCGCCAGTGCTTGAAAGGAAAAGTGAATGAAAAACATAGGAATTGGAAAGTTTCCTATGGTACTACTTTTCATGAATTTGGTGCAAAGGAATGGAGCAAAGGAAAACTGTAGGATTTGTTCCTTTAGTGTCTCCTTGAAAGAAAAACCGTAGGAATTCTAATTTCCACTTGTCCTCCTTTTCATATTACTATTCATCAAGCACAGGACTAAGAGATAGTAGCATAATAGCATTATAACCATACATTTTCTTGTGGTTTGACTTAATCTCACCATGCTTTTTTGCATCATGTGATCTTCCAATTGTTGTGAATCAAACACCCAGATTGGCAGAAATTCTGTGTTTTTAAATTCTCTGTTTTGCACGTGCATCCCTATCCTATTCCTGTCTATTTCCTATCCATGCATTGTTAGAATCCTCAAATTCAAACAAGCCCTTACTCAATTACTTCTGTTACAGATATGTGTCAAATAAAACCTTGTGTGGTTTGTCCTGCTCTTGCGGCGTTGTGTTCCACCCCAGCTCAGCTGCTCCAACGACGGAAGGGTTCACCATAGCAGGGATCCGCTCTCCAGACTGTCTTTCGCCGCCTCAGATCTTCTTCCCCGCCGCCGGCAGCCACGACAACTGCATTACCATCATCAACTGAGCAGATGACCTTGAGGACTACACGGGTCCGCAAGAGAGGTCGCACTCTTCCGTGTCTACTTACGTTATGCATCGCATAATATGATGACATGCTACATTATCGTCGTGTTCACCTATTAGACTCCGAGTCAGGTCCAAACTAATGCTGAAACTTGAGTTTTTAAATGGTTGTGGGGTACATATTGGGGCAGCAATCAGTACTATCTGGTTAATCTCGGATGTCTACTATGAGTTTCATGTTGGGTGCAAACAAACATTAAAGGAGCCATTATCTGTACTTTTTAACTAAAGCTATTATCTGCCTGCTATCATTGGTTTTGGGTCTATCCACAATTTGCTACCATCACTCCGAATTTGTGCATGCACTCCTTACATAATCTCACTATGTTTTATTCCTATGCATGCCAGTTATTGTACACAATGGAACTAATCATGTAGAGCAAAAGAGACGAGCCTTGCGTGGCAATAAAATTTCATGCAGACGTCATTCCATGGTGGGCGCAAAGGCAGCCCCCCCCCCTCCACCCATTTTGGATCGTAATCAAGAGGAAGATAACTGTTCTGAGGGGGATTCAGAAGGAGAATACCACTCCTATTTACCCCATGAGGTCTTAGCTCTAACTTGGCATGCTGACGTTGGTAATATCATGCATATGGTGTCTTGCATTGCTTACTGTATACATTAAAGATGTCAACTGCTTAGTTTAGACATGCTTTGTGTCAATGCCACCTGTTTAGTTTCTTTATCGTATATGTGAATCATGCAATGCCATCTTGTTTAGCCAGGCATCATATATGTTAATTTTGCAATGCCACCCTGGTTAGCCAGTCATCTTATATGTGAATTATATCATGCCATCATTTTTTTATTACGTGTTAAATTTGTCAACAATTTTAGTACATTCAATTACTCTTCCTGTGCATCAGCCATTCGGCATAGGCATGGAAAAATCTGGAGTGGAAACAAGGTCTTCAGAGCAAACAATGCTATCTGACGAAGCGCATGTCTTGCTGGTTACTGATAGCTCCTCAGAGGAGGATTCAGAGACAGATGACCAGTCATATTCCCCCCCCCCCCCAAGGTGCATGCTCTAACTTGGCAGGGTTATGTTGCTCATATCGTGTGTATGGTATCTTGCATTGCTATGTCATTTGCTTAGTTTAGGCATGCTTTGTGTGAATGCCACCTGTTTAGTGTCTAATTACCATATATGTGAATTATGCAATGCCATCTTGTTGCAAGACATTATATATGTGAATTATGCAATGTTATCTTGTTGCAAGGCATTATGTATGTGAATTATGCAATGCCATGCTGTTTAGGCAAGCGTCATATATGTGAATTATATCATGCTGTCCTTTTTTTGTATTTCTCATTGCTTTTGTCGACAATGTTTGTATATTCAACTGCTCTTCCTGTGCATCAGCCATTTGAATTGGTGATGGAGAAATTTGGAGTGAAAACAAGGTCTTTAGAGCAGACAATGCTACCTGCTAAAGTAGATATCTTGCTGGTTACAGATAGCTCTTAAGAGGAGGATTCAGAGGTAGATGACCAGTCCTATTATCCCCCTGAGGTGTATGCTCAAACTTGGCAGGGTTATATTACTCATATCATGCATATGCTGTATTGCAATGCTTAATTTTTACATCATATACACAATATTGAATGTCATCTCCTTAGTTGACACATCATATATGCGATTGCCCTCTGCTCACTTCCTTAGTATATAAATCATATATTTGAATTATGTCATGCCATGATGTTTACATAGACAACATGTATCTGAATTATGGCATGCCAACCCATTTTCTAAAGACATAATATAGTTATATCATCTCATCATGTTTACATAGTCATCATATTTTAAATTATGTCATTCTATCCATGAATTATATCATGCCATCATGTTTCCATCGACGACATGTTTGTGATTTATGGCATGCCAACCACTTTAATAGACACATTGTATAGTTATATCATGTCATCCTGTTTACATAGTCATCATATTTTGAAGTATGTCATTCTATCCTGTTTAGTTAGCCATCATACATGTGAAATTGTGTCATGCTATCTTGTTTAATTAGCTATCATATATGTGAAATTATGTCCTGCTATTCTGTTTGGTTAGAGAATATAAATGTGAATTATTTCATGCCCTGTTTTCTTCCCTACTATACATTGCACCTGTCTATCTTACAATGTTTGTACATTCAATTACTTTTCTTGTTTATCAGCCATTTCAATTGGAGGGAGTGATGGCAGTATCTGTGGGAGTAAAAACAAGGTCTTCAGAAAAAGATCGTGCTACCTGTCGATGCAGATAGAACCATGGTTGTACTTGCCCAAGAACCAGCCCCACCACACATAACCCACACTCATGCAGATTGTACCCCTACCCAGTTGGACAGAGAACCAGCTACACCCCTTCTAACCCCAACCCCAGCAGATAGACACCCAGTTCCCGTTGACACAGCACCGTCTCCACCACAGAGCACCCAAACACGAGCAGTTAGTAAGGTAACTGTAGTGCCCAACGCACGAGGACCACCACCCCGAACCCCAAGTCAACGCTTAAAGCAGAAGAAGAAATGTTCTCAGGTCAGGTTCCGTAGCTATGGTTCATACTACTTTGCTCTTGCATCACTATATTTACTCATACCAACTAATTCCAAATTTGAAGGATGCAATCGAAACTCCAATGGCGCAACAGGTATGTTTTAAACCTGTTTCTTCGACGTGTTTGGCTGTTTGCTGTTGTAACTTGCTCTATGTTGATTTCAGTTTCAATTGAATAAACAGTTATGTTCTCATGCCATGCACATTACAAGTGTTGTTATTGCTATGTAGTTTCCCACACTTATATTCTGTCTATGCTACTTTGTCTTAAATAGATATGATTCGAACTATATCTATCTTGATTTGGCAACATAAACTAGAATGATATAGACCATACAGTGACCATACTACATAGTTATATGTTTGTTTCATGCTGTTATCCTGTCCACCTTACTACTGAACTGGTTTAGCAAAATGAGTTTCATATACTACATTGTAAACTTGTGATGTGTTTGTTTGTTTCTCTTTTAGAACGCGGATAAAATATTGGAGAAGAGTACCCCGTTATGCAATGGTAAAGGAAGTAATGTAGATAAGGTTCAAGATAGTGAGATATTCCTGTTGGTCTCCAAGAAAGCTGATAAAAACTATATTGAAGACACTGAGACAACCCCAAAGTCCTGTCTTGGTGTAGTGTTCGAGTTACTGGCTACTACTGCTGGCACCAGCTCTTCGAAATCGTTGCCTGAATCAGTTCGGCTTCTTGAGTCTCAACTTCAAGTTGAAAGACATCGATCAGATGTTATGCGACAGGAAGCCGAAGGACTGAGGAAGTCCTTGCAGAATTCAGATGCATACTTTCTGGTGCAACAACAAGTGCTGGAGGACTTAAGCACCAAACAATAGAAAGTTAATAAGCTTGCTAAGCATCTTGCCAGCATTATGGGTACCTAGGATATTGTTTCTTGAGCTCTTTTGAAGTGGTTTCAGTTCTGGACTTGTTTTGCTGTGGTGTTTATATGCTGTTGTGTTCCCTATATTTGCACTGGTGGCGAACTTTGATGCCCAGTGGATGTAATATGTGTAATAGCCATGATAGCCTAGCGTAAGTTGCTTGCTTATTTATTTCCTTATTGTCTTGTTTATTTCTTTGCTTGTAGTCAGTGCAGTTCTTTTTCCGCGGTTTGCTAGTGGCCGCAATAACCTATTTTTTAAAACTAGGCCACAATAACCATGGGCTACATATTTACTGTAGTTACCATTTCCCTCCTACGGGCCATAGAAACAATGGGCCTTCTACATGTCGTAGACACAATGGGCCTTTTACGGGCCGTATCATCAATGGGCCTTGTACGGGCCGTATGATCGGTTGGCCAAATATGGGCCAATAACAGACCGCATTATGGCCGTAAACGGGCTAGAATTGGAATCGTCTGTTCATGGGCCGACCATAACGGGCCGTCGTTAATTGGCCGTATTTGATGACGCTATGAAAATGGCCCAACGTATTAACGGGCCACAAAACGGGCCAACTGTAACCTCGGGCTGAATTTAGCCCACAAGCAGAAAATGACAGTAACAGGCCGTAAGTAAACCAATGCTGGAAATGAGCCCAAGAGTAAATGGGCTCTGAGAAGGCCGAAAGATAACATGGGCTGGAAACGGCCCAACAGAATAACGGACCGTTAATGGGTATAAAGTGATACACTGTTCATTACGGGCCAGTTTCACCACGGGCCGTTAATGGGTATAAAGTGATACACTGTTCATTGCGGGACAGTTTCACCACGGGCCGTTAATGGGCCAAGAGTACAAAGGCCCTCATATGGGCCGAAAGACATCATGGGTCATACATGGGCCAGAAGTGAAAACGGGCTGGAATCATATTGGATGGCCCAGATGACGCTACTGGACCTAATTCGGATAGGGCGTAACGGTCCTTGGGTTAGCGTGCTGTAAATGGGCTATATGCGAATAGGCCGTTAACAAGCTTTCCATGGGCCAGCCCGCCACCTTTTGACCAAGTCAAACGGGTCGGCCTTTTCACAGGAATGAGCCTCTATTGGGTTGTGCCACGTGTCGATGTATCATAGGCGCCTTCTGTCCAATGAGTGGATGACATCTGTCCCAACAATGAGCCGACACGTGTTTCTTCCAGCAGCCAATGATGATTTTACACGTGGAAAATCCCCATTGGTCGGGGCTGTTAACGGGTTATCGGATCCAAAACCCGACCCGATAGCTTAACGGCATTCCGTTATGGTGGATGCCACGTGTCAGTCACCCTTGACGAAAGCACTTCTGTGACGCACGATTTATCGTCATGGAAGTGGACACTTCCGGATGATAATTTTGGTAATGTCATGGAACACTTCTACGACAGCACATGTATGACTATCTTGATTCTGTCATAAAATCGTCATGGATGTACATGCATGACAAAAAACGTGACCTACTGTGACAAACACGTATCATCACGGAAGTGTATTTTCTTTGTAGTGATAAGCTTTGATCTTTCCCGCTACATGAATAAGATGAATTAAAGCCTCGCCATTACGACATACATTTCTATTTTCGCATATGTGCCATATTGCCACTGCCATAATGCCAGAGTGAAAATATTACCGTTTTGTATCCACTCTAAAAACCCATTACCTAATGTGATCAAAACTTTCCATGCAAATATCATAATCTTTCTTAAGTTCTTTCAGGATTTTTAACAAAACAACACTACAAAAAGCAATGTTTAGTGGTTTCCTCCTTACTGCAGAAATAGCAATCATACCTTGTGGGGATTGATCTTAGTTGGAGTTGAGCGCCAGTTGAGAGACAATTATGGTCCAACCTTCACAAAATTAAGTTCATTTTATTTGGGCAGTGAACTGCAAGTAGTTTCCTCCAATGTTTCTCCATGATCTTTCTATCTGAAGTAGCCGCCTTGCCATCTGTCCTTCTGTCTCTCCAGAAAATTAGTGTTCTTAGAAAATTATATGCTGATCTCACTGTGTAAACACCAATTAGAAAAATAGCATGCTACAGCAAAATAGCGGTGACCTCAAAATATGCTATTAGCGTGCTATATCGCACTATAGCATGCTATTAGCGAGACATTGTATACCCGATATATTTAGCAAGGCAATTTTCAATACGCTATAGCGTGCTATTAGCGACGCTATAGCGCGCTATTTTTTCAGTGGTAAAGCCCATATTTTGTGTGTGTCCGTGAAGCAAAATATGAGCATCCTTCTGTACTCAACATATGCTAGGAATTTCAAATTGAGTTAAGCATATCGACCCATCCTTCTCGGAATCCAAGTGTCAAGCTATGAGTGAGAGATGGCTAAACATCCGGAAGCCGGCATCATCCAAGAAGTCAAGCACCCAGACTGGTTGTCAAACCGGGTCATAGTGTTGTAGAAGGATAAATCCTGACGTCTTTGTGCTGATGTCAAGGAAGACATACAATGTGTGCCCAAAGGACCCGTTTCCATTGCCATGCATCAACCAGATCGTCGACGCAACCGCCGGACATGACCTCCTCTGTTTTCTGGATGGGTACTCCAGGTGCCACCAGATCAAGAAGAAGGTGTCTGATTAATAGGCTACTTCCTTCATCGCCCTTTACGACCTTTTCTGCTCCATCAATATGCCCTTTGGGCTGAAGAGCGCAGAGGCCACATATCAGTGGGTAATCCAGACATGTCTGGAGCCGTAGATCAGGACAACCACGGGCGTACGCCGTCGACATGGTTTTCAAGACCAGAAAAGCTGACACCCTCATCAACGGTTTGCACGAGATATTTAAAAGCCTCCGCGCATTCAACATCAAGCTCAATCCAGAGAAAGTGTGTTTTTGGCGTGCCATCCGGGAAGCTCCTCGGATTCGTCGTCTCTCAGTAGGGAATCAGAGCAAATCCAATTAAGATCAAAGCGTCGGAGAAGCTCAAACCTCCTCAGAAGCTGAAGGACATCCAATGGTTGGTTAGATGTGTTTCCTCCCTCGGTTCATCTCCTGGCTCAGCGAGAAGGCGCTCCCATTATATTGGCTCTTGAAGCAAATGGGTGACTTCAAGTGGACTCCCGAGGCCAACACGAACTTCGAGGGAATCAAGGCACTCCTTGCGACCAATCATATCCTCGCGGCGCCATACCCTAGCGAACCGATGTTGTTGTACATCTCGGCCACCATCAGGTGGTCATCTTTGTACTGGTTGTGGAGAGGGAAGAGGAAGGTCATGCATACAAGGTGTAAAGGCCGGTCTACTACGTTTTCGAAATGCTCACCCCGTGTAAGACGAGGTATATATCCGCACTACCAGAAGATTGCCTATGTAGTTTCGTGGCTTCTTGAAAACTCCAGCATTATTTCCGGGAGTGGGTCTACTACATTTTCGAAGTGCTCACCCCGTGTAAGACGAGGTATCCGCACTATCAGAAGATA
Organism: Triticum timopheevii; assembly: GCA_963921465.1. Lineage (NCBI taxonomy): Eukaryota > Viridiplantae > Streptophyta > Magnoliopsida > Poales > Poaceae > Triticum > Triticum timopheevii. Next base: position 97,432,808 of record OY997264.1, on the reverse strand, counting down.
GCATACGTAGTTTCATGGCTTCTCGAAAACTCCAACATTACTTCCAGGAGTGCCATGTTAGTGTGGCATCCCAGGTCTCTTTAGGTGACATCATCAACAACCTAGATGCCACAGCCGGATTACGAAGGACCGACAACCCTGAAGGCCCCGCCATCGCCCGATCTAGGATTACCAAATCTAGGGTTCCCCCCGGAGTAGCCAGACTGAGATGACGTGGATTGCAACCGATGATGCCTTCAACAAGGCGACGATGCCAAAGCCGCCGCCATCGTCCGCGACGAACGAGGTCGACACGGTTTTCACCGGCAATTGGGCCATGCCGACCATGCAGCTGGCTGGACCCACGCTTGTCCACGCTGGAAACGAAGACAGCTGCCAGATCGCCGGCAAAGGGCCTCCAGCTGCCCCGCACCGACCCCTCCACGCACCGTAGGCCAACCACAAACCACGCCGCAATGAATCTAGACGAGCGCCAGATCCACGGCAGCCGCCACTAGCCATCACCAAGCAGGGCTGCCCACAAAAGTGCACCTCCCGCCGGGCATGGAGGCCGCTGCGCCGACCAAGGACGCCGCCCCGACTGCCACCCCGTTCGAGATCAGAGCATTCCGAAGCGAGCACCACCACGACATGGCTTCCAGTCCCACCGGCGCCAGGGTGCAGTCTAAGTCAGATGATGTTGTGGTGGAAAAAATTTGAAGCTTTTTTGTCTTCACTTTTTTTTCCATCTTAAATAAAAATAAAAAAATTGCAACACAGAAGACGGAAAAAAATTATATGAGACCAGGTCTCACGGTTAGCAGGCGAGAGCCGCCCTAATGGATGGCACGTAGCATTCACAAATCACAAAGCATCTAATCTCTCCTCCTGATTTCAGGTGGGGGTGCGGTGGATACTTTGTGATATGTGAATGCCACGTATCATCCATCAGGATGGATCTCACCTACTAACTCGTGAGACCTGGTTTCCTAGAATTCTCCGGCTAAAAGCAAGCGTATTTCCCGGGAAACAGTCGCACCGTTTCCGGTCATTCTGAACCAGCGGCCGAATCCTCTCCACACTCCCGAAGAAGAGAGAGCAAGGAAACGGAAACCCCATTCCCCCCTCCAGACTCGAGAGATCCCAATGGCGTCGTCAACACTTCGCAGCCTTCCAGGCGACATTCCGCCGACGACTCTGCTTTCCCTACCAGACGAGATGCTCGAGGAAATCCTCCTCTGCCTCTCCGACGCCGCCGACCTCGTCCGCGCCTCCATGGCCCGCGTCTCCGTCCGCCGCCTCGTCACCAATCACCGATTCCTCCGACGCTTCCGCACTCGCCACCCGCCGCCTCTACTGGGCATAGTTTCTCCCCGTCCCCGGCCCAGGGGGGACCGGCCGCTGCTGAATCTGGCCCAGCCGCCGCACCCCTCCGCCGCCGCCGCGAGCGTTTTCTCCGGGCTTGACGCCGCCGACTTCTCGTGCGCCTTCCTCCCCAACGCTGCCCGCTGGCATAGGCGCGACTTGCGGGATGGCCGCGTCCTCCTTTCCGGCGTCCCTGAGGGCACCAAATTCAGCTGCAGCGTCTTTGTCAGGGACCTGGCTGTCTCTGACCCCTTGTCCCGGCGCTACATCCTGCTACCTCCCATCCCCGACGACCTAGCCGCCTTGGTGCAGCCACCGGACATGCTGGGTTTCGAGCCCTTCCTTGCTCCTCCGGCAGCCGAGGATGAGGACGGCATGTCTTTCAGAGTTATTTGCTTGGCGCATTGCACAACCAAGCTGGTCCTCCTTATCTTCTCTTCAAGTGCTGGACAGTGGCATGATGTTACACTTGAAAATTGGATCGGTTTGCTCACAGGATCAGACAACCCGGCTCCAGGCAACCATCAAGACTTGTACTGGCCGCCGCGAATGCGCCAGTATGCACACAGATATTTCTGTTGGGCATTTTATGCAAAGGGATCCATGTATCCGGTGAGCAAGTTGCTGATGCTCGATACATGGAGCATGGGTTTCTCTGCCGTCGACCTTCCGCCTCTCACCGATTACACACGAGTTATCATTCTGGAGGCAGAGAATGGAAGGATTGGGATGTATATGAATGAGAATTTGACAGCCGAACTAAGGTATTATGTGTTGCAAAATGATGGAGTTGGTGCAAACCAGTGCATGCTAGAGGAAACGTTCAATTTAAATGATCGATATATGCTCATGGGCGTAGCAGGGGGATACTTACTCCTACAAGGGCTTCGACAAGACCAATATCCATTTTATTTGGTTTCGCTAGATCTGAAGACTTTACAGCTTGAGTGGTTCCTTGCATCGAGGCACAATAACAAGGGTGCTCATTTGTTTGCCGGTTTCCCACCATCCTTGTCTCCACCAACTCTTCAACATGGTAACCTTCCTCTCTATTTGCATACTTGTACTTTGCACTCCATAGGACTTTGCGACACTAATATATTATGCAGGTATTAGTAGTTTGCTATGTCATTAATAATTGTTTTAGCAAGCTGTTATTCATGCAATTGAAAAGTCGTGGAACATAGGAGATCAAGAAGTACTAGATGGGTAGGTGCGTTTCGCCACGCCGGCTATCGTTGGCGCTGGTAGCTTACGACGGGGCAAGTAGCTTGACATTTTTTTATTGAGAAACACCAACTACACGCACAAACACGGGCACGCCGGTATAGAGCCAAAGAGGTTTAGCATCTGAGGTCGCTTGCATAATTGTATAGGTACGAAAAAGAACAGCAAAAGCACTCCTTATTTGCATATCCATGTTGCTTGGCACAATTGTTATGTTGCTGCTTCTCTACACAAGTGGTCTGCCATACTATGTGAGCTGCGCTGAATAATATTATTATCACAAATCTAAGCAAATGAACATATGGAACTTTAGCACAAAGAGAATGTGCACAACTATGCTCTTGTCCAAGTCTGAAGCATCCTAATATTCATTGGTGTTCATGTGAAACAGAATATCACAAGAAAGATGAAGCATGATATGGAACATGCTTTCCATAATTATCTGTAGACAGAAAACAAAGTTTCAATTCACACACTAATTTATTCATATGTGTTGTTTTTAAGGCGGTGAGAAAAAGAACAATAGAACACGTGCCTAGCTAAGACGGTGATTTCTAATGACAACGTAGTTCCGCTACCTTCATTTCGTCTCTTTTGTCTTTGGTGTTCCTGACTTCTGGAGTTGCGCCTCCCTCCCCACCACATTCCCTGTAATTGTTACAGTTCTTTTTGCCATCAGTGAGCTGGCTTACTGGAAATCGATTAGGTGGGACAAGGACTTTCATAGACCTAAAAGAAAAAAAAAACTGGCAGACCAAAGTGAAAGTAAGTAAATTGTTTTCATGGGTTGAATTAAGAATAAAGTGTTAGCAGGAGCAAGGGAAAAATATGAATCTTGAATGGGAACTTTCATCCATGTCTCTTTAATGTATTACATCACATATACCTGGAAACATTCCATTCAAGTTTTAGTCACTTGCAATGTTTCAGAAAAATATTACTCGTGCAGCAAATGACTGCATTTCCTTCAATTCCCGTTGCTGCAGAAAAGTACCACTTGTAGCCCTTTTCTTTTTGTGACGACACTTGTACTAATATTGCATGCCAAAAATACCGCTGAGAGAACATAGTAAAGACATTTCAAAAATAATAAAATTAGAGATCGCCTACAATTATAAAAGGTAGCAGTTGTATGCCCACATAAAAGGTAAGTAAACTCTACCCTGAGAATCCTTAATGAGCTGAAAATGCATCAAACCACATCAGAACCAAGCCTTTGAAGTTCGGAATCATGGTAATTTTCTAAACATTTCTTTCTACATATTCAACCTCCTATCTTATTGAGAAAACTTCCATGCAGTTTTGTTCTTGCATGAATATGGACACTGATACAGTGGTACCATACTGAAATGATTGGACACAGCATGATATAGAAGTATTCAAACACAATAAGAAACGAAATTGATTACTCTTTTATGCAAGAGAATAGCATTAGCCAATAAGAAACAATGATGAAATGATAAATTTGTGGTTCATCTCTCTAATTTATAGATAAAACAATATTCGTAATAACCTGCATCAAGCCCTCAACACACAGGTAACTTCCTTAATTGCCTTCCCAACAGAACATTACTTCGAACATGGCCTTTAGCTAAAAGCTAGATCAGAAAAATTATATGTTCTGTTGTATGCAAATAGAAGTGTGTTTAGCTAGGCTAGAAAAATTATGCATGCAATAGCACACACCTCCACGAGTGCTGAAATCGTTGCAAGCATATATTTTGGTAAAATAATCTTACTGCTCTATGCTATACAGGTTTGTTGTATGCAAATATGAGTATCAATTAATTCCTTGATTCCTTAATCTTGCAGCGAGACACAGGCTAGTATGGTGACGTGGAAATAGGATCCTCAAGAAGTCACCATCATTTTTGTTATAATTTGACTACTCTGTTCCGCCTCCTTGCACTTGTCCGTCTAATGTGCAAGGCTTTCCCAGCTGGCCAATCAATTCTGTTCCTATACATATTATCTGACTCAAAAATGAAGGATATAGCAAACATATTTCCATGCTATGTATGACTCTAAATATAGCTCGTACATTTTGATCACGGCAATAATGTATGTTTCCTAATTATCCCACAAAATGTCGATCCTGGAAGCTCTTGAACAAACAAATGACAACCAAAATTCAAAGCATCCGGAAAATTCGAATGTCCAAAATCCCTTGATGGCAATACCCAAGCCTCTTGAATGCCCCCAATTCCGGAATTCATATCCTAAACTAACGGTGTATTGGAAAACTGGGTTCCTGGGACACCTAAATGGGCCTCTCAATAAAATATTTCCACAACTTAAATATGTTAAATTGTGGCCTATGTTGGAGAAGCTTGGTTTCGTTTAGTCTTGCTACAAGCCAATCAAGCAAATCATAAATCATCCAAAAAGAGTAGAAGGGATACTCTAAGCACGACATGTGGCGCAACTAAAAGAGCAGTGGCACCTCGATCCGTTCCCGAACACCACCAGGTTCTTGAGCACGGCCAAAGCCTCTGAGCATGGTTACCCTGGGCTCAAGTTGTTGGGTCAGGCAACACGAATTGGGGCATGGCCGATTGGGCATTAACTGCCAGGCAGGCTATCAACCGTAGCCCACCATAGGCTACGCATTTTAAGGGAATGAGGACTCTTTCACAAGGCGGTATCATGATTCCTTGTGCGATAAGGGGGCAGTTGAGCAGACTGTCATGACTACACATGGCCACTTTTTGACCAAGGCCCTAGCGCCTTGTCAAGAGCTGCAACCTCCATCGATTATCAGATGCTGACGGGTGGAGCCCAGAACGGCGACCGTGACCAGGTGTATCTCTCGACCAGAGATAAATGGGATTCAGGCAATTGTTTACCTGCCACTCTTGGTGAACTCAGCGGTGGACGCATGAGTAACGAAGGCTACTGTAACCTCTTACCTTTGTAGTTAAGGACCCATTGTAGGTCCTCTAGAACTCTATATAAATGAAAGACCATGGCTCGTAGAAGGGGAGCGATCTCAAGAACTTTGTTTTTTGAAAGGAGCCAAAAGACTTGCCTCATTCATTAACTAAGAGGTAATAGAGTTGAGGTTTTTGTTACAACACCAAGGTGTGAGAGCATCGAATCAATAGACTCTTGCGCCATGGTTACACCCAAATATTTTGCACCTGCGGCTACCCAAGTTAGAACCTCCAACTTAATACTCGCGAGAAGAACCGCGAGTGGTGCGCCCTTGAGTTGGGAAATACGGTGTTCCATTCATTCCAGATGGTCCAAGAGGTGAGAAGTGTGAGAGTAGCCATCGCCTTCCGGTTTGGAATGGTAGAGTTGCAAAGAATTGTCCACCAATCTTTGATGGAACGCGCCGAGTGCCAGTTGGTAGTGTCGATGCTTTCAAGTTGAAGCCATTCCTTGATCATGCCCCAGAGCCTCATGGAGTATCTTCACTTGAACATGAGATGCTCCATGGATTCCTGTTCGCGCTTGCATAGATGGCAAAGTCCACAGTCGGGACATCCCTGCTTGGCCAACTGGTCAGCGGTCTAAACCCTATTTTGCATGGCCAACCATGCGAAAAATTTGACCTTCGGTGGAGCTCAAGCCTTCCAAAGCGCCTGTTCCATGGGGGAGTGGAGAAGGCCAAAGAATTGTGCCAAGTAAGCGGAACTTGCCCTGTAGATCCGGTTCTCGGTGTGCTACCAGATGATGTCATCTTTGGCATTATCGTCGAGGGTGTAGCCACGAATGGTGGTCCAAAGCACAATGAATTGCCGCAGATACGCGAAGGTGAAGTTGATGGTGACCTTGATTTTACGAACCCAAGCATTATCATTTATTCACGAAGCTTCCATCTTTTTCGGGAGGATGCTTCATAAATGAGGGGTGCGATGTCTTTTGGCTTGCGGTCATGCACCCAAGGGGCATCCCAAAAAGGGGTGCGCGTGCCGTTGCCCACTATGATGGTGGAGGAGGCATATAAAAGGTTCATATCCATCTCGTCGCAAGGGTTGCTGGATCCAACCCGCAACTTGGTGGACTCCTTCAACTAGTACGGAAGCTACCACAAACAAAGAGCTCTCGCAACTTTCTCTGAGTTAAGAATGCCGAGTTCATACTCGAATGGTCGGCAAACTGTGTCCTAATTAACCTTGCACTTTGCACTGATGGTCTTGTCCCTTCCTGCCCAAAGGAAGGCCCTATCAAGCTAGTTGACATTATGTAGGATGCTCGGGTGGACGACGAGTGGGGTAATGAAGTAGATGGCTTGCGAGGAGAGCACGGACTTGACAAGAGCAGCGCGTCCAATGGCGGTGATACTTTGGCCATCCCAGGGGACAAGCTCGGCAGCCGTCTTGTCCACAAGGAACTGAAAATCCCTGACTTTGACTTGCCAGACCAAGAGGGGTAGACCCAAATATTTCATCGGAAATGAAGTGCGTGCAACCGACAAGCTTTGGAGAATATCATAAAGGGGGATGTGGCCACACTGAATTGGAACCACTGAGATTTTCTGAAAGTTCATGTGAAGGCTCGTGTTGTCGCCAAATGCATTAAGCAAGACGGAGAGATTGTCTATGTCTTTCTTGATGGAGAAGAACATAGCCGCATCATCGGCGTAGAGGGAAGTTCTGATGATGGTACCACGACCACAAGCCATATCGAGGATTTTCTGAAGAGGGTCGATGGCGATGCGAAAAAGTAGGGGGAGAGGGGTCCCATTGACGAAGGTCGTGACCGTGTGTGATGAATTCTCGGGGATGCCGTTGAGGAGCACCCTCGAAGAGGAGGTGCACAAGAGAGCAGCGATCCAATTCCAGAAAGTGCTTGGCAGTCCACGGTGTTGCGTGATGTCAATGATATATTACCACTTGACGAGAGTCGAAGGCCTTTGGAATGTCCATCTTGAGGAGGAGGGACGGGGTTTTGCTCTTGTGGAGGCGTTGCGCTAGATTTTTCACGTACATGAAATTGTCATGAATGCTCCTCGTCTTTATGAAGGTACTTTGGGTGTTGGAGACTAACTTGTTCATGTGTGGGGCAAGCCGCATTGCTAAAATTTTGGCGACAATCTTAGTGATGGCGTGGATGAGACTAATAAGCCGGAAATCGGTGATTCCCTCGACGCCTTCCTTTTTTAGAATAAGCACGATGTTAGCATAGTTGAGCCAATAAAGGTTGTTGGTGTGGAGGTTGCCGAAGAGCGAGATCACCTGCGCGACATCCTCTTTTATGATGTCCCAACAAGACTTGAAGAATAGTCCGGTGAATCCATCTGGCCCGGGAGCCTTATCGCTCGGCACAAGATTGATGGCCTCTTGGACCTCCTTCCGAGAAATGGGCTCCGCAAGGGAGTCCAAGTTATGCAGCTTGAGGCCTAGCTCATCCCAATTACAAACATGATGCCGCGAATTCTCCTTCCCCATGGCCTCGGTGAAGTGGTCATGAATCGCCTTCTCTTCTCCTTCATGCTCGGTGATCCACCCACGGTTGGCCTCGGCGAAGTGGTTATGAATCACCTTCTCTTTTCCTTCATGCTCGGTGATCCACCCATGGTTGTGCTTGATCCTATGAATGTAGTTTCTGCGACGCCTTCTGTTGATCCTTCGTTGAATTTTTTTGTGTTTGCGTCCCCCTCTTTGATGTTGGCCAATCTTGCACGCTGCTTTTTGCGAGCCCGCTCCAAGACCGCCAAGCCAATGACCCTCCATTTGAACCTTGGTCGGAGATCACTTACACCGTTAGAGAGTTGTCAATTGTCTTGAGCCATGTCAAGGCGCAGGATTCCAAGAACTTGATGGCTAGCTTTTAGAGAAGAATCTAGAGAGAGGAAGAAGAGAAGGGTGCCTGGGGCAGCTAGAAGCCCACCCGAGCACTACCAAAACTAGGTGCGACCACTCAGCCAAAGCTTGTAGTTCATTTGTACATCATCCATCAAACACACAAAAAGCAGGAGTGGGGTATTACACCTATGTGTGGCCTGAATCTGGTTAGCTGCTCGTGTCATTAGGAAGCCGCAAGAAGCTGTGAGTGGTTTAGCCCCTGTTCGAATAACTAAAAGGGGCTCTCTCTGATCCCTGATCTCGACGATCACAGTGAGGGCCATTGTTGCAAGACTCAAACCCTGGCATATTATGGGCAGATGTGCGAGGCGGTTGTGGGGATGGCGCCAAGGAGGCGGGCAGAAGGAGAAGAGTTGGATTAGCATTTCCAATTGATTGTACCTTTGCATGTTTGTACTGTTCATTGTCATTTCCAATTGATTGCATTTCCTACTATATTTGTACTAATAAATTATATTGCTAAAGCACCCAGTATTTTTCTTAATGTTGATTCAGATATGACTGATGCCTCCATTTCTAATTCAGATATCTGATATTGATGCCGCTGGGAGATGAAACCTTGACGTTTGGAGGTATGGAGCAGCAACTTGGAGCATTATGTACTGGATGGAATCATCAGGCTTTCCTTTTGAGATGGACGCAGGCTTGTTTGCGGTGCTGACTGTTGTGCAGCTCGGTGCTTATTTTCAGATATGTCATGGGAGAATAGTTGTGATAATCTACCAAATTAGATTCACAAATCAAATATTACTAGACAATTTCTATTTTTGGAACCTTTGTTCCTATCAGACATGCAATGTGACTAGAAACAGGGTGATATATACCATCTTCTTTGATTTTGTTTTTGTGTAAGTGGTACAAACCGGTTCTACCATCTTCTTTGTTGTTGTAAGTTGTGTAAGAGCTACATGGCTTCGTCTTACAAACAGGAACAGTTTTGTGCTTATTTTTCAAATATGTTATGAAAGAATATTTGTGATAATGTATCAATTTGTTCGCAAATCAAGTTGGAATTTGACAATTTCTCTTGTCTAAAACATTTGTTCCTACGAGATATGCAATGTTTGTGGTGCTGACTGCTGTGCAGCTCGGTGCTTATTCTCAGATATGTTACTGGAGAATAGATGTGATAATCTACCAATTTTGATTAACAAATAGCATATGACTAGATATTTTCTATATATGGAACCTTTGTTCGTACCAGATATGCAAATGTGACAAAAAGCAGGGTATGGCTTGAGGCAGAGTATATACAGTTACAAATCGGTTCTAGTACTATCTCCGTTGCTTTTTGTAAGAAGTTGTGCAAGAGATACACATGCTTTTTGTAAGAAGTTGTGCAAGAGATACACATGACTTCTTACAAACAGCACTATATTTACTGCAAAAACAATCAGGTGCCATTTGTGCATTGTGACTCCATACTCTCATTGTGGCGCACACCAAGGAACACGCCAGCCATCAGCACCAGCAACGTTCCCGGCGACAGGTTGCTCAATTTCGTGGGGAATCTTCAGCCCGCCGTGGGCCGCCACAAGAAGGATCAGCGTCAATGTTCCACTGTCCAACGCCGGCAACAGGTTTATTGCCGCGGGGTTGGGTCGAGGTTGATCACTGCCGCAAAGTGGAACATGCCGTCTGCACTCGACCTCGCCTCCGATGGCGATTGTCGGGGCGTGACGCTTCTCCACCGTCTGTGAGAAGTTGAGAAACATCTGCCTGAGTGCAGTTCCTTCGAAAATGCAGACCCACTAACCCCCCCCCCCCCCCCCCCCCCCCCACCTAAATACCCACCGGGGTGGCCCCCTTCCTCCCCTTCTTTCCAATTCCCCTTTGCAATGTTCTCCGTTGTATCATATTGGTTGCTTGGTCCGTTTGGAAAGAACGTAATAAGAGTCTTTGAGGACAAGTCGGCCCCGATTGACACACTGGCCAACTTCATCAAGGGTGATGCTTTTGAGTGGTTTAAGGCAGCTAAGTGCTTTGAAGCCTTGTCTGTATAGTTCTGTCTGTTGCCCCTGGTCTTCCTTTTGTTTTGGTAACTGTTTGTGTGCGGTGGGCCGGCCGAATTTTCGGCCGGTCTCGTGTCACGCTGGCGTTGTGCGCCCACCAAAACATGCCCCCGCGCAAGACGCGTGTATACCTTATCTTCTCCACCGCTTTTCATCCCCTACCTCTTGGTCGCCGTTCTTCTCCTCCCCACTCCCCCCGCGCTGCCGCTCTCGTCCTCTCTGCAACCCCTCCTTCCCCTCCCGCAAGCCCCCGCTGCCACCGCCGGCGTTTTGCTGCCGTGGCACCGCTGCAACTGCTCACCGGAGTACGAGACCTTCCTGTCTTCGTTCTTCTCCTCCCCACTCCCCCCGCGCTGCCACTCCCGTCCTCTCCGCAACCTCTCCTTCCCCTCCCACAAGCCCAGGCTGCCACCGCCGGCGTTCGCTGCCGTGGCACCGCTGCAGCTGCTCGCCGGAGCACGAGCAGTTTGACGTGCAGTACAAGGCGGGCTGCAACCAGATTTGGTGGAGCTGCAAGCAGCAAAGGGAAGTGGTGGAAACGGCAACGGACGCCGCTGCTAGCGGTCGACACCTAGCTGGACCGGCGAAGTCCATGCTACATCCAGCAAGACGGCGAGCACGACCTCGTGCACGACAGGGCATGAGATTTTGTTGCAACCATGCAGCGGAAGAGTTGGAACCGGCGAACCATTTTGCTACCACCCCCCCCCCCCCCCAAATCTACTACCATGGTGATTTTTGCTGGAACCGGTGAACCATTTTGCTACATCCAGTTTGGTTTTTGTTACTACCGGTGTTTTTGTGGATCTTTGCTACATCCATCTCCATGACATTGTCTGTTTTTCCAATTGATTTATGCTAGAACCATGTTTTGATTTTCCTGGAACCAGACCATGTTTTTGCTACCACCCACCCACCAAAAAATCTACGACCACGGTGATTTTTGCTGCATTTGTGTTTTTTTGCTGGAACCATAATCTGATTTTGCTGGATCCATGTTTTTTTGCGACAAGCATATCAAATGTTTTGTTGAAACCATCTCATTTTTTTGCTGGAAACACACATTTTTTTTGCTGGAACCACACTAGTGCAGAACCGGGCAATAGCACCGGGTCGTAAGGCCCTTTAGTGCCGGTTCAATAACCGGCACTAAATTGTGGTCACTAAAGGCCCCCCCCTTTAGTACCGGTTCAGCACGAACCGGTGCTAAAGGGCAACCACGTGGCACGAGCCAGCTCGGGGGGCCTGGAGCCCTTTAGTACCGATTGGTAAAACCAACCGGTACTATAAGGTTTGGGGGTTTTTTATTTTATGATTTCTTTTTCATTTAATTTTGTGTTTCCATTTTCATTCTTTTTCATTTGCTGGTATTTTACGATACTACACATTGTACACGTTATGCATATATATATATATATATATATATATATATATATATATATATATATATATATATATATATATATATATATATAAATAGAATTTCTAGTAGAACCAATCATGCATATATATATCATCAATGTCTCACAAACCATCATATTAATTAATTCACACATACACACATGTATAGCTATATACAATTTCTACTACATATGCATGTTGCCTTCGGAGCCAGTGGCATTAGCCTAATTGGTGCCTTCGGAGCACGATGGCAATTGGAAGTGGTTTTCATGGGGGCGGTAGCGGGTAATAGAATTCTCCCTTCGGATTTATGACCTGGTCGAGCAAAAATCCCGCTATATCCTCTTGAAGTGCTTCTACGCGCTCCGTTTCTAGGAGCTTCTCCCGCACCTCTTTAAACTGTTAAGAAGGAGATCAATATGCATGTGTATTAGTTGTGTGACTAGATATCGATAATGGTGTAAAAATTGTGAATAGTGTTCTGACAAGCGTACCCATTCCTGTCTTTGAGATCTGCTCCTTTCGGACGCCATCATGCGAATGTTCTCGCAAACGCAGAATGCACACAGATCAGTCCCCTGCGCCTGCTTCAGGGCCTTTATGAGAATGGAATTTGATTAGATAATAATTAATCAAGCATGATAATTAAAGAGATGGCAGCTAGCTAGCTAGCTAGTACTACTTAATTACTTACCTTAGGTCGAAACCATTTAAGCTTTTTTTTTCATTCGCCTTCCGTGACGCTGATGAACCTTGCCCAAGCCCTGCCCGCCGACAAAGAAAATGAATAAAGGGGTTATTAAATAGTTCATATCATGAAATGATGAACTAAATAGGCCGAGATATATAGTTAATAATGATTGAAATTACCTGTTGGCTATCCCAAACAAGATGTTATAGTCAGTTTTTCTGAGAGTAGTGACTCCAGTACTTCAACTGTTCCGGCATCAACTTTAATGATACACAAGACCCAGTGAAATCTGCATGCACACACATTTGCATGTCTTAATTAAGCGAGCATATGTAAGCAAAAACATGTAGCTAGCTAGTAGGAAAAAACAGAGAATTTGTAGTACAAGACAATGTGACTCACTGGAAGTTGTAAGGAAGTAGTATATCTTCATTGTATTTGAGGTGCTTCAAGAACTCTAGCATGTTGTCCTCTACGTGCTTTTGCTGACGTGGATTTATTAGCCATGTGTATTCATTAACGGTGTCTGGGTCAATGAACCCAATGCCAAAGCGTCCACCTTTTCTCATTTCATACATCTTCATCCTGCATAATACCGCAGAAAAGAATATAGTGAGGATAATTACAAGTAATGATTGATCAAAAGGATCACTACAGCTAGCTTGAGACTTAAATTACAGAAAGAAATCACTTACAGACAATAGCAACTGACGATAGATTTGTCGAGTGCGTCTTGATTGTATAACTGAAACAGTTTCGTATACTCAACGGACACAGCTTTCTCATGGAAGTAATGCTCCTCCTTGACATTCGCCATGAGGGACAATCGATCTGAAATCTTGGTAATGTACATGTACCATTGATGCAATTCATACATTCTCGTTGGGAGGTTCTTGACCTTGTCTGGCTCGACCAAAGGTTGGCCCCGAACATATTTCCGTTTTATTTCATCCTCTCTAAGCAATTGCATGGGCTCGATCTCGAGGAGTTGTCCAACAGTGATGTTGAGAACTTCAGCCTGCATTATATGCTCCTCCGTTATTACCACATTGCCCACCTCGGGAACATGCACTGTTTGCCCACAATAATATTGGGCGCGTGTACTGTCACGTGTTGTTGGCACAACAAGCGAGGGGATCGATTGCGCCGCCTGTTCTCCCAGCTGGGGAATGGGTTTCCCGCATTTTTTGACAACTGCTTCTTGTTTGCTCGATCCCGATGTAGACGTGCTCGCCTCCCTTTGTAGACGTGCTCAATTTAACTTCCTGATGTGGCGCTCATAGTCTGTGTCAACAGGCTTGGGAGCTGGTGGTTGAGCCATACGAATAAAGTGGTCAATCGTTTCCTCAGGCACTTTCTCCCTTGGCGTCGGTGGCGGTTTCGGTGCAAAATGGGCTTCCACCTCGGCCTTCGATATGGCTGCGATTTCCTCCTCGGACCTGTCATAAGACCTCTGCGGAAGAGGCGTGAGGCTTGGACCATATTTATATCGCTTGCCTCCGCCTGTACTTCCTGTACTACCTCGACTCGTACCGCTACGCACCATAGTTGCGGGGTGTCTCTTCGGCGATTGCTGAGGCGGCGGAGACGGCTGACGGGGCTGAGTTGGACGAGGAGGAGTGGCCTGAGGTTGTGCCGGACTTGGAGGAGGAGTGGACGTCTGACGCTGTGGCGGACTTGGAGGAGGAGGAGTGGCCTGACACTTTGCCGGACTTGGAGGAGGAGGAGTGGCCTGACACTTTGTTGGACTTGGTGGACTTGCAGGAGCGGGAGTCTGCTGACTCGGTGGCGGACTTCGACGAGGAGTCGGCTGACGCGGTGTCGGTGGCCTTCGAAAGATGATGCAATCCTTTTTCCATAGGATGATACGATGTTTGGCCTCTCCGAGAAAGCGCTCGCCGTCACCTCCAGGAATGTCAAGTTGTAGCTCCGAATATGGTGGGTCCACCACCTCATCAACCAAGACACGAGCATAGCCCGCTGGAATCGGGTTGCAATGAAAGGTTGCCTCGGGGGGATTTGTAAAAGCAACGCCGTCCGCCACCTTCATGGATATGTTCTTCATTTTGACGTGTAGTTCGCAGTTAGTGTTCTCCGTGATGTCATCCACGGGGTATCTACCCAGCATTGCGTCGTCCGGGACGGAACCCACGCTGCTTCTCGGCATGGATGGGCCGGTGCTATCCAATGTTGGATAATCCGCTAGCTGCTGCAGCTGCTGAGACCCCCTTTGCTGGGTAAGTGAGTCGACCTGCTCCTGCTGCCGCTGGAATTTGACTGCCAATTCCGCTTGACTTGCTTCTAGGCCTTGAAGGCGTTGATAGTCCCGCTTCCTCTGCTCCTCCTCCATCTTCCTCTTCTTCTCCTCCGCAATCTTCTTTCTCGCACGGGTTCTGTAGTCGGTGTTCCATTCTGAAAACCCCTCATACCACGGAATAGCGCCCTTGCCTCGTGTTCTTCCCGGGTGTTCAGGATTTCCCAAGGCACGCGTAAGCTCGTCGTTCTCTCTGTTGGGCTGGAACACCCCCGATCGTGCCTCTTCTATTGCAACAAGTATCGCATCGTCGGCTCCCTTCAAACTTGCCCTCGTCGAAACATTGCCTGTCTCCGGGTCCAACTCCCCCCATGCGCATAGAACCAAGTCCTGACCCTGGGGGGCCAGCTCTTAGTAACCGGAGTGACACCTGCATCCTCCATCTCTTTCTCAGACTTATCCCACTTAGGCATTGCCACCGCATAGCCACCTGGCCCTAGCTTATGGAACTTATCCTTTTTTTCGGCATTCTTCTTGTTTATTCTCGACCGTTCCTTAGCTAATTCCGAATCCTTGAATTTCACGAAATCGTCCCAATGAGCACGTTGGTTCTCTAGTGTTCCCTTGAATACTGGAGTCTTCCTTCCTCCCTTGACGTACTTGTTCCATTCACGATTCTTGTGGTTCTTGAATGCAACCGCCATCTTCCTAAGAGCAGCGTCCTTGACTTTCTGCACATCTGCTTTTGTGAAATGATCTGGTAGGGTGAAATGTTCCATGAGAGTATCCCAAAGCAGATCTTTTTGATTCTTGTCGACAAAAGTAACATCTGGACGTGGCTTTGCTGGCTCTCTCCATTCTTGAAGTTTGATCGGGAGTTGGTCCTTCACAAGAACTCCGCACTGACGAACGAACTTGTCCGCAATCTTCTTAGGCGCTAATGGTTCGCTAGTAGGGCTGCATGCCTCGATATTGTACTTTACGCCCTGCTTCAACTTTTTGTTCGGGCCTCGTTTCGTCATTTTGCCTGAAGATTTGCTCGATCCGGATGGCTGAAAGAACAAAGATTGATTCGTTAATATATCTTCAAGTCATTTAAAACATGTGATGATCACCAGATGCCTGCTTATATAAATATATATACCTCGCCGATCTTTGTTGTTTTAGGATCAACATGTTCTTCGTCATCGTTATAATCATAGTTCATGACTTCATCAATTCAGTCATCGCGATCGAATATCATATCACCCTCTCCGGTGTTGTTTAGAAATTCGGAGCCGTCATAATCTTCTTCATTCTGATCATCATCTGGCCCACGTATCATATCGAACATGGTCTGTTCTCCCTCTCTGTCGGTATTGTCTACCATAGCTTTTATTTAACTAATCCAAAAGAAATATAAAACAATTTAGTATTCAAATTACATCGTCTCGAATAATAGATATAATCTCGAATACATCGTCTCGAATAATATATAATATTGAATAGTACATCACTGGCTAGGTAGCTAATAAAGATCGAATACTATAGAAGAATCTAGGACACTCGCGGTTCCTGCGGCGCGGGCGGTGGACACCCAAAGAGAAGGAACCCTCACAGGATCACAGCTGAAGTGAGATCCCCGAAGAAACTGCCAGGTATTGGAGAACCTGCCGCCCTCTAACGCAACCATTTAGCGATGGACGTGCTCGTCCTCCTTCCTGACACGGCGACGTACCACCTCCGGCGGGGCCGGGTCCCTCCGCACCGAAACTGGCCCACGCGAACGCCACCAAATGAGATCAGGGTCGACGACGGGACCCGGGGCCGCGTTCCTCATCAAGCGGCGCGCCCCTCCAGGCAGCACCTCCCAGTGCCAGCCCGGCAGAGCCCAGTCCCGGACATGGGTCGGCTGGACGTCGTCGCGGACGGGTCGACGGCGAGGATGCGGGCCGGGCATCGTCGAGAACAAATACTAGCTATATGCCCGCAAAAAGTAACATTTTTTTAATGATTGGATTTTGATAACTAAAATTTCTAACATTTCTATATAACGCTAATTATGCTATCATTGCATATGTCAAAAATCTATATACTATTTCATACTAATTAAGCATCTAACATTAAAACAGAAAACACAATTTCTATACATCCATTAAAAAACTGAAAAACAACATTATATAAAAAATTTCCATACTAATTAAACACTAATTATATCCATCTAACATGCATTCATACATATATAATAGTGAAAAAATAATAATCTAAACT
This sequence comes from Triticum timopheevii, assembly GCA_963921465.1. Lineage (NCBI taxonomy): Eukaryota > Viridiplantae > Streptophyta > Magnoliopsida > Poales > Poaceae > Triticum > Triticum timopheevii. The sequence goes on along the minus strand of OY997264.1, from coordinate 97,415,816 downwards.
AATTAAACATACAAAATACGTATATACTAATATATACATGCATTAATTCATACATATGTACGTGTGTGTGTGTGTTCATCATGCATGCTTGTGTGTGTGTGTATGGGCTCGGGGAGGGGCGGCGCCCATGGTGGCCGCCGGGGGCGAGGGAGAGGGGTTAGAGGGGGAGAGCTCACATCGGGCGACGGCGACGGCGACGGCGAGGCGACGGTGAGGCGACGGCCGGGGCGGCAACGGCGGGGACGGCGCGACGGGGACGGGGACGGCGCGACGGGGACGGGCCCGGGGCGGCGACGGAGACGAGGACGGCGACGGGGACGGGGGCGGCGACGGGGACGGGGGCAGCGACGGAGACGAGCGGCGACGGAGACGATCGAGGGCGGCGGCGACGGCGACAAAGACGGAAACAGAGGAACAAACAGAGAGGGAAAACAAAATTTTCGGACGTGTTGTATATATAGAGGGCACCTTTAGTACCGGTTGGAGCCACCAACCGGTACTAAAGGCCTGTTTTGGCCAGGCCAAGCGACGGGAAGCGACCCCCTTTAGTACCGGGTGGTGGCACAAACCGGTACTAAAGGCCCCCCTTTAGTACCGGTTTGTGCCACGACCCGGTACTAAAGAGGGTGCACTGGCGCAGGTGCGGTGCGGCAAGTTTAGTCCCACCTCGCCGAGCGAAGGGCAGCCGCACTGGTTTATAAACCCAGCCGCGGCTGCCCTTTCAAACTCTTCTATATAGCAGGCTTCTGGGCCTAACTAGGGCGCGCTGCCCTATGAGCCTGCATGCCCTTTTGGGCCTGCATTTGCACACCCTAGGTCTGGCAGGCCCACCGGGCAGCGCCCCAACATTTTTTTATAAATTTTTTTCTTTTCTGCATTATTTTTTTATTTTTTTTGCTTTATTTATTTTTGTGTTTTTTTGTGTATTTAGAGTTTCTTTGTGAATATTTTTGCTTTAGGTACAAAAAATTACAAACTTTCTGTTAGTGCCCGTAGTTTTCAAATTTGAATAGTTTAAATTTTGAATTATTTGAAATTAGTGTGAATCACTAGTTTGTGAATAACTTAACTTTGAATAAAGTTTTTTCAGTGATTCTTTTTTCTTATGTTTAATATTTGTGTGTTTTATCATTATATTCAATTTAGTAATGCTTAGGTTATTTAAAAAATGAAATGCCTTTGTAACAGTTCAGTTTTCGTCGGAAACCCTGATACTTCGAAAGAGATTGTCCATTTTGTACACGAAGTGCATCCAGTTTTTGCCGTAACCCTCTCTACTTTCTTGCACATGCTATTTGTATGAAATTATGATACATGCCAACTTTCAACCTTTTCTGAGTTCATTTGAAATGCTTTTCAATTTCAGGGTCATTTAGCTGGAAAAAAAATCAGTAAATGCATGAAAAGAATTTGTTTGCACATAAAATTTCTTCGTGTTTCAAATGCCAAAACACATAAATACCCTAACTATTATAGACATTCCCTCCTGGGTGTGAAACACAGAAGAAAGTGATGATAGTGAAGCCGATCACATCCCAGATCTTTGGGATTGAAACTTTTTCTTCGCGTGTGTCCCTTTGCGCCGTAACCATGGAAAATCTTCATCATTTAACGGGATGCTCGGGTCAATATTCACTGTGAATGGAGCAATTTCATCAAACTTTTCATAATCTTCTGACTTGTCTGTCTTGTCATCCACTCCCACGATGTTTCTCTTCCCAGAAAGAACTATGTGCCGCTTTGGCTCATCGTACGATGCATTCGCTTCCTTATCTTTTCTTTTTCTTGGCTTGGTAGACATGTCCTTCACATAGAAAACCTGTGCCACATCATTGGCTAGGACGAATGGTTCGTCTGCATACGCAAGATTGTTGAGATCCACTTTTGTCATTCCATAATGCGGGTCTTCCGTTACCCCGCCTCGTGTCATATTGACCCATTTGCACCAAAACAAAGGGACCTTTAAACCACGTCGATAGTCAAGTTCCCATATGTCCTGTATATAACCATAATATGTTTCCTTTCCCGTCTTGGTTTCTGCATCAAAGCGGACACCACTGTTTTGGTTGGTGCTCTTCTTATCTTGGGCGATCGTGTAAAATGTATTACCATTTATCTCGTACCCTTTGAAAGTCATTATATTCGAAGATGGTAACTGGGACAGCAAGTACATGTCATCTTCAATAGAGGTGTCATGCATGGTACGTGTCTGCAACCAGCTGGCGAAACTCCTGGTTTGTTCACGTGTAATCCAGTCATCAGACTGCTTCGGGTGTTTGGAGCGTAGAAAATTCTTGTGTTCATCCATATACGGAGCCACCAAGGTGGAATTCTGTAGAACTGTGTAGTGTGCTTCAGTGAGAGAATGTCCGTCCATACATATTATTTGTGTTCATCCATATACGGAGCCACCAAGGTGGAATTCTGTAGAACTGTGTAGTGTGCTTCAGTGAGAGAATGTCCGTCCATACATATTATTTGTTCCCCTCCTAGCGTGCCTTTTCCATCCAGTCTGCCCTTATGCCGCGATTCAGGAACACCAATTGGCTTAAGGTCAGGAATAAAGTCAATACAAAACTCAATGACCTCCTCATTTTGATGGCCCTTGGAGATGCTTCCTTCTGGCCTAGCACGGTTATAAACATATTTCTTTAAGACTCCCATGAACCTCTCAAAGGGGAACATATTGTGTAGAAATACAGGACCCAAAACGTTAATCTCTTCGCATAGGTGAACTAGGACGTGCATCATGATGTTGAAGAAGGATGGTGGGAACACCAACTCGAAACTGACAAGACATTGCACCAAATCATTCTGTAACCTTGGTATGATTTCTGGATCGATTACCTTCTGAGAGATTGCATTGAGAAATGCACATAGCTTCACAATGGCTAATCGAACGTTTTCTGGTAGAAGCCCCCTCAATGCAACCGGAAGCAGTTGCGTCATAATCACGTGGCAGTCATGAGACTTTAGGTTCTGGAACTTTTTCTCTGTCATGTTTATTATTCCCTTTATATTCGACGAGAAGCCAGACGGTACCTTAATACTTAGCAGGCATTCAAAGAAGATTTCCTTCTCTTCTTTGGTAAGAGCGTAGCTTGCATGACCCTGATGTATGCCGTCTTCTCCGTGCATACGTTGCTGGTCCTCCCGTGCCTCAGGTGTATCTTTTGTCTTCCCATACACACCCAAGAAGCCAAGCAGGGTCACGCAAAGATTCTTCGTCACGTGCATCACGTTGATTGCGGAGCGGACCTCTAGGTCTTTCCAATATGGCAGGTCCCAAAATATAGATTTCTTCTTCCACATGGGTGCGCGTCCGTCAGCGTCCTTCGGAACAAGTTGTCCGCCAGGACCCTTTCCAAATATCACCTTCAAATCCTTGACCATATCATGTACATCAGCACCAGTACGGTGGCGAGGCTTCGTCCGGTGATCCACCTCACCTTTGAAATGCTTGCCTTTCTTTCTTACGGGATGCCTGCTCGGAAGAAATCGACAATGTCCCAGGTACACATTCTTCTTACAACTATTCAAATATATACTGTTGGTATCATCCAAACAGTGCGTGCATCCGCGGTATCCCTTGTTTGTCTGTCCTGAAAGGTTACTGAGAGCAGGCCAATCATTGATGGTCACGAACAGCAACGCCTTTAGGTCAAATTCTTCCCCCATGTGCTCATCCCACGCACGTACACCTGTTCCATTCCACAGTTGTAAGAGTTCTTCAACTAAAGGCCTTAGGTACACATCAATGTCGTTGCCGGGTTGCTTAGGGCCTTGGATGAGCACTGGCATCATAATGAACTTCCGCTTCATGCACAACCAAGGAGGAAGGTTATACAAACATAGAGTCACAGGCTAGGTGCTATGGTTGCTGCTCTGCTCCCCAAAAGGATTAATGCCATCTGCGCTTAGACCAAACCATACGCTCCTTGCGTCATCTGCAAACTCCTTCCCGTACTTTCTTTCGATTTTTCTCCACTGCGACCCGTCAGCGGGTACTCTCAACTTTCCGTCTTTCTTACGGTCTTCTCTGTGCCATCGCATCGCCTTGGCATGCTCTTTGTTTTGGAACAAACGTTTCAACCGTGGTATTATAGGAGAATACCACATCACCTTGGTAGGAATCTTCTTCCTGGGGCGCTCGCCCTCGACATCACCAGGCTCATCGCAGCTGATCTTATAGCGCAATGCACCACATACCGGGCAAGCGTTCAAATCCTCGTACTCACCGCGGTAGAGGATGCAATCATTAGGGCATGCATGTATCTTCTGCACCTCTAACCCTAGAGGGCAGACAACCTTCTTTGCTTCGTACGTACTCTCGGGCAATTCGTTGTCCTTTGGAAGTATATCCTTTATCATTACCAGCAACTTTCCAAATCCCTTGTCAGATACACCATTCTCCGCCTTCCATTGCAGCAATTCCAGTGTGGTGCCCAGCTTTTTCTTGTCACCTACACAATTCGGGTACAACAATTTTTTGTGATCCTCTAACATGCGCTGCAACTTCTTCTTCTCCAAATCACTTGCGCAGTTTCTCTTTGCATCGGCAATGGCCCGACCTAGATCATCAATGGGCTCATCTGATGCCTCTTCTTCAGCTTCTTCCCGCATTGCCAGCTCAGCTTCTTCCCACATTACCGGCTCAGCTTCTTCCCCCATTGTTGTATCATCGTATTCAGGGAACCCATGGCCAGGATAGTTGTCGTCGTCCTCTTCTTCTTCATTGTCTTCCATCATAACCCCTCTTTCTCCGTGCTTGGTCCAAACATTATAGTGGGGCATGAAACCGGACTCAAACAGGTGGACGTGAATGGTTCTTGACATAGAGTAATTGTGACCATTCTTACAGCCAGCACATGGACAAGGCATAAAACCATCCGCCCGCTTGTTTGCCTCAGCCGCAAGCAGAAAAGTATGCATGCCCTCAACGAACTGGGGAGGGCATCGGTCATCGTACATCCATTGCCGGCTCATCTTCATTACACAACACCGAATAGACCAAATTAATACAAGTTCATACATAAAGTTCATACAACACTTAAATGCAACAAACAAATAACTCTCTAGCTAAAGCATTTAAATGCAACAACAAATGCGATCAAGATCGCAACTAAGGTAACAATTGATACAACAGCATAATGATACCAAGCCTCACTATCGATGTCATATTTTCTAATCTTTCTAATCTTCAAGCGCATTTTCTCCATCTTGATCTTGTGATCATCGACGACATCGGCAACATGCAACTCCAATTCCATCTTCTCCCCCTCAATTCTTTTCAATTTTTCTTTCAAGTACTCGTTTTCTCTTTCAACTAAATTTAACCTCTCGACAATAGGGTCGGTTGGAATTTCCGGTTCACATACCTCCTAGATAAAAATATCTATGTCAACTTGATGGGCATAATTTGTCATAAACACGAAATGCAACAAATAGTTTAAAAGAGAATATACCACATCCGAATCATAACAAGGACGAGGGCCGACGGGGACGGATATCAAAACCATGGCACTATGTATAAAAAACAACATACGGGTAAGATAATTATTATACGAGTAACTATATATCCAAATCACACAAACATCAATTTTTTATATAAAATTTCATGAACAAGAGGCTCACCACAAGGTGGTGCCGGCGACGGGACGGTGCGGGCGATCGACGGTGGTTATGACGGAGATTTAGAAGGCACTAAGTAAACCACACCTACATATGCAAACTAAGTGTTATTTTTGACCTCAAATTGCATATAAATCAAATACTAGCACATATATATATTTCCTCCCAAATTACTAAACTCACAAATTAATAACTATACAAAGCATTGCAAGAGCTAATCTAGCAATGAGAGATGAAAGGACAAAGTTGCTAACCTTTGTGATCACTTGAATGGATGGGGGCCTTCAAATCTTGAAAAATTTTGGGCAAAATGTGTGATGAGCTCGAGGGGAGAATAGGAAGAACAGAGAGGAGAGGAGAGGGGAAAGGGGGAAGAACAGAGCGAGCTGGACAAAGGGTTTATATGCAGGAGGACCTATAGTACCGGTTCGTGGCACGAACCGGTACTAAAGGTGCTGGAGGGGCCCAGACTGACAACATCCTGCCACCACTCTCAATAGTACCGGTCCGTGGCACGAACCGGTGCTAAAGGTTAGCCATGAACCGGTACTAACGAGAGCAGCCCGGCTAGCCGTTGGAACCGGCACTAATGTATACATTTGTGCCGGCTCTAATACAAACCGGCACTAATGTGCTTCACGTTTGACCCTTTTTCTACTAGTGCCATAATCTGATTTTGCTGGATCCATAATCCGAGTTTGCTGTAAAAGCTTGAACCTGTCTGTGAAAAGCTTCAACCTTGGGAAAAGCTTCAATGGCCATGGAAAGAAGAGCTTCAATCTGGCATGACGGTTGATTGAAAGTGCGTTAGGTCGACTAGAGGGGGGGTGAATAGGCGATTTTTACAAATTTGTCACTGAGGAATTTCAGGGTGAGGAAATTCTTAAGTCACGAACAACAAGCAGCGGAATAAGTACTCAGGTATAAGCATAACAGAGCAATAGCATAGTCATCATGATGAAATGAACGATAGACACAGAGTACAGAAAGTGTAAACACAGGATAAGCAGGCTGAAGACAATGTGACTGAAGAAATTGGATTGAGGAAATACAGAAAGTCTTCATTCAAAGTCTTCAAACAGTAATGATCAGGTTCATCAACACATGAATGAGGAAATGAAAGGGTTGAGGAAACAGAACCAGTAGGCTTGGTGAAGACAATGATTTGGTAGACCAGTTCCAACTACCGTGACAGTTGTACGTCTGGTTGGAGCGGCTGAGTATTTAAACTCGAGGACACACGATCCTCACTGTATTCTCCTTGAGCTAAGATCACACAGACCTCGCCCAACACTCATGGTAAGTCTTCACAGGTGACTTCCAAACCTTCACAGACTTGGTCACTCGGCAATCCACAATTCCTCTTGGATGCTCAGACCATGATGCCTAACCGTCTGGAGGATACACAATCCTTAAAGGTAACAAGCATCGGTTCCACACAGGAATAATCTCTTTAGTGATGCTCAATCACTTTGGGTTTATAGGTTTGGGTTTGGGATTTGGGTTTTCCTCACTTGATGATTTTTGCTCAAAGTCCTCGGAGGATGGGATGCTCTCAATTGACAAGTGTCAGTTTCTCTCGGAGCAGCCAACCTGCTAGTGGTTGTAGGGGGCGGCTATTTATAGCCTAGGGAGCAGCCCGACATGATAAGACATAAATGCCCTTAAAGGATATGGTCGTTAGGTGGTAGGATATTTTGGACAGTTGGCACGTAGCACAACAACGGTCGGATTTGAGGTTCTAATTCCTCAGGGCTATCATGTTCCTCACTGTGTAGGCAATCCGCACTGGCGAATTCCTAACTCCTCAGTCAGAACAAATTTGTCAGAGACCAGAAGATCTTCGTCTCTGTCACTGAAGAAATTGACTGAACTGATGTGAGATTTCCAAAGCTTCACTCGAAAGGATTGGATAGGTGTAGGATTTGAGATGAGCATCACTTGGAAATTAGTTTCTTCAGTATTACCTCGACCCCCTTTAACAGTACGGTGTTTCCTATGACTCAAGAAGGAGAAAATGAAACTACGAAAACAGAAGTCTTCACGCTTCATAATCCTCGCATGAATATCCAAGTTTCAAGGTCACACCAATTTCTTCACTTTCAAAGACTTCAGGAGAACCAAAGTCTTCAGCCGAAGACATTCATTTTTAGGGGTCGACTTTCACTGTAAATATCAAACTCCTCATCGACTTATAGAGCCTGTGTACACTCACAAACATATTAGTCCCTTAACCTATAAGTCTTCAATACACCAAAATGACTAAGGGGCACTAGATGCACTTACAAGCTGCCCCATTTTGGTGATTGATGACAATATAGGTTTTCAACGGGGATAAACATATGAATTGGAAGTGCTTGATATTGTGGAATTTGATTGCAAGATATGGAAGAACTCCCCCTGAAGATGTGCATAGTGAGGAATTTTCTTTTGAAGCAATGCACATTTGAAGAATAGAATCATGGAGATCTCCCCCTATATCTTGTAATGCATACACGTATTTAACATATCAAATGAAGAATTTGAAATGCATGATGAAATATGGTGATTGATGTAATTCAGCATGCGTGCATAACATATATGAGGAAATAGCATGCATAAAACATAGCAAAAGTATCAGGTCACCATCGGACTTAAGTTTACAACTCAATCAACAAACACTTCAGAAGAGCGAGAGTTGCAACTTAACAAAAAAATGCCCATATAGATAGACCCTCTTGAAGACTAACTCAAATTTCTCCCCCTTTGTCATCAAATGACCAAAAGGGACGAAAAGTGAGGACTAACGCCTGCTACGTCTTGAGCTTGTGTTGGTTTTCCTCGAAGAGGAGAGGCTGATGCAGCAAAGTGTAGCGTAAGTATTTCCCTCAGTTTTGAGAACCAAGGTATCAATCCAGTAGGAGGCTTCTCAAAAGTCCCACGCACCTACACAAACAAACTGAGAACTCGAAACCAACGCAATAAAGGGGTTGTCAATCCCTTCACGACCACTTGCGAAAGTGAGATCTAATAAAGATAGTATGATAAGATAAATATATTTTTGGTATTTTATAATATAGATGCAAAAAAGTAAAGAAGCAAATAAAGTAGATTGAAAGCAAAGATGATAAGAGATAGACCCGGGGGCCATAGGTTTCACTAGAGGCTTCTCGCAAGATAGCATAAGTATTACGGTGGGTGAACAAATTACTGTCGAGCAATTGATAGAAAAGCGCATAGTTATGAGATTATCTAGGCATGATCATGTATATAGGCATCACGTCCATAACAACTAGACCGACTCCTGCCTGCATCTACTACTATTACTCCACACATCGACCGACTCCTGCCTACATATAGAGTATTAAGTTCATAAGAATAGAGCAACACATTAAGCAAGATGACATGATGTAGAGGGATAAACACATGCAATATGATATAAACCCCATCTTGTTATCCTCGATGGCAACAATACAATACGTGTCTTGCAACCCTTTCTGTCACTGGGTAAGAACACCGCAAGATTGAACCCAAAGCTAAGCACTTCTCCCATGGCAAGAAAGATCAATCTAGTAGGCCAAACCAAACTGATAATTCGAAGAGACTTGCAAAGATAACTCAATCATACATAAAAGAATTCAGAGAAGATTCAAATATTATTCATAGATAAACTTGATCATAAACCCACAATTCATCGGATCTCGACAAACACACCGCAAAAAGAGATTACATCAAATAGATCTCCACAAGAGAGAGGGAGAACATTGTATTGAGATCCAAAAAGAGAGAAGAAGCCATCTAGCTAATAACTATGGACCCGTAGGTCTGTGGTAAACTAATCACAACTCATCGGAGGGGCAAGGATGTTGATGTAGAGGCCCTCCGTGGTTGCTTCCCCCTCCGGCAGAGTGCCGGCAAGGGCTCCAAGATGGGATCTCATGGATACAGAAGGTTATGGCGGTGGAAATTGTGTTTCGTGGTGCTCCTGGATGTTTTCGGGGTACGTAGGTATATATAGGAGGAAGAAGTACGTCGTTGGCCGCCCGAGGGGCCCACGATACAGGGGGCGCGCCCTACACGGGGGGCGCCCTCCTATCTCGTGGGGCCCTCGGAGGCTTCTTGACTTGCACTCCAAGCTCTCCGAATCATATTTGTTCCAAAAATAACGCTCCCGAAGGTTTCATTCCGTTTGGACTCCGTTTGATATTCCTTTTCTTCAAAATACTGAAATAGGCAAAAAAAATAGCAATGGGCTGGGCCTCCAGTTAGTAGGTTAGTCCTAAAAATGATATAAATGTGTAAAATAAAGCCCATAAACATCCAAAAGAGGTAATATAATAGCCTGGAATAATCAAAAATTATAGATACGTTGGAGACGTATCAATGCCCCTGAAGAATTTCATCACGAAGTTGATGGAGGAGCACCAACGTTGTTGGGGTCAGTTGTTGCAGTAGGGCCTGCTGCAGTGTCGTCCAAGTCTTCATTTTCATCGGTCTCGCGCGATGAAGAACATGAGCTGGGCACCAAAGGAGGAACTTCGACCTTCTTGAATTTCTTTGCCGGAGGCTTAGACCGGCGAAAGCCCTGCTTGAAGCCCATCTGCTTGAGTTCTTCATCACCATAGAGATGACCCAGAACAGCCCAGGTGCGATCAACAACTTCATGTAGGTAGTAGTGATTCTTCTTCACTAAATTGTATGTGGCAGTCATGTTGTGAAGAATTGAACCAAACTGACACTTGACCCATTTATGATTGTGATCGACCTTCTGATGAAGACTGATGAGAAGCTCACGATCAGTCATCACCCTTGGAGTTGTGGCTTGAGGACTTTGCTTTGAGGCATTTGCGGCAGAATCATGAGTGGCAGAGTCATCATTGGTGGAGTATGAGGCAGCTTTGCGAAACTGTCCATCCAATGGACGAATGCCCTCATCAACAATTGCAGTGGCCTTGCCCTTTTCATCTTCTGAGGAAAATGTCCGTTTGAGGACTTCAATAGGGGGCAAGTAACTGCCATGGTTGAGTGTGTCAGCCTTGTAGTTGAGTGAAGACCTTGATTTGAGGAATCTCATAATCCAGGGAGCGTAAGGCTTCAATTCAAAGGGAGACCGTGCAACGTTTGCCAGAGTCCTCATGAAGAAGTCATGGTAGTTTACTGGAATACCATGCATTATGTTGAATAGCAAATTCTTCATGATCCCAACAACTTCTTCATCATTCAAGTTGTGGCCTTTGATAGGACTCGGTGTCTTGGTCAGAATGCGATAGACAGTCTGAGGCACATACTGCAATTCCTTCACGAGGAATTTGGTCCTTGAGGCTTGACCGGGCTTCAGTGGCTTCATCAACACTTGCATGAAATGATCAGCCAGCTCAAGTTCATGATAGAGAAGGACTGACAAGGGGAGGGGAGGACTGACAAGCAGGGAATGAAGCAATTCAGAGGCCGGTGCCTTAAAGTGAGTGTTTTCTGTCATTCAGTGCAACACCCAAGAGTTCACATCGTCAGCATTTCCAGTGATGTGCATCGTTGCATAGAACTGAAGAATGAGTTCTTCATTCCAATCATAGATGTCAGTGCAGAAGTTGAGCAATCTAGCATCATGAATAATACTGAGGACTGGTGTGAAGCACGGCCGCGATTCCATATCCACATGAGGAATATGCTCATGGTCGAAGACTTTGTCCTTATTGAAAAGCAGTGAAGAATAGAAATTTGCTTGGCTGGCAGTCTAGAAACGCTTCCTTCTAAGACGAGCAACGTCATACGGGTTGTAGTCGGTGAAGAACACATGCTCATGGAAGAAGTCATCAGCCTTGAATTTTGGCATCTTAGAGAATGGATTCTTCGGCTTTGGCTGAGGAGTATCAGTCAATTGCAGCACAATCTCAGGAATCTCAATCTCTGGAGCCGCAGGCTGAGGAATTTCAGTTTCTGCTTCAGTAGCAGCCTGGGTCTCCATTTATTCAGCAGCTTTGTCATAAGCACTAGTGGCTAGAATTTCTTCAGGAATGGAAGGGGCGGTATGAATTTCATCAGAGCCCATCTAAACTTCTGTAGAGACTGGGGACTGAGGAATTTGTTGAAGCGGTGTAAACAGAGGAGAGTTGGGGTGCTGACTGTCCCAAAAGTCATCGTTCATCACAGGTGTGGTGCTCCCAATGTCCACATCTTCATCTTCTTCCATTTCTTCAACGCCTGCCTCTTCAGCTGTGAACTGAGGCATTGGCGTTGATACCAGAGGAGTTGAAGTGATAGTGTCCACTTCAATTTCTTCATCCATCTACTCTGTCGAAGCACCAGAAGGATTTTCTTCTTTAGATTCATCAGGAATCTCATAATCTTCACCAAAAGGAATGAGTTCCTTTGATGGCATGCTTGAGAGAGGAACAACATCAATTAGATTCTCAAGTGAGCTTGTCAAAATCTTCGCCTTATTGGGTGCAGAAGATTCTGAGGAAGCATATGCTTTCCTTTTCTTCAGAGCAGCTCGCTCCACAGCCTTTGTTTTCTTCACTTCCAGAGCAGAAAGAAGAATTGGGCTTGGTGTTGGTGCAGGAGGAGCAGAGGAAATTGGATCAATTTCTTCAAGCACAACTGATGCAGTTGCCCTGTCTTGTTTAGCTTCTTCAGGTGTAGCTTCAGAAGCTTCAGCTGGCCTGACTTGTTCTTCAGGCGCAACACTAGTGGTTTCCATAGCAGTTTCTTCAGCGGCTGGAATTTCTTCAGCCCTGGTGCTTGCAATTTCATCAGTAGCCTGATTTTCATCAGCGGTGCTGGCATGTTCTTCAGTTGGCTGAGTAGATGCTTCAGCCGAGGAAATTTCAATGTGCGATGGATCAGCAACATTGGAAGTGAATTTCTTCGCCATTTTGACGAATCTGACTTTGGCTCCCAGCCATTCAGCCTGTAGGCGTCAAATTCATCACTGAGCTTCTTGATCTCAGTTTGCATAGCAACGAGTTGTTCAGGTGATAGCCTCAGAATGCTGTCCTTCAGAAAGCGTTGTTTCTTGTATTGGCCTTTCTTCGCAGTCGTGGCTTGATCATATTTCCATTTTTCTTCAGCGATGAACACTGTCAACATGTGACTTTGTCCAGGGGTGAGGTCTAGCTCAGGCAAAGGAGTATTTGAATCATTGTGCCAAAGGTCAATGAAATCCAGGATCTTCTTTGGATCCAGTAGAAGAGGCACATCACTTCCCTTGGCTCTAGCGGCCCTTTGTTGTCTATCCTTGATGAGTTCGGCTAATTCTTCATCATCAGCCTCATCATCATCATATGGTACTTGGAAGGCAACTTGTTTCTTGTGAGGACTTGGTCTAGTGCCTCGTCCTGTAGTGGCCTTAGTCTTCAGCAAAGTTGGCTCTTTAAAGACAGATGAGGAGCTGAAGAACTTGCAGAAGCTCCTGAGGCAATTGATATGACTATGGTCCTTTGGCAAGTGGCGAGATGCATTGGTGCCGAGGACTTTGCCGGAGGAGCTGAAGGTTTTGCAACCTGAGGAACTGGAGCAGCTTGAGGTATTTGCCGTGAGGGCACTGATGAGCTTGGCCATGAGGGCATTGCTGAGTATTGAGGTTTGCGGGCAGGCTTCTTGGGCATAGCCTTCTTGCTTGTGGTGGCCTCAACAGCGGCATCAGCAGAATCTTCATTGATTTTCTTCACTGCTTCTTTGGCCTACTTGGCAAACTTGGCTTGCCGCTTGGCCCATTCATCAGCATAATCCTCATCATGTTTGATGCTTGTGGGATCAACTCTTTGGTCAGGTGCCAACGGAGGTCTTGGGCAAGGAGGGTTTAGAGCGAATTTCTTCATATATTTAGGAGTAACATATCTGTACTCCGTCCATTCCCGTGCCCATCTTCGTTCAATTTTCTGTATGCGCACCTTGCGCTCATTCTTGGTCTCCTTTCCATGAGTTTCCTCATCAGGCGTGCAGTGCCCTGCATAAATGACAGCTGGGATCTCAAAGGCAATGTTAACTTCCAGCTTCTTTCCTCCCTTCTAAGGTCTTTTGCCATCTGTCATTTTCTTCAGCTGAGGAATTTGAACTATTGAGTTCTCTGAGGAAGTATGCAGCTTTTCTTCGAGGAACGCTGCAAATGATTTAAGTTGATGAGAACCTAGTGATTTAGCAGCAGACATGTGTACCTGTGAACAGAGTATAGGTGCGAAGAATTTGGAGAGGTCATATGCGTTCTCAGAAGTTTTTGCAAAACGGAACAAGTTTGAGGAAATTGACTAGATGTGTGTTGAAGAATTTCACTAAGCGTTCTTTGACTTAGGTTCCAGAGTTGTGCGAATTGTGAGATTCACACAATTGAGGAATCATGAAGAAAAATGTCACTTAGAGAAACAAATCAAGAACAGATGATTGTGCGAGGTGTTTAGAGTGTGGAAGTTGAAGAATAAACACCTTTTGGAGATTTGATGAAAATCATCAGCAGAAACAAAGGCAGTAAAAGAAACTTTTAATTACCATTGTCGAAGAACACGATGAACTGGAAGTGTAGATTTAGAAGTTCGTCTGTCCAGATCTTCCATGCCCTAACTTGGCAGAGGAAGACGGCTACGACGGCGGCAGAGAGAAGATGTCCGCGGCCGACACGAGTACGACAACGATGAGGTCGAGGCAGTGAAGCTCTTCCTCACCGGCGACGATGAAGGTAGTGGCGGCGCTAGGGCTTGAGAGATCAAGCGAGGGGAGTGAGATCGAGCGGGGTAAATGCAGTCTGAGGAGGGTGAGGGGTATTTATAGCCGCAGTGAAAAACCGTTCACCCGACAAAAATGGACGAACGTGCCCCTGCCCCTTCTCATCCTAGCGACATGTGTCACCCACATACAGTGTGGTGGAGATCGTGGGTGAATAGATAACTCTTATCGTGGGATGTGTAACGGTTTGAGTGGCAAAAGCCGAAAATTCAAATAAGAATATTTTAAAGTTTTGTTCGCAATTTCTTCAGCTGACAAGGACATTGTGAAGATTTTGAACGAGTTTCAAATAGAACGCACATGAAGGATTTGTGAACAAACTGGGTTGAGTTTAGCATAGAGGGGAAAGGGGTCCGATCACATTCACTTAGCAGAAAAGTCAACTTGAAGAAGTAGCAATAAGTGAATGATGTAGAGGACATAAAAACTCAAGTGTGTGTGTGTGTGTGTGTGTGTGTGTGTGTGTGTGTGTGTGTAGTAAATGAAGAACAACGGCATAAAGAGTGAAGACAATGCAAAGTTGAAGAATTTGAAAAACTGAGGAATTTCAAAAATGAAGAAAAACTCAAATTGAAGATTTCCAACTTTGGTTGCTGGCGTATCCCACCGTATAAGAATGATGATTTCAGACACCGCGTACAATTGTCGTAGGGTTCTGAGAATCAAATTCTTCATTAATTTATTCACACTTAGAGGGTTAGTCTTCATTGATTGAAGAAAAACTTTACTTCATGTGTTGCACATCTAAGTCATCAAGTTTGCATAAGTGTTAGGATGTGTGTCCTTTTCAAAGAACATTTGAAGATTCTAAGATATTTAGCTCACACCGCAACTTGCTAAATCTCTTCTCATCCAAGGGCTTTGTGAAGATATCGGCCAGCTGGTCTTCAGTATTTGCGTGGTCGATGGAGATGTCGCCCTTCAACACATGGTCACGAAGAAAATGATGATGAATCTGAATGTGCTTTGTCTTCGAGTGCTGAACTGGGTTGTGTTCAATCTTGATAGCACTCTCATTGTCGCGGTAGAGTGGCACATTCTTCACATTGATGCCATAGTCCTTGAGGGTTTGCTTCATCCATAGCAATTGAGCATAGCGGGATCCAACACCAATGTACTCAGCTTCAATAGTAGAGAGTGATACGTAGTTCCGCTTCTTCGGGGACCAACATACCAAGGATCGTCCAAGGAAATGACATGTGCCTGACGTTAACTTGCGGTCCACCCGATAACCAGCATAGTCAGAGTCTGAATATACAATGAGATCAAAGGAAGAGCCCTTGGGATACCATAATCCAAGTGTTGGTGTGTGAGCTAGATATCGAAGAATATGCTTCACAGCCTTATGGTGTGATTCCTTCGGTGTAGCTTGAAATCAGGCACACATGCAAACACTAAGCATAATATCCGGCCTAGATGCACATAGGTACAATAAGGAGACAATCATGGAGTGGTATACCTTTTGTTCGAAGTCTTTACCATTTTCATCAGTGCATATATGGTCATTTGTGGGCATAGGGATTTTGACGCTTTTGCAATCTTGCATGCCGAATTTCCTCAACACATCCTTGAGGTATTTCTCCTGAGATATGAATATGCCATTTTATTTGAAATCACAAGTGCTCCCTGGGTGATTTTGGTAATTAATGTCAACATATCTCTTGTTGGACTAATACTTTTATCTAGTATATTTCAGATAAGTTCAACAGTGGAGTGGCATGGACAAGAGGATGTGGAACCCCTTCAAGATGCTAAGGACAAAGGATTGGCTCAAGCTCAAAGCTCAGGACTCTACATTTTCTATTTCAGTGATCCAAGATCACAATGAGTCCATAGGAAAGCCAATACTATTAAAAGGGGATGAGGTGTTGCTTAATGGCTTGCTTGCTCAAAGTGCTTAGTGATATGCTCCAAAGACCTCAACCACTTTCTCATATCCACATATGTCCAAAACCAAAAGTCAAACTCGGCCCCACCGATTTGATCCATCCGGCGCCACCGAGTTCATTTGACATAGCCACTGCCAGAAACCCTAATCAATTCGGTCACACCGATGGGATCTCGGTCTCACCGAGATGGGCTTGCAAACTCTCTGTTGTCTATTGCAATATTTTTGGTCCCACCGTGAAGATGTAATCGGTCACACCGAGTTTGCCTAACCAACTCTCTGTTTTTGTTATTACCAAATCGGTCCCACCGAGTTGTGTAATCGGTCAAACCGAGATGAGGTTTTACCCTAACCCTTGCACATCGGTCCTACCGAGTTGATCATGTCGGTCCCACCGAAATTGCCTAATGGTCACATTATGTACTGAATCGGTCCGACCGAGTTTTCTGATTCGGTCCCACCGAGTTTGGTATATTGTGTGTAACGATTAGATTTTGTGTGGAGGCTATATATGCCCCTCCACCCTCTCCTCATTCGTGAGGAAAGCCATCAGAACGTACCTACACTTCCACTACCTATTTTCTGAGAGAGAGCCACCTACTCATGTGCTGAGACCAAGATATTCCAATCCAACCATATGAATCTTGATCTCTAGCCTTCCCCAAGTTGCTTTCCACTCAAATCATCTTTCCAGAGAGTGAGTTGAGTGTTGGGGAGACTATCATCTGAAGCATAAGAGCAAGGAGTTCATCATCAACACACCATCTATTACCTTTTGGAGAGTGGTGTCTCCTAGATTGGTTAGGTGTCACTTGGGAGCCTCCGACAAGATTGTGGAGTTGAACCAAGGAGTTTGTAAGGGCAAGGAGATCACCTACTTTGTGAAGATCTACCCTAGTGAGGCAAGTCCTTCGTGGGGGATGGTCATGGTGGGATAGACAAGGTTGCTTCTTCGTGAACCCTTCATGGGTGGAGCCCTCCGTGGACTCGCGCAACCGTTACCCTTTGTGGGTTGAAGTCTCCATCAATGTGGATGTACGATAGCACCACCTATCGGAACCATGCCAAAAACATCCGTGCCTCCAATTGCATGTGCACACTCCAATCCCATCCCTTTACTTTCTTGCAAGTTGCATGCTTTACTTTCCGCTGCTCATATACTCTTTGCATGCTTGCTTGATAAGTATTGTGCTTGCTTGAAATTGTGCTAATTTATTACCTCAACTTGAAAAACTTAAAAACTGCCAACTTTGTTTGTTGAGGGTCTAATCACCCCCCTCTAGACACCTCTTCTCGATCCTTTCAATTGGTATCAGAGATTTGGTCTCCATTGCTTTGGTTTAAACACCATTGGAGGAAGATGGATGAGTCTACTTTGGGGAGTCTTAGACATAGAGTGCCTATACTTGATGGAGAGTACTTTCATGAGTGGAAAAAAGAGATGCTTGTGATTTTCAATGAATATCATTTGAATAAGTACATTACTAGCCCTTGTGCACCTCATGTTGATCCTATGCATCCTACCCTTGATGAGTCAATTGACATGATTCGCAATCTTAGAACTGTTAATCTTATCACTAGAGGTTTGCCTAGAAACTTAATTGGTTGCTTGCCTACTCTTAAGTGTGCCTACACTATATGGAGATTTCTTGAGGAACGATTTCTAAACTATTCCTTGCAAAAAATAGATGAGATCCTTCATAAGTCTATTGCCTTGAGTAAGATGAATTCCAATGATCCTAAGTTTGGTGATTGTCTATTTGAGCTTACAAATATTATGCGTGCCAAAGGAGATGTTGGATTTATTAGCAATATTATTTTTGAAGCTATTAGAATTCATAAAGATGATCTTTTCAAAGTCATTTATCTAATGAATCACCCTCTCTACGAATTGATCCACCACTTAACGATGTTGAACATGGATACTATGATGAGGATGATGATAGTGACTATGATCTTGATGATGCAATGAGACACTTTGGTCTTATGGCAAATCTTCGAGGATACATGGCAGGAGGAAAGGAATGGGTCCTTGATAACGGATGTACCGATCACATGACCGGAGATAAAGATATGTTTCGTGAGCTTGCTGAAAACGACAGCCCTCAAAGTATGTCACTTTTGGTGATAACTCAAAGGGTAAGGTGGTTGGCCTCTCAGTAAGGTGGCCATCTCACATGATAGCTCCATACAAAATGTCATGCTCATTGAATCTCGTGGCTATAATCTGCTTTCCATTTCTAGCCTAGCTGACTTTGGCTTCAATGTCCTATTTACCAAAGTAGATTGCCAAGTGTTTCATAGAGATAATCATAAAATGGTCTTTACCGGTATACACAAAGGTGATCTATACATTGTTGATTTCACTAAAAAAGGCTCAACCTAGAACTTGCTTAATTGCTAAATCCTCTAAAGGCTGGTTGTGGCGTAGATGGTTAGGTCATGTGGGCATGCGAAACCTTGAAAAGCTTATTAAAGGCGATCATATCCCTGGAGTTAAAGATGTCATATTTGATAAGGATAGACTTTGCAGTGTTTGCCAAGCAGGAAAACAGGTTGGAGGAAGCCACTCCGTGAAAAACATCATGACCACAAGGAGACCGCTCGAGCTACTTAACATGGATCTCTTTGGTCCCAACGCCTACAAAAGTCTCGGTGGAAACTCATTTGGTCAAGTTATAGTTGATGATTTTTCAAGATTTACATGGGTGTTCTTTCTCGGTGATAGATCGTAGGTCCAAAAGATCTTCAAAAACTTTGCTAGGAAGGCCCAAAATCAGTTTGAAGTGAAGATCAAGAAGGTTCGCAGCGACAACGGAACGAAGTTCAAGAAAGCAAATGTGGACACCTTTCTTGACGAAGAAGGAATTTCACATGAGTTCTCTACTACGTACACACCTCAACAAAATGGAGTTGTTGAGAGGAAGAACCGGACGCTCATCAAAATGGCAAGAATGATGCTTCATGAGTACAAGACGCCAAAGCACTTTTGGGCGGAAGCGGTTGAGATAGCTTGTCATGCGACAAATCGCTTGTATCGTCACAAGCTACTCGGCGAGACGACATACGACCTCCTCACTGGTAACAAACCCCAAGTTGGATACTTTCGAGTATTCGGCTCAAAGTCCTACATTATTGATAAGCATCATCGTTCTAAATTTGCTGCCAAATCTCATGAAGGTTTCCTACTTGGTTATGGCTCAAACTCTCACACTTACCGTGTCTACAACAATTTCCCCTGAAAGGTTGAAGAAACGGTACATGTGAAGTTTGATGAATCTAACGGCTTGCAAGTAGAGCAATTGCCAATTGATGTAGGAGATAAAGATCCTTCAAAAGCAATCCAAGACTTGTCTATTGGCAAGGTTCATCAAACGGAGGTGAAGGAGAGTACCTCATCCGTCCAATTGGAAGCTTCTACCTCATGACAAGGTGAACCAAGAGTTGATATGGAATCATCCACAAGTGGGACACACCAAGATGAAGAAAACGAGGAAGTACACCAAGATGAACCGCATCAACCTCCTTCTCCACCACGACGAGAGAACAACAACGTCAACAAGGAAGAAGGCCAAGAAGAAGAACAAGATGATGAAGAAGGTGTTCCACCCCGATCAAAGCAAAGGCTCTCACGAGTTCGAGCAAGAATTGCTAGAGACCATCCCGTCGAGCAAATCTACAATTATATCCATACCGGAAGAATCACTCGCTCTAAATCTCGTTTGGCTAATTTTTGTTAACATTATTCATTCATCTCTAGCATTGAACCCATGAAGGTTGAAGAAGCATTGGAAGATCCAGATTGGGTAAATGCTATGCATGAAGAACTGCACAACTTTGAGAGAAACCAAGTGTGGACATTGGTCGAGAAGCCCGACAACAACCACAACATCATCGATGCCAAATGGGTGTTTTGCAGCAAGCAAGATGAAGATGGACAAGTAGTTTGCAACAAGCATGTCTCATCGCCCAAGGCTACACTCAAGTCAAAGGTATGGACTATGGTGAGACATATTCCCCCGTTGCTAGACTTGAGTCCATTCGCATCTTACTTGCCTATGCTAATCACCATGATATCACTTTATACCAAATGGACATTGAGGGAGTCCTGGACTAGGGGGTGTCCGGATAGCCGGACTATCATCATCGGCCGGACTCCAAGACTATGAAGATACAAGATTGAAGACTTCGTCCCGTGTCCGGATGGGACTTTCCTTGGCGTGGAAGGCAAGCTTGGCAATACGGATATGTAGATCTCCTACCATTGTAACCGACTATGTGTAACCCTAGCCCTCTACGGTGTCTATATAAACAGGAGGGTTTTAGTCCGTAGGACGAACAACCATTACAACAATCATACCATAGGCTAGCTTCTAGGGTTTAGCCTCCTTGATCTCGTGGTAGATCTACTCTTGTACTACCCATATCATCAATATTAATCAAGCAGGAGTAGGGTTTTACCTCCATCGAGAGGGCCCAAACCTCGGTAAAAACATCGTGTCCCTTGTCTCCTATTACCATCCGCCTAGACGCACAGTTCGGGACCCCCTACCCGAGATCCGCCGGTTTTGACACCGACATTGGTGCTTTCATTGAGAGTTCCTCTGTGTCGTCACCGATAGGCTTGATGGATCCTTCAATCATCAACAACAACGCAGTCCAGGGTGAGACTTTTCTCCCCGGACAGATTTTCGTGTTCGGCGTCTTTGCACTACGGGCCAATTCGCTTGGCCATCTGGAGCAGATTGAAAGCTACGCCCCTGGCCATCAGGTCAGATTTGGAAGCCTAAACTTCACGGTTGACATCCGCGGAGACTTGATCTTTGATGGATTCGAGCCACAGCCGAGCGCGCCGCACTGTCACGGTGGGCATGATTTAGCTCTGCTGCCGAACAATGCCCTGGAGGCCGCACATGAGTCCGCTCCGACCCTTAGTTCGGAGCCGAACACGCAGATCGAGGACGGTGGCTAGACGCCGCCTCGGGGGCTGCAACTTCTATGGCGATGGAGCCGAATACTGACCTTGTCCCTTATAAAGCTCGTGACTCCGAGGTACTGGACTCCTCGCCGGACTCCGAACCTCCGGCGCCCCTACCAATCGAATCCGATTGGGTGCCGATCATGGAGTTCACCGCCGCGGACATCTTTCAGCACTCAACCTTTGGTGACATCCTGAATTCGCTAAAGTATCTCTTGTTATCAGGAGAGCCCTGGCCGGACTGCGGTCAGGACAGTTGGTGAGGGAGTCCTGGACTAGGGGGTGTCCGAATAGCCGGACTATCATCATCGACCGGACTCCAAGACTATGAAGATACAAGATTGAAGACTTCGTCCCGTGTCCGGATGGGACTTTCCTTGGCGTGGAAGGCAAGCTTGGCGATACGGATATGTAGATCTCCTACCATTGTAACCGACTCTGTGTAACCCTAGCCCTCTCCGGTGTCTATATAAACCGAAGGGTTTAGTCCGTAGGACACACAACCATTACAACAATCATACCGTAGGCTAGCTTTTAGGGTTTACCCTCCTTGATCTCGTGGTAGATCCACTCTTGTACTACCCATATCATCAATATCAATCAGGCAGGAGTAGGGTTTTACCTCCATCGAGAGGGCCGAACCTGGGTAAAAACATCGTGTCCCTTGTCTCCTGTTACCATCCGCCTAGACGCACAGTTCGGGACCCCCTACCCGAGATCCGCCGGTTTTGACACCGACATTGGTGCTTTCATTGAGAGTTCCTCTGTGTCGTCACCGATAGGCTTGATGGCTTCTTCAATCAACAACAACGCCGTCCAGGGTGAGACTTTCCTCCCCGGACAGATCTTCGTGTTCGGCGGCTTTGCACTGCAAGCCAATTCACTTGGCCATCTGGAGCAGATCGAAAGCTACGCCCCTGGCCATCAGGTCAGGTTTGGAAGCCTAAACTTCACGGCTAACATCCATGGAGACTTGATCTTCGATGGAGTCGAACCACAGCCGAGCGTGCCACACTGTCACGATGGGCATGATCTAGCTCTGCCGCCGGACAGTACCCTGGAGGCCGCACACGAGTCCGCTCTGACCCATAGTTCGGAGCCGACCACGCAGATCGAGGACAGGTGGCTGGACACCGCCTCGGGGGCTGCGACTTCTACCGCGATAGAGCCGAATACCGACCTTGTCCCTCGCAAAGCTTGTGACTCCGAGGTGCCGGACTCCTTGCCGGACTCCGAGCCTCCGGCGCCCCTCCCAATCGAATCCGATTGGGCGCCGATCATGGAGTTCACCGCTACGGACATCTTTCAGCACTCACCCTTTGGCGACATCCTGAATTCGCTAAAGTATCTCTCGTTATCAGGAGAGCCCTGGTCGGACTGCGGTCAGGATGGTTGGGATGCGGACGACGAAGAAATTCGAAGCCCACCCACCACCCACTTTTGTATCCACTGTCGACGATTTAACCGACATGCTAGATTATGACTCCGAAGACATCGACGGTATGGACGACGATGCCGGAGACGATCAAGAACCAGCGCCTACAGGGCACTGGAAGACCACCTCTTCATACGACATATACATGGTGGACACCCCAAAGGATGGGGACGGCGAAGAAGCAGCGGAGGCAGATTCCTTTAAGAAACAGCCCAAGCGCCGACGTCAGCGGCGCCGCTCTAAATCCCGCCACAGCAAGAATGGAGATTCCGGCACCGGAGATAATAACACCCCAGAGAGTGCCGAAGACAACCCCCTCCAGCACGACTCAGCACAGGAGGACGGAGTAGCCAGCCCTTAAGAGAGAGCGGCAGACAAGGAGGACGAAAATTACATGCCTCCCTCCGGAGACGAGGCAAGCCTCAATGATGACGAATTCGTCGTGCCCGAGGATCCCGTCGAACAAGAGCGTTTTAAACGCAGGCTAATGGCCACGGCGAACAGCCTAAAGAAAAAGCAGCAACAGCTTCAAGCTGATCAAGACCTGCTGGCCGACAGATGGACCGAGGTCCTCGCGGCCGAAGAGTATGAACTCGAACGCCCCTCCAAAATCTACCCAAAACGCAAGTTGCTCCCCCGACTAGAGGAGGAAGCATACAAACCTTCATCACCAGCGCACAATACGGCAGACCGACCACCTCGAGGCCGCGACAGAGAGGCATCCAGGACCTCCACCAGAGCCGTACCCCGGCACCGCTTGAAAAGCACGAAGCCACGGGGTAATGCGCCGTACTTGCGGGATATATTGGAGAGGCAATACAATCAAGATCTATCTACGGATCACGCGGGCGCCCCACGACCCACGACGACTACCGTCGCGCCGGATACAACAACTCCGGCCGGGCCGGACACAGCAGACAAAGCTCTCTTGAGCTACGTCGTGATATTGCTTAATATAGAGGCGCCGCACACCCACTATGCTTCACAGATGAAGTAATGGATCATCAAATCCCTGAAGGGTTTAAACCCGTGAACATGGCACAACAAAGCCCGCGGTTTGGATCGAAGATTATCTCCTTCATATCCATATGGCCCGCGGTGACGATCTCCACGCCATCAAGTATCTCCCACTCAAGCTTAAAGGACCAGCTCGGCATTGGCTTAATAGCTTGCCAGCAGAGTCAATTGGGTGTTGGGAGGACCTGGAAGCCGCATTCCTTGGCAACTTCCAGGGCACATATGTGCGACCACCAGACGCCGACGACCTAAGCCACATAATTCAGCAGCCAGACGAATCGGCCAGACAATTTTGGACACGGTTCCTAACAAAGAAAAATCAAATCATCGACTGTGCGGATGCAGAGGCCCTCGCAGCCTTCAAACATAACATCCGCGACGAGTGGCTGGCCCGACACCTAGGACAGGAAAAGCCGAAATCCATGGCAGCCCTCACATCACTCATGACCCACTTCTGTGCGGGGGATGACAGCTGGCTAGCCCGCAGTAACAACCTCAGCAAAAATTCTGGCAGTCCCGATACCAAGGACCGCAATGGCAGGTCGCGTCGAAACAAAAACAAACGCCGCGTTAACGGTGATAACACTAAGGATACGGCAGTCAACGCCGGATTCAAAGGATCTAAACCCGGTCAGCGGAAAAAGCCATTCAAAAGAACTACTCCTGGTCCGTCCAATTTGGACCGAATACTCAACCGCTCTTGCCAGATACATGGCACCCCCGAAAAGCCAGCTAATCACACCAACAGGGATTGTTGGGTATTTAAGCAGGCAGGCAAGTTAATTGCCGAAAACAATGACAAGGGGCTGCATAGTGATGACGAGGAAGAGACCCAGCCGCCGAACAGTAGAGGACAGAAGGGTTTCCCCCCACAAGTACGGACGGTAAACATGATATACGCAACCCACATACCCAAGAGGGAGCGGAAGCGTGCACTTAGGGATGTATATGCGACGGAGCCAGTCGCCCCGAAGTTCAATCCATGGTCCTCTTGCCCGATCACTTTTGATCGAAGGGATCACCCCACCAGTATCCGCCATGGCGGATTCGCCGCATTGGTTTTAAGCCCAATCGTCGAAGGATTTCACCTCACCAGAGTCCTGATGGACGGCGGCAGCAGCCTGAACCTGCTTTATCAGGATACAATGCGCAAGATGGGCATAGACCCCTCAAGGATTAAACCTACAAAGACGACCTTCAAAGGCGTCATACCAGGTGTAGAGGCCAATTGTATAGGCTCAGTCACACTAGAAGTGGTCTTCGGATCCCCGAATAACTTCCGAAGCGAGGAGTTAATCTTCGACATAGTCCCGTTCCGCAGTGGCTATCATGCTCTGCTCGGAAGGACCGCGTTTGCAAAGTTCAACGCGGTGCCGCATTACACACACCTCGAGGAGTCATCACGGTTAACGGAAACACTGAACGCTCCCTCCGAACGGAGGAGCACACAGCGGATCTCGCGGCAGAAGTACAGAGCAGCCTCTTAAGGCAATTTTCGAGTCCGGCCGTTAAGCGACCGGACACGGCCAAACGCGCCCAGAGTAACATACAACAAGACCACCTGGCACGTTCCGAGCACGCGTAGCAATGCAGCCCCAACCCCAGCCCTTGCATAATTGCAAGACCAGTCCTTCGCGTACATCATTACGCTCTGGAGATACCATGGGCATAGGGGGAGGGGCACGACCACGACAGGCCCAGAGTGCGGCTTAACCACACCAGGGGCTCCCAAGTATGTCGGTCTTTTCCTTTTTCTTTTTTCTTACCCACAGGACTCCGTTCACCAGAGGCCTTGTCCGGCAGTAGACTTGCCGAACTCACGATGCAACAGCCAGGGAAGGAGAAAGGCTATGACGAACACTCAGGTGGTCTCCATTACGAGCATTAAATCTGTTTAATACACCATTCCGCAGCCTACCCCTGGAGGGGGACATGTTAAAATAGTCCAATCCCTTGCTTACCGCACTATTTGTATCGCTCTGCATTCATGGCAGTATTTCTGAATAAACAATGCATCGCTTTTTGCTTATAATCGCATTGCTTTCTTATATATGTTCGTTTACGACATGTTGCATCCGTACACTTTGGTATGGCCGAATACACCAGGGGCTTAAGTTCCCCGCATTATGGTGTGATAAGTCCGAACACTTTCACAAGTGCGGCACCCCGAACTTATAGCATTATATGCATCGGCTCCGAATCATGTCTTGGGTCAATAGTTGGGTTTGCCCGGCTCCCATGTTTTGGTACCTTACGTTCCGTTTTATCGGCTAAGGTAGCACTGGGAGAACCACTGCGATTGCGCCCCGGTTGAGCTGGGCGAGCGCCTCAGTGGAGAAAGCTAAAACTGACCGTGATGATAAGGCGAGAGCTGGTCGCTGTTCGAGAGGTTTTTTCGAGTCCCTAAAGACTTATGCCGCTTAGAGCGAAGAACTGGCTTTGTCCGGCCTAGGCGTGGATAGCGCCCCGAACTCGGTCTTCCGAACACTAGGGGCTTCGCCGAAATTTAAAATTATAGAATTCTATGGCTAAGTGAGAGTGTTCAAGCATTATAAGTCCGGTGCCTCGTTCGTTGTGTTGAGCGCCTCCCTAGATGGACCCAAACATGGGAACAAGAGCGCTCAAGTTTATCCTGAACACCCCAGCACTAGTGGCATGGGGGCTGAAGCCGACGACTTGCCATCTCTCAGATTTGATAAACGGCCACACAGAAGGTAATATTTTAAATTAATAAGCGTTGCTTAGCGCATATGAACACAGTTTTCAGAGCACAGGATAACATAATGCGATTTTACTCAAATATTACATCCTTGGAGCACTCATCCGCAATCATGCGGGCTCCCTTTAGGACACTCTTATAATACATTTCAGGCGTGCGATACTCCTTGCCCGCCGGCGGCGCGTCCGTCAGAAGGTTCTCAGCGTCCATCCTGCCCCAGTGCACTTTTGCACGGGCAAGGGCCCGACGGGCACCTTCAATGCAGGCGGACTGCTTGACGACTTCCACCCAGGGACACGCATCCACCAGCCGCCGCACCAGGCCAAAGTAGCTCCCAGGCATGGCCTCCTTGGGCCACAGCCGAACTATGAGGCCCTTCATGGCCTGTTCGGCTACCTTGTGGAGCTCGACCAGCTGCTTCAGCTGGTCGCTAAGGGGCACCGGATCTCCGGCCTCAGCATACTGAGACCAGAAGACCTTCTCCGTCGAGCTCCCCTCCTCGGCCCGGTAGAATGCGGTAGCATCGGACACGCTGTGAGGCAGATCTGCAAACGCTCCTGGAGAGCTCCGAATTCGGGTAAGTAACAGGTAATTCACATTCACATGCTTGCTTTGCATGAAAAATGCCTTACCCGCCGCTATTTTCTTCACCGCCTCAATCTCCTGGAGGGCCTTATGGGCTTCGGCCTTAGTGGCTTTGGCACTCTCAAGAGCCGATGCAAGCTCGGACTCTCGAGTCTTCGAGTCGCGCTCCAAACTCTCATGCTTTTCCACGAGAGCCTGGAGCTCTTGCTGCACCTCCGCCACCCGCGCCTCCTGTTTCTCTCGCTCAGCTTGTTCTGCGGCCGCATTACGTTCGGCCGCGGACACGGCCTCCTTCAGGGTCGCCACCTCGTTCGTGGCCCCTGGAGTACCCACGTTATCCTTGTTATTTCTCTTGCAACCAAAATCCTTTTCTGTAAGGTAAAAATTCAATACGGTGTCACTCACCTTCCTTGTCCTCGAGCTGCTTCTTGGCACGGCCGAGCTCGCTCTCAGACCGCTCGAGGTTCTGCTTCAAAGCATCGACCTCCGCAGTCAGTGCGGCAGAGGTCAGCAGCGCAGCCTGCAATCCCATATTGACATATTTTTTGGAACTCCTGCGTATATCTTTGTAAGATCCTCAGTCCGGTTTTTCCTTCCGAACACCAAACCGAGCATCAGGGGCTACTGTCTATGCGGTATTATATTATATGCCTTAAAATTCTTACCTCAAAGCCTGTTAGAAGGCTGCTGCAGGTTTCGGTCAGCCTTCTCTTGGCGAGCTGAACCTTCTGAATCACCGCACTCATGACAGTGCGGTGTTCTTCTTTGATGGAAGCGCCGTTGAGCGCCTCCAACAAGTTATCTGGCGCCTCCAGTTGGACGGCGGCCGCCGGTGTCACAGTCTTGCCCTTCTTACAAAGGGGCCGCGTGCCGGACTCCGGAACCACTGCGGGTTCCGGTGCGGAGTCCGGTGCAAAGTCCGGGAGGTTGCCTTGTGGCACCTCCGGAGCCTCCCCCTCCCGGTGGGTCCCCTCCTGGGATCCCACCTTGGCGTCATCAGCGTCACGAGGGGTGGAGGCGGTCAGAAGGGAATCCATATCCGGCGGAGCCAAGGACCCGCTCGATGAAGCGGGAAGATCGTCCTTGGCCGGACTATGAGTTGTATGCGGCATTAGAAGGACACCATGTGGCAAAAAGAGAAATTATAAACCATCCAGGAATTCGGACACTTACGATCTTGCCAGGGGCTTGGCCCTTGAGGGCCACTCCCTGTCACCGTCGTCGGTGTTGGCGGAGCAGTCCGGAGAAAGGGTCCGTCCTTTCTTGGACCCTTCGGCCGCCCCCGTTTGGGAGGCCTTCCTTTTCTTCTCTCCCCCCGCTGGGGAAGAGGCCTCTTTCTCCTCCTCCTCGGGGGAGGAGTCCGCCTCGGAGTCATCGGATGATGAGTCCGATACCACCTAGCGCCGGGAACTCCTTCGGGTTCCGGTGGCCTTCTTCTTGGCCTTCTTCTCCGGCACCATGTAAAAGGCCGGAACTAGCAGCCCCGTTAAACGGGTGTCCGCTGGGTCTTCGGTAAGGGGAGCCGGACAGTTAACCTGTCCGGACGTCCTCTGCCAGTCCTGTTAAAGGCATTGGGAGTTTTAGATCCCACATAGAGTCAAACTATGAAATGAGTGTCCCATAAAGGATAACATAGCTTACCTCGCCGGCCGGGCGCTGCGTGCTGAATCCGCGATCTTCAGTTGCGGATGCGGGGGCTTCTCCGCCCTTGAACAGCACCCTCCAGGCAGCTTCATACATCGTGTCGAATAGCCCGCTCAGGGTCCGGTGCTGTGCCGGATCAAACTCCCACAGATTGAAGGCCCGTTGTTGGCAGGGGAGAATCCGGCGGACGAGCATGACCTGGATCACGTTGACAAGCTTAAGCTTCTTGTTCACCAGGGTCTGGAGATAGGACTGGAGTCCGGTCAGCTCCTCCGAACTACCCCATAGCAAGCCCTTCTCTTTCCAGGAGGTGAGCTGCATGGGGGTACCAGATCTGCACTCGGGGGCCGCTGCCCATTTAGGGTCACGCGGCTCGGTGATGTAGAACCACCCCGATTGCCACCCTTTGATGGACTCCACGAAGGCACCCTCGAGCCAGATGACATTGGGCATTTTGCCCACCATGGCGCCTCCGCACTCCTCTTGGACGCCCTTCACCACCTTCGGCTTGACATTAAAGGTCTTTAGCCACAAGCCGAAGTGAGGCTGGATGCAGAGGAAGGCCTCGCACACGAAGATAAACGCCGAGATGTTGAGGATGAAGTTTGGCGCCAGATCGTGGAAGTCCAGGCCGTAGTAGTACATGAGCCCCCGGACGAAGGGATGAAGTGGGAAGCCCAGTCCGCGGAGGAAGTGGGGAAGAAATACGACCCTCTCGTGGGGCCTGGGGGTGGGGATGAGCTGCCCCTCGTCGGGAAGCCGGTGCGCGATGTCGTTGGACAGGTATCCGGCGCCGCAGCTTCTCGATGTGCCCCTCCGTAACGGAGGAGGTCATCCACTTGCCTCCCGCTCCGGACATGGCTGGAGAAGGTCGAGGCGAGATGTGCGGACTTGGGCGCTGGAGCTCGAGTGCGCGGAGATGGATAGGCAAAGGAGGAAGAAGGCGTAGGTAAAAAGGTGGATCCTTATCCCCTTATATATGGGCGAACGAAGACTATGCGTCCCCACCGGCCTGGTAAAACTCGCTTATCTCCCAAGCGCCACAATCAATGGCGCGGTTGGGTTACCCACGTCCGTATTGATGGGAATCCCGGAATAAGGGGAACACGATCTCTACTTCGACAAGATGTGACAAGGGAACCGCTTCGCTAAACGCGCTGAGGTGGTATAATAAAAACAATTCAAGTAAAGGCTTGGTAGTGGTGTGACGTCACGCCACAAAATATGTCAGCAGATTGAACTTGTGTACATATTATTCTCTCTACGGTGGTATGTGGAATTTATTTTACAGAGCCGGACACTATCCTGGTGTCCCCAATCTTCTATGAATTATTCGAAGGAGGAACCTGCCTTGCAAAGCCGAAGACAATATGCACGCCGGACTCGTCGTCATTGAAGCCTGGTTCAGGGGCTACTGAGGGAGTCCTGGACTAGGGGGTGTCTGGATAGCCGGACTATCATCATCGGCCGGACTCCAAGACTATGAAGATACAAGATTGAAGACTTCGTCCCGTGTCCGGATGGGACTTTCCTTGGCGTGGAAGGCAAGCTTGGCAATACGGATATGTAGATCTCCTACCATTGTAACCGACTCTGTGTAACCCTATCCCTCTCCGGTGTCTATATAAACCGGAGGGTTTTAGTCCGTAGGACGAACAACCATTACAACAATCATACCATAGGCTAGCTTCTAGGGTTTAGCCTCCTTGATCTCGTGGTAGATCTACTCTTGTACTACCCATATCATCAATATTAATCAAGCAGGAGTAGGGTTTTACCTCCATCGAGAGGGCCCAAACCAGGGTAGAAACATCGTGTCCCTTGTCTCCTGTTACCATCCGCCTAGACGCACAGTTCGGGACCCCCTACCGAGATCCGCCGGTTTTGACACCGACAGACATCAAAAGTGCTTTTCTAAATGGTGAAATTAAGGAGGAAGTTTATGTTAAACAACCTCCTAGCTTTGTTAATCCTAAGAAACCCAATCATGTTTACAAGCTTCACAAAGCTCTTTATGGTCTTAAACAAGCTCCTAGAGCATGGTATAAATGCTTGACCAAGTTCCTACTAAAAAAGGCTTTGAGATTGGAAAGATTGATTCTACTCTTTTCATTAAAAGCATTAATGGAGAATTATTTGTGTGCCAAATCTATGTTGATGATATTATATTTGGATCTACTAACCCTCATTTTAGTGAGAAGTTTGGGAAGCTCATGTCGGAGAAGTTTGAGATCTCTATGATGAGTGAACTCAAGTTCTTTCTTGGTTTGCAAATCAAGAAAACTAAGGAAGGTACCTTTGTCTCTCAAACAAAGTACACCAAGGACTTGTTCAAGAAGTTCAGTATGCAAGAATGCAAAGGTGTGAGTACACCCATGCCTACTAGTGGACATCTTGACTTGACCAAAGGTGGTGAACCCGTTGATCAAAAAGTTTACCGCTCTACGATTGATTCATTATTATATCTATGTGCCTCTCATCCTGATATTATGCTAAGTGTGTGCATGTGTGCACGATATCAAGCGGCCCCTAAAGAATGTCATCTAAAGGCTGTGAAAAGGATAGTGAGATACTTAATTCATACACCAAACTTTGGCATTTGGTATCCAAAGAGGGCCTCTTTTAATCTTGTTGGCTACTCCGACTTGGACTATGCCGGTGACAAGGTTGATAGAAAGTCCACTTTGGGAACTTGTCAATTTCTTGGTAGATCTCTTGTGTCTTGGTCCTCCAAGAAACAAAACTCGGTATCCTTATCCACCGCCGAAGCGGAATACATTGCCGCCGGTTCATGTTGTGCTCAATTACTTTGGATGACCCAAACTCTTAAAGATTATGGGATATATGTGAAACATGTTCCTTTGCATTGTGACAACGAAAGTGCTATTAAGATTGCTCACAATACTGTGCAACACTCTCAAACCAAGCACATTGAAGTTCGTCATCATTTCATTCAAGATCATGTTGCTAAGGATGACATTAACCTTAAGCATGTTCGCACCGACAAGCAATTGGCAGATATATTCACTAAACCACTTGATGAGAAAGTGTTTTGCAGGTTGAGAGGTGAATTGAACATCATTGATGCCTCAAACTTGGAATAGGAACTCTATTTGGATACATGCAAGACATGAGCCTATGACTAATACTTGATATTTCTCTTATGATGATAATCATATATCTTGGATACATTTGCACCCTTGCATGCTATCTAACCCATGTAGGTACTTGGATGAATCTAAATCTATGAGATTGCAACTCACTCACATCTTGAGCAATCTCTACATCACCAAGTCTCTACAATACGGCGGTTGAAGTCAAGGAAACATGAAACCCTTCAAACATATCCTTTGACAATTTATGTATATCATTTCCATGATTGTTATTTTGGATACACAAGTGCTCTTCCTTGCAATAATAATTCATGTAGGTAGATGAACTCCAATTACAAGTGGTGCTCCGAATGAACTACATCAACATTGAGCATCCAACACAAGTTCAACTACATGATCAAGATCAACACAACCACCCAAGGTATGGCATTCCATCTTAGAGAAGCTTTACCCCAAGACAAGGGTCAAAGCAACTCAACAAGATGTGAATACATCAAGATGCTTAAACAAAAAATGGCAACCCCATTTTGAGCTTAAACGATGAGTATGACCTATGATCAAGTGTCCTCACTTGACTGTACTCTAACATAGGTGACCTTGTCGCCGACCAATTCTAGATGAAGTTCTCTAGTGTTTCTCTGTGTTCTTGCATTTTGTCTCATGCATTGTTGTTCCCCTTTCAAAAAAAAACTTCATCTAGATTTCTTTTCTTTTATTTCTGTTCTGCATATCTCTGCATCCAATTCATTGCAAATCCTTCAGTTCATTCCTTGCAAATCATTGTGAGATCTTATTCGCTTAGTGAGCTGAGATGACTAGTGCTTTCTCTCTATGATGAACTCGGACAAACCGATTTGCCTCTTTCGGTCAAACCGAAACTTTTCGGTGCCACCGAACAAATCAACTCGGTAAAGCCGATTTCAGTGCTGAGAAATCAGTCTTTCACTTGCATTCTACACATTTTGTTCCAGCACCACTCAATGATTCTTATCCTCTACCAGCATCATATTCTATGTGCTTCTTTGCTCTGTGACTCAAGGACCAAACCTATTTGCATTGCATCCTTCTTGGAAATTGATGCCAAAGGGGGAGAGAGAGTTCACATCAAAGCTTAATCACTCCAACAGGGGGAGAGAGCAACAGGGGGAGAGAGACATTCTTTTCAAAAGAGAGACCCCAGTTGCTTGGTATTCAAAGAGGAGAGAATTTACATGTCTTTAGAGGGGAGAGACATGTTCATGTTGTTTGTGTGTTTGCTTTGCTCTGTTTTTTCTTTTCCTTATCTTCTCCCAGTATCCCATATAAGATTCAGGGGGAGCAAGATATCTAAAGGAGGGAAATCTTAAAATTCATTGCGTATCTTTACCCTTGGGGACATGTTTACACTCAAATAGAGTACCTAGTACTGACTCTATACATGTCATCCCAGATCTTGGTACTCTTGTGGTTTACTGCTCTTGCTCTGCTTAGTAGATGTTTCTGTGTTGTCTAACCTTGTTTACTCAGGCTCATATCTTCCAAAGATAGTTCAAGACCACAAGGTAAGTATATGCATCACACTCATGTGCTTGAGGATCTCTTGCTGTTTGCAAGAAGGACTCATGAGCATGAAGGTACATTTCCCATGATTCGCACCATTTTCTCTGATGCATATAGCCAAGATACATGTAACTCATTGCTTGCTCTGTCATGATTATGCACTCACATGATCTTATGTTCCATATTCACATGATTGCATACATGTACGGGGAGCCTATGCATGTTACATGTCTTTCCAAAGCTTTACTTGCCTTTCTCTATATATCTATCTAAAGCTTTGATGTATGTTGTCATCAATTACCAAAAAGAGGGAGATTGAAAGCACAAGTGCTCCCTGGGTGATTTTGGTAATTAATGTCAACATATCTCTTGTTGGACTAATACTTTTATCTAGTATATTTCAGATAAGTCCAGCAGTGGAGTGGCATGGACAAGAGGATGTGGAACCCCTTCAAGATGCTAAGGACAAAGGATTGGCTCAAGCTCAAAGCTCAGGACTCTACATTTTCTATTTCAGTGATACAAGATCACATTGAGTCCATAGGAAAGCCAATACTATTAAAAGGGGATGAGGTGTTGCTTAATGGCTTGCTTGCTCAAAGTGCTTAGTGATATGCTCCAAAGCCCTCAACCACTTTTTCATATCCACATATGTCCAAAATCAAAAGACAAACTTGGCCCCACCGATTTGATCCATCCGGCGCCACCGAGTTCATTTGACACAGCCACTGCCAGAAACCCTAATCAATTCGGTCACACCGATGGGATCTCGGTCTCACCGAGATGGGCTTGCAAACTCTCTGTTGTCTATTGCAATATTTTTGGTCCCACCGAGAAGATGTTATCGGTCACACCGAGTTTGCCTGACCAACTCTCTGTTTTGCTTATTACCAAATCGGTCCCACCGAGTTGTGTAATCGGTCAAACCGAGATGAGGTTTTACATTAACCCTTGCACATCGGTCCCACCGAGTTGATCATGTCGGTACCACCGAAATTGCCTAACGGTCACATTATGTACTGAATCGGTCCGACCGAATTTTTTGATTCGGTCCCACCGAGTTTGGTATATTGTGTCTAACGATTAGATTTTGTGTGGGGGCTATATATACCCCTCCACCCTCTCCTCATTCGTGAGGAAAGCCATCAGAACGTGCCTACACTTCCACTACCCATTTTCTGAGAGAGAGCCACCTACTCATGTGTTGAGACCAAGATATTCCAATCCAACCATATGAATCTTGATCTCTAACCTTCCCCAAGTTGCTTTCCACTCAAATCATCTTTCCACCAAATCCAATCTTATGAGAGTGAGTTGAGTGTTGGGGAGACTATCATTTGAAGCACAAGAGCAAGGAGTTCATCATCAACATACCATCTATTACCTTTTGGAGAGTGGTGTCTCCTAGATTGGTTAGGTGTCACTTGGGAGCCTCCGACAAGATTGTGGAGTTGAACCAAGGAGTTTGTAAGGGCAAGGAGATCGCCTACTTCGTGAAGATCTACCCTAGTGAGGCAAGTCCTTCGTGGGCGATGGCCATGGTGGGATAGACAAGGTTGCTTCTTCATGGACCCTTCATGGGTGGAGCCCTCCGTGGACTCGTGCAACCGTTACCCTTCGTGGGTTGAAGTCTCCATCAACGTGGATGTACGATAGCACCACCTATCGGAACCACGCCAAAAACATCCGTGTCTCCAATTGCGTTTGCACACTCCAATCCCATCCCTTTACTTTCTTGCAAGTTGCATGCTTTAGTTTCCGCTGCTCATATACTCTTTGCATTCTTGCTTTATAAGTATTGTGTTTGCTTGAAATTGTGCTAATCTATTACCTCAACTTGAAAAACTTAAAAACTACCAACTTTGTTTGTTGAGGGTCTAATCACCCCCTAAGGGAATCCTAGATTAGGGGGTATCTGGACAACCGGACTATATACTTTGGCTGGACTATTGGACCGTGAAGATACAAGACTCAAGACTTCGTCCCGTGTCCGGAGGGGACTCTCCTTTGAGTGGAAGACAAGCTTGGCGATCCGGATATTAGATTTCCTTCTTTTTAACCGACTCTATGTAAACCCTAGCCCTCTCCAGTGTCTATATAAACCGGAGGGTTTAGTCCTTAGAGACAGAATCATAATCATCATAGGCTAGCTTCTAGGGTTTAGCCTCTACGATCTCGTGGTAGATCAACTCCTGTAATACTCATATCATCAATATCAATCAAGCAGGAAGTAGGGTTTTACCTCCATCAAGAGGGCCCAAACCTGGGTAAAACATCGTGTCCCTTGCCTCCTGTTACCATTAGCCTTAGACGCACAGATCGGGACCCCCTACCCGAGATCCGCCGGTTTTGACACCGACATTGGTGCTTTCATTGAGAGTTCCACTGTGTCGTCGCTGCAAGGCTTGATGGCTCCTTCAATCATCAACAACAACACGGTCTAGGGTGAGACTTTTCTCCCCGGACAGATCTTCGTGTTCGGCGGCTTCGCCACTACGGGCCGATTCGCTTGGCCATCTGGAGCAGATCGATGGCTACGCCCCTGGCCATCAGTTCAGATTCGGAAACTTGAACTACACGGCCGATATCCGCGGAGACTTGATCTTCTACGTATTCGGGCCTATGCCAGGAGCGCCGAACAGTCACGACGAGCACGGCTTAGACCTGCTGTCTAACAATACTCGGGATATCGCACCTGCAGGAGCTCCAGACCTAAATCTGGGGTAGATCGCGTCATCCGAGGACGGGTGGATGGAACCCGCCCCGGAGGCCGCACACTCATCAGCGGTAGAGCCGAGCACCGGCTTCACCCCTAAGGAAGCCTGTGTCACCGGACCCCCAGACTCGTGTCCGGCTGTAGATTTCAGTCCGCGCACCCCCGAGCCCGCCGAATCTGGTTGGGCTCCGGTAATGGAGTTCACCGCTGCGGATATCTTCCAGTATCGCCCTTTGGCGACATGGTGAACTCATTAAAGTCTCTCTCTTTGTCAGGAGACTCTTGGCTGAACTATGTCCGGCTCAAGGGGGAAGAAGGCGACGAAGAAATTTGCTGCCCACCCACCACCCACTTCATAGCCACTGTTGACAATGTATCAGACATGCTTGACTTCGACTCCGATGATACCGATGGTATGGACGTCAGCGCAGGAGACAATTCAGAACCACCACCAATGGGGCACTGGACTGCCACCTCGTCATACGATATATACATGGTGGATACGCCTAAGGAG
Organism: Triticum timopheevii; assembly: GCA_963921465.1. Lineage (NCBI taxonomy): Eukaryota > Viridiplantae > Streptophyta > Magnoliopsida > Poales > Poaceae > Triticum > Triticum timopheevii. Next base: position 97,379,340 of record OY997264.1, on the reverse strand, counting down.
GACGACAGCGACAAAACGGAGGATAAAACCCCCGGACAAAAGCCAAAACGATGGCGTAGACACTGCTCCAAGTCCAGCAACAGTAAAAATAGCGAAACCGCGCTAGAAAGATCAACACCCCAGTCAACTCCGAAGGCAACAATGACCATATGGACCCAACGATGGAGCAGGATGAGCCAGGTCACGCTGAACACAGCCCGGAGCAGACGCCCGATCACAGTGATCCCAAGGGACGAACTCATCAAACTGCCCCGGGACAAGAGCACAGTCCGAACGACGATGCATTCATCATCCCGGAAACACGTTTGGAACGAGATAACCTCCACAGGAGGCTTATGGCCACTGCGAGAAGTCTAAAGAAGCAGAAGAAAAGGCTTAAGGCCGCACAGGAAATGCTCAATCGCAGATGGAATAAAGTGCTAGACACTGAAGAAAAGTATGACGACGATCGCCACACAAAGAGCTATCCAAAATGCAAGCTGCTGCCAGAATTCAACAATGAGGCCGTTCCACCGAAGAACAATACGGCCAGCAGGTCGGACCAACCACTTTGTAACCGCAATAGAGCAGTTACTGACGCCGCACATGATTTATGTGAGCTCCTGGATAAAAAGGCCGGCGCGACCAGGTCCATCTATGGATCTAGAGGACATGCCCCAGCACAGGACTATTGTCACCAAAATGATCAGACTGATCGAGTACCAGTTTGGAATCAGCACCGGACACAACAACAGCCGACGGCATGCCACAACACGTCAGATACAGAGGGGCTGCTCACCCTCTATGCTTCACCGAAGAGGTACTGGACCACGAATTTCCACATAGTTTTAAACCTGTGAACATAGAGGCATATGACGGAACGACAGGCTCCGGGGTCTAGATTGAGGATTTTATCCTGCATATCCACATGGCTCGCGGGGACGACCTCCACGCCATCAAATACCTTCCCCTCAAGTTGAAGGGACTAGCTCGACACTGGTTGAAAAGCCTCCCCGAAAATTCAATTGGAAGTTGGGAGGAACTCGAGGATGCTTTCAGGGCCAATTTTCAAGGGACCTATGTCCGGCCTTCGGACGCGGACGATTTAAGTCACATAATTCAACAGCCCGGAGAGTCTGCCCGCAAGCTTTGGAACAGATTCCTCACTAAGATGAATCAAATTGTCGATTGTCCGGATGCCGAAGCCTTAGCGGCCTTCAAACACAGTATCCGGGACGAGTGGCTCGCCAGACACCTCAGCCAAGAAAAGCTGAGGACAATGGCAGCCTTAACAAGCCTTATGACCTGCTTTTGCGCGGTTGAAGATAGCAGGCTGGCCCGTAGAGGCACCAGCGACCCAAGTACATCCAAAATCAGGGATGACAACGGGAAGCCACGACGCAATAAAAACAAACGTCGAAACAAGGAAGAAAGTCCGGACAACACAATGGCCAACGCCGGATTCAGGGGCTCTCGACCCGATCAACAAAAGAAGCCATTTAAAGGCAGCAAAGAGGGACCATCCGGCCTAAACAAAATCCTGGACAGACTATGCCAAATTCATGGCACCCCTGAAAAACCTGCGAACCACACTCACAGAGAATGCTGGGTCTTTAAGCAGGCCGACAAATTAAATGCAGAACACAAGGGAAGGGAAACACCAAGTGAAGACGAGGATGAGCCTCGCCAGCCGAACACTGGGGGACAGAAAAAATTCCCACCAGAGGTAAAAACAGTAAACATGATCCACGTGACTCACATACCCACGAGAAGGCACGAACGCGCGCTCAGAGACGCGTACGCTATAGAGCCCGTCGCCCCCAAACCTAACCACTGGTCGGCCTGCCCGATCACCTTTGATCACAGTGACTATCTGACTAGTATGCGGCATAGAGGATCAGCTGCCTTGGTGCTCGACCCAATAATCAACGGATACCATCTCACTCACGTCCTCATGGACGGCGGCAATAGTCTTAACCTAATATACCAGGACATGGTCCGCAGGATGGGGATAGACCCATCCAGAATCAGCCAAAGTAACACCACCTTTGAACGGGTGATACCAGGCGTCGAAGGCCGCTGCAGGGGCTCCCTCGTACTAGAGGTGATATTTGGCTCCCTAGGCAACTTCAGAAGTGAAGAACTACTCTTCGCCATCGCCCCCCTCCAAAGTGGTTATCATGCATTTCTCGGGAGAACGGCCTTCGCCCGCTTCAACGCAGTACCACACTACGCCTACCTTAAACTCAAGATGCCCGGTCCACGTGGCATCATCACCGTTAACGGAAGTACAGAGTGTTCCTTACGCGTCGAAGAGTATGCAACGGCTCTAGCAGCCGGACTCTAAGCGGCCTCTAATATATGAACGCATGATTGGTCGTGAAGACCAACGGCACGGTTAGACGAGTCCGGCAACCCGGATAAACCTGAGTTGGGCGCTACACATGTAATCCCATAGAGGACACTAGGGGCTTCAAATATTCAATAAAGCCCACCTTTTTGCTTGACCCTATTAACAGGCCAATGCCTTACACTTCTGCTATTCATTGATAATAGTCAACTCTTCGCACGCTTACGTCATACTCTTCTACATGAGTTTTCCTTTTTTATAGACATCATTCATGCGATACCCTCCCAGGACACGGCACAACGGAGACAAAGGCGTAGACGTGTAGCAGGGCCCCGCTCAAAGGTTTCTCTTTAGATTAAGCCCCTGTGTAGACCTTCTTTATTGTCTTTTGTTGCTTACACATCCCATGGGTACTAAACACACAGAGGATACTACCGTTATTGGCATTTCGCCATGACAGACTAATGCACGTACCTGGAAATATAGGGTTCATAATAAAGGGCGTTACTCATCCCAGTATATGTTATAAAGTCTGAATACCTTCGGGAGTGTTCGGCGTCGCGAGTTTGGCCTTATATGCATCAGCTCCGAATCATGTCTTTGGTCAAATGTTGGGTTTGCCTGGCTCCTGGGTTTGCCGCCTTACGTTCCGCTCTTATCGGCTAAGGCGGCCAAAGGAGAACTACTGCGATTGTGCCCTGGTTATTCCGAATGAGCACCTCAGTAGAGAAAGCCGAAAACTGACTATCATGATATAGCGAGAGACTGTTCAACCACTCGAAGACTTATCGGAATCTTTAGGATTCCTCCGCATTAACGAAGGACCGTTTCCCGGTCACGTACACACGTGCCCGTATTCGGATGCACGCGAAGGGACCGGGTAGCCCCACCGTCAAACTCCTATGACTAAGTGAAAGTGTTCAAGCTATATAGTCCGGTTGCCTAGTTCGACATGCAATCACCTCCTTAATGGACCAAGACGTTGGATCAAGTGTGATTATGCACATTTTCATGAACACCCCCACATTGCATGCGTGGGGCTGAAGCCAATGACTGCTAACTTTCAGATTACATATATACATAAAACGGCCGCACAGGAGGCACAATAGCACTTTCGGGGAAAAAGTATAAACATAGCCTCCATAATAAAATAACATTGTTTTTAAAATGAAATGATTTGTCACTCGAACATGACATTCTTCGAGAACTGAGCCTCTATTAAGCGAGCACCTTCTGCTACCTGCTCCAAGTAGTGCTTGGCCGGATGCTGGCCTCCTGCCGGATTCTAGGTCGCAATGATGGTGGCCTCCATATCTGTCCAATATGCTTTAACGCGGGCAAGAGCCATCTGTGCACCCTCTATGCACGCCGACCTCTTCATGGCATCGATCTACGATACGACACCAAGGAATTGTTGCACTAAACCAAAATAACTGTCCGGCTTAGGCCCCTTGTCACATCCCTAGCTTCTGGCATTGCTCTAGGTTAGCTTCATGTGTGCATCATGTCTATATTTTTGAAACTTGAATTGAGGAATATTGGAAGCCTCAAAACCCTAAATAAAAGAGGGGCAAAAACCCTAGAAATCTCATTCATTGCTCCAAAAGGCTCTTCTTAAATGTTTGATAAATTTTGGTAAGGGTTCTGGTCCCAACCAAAATATTGAACATTTTTAAGGATTTATTTTTGGGACTTTGAATTTAAATCACTAGCTATTTGAATTTGAATTATATTCATATAATTAGAATATAATTTAAATACCCCTGAAATATTTTATAAGCTTTTGGAAAAGTCCATCTAGCAATATAAAATATTCAGAGGAGTTTTTGGCATTGTTTGAATTATTTTAAAATTCAAAACAGTGGCAAAATAAATTAATAAAACAAAACAGAACAGAAAAATATAAAACAGAACTTACCTGGACTTACCTGGCCTCACCCGTGCAGCCCACCAGAGCCGGCCCAGCTCCTGTGCTGGTCCAGCACTGTGCGGCCCAGCCCACCATGGTCGCCACCGTCTTCAACCTCCTACCAGTAGGCAGGAGGGCGTGTGCCCGACGCGCGCGCGCACGCTCCGGCCACCTCCTGCTTACCTGCTCGCCGCTGGAGGCACCCGAGGGAGCCACGCACTCCCCCTCGCCCCCTGCACCTCCCCTCTCTTCCCCTGGACCCCATTCCCTCCTCTGCTTCCCTCCCGCGCACACCACCGAGCGGAGCTCGCCGTCATCGTCGCCGTACCCATGGCCACCGGCCACCCCTAGCCTCGCCGATGCACCCAGGAGCTCCGCCTCGACCCCCTCTTCCTTCCCACCGATCCACAGCCCTCCGGAAGCCCTGCATCGCCGCCATCGCCGTCGTCTTCTACCTCGGACCCGCCGGCCATCTTCGTCAAATTCGCCGGCTCCGGACCGTCCCCGACCTCGCCGAGCGTCCCCTCGTCATCGCCGTGAGTCACTGACCCTCTCCCCTAACTCAGTATGCTCCCCTCCGTGCCGTAGCGCCGTTCCCCACGAGCACCGAAGCCACCGTCCGCCATTGCTGCTGCACGCATAGCCTCCGTGCTCCCCTGGCCCCACTGAGCTGCTCTTAGTGCTCCCCATGACTAGCAGGTGCTGCCCAGCCTCTCAGCTCGCCCGCTCGCCAAGCGTAGCCCCGTGCCCGTGCTGGCCCGAACTCCGGTCGCCGCCGCGGGCCCCGTTCCGGTGAGCTCGGGCCACCTCAGCCCCTGCCGTTTGCACAGATGGATGCGGGCGACTCCCAGCTAGGCGTAGAGCCCCTCCTCCGTCCGTTTGGTCGCCGGAGCACGAAACCCGAAGGCCTCCGCCGCCTCGGCCTCGCCGGCGACTCACCGCCGGCGGGTTAGGCCCTGTTGACCAGGGGTTTGACCCCCCCTGGGTCGATGACAGGTGGGGCCAGCCCCCCTGTTAATTAGTTTAGTTTATTTTAACTAATTACCCCCCCCCCTGCTGACACTGACATGCGGGCCCAGGCTCTAATTAAAATTAGGTTAGTTAGTTAGTCACTGACGTGTGGACCCCACACGTCAGGTTTGACCCTGACCGACCCCTGTTGACTTGCTGACGTCACGGTGACGCACTGCTGACGCAGTAAATGTTTTCTGGAATTTAAATAATTCTTAAATGATTTATTATTTCCAGAAAATAGCTAAAACTTCAATAAATCATAGAAAATTAACCGTAACTCCAAATTAAATAAATTATATATGAAAAATTATCAGAAAAATTCAAGGAATCCATCTGTACCATTTTCATGCATGTTAGAACAACTTATAGCTGCTGTTTAGCACAAATAAATTAAATGGCATTTGAATAATCACATATGGAGTTTGAATTTGAATCTTGTATTCAAACCAACTTCATTTAATCTGTTGCTAGTTGCATTAGCTCAAAACACATTCATCTTGCCATGTCATGATCATGCATCATATTGTGCATTGCATTGATTGTGTTCCCTTTTGTGTTGCCGGTATTTGTCCCCTCTCGATAGACGTGATACCGATGATGTGATCGTTGACACTGATGAAGACTCAATGCTATCTTCAGAAGTGCCAGGCAAGCAAAACCCCCTTGTTCATTCCGATAAAATCCCACTCTCTCGCTCCTGCTCTCCTTTACTGCATTAGGACAACAACGATATACTTGTTACTTGCTGCGGTAGCTGAACCCCTTTATCCTCTGCATGACCTGTCATTGCCACAGTAAATAGATGAAACCCACTAGCATGAGTAGGAGTTGTTTGAGCCCTGTTGTGCCTACTCATTCATGCTTGTTTGTCATGCCTGCTACTGCTTAGAGTTGAGTCAGGTCTGATTCATCGGGGATGAATCAGAGGCGTGTGAACATGTCCTACTATGGGTGAACTAAGTGTGTGAACACGATTTGGTAAAGGTAGCGGTGAGAGGCCATGTAGGAGTACATGGTGGGTTGTCTCATTGCAGCCGTCCTCAGGAACTGAGTTCTGTGTTTGTGATCCATGACCAGCTACTACCACACATTGGAATGCTTAAGTGCCCCTCTCGACTTATTAATCAACATGATCTCTGTCCAGGAGTTGCAACTAGTTTCTGGTGTTTGTAGGTAGTGTTAGTAGTCTACCAAGTGGCACCCGGTACAGGTGGGCTTGGGACAGACTAGGCACAGTGGCCCGGTGTACCAAGTGGCACCCGGTTGGTGGGCTTGGGAACCCTGCACACATCGTTTGGGGCCGTAAGCGACACCCCGGCCGGATCTCCTTGCGGATGGAACCTAAATAGGCGATAAACCTGGACTAGAGACTTGTTCGGTTAGTCAGGTCGTGGCCGACTCCCTCGCCCGGCTTCCGCTTGAAGGTTGCCGAGGTACATGACGTGTACAGGGCGGCAAGTGGCGAGAGCGTGTGTGAAGAAGTACACCCCTGCAGGGTTAACATCATCTATTCGAATAGCCGGATTCCTCGGATATGGAAACTTGGACCCCTTGCATAGTTCATAGACAAGTGAAAGTGGATACTCTAAAATACGCAAGATAAGCGTGAGTGCTATGGATGGCGTTCTCGTAGGGAGACGGGAGCGGATCCATAGTGGTGTATTGATAGGGTGAATATGTGGACTCGTGTGCGCCACCCCAAAAGAGTCGCTTGCAGTCGTAGTTAGGATAGCCACCGAGTCAAAGCTGGCTTGCTGCAGTTAAACCCCACCATCCCCTTGTTGATAATGATGCATATGTAGTTAGTTCTGATGTAAGTCTTGCTGGGTACATTTGTACTCACGTTTGCCTATCTTATGTTTTTGCAGAGAGATTTCAGTCTCGCTAGTAGTTCCACGTGGACTTCGACGTTTAGCTTGTTACCTCAGCTACGATCTTGTGCCCTCGGCAGGATCTGATAGATAGTCAGGCTTCTAAGCCTTTTTCATTTGTAGATGTCTGTACTCAGACATGTTAGCTTCCGCATGTGTTTGATTTGTATGCTCTGAATGTTGGGTCATGAGACCCATGTTTGTAATGTCTCGCTCCTCGGAGCCTATTGAATAAACTACTTGAGTCGTAGAGTCATTTTGTGATGCCATGTTGTATTGCACATATCGAGCATATTGTGTGTATGTTATTGAAATGCTTGGTATGTGTGGGATCTGACTATCTAGTTGTTTATCTTTAGTAGCCTCTCTTACCGGGAAATGTCTCCTAGTGTTACCGCTGAGCCATGGTAGCTTGCTACTGCTCTGGAACACTTAGGCTGGCCGGCATGTGTCCTTCTTCGTTCCTGTGTCTGTCCCTTCGGGGAAATGTCACGCTTTGAGTACCGGAGTCCTGTTAGCCCGCTACAGCCCGGTTTACCGAAGTCCTGCTAGCCCAGTGCTACAGCCCGGACCCACTTGCTGATGACCGACACGTTCGAAGCTGGGTCATGAATGCCTGTCCCTGTAAGTCTGTGCCACTTTGGGTTTACGACTAGTCATGTCAGCCCGGGCTCCTTATCATATGGATGCTAGCGACACTATCATATACGTGAGCCAAAAGGCGCAAACGGTCCCGGGCAAAGGTAAGGCGACACCCATGGGGATACCGTGCGTGAGGCCGCAAAGTGATATGAGGTGTTACCGGCTAGATCGATGTGACATCGAGTCGGGGTCCTGACAGCGTTGGTATCAGAGCTTGACTGCCTGTAGGATTACCAAGCCAAACTGGTCGAAGTTGAGTCTAGAAATGCTTTAGTTATATAAGGGAATTGATTGTGGGATGGAACGTAAGGCTCTTTTTACTCCTTATACCTTATGCCTTCTGATCCGAGTCATCTTATCTTTCCTGCGGGGATTAAGATCTAGGCTATCTTTTCTTCTATCAGGATCACGTGTTACTAATCAGTGGACTTATAAGATTGTTGGATTTAAGTCTCAGTTCAGTTCCTACTACTTCCGTATGTTAATTGTTGATCTCGAAACCTTGATATTGTGCTTCTGAGTGGTTATGCCACCATTTTTGTGAATGTCTCAAATCTTTTCTGAGCATTTACAGCCGTTATGCTGTCCGAGTCATTCCAGGTTTCTAAATAGTCTGATGCATTTGCAAAATCCTTTCCCTCTGGTTTCGATGTTCCTTTATGCCAGCTCAATCGCACTAATTGTTGAGTTGAGGTATTCTATTGCCTTGACATTATGTTGGAGTTACTATTATGACCCTAGGTGTCTCAGGGGATCATCTAGTAGTCTAGCCATGATTTATGTTCCAGTGTGATGACTCTGGCCGTCATTATCGAGAGCATCCCGTGATGCCATTTAGTAGTAGGTATTCTATCCCTGGGTTTTGAACCCGAGATTCACCCTACTTGCTTCATGTTGATAGTTTTGCTCGTTCCTTTAGGTTATTAGTAACCTTGCATTAGTCCTCGATGTTCGTGGTATTCCTTTCTTCCAAATACTATGAACCGCTTATGGCAGATGTTCCTCGCTGATCGAAAGATCACAATCAGAGTGCTCTCGATGGGTTCTCGATGCTATATTGTGACTCTGCCAGCTCTACCTTTCTGCATGGGTTATCCGGAAGAAATATGTGGGATTCGTTCGACATGCTAAACCATGCATCCACAACTCAGAAAATCGTATGTCCTTTGAGTTGTCCCTCTTTAGTTGTCTTCTGACCCTCGTCTATCAATTGATAGTCAAGAGTATTTGTGCATTCGTGTTATCAATGCTTATTACTCGTGTGGTCCGTCAAGCCATTCTGTCCTGACTGACTTGGAGAAACAAACTCTAGTACCTCATCCATATCTAGGATTGGGTCAAAGTAGTTGTGCTCCGCAGATCAAAATGCCAATCCAGCTTCTGGTCTGCTCTACCCTGAAGTATTACCTTCTTTATGACAGGAATTTCATGAGAATTGCACCACCTTTTGTGAATTCTTGACATAGTGATACTTCTCGCCATCCTTTTTCATTCCTCGGTTCCGTGTTGTTGCAGCCGGAGTGCCGACAAGTGAATCATGATGTGTGAACTCAATACTCCTAGCAACCCCATTGCTTGGTAGTTAATGGACAATAATCCTATTCTTAGTATGTTGGTTATTGAATCACCATTCTAAGATTGATCGTGCTACCTAGTCCTTATTTCCTGGTGCACTCTTTGATTGATGAGTTAGGATTTTGTCAAGTCCTCGCTCATTTGATCATATCATCTTGCCCTGAAAAGCAAGATTGTTCTCGAGCTTAGTAACATATCGGTGGTTCGTGATTTCCGAAGATCTTCTCGGAAGTATTACCAGGTTGTCACCTGACCGCTATGTTGAGCTCGTGATCAAGTTGGTTTCTTGTGAACCACCCTTTCTCCAAGAATCTGTGTTGGATATCCCGGAGCTAGTTGGTTAAGCTAGACAACAACTTGGAGAGTTGGAAGATAAAAGCTTGCCTGACTTAGTTCGTTCCAAAGGGATATTCTTGTGTAGTGTGTGTTGAAGAAAGATGATATCTTCATCGATTGGTCCCTGTGATCAGTTGCTGGACCTATCGTCTTATCAATCCTTTGATTTGAGTGTGGGCTATCGTCAAATCAAGTCAGAACCAACGATGTTCGTAATGTTGTCTTGCTCGTGGTTGATCCCTCGAGCATACACCATTATATTTTTTGGGTCTGACCAATGCTATCACCGTGTTCACACGATGGTGGAAGTCCAGTGATATGGAAATTTCGATGAGTTGTTGTTGAGTCCATTGACAACATCCTTATCTCCTCCATGATGTTGTTGAACATTAAGTTAGTGTTGGAAACTTTTGAAAGCATTTTCTTCATGCTAGCTCATGAAGTACTTGTTTGATGAAAGGAGTGACTTCCTTTGATTCACGTGCATTTTGATGTAAGCTGCCGTCGTGAATTCGAGAAAGTTTGTTTTTGCTCCTTTGGAATCATCCCAAGTCGGTCATGCACGTGCGAAGAATTCTGTGATCTGTTAGACTGATCATCTTCATTCCATATGTATATCCTAGCACACCAAGCCACTGACTGATTTGTTCAAGGAGAAGGAGTATCTTCATAAGAGCTAATCCGGACTTATGAAAGAACTTCGATATCCTCGCTGATGGTTCCTAACCAGAACTCGGTAGTGTTTTATTGTAAGACTACCATGTGATCATGTTTGTCTGAGGCAGCGTGTTCACATGTTTGTAGCAGAACCAGCTCATGTTTTGGAGCTTGCTATCGTAGTTCATACCTGATGAATCCCGCAACGTCATCTCGTCGATTTGTGTTGCAAACTTTCATTTTTCTTCCTAGACTCGATGAGTCTGGAATATCCTGACACCAACCAGATCTGAATCTCAGGCAGATATGATGGTTGGAACATTTCCCAAGAACTATAATATTGGTCCCTCGACAACCGGTAAAGTGGATATCGTGGCCAACACACCTAGCCGGAAGACCTATCATTGTAGTATCTTGTTGAGGAAGTTGGCCACCTCCCCATAAGGATTTCGTAGGATTTACCTCCGTAACTGTTTCTTATGGATTCTATTGCTCCCGAAGTCCGACCTTTACTTGATGTTCTAGATATCAAACCATATCTATGAATGGGTTACCCTAGCACATCAAGGAGAACATTAGAAGCGGAGTGCTAAATGTCTCTCGGTCAATCATCCAGAATTTTATTTCCTTGGCCTCGCTAAGATGAAATCTGAGGAAGTGTTATCCTCCTTTGCATCTGCATCGTCCATCGCTATTCATCATGGTAGTATGTCGTGTTGTCAGCATCCTTGACACGGATGTTGGTAAACCTTGATGAATATGGAAATGCTCAAGTTCTTGAGAGCACGCACAAGCGCTACGTGTTATCATCGGCACTAACTGGGATTCCTCTCAGTTTCCTCGGCAATGCTATGACCCTTTCAAACAGTGAATCCACTCTCTTTTGTTGGGTTCTTCCCCAGTTACCAGAATCATTCCCAGCATTTGCATTTTGTTCCCAGCTTGCACCGCCAATGTGCCCTTCTACCATGGGTCTCTTCCATTTCCGGTGATAAGCAAAATCATCCATTGCGTTGTCTTCAACAAGGTAATCCACATCATCCAAGTCCGAGTATGCCATTCTACCGACCCCCTCCAAACGACCGCTCGAGAATTGCCTTAGGCTGGTTTAAAGAGTTTCAATGATCTCTGAATCAAAAGTAATTCTTTTTGCCACTTAAGGGGATATCTCTACGAGTCACCTTCCCTAAGATGCCTCGTTGTGGTATCATGGCAATCCAACTCCTCGCTACCTTGACAATCGTTTACCACCTTCTTAGGTGTGGAATCGTTGTCTACCTAGTGAACCTTCGTCATCCATTTCTTTCCACCCCTCTTGATGTGTATCTCGTGTCTCAACCCGAGAGATGGTCCTATGTCTCATTCCGTGAGTTGTTCGATCTTCGAGAAGATCGACCCTTCTAGAGTCTCCTTCTTCCCTCCATGTCATGTTGCCAGGATTTTTCAAGGCAAGACTTCAAGACAATGATGGTGAATGAATCAACGTTCAACTGAAGTGCACCCTGGATCGTGAAGATTGTACTAGTTTGCGTTTCCCCTTCATCCTACCCTACGCTTGAATCTCGAGACGAGATTCTTGTTTAGTGGGGGTGAGTTGTCACATCCCTAGCTTCTGGCATTGCTCTAGGTTAGCTTCATGTGTGCATCATGTCTATATTTTTGAAACTTGAATTGAGGAATATTGGAAGCCTCAAAACCCTAAATAAAAGAGGGGCAAAAACCCTAGAAATCTCATTCATTGCTCCAAAAGGCTCTTCTTAAATGTTTGATAAATTTTGGTAAGGGTTCTGGTCCCAACCAAAATATTGAACATTTTTAAGGATTTATTTTTGGGACTTTGAATTTAAATCACTAGCTATTTGAATTTGAATTATATTCATATAATTAGAATATAATTTAAATACCCCTGAAATATTTTATAAGCTTTTGGAAAAGTCCATCTAGCAATATAAAATATTCAGAGGAGTTTTTGGCATTGTTTGAATTATTTTAAAATTCAAAACAGTGGCAAAATAAATTAATAAAACAAAACAGAACAGAAAAATATAAAACAGAACTTACCTGGACTTACCTGGCCTCACCCGTGCAGCCCACCAGAGCCGGCCCAGCTCCTGTGCTGGTCCAGCACTGTGCGGCCCAGCCCACCATGGTCGCCACCGTCTTCAACCTCCTACCAGTAGGCAGGAGGGCGTGTGCCCGACGCGCGCGCGCACGCTCCGGCCACCTCCTGCTTACCTGCTCGCCGCTGGAGGCACCCGAGGGAGCCACGCACTCCCCCTCGCCCCCTGCACCTCCCCTCTCTTCCCCTGGACCCCATTCCCTCCTCTGCTTCCCTCCCGCGCACACCACCGAGCGGAGCTCGCCGTCATCGTCGCCGTACCCATGGCCACCGGCCACCCCTAGCCTCGCCGATGCACCCAGGAGCTCCGCCTCGACCCCCTCTTCCTTCCCACCGATCCACAGCCCTCCGGAAGCCCTGCATCGCCGCCATCACCGTCGTCTTCTACCTCGGACCCGCCGGCCATCTTCGTCAAATTCGCCGGCTCCGGACCGTCCCCGACCTCGCCGAGCGTCCCCTCGTCATCGCCGTGAGTCACTGACCCTCTCCCCTAACTCAGTATGCTCCCCTCCGTGCCGTAGCGCCGTTCCCCACGAGCACCGAAGCCACCGTCCGCCATTGCTGCTGCACGCATAGCCTCCGTGCTCCCCTGGCCCCACTGAGCTGCTCTTAGTGCTCCCCATGACTAGCAGGTGCTGCCTAGCCTCTCAGCTCGCCCGCTCGCCAAGCGTAGCCCCGTGCCCGTGCTGGCCCGAACTCCGGTCGCCGCCGCGGGCCCCGTTCCGGTGAGCTCGGGCCACCTCAGCCCCTGCCGTTTGCACAGATGGATGCGGGCGACTCCCAGCTAGGCGTAGAGCCCCTCCTCCGTCCGTTTGGTCGCCGGAGCACGAAACCCGAAGGCCTCCGCCGCCTCGGCCTCGCCGGCGACTCACCGCCGGCGGGTTAGGCCCTGTTGACCAGGGGTTTGACCCCCCCTGGGTCGATGACAGGTGGGGCCAGCCCCCCTGTTAATTAGTTTAGTTTATTTTAACTAATTACCCCCCCCCCCTGCTGACACTGACATGCGGGCCCAGGCTCTAATTAAAATTAGGTTAGTTAGTTAGTCACTGACGTGTGGACCCCACACGTCAGGTTTGACCCTGACCGACCCCTGTTGACTTGCTGACGTCACGGTGACGCACTGCTGACGCAGTAAATGTTTTCTGGAATTTAAATAATTCTTAAATGATTTATTATTTCCAGAAAATAGCTAAAACTTCAATAAATCATAGAAAATTAACCGTAACTCCAAATTAAATAAATTATGTATGAAAAATTATCAGAAAAATTCAAGGAATCCATCTGTACCATTTTCATGCATGTTAGAACAACTTATAGCTGCTGTTTAGCACAAATCAATTAAATGGCATTTGAATAATCACATATGGAGTTTGAATTTGAATCTTGTATTCAAACCAACTTCATTTAATCTGTTGCTAGTTGCATTAGCTCAAAACACATTCATCTTGCCATGTCATGATCATGCATCATATTGTGCATTGCATTGATTGTGTTCCCTTTTGTGTTGCCGGTATTTGTCCCCTCTCGATAGACGTGATACCGATGATGTGATCGTTGACACTGATGAAGACTCAATGCTATCTTCAGAAGTGCCAGGCAAGCAAAACCCCCTTGTTCATTCCGATAAAATCCCACTCTCTCGCTCCTGCTCTCCTTTACTGCATTAGGACAACAACGATATACTTGTTACTTGCTGCGGTAGCTGAACCCCTTTATCCTCTGCATGACCTGTCATTGCCACAGTAAATAGATGAAACCCACTAGCATGAGTAGGAGTTGTTTGAGCCCTGTTGTGCCTACTCATTCATGCTTGTTTGTCATGCCTGCTACTGCTTAGAGTTGAGTCAGGTCTGATTCATCGGGGATGAATCAGAGGCGTGTGAACATGTCCTACTATGGGTGAACTAAGTGTGTGAACACGATTTGGTAAAGGTAGCGGTGAGAGGCCATGTAGGAGTACATGGTGGGTTGTCTCATTGCAGCCGTCCTCAGGAACTGAGTTCTGTGTTTGTGATCCATGACCAGCTACTACCACACATTGGAATGCTTAAGTGCCCCTCTCGACTTATTAATCAACATGATCTCTGTCCAGGAGTTGCAACTAGTTTCTGGTGTTTGTAGGTAGTGTTAGTAGTCTACCAAGTGGCACCCGGTACAGGTGGGCTTGGGACAGACTAGGCACAGTGGCCCGGTGTACCAAGTGGCACCCGGTTGGTGGGCTTGGGAACCCTGCACACATCGTTTGGGGCCGTAAGCGACACCCCGGCCGGATCTCCTTGCGGATGGAACCTAAATAGGCGATAAACCTGGACTAGAGACTTGTTCGGTTAGTCAGGTCGTGGCCGACTCCCTCGCCCGGCTTCCGCTTGAAGGTTGCCGAGGTACATGACGTGTACAGGGCGGCAAGTGGCGAGAGCGTGTGTGAAGAAGTACACCCCTGCAGGGTTAACATCATCTATTCGAATAGCCGGATTCCTCGGATATGGAAACTTGGACCCCTTGCATAGTTCATAGACAAGTGAAAGTGGATACTCTAAAATACGCAAGATAAGCGTGAGTGCTATGGATGGCGTTCTCGTAGGGAGACGGGAGCGGATCCATAGTGGTGTATTGATAGGGTGAATATGTGGACTCGTGTGCGCCACCCCAAAAGAGTCGCTTGCAGTCGTAGTTAGGATAGCCACCGAGTCAAAGCTGGCTTGCTGCAGTTAAACCCCACCATCCCCTTGTTGATAATGATGCATATGTAGTTAGTTCTGATGTAAGTCTTGCTGGGTACATTTGTACTCACGTTTGCCTATCTTATGTTTTTGCAGAGAGATTTCAGTCTCGCTAGTAGTTCCACGTGGACTTCGACGTTTAGCTTGTTACCTCAGCTACGATCTTGTGCCCTCGGCAGGATCTGATAGATAGTCAGGCTTCTAAGCCTTTTTCATTTGTAGATGTCTGTACTCAGACATGTTAGCTTCCGCATGTGTTTGATTTGTATGCTCTGAATGTTGGGTCATGAGACCCATGTTTGTAATGTCTCGCTCCTCGGAGCCTATTGAATAAACTACTTGAGTCGTAGAGTCATTTTGTGATGCCATGTTGTATTGCACATATCGAGCATATTGTGTGTATGTTATTGAAATGCTTGGTATGTGTGGGATCTGACTATCTAGTTGTTTATCTTTAGTAGCCTCTCTTACCGGGAAATGTCTCCTAGTGTTACCGCTGAGCCATGGTAGCTTGCTACTGCTCTGGAACACTTAGGCTGGCCGGCATGTGTCCTTCTTCGTTCCTGTGTCTGTCCCTTCGGGGAAATGTCACGCTTTGAGTACCGGAGTCCTGTTAGCCCGCTACAGCCCGGTTTACCGGAGTCCTGCTAGCCCAGTGCTACAGCCCGGACCCACTTGCTGATGACCGACACGTTCGAAGCTGGGTCATGAATGCCTGTCCCTGTAAGTCTGTGCCACTTTGGGTTTACGACTAGTCATGTCAGCCCGGGCTCCTTATCATATGGATGCTAGCGACACTATCATATACGTGAGCCAAAAGGCGCAAACGGTCCCGGGCAAAGGTAAGGCGACACCCATGGGGATACCGTGCGTGAGGCCGCAAAGTGATATGAGGTGTTACCGGCTAGATCGATGTGACATCGAGTCGGGGTCCTGACACCCCTTCGGCCATAGATGGTCTATTATAGACCGCATTGCAAGACCGGACAGCCTATGGAGCTCGGCCACAGCAGCCATCCTCTCACTCAACGGCAATGGGCGCGTTGGAGCATTGAATTGTGACTAGAACAGCTTTTCCACTACATTATCCTTTTGATCCTCGAAAAACTTGGTCGCATCAGCCGTACTCTTTGCCAAATCCGCATACGTGTCTGCAGGGCTCCAGCGTCGATCCAGAGGAGCGTACTTCGGATCTAAAAACTTCATCCGCAACAAATAGGGGTTTCCAGCCGCGATTTCTCCGGCCTGTTGAAGCTCCTCCCGCGCATCCCTAATCTTTGACCGCGTCTCCTTGGCCGCATCAAGTTCCTTCTTCAGGTCAGCCGAATTAGCCTGATTCTCTTTTTTAAGGAGCTCATACCGGTCGGCGGCATTTTTCAGCTCCACAGCCATCTCGGCTATTTTGTCTTTGCTTCGGCGATGAGTAGCCTGTTCGACTCTCAACTCTTCGGCCGCCTTTAGGGCAGCCGCATTGCTAGCCCGGGCTTGTTCCTTGGCCAGGGCAAGTTCCGCCCTCAGGGCTTCCATGGCAGCAGCTCCGTCTGCAGTCCAAGCATATCACATTAAGATTATTCCCCTCTCAATTTTTCCCAAACATAAGGAAAGCAGAGCACATACCTTGTGACTTGTTAAGCCGCTCGTTCACAAGTGTGATATTGGCATCAATAACTCCAATCTGACGCCTCAGTTCGGCGACTTCAACGGACCGGTCGACTGCCGGACCCTTTGCCACTTGTGCATGAACACAGTGTGGTCATTACTCAACAATGTGATCCTCCGTTTGCCGCCTTGGGCCGGCAACCAGTCTCAGGGGCTACTATCCATATGGAGCACACCTAGCACATGCGCCACAATCAAAAATTACATATTTCATTACATACCTCAAAACCTCTGAGCAGGCTCGTAAAAGCTTCATTCAACCCGTTTTTGGCGGATGAAATCTTCTCAAGCACCGTGCTCATTAATGAACGGTGATCCTCCAATAGAGCAGCTTGCTTCAGAAGGCCCGTCAGCGTGTCCGGCCGGTCGCCGAACTGTGCCGGACCCTTCTTATTGCCCCCCGTGGGAGCCGAACGCTCCGGGCTAAGGGCGGCCAAAGCACTAGCTTCTGGCCTCGGCAAATTCGGACTCCTCCGTGATGACACCTCGGGGTCGCCCGCCCCATGGGGCAGAGAGGCTGGTGGGGTTTCACTCTCCATCATCTCCGGAAGGAGATCCCCTGAAGACGAACTCGCTCGAGAAGAGCTGCTAGCTGGACTGCAAAGAATGGATCCTGGTTACTGTTCTCGGAGGAGGAAGCACTAGCTTTGTATTTACGATTAACTTACAGCTCGGCAGAGGGCTGGCCCGTTTGCGGGCATGGCGCGGTGAAGACGCACTTCGGGACAGGGCCCCTGGTGGAGTTCTCTTTCCTTCTCTGGGCACCTCCGTCTCCAAGTCTTCGGAGGCGGCCCTCTTCTTCCCGCGAGAGGAGGAGACCTTAGATTCCCCTTCCCGACTATCCTCCTTTGGGGAGGTAGCAATTCCCCCGGTTTGGATGTGCAATATGTGAAGTTCTGCTTCTCTGTTCTTCCCTTCGCCTTTCCCCGAAGGCACTTTACTTAGCACACGACCAAGCATCTTGGCTATGGCGGGACTAGGCGAGCCTTCGGGAAGTGGACACCTGATTCTCTCCGCCTTGCTGAGCCATTCCTGGCCACGGAGGATTTTCATAATAATGTTATGATAAATATAAACGAAGTGTTCGATTTCTGGTTACTTACTTGGGTATCTGGGCGGTTGCAGCTCAGGCCCGCATCCTTGGTGGTGTCCGGACACTTCACTTGTGGTCTGAACAATAACTTACACATCCCTTCGAGCGTCATGCCAAAGAAGTGTAGAATAGTCCGCGGACCTTCTGGATTAAACTCCCACATCCGGAGAGGCCGGCGTTTGCACGGCAACATCCGCCGGACTAGCATCACCTGAATTATGCTGACAAGGCTAATGTCCCTCTCAAGAAGCTCCTGGATGTGGCTCTGCAATGTTGGTACATCATTGGCAGGCCCCCAATCCCATCCTACATTGGCCCATGACACCAATTGAGGCGGAGGACCCGAACGGAAGTCGGGGGCAGCCACCCACTTTGTGCCTCTAGGAGCCGTGACGTAAAACCACCTTCGCTGCCACAGATCGGACACCTCTGGGAAGGAGCCCTCGGGCCATGGGGCGTCGGCGTTCCTGCTTATTACAGCACCTCTGCACTCCGTGTGTCGCCCCTCAATCATCTTCGGCTTCACATTGAAGGTCTTGAGCCATAGGCCGAAGTGCGGGGTGACGTGGAGAAAAGCTTCGCACACAATGATGAACGACGAGATGTGAAGCATGGCGTCCGGAGCTCGATCATGAAAATCTAGTCCGTAATAGAACATGAGCCCTCTCACAAAGGGATCAAGGGTGAAGCCTAATCTGCGGAGGAAGTGAGGAACAAATACGACGCTCTCATTGGGCTCGGGAGTTGGGATGACCTGCCCTGGAGCAGGAAGCCTGTGCTTGATGTCGGCGGTCAGATATCTGACCTCCCTAAGCTTCGCAATGTCCTCCTCTGTGACTGAGGAGGCCATCCACTGGCCTTGAAGGTTGGATCTGGACATGATTGAAGATCTGAAGTGCTTGAGCTTGGGCTTCGGGTGTTAGAACTCGAGATGCGAAAAGGCGCAAGAGTGGTAGAAAAGAGGGATAGGCCTCGGCCCCTTTATAAAGGGGGTGAATATCAAGCGTCCTCAGCATAACCGCCTGGGACTTACCTAAAAACACGGAGTCATACCTAAAGGCGTCATGGGGTTGCACGCGCCCGTATTAATGGTGGATCCCGCGATAAGAGGAACACGATCTCTGCTTTGGCAGGGCATGCCAATAAAACCGCCTCGCAACGTGTGTCGAGGCATGCCAAGAAAACTGGTTCGTATTGGACAGGCTACGGTGTAAGGGCTCCCCGCAAGAAAAATTATCAGCAGATCAGATTTATGAAGTGCTATGCTCTCTACGGTGGTGTGCGGAAATTATCTCGCAAAGGTGGACACAATCCTCAATCTGCGTTGGAGTACTCGGAGATGGAACCCGCCTTGCAATGCCGAAGACAAAACTGCGCGCCAGACTCATCGTCATTGAAGCCTGGTTCAGGGGCTACTGAGGGAGTCCTGGATTAGGGGGTATCCGGACAGCCGGACTATATACTTTGGCCGGACTATTGGACCGTGAAGATACAAGACTCAAGACTTTGTCCCGTGTCCGGAGGGGACTCTCCTTTGCGTGGAAGACAAGCTTGGCGATCCGGATATTAGATTTCCTTCTTTGTAACCGACTCTGTGTAAACCCTAGCCCTCTCCAGTGTCTATATAAACCGGAGGGTTTAGTCCTTAGAGACAGAATCATAATCATCATAGGCTAGCTTCTAGGGTTTAGCCTCTACGATCTCGTGGTAGATCAACTCTTGTAATACTCATATCATCAATATCAATCAAGCAGGAAGTAGGGTTTTACCTCCATCAAGAGGGCCTGAACCTGGGTAAAACATCGTGTCCCTTGCCTCCTGTTAGCATTAGCCTTAGACGCACAGATCAGGACCCCCTACCCGAGATCCACCGGTTTTGACACCGACACCCCCCTCTAGACACCTCTTCTCGATCCTTTCAGTATTGTTGACGAATTTCAAGCCTAAGAAGAATTTCAGTTCTCCCATCATAGACATTTGATATTCTTCACTCATCATCATGTAGGCAAATTCGTCACTGTAACGTTGGTTAGTACAGCCAAAAAAATATCGTCAACATATATTTGGCACATCAATAATTCATGATCATATGCTTTGGTGAAAAGAGTTGGATCAAGTGAACCGGGTTTGAAGCCTTTCTTCATGAGGAATTCCTTCAGTGTGTGATACCACGCCCGAGGTGCTTGCTTGAGGCCATAGAGGGCCTTCTTGAGTCTGTAGACGTGACCTGGAAATTTTGGATCCTCAAAACCTGGTGGTTGAGCAACATATACTTCTTCCTCAAGTTTACCATTGAGGAATGCAATTTTCACATCCATTTGATGTAAGATGATATTATGATGGTTAGTGTAAGCAAGCAATATGCAAATAGCCTCAAGTCTAGCAACAGGTGCAAAAGTTTCATTGAAATCAATTCCTTCAACCTATGTGTAGCCTTAAGCTACAAGACGAGCCTTATTCCTCACCACAAGGCCATTTTCATCTTGTTTGTTGCGGTAGATCCATTAGGTACCGATGATGTTGTGCTTGCGTGGGTATGGTCGCTTGACAAGATCCCACACATTGTTGAGCTCGTCGAATTGATGCAATTCATCTTGCATGGCTTGAATCCACTCAGATTCCATGAATGCTTCATCAACTTTTGTGGGTTCTATGATAGAGATAAACGCAAAATGCCCACAAAAGTTAGATAAATGTGAAGCTTTTGAGTGCGTGAGAGGACCTGGTGCACGGATGTCATCGATGATCTTCTCGATCTGCACTTCGTTCGCTATGCGAGGATGTGCGGGTTGATGACTTTGCTTAGGCCCAGCAATTTCTTCAGGACCATTTTCTTCAGCAGCACAAGTGTGATTTTCTTCACGATCCGGAATGACTTCTTCAGTAGATTCTTTGGTAGGGATGATATCCTCGGTAGCTTTGAACTTGATGGGTTCCTCAGGTGACATTTCATCTAGCACAGGAGGTAGGTGCTCTCTTTGCGAGCCATTAGTTTCATCGAACCGCACATCTACAGTTTCAACAATCTTGTGATGATTGATGTTAAAGACTCTTTAGGTGTGTGAGTCCTTTTCCGTAACCAAGTGATAACCCACATGTATAGGGGATCGCAACAGTTTTTGAGGGTAGAGTATTCAACCCAAATTTATTGATTCGACACAAGGGGAGCCAAAGAATATTCTCAAGTATTAGCAGTTGAGTTGTCAATTAAACCACACCTGGATAACTTATATCTGCAGCAAAGTAGTATGGTAGTAACGGTAATAGTAGCAAAAGTAACAGTAGCAGCTTTGTAGTAATTTTAACAGTGGCAACATCAAAGTAACTAAGCAAAGAACAATATGTGAAAAGCTCGTAGGCATTAGATTAGTGATGGATAATTAGGTCGGATGTGATTCCTCGTGTAATAGTTATAACATAGGGTGACACAGAACTAGCTCCAATTCATCAATGTAATGTAGGCATGTATTCCGAATATAGTCATACATGCTTATGGAAAAGAACTTTCATGACATCTTTTGTCCTACCCTCCCGTGGCAGCGGGGTCCTATTGGAAACTAAGGGATATTAAGGCCTCCTTTTAATAGAGTACCGGACCAAAGCATTAACACTTAGTGAATACATGAACTCCTCAAACTACAGTCATCATCGAGAAGTATCCCAATTATTGTTACTTCGGGGTTAACGGATCATAACACATATTAGGTGACTATACACTTGCAAGATAGGATCAAGAACTCACATATATTCATGAAAACATAATAGGTTCAGATCTGAAATCATGGCCCTCGGGCCCTAGTGACAAGCATTAAGCATAGCAAAGTCATAGCAACATCAATCTCCGAACATAGTGGATACTAGGGATCAAACCCTAACAAAACTAACTTATTTACCTGGTAAATCTCGTCCAACCCATCACCGTCCAGCAAGCCTACGATGGAATTACTCACGCATGACAGTGAGCATCATGAAATTGGTGATGGAGGATGGTTGATGATGACGATGGCGACGGATTCCCCTCTCTGGATCCCCGAACGGACTCCAGATCAGCCCTCCCGAGAGAGTTTAGGGCTTGGCGGTGGCTCCGTATCATAAAACGCAATGAATCCTTCTCTCTGATTTTTTTCTCCCCGAACATGAATATATGGAGTTGGAGTTGAGGTCGGTGGAGCTTCATGAGGCCCACGAGGCAGGGGCACGCCCTAGGGGGCGCCCCCCACCCTCGTGGACATGGTGTGGGCCCCCTGACGTTGATTCTTTCGCCAATATTTTTTATTAAATCCAAAAGGTCGCTCCGTGGATTTTCAGGTCATTCCGAGAACTTTTATTTCTGCACAAAAATAACACCATGGCAGTTCTGCTGAAAACATCATCAGTCCGGGTTAGTTCCATTCAAATCATGCAAGTTAGAGTCCAAAACAAGGGCAAAAGTGTTTCGAAAAGTAGATACGATGGAGATGTATCACCAAGCATAAAACCCTCATGTGCTTTCGGTGCAAATTTAGAGTGATGGTGAGGATCTCTAATCCAGCATTTAGCACCGGAGACTTTGAAATAACTTACATTGGGTTTCTTGTCAGTGAGGAGTTTATATGAGGTCTTTTTGAAGAATTTGTGAAGATATACCCTGTTGATGATGTGGCATGCAGTATCAATGGCTTCAGGCCAAAAGCGCTGAGGCGTCTTGTATTCATCAAGCATGGTGCGAGCCATCTCAACCAGAGTTCTGTTCTTGCGCTCCACGACGCCATTCTGCTGAGGGGTATAGGGAGCAGATAACTCGTGAGTAATACCAAGTGTATCAAGATATTCATCGAGGCCAGTGTTCTTGAACTCGGTTCCATTATCACTCCTGATATGCTTGATCTTCACACCGAAGTTAGTAGTAGCTCTTGAGGAAAATCGTCTAAAGACTTCCTGCACTTCATTTTTGTAAGTGATGATATGCACCCATGTGTAACGAGAATAATCATCAACTATGACAAAGCCATATAGTGATGCAGAACTAGAGAATGTGGCATAATGAGTAGGGCCAAAGAGATCCATATGAAGTAATTCAAAGGGACGAGTAGTGGTCATGATAGTCTTCGAGGGATGCTTGGCTTTGGTGATCTTTCCATCCTCACAAGCCCCATAAAGATGATCTTTGAGGAATTTGACACCCTCGATGCGAATGACATGCTTCTTCTTCGCGAGTGTGTGCAAGTTCCTCATCCTAGCATGACCAAGTCGTCGATGCCATAGCCAGCATTCTGAAGCTTTTGCAAGTAGACATGTGGCAAGCTGTGGTCCTGTAGAGAAATCAACAATATATAAGTCCCCTTTCCTAAAGCCTTCGAAGACTTTGGAATTGTCAGATTCCATCAGCACAATGCAACGATATTTGCCAAAGACGACAACCATATCAAGATCACAAAGCATTGAGATAGACATGAGGTTGAATCCTAAGGACTCGACAAGCATGACTTTGTCCATGTGTCTATCCTTTGAGATTGCAACCTTACCTAGACCCAATACCTTGATTTTGCCTTTGTTAGCATAGGTGATATGCTTCAGATGAGATGGTGACAAATCAGTGTCCATTAAAAAGTTCCTGTCACCGGTCATGTGATTTGTACATCCGCTGTCGAGGACCCACTCAGTAGCTTTAGGTTGTTCATCCCGCAGATGAATTAGTGCAACTTATGAACCCATATACTTCATCAGTGAAGAATATGATATCAATTTCTCAACAGTAAAAGACATAGTAATGTGAGGATGTGAGAAATGAGTGATTCATTTCTTCATGATTAGCTTGCGTCCATTCAAGCACATTCAGGTCTCCGGCAGTTTCTTCAGATGATCAAGTTCGTCTGGAGACCTGACCCTGCATAAGAGATTAGTTCTTTTTCTTCACCACCCACATCTGGAGGGGTGGCAAAGAATCCATCAGTCTGCGAGCTCCATAAGAAAAGGATGGAATTGAAGCCAGTGCACTTCGTTTCACAGAAGAGTGGTTAGGATAAGCATATGAATAAGCAGAGAAATTCTTAGAGGACTTATGAACGTAATGGTTTGAAGAATAATGCACATATTCATGGCATTTAGACTTTCCCTATGAAACGGAAGTGTTAGCATGATGATGTTCATATGAGGATTTTGATCCACGTGAGGAATTTGATCCATATGAAGAATTTGGTCCATATGAGGACTTGGATCCATATGAAGATTTTGATCCATATGAAGAAGTTGATCTGGGGTTCCTATTCTTCATGAGTGGTGTCATGATGACATTCACTTGAAGATTTTCAAGGCACCTTGTAGGAACCCATATTTTCTTCATCGGGGGACCGTTCCTGCAGTTAGTTCCAACATATCGAGCAAATACTTCACCATTCTGATTCTTAAACAGTTTATAGTTGGAGTCAAATGACTCATCAGAGGAATATGAAGAATCACAAGTAAAGCCAGATAGAGTGCATGGATCTACAGGAGGTCCTTTCGCAGCAACCCATGAGGTTTTGTGATACTGCTCAGGTTTCCAGTAGGTCCCATCAGCATTGAGTTTCCTCTCAAAGGCAATACCTCTTTCCTAGGGTTCCTGGTCAAGATCTGCTTTTTGAGCACATCACATAGAGTCTGATGCCCTTTGAGGCTTTTGTAAATGCGTGTCACATACAATTCCTTCAGCCCTGCATTATCGTCAGTGATACTTGTGGTATCCTCAGATGAGGAATTTGTGACCACAAAGACAATTGAAGAATTTGCAGCAATAGAATCATTTGAACATTCAGGTGATGAATTGGCAGATTCATGCTCAATGCATTTCAGACATGGTGGAATAAATTCTTCTTGAGCAGAACTGATCTGTTGAGCAAGCAATGAATCGTTTTCCTTCTGAAGATCTTCATAACTCACTTTTAACTTCTCAAGATCTTGCTTTCTCTGAAGAAATTCATAAGAAAGATTCTCATGATCAGTTAAGAGAGTGTTATGATGATTTTGAAGGTTGTCAAGCGTAGACTGAAGTTTTTGAAGACAATCAGTCAAAGCTTTAGTTCGATTCAATTCCTCGCCCAACATATCATCGCTTTCATCAAGCATGTTTTGAACTTTTTCAAGAGCTCTTTGTTGTTTAGTGGCAAGGGAAGCAAGTTTGACATAGCTGGGTCCAAATTCATCATCCGATTCATCATCACTAGATTCAGAAAGGTAGCATTCAGTTACCTTGGCACCATTTGCCATAAGGCATGGTGCAGTGGATGATGATTCAGGTGCGAAATTCATCTCCTTGAGTGATTCCTTGAAATCCTCAAACCATGGATCATGACGAGTATGATGACCTTCGTGGACTTCAGAGAGTCGGTCCCAGATAAGCTTTGCATGGTTGAGATGCATGATGTTCCTGAACTAATTTTGGGACAGACATGAGCATCCTTCGCCGTGAGGTTGAGTAGAGTGTACTTGTGAATATCATCAGCCTCTTCCATGTTGCATAGATCGGTAAGACCAATCTCAGTGACAGTCCACAGTTTGCTGTTCATTGCCATGAGTCGCTTCTTCATCATGGCCTTCCACTTGGGATACTCATGACCGTCAAAGATGGGGCAAGACACTTTCTTCATTCCTGCAGTCGACATAACTAAAACTCCAGGCGGTTAAACCAAAATCACACAGAACAAGGAAGTACCTTGCTTTGATACCAATTGAAAGTGCGTTAGGTCGACTAGAGAGGGGGTGAATAGGCGATTTTTTCAAATTTGTCACTGAGGAATTTCAGGGGGAGGAAATTCCTAAGTCACGAATAACAAGCAGCGGAATAAGTACTCAGGTATAAGCATAACAGAGCAATAGCATAGTCATCATGATGAAATGAAAGATAGACACAGAGTACAGAAAGCGTAAACACAAGATAAGCAGGTTGAAGACAATGTGACTGAAGAAATTGGATTGAGGAAATACAGAAAGTCTTCAGTCAAAGTCTTCAAATAGTAATGATCAGGTTCATCAACACATGAATGAGGAAATGAAAGGGTTGAGGAAATAGAACCAGTAGGCTTGGTGAAGATAATGATTTGGTAGACCAGTTCCAACTGTTGTGACAGTTGTACGTTTGGTTGGAGCGGTGATATGTCTCCAGCGTATCTATAATTTTTGATTGTTCCATGCTATTATATTACCCGTTTTGGATGTTTATGGGCTTTAGTTTACACTTCTATATCATTTCTGGGACTAACCTACTAACCGGAGGCCCAGCCCGAATTGCTGTTTTTTTGCCTATTTCAGTGTTTCGAAGAAAAGGAATATCAAACGGAGTCCAAACAGAAAGAAACCTTCGGGAGCGATCTTTTTGGAACAAACGCAATCCACGAGACTTGGAGTGGACGTCAAGAAGTAGTCGAGGTGGCCACGAGAGGCAGGAGGGGGCGCCCTAGGAGGGTGGGTGCGCCCCCACCCTCGTGGGTCCCTCGTGGCTCCCCTGACCTACCTCCTTCGCCTATATATACTCCCGTACCCTGAAAACATAGGGGAGCACCACGAAAAACTATTTCCACCACCGCAACCTTCTATATCCGCGAGATCCCATCTTGGAGCCTTCGTCGGTGCTCTGCCGGAGGGGAAGTCGACCACGAAGAGCCTCTACATCATCTCCAAGGCCTCTCCGATGAGTTGTGAGTAGTTTACCACAGACCTTCGGGTCCATAGTTATTATCTAGATGGCTTCTTCTCTCTCTTTGAATCTCAATACAAAGTTCTCCTCGATCTTCTTGGAGATCTATTCGATGTAACTCTTTTTGCGGTGTTTTTGTCGAGATTCGATGAATTGTGGGTTTATGATCAAGTTTATCTATGAGAAATAATTGAATCCCTCTGAATTCTTTTATGTGTGATTGGTTATCTTTGCAAGTCTCTTCGAATTATCAGTTTGGTTTGGCCTACTAGATTGATCTTTCTTGCAGTGGGAGAAGTGCTTAGCTTTGGGTTCAATCTTGCGGTGTCCTTTCCCAGTGACAGCAGGGGCAGCAAGGCACATAATGTATTGTAGCCATCGAGGATAAAAAGATGGGGTTTATATCATATTGCATGAGTTTATCCCTCTACATCATGTCATCTTGCTTAATGCGTTACTCTGTTCTTATGAACTTAATACTCTAGATGCAGGCAGGAGTCAGTCGATGTTTGGAGTAATAGTAGTAGATGCAGAATCGTTTCGATCTACTTGTTGCGGACGTGATGCCTATATACATGATCATGCCTAGATAATCTCATAACTATGCACTTTTCTATCAATTGCTCGACAGTAATTTGTTCACCCATCGTAATACTTATGCTATCTTGAGAGAAGCCACTAGTGAAACCTATGGCCCCCGGGTCTATCTTTTATCATATAAGTTTTTCATCTATCTTTTATTTGCATCTTTTACTTTCCAATCTATATCATAAAAATACCAAAAATATTTATCTTATCTTATTATCTCTTTCAGATCTCACTTTCGCAAGTTTCCGTGATGAGATTGACAACCCCTTTATCGCGTTGGTTGCGAGGTTCTTGTTTATTTTTGTAGGTGCGTGGGACTTTTGAGGAGCCTCCTACTGGATTGATACCTTGGTTCTCAAAAACTGAGGGAAATACTTATGCTACTTTGCTGCATCACCCTTTCCTCTTCAAGGGAAAACCAGCGCAGTGCTCAAGAGGTAGCAAGCGGCTGAGTATTTAAACTCGAGGACACACAGTCCTCATCGTATTCTCCTTGAGCTAAGATCACACAGACCTCGCCCAACACTCGTGGTAAGTCTTCACAGGTGACTTCCAAACCTTCACATGCTTGGTCACTCGGCAATCCACAATTCCTCTTGGATGCTCAGACCATGACGCTTAACCATCTGGAGGATACACAGTCCTCAAAGGTAACAAGCGTCGGTTCCACACATGAACAATCTCTTCAGTGATGCTCAATCACTTTGGGTTTGTAGGTTTGGGTTTTCCTCACTTGATGATTTTTGCTCAAAGTCCTCGGAGGATGGGATGCTCTCAATTGACAAGTGTGAGTTTCTCTCGGAGCATCCAACCAACTAGTGGTTGTAGGGGGCGGCTATTTATAGCCTAGGGAGCAGCCCGACATGATAAGACATAAATGCCCTTAAAGGATATGACCGTTAGGTGGTAGGATATTTTGGACAGCTGGCACGTAGCACAACAACGGTCGGATTTGAGGTTCTAATTCCTCAGGGCTATCAGTTCCTCACTCTGCAGGCAATCCGCACTAGCGAATTACTAACTCCTCAGTTAGAACAAATTCCTCAAAGACCAGAAGATCTTCATCTCTATCACTGAAGAAATTGACTGAACTGATATGAGATTTCCAATGGCTTCACTCGAAAGGATTGGATAGGTGTAGGATTTGAGATGAGCATCACTTGGAAATTAGTTTCCTTAGTATTACCTCGACCCCCTTTAGCAGTATGGTGTTTCCTATGACTCAAGAAGGAGAAAATGAAACTACAAAAACAGAAGTCTTCACGCTTCATAATCCTCGCATGAATATTCAAGTCTTCAAGGTCACACTGATTTCTTCACTTTCAAAGTCTTCAGGAGAACCAAAGTCTTCAGCCGAAGATATTCATTTTTAGGGGTCGACTTTCACTGTAAATATCAAACTCCTCATCGACTTATAGAGCCTGTGTACACTCACAAACATATTAGTCCCTTAACCTATAAGTTTTCAATACACCAAAATCACTAAGGGGCACTAGATGCACTTACATCGACGGCATGGGCGGTGCTGCACCGCCACCAAGCTACATCCATCGCCACGCGGAGCTGCAACCAGAGGGTGCAGCTATTGCATGAGTGTAGCCAGGGACGAGGGCGGCGACCGGCGACGAGGACACCGTGGTGGTGCTTCAAGTTTGGTCGTTTTCTCATGGGGGGCGGGGGGGGGGGGGGGGTATTGCGGGGCCGCAGGGGTACGGACACTACTAGGAAAAGGCCTACTAATGGCGCACCAGTTTTGCCTACTAATGACGCACTACTGGTGCACCATTAGTATCACGCCACTAGTATTTTTTACTAATGGCGCACCAGTGGTGCGCCATTAGTATAGGCCACGGTGCGCCATTAGTATAGGCCACTGGTGCACCATTAGTATAGGCCACGGTGCGCCATTAGTATTTTTGAATTTTGAAGGCGGGAAAATAGTAGTGGCGCACTGTCTAACCCCCACCGTAAGCCATTGCTATTTTTGAATTTTCAATTTGGATCTGGATCGCGATTTTTTTGCCCATTTTTTGCTCGTTTTTTTGCACGATATTATTTCAAATTTTGTTCCCGTTTTTGGATCTTGTACGTTCTTTTGCCGTGTTCTTTTGCCGGAGAGGAGTTCGCCGGAGAGGAGGAGGAGGTGACCGCAGAGGCGCTCGCCTACATCGTCGGAGAGGAGGAGGAGGTCGCCGGAGAGGAGTTCACCGGAGCATCGGAGAGGAGGAAGGAGAAACCATGAGGGGATGGGAGGAGAGGAGGGAGGAGGAGCTCACCGGAGATGAGGGAGGAGGAGCTCACCGGAGATGAGGGAGGAGAAATCGTGAGGGGAGGGAAGGGGAGGAGAGGAGAGGAGGGAAAAGGAGGTCGCCGGAGAGGAAGAGGAGGAGGTCGCCGGAGAGGAGGAGGGTAGTATGGTGGAGGAGAGAAGGGAAGATGGAGTGGAGGAGTGGAGGAGAGGTGGAGTGGAGGAGAAGAATGAAGAGGTAAGGAGGAGAGGACACGCCCAGCCATATATACGGCATAGTAATGGCGCACCGTGGGCAGGTGCGCCATTACTATTTTTTTTAATTTTTTTATTTATTTTGAATTTTGAAGGCGGGAAGATACTAATGGCACACCATGGGCATGTGCGCCATTAGTAAGTTTGAATTTTTTTTTTTGAATTTTTTTGCCTCTCCAGATCTTAAAAGCCTCGTATCTTTTTTTCTGTTAGGTTTTTGAGGATTTTGAAAATGTTTAACAGGGTTCCCCGGTTAAATTCGGATGTAACTTTTCGAGTAGATGATTTTTCATATAAAAAACTTTTTCATCCGAGTTCGTATGCAAAAGTTATGCCCATTTTTACAAATTCTCGAGAGATTTTGCAAAAAAGTTAAAAATTCATGTTTGTAAATTTTGCTAACAACTAGACCACATATCACATGGGAATCTTATTTTCTTTTATTTTTTTGACATTTCTATCATTTTCTTTTATTTTTATTTTGAAACTGAAAAGGCGGTCCACCGGGGGTGCATTCGGGGGATTGTTTGGGCCAAATTACTAATGGCGCACCGTGGGATGGTGCGCCATTAGTAGTTTTGAAAAAATTAAAAAAAAATTACTAATGGCGCACCAACACATGGTGCGCCATTAGTATTTAGTAATGGCGCACCACATGTACAGTGCGCCATTAGTGTCCATCCCATCTATAACCCTTTTCCTAGTAGTGGGAGCATCGGCGCTGCAATTTTTATCGTATGGGAGTGGGAGGGGGCGAGGGCGACTGCGAGGAGGACGAAGCTGGGGTCAGATCTGACGGTTTTAATCACGCGTATCGGGCGGCCAGGGCTTGACCGGCCCAACCGTTCCGCTCGTGCGCCGGCGCCTAGCGTCGCCCTTTTGTTTTTGGTTGTTTTTTCTGTATGTTTTCTAAGACTTTGTACTTGTTTTTTCTCTCTATTCCTGTACTGATTTCACGTAGTTCTCCTGCATGCTTCGAAAAAAAGGAGTTGTATTTGAGCTCTTAGCTCACATCACTTAGGTGTGCTATCGAGCTTGAAAATTTCCTTTTATAACCCGTAAATTGACGTTTTTGATGGATTGAGAAATAATACTAGCAGCTAACCGAGAATAATTTTGGGCCACTACTCCTTTTATGGGGATTGCACTGGCTTTATTCACTATATTCATGTCCCGTTATTGAGGACCTCATTTAAACAAAATACATTGTCTGGGAGCCTTACGGGGACTCACTAAAAGGACACCTACATCCGGAAGTAATGTTTAAAAGAAATCAATTCCAGGGAAAAGGAGCAAAACTTAAGACCACCCTTGCGGTAGGATAACATTTGCTTTGGGTTCTTTATTATCTCCTTTGAGGGATTTTTAGGATCATTCATGCTATATTTAGTCTATTTTGGTTTTTACTGTCTACTTTTCTCAAGGAATGCTATTTGCAACTTTAGATCATATACTAACTCATGTCTCTTTCTCAACATTTTCAAGGTACATGGAGAGCTCCCTTAAAAACGGTTGTCATATGTACTTTATAAAATTTAATGTAGTTAATTTTCTGAATATGGTTCATAGGTGACAAGTTTGGTTTGGAAAAGCTAGAAAAGCTTCTGACTGTCACAATCTATGTGATATGCTGTGCGATTGAGCTATTTGTGGCACCAATTTTGTGTTTCGAAGTAGTTCATATAGTACAACAACTATTATTATTATTTTGGGGTTTCGTACGAACAATTATTTGTATGCTAGTTTACAGATGGTAAAAAAACCGAGTACAAGAATATGGTATAATGAGATATCACAAAAGTGTGCTAAAAAAGCATGCGTATGGGTAATCTCATCTTCTCATGGTGAAAAGGTCATCATGACAACCTATCCAATTCTCATCCTTCCAACCAAACAATAAAAGGTAGTTATCAACCACAGCCAATCCCACCAAACCAAACAACAAAACGTGGCTATCCTCAGCCAACCTCCTTGCCATCAAACCGAACACCGCCATAATTAGCATCCCTATACAAGAAGCTTTAGCAAAAAACCTCGGGGTCGTCAACCTAAACATTTGGGTTGTTATAATCCTCCCTATCTAAATAACGAGCAACATAATTAGCATCTCTATTACAAAAGCTAAACTTAACTTCAGCAAAAGTAGATGCCTACATGCAAATATCGGTGAAATAAGGAGTGACTGTTGTGGCAGACAATTCCCCTCTTCGAGAGTTTCAATTGCTTGGAGGAAATCTGACTGGATGATGATCTTGTTAAACCCCAATTCATTCGGCAAAGCTAGTCCTCTTTGTATGGCTTGAGCTTCCATTGTCATAACGTCAATGGCATAAGTGTCTTCTTCAATACAGTCAAACCCTGAACCTTCCCATCTCATCTCAAGCCACCACTCCAATACCGCGTGTGCACAACTCATAGTCAAAAGCAATGTCGATGTTGATCAGAATAAACCCATCTTTCGTTTTTTCCATTCTCTCTTTCTTTTCTCACTTGTTTTCCTCACTACCTGGATACTTAGGCTATTAATCCTCATAATAGCTAATATCTTTCATTGAATTTATTTAAAAGGAACTTTAATTTGCTTTACTTTTATATAGTATTTATGTTGGATTTCTTCACATGCATGATTAGTTGCCGGCAAATTTGCATGCTTATAAATGGAGTTTTTTAGGTAATGGGTAGATGCATCCTTTTATTCGTTAATAACTAGTTCATTATAGATAATGCTCTTGATTACATAGCCAACAAGACCAAACATCATGCTCTGTCGATTTAGCCAGAACATGTGCTACCTCATTACAAGAACGATTGACCTAGATGAAAGTACAAACTATAAACTTTGTGGCCCATGGCTCTAATAGGGGACCTATCAAAACCTAGACGCTTGATTTTGTTGATCAACGATAAGCAATCTGATGCTACCATGATGTTCTGTATGCCAGAGTTTACGTCAAGGATTAAGGCTTGACGAAGTGCCATGGCTTCTGCTACTTTAGAAATTTGAACTCATTCAAAGTAACCTTTGTTTGCTACATGCACTCTTCCTTGGTGACCATGTATCACTACACCAAAGCCCGCTCTTGAGGATTGGGAGAATATCGCTTCATCCACATTGACGAGCATTGACCCATCCGGCGGCGGAGATCATTTTTGGTTCGAATTGAAGGTCTCACGTCCAATGGAAATGACCGAACTGAAAGAGTGTAGATTGATAAATTCAACATAACCTTTGATCTTTCCCACTACATGAACAAGATGAATGCCTCGCCATTATGACATACATTTCTATTTTCGCATATATGCCATATTGCCTCTACAATAATGCTAGAGGGAAAATATTTACCGTTTTGTATCCACTCTAAAACCCATTGCCTAATGTGATTAAAACTTTCCAGGCAAATACCATAATCTTTCTTAAGTTCTTTCTAATTTTTAACATAACAACACTACAAAAAGCAATGTTTAGTGGTTTCCTCCTTATTGCAGAAATAGCAATCATACCTTGTGGGGATTGATCTCAGTTGGAGTTGAGCACCAGTTGGGAGACAATTATGGTCCAACCTCCACAAAATTAAGTTCATTTTATTTGGGCAGTGAACTGCAAGTAGTTTCCTCCAATGTTTCTCCATGATCTTCTATCTGAAGTAGCCTCCTTGCCATCTATCCTTCTGTCTCTCCAGAAAATTAGTGTTCTTAGAAAATTATATGCTAATCCCACTGTGTAAACACCATATTTTGTGTGTGTCTGTGAAGCAAAATCCAAGCATCCTTCTGTACTCAACATATGCTAGGAATTTCAAATTGAGTTAAGCATATTGACCCATCCTTCTGGGAATCCAAGTGTCAAGCTATGAGTGAGAGATGGCTAAACATCCGGAAGCCAACGTCATCCAAGAAGTCAAGCACCCAGACTGGTTGTCAAACCGGGTCATGGTGTCATAGAAGGATAAATCCTAACGTCTTTGTGTTGATTTCAGGGAAGACATACAATGTGTGCCCAAAGGACCCGTTTTCATTGCCATGCATCAACAAGATCGTCGACGCAACCGCCGGACATGACCTCCTCTATTTTCTGGATGGGTACTCTAGGTACCACCAGATAAAGAAGAAGGTGTCTGATCAATAGGCTACTTCCTTCATCACCCTTTATGACCCTTCCTGCTTCATCACTATGCCCTTTGGGCCGAAGAGCGCAGATGCCACATATCAGCGGGTAATCCAGACATGTCTGCAGCCGTAGATCGGGACAACCACGGGTGTACGCCGACGACGTGGTTTTGAAGACCAGAAAAGCTGACACCCTCATCAACAGTTTGCAGAGATATTTAAAAGCCTCCGCGCATTCAACATCAAGCTCAATACGGAGAAAGTGCGTTTTTGGCATGCCATCCAGGAAGCTCCTCGGATTCGTCGTGTCTCGGCAAGGGATCAAAGCAAATCCAATTATCAAAGCGTCGGAGAAGCTCAAACCTCCTCAGAAGCTGAAGGACAGCCAACGGCTGGTCGGATGTGTCGCCTTCCTTAGCCGGTTCATCTCCCGGCTTAGCGAGAAGGCGCTCCCATTATATTGGCTCTTGAAGCAGATGGGTGACTTCAAGTGGATTCCTGAGGCCAAAACTAACTTCGAGGGAATCAAGGCACTCCTTGCGACCAATCATATCCTCGCGGCCCCATACCCTAGCGAACCGATGTTGTTGTACATCTCGGCCCCCATCAGGTGTTCAACTTTGTATTGGTTGTGGAGAGGGAAGAGGAAGGTCACGCATACAAGGTGCAAAGGCCGGTCTACTACGTTTTCGAAATGCTCACCCTATGTAAGACGAGGTATCCACACTAGTAGAAGATTGCCTATGTAGTTTCATGGCTTCTCGAAAACTCCAGCATTATTTTCGGGAGTGGGTCTACTACGTTTTTGAAGTGCTCACCCCGTGTAAGATGAGGTATCCGCACTATCAGAAGATTGCCTACATAGTTCATGGCTTCTTGAAAACTCCAGCATTATTTCCGGGAGTGCCATGTTAGTGTGGCATCCCGGGTCTCTTTAGGTGACATCATCAACAACCTAGATGCCACAGCCGGATTGCGAACGACCGACAACCCTGAAGGCCCTGCCATCGTCCGATCTAGGATTGCCAGATCTAAGGTCCCCCCCCCCCCCCCCCCCGGAGTAGCCAGACCGAGATGACGACGATTGCAACCGACGATGCCTTCAACAAGGAGACGATGCCAAAGACGCCGCCATCGTCCGCGACGATTGAGGTTGACACGGTTTTCACCGGCAATTGGGCCATACCGACCATGCAGCTGGCTGGACCCACGCTTATCCACGGTAGAAGACGAAGACAGCTGGCAGATCGCCGGCAGAGGGCCTCCAGCTGCCCCGCACTGACCCCTCCACGCACCGTAGGCCGATCGCAAACCACACCGCGATGAATCTAGATGAGCGCCAGATCCATGGCCGCCGCGACTTGCCATCACCAAATAGGGCTGCCCACAAAAGCGCACCTCCCGTCGGCCATGGAGGCCGCCGCGCCGACCAAGGACTTCACCCCGACTGCCACCCCGCTCGAGATCAGAGCCATCCCGAAGCGAGCACCACCACAACATGGATTCCAGTCCCACCGGCGACAGGCCCACCGGCGCCGGGATGCAGTCTAACTCAGATGATGTTGTGGTGGAAAAATTTTGAAGCTTTTTTGTCTTCACTTTCTTTTTCCATCGAAAGCAAAGTAAAAAATTGCAACACAGAAGACCGGCTAAAGCAAGCGTATTTTTGGGGAAACAGTCGCACCGTTTCCAGTCATTCTGAACCAGCGGCCGAATTCTCTCCAGTCTCCACACTCCCGAAGTCCCGAGTCCCGAGTCCCCGAGAGAGCAAGGAAACGGAAACCCCATTCTTCCCCCCTCCCCACCATACTCCAGAAGTCCAGATCGATCCCAATGGCGTCGTCGACGCTTCGCTGCCCTCCAGACGACATCCCGCCGACGACGCTGCTCACCCTACCAGATGAGATGCTCGAGGAAATCCTCCTCTGCCTCTCCGACGCCGCCGACCTTGTCCGCGCCTCCATGGCCCGTGTCTCCATCCGCCGCCTCGTCACCAATCACCGATTCCTCCGCCGCTTCCGCACTCGCCACCCGCCGCCTCTACTGGGCATCGTTTCTCCCTATCCCCTGCCCCGGTGGGACCGTCCGCTGCTGAATCTGGCCCAGCCGCCGCACCCCTCCGCCGCCGCCGCGAGCGCTTTTTCCGGGCTTGACGACGCCGTCTTCTCGTGCGCCTTCCTCCCCAACGCCGCGCGCTGGCGGCGCGACTTGCGGGACGGCCGCGTCCTCCTTTCCGGCCCCCCAAAGGGAACCAAATTCAACAGCCACGCCTTTGTCAGGGACCTGGCTGTCTATGACCCCCTGTCCCGGCGGTACATACTGCTACCTCCCATCCCCGACGACCTAGCCGCCTTGGTGCAGCCGCCGGACTTGGTGCGATTCGAGCCCTTCCTTGCTCCTCCAGTCGCCGAGGATGAGGATGGCATGTCTTTCAGAGTTATTTGCTTGGCGCATTGCACAACCAAGCTGGTCCTCCTCATCTTCTCTTCAAGTGCTGGACAGTGGCATCCTGTTACACTTGAAAATTGGATCGGTTTGCTCACAGGATCAGACAACCCGGCTCCAGGCAACCATCAAGACTTGTACTGGTTGCCGCGAATGCGCCACTATGCACACGGATATTTCTGTTGGGCATTTTACGCAAAGGGATCCATGTATCCAGTGAGCAAGTTGCTGATGCTCGACACACAGAGCATGGGTTTCTCTGCCGTCGACCTTCCGCCTCTCACCGATAACACACGGGTTATCATTCTGGAGGCAGAGAATGGAAGGATTGGGATGTATATGAATGAGAATTTGACAGCTGAACTAAGGTATTATGTGTTGCAAAATGATGGAGTTGGTGAAAACAAGTGGCTGCAAGAGAAAAAGCTCACTTTAAATGATCGCTATATGCTCATTGGCGTAGCGGGGGGATACTTACTTCTACAAGGGCTTCGACAAGACCAATATCCTTTTTTTTTGGTTTCATTGGATCTGAAGACTTTGGAGCTTGAGTGGTTCCTTGCATCAAGGCACACCAACGTGGGTGCTCGTTTGTTTGCCAGTTTCCCACCATCATTGTCTCCCCCAACTCTTCGACATGGTAACCTTCCTCTCTGTATTTGCATACTCGTACTTTGCAGTCCATATTGCGATATTAATATATTATGCAGGTATTAGTAGTGTGTTATGTCATTAATAATTGTTTTAGCAAGCTGTTATCCATGAAATTGAAAAGCTGTGGAACTTAGGAGATCAGGAAGTACTAGATGAGTAGGCCGTTTCGCCACGCCGGCTGTCGTTGGCGCTGGTAGCTTACGACGGAGCAAGTAGCTTGAAATTTTTTAACACCAACTACACACACAGACATGGGCACACTAGACATGGGCACATTGACACCAATGATTATGAGTCTAACCACTAGTCTTGACTAGTCGGGCGACTAGTCTAGTAGTCTCAATCTGATTGTCAACTAGCTTCTTCGCGTAGACTAGCTCGTTGAGTTGAGCGGTGGAGTGACTAGTCATCGGCTATTCCAGACTAGTCTGGGTATTTGAGTCGATCAACTCAATTTGGGAGGGATAAGTGAGCAGCGCTCAACCCGTGGGAGGGAAAAGTTGCAACCCTAGCTTTCCAGGCTCGCTCCACAACGAGCCGCCTCACCTGGGACTAGGCCGCCGCCACCGCCCGTTGACCCACTGCCGCTGCTGCCACCGACCACCTCCGCCAGCAGAGGTCAGGAGCATTACGATGCTTGCCCTCCACTGGTTCTGCTCCTCCCCTGGATGGCTGGATCCACCCCTCTGCTGTCGTGCTCATCCCCTTGCTGTTCTCCTATGTTGCTGTGATCCTCCTCTGGATCAACTCAATTTTATTGTATATTGTACAGTAATATATAGTATATACTACTACATACTAGGTATCAGTAATTGAGTACTGTAAGTTGAGTACTACAGTACCATGTCAACTAGTCGAGCAGTAGTCTAGACTAGTCACGATTAGTCTATGAGTCTCAACCTCCGCTCGACTCGTCGACTCCTCTGACTCATAATTCTTGACTGACACAGAGCCAAAGAGGTTTAGCAGCTAAGGTTGCTTGAATAATTGTATAGGTACAGAAGAGAACTAAAAAAGCACTCCCTATTTGCATATCCCAGTTCCTTTGCATAATTCTCATGTTCCTGCTTCTCTACAGAAGTGGTGTGCCATATTATGTGAGCTGCACTGAATAATATTATATCACAAATCTAAGCAAATGAACATATGGAACTTTTGCACAAAGAGAATGTGCATAACCATGCTCTTATCCAAGTCCGAAGCATCCTAATATTCGTCGTTGTTCACATGAAACAGAATATCACAAGAAAGAGGAAGCATGATATGGAACATGCTTTCCATAATTATCTGTAGACGAAAAAAAATCAAATTTATTCATATGTGTTCTTTTTAAGGCGGTAATAAAAGAGCAAAAGGATACGTGCCTAACTAAAACGGTGGTTTTTAATGACAACGTAGTTCCGCTACCTTCATTTTCCTATCTTTTGTCCTTGGTGTTCCTGACTTCTGGAGTTGTGCTTCCCTCTGCACCACATTCCCTGTAATTGTTACAGTTCTTTTTGCCATCAGTGATGTGGCTTAATGGAAATTGATCAGGTGTGATAAGGACTTCCGTAGACCTATAAAAAAACCTGCAGATCAAAACTAAATTGTTTTCATGGGCTGAATTAAGAATGTAGTGTTAGCAGGGGCAAAGGAAAAACATGTTATCTTGAAAGGTGATTTTCATCCATGTCTCTTTAATGTATTACATCACATATACCTGGAAACATTCCATTCAAGTCTTAGTCACTTAGCAATGTCTCAGAAAAATATCAATCATGCAGCAACCGACTGCATTGGCTTCAATTCCAATTGGTGCAGAAAAGTAAACTAACACTTGTAGCCCTTTTTTTTGTGATGACACTTGTAGCTAATGTTGCATGCCAAAAATACTGTTGAGAAAACGTAGTAGAGACATTTAAAAAATAATAAACTTAGAGATCGCCTACAATTATAAAATGTAGCATGTGTATGACCACATAAAAGGTAAGTAAACTCTACCCAGGGAATCCTTAATGAGCTGAAAATTCATCAAACTGCATTAGAACCTAGCCTTCAAAGTTCGAAATCATGGTAAATTTCTAAACTGTTCGTTCAACATATTCAACCTCCTATCTTATTTATTTTCTTACATACAGTTTTCTTCTTGCATGACTATGGCACATAATACATATTTTTCCATCTAAATCTACTGATACAGTGATACCATACTGAAATGACTAGACACAACATGATATAGAAGTATTCAAACACAATAAGAAACAAAATATATTACTTTTTTATGCAAGAGAATAGCATTAGCCAAAAAAGTTTGAACAATTATGACATGATAAATTTGTGGAATCTATATATTTTTCATCTCTCTAATTTATAGATAAAACAATATTCCTTAGCACACACTACTCCATGAGTGCTGAAATCCTTGCAAGCATATATTTAGGTAAAATAATCTTACTGCTCTATGCTATACAGGTTTGTTGTATGCAAATAGAAGTACCAATTGATTCCATGATTCCTTAATCTTACAGCAGAGACAACAAGCTAGTATTGTAACATGAAAATAGGATTGTCAAGAATGCTCCATCATTTTTGTTTATAATTTGACTACTCTGTTCAGCCTCCTCGCACTTGTCAGTCTCATGTGCAAGGCTTCCCCAGCTGGCCAATCAATTTTGTTCTTATACATATT
The DNA here is from genome assembly GCA_963921465.1 of Triticum timopheevii. Lineage (NCBI taxonomy): Eukaryota > Viridiplantae > Streptophyta > Magnoliopsida > Poales > Poaceae > Triticum > Triticum timopheevii. The sequence continues at coordinate 97,339,798 of OY997264.1, read as the reverse complement.
ATCTGACTAAAAAATGAAGGATAGTGCAAACATATTTCCATGCTATGTCTGACTCTAAATTTAGCTTGTACATTCTGATCACGGCAATAATTTATGCTTCCTAATTATCCCACAAAATGCCAGATCCCGGAAGCTCTTGAACAAACAATGAAACCAAAATTCAAAGCATCAGAACAGTAAAATTCTACGAAATCCCATGATGGCAAAATACCCAAGTCTCTTGAATGCTCCCAATTCTAGAATTCATGTCCTAAACTGTCGGTGTATTGGAAAACTGGGTTGCCGGGCACACCTAAATGGGCCTCCCAAAAAATTATTTCCACAACGTAAGTAAGTTAAGTTGTGGCCTATGTTGGAGAAGCTTGGTCTCGTCCAGTCTTGCTACGATCCAATCAAGCAAATCATAAATCACCCAAAAAGAGTAGAAGAGATACTCCGAGCACGACACCTGGCATAGCTAAAAGAGCGGTGGCATCATGATGCGTTCCCGAACACCACCAGGCTCTCAAGCATGGCCAAAGCCTCTGAGCATGGTTACCCCGGGCTCAAGCAGCTGGGTCAGGCAAGGCGAATTTGCCCACAATGCATTTAATGCGAAGCAGGGGCATGGCTGATCAGGCATTAAATGCCAGGCAAGCTATCGACTGTAGCCCACCGCGGGCTACGTATTTTACGGGAATGATGACGCTTTCGCAGGCGGTATCATGATTCCGTGCTCGATAAGGGGGGCAGCTGAGCTGACTGACACAACTACACAGGGCCACTTTTTGACCAAGGCTCTGACGCCTTGACAAGAGCTGCAGCCTCCATCGATTATCAGACGCTGACGGGTGGAGCGCAGAATGTTGACCACGACCAGGTCAATCTCTTGACTAGAGATACACAGGATTCGGGCAATTGTTTACCTGCCACTCATGCCGAACTCCGCGGTGGACGCGTGAGCAATGAAGGCTATTATAACCTTTTACCTTTTTAGTTAAGGAGCCATTGTAGCTCCTCCCGAACTCTATATAAGGGCATAACTCTATATAAGGGCAGGACCGTGGCTAGTAGAAGGGGACCGACCCCAAGAATTTGATAGCTAGGTTTTAGAGAAGAAGCTAGAGAGAGGAAGAAGAGAAGGGTGCTTGGGGCAGCTAGAAGCCCACCCGAGTACTACCAAAACTAGCTTCTAGAGAAGAAGCTAGAGAGAGAAAGAAGAGAAGGGTGCTCGGGCAACTAGAAGCCCATCCGAGCACTACGAAAACTAGCTGCGAGCACAAGCTTGTAGTTCATTTGTACATCATCCATCAAACACACAAGAAGCAGGAGTAGGGTATTAAACCTATGTGTGGCTTGAATCTGGGTAACTATTCGTGTCATTAGTTTTTAGGAAGCCGCAAGAAGCTGTGAGTGGCTTAGTCCCTGGCCAAACAACTAAACGGGGGTCTCTCTAGTCCCTGATCTCGACATCTGGCGCGCAAGGCTCCAATTTCTTCAGCCACATCAATATCTTCATCGACTATGGTGTCAGCAAAACTATCTTCGCAAGTCTCGAGGCGCTCCCGCACCAACTCACGCTACAATGTGACTGGTGTGTTTCCTATTGAGGATTTAGCGCTAGCATGAGGCCAGTCCTCCGTGGGTAAGCGTGGTCATGCGGAAAATCAGTTGGACGCCCATAGATGTTTACGATTGACAATATCCCGTAAGGACGTTGGTATGTTCATCCTATTTTTTCGTTAGGATATTGCGATCCTTGTTTGCCAAGGAACCACTCCCAAACAGTGGATTGCCAGACTTTTCCCTTTTTATTGTACCAACCAGATCGGTTCCTAGTATAAGCAAGGAGCCATTCAAGTACCTGATGGTAGGGTGACCGTGCGTGTAATCCGCTTTGAGCACCACCAAGCCTCAGGGTGCTTATGGTCTTCCTTGCTCTTACTCTAAGCCCGTCTAGTTGGCTCAGTTTGGTGGAAAAGCTCGAAGCCTTTTTTGCCAAACAAGTGTTTCTAAAAATGTCTTTTAAGAATACAGGTAGTAAACATGATGGAACCCCAAAAAGGAAAGGCGACCACTCTCGGAAGGACTAGGATTGGCGTCCGAGACTGCTCGGAAGCTAAGCTTTTGCTCTCTCGTCTAATAAAAACTTGTGCTTCTTCTCAATACTCTTGTTTTGGTATTGGATCAAAATTGACGCATTTCCCGTCCATTCTTCGGATAAACGGCTAGCTTCTTGACAAGTGTTGGGCCTGCGCAAAGTACCTCACTGCTTGGCTCATACGTATCCAGAAGCAAAATTAGTCCTACACATAAAACGTGCCCCTTGAGGCAGCCTCGAACCCATTCGAGCACCTCTTTGCTAGCATAAACATGTATGGAGTACCCGAAAATATGGGGATTAAAAATGCCAAGGAGAAAATCAAACCAAAACGGAGAGAAAACATAGGCAAAAGATACTTGAAGCATAAAGTGTAGGGTAAATTTTTTCCCTGCATCAGGTGCCAGGGGCGACAGTACAACAGTACAGACGAACTTAAACAAGTTTCCTTACAAAGGTATAGTGGCTCTGAACCAAAGCAAAAGGAGGCAAGCACAGACAAAATTACTCCTCGGCGTCGCTGGCTTCTGGGACATCATCGTCGTCACTGGCGGCCTGGATAGTGGTTGCGGCCTCCTGCGGTGCCACTTGCCACAACAGCGAAGTTCAGGGTACGCGCAAATGGCCACTTCTCAGGATGCGCTGTGGATGAAGGCGCGCGCCTTGTGGCCAGCGTCGTTCTCTTCTTCAACACCTTCTAGGACAAGTTTCAGCAAATAAGAGTTGTCACTGCCGGAGTAGCACGTCAGCATGTACAAAGCAACTTGTTGCGCCACATCATGCCCCTCCTCCATCAAGACCTCATCCAGATGCTTCACCAGCTTCTCGGCAATTCCCCCGAGAACGCAACCATATTGCCCATGACTCCGTTGCCAGGGGGCTGAGGACGTCAACAGGGATCTTGACCTCCCTCACGACCTCGTGCAGGCGCTTTAAGTTGGCCTTAGGCATCTTGGCCTGCTGTTTCTGCGCAGTAGTGACCCTTGTGCATTCGTTTTTGGCCACCTCGTGCTCTTTCGCGAAGAAGTCTTCTCGGGACTTGGTGAGATTCTCATCCAAATCTTGGATTTTGCACCGCAGATCTTAAACAGTCTTGGCAGAGGTCGAGATCGTCCTCCAACTTCTTGGTACGCTTGCCGGCTGTGTCGCCCTCCTTCGCCTGTGCCTTGTACTGGGAAGCGAGGGCCCGACAAGCGTCCTTGATCCGGGCCTCCGCCCAAATGTCCACCTGACTTTGACGGTGCAGGAAGGCCTGTTCGGCCCCGGCCAAATCAGCCTCTCGGGTGGCAAGGTCTGCCTCCTCCCCGCTCACCTTGAGCTCGCAGAAAGCGATCTGCGCTCAGTGTTTCTTGAGGTCGGCTTCATGTTTGGCGAGCCTCTTCTCCTTCACATTTGAGTGGGCTTCAAGGTTGGCAAAGGCGGTATCCCGGATAGCAACAGCAGCTTCGCGGTTGGCAAGGGCAGTTTCACGAGCATCCATCTCCTCGGTGCGGCGCGCGATGTCCTCTTCAAGCTGCTTGCGCAGCTCCTCCGGGTGCTCGCTCTTTGCACGGTGCGCTTCATTAGCGCGGCGGCCGCCACCATTCTCTACTTGTTTGCGCGAAGCCTCTAGGCGCTCACGCTCAGCTCGAACTGCCGCGGCTTTTGCCTCAATGGAACCAGCGCATTCTTGAATATTTTTCTCGGCGGCAGCAAGTGCGGCAACACGTTCTTCAAGCTCTGCCTCGTGGGAGGCGTAATACTCGACCACATCTTCCAGCATATTCTGTGCGGAGGCAATGCTCTGAGGCATTTTCCAGCATTTTCTGTGCAGAGGCAGCGCCTCCATGAGAAACGAAGGCTACTGTGACTTTTTACCTTTTTACTTAAGGAGCCATTGTAGATCCTCCCGATTATATAAGGGCAGGACCGTGGCCACTAGAAGGGGACCGATCCCAAGAACTTGATAGCTAGCTTTTAGAGAAGAAGCTAGAGATAGGAAGAAGAGAATGGTGCTCGGGGCAGCTAGAGGCCCACCCGAGCACTACCAAAACTAGCTGACAGCACTCAGCTCAAGCTTGTAGTTCATTGTACATCATCCATCAAACACATATAAAATAGGGTATTACACCTACGTGTGTCCTTAATCTGGGTAACTGCTCATGTCATTCGTTCTTAGAAAGCCGCAAGAAGCTGTGAGTGGTTTAGCCCCTGTCCGAACAACTAAAAGGGGGTCTCTCTGATCCCTGATCTCGATGATCACACGTCAGACATAAACTTTCAGGGCAATTGTTGCAAGACTCAAACCCCGGCATATCATGGGCAGACGTGCGTGGCGGTTGTGGGGATGGCGCCAGAGAGGCGGGCAGGCAGGAAAGGTAGAGGGAGGTGACAGAAACCAAAGCGGTCTAAGTCAGGTTAGCGGTGTCACTGCCGGCATCGGTGGAGCTGCTTCTCATTGTGGCGCTGGAAGCGCTCTCTCTCCTTGCCGGCTCAGCTCGTGCGGTGGAGTGGCTGTCACACTGTTCCTCCTCCTGATCTGGTGGGGATTGACGGAGGGTGGTTAACAGGAAGGGCGGTGGAGGTGACAAGAGCCATCCAAGCTGACCCTGGAGGAGTGACAGGCCTCAGCGCCGCCACGCGGCGTGGAAGGTGTAGTTAGGGTGAGGTCACGACAGAGGCGACGGAGCAGAGATGGAAGAGTGACAGCAGATGTGGATTGCTCGGTCTTTGTTCGAGAAGATGTACTATGTTAGCCAGGCATTAACTTGGAAGTTATTTTGAGATATTCTCGTCATTATTTTGAGATTATCGTAAGAATAAAGTAAAGTAGCACCATAATGTTCTTTTATGCCGGATTCGGACTTGTATTAACTACTTTCTTTGAAGTTATTTTGCCCTGTACCTTTGCATGATTGTAGGTCATTATCATTCCCAATTGATTACATTTCTCACTATCTTTGTAATAATAAATTATACTGCTTAAAGCACCCAGTATTTTTCTTAATGTTGATTCAGACATGACTGATACCTCTATTTCTAATTCAGATATCTGATATTAATGCCGCTGGGTGAAGAAACCTTGACGTCTGGAGGTATCGAGCAGCAACTTGCAGCATTATGTACCGGATGGAATCATCAGGCTTTCCTTTTGAGACGGACGCAGGCTTGTTTGCGGTGCTGACTGTTGTGCAGCTCGGTGCTTATTTTCAGATATGTCATGGGAGAATAGTTGTGATAATCTACCAAATTTGATTCACAAATCAAATATTACTAGACAATTTCTATTTTCTGGAACCTTTGTTCGTGTCAGATATGCAAATGTGACTCGAAGCGGATTATGACTTGAGGCAGAGTAATATATACATTTATACAAATCGGTTCTACTATCTCTGTTGCTTTTTGTAAGAAGTTGCGCAAGAGATGCACATGACTTCGTACAAACTGGACTATATTTACTGCAAAAAGAATCAGGTGGCATTTGTTGCGCCGTCCAACGCCGGCAACGGCAACAGGTTTGTTCAACAGGTTTGTTGAGGTTTGTCACTTCTGCAAATTGGAACAGGCTGTCTGCGCTCGACCTCGCCACCGACGGCGATTATCGGGGCCTGACACCTTCTCCGCAATCTGCGAGAAGTTGAGGAACGTCTGCCCGAGCGCAGCTCCTTGGGTGGATTCGTGTGGCCAGGAAGTTGGGCCACCAAAGCTATCACTAGCACCAAATCCGCCTTCAGGACTAGCACCTATAAGTCCATTGCTGAGGGCTACCAACATTTTTCTTCTTCTTGAATTTTATCTATTTCATTAATCAGGGCACCCAGCCAAGTCGCTGGTGAACAAATCCTGGGCAAAGTCAGGCGCACCATCCGGCCAGAATGCAGTGGATGAATAATACGTACTAAAATAGGAAAAGTTTAGTCCGACAAAGGCTTTAATCTCCTTGAAAGTTGTACGTACCATTCATGGAACGATCATGCTGCTCTGCTCCATTGACAGCTTGCACAAGCATCATCGAGTCCGTATCCACGACCACTGGACCCATACCCCATTGCTGGCCCGCTTGCAGGCTTTCTAGGCAGGCTATCGCCTCGGCCAAGGATACATACTCCATCGATGGGGCAGACTGTTGTAAGCTAGCCTCCACATGAAGTGTAGCAACTTGGGTGGGCATCCCTCCTGTTGCTCGAGTAGTTCTCAAAACAATCAACTGACCTTTTTGTAGCAACTGACCCTTCAGCCTGATCCTCATCAGAGGAGATGGAAATCACATCAGTGTTATCCAGTTGTTCCATCGGTGACTAATCTAGTCGCTCCGCCTGATGTGCAACACCAGTACCATGCTTCCATGAATAGAACTTGAGCTGCTCCTCTTGCTCTGTTGTCCACCTCGGCGCGCTACCAATCTGAGTCGGTGCAACACCATTGCCTTGCTTTCGCGAATAGACCTTTAGCTGTTCATCTTGCTCTAATGTCCACCTCGGCAAACGGCCAGGCATGCTACCAATTTGAGTCGGTGCACCAACCTGCACATCATCAGTGTAGGTCGATGCTTGTGTCACATGAGCCACATGAGCTAATGTACGACTACTCTCTCCCTCTTGATTAATTTCATCGAGTTGAGATTGGTCGAGAAAGACATCTTTCGATATTTGGGGTCAATGCTGCAGGAGGATGGGGGTATTGATGAAGATGTGAACCACGGGATCAAAGCCGGATGGATGAAATGGCGCCAAGCTTCTGGCATTCTCTGTGACAAGAGAGTGCCACAAAAGCTAAAAGGCAAGTTCTACAGGACGGCGGTTCCACCCGCAATGTTGTATGGTGCTGAGTGTTGGCCGACTAAAAGGCGACATGTTCAACAGTTAGGTATGACGAAGATGCGTTGTTGAGATGGATGTGTGGTCACACGAGGAAGGATCGAGTCTGGAATGATGATATACGAGATAGAGTTGGGGTAGCACCAATTGAAGAGAAACTTGTCCAACATCGTCTGAGATGGTTTGGGCATATTCAGTGCAGGCCTCCAGAAGCTCCAGTGCATAGCGGAATGCTAAAGCGTGCGGGGAATGTCAAAAGAGGTCGGGGTAGACCGAACTTGATGTGGGAAGAGTCCGTTAAGAGAGATCTGAAGGGGTGGAGTATCACCAAAGAACTAGCTATGGACAAGGGATGCATGGAAGCTTGCTATCCAGGTGCCAGAGCCATGAGTTGGCCGCGAGATCTTATGGGTTTAACCTCTAGCCTACCCAACTTGTTTGGGACTAAAGGCTTTGTTGTTGTTGTTGTTGTTGTTGTTGTTGTTGTTGTTGTTGTTGTTGTTGTTGTTGTTGTTGTTGTTGTTGAGATTGGTCGAGGCTTTCAAATGTGACGCTCGGGTTAGTTTTCTCACCAAAGAAAGGGTTTGATTCACTAAGTGTAACATCCATGCTCACAAATGTCCTCCCCTCAGACGGACTCCGCCATTTGTACCCCCTTTGTCCTAAAGAATACCCAATAAAGATGCACTTGACTACCCTAGGATCCAATTTGTTTACTGATGGCCTATGATCACGAACAAAACAAGCGCAACTGAACACCTTGGGGAAAACTAGAAATTTATTTTCTGTGAAAATCAACTCACATAGTGATTTCATACTTGTCACTTGGGATGGTGTGCAGTTGATCAACAAGGTGGCGATCCTGACAACTTGACTGCCAAAAGAACTTGGGCACATTCATGGTGAACATTAATGCGCAAGACACCTCCAGTAGGTGGTGATTTTTCCTCTTCGCTACCCCATCCCGGGGAGGTATGTCCAGACAAGATGTTTGATGCAGGATGCCCTTTCCATACATGGAGAAACCAATGGCCCTTGTCTGGGCTTGGGCTTCATGGGAAGGAAGTGGTAGTCGGGTCCACTGTCTTCTTGATTTCTTCCAGCTCCCCTGATGCGAGAGCAGCCTCGATGTGGTCCAGGGTGGCGACCACTAGTTCTAGTGCCTTCTTGGTGTTGTTGTTGACCTTGATTGTACCATTTGGACCTAACATCTTTAGATGTAGATAGGCATAGGATGGTAACTCCATGAACTTTGTGTATGCTCGCCTGCCTAGGATCATGTTATAGTCGCTCCAGAACGGGTGAGGGAGTCCTGGATTAGGGGGTCCTCGGACAGCCGGACTATATGCTTATGCGGGACTGTTGGACTATAAATATACAAGATTGAAGACTTCGTCCCGTGTCCGGGTGGGACTCTCCTTTGCGTGGAAGGCAAGCTTGGCAATTCGGATATGTAGATTCCCTTCTCTGTAACTGACTCTGTGTAACCGTAGCCCCCTCCAGTGTCTATATAAACCAGAGGGTTTAGTCCGTAGGACAACAACAATCATAATCATAGGCTAGCTTCTAGGGTTAGCCTCTACGATCTCGTGGTAGATCAACTCTTGTAATAATCATATCATCAAGATCAATCAAGCAGGAAGTAGGGTATTACCTCCATAGAGAGGGCCCAAACCTGGGTAAACATTGTGTCCCCCGCCTCCTGTTACCATTAGCCTCAGACGCACAGTTCGGGACCCCCTACCCGAGATCCGCCGGTTTTGATACCGACATTGGTGCTTTCATTGAGAGTTCCACTGTGACGTCACCATAAGGCTTGATGGCTCCTTCAATCGTCTACAACTATGCGGTCTAGGGTGAGGTTTTCCTCCCTGGACAGATCTTCGTATTCGGCGGCTTCGCATTGCGGGCCAATTCGCTTGGTCGTCTGGATCCAATCGATAGCTACGCCCCTGGCCATCAGGTCAGGTTTGGAAGCCTAAACTACACTTCCGACATCCGCGGAGACTTGACCTTCGACGGATACGAGCCCATGACAGGTGCGCCCTACAGTCGCGATGAGTATGACTTAGATCTTCCATCGGACGCTGTTCAGGAGATCACACCTACAGCTGCCCCGGCTTTAAATCCAGAGCAGATCGTGCCATCCGAGGACGGGTGTATGAACCCCGCCATGGAGGCCGCACACTCAGCGGCGATAGAGCCGAACACAGATCTCACTTCCAAGGAGGTCTGTGTCTTCTGACCCTCGGACTCGTCTCCGGCCATAGGCTCCGAACCGCGTGCATCCATGCCCATCGGACCTGACTGGTCACCGATCTTGGAGTTTAGCTCCGCGGATATCTTTCAGCACTCGCCCTTGGGCGACGTGCTAAACTCATTAAAATCTCTCTCCCTGTCAGGAGACTCTTGGCCGAACTATGTCCGGCTTGAGTGGGAAGCGGACGACAAAGTAATTCGTTACCCACCCACCACCCACTTAATAGCCACTGTCGATGACTTAACCGACATGCTTGATTTCGACTCCAAAGACATCGACGGTATGGACGACGATGCCGGAGAAGAACAGGAACCACCGCCCACAGGGCGCTGGACAGCCACCTCATCATATGATATATATATATATGGTGGACACACCCAAAGAAAACGATGGCGAGGATCAAAAGGATGCAACGGAGGGTGACCCTCTCGAGAAGCAATCTAAGCGCCGACGTCAGCGACGCCGCTCTAAACCCCGCCATAGCAAAAATAGCGATATTGGCACAAGAGGCAATAGCACTCCGGATGATGCCAAAGACGAAAACAATCTCGCCTAGCCAAGCTTCGAGCAAGCCGGACGGGAGGATGGGCAAGCTAGCCCTGATGAATAGGCAATGGATGGAGACTCGGAGGATGACAGTTACATGCCCCTCTCCGAAGACGAGGTGAGCCTCGGCGATGAAAAATTTATCGTGCGTGAGGATCTCGTCGAGTAGGATGCGCTTCAAGCGCTGGCTTATAGCCACTGCAAAGAGCCTGAAGAAAAAATAGCAACAGCTTCAAGCTGATCAAGATCTGCTTACCAACAGATGGACTGAGGTCCTGGCAGCCGAGGAATACGGACTCAAGCGCCCAACCAAAAGTTACCCGAGGCGCAGGTTGTTACCTCAATTCGAGGATGAGGCACTAGAGCCTATACTACCAGCGCAGGATGCGGCTGACCGGCCACCTCGTGGCCGAGACAAAGCGGCGTATCAGCCCGAACACCAGCCCGCACCCCGTCGCCAAACAAATAAAAACACGAAGGCCCGGGGCTACACACATGACCTATGAGACGAATTGGAAAACAAAGCAGGATAGTCAAGATCGATCTACAGATCACGGGGGCGCGCCCCAACGCGTGATGATGACCGCCACGCTAGAAATACTAAATACAAATCCAGCCGGTCCGACTACATCAGACCAAACTCATCTGAACTGCGTCATGACGTAGCCCGGCATAGAGGCGCCGCACACCCCCTATGCTTCACTGACGAAGTAATGGAGCATGAATTCCCAGAGGGGTTCAAGCCCGTGAACATCGAACCATATGATGGGACAACAGACCCCGCGGTATGGATTGAAGATTTCCTTCTCCACATTCACATGGCCCGCGGCGATGATCTGCATGACATCAAGTACCTCCCACTAAAACTCAAGGGACTGGCTCAGGATTGGCTGAATAGTCTGCCGGCAAACTCCATTGGTAGTTGGGAGAACCTAGAAGACGCATTCCTCGACAAATTCCAGGGCACCTATGTGCGACCACAGGACGCTGATGATTTAAGTCACATAACCCAACAGCCCGGAGAGTCATCCAGGAAATTCTGGACTCGGTTCCTAACTAAAAAGAACCAAATCGTCGACTGTCCAGATGCTGAAGCCCTAGCGGCCTTTAAACATAACATCCATGACGAGTGGCTTGCCCGACACCTTGGCCAAGAGAAGCCGAAATCCATGGCAGCCCTTACGACACTTATGACCCACTTTTGCGCGGGCGAGGATAGTTGGTTGGCTTGTAGAAACAGCACTTCAAGAAATCCTGGCACTTCAGACGCCAGAGATAGCAACGGCAAGCCCCGGCACAACAGACACAAGCGTCGCAATAATGGTGATAACGCCGAAGACATAGCCGTCAATGCCGGATTCAGTGGCTCCAAATCCGGTCAACGGAAAAAGCCATTTAAAAGAAACAATCCGGGCCCATCCAGTCTGGACCGCATACTCGATCGTTCATGTCAAATCCACGACACCCCCGATAAACCAGCCAACCACACCAACAGAGAATGTTGGGTATTTAAACAGGTCGGCAAGTTGAATGCCAAAAACAAGGAAAAGGCGCCGCATAGTGATGACGACGAGGAGCCTTGGCCGCCGAACACAGGAGGACAGAAGAAATTTCCTCCCCAAGTAAAAATGGTGAATATGATATACGCCACCCATATTCCCAAGCGGGAGCAGAAGTGTGCACTAAGGGACGTCTACGCGATGGAGCCAGTCGCCCCAAAATTCAACCCATAGTCTTCTTGTCCGATCACCTTTGATCGCAGGGACCATCCGACCAGTATCCGCCATGGCGGCTCAGTCGCACTGGTCCTTGACCCTATCATTAACGGATTCCACCTCACACGAGTCCTCATGGACGGTGGCAGCAGCCTGAACTTGCTCTATCAGGATACAGTGTGCAAAATGGGTATCGATCCCTCAAGGATCAAACCCACCAAAACCACCTTCAAAGGCGTCATACCAGGTGTAGAGGCCTGTTGTACGGGCTCAATCACACTGGAAGTGGTCTTCGGATCCCCAGACAACTTCCGAAGTGAGGAGTTAATCTTCGATATCGCCCCCTTCCGCAGTGGTTATCATGCACTGCTAGGACGAACCACATTCGCCTGATTCAATGCGGTGCCGCACTATGCCTACCTCAAGCTCAAGATGCCCGGACCTCGCGGGGTTATAACAGTCAATGGAAACACAGAGCGCTCCCTCCGTACGAAGGAGCACACTGCGGCCCTCGCAGCAGAAGTACAGAGTAGCCTCCTTAGGCAGACCTCCAATTTGGCAATAAAGCCCCCGGACACCGTCAAGCGAGTCCAGAGTACTCTGCAATAGGATCATCCGGCCCGTCCAGAGCTCGCCTAGCAATTCGGTCTCCGTCCTAGTCCTAGTCAAGCGGTGAAATTTGTGCCGCGCGTACATAATTACGCACTTAAAATACCATGGGCATAGATGGAGGCACAGCTAGAATGCGGTCCACAATGCGGCTTAACCTCCCCAAGATCCGTATACCTTCACCCTTTTCTTTCTTTCAGGTCCCTATCTTCTCGAGGCGCTTTCGATAACCTAATCATCGGACCCATCGCAGGACGGAAACACCAAGGAGGCAAGGAGATTTGACGTACAAGGGAATCCCCAGCTGGTCTCTGATAACGATCGTTATACCTGTTTTACATACCTACACGCAGCTCGCTCTTGGTTAGGGCATGTCAAATAAGTCCTATTTTGCTTATTGCACTACTTGTATACGTACGCCTTGACGTATCATTCAAATAACAAGGGAAAATAATGTAGAGCGTCAACTTATTACTACATTTCTTTTTCTTTTTCCTTGACTGTTTATTTATTACAAATCGCATCCGTACATTCTGGTACGTTCAGTTAGCCAGGGGCTTCAGTGTACCCCATAACACGGCAAGAAAGTCTGAACACTTTCGACAGTGCGACACCCCGAACTTATAGCATTATATGCATCAGCTCCGAATCATGTCTTGGGTCAATAGTTGGGTTGCCCGGCTCCTGTGCTTGCTACCCTACGTTCCGCTATATTGGCTAGGGTAGTAAAGGGAGAACTACTGCGATTGTGTCCCGGTTCTTCCGGACGAGCACCTCAGTAGAGAAAGCCGAAAACTGACTGTCATGATGCGGCGAGAGCTGGTCGCTGTTCGAGAGGTTTCAAATCCTTCAAGATTTTTTCCGCTTCAGGCGAGGAATCCGTCCTTGTCCGATTTAGGCGTGTATAGCGCCCCAAGTTCGGCCTTCCGAATACCAGGGGCTATGCCGAAATTTAAAATTATAGAACTTCTATGGCTAAGTGAGAGTGATAAAGCTCTATAGTCCGATTGCCTTGTTCGTTGCCCTAAACACCTCCTTGAAGGACCAAAAACTTGGATAAAGAATGTTTAGATTTATCCCAAACACCCCTGTGCTAGTTACATGGGGGCAGAAGCCGACGACTGGCCAACTCTTAGATTTTGTAAGCAGCCGCATAGGAGGTAAAATTTTAAATCAACAAGCGTTATATTGCGCAAATGAACTTGTTTCCTATTACAGGATAAAATGAGTGCATTCACTCGAAGATTACAGCCTTAGCACATGGCTCCGCCACAAGGCGGAAGCCCTTCAGGACACTATCATAGTAATTTTCAGGCCGGCGGTGCTCCTTGCCCTTTGGTGGCCCCTCGGTCATCAGCTTTCCGGCATCCATCTTCGCCCAGTGCACTTTTGCGCAGGCGAAGGCCATGCGCGCACCTTCAATGCAAACTGACCGCTTTATAACTTCAAGCCGCGGGCAGGCATTCACAAGCCGCTTCACGAGGCCGAAGTAGCTGTTGGGCATAGGCTCGGCAGGCCACAGCCGGACTATGAGGTCCTTCATGGCCAGTTCGGCTGCCTTGTGCAGCTCGACCAGTTGCTTCAGCTGGTCACTCAAGGGCATTGGATGTTCTGTCCCAAGATACTGAGACCAGAACAACTTCTCCATTGATCTCCCTTCTTCGGCTCGGTAGAACTCTGCGGCATCAGATATGCTGCGCGGTAGATCTGCGAACGCTCCTGGAGAGCTCCAAATTCGGGTAAGTAAAAGGAAAGTCTCCTTCACATGCTTGCTTTGCATAATGAATGCCTTATCCGTTGCAATCTTCTTGGCCGCCTGAATCTCCTGGAGGGCCTTTTGGGCTTTGGCTTTGGCGTCTTGCATGCTCTGGAGGGCCTTAGCAAGCTCGGACTCTTGAGTCTTAGAGTCGCGCTCCAAGGACTCGTATTTCTGGACGAAATCCTGGAGCTCTTGTTGGACCTCGTTGACCCGGGCCTCTTGCTTCTCGCGCTCGATGCGCTCCTTGGCCGCTTTGTCTTCGGCCTCGGCCAGCGCCTTTTTGAGGGCTGCCACTTCGGTCATGGCCCCTACCAAAATTCATGACGCTTTTAATAGGAGAAACCATTTTTCCTTTATAAATATACAGACGGGGTATTGCGTACCTTGACTTTCCTCGAGCTGCCTCTTCACGAGGCCGAGCTCTCCCTCGGTCCGCTCCAGGTCCTGCTTCTTTCTGGAGACCTCTGCCGTACGAGCGGCAGCGGCCAGCAGCGACGCCTGCTTATTCACATAAACATCTTCTATTAGACTCCTGCGAATGTTATTTGATCCTCTGTTTGTCTTTTCTTCCCGAACACCAAACAGAGCATCAGGGGCTACTGTCTATACTGTGATATTCTCTTACAATTTTATTACTTACCTCAAAGCCTGTTAGGAGGCTAGCGCAGGCTTCTGTCAATCTGCTTTTGGCGGAACAGACCTTCTCAATCACCGTACTCATAAGAGTACGGTGTTCTTCATCAATGGAAGCGCCGCGAAGTGCTTCCAGCAAGTTGTCCGATGCCTCTGGATAGACAGAGGTCATCGGTACAGGCGGCTTGCCCCCCTTAGAGAGAGGCTGCCTGCCTGAATTCGGAACCACTTGGGTTTCCGGAGCCGTATTCGGCTGGGGGCCAAACTTGCTACGGCCTCCATTATTGGAGTCCATGGGGGTCTTCCCCCCATGTTCCCGGCGACTGGGATTTCGCCTGGGGGTGTCTCCAGAATTGTCTCCCCTTGGCCCGATATCCTTTGAGACAACACCTTGTTGTCGTCCGCGGGCCTGGGGGAGGAGGCTATCGGGAGTGAATCGCTGTTCATCACCGACGGGCCCAGAGACCCCTCCGAAGAGGAGGATACATCGATGCTGGATTTGGCCGACGTGCAAGTACACGTCTGGCATGATAAGAAGCAATAAAACAAACATACCGGAAATGCTATTGTGTCCGGATACTTACGACTTAGCCAGGGTCTTGTTGAGGGAGTCCTGGATTAGGGGGTCCTCGGACAGCCGGACTATATACTTTGGCCGGACTGTTGGACTATGAAGATACAAGATTGAAGACTTCGTCCCATGTCCGGGTGGGACTCTCCTTTGCGTGGAAGGAAGGCTTGGCAATTAGGATATGTAGATCTCCTTCTCTGTAACCGACTCTGTGTAACCCTAGCCCCCTCCAGTGTCTATATAAACCAGATGGTTTAGTTTGTAGGATAGCATACAAGCATAATCATAGGCTAGCTTCTAGGGTTTAGCCTCTACGATCTCGTGGTAGATCAACTATTGTAATACTCATATCATCAAGATCAATCAAGCAAGAAGTAGGGTCTACCTCCATCGAGAGGGCCCGAACCTGGGTAAACATCGTGTCCCCCGCCTCCTGTTACCATTAGCCTTAGACGCATAGTTCGGGACCCCTACCCGAGATCCGCCGGTTTTGACACCGATATTGGTGCTTTCATTGAGAGTTCCACTGTGTCGTCACGATAAGGCTTGATGCCCCCTTCAATCATCTTCAACGACGTGGTCCAGGGTGAGGTTTTCCTCCCTGGATAGATCTTCGTGTTCGGCGGCTTCGTACTGCGGGCCAACTCGCTTGGCCATCTGGAGCAGATCGATAGCTACGCCCCTGGCCATCAGGTCAGGTTTGGAAGCTTAAACTACACTGTCGACATCCGTGGAGACTCGATCTTTAACGGATTCGAGCCCATGTCAGGTGCGCCGAATAGTCACGACGAGCATGACAGTGTTCGGGAGATCGCACCTGCACTACCCCGGCCATCAATTTGGAGCAGATCGTGTCATTCGAAGATGGGTGGATGGACCTCGTCACGGAGGCCGCACACTCATCGGCGCTTGAGCCGAACACAGACTTTGCCTCCAAAGAGATCTGTGTCATCGGACCCTCGGACTCGTCTCCGGCCGTAGGTTCCGAACCACGTGTGTCCGTGCCTATCGAATCTGATTGGGCACCGATCATGGAGTTTACCTCCGCAGATATCTTTCAGCACTCGCCCTTGGGCGACGTGCTAAATTCATTAAAGTCTCTCTCCCTGTCAGGAGACTCTTGGCCGAAATATGTCCGGCTGGAGTGGGAAGCGTATGACGAAGAAATTCGTTCCCCACCCACCACCCACTTAATAGCCACTATTGATGACTTAACCGACGTGCTTGACTTTAACTTCGAGGACATCGACGGTATGGACGACGATGCAGGAGAAGAACAGGAACCACCGCCCACAGGGCGCTAGACAGCCACCTCATCATATGATATATATGGTGGACACGCCCAAAGAAGGCGATGGCGATGAGGCAATGGATGATATTCCCCTTGAGAAGCAATCTAAGCACCGGCGTCATAGGCGCCGCTCTAAGCCCCGCCACAACAAAAATAACGATACCGGCACAAGGGATGATAGCAATCCGGACAGTGCCGAAGACAAAAACAATCCCGCCCAGCAAGGCTTCGTGCAGGCCAAGTGGGAGGATGGGCAAGCTAGCCCTAAGGAATAGGCAACAGATGGAGAATCAGAGGATGGCAATTACATGCCCCTCTCCATGGACGAAGCGAGCCTCAGTGATGAAGAATTCATCGTGCCTGAGGATCCCGTCGAGCAGGAGCGCTTCAAGCGCCGGTTTATAGCCACTGCAAAAAGCCTCAAGATCTGTTGACCGATAGGTGGACTGATGTCCTGGCAGCTGAGGAATACGGACTCGAGCGCCCTACCAAAAGTTACCCAAAGTG
The DNA here is from genome assembly GCA_963921465.1 of Triticum timopheevii. Lineage (NCBI taxonomy): Eukaryota > Viridiplantae > Streptophyta > Magnoliopsida > Poales > Poaceae > Triticum > Triticum timopheevii. Next base: position 97,323,031 of record OY997264.1, on the reverse strand, counting down.
CAGGTTGCTACCTCAATTCGAGGAGGAGGCATTAAAGCCCAAACTACCAGTGCACCAGGTGGCTGATCGGCCACCTCGCGGCCGGGACAAAGCGGCGTATCAACCCGAACTCTAGCCCGCACCCCATCACAAATCAAACAGTAACACTAAGGCCCGGGGCTACACGAAGGACCTGCGAGATGCATTGGAAAACAAAACAGGACAGTCAAGATCGATCTACGGATCGGTGCGCCACAACACGTGACGATGACCACACCCCGGATATGCTAAAAGCAAATCCGGCCGGGCCGAATACAACAGACTAGACTCATTTGAACTGCGTCGTGATGTAGCCCGGCATAGAGGTTCCGCACACCCCCTGTCATGGAAATATCACCTCAGATGTCCTAGCAGAAGGACTTAGTCGTGGAGCCATCGCAATGAGATTAGCCTGAAGGGGTTAAACCGGACAAGGGACACGAGAGTTATACTAGTTCGGCCCCTTCGATGAAGGTAAAAGCCTACGTCTAGTTTGTGATGGGATTATTGGGGTTTCGATGACCAGGGAGCAAACACGCTAGCCTGGGTCTCGAGTTGTTGTCTGTTGTCCCTGAACCGCCGCCGGGTCATCCCTTTATATACATAGGTTGACGCCCGACCGGTTTACAGAGTTCCGAGGCCGACTCCTACAAGTGTTTGGCTCGGTCTCTCCCTTTCCCTAGCTTACAATACAAGTAAACAACTATGGTGGTTTACCGCTATGGGCCCTAATCCGCCTCTGGGCTTGGGCCTCTAAGCTTCATTAGTAAAGCGCCATCTTCTTGTCTTCATGGAATTCAGTATGGTTGAGCGTGAACCGCCCCCTCCTGGGCGGTTTATACTCAGTAGTTATATCCTCAACATTAGGCCCCAGATTGATTTGAACCTGTTCATGTCGATCTTCAACACTTAAACAAATTCCACGGGCATCTTCTGATGATTCTTGTAAACCGGCATGTTGCCGTTTCCCTGTAAATTTTGGTGAACCGTCGTGACGTCATCTTCTGTCACTGCAGCAAATCGTCATGATGTCATCTCCTGCATAAGAAGATACCCTTCATTAATTATATCCCGAAGATCGAGGCGACAATTGTGCCCCCTTTCGCTGCTTCAGGCCCCTTGATTTTCGCGCCTGCCGTTTGTCCCCTTTTCTTTATAAATAAGGTTGGGGGTCTTTCCATCCCCCCCCCCTTGCCTCTCGTCTTGCTCCTCGCGACCCGAAGAACTCCAGCGCCGCCGCCGCTGCCGTCGGTCCTCGAATCTGCACCAACCTTGGCCGCTACATCACCCTATTTGGACCAGAGCTCCTGCGATACTCCCCCGCCGCTGTGTGGCCCTGGTAAATCTTCCTTCCCCTAACCCTAGATCTCCATTAGGGCTTCAAGTTCATCTGTGTTCATCGATGTTCATCAGTGCTTCTCTACCTTTCCCTTAACCTTTTACTGAATCTAGCTATACCTGGTTGTTTCTTTTGCGGCTAGATCCGTAACTTTAGTCTACCACACCATAACGCCTTACTGTAGAAAAACTGCATCTGGACCTTCTCTGTTCCTTTTAGCGCCATTGTAGGGCTTCAGATAAAATTTCTTTACTAAACCATGGTAGATCCAAAATTATACTGCCACACTATGAAATATGTTTCTGTAAACACTTAGTAGATTTCAACTCTACCTCTTCTGTTTCAGGGCGGTTTAACTTTTAATAGTTGATAATCCGCCATATCCATTAGCCCTCACTTAAACCGCCGTCTTATGTTGAGTAGAAAACTCCGGTTTAACTCACATATATGCTTTCATCAAATTCCCCGGTTTAACACCGATTAGTGCATATCAGCCATCTATCGTAAACCGGCCTTCATTTTTCCTTTTACAGTTCGTTTCCAAGATGACCAAGCAATTCGCCGCTTGCAACTGGGTTCCTTCCCGTATCACGGAAACACAAATCAATGGATACATTGTAACCGGCGCTTTAGCCTCAAAAAATATCCTTCATTGGTGAGGTCCTGGCCCTGAGTGCCCTCCTGAGCCTCAAGATGGCGAAGTAATTGTTTTTATGCAGCACCTAGACCAGGGATTCAGCCCTCCCAGATCAAAGTTCTTCCGGGATGTGCTTGCCAGCTGTCAACTCCATCCTCAGGACATTGGACCAAATTCTGTGTCCAACATATGCAATTTCCAAGTGTTCTGCGAAGTTTACCTTCAAGAGGAACCAACTGTTGAGCTCTTCCGGGATTTCTTCCATTTAAACCGCCGGACTGAGTTCTCTGATGGCCCCAATACTGAACTTGGTGGGGTTTCAATCCAAAAGAGAAAGGAAGTTGATTTCCCTCATGCAAAGCACCACAGCCACCCTAAAGACTGGAACCAAACATGGTTTTACTGTAAAAATACTGCCCCTGCCGGAGAAAATCCCTTGCTGGGTTACCGTGCTCACAGGCTTAGCAATGGCCATCCACTGCCTCAATGCCTCACCGCCAAGGAGCGACAGGCTTACGCACCTCAACTCGCCAAACTCCAGGCTCTCCTAGCCAACGGTTTGACTGGCGTTGACCTCGTTCGCTGCTGGGTTGCATGGCATGTCCTTCCTTTAAGCCGCCGCCCCGGATTGATGCACGAGTATACTGGCAATGCCAAGGATCCTCAACAGTTTAATGAGATAGAAATGACTGATGATGAAGTCACAGAATCTGTGAAGAAGATGCTAGATGAACCGATCGCTGCATGTAGCCAAACTGGGCTGGCCCCTTTTTACTCCTCCAACAAACCGCCAGCTGTAAAGATTTTAACCTTGTGCTTTCTTGATCCGCCTCCGCTTTAACATTGCTCTAATAAACCTTTGTTTAATTTTACAGGCCAATAGCTCCTTTTGGAAAAGGAAAGCTTCAGACAAACCGGCAAAGGCTCCTCGTGCCAAGAGCAAAGTTATAAAGAGAGCAGCCAAGAAGAAGACTGGCGAAACTGCTGATCCGCTCGAAGATATTGAAGATTTGGATCAAGAGGTAGAACTTGACTCCCTTGGCTCCTTTTTCATACACCTTATTAACAATGACTATTATCAGGATGATGCGGAAGCCAGCCGCGCTGATCATGTTGAGGTAATCTCCCTTTCCTCCAGATCATGTGCCGGTTCAGAAATTTTGTCGTGCAGTTTGGAAAGTAAAACGCTCTCACCCACTTGCTCATTTGGATCCACAATTTTCTTTGAAGACACAGTAACAAGAAGGTCGTCGCACAACCCGGCACAGTGGTCAACAGGTCACTTCCTCCGGTTTACCAGACACTCCACCCCGGAAGCGTCGTCCGGAGGTCTCTTCTTCTTTTAATAAGCCTTGTCCCTTGGCGGGTTGCTTCCGGAACCCACTTAATCCGTTTGACTCGAATTATCAGGTGTCCTCTAATTCCTCATCTGGCGGTTCATCAACCACTTGGCTGGGGCCTCCCCTTAAAACCGTCCCTGGGTAAGTATACTGCCCTTTAACTTTTTCCTTCGTGTATCAGTTTACCATACTAATCTTCTATTTTGATCTTATAGTGCCAAGGGCCGGTTGAGCAAGAAAGCCAAGACCAGTGAACCTACTGATGAAGTTGAACCGGAGAAGACTCCAGAAGATGCCGATAGAGACACTGATGTTGTTATGAATGACTCTGCCCCACCGGATCCAGCCACTGATGCTAATCCGCCGGAAGATGACCCGGCTACACATGTTGATACATCGAGTCCACATGCCATGCCTCCAAGTCCAGTTGCTGATCCGCTGAGTCCAACTGCTAATCCGCCAAGCCCTGCTGCTAATCCGCCGAGCCCAGGCAAAGATAGTGTCAATCCACCGAGCCCATCAAAAGGTGGCGATGATGTTATTATCACTGGCACTGCTTATACCGCCCCAGGCAATCCAGTTGCTTTATCAAAACATACTGCCAAGGATGAATTTGCTGCTATGGGCAAGGGGAAAGGGAAGACCGATTTGTCGTGCTATGTTAATCTTTCTGCTCAGGATCTTCATTCCGGATTCTTGAACCGGCTTTACACAAGCCGAGATTATGAGGCCGGTTTTGTGAATCTGATGAAGGAACACTATGAGGTAATCTTCCAAACACTTTCATCCTTATTCTGTACATTCACTGTATTGTAGCCCCCAAGGGGCGGTTTATCTCTTGAAGATAAACGGGACTTTAAAGATAAAGAACACTTCGACTGAGTAGCCCCCAAGGGCCGGTTTATCTCTTGAAGATAAACTGGGACTTTTATATTCCATACTGTATTTTGTTAACTTTCCTTGCCTGTGTATTTTCTTGATCAAACACACATTAGCCCCCAAGTGCCAAGATTAAAACTTGTATTGATCCTTGGGACTTCAAACAATCAGTAGTAAAGAAGCAATCCACATTAGCCCCCAAGTGCCAAGTGTATAACTGGTTATATGCTTGGGACTTTTGATAAAATATTTACATGCTCTTCATCCGACTGTGGTAGGCTGATATAAATCACCAAGGCTCTCAAATTGCTGATCTTCAAGAGAATATCAAGTCCCAACAAGCAGAGACTTACAAGGCCAAAGATGAGCTTAAAACCGCTTTGGCAGCCATGGAACAACTGAAAGAAGGGTTCAAGAATGAGTGTGCCAGCTGGGAAATAGAGAAGACATCATTGTTGAAGCGGGCTGAGGACGCCGAGTGAGCTCTTAAACCGGTGGCGGAAGAACTAACTGGGTTGAAGCGTCAAGTAAATGCCATGACCTCTACGATATTTGGTAAATACTTCTGTCAAGATCCATGACATTTTAAACTGTTGTAGGTGGCCGTGTTGCCCATCTGGGCTCTGATATGCGGATGAAGTTGAAGGCAGCCTATACGTTGATAGAGCAACTGTATACTGGTGCCCAATGGGTGATCTATGTGGTCTCCTACAACAAACCAGCCCCAACATTGATCAAGGACACTCTAGCAAGGTTATCCATGACGCCGGCACAGATAGAAGAGATGAAGCGATCCGCTGCCAGGGCTGGCACTTTGTTGGCACTTACCCGAGCCAAAGCATGGATAGCTGACCTGGATCCAGTTGATATTGCCAAGGGCTTTCCTGGTGAGCAAGAAAACGGGGCAGAATTTGACAATGAAGCCCTCAAAGTTCTGACAAAGGAGATGCGTCCCCTGGCGAGTCAATTGGCGGAAGAAGCTAACTTGACTGTTCACCGGTCCTTTTATGATGCGAACAATCAACGGGTTGACACTGCGGTGAAGGAAGTATAAAATCTTGTCCCGCCAATTTGTAAGCACACTTACGCCCCTGACGTTGATCCGTCCGAACTTATAAGTGAAGAGGCTGTCTTTCAAGCTTTAACCCGGATTGACTAGACCCCTGTTGACTTACAACCACTGGATGGAGAGGAGGAGGCTGAACCAACCCCAGATGATCCATCAACTTCACGTCAACATGGTGATGAGGCTTGATCTGGCAATCGGGTTGATGTTTCACAAATTGTGCTCTGTGTAAAGAACAATCCTTTATTTTGGGCTGTAAAGCGCCTTGTAATAGGCTAGTTTGAAATACTTTGATCTGCCGCCATCGTGCACTGAGATATGACTTTGTTTGATCCGCCATGATAATTGCAGTACTTGCTTTTGTACCTTTATAACATTATGCTTTTCTTATAGCTGCATAAGAAAAGATCTGTCCGGGCGGCTTACCGCTGGACGGGTCATAATGCCCAATACATAACCTGGTAGGTAATCAAGGTTGTAAAAATAGCAAAAAATAAATCATACCTGTGATATGAAATTATGCTTTTGGTTTACCAACTTATTTGTAGTAAGGGTGAATACCCAACTTTCACCATGCAATGCTGGTATTGTAAGAAGTAAAAACCGGGTTGTGATGAACACCGGATGATCATACTGGCGACAGGTAGTCAAAGCCAGACCGGATTGAAAGATGCCGGTTCACCATTGATTATATGCTTTAACAGATGATAACTGTAAGCCACACCGGGTTAAAAAACACCGGTTTGAGATTAAGACATATAGCCTGGCCGGATCAAGAGATGCCGGTTTACCTTAAAAGGTGACCAAATAAGGATAAAACTTTGCAAAAAAACAAAGCAAATAAAAACTTGTAGTCGAGGCTTTTCGAGGGCTGCCAGGCCCAAATTCGAGGCTTTTCGTGGGCTGCCAGGCCGCTGAGTGAAACCATTTGACAAAGCCTTTTAAGATGGGCCTCCAACTAACCAATCGTCGTTTTAACTTTGACAAGTTCAGGGTCTCAATGAGAGTAACTGTCAAACGTTCGGCGGGTCATGCCAGGATTACCTGGATAGGAGTGGCTTACTTGATGAAGGCAGGTTAACCCGGGGTTTTAGGTGAATACACCAGGCTTCCAAGCCGTGGGTCGATACTTGGTTACAAGGGTCCTTTCAAACTCTATGTTACTTTACACAAAGAGCCCCCAAGTAACTTTGTGAGCTGTGCTCAATGGGTGCCTATGTTTGAGTCGTGCTTATAGCAACATATCTCTCTTTGGCCCCTTGGGTGTGAAGCTCCCAAGCTGTATGATGGCACAATAGCCGGTTTAATGGACAAAACAGGTCATCGCTCTGGAAGAAGAAGCCCCCTTGTAACCAAGAAACATTGGAAGAATGGCAGAGGCCCTGCTTGTAGCAAGGATGCCGGTTTATTATATTGATCATAATATATACATTGTCATAATATGTACATAGGAAGAGCCTATAACTCAAGTGTAGTAAGTGTAAGGGCATATTTATCCCCTAGTGGTTTTGGTGATTGATGACAATGCTTTTGCGGACTAATCGTGTGCGTTAAGTTCTTTCAGAGAATCATCCATTGGCACGAGACGACTTCCTCCCCTCGGTGTTTTATTCAAGACGGTGTAGCTCCTTCGTTTCGTTGTTGGTGGACTAGTTTCGTAGGAGTCACCGTACTATTAAGAGGGGATCCGCTTTGGTAAGACTAGGGTGGAATCAACATGTACACATCCTTATCACACCCGTCATCTTCCTTTCGCATCTTTGGAGCCGCAACTTCTCTTCCGTACCTGCTTCGCCCTGTGCCAGCGGTAGTACCGCGGTCTCCAGCGGTAGTAATGCCGAAGCCCTCCAACGGTAGTACCGCTCCACGAAGCGGTAGTCTCCTGTTGGCTTTCGCCCTCACGGCCGCCCCAATTCCACTCACAAGCAAGCTCTCTGGCCATACTGCACTGAGGATCAACCAGGAGACAAAGAAGGAAACCTATGAGCTGCCTGCCTACCTGGATATCCTTCACCGCATCTTCAGAGAGACTCTTATCCCTTGCATCGGGAATCTGGACCAGGTTCACTCTTATCTCGTGGACATGCTTATTTTCTGCCAGCGTGAGAAGGAACAACCCTCTGGAGAGTCCTTGGATATATCTCATGTTATGTGGTCTGAGCTGCTGTCTGCTATCTCCGAGCACAAGTGCCCGATTTATGGTCCGTTCATCATGCTACTCATTGAGAAGGCCTGGGATCATGTTTATCCAAAGGTGCCTCTGGAGTCTGGAGAGTTGATCTCTCACGATGTCAAGCGTCTGAGGAAGAAGGATAACTGGGGCACTCAGGCCCCTAGGACTGGAGTTCCTTCGTCTGCTGCTGCCATGGAGACAGACGAGGAGCCTGCAGCTGATGATGATGAGGATGATGACTACTTGCCTTCTGCGGCAGAGCCCTCTTGGGCTAAGAAGCTCAAGTCTAAGATGAAGAAGCTGTTCTGCATGGAGGCTCACGGTCAGCACATGACTCATGTGGCTGAGAAGAAGGCTCGCGGTCGTCACAAGGAGCTTATGCGTCAGTTGGGTGCTTCAGTCAAGAGTGGATCTGAGGACCAGCTTACTGAGGAGGAGGAGTGGATTCAGCAGCACTGCCCGTGGACCGATTCTGATGCCGAGCACTTCCAGACTGACGACGGTGGTGCCGATGATTCCGCTAGGCTCTGATACGTGTGTCCCTCATTTGCTCTCACCTGGAGCCGTAGAAACACTCCCTCTCCTTTTTGGTGTCTCGATGCCAAAGGGGGAGAGAGTTTAGGGATTTGCGAGTTGTGTCTTTCGTCTCTTGTTCGTGTTTTCTTCGCATTTGCTTTGGTTGGTTTGTCTGTGAGACTTAAGTTTGAGTGAGACCTAAGTTCGAGTCATATGGTGTGAGACATATGCTACCTTATCTTTCCAGTATCATTATCTATGTCACTATCTAGCTTATGATTTGCGTGCTCTTCTTGTTATATCATCTATGCTGCTGTCATATACCTTGCTTAGATTGTTGGTCTCTAAAATGTAGGGGGAGCATTGATCCTAGTATGTGTGCTGTGCAGTCCAAAGCATTTATCTAGATAGCACACATCTAGGGGGAGCCCATCTACATGTTAGGACCGTGGGGTTTGTATGCTTACTCTATATCGTGTTTATGCAAATCCCGTATTGTCATCAATCCACCAAAAAGGGGGAGATTGTAAGGGCATATTTATCCCCTAGTGGTTTTGGTGATTGATGAAAATGCTTTTGCGGACTAATCGTGTGCGTTAAGTTCTTTCAGAGAATCATCCATTGGCACGAGACGATTTGCTCCCCTCGGTGTTTTATTCAAGACAGTGTAGCTCCTTCGTTTCGTTGTTGGTGGACTAGTTTCGTAGGAGTCACCGTACTATTAAGAGCGGATCCGCTTTGGTAAGACTAGGGTGCAATCAACACGTACACATCCTTATCACACCCGTCGTCTTCCTTTCGCATCTTTGGAGCCGCAACTTCTCTTCTGTACCTGCTTCGCCCTGTGCCAGTGGTAGTACCGCGGTCTCCAGCGGTAGTACCGCCGAAGCCCTCCAGCGGTAGTACCGCTCCACGAAGCGGTAGTACCGCTCTCAGCGGTAGTACCGCTCCGCAGAGCGGTAGTACCGCTCGCGGGCTTCGGCCGTAGTACCGCAGCTGTACCGTGCTACTGCCGCCTCGATTCGAGATGGTGTTTTCTCGTGTCGGGTTTTGCGGCACTAGAAGCGGCAGTAGAAGCAGTAGTACCGCTCCGAGCGGTAGTACCGCTCCTACTCCCGCAGTAGTACCACTCTGGGGCCAGTGGCCTGACTTCCTCGCCAGCACGGTAGTACCGCTGGGTGGGAAGCGGTAGTACCGCTCTCAGCGGTAGTACCGCCCTTCCCTAGCGGTAGTACCGCTCTGTGCGGGGATGCTGAGTGGGGTAATGGTAGGAATTGTTCCCCCACTATATAAAGGTGTCTTCTTCCTCCAAGTTGACCTACCTCTGTCCCCCAAAGTTCCATTGTTGCTCAAAGCTCCATTTTTGCCCGATCTCTCTCCCTAGCCAATCAAACTTGTTGATTTGCTCGGGGTTGGTTGAGAAGGCCCAGATCTACACTTCCACCAAGAGAAATTTGATTCCCCCCACTTATCCCTTGCGGATCTTGTTACTCTTGGGTGTTGAGCACCCTAGACGGTTGAGGTCACCTCGAAGCCATACTCCATTGTGGTGAAGCTTCGTGTTGTTGTTGTTGTTGTTGTTGGGAGCCTCCGATTGTTGTGGAGATTGCCCCAACCTTGCTTGTAAAGGTTCGGTCGCCGCCTTCAAGGGCACCAATAGTGGAATCACGGCATCTTGCATTGTGTGAGGGCGTGAGGAGAATACGGTGGCCCTAGTGGCTTCTTGGGGAGCATTGTGCCTCCACACCGCTCTAACGGAGACGTACTTCCCTTTAAAAGGAAGGAACTCCGGTAACACATCCTCGTCTCCACCGGCTCCACTCTTGGTTATTTCGTGCCTTTACTTTTGCAAGCCTACTTGTTTTACATCCTTTGCTTGCTTGTGTGCTAGTTGTTATTGCATCATATAGGTTGCTCACCTAGTTGCACATCTAGACAACCTATTTTGTTGCAAAGTTTAATTTGGTAAAGAAAAGCTTAAAAATTGTTAGTTTCCTATTCACCCCCCCCCTCTAGTCAACCATATTGATCCTTTCAATTGGTATCAGAGCCTCGTCTCTTTTTAAGGACTTTACCGTCCAAAGAGTATGGTTGATGTCGTAGATGAGGTGGGAGAACACTCCGGTGCGAATCCGATCTCATCTACGGGAGATGGGGGTAACTCGATCTCACGTGAGGAATTCAATGTTGCTTTGGAAACATTGAAAACCTCCATGACGACCGAGGTCAAGGACATGTTTAAGGAATTCCTAGAAGGACTTAAACAATCTACCTCGCCGATGAAAGTGGGTGATCCCACCAACAAGGTGACGGATGCTCCCTCCGACAAGGGGGAAGCTAATATTGATAAGAGTCCTTCTATTAGTGGTTGAAATGGTACCGGCATCTTTGCCCATGTGGAACCCCGGTTTATGGAGGGACAATCCCCTCCACTCATTTGAATCATGCCGGTCCTCCTCCTAAATATGAGAAACATGAAGATTTTGATTCTTGGGTCTATCACTTTAAGCGTCATTTAAAACATGTGAACACTAACCTTTGGAGAATCATTGAAGAAGGTTTTTATCCTCATGACCCAAGCAACTTCACCCCTCGAGAAGCCGTGGACAATCAATTCAATGAGAGTGCTCTCTTCATTATCCAAGATGCAATCCTTCCCGAAGATATCCCTCATCTTCGACCCCATGTCATGGCTAAAGAAGCATGGAAATGTGTCGAGGGTCTCTATCGTGGAAGTGCTAGCATTCAATGCTCCAACTATGAAGTGGTGCAAGATGAAGCCGATGAGTTTGCAATGAAAGAAGATGAAGAACCTCGTGAGCTCTTTCGAAGAGTGACCAAACTCACGGTCGCATTTCGAGATCATGGAAGCAAGGACACGGATGACAATTGGATCAAGCAGAAGTTCCCCATGGCCATGATGCCCTACAACAAGGCCATGTCCTCCGTCACTCGTCAACGACCGGACTTCCACTCCATGACCTCAAGTGAAGTGTTGGATGAGTTCGTTGCAATGAGCATCTTGGACAAGACCGCCGACAATGCGGTGCTCCATTCTCAAAGAGCAAAGAAGCCTAACCTTGTTTTGAAGGCCAAGGTTACTATGGAAGAAGAGGAAGAAGTGGAAGATGAGGAAAGCAACCCCGAAGACACCAAGTTTGACTACCATGAGCACATGGCCCTTGCTTCAAGACAATTTTGGAGCAAGAAGAGTTCAAGACCCAACTTCAACAAGAACAACTCAAGTGGCGTGAAGGGCAAGCAACGAGTTAGGACTTGCTTCAACTGTGGCAATGTGAGCCATTTCGTTGCGGATTGTCCTTACAAGAAGCGGGAAGACAACGGTGGCAAGTTCATCCGAAAAGACAAAGCCAAGTCCTTCCCCAACAAGAACAACTTCGCCAAGAAGACTCCCACTCGTGGGTTGGTGGTTCAAGAAGAATACCAAGAGGATGACGATGATGATGAAAATGAAGAAGCAATGGCCATGGCATCTGTTGCCATTGCTACTACTCCCGGGTGTCTCTCTTCGAATCACCCAACGAAAACATCACCGCCAGATGCCTCATGGCTAAAGCTTCAAACAAGGTAACCCCCAACATCACAACCACCATCATTACTACTCCCTCCTTGGAGGATTGCATTGATGGACATGTTGAGTCTAATGAGGAAGTGAATGAATTTGAGTCTTTTATGAGTAAGCTCAAGGGAAAGTCCAAGAAGCACTTTGTTGCTCTCTTGGAACAACTTGGTGAGGCCAATGACAAGATCGAGGCTCACGAAGAAACCATCTCCAAGATGGAAGGTCATAGTCGTGACTATGCCGATGAGATATCGGATCTCTCTAATGCTCTCGAGGAAGAGCGTGTGCATCGTTTGACTCTTGAGGAGTCACACAATGATGACCATGCTAAGTTAAAGAAAGATCTTGATCATGCTCTTGTCATGTCTCGTGTGCTAAGATCCGAGAAGGCTAAACTTGGGGTTGATCATGCTAGACTCAAAGAGGAGTTTGAGATACTTGACAAGGCCCACAAGGTCTTGAAGGGTACTCATGCTAACCTCAAAGAGTCTCATGCTCAACTCCAAGTTAAGCTAATCAAGGAAAAGGCCACCTTTCCTCATATGGTATTAATTGATAATGCATGTGCTACTAACCCATGTTGTGAGCATGTGCATCTTGTGGAGGAAAATGCCAAGTTGAAGGATCAACTTGAGAAAGGCCTTGTGTCTTGCATTCAAGGTGAGAAAAACCTCAACGACCTTTTGAGCAATCAAAAGGAAGTTGTGGCCAAAGAAGGAATTGGGTTTGCACCCAAGTCCAAGAGCAAGAAGAAGAAGAACAACAAGACCAATCGTCCTCCTCCTCTCAAACAAACATTTGTGAAAGAGGGAGAGGGTGCTCCTAAGAAGAAGAAGGAGAAAGTGAAGGGAGTTGATGTCCAAAAGGGCAAAAGCATTTCCTCAAACAAAGCCGGCGACTTTAACCCGTCATATGTGTTGTGCCGTGCTAGTGATGGACATGTTTATGCTAAATATGTTGGTTCTTACTATGAGTACATTGAATGGTCTATTTGGGTTCCCAAGACCCTTGTTACTAACATCAAAGGACCCATTACTAAATGGGTACCTAAAACCAAGCATTGATCTCGTGTAGGTGTTTGCTTCCGGTGGAGGATCATGGTTGCTCGATAGTGGAGCAACAAATCATATGACCGGGAGCAAGGACTTGGTGGTGGGCGTACAAGAGATTCCATCTATGCCCACCAATGTAGAGTGGGGTGATGCATCACATTCTAAGGTATTGGGTCTCGGCAAGGTTGTCATTTCTCATGATCTAACGATCGAGAAAGTCATGCTTGTGGAGTCCCTTGCATTCAATTTACTTTCCGTTCGTCAACTTGCACTCATGGGCTTTGCTACATTCTTTGATATTGATACCGTGGCCCTCTTGTGGAGCAAGACTCTTAAAGTAGCCTTTGTTGGGCATGTCGAGAACGGTCTCTATGTGATTAACTTTTCGGAGCGACCCACTAAGACCGCGACATGCCTAATGGCTAAAGTTGACGTGGGATGGCTTTGGCATCGCCGTTTAGCCCACGTCAATATGAGATCTTTGCAAAGTCTTCTCAAGGGGGACCATGTTCGTGGACTAACAAATGTTAGTTTTGCCAAAGATCGTGCTTGCAGTGCTTGTATCGAAGGAAAGCTTCATGAAAAGGCTCACCCTCCTTCAACCATCATCTACTCGAAGAGACCCTTGGAGCTCCTTCACATGGATCTCTTCGGGCCTCCATCTTTTGATAGTCTTGGAGGGAGAAAGTATTGCTTGGTGATTGTGGATGATTATTCAAGATACACTTGGGTATACTTCTTCAAGAGGAAGAGTGAGACTCAACAAACCGTCATCGATTTTGCAAATGAAGCTCAACGCCAACATGATGCAAAGATCTTGACAATAAGAAGTGACAACGGCACCGAGTTCAAGAACTACACCTTGGATGAGTTTCTTAGTGATGAGGGGATCAAGCATCAATATTCTGCACCATATACCCCTCAACAAAATGGTGTTGCAGAGAGGAAGAACCGGACGTTGATGGATGCGGCAAGGACCATGATGGCGGAGTTCAAGTCTCTGTACAACTTTTGGGCCGAAGCCATCAACACCGCATGTCATGCATCCAATCGGCTCTATCTTCGCAAAGGCTTGAACAAGACTCCTTATGAGATACTCACCGGCAACAAGCCCAATCTCAAGTACTTCCGGGTGTTTGGTTGTAAGTGTTTCATTCTCAAGAAAGGTGTTCATTTGTCTAAATTTGAGGCTAGAGCTCATGAGGGCATATTTGTTGGTTATGCTACAAACTCTCATGCTTACCGTGTCCTCAACAAGTCCACCGGACTCATTGAGGAGACGTGTAACGTGGAGTTTGACAAAAATAACGGCTCCCAAGTGGAGCAAAGTGGTACTTGTGATGTAGGTGATGAAATTCCTCCCCAAGCCATAAGAAGAATGTGTATTGGTCAAATTCTACCCATTGAGGAACCCCTTGTGGCCGAAGGAGAACGACAATGCTCTACTCAAGTAGAGCCATCACCTCATCAAGACCCACACGCTTCCGAAGAACAAAGTGAAGGCCCTCAACCTTCTGAACAAGACCAAGGGCAAGATCAACCTCAAGATGGTGGTGAACCTCTAAATGATGCCCAAGGTCAAGTTCTCCCCCTTGAGCAAGTTCAAGATCAAGAGCAAACTCAAGCTCAAGAACAAGCTCAAGACGGCGCTCAAGATGATCAAGTCAACCCTCCTCCCTCAACATTCGAGGAGGAATTAGAGCGTCGTGCCGTGAAGATTGCTTCCAAGCTCACCACCCAAGGCCATCTCATGGAAAATGTGGTTGGAAGCCTAAGAAAGGGGGTAAGCACTCGTAGACAATTAGCAAACTATTGTGAACATCATGCGTTTGTCTCTTGTGTTGAACCCCAAAAGGTCTATGAGGCGCTCGAAGACTCGGATTGGCTCAATGCCATGCATGAAGAACTCAACAACTTTGAGTACAACAAAGTATGGAGATTGGTGCCAAGGCCATCGGGGAACCACAATGTCATTGGAACCAAGTGGATCTTCAAGAACAAGCAAGATGCTCATGGGAACATCGTTCACAACAAGGCAATATTGGTAGCACAAGGCTACTCCCAAGTCGAGGGTATCGACTACGGTGAAACCTTTGCTCCCGTTGCTCGTCTTGAAACCATATGTTTGTTGATTGCCTATGCTTCCCATCACAACTTTAAGTTGCAACAAATGGATGTGAAAAGTGCTTTTCTTAATGGTCCTATTAATGAGTTGGTTTATGTCAAGCAAACCCCCGGGTTCGAGGACCCCTACTTCCCGGATCATGTGTATCAACTCGATAAGGCACTCTATGGCCTTAAACAAGCCCCACGTGCGTGGTATGACCACCTTACCGAGTTGCTACAAGATCTTGGATTTGAAGTAGGACAAATCGATCCCACTCTTTTTACTAAGAAGGTCAACGGGGAGTTGTTTGTATGCCAACTATATGTTGATGATATTATCTTTGGTTCTCCTAACAAAGCTTTCAATGAGGATTTTGCCGCTCTCATGACCTCCAAGTTTAAGATGTCTTCGATGGGAGATTGAAGTTCTTCCTTGGTTTTGACATCAAACAAAGAAGAGAAGGAACCTTCATCAACCAAGCCAAATAACTCAAGACATGCTTAAAAGATTCAAGCTAAGTGATGTCAAGCCGGCTTCTACACCAATGCCTACCAAGTGCCAACTTGACATCGATCCCAATGGTAAAGCAGTGGATCAAAAGGTATATCGCTCCATGATTGGCTCCTTGCTTTACCCCACACCAAAGGAAAGTCACTTTGTGGAGGTCAAGCGAATCTTTCGATATTTGGCTCATACCCCAAACTTTGGCTTATGGTACCCAAGAGGAGCAAACTTCAAGCTTGAAGGTTTCACGGATTCCGATTGGGCGGGAGACAAAGTGGATAGGAAGTCCACTTCTGGAGGGTGCCAATTTCTTGGTTGCTCTTTGGTAAGTTGGTCTTCCAAGAAGCAAAGTTGTGTGTCTCTCTCGTCCACCGAAGCGGAGTATGTGGCGGCCGGTAGTTGTTGTGCTCAACTCCTATGGATGAGGCAAACTTTAAAGGAGTACGGTGTCATTTGTGACAAAGTGCCTCTTTGGTGTGATAATGAAAGTGCCATCAAGATTTCTCTCAACCCGGTGCAACACTTCAAGACGAAGCACATAGAGATTCGGTATCACTTCATCCCGGATCACATTAGGCGAGGGGAGATCGAGCTCAAGTATGTCAACACTCATGATAACCTTGCAGATATTTTCACGAAGCCCTTGGATGAAGCAAGATTTCGTGAGTTAAGGAATGAGCTAAATATCATTGATTTGAGCAATGTGACTTGAACCCGTGCACCCCCACCACACTCAACTTGTTGTCTAGTTTAGGTGTAGGCATGGACATAGGGGGAATGTTGTTCTCTCAATGAACTCTCCCTTCCCCCATTATGCATAAAACAATCAACTCTTTCACATTAGCCATTTTTGATGGTACTTGTGCTTCAAAGACGAGTTTTGGTCATGGACCCAAGGATAATTCTTCGTGGTGCCATACCAATTGACTCAAACATAGGTGGCTCCGGCTACCGCCCTCTCTTGAGAGAGGCTAGAGCTCGCTCCTCTTTTGTTTGGTTGCTTTGAAGGAGTGGGTTCCGGTTCGTTGTTCGTGTTTGTGTTGTCTTTTTGGTCTTTTTCTTGTCTTTGCCTTCCCGTTCCTCTCGGTGTGTTTGAGTTTTTAGTCTAGAAGCACTTTTCTGGTTGTTGGCGGTACTACCGCCGCTAGCAAGCGGTACTACCGCTCCAAGCGGTACTACCGCCCCCCAGCGCGGTACTACCGCTGAGAGGCGTGGGCGGGGGTTATATCGGGGGCAGGGGGAGTTTCTTCTCCCCATACCCATTCGCACGCCCCCTCGCCTGTTCCTCTCTCTCTCCAGCAACCGGCGCTGCGGGAGGGCTCTGGCGGATCTCCCTCTCTGGGACGTCCCTCTCCATTCCCTTCGGTGGAGACGATCCCCACCTTATCCTCTTGCCATGGATGCCGGTATTGCCCCCGTTCTCTCGTTCTTTTTGTCTAGATTTCCAATCTAGCATCTTAGGGGCAGTAGCAGTTGCATCTCTAGATTTTTGGCCAAATATAGGCTTGAGTAGGATGGAGAATGCTTCTAGGCAGTTTAGATCGATGTTTGGTTGGAGTATTTTTGAATTTGGTAGGACGGTAGTGCCGGATCTGTCCATGTAGTAGGAAACGGCTGTTTCCTCGTCACGAGCTGTACTACCGCCCTCTCCAGGGCAGTACTACCGCTTGGAGCGGTACTACCGCTCCCTGTGGAGCGGTACTACCGCTCGGGGCGGTACTACCGCTAGCAGGACGCGGTACTACCGCTCCCTACCAACTTCCACTGTACTTCTACCTTTCAGTGATCTTTTTGCTCGTGTTTTGTGGCTTATGCTCGTGCTTTCTGGTGGTTTGCGTGTTCTTGTGTGTGGTTCCAGGTGATGAGGTCCCTGAGCATCAGGCTCGTCGTGTCAATCCCAGACGTGCCACGTCCAAGCGCTACCGCACCACCGAGCCTGCCGGAGGATCTTCAAGTGCTCCTCCTCCACCTCAACTCCAGAAGAAGTCTGGGGTCAAGCCAAAGCCCGACAAAACAGTGCCAGAAATGCCGCCAAAGGAGTTCTGGGGAAGGCGCCACTGCAACCCATATGAAGATGACCAAGATCCCACTTTGGTCAACCGTCCGTTCTGGAACAGGTTCCAGTTTGCCATCTTCTTCGATGTTCTCAAAGCCAAGAAGAATTTCTATGTCAACGTGCACTCCATCGACACCGACCATATGGAGCAAGATCCTGACTACTTTGGTGAAGCTCTTCAGATGTGCACTCAACTGAACATTCTTGGGATCATGAAATTCAACAAGGACTTTGATGCTGATATGGTGGCCCAATTCTATGCCACGGTTCACCTTGGGACTGATGAGGACATGACACTCACCTGGATGACCAATGGCAAGTTGCTTTTAGTCAAGTTAGAAAGCGTTCATGCAGTTGATTGGGGTGCAAGATTTAGGTCTTGAGTCTCCTGTTGGCTTTCGCCCTCATGGCCGCCCCAATTCCACTCACAAGCAAGCTCTCTGGCCATACTGCACTCTGAGGATCAACCAGGAGACAAAGAAGGAAACCTATGAGCTGCCTGCCTATATGGATATCCTTCACCGCATCTTGAGAGAGACTCTTTTCCCTCGCATCGGGAATCTGGACCAGGTTCACTCTTATCTCGTGGACATGCTTCTTTTCTGCCAGCATGAGAAGGAACAACCCTCTGGATGTCCTTGGATATCTCTCATGTTATGTGGTCTGAGCTGCTGTCTGCTATCTCCGAGCGCAAGTGCCCGATTTATGGTCCGTTCATCATGCTACTCATTGAGAAGGCCTGGGATCATGTTTATCCAAAGGTGCCTCCGGAGTCTGGAGAGTTGATCTCTCACGATGTCAAGCGTCTGAGGAAGAAGGATAACTGGGGCACTCAGGCCCCTAGGACTGGAGTTCCTTCGTCTGCTGCTGCCATGGAGACAGAGGAGGAGCCTGCAGCTGATGATGATGAGGATGATGACTACTTGCCTTCTGCGGCAGAGCTCTCTTGGGCTAAGAAGCTCAAGTCTAAGATGAAGAAGCTGTTCTGCATGGAGGCTCATGGTTAGTACATGACTCATGTGGCTGAGAAGATGGCTCGCGGTCGTCACAAGGAGCTTATGCGTCAGTTGGGTGCTTCAGTCAAGAGTGGATCTGAGGACCAGCTTACTGAGGAGGAGGAGTGGATTCAGCAGCACTGCCCGTGGACCGATTCTGATGCCGAGCACTTCCAGACTGACGACGGTGGTGCCGATGATTCCACTGGGCTCTGATACGTGTGTCCCTCATTTGCTCTCACCTGGAGCCGTAGCAACACTCCCTCTCCTTTTTGGTGTCTCGATGCCAAAGGGGGAGAGAGTTTAGGGATTTGTGAGTTGTGTCTTTCGTCTCTTGTTCGTGTTTTCTTCGCATTTGCTTTGGTTGGTTTGTCTGTGAGACTTAAGTTTGAGTGAGACCTAAGTTCGAGTCATATGGTGTGAGACATATGCTACCTTATCTTTCAAGTATCATTATCTATGTCACTATCTAGCTTATGATTTGCGTGCTCTTCTTGTTATATCATCTATGCTGCTGTCATATACCTTGCTTAGATTGTTGGTCTCTAAAATGTAGGGGGAGCATTGATCCTAGTATGTGTGCTGTGCAGTCCAAAGCATTTATCTAGATAGCACACATCTAGGGGGAGCCCATCTACATGTTAGGACCGTGGGGTTTGTATGCTTACTCTATATCGTGTTTATGCAAATCCCGTATTGTCATCAATCCACCAAAAAGGGGGAGATTGTAAGGGCATATTTATCCCCTAGTGGTTTTGGTGATTGATGACAATGCTTTTGCGGACTAATCGTGTGCGTTAAGTTCTTTCAGAGAATCATCCATTGGCACAAGACGATTTCCTCCCCTCGGTGTTTTATTCAAGAGCGGTAGTACCGCTCTCAGCGGTAGTACCGCTCCGCAGAGCGGTAGTACCGCTCGCGGGCTTCGGCCGTAGTACCGCAGCTGTACCGCGCTACTGCCGCCTCGATTCGAGACGGTGTTTTCTCGTGTCGGGTTTTGCGGCACTAGAAGCGGCAGTAGAAGCGGTAGTACCGCTCCGAGCGGTAGTACCGCTCCTACCCCGCGGTAGTACCGCTCTGGGGCCAGTGGCCTGACTTCCTCGCCAGCACGGTAGTACCGCTGGGTGGGAAGCGGTAGTACCGCCCTTCCCTAGCGGTAGTACCGCTCTGTGCGGGGCTGCTCAGTGGGGTAACGGTTGGAATTGTTCCCCCACTATATAAAGGTGTCTTCTTCCTCCAAGTTGACCTACCTCTTTCCCCCAAAGTTCCATTGTTGCTCAAAGCTCCATTTTCGCCCGATCTCTCTCCCTAGCCAATCAAACTTGTTGATTTGCTCGGGGTTGGTTGAGAAGGCCCAGATCTACACTTCCACCAAGAGAAATTTGATTCCCCCCACTTATCCCTTGCGGATCTTGTTACTCTTGGGTGTTGAGCACCCTAGACGGTTGAGGTCACCTCGAAGCCATACTCCATTGTGGTGAAGCTTCGTGGTGTTGTTGTTGTTGTTGGGAGCCTCCGATTGTTGTGGAGATTGCCCCAACCGTGCTTGTAAAGGTTCGGTCGCCGCCTTCAAGGGCACCAATAGTGGAATCACGGCATCTCGCATTGTGTGAGGGCGTGAGGAGAATACGGTGGCCCTAGTGGCTTCTTGGGGAGCATTGTGCCTCCACACCGCTCTAACGGAGACGTACTTCCCTTTAAAAGGAAGGAACTCCGGTAACACATCCTCGTCTCCACCAGCTCCACTCTTAGTTATTTCGTGCCTTTACTTTTGCAAGCCTACTTGTTTTACATCCTTTGCTTGCTTGTGTGCTAGTTGTTATTGCATCATATAGGTTGCTCACCTAGTTGCACATCTAGACAACCTATTTTGTTGCAAAGTTTAATTTGGTAAAGAAAAGCTTAAAAATTGTTAGTTGCCTATTCACCCCCCCTCTAGTCAACCATATCGATCCTTTCAGTAAGGCCGAAGGAGAGCTATGTTCCAGGGCCGCTGGGTCTCCTCCTCAGAAGTGCGTGAGTCTTCTCGAACGTCAATGAGGTAGTATGATCCATTGTGCAGATTCTTGCTGACCACAAAGGGCCCTTCCCAAGGTGGGGATAACTTGTGCATGTCGGTCTGATCCTGGATGAGCCGGAGCACTAAATCACCTTCTTGAAAGGTTCTTGTTTTAACCTGGCGGCTGTGATAACGCCGCAGGTCTTGCTAGTAAACCGCCGAACGAGCCAAAGCCATATCCAGCTTCTCATCTAACAGGTCCAGTGCTTCTTGACGTGCTTGCTCATTGTCCGCTTCAACATAATTGGCAACCCGAGGCGAGTCATGACGAATATCACTAGGGAGTACCGCCTCAGCTCCGTAAACCATGAAGAAAGGCGTATAACCTATAGATCGGTTTGGGGTGGTGTTTATGCTCCATAACACAGATGGTAGTTCTTCCACCCAGCAACCCGGCCTCCGCTTCAAGGGGACCATAAGCCGGGGCTTGATACCCTTTAGAATTTCCTGATTAGCTCACTCAGCTTGACCATTGGATTGGGGATGAGCCACAGACGCTACATCAAGCCGGATGTGCTCTCATTGACAAAAATCCTCCATCTTGCCTTTAGAGAGGTTCGTGCCATTATCCGTGATAATGTTGTGTGGAAAACCGAAATGGAAGATCACCTTCTTAATGAATTGAACCGCCGTGGCTGCGTCACACTTGCTTACTGGCTCCGCTTCAACCCATTTAGTGCACTTGTCAACCGCCACCAACAGGTGGGTCTTCTTATCCTTTGATCGCTTGAAAGGCCCTACCATGTCAAGCCCCCAAGTTGCAAACGGCCAGGTGATAGGAATCATCTGTAGCTCCTGATCCGGCACATGAGCTCGTCTTGAGAATTTTTGACAGCCGTCGCACCATCTAACCAAGTCCTCAGCATCAGCATGAGCTGTCAACCAATAGAAACCGTGACGAAAAGCTTTAGCAACTAAGGATTTTGAACTGGCATGATGACTACAGTCTCCTTCATGGATCTCATGTAAAATCTCACGGCCTTCTTTAGGAGAAACACAGTGCTGGAATGCACCAGAAACACTGTAGTGGTGTAACTCGCCGGTGTGAACAACCATGGACTTGGACCGCCGGACGATCTGTCTGGCCAAAATTTCATCATCTGGTAACTCACCCCGGTTCATATACGCCAAGTATGGAACTGTCCAATCCGGAATGATATGTAAAGCGGCCACCAACTGTGCCTCCGGATCAGGAATAGCGAGGTCCTCCTCTGTGGGCAGATGAACCGACGGATTATGCAAGACATCCAAAAAGGTATTGGGCGGCACTGGTTTACGCTGAGATCCTAGCCGGCTTAAAGCTTCAGCTGCCTCATTTTTGCGCCAATCAATGTGCTCCACTTGATATCCCTTAAAGTGACCAGCCACAATATCCACCTCTCGTCGGTAAGCCGCCATGAGTGGATCCTTGGAATCCCAAGTTCCCGAAACTTGCTGGGCTACCAAGTCTGAGTTGCCAAAGCATCATACGCGGCTTAAGTTCATCTCCTTAGCCACTCGAAGACCATGGAGTAAAGCTTCATACTCAGCTGCATTGTTATTACAAGGGAACATTGAGCAAAGAACATAATGAATTTTATCACCTCGAGGGGAAGTAAGGACAACTCCAGCCCCCGAGCCCTCCAATTGCCTGGACCCATCAAAGTGAATAGTCCAGTATGTACTGTCCAGTTTGTCTTCTGGTGCCTGCAACTCGGTCCAGTCATTGATAAAATCCACAAGAGCCTGGGACTTGATGGCTGTGCGAGGCATATACTTCAAACCGTGTGCTCCAAGCTCAATAGCCCACTTAGCAACCCGGCCAGTTGCCTCCCTATTCTGGATTATATCCCCCAAGGGAGCAGAACTGACCATTGTGATGGGATGACCTTGAAAGTACTATTTAAGCTTTCGACTTGCTATAAACACCCTGTACACCAGCTTCTGCCAATGCGGATACCTTTGCTTTGACTCAGTGAGCACTTCGCTGATATAGTAAACCGGCCTTTGAACCGGATACTCCTTCCCAGCCTCCTTGCGCTCTACCACAATGGCAACACTGACAGCCCGGGCATTAGCAGCCACATACAACAGTAGTGGCTCCTTATCAATGGGAGCAGCAAGAACTGGCGGTTCAGCTAACTACCGCTTCAAGTCCTCAAACGCCACATCAGCTGCATCACTCCAAACAAAATTGTTGGTTTTCTTCAACATCTGATACAGAGGAATTGCCTTCTCTCCCAAACGGCTGATAAACCGGCTCAAAGCCGCAATACGACCTGCCAGTCGCTGAACATCATTGATACACGTTGGTTTAGCCAAGGATGTAATTGCCTTGATCTTTTCTGGATTAGCCTCAATGCCTCTGTTAGACACCAGAAAGCCTAAGAGCTTGCCTGCCGGAACACCAAAAACACATTTAGCAGGATTGAGCATCATTTTATAGACTCTCAGATTATCAAAGGTTTCTCGCAAATTAGATATGAGTGTCTCTGCTTTCCTGGACTTGACCACAATATCGTCCAGATAAGCATGAAAATTGCGCCCAATCTGAGTATGAAGACAATTCTGCACGCAACGTTGATAAGTTGCCTCGGCACTCTTGAGCCCAAAGGGCATGGATACATAGCAGAAGGCTCCAAAGGGAGTAATGAAAGCTGTCTTCTCCTGGTCCTTAACTGCCATCTTGATCTGATGATAACCAGAATAAGCATCTAGAAAACTCAAACGCTCACAACCCGCCGTAGCATCAATGATTTGATCAATACGAGGGAGGGAGAAGGGATCAGCTAGGCAAGCTTTATTCAAATCTGTGTAATCCACACACATACGCCAAGTGCCATTTTTCTTAAGCACCAGAACCGGATTAGCCAACCACTCTGGGTGAAACACTTCAACGATAAAACCAGCAGCCAACAAACGGGCTACCTCTTCTCCAATGGCCTTGCGTCGTTCCTTGTTGAAGCGGCAAAGGAACTGTTTGACCGGTTTAAACTTGGGATCAATATTGAGAGTGTGCTCAGCGAGTTCCCTCGGTACACCAGGCATGTCAGAAGGCTTCCATGCAAAAAATGTCCCGGTTCTCACGGATGAACTCAATGAGCACACTTTCCTATTTCGGATCCAGATTTGTGCTGATACTAAACTGCCTGGATGAATCGCCAGGAACGAAATCAACAAGTTTAGTTTCATCAGCCGGTTTAAACTTCAGGGTCGGATCAAGTTCTGTAGAAGGCTTCTTCAAGGAAGTCATGTCTGCCGGATCAACATTGTCCTTATAGAACTTTAACTCCTCTGTTGCACAAACCAATTCAGCATATGCCGCATCTCCTTCCTCACACTCCAGAGCAATCCTATGGCTGCCATGAACCGTAATGGTCCCTTTGTGACCCGGCATCTTGAGCTGCAGATAAACATAACACGGCCTTGCCATGAACTTAGCATAAACCAGCCATCCAAATAAAGCATGGTACGGACTTTTGATTTTGACCACTTCAAAGGTCAGTGTCTCGGACCTTGAGTCATGATCATCTCAAAAAACCACCTCCAGAGCTATCTTACCAACTGGGTAAGCCGATTTGCCAGGCACCACTCCGTGAAAACGGTGTTTGATGGTCTAAGATTCTTATCTGTCAACCCCATACGCTGGAAGGTTTCATAGTACAAGATATTGATACTGCTCCCCCCGTCCATGAGTACCTTGGTGAACTTATATCCTCCCACCTGAGGTGCAACCACCAAAGCCAGGTGACCCGGATTGTCAACCCGAGGCGGGTGATCCTCCCTGCTCCAGACAATAGGCTGCTCAAACAACGTAGATAACGGGGCACCGCCGGTTCAACAAAGTTCACTGCTCTTTTATGGAGCTTCTGATCGCGCTTGCACAAGCTAGTGGTGAAGACATGATACTGTCCACTGTTTAACTGCTTTGGGTTGCTCTGATAACCCGACTGCTGTTGACTCCCCTGATTACCCTGTTGATGGTTATCACCTTGGTTGTTCTGATTACCCTGATGATTCTGGAATCCTGAGCTTGAACCGCCACCACCCTAACATGACCCATGGAATCCTGGACCGGAACCACCAGATGGACCCTGATCATACCGAAAAAGATCAGAATTTTTGAACTCCCTCATGATGTGGCAATCCTTCCAAAGGTGTGTCGCTGGAGCCTCCTTTGTCCCGTGCTTCGGGCAGGGCTGGTTTAACAAGCGTTCCAGATTCATTCCTCCACCGCGCTGGGGCGGTTTACCCCGACGACGCTGCATATTACCCTGCACATTGGTGTTAGCCACAAAATCGGAATTATCCGCTTTACGCTTACCACTGTTTCCCTGGCTTGCCTGATTATGCTATCCTTTTGAACTGGCATTCTTGTTTCCCTTCTCCTGTTTCTCTTCATCAGAATCAGGGTCTTTGGTGTTATCAGAATCAGCATACTTAACCAGAGCCGCCATAAGTGTTCCCATATCATTGCAGTGGCGCTTGAGTCGTCCCAACTTCATTTTCAATGACTTAAACCGGCAATTACGCTCCAATGTTATGATCGCCGTGTCAGCATTGATACGGTCCGACGAATGCAAAACTTCTGAAAACTGGTGCACCCAATGAGTCGTTGACTCGTTCTCTCCTTGGACACATGCATCTAGATCCATAATGGACATAGGTTGTTTGCACGTATCTTTGAAGTTTGCTATGAACTTGGCCTTCAATTGGTCCCATGATCCGATGGAGTTGGCGGGCACGCTTTTTAACCAAGTGCGGGCCATTCCTTCCAACATCATGGTGAAGTATTTTGCACATGCCGCTTCATCTACATCCAGCATCTCCATTGCCATCTCATAACTTTCAACCCACGCCTCAAGGGGCTGATCAGCGGTGTAATTAGGCACCTTGTGCGGCCCCTTGAAATCCTTGGGCAGCCGCATGTTACAGAGAGCCAGGATGAGACATGGCACTCCCCAAGAGCTGAAGGCAAGCCCTGTCTCTCGCTCTACTGACGCTGTTGGCTGAACCGGGGCGGGTTGATGATGACCCGCGTACTGTGCCGCTAAAGCAGCCTCCCTTCGCGCTCTGCCAGTATCCACTACGTCCTGAGCATTCCGACTGCCGTTCGCCGGATTAGCCCCTCGAGGGGCATCTCGACATCGTGCACTGCTTGACAGGGTCGGCTCGTCCATGTGCCTGCTATAACTCTTTGTCGGACGGGGGATTGAATGTATTCTGTCTCGGCTGTAGGAATAAGCCTGTTGCTGAACAACGGCGGTTTGAAGAAGATCCCTGGCCCGTCGAGTCTCCATCGCTACTAAGGAATCACCCTCCATCGGAATAGCCGCCAAACGTGACGCTGCTGCAATCATGTTATCCAAAGGACTGGAAAAGTGACCCGGCAGTGTTGCGACATACTGTGGCGGGTTGTCCGTCCGTCGAGGCGGGTCCATCTCCCGTGGCTGATCCGGCGCCGCCCCCGGTGCCTCGGTCTGGTTTACTCCTGCCGGATTGCTAGGCCCAGCTCCTGGTGTGCTGAAGAGATTCAGACCCTCATAAATTTGCGGCAGTCGAGACCGGTACTTCCTTCTCATAACCTCGTTTGATGCATTCTGATCCAACGTAAGCCAGTAATTCTGCGCTTGGATTTCCTGTGATCGGGCATCTAAAGCAGCCCGTTCTTCATCCATCCTGGCCTCCTCAGCTGCCAAGTCTGCCTTGGCCTGAACTATCTGATCCTTTAACTTCGCAACATCCGCATTGTGCTAAACCTGAGTCTCTGGAGTTACCGCTGTGGTCAACAGTGTCGTCCAATCGTCCAGTAAATCGGCAAGAACTTGAGCCGGCCGGCGCACCGGGCCTCCTGCCGCGGCTACCGATCCGGAGACCATTGCTGCTGTAGATGAAGATTGCACAGTGGGCTGTGTACCGGCCATGAAGATCGCAACCCGGTTTGGCGGCTCAAGGGGATCCGGAATACTGTCACCATCGGAGTATCCCTCAAACCGGCCATCATGCAGTTGGTATAGTGACTCGATTTCACCAGTGGATGATTCACCATCCGAGTAGACGGCCGTCTCACCATCGGATACCGGTTCAAATTCTACTCCGTGGATGAATCCCACGAACTCACGCTTCACGGCAGGTCGAACCCGGGCAGGACTTGCACGCTGAGCTATCTCGACGAGGTCGGTGGAGATGTCCGGCTCAGGGCCCGGTTCACCGATCCTGTCGATGAAAACGTGAATTCCGCCAAAGGGGACCCAGTACCCCGAATTAGCCGGCATCAGGGCTCCAGCCTGCGTCGTTGATGTAGAGCTTGCCGCGACGACTCTTGGTCATCCGGCCGACCATGTACCCCTTGAGTCCTTCAAAGCTGCCCTTCAAGAACTCAAAACCATCGTGCGAGAGCCCCACGGTGGGCGCCAACTGTCGTGGAAATATCACGTCAGATGTCCTAGCAAAAGGACTTAGTCGTGGAGCCATCGCAATGAGGTTAGCCTGAAGGGGTTAAACCGGACAAGGGACACGAGAGTTATACTAGTTCGGCCCCTTCGATGAAGGTAAAAGCCTATGTCTAGTTTGTGATGGGATTATTGGGGTTTCGATGACCAGGGAGCAAAAATGCTAGCCTGGGTCTCAAGTTGTTGTCTGTTGTCCCTGAACCGCCACCGGGTCGTCCCTTTATATACACAGGTTGACGCTCGGCCGGTTTATAGAGTTTCGAGGCCGACTCCTACAAGTGTTCGGCTCAGTCTCTCCCTTTCCCTAGCGTACAATACAAGTAAACAACTATGGCGGTTTACTGCTATGGGCCCTAATCCGCCTCTGGGCTTAGGCCTCTAAGCTTCATCAGTAAAGCACCATCTTCTTGTCTTCACGGACTTCAGTATGGTTGAGCGTGAACTGGCCCCTCCTGGGCGGTTTATACTCAGTAGTTATATCCTCAACACCCCCTATGCTTCACCGATGAAGTAATGGATCATGAATTCCCAGAAGGGTTTAAACCCGTGAACATCGAATCATATGATGGTACAATAGACCCCGCAATATGGATTGAAGATTTCCTTCTCCACATGCACATGGCCCGCGGTGATGATCTACATGCCATCAAGTACCTCCCACTAAAACTCAAAGGACCGGCTCGACATTGGCCGAATAGCCTGCCGGCAAACTCCATTGGCAGATGGGAGAACTTGGAAGATGCATTCTTGACAACTTCCAGGGAACTTATGTGCGACCACCGGATGCTGATGATTTAAGTAACATAACCCAACAGCCCGGATAGTCAGCCAGGAAATTCTGGACTCGGTTCCTAACTAAAAAGAACCAAATTGTCGACTGTCCGGATGCCGAAACCTTAGCGGCCTTTAAGCATAAAAATCCGTGATGAATGGCTCGCCCGACACCTCAGCCAAGAGAAGCCGAAGTCCATGTCAGCCCTCACGACACTCATGACCCGCTTCTGTGCGGGCGAGGACAGCTGGCTGGCTCGCAGCAACAGCACATCAAGAAATCCTGGCACTTCCGATACCAGAGATAGCAACGGAAAACCACGACGCAACAGACATAAACGTCGCAACAATGGTGACAACGCCGAAGACACGATAGTCAATGCCGGATTCAATGGCTATAAGTCCGGTCGGCGGAAAAAGCCATTCAAAAGAAACAATCCAGGCCCGTCCAGTTTGGACCGCATACTCGATCGCTCGTGTCAAATTCACGGCACCCCCGATAAACCAGCCAACCACACCAACAGAGAATGTTGGGTGTTCAAACAGGCCGGCAAGTTGAATGTTGAAAACAAGGAAAAGGGGCTGCATAGCGACAACGACGAAGAGCCCCGGCCGCCGAACACAGGAGGATAGAAGAAATTCCCTCCCCAAGTGAAAACGGTGAACATGATATACGCAACCCATATCCCCAAGCGGGAACGGAAGCGTGCACTAAGGGACATCTATGCGATGGGGCCAGTTGCCCCAAAGTTCAACCCATGGTCTTCTTGTCCGACCACTTTCGATCGTAGGGACCATCCTACCAGTACCCATCATGGCAGTTCTGCCACATTGGTCCTTGACCCCATCATTGACGGATTCCACCTCACAAGAGTCCTTATGGACGGTGGTAGCAGCCTGAACCTGCTCTATCAGGATACAGTGTGCAAAATGGGTGTCGACCCCTCAAGGATCAAACCCACAAAAACCACCTTTAAATGTGTCATACCAGGTGTAGAGGCCTGTTGCACGGGCTCAATCACACTGGAAGTGGTCTTCGGATCGCTGGATAATTTCCGAAGCAAAGAGTTAATCTTCGATATCGTCCCCTTCCGAAGTGGCTATTGCGCACTGCTCGGACGAACCACATTCGCCAGATTCAACGCGGTACCGCATTTTGCATACTTAAAGCTCAAAATGCCAGGACCTCGCGGGGTTATACCAGTTAATGGAAACACAAAGCGCTCCTTCCATACGGAAGAGCACACTGCGGCCCTCGGAGCAGAAGTTCAAAGCAGCCTTTTAGGTAGACCGCCAATTCGGCAGCAAAACCACCGGACACCGTCAAGTGAGTCCGGAGTACCCTGCAACAGGATCATCCGGCATGACCAGAGCTTGCCTAGCAATTTGGCCTCCGCCTTGTCCCAGTCAAGCGGCAAAATTTGTGCCGCGCGTACATAATTACGCACTCAAAATACCATGGGCATAGGCGGAGGCACGGCTATCCGCAATGCGGCTCAACCGCCTCAGGATCCGTATATCTTCACACCTTTTTCTTTTCAGGAGGCCCTCCCGATAGTCCGATCATCGGACATATAACGGGGTGGAAACACCAAGGAGACAAGAAGCTTTGGCGTACAAGGGAATCCCCAGGTGGTCTCTGATAACGATCGTTATACCTATTTTACATACCCACATGCAGCTTACCCTTGGCCAGGACATGTCAAATAGTTCTATTTTGCTTATCACGTTACTTGTATACATACGCTTTGACGTATTATTTAAATAACAATGGATAATAATGTACAGCGTTAGCTTACTATTACATTTCTTTATACTTTCCTTTACTGCTTATTTATTACAAATTGCACCCGTACATTTTGGTACGTCCGGCTCACCAGGGGCTTCAGTATACCCCATAACACGGCAAGAAAAGTCCGAACACTTTCGACAGTGCGGCACCCCGAACTTATAGCACTATATGCATTAGCTCTGAATCATGTCTTGGGTCAATAGTTGGGTTTGCCCGGCTCCCTTGTTTTGGTACCTTACGTTCCGCTATATCAGCTAAGGTAGCACAGGGAGAACTATTGCAATTGTGTCCCGGTTCTTCCGGACGAGCACCTCAGTAGAGAAAGCCGAAAACTGACTGTCATGATGAGGCGAGAGCTGGTCGCTGTTCGAGAGGTCTCAAATCCTTAAAGATTTTTTTCGCTTCGGGCGAGGAATCGGCCTTGTCCGATTTAGGCGTGCATAGTGCCCCAAGTTTGGTCTTCTGAATACTAGGGGCTTCGCCAAAATTTAAAATTGTAGACTTCTATGGCTAAGTGAGAGTGATAAAGCTGTATAGTCCGATTGCCTTATTCGCTGCGCTAAACACCTCCTTAAAGGACCAAAAAAAAATGGATAAAGAGTGTTTAGATTTATCCCGAACACCCCAGTACTAATTACATGGGGGCAGAAGCCGATGACTGGCCAACTCCCAGACTTCATAAACGGCCGCACAGAAGGTAATATTTTAAATCAACAAGCGTTATATAGCGCACGTGAACTCGTTTTCATATTACAGGATGACATAAGTACATTCATTCAAATATTACATCCTTAGCATGTTCCTCCGCCATGAGGAGGGCACCTTGTCATAATATTGTTCGGGGTGGCGATGCTCCTTGCCCTTCGGCGGCCCCTCCGTCACCAGCTTCTCGGCGTCCATCTTCGCCCAGTGCACTTTTGCACGGGCCAAGGCCCTGCGCGCACCTTCAATGCAGACGGACCGCTTAATGACTTCAAGCCGCGGACAGGCATTTACCATCCGCTTTACAAGGCCGAAGTAGCTGCTGGGTAGGGGCTCGCCAGGCCACAGCCAGACTATGAAGTCCTTCATGGCTAGTTCGGCCGCCTTGTGTAGTTCAACTAGTTGCTTCAGCTGGTCGCTCAAGGGCATCGGATGTTCGGTCCCAATATACTAGGACCAGAACAACTTCTCCGTCGAGTTCCCTTCTTCGGCACGGTAGAACTCCACGGCATCCGATATGCTGCGCGGCAGATCTGCGAACGCTCCTGGAGAGCTCCGAATTCGGGTAAGTAAAAGGAAAGTCTCCTTCACACGCTTGCTTTGCATAATGAATGCCTTACCCGCCGCTATCTTCTTGGCCGCCTGAATCTCCTAGAGGGCCTTTTGGGCTTTGGCCTTGGCGCCTTGCACGCTCTGGAGGGCCTTCGCAAGCTCGGACTCTTGCGTCTTGGAGTCACGCTCCAAGGACTCAAATTTTTTGACGAAGTCCTAGAGCTCTTGCTGGACCTCATCAACCCGAGCCTCCTGCTTCTCGCGCTCGGTGCGCTCCTTGGCCGCTTTTTCTTCGGCCTCGGACAGCGCCTTCTTAAGGGCCGCCACTTCGGTCGTGGCCCCTATTAAAATTCATGATGCTTCTATTAGCATCAACAATCTTTCCTTTATATGACACAGGGAGGGGGTATCGATTACCCTTGTTCTCCTTGAGCTGCCTCTTCACGAGGCCGAGCTCTTCCTCGTCCCGCCCCAGGTCCCGCTTCAGTCCGGAGACCTCCGCAGCGCGGGCGGCAGCGGCCAGCAGTGACGCCTGCTTATTCACATAGACATAATATGATTAAACTCCTGGGGATGATTATTTGATCCTCTGTTCGACCTTTCTTTCCGAACACCAAACAGAGCATCAAGGGCTACTGTCTATATTGTCATATTTTCTCATAATTTAATTACTTACCTGAAAGCCTGTTAGGAGGCTGGAGTAGGCTTCGGTCAATCTGCTTTTGGCGGACCGAACCTTCAGAATCACCGTACTCATAAGAGTACGGTGTTCTTCACCAAGGGAAGCACCCTGAAGCGCTTCCAGCAAGTTATCCGATGCCTCTGGATGGACAGAGGTCATCGGCACGGGTGGCTCGCCCCCCTTAGCAAGGGGCTGCCTGCCTGAATTCGGAACCACTGGAGGTTCTGGCGCAGTATCCGGCTAGGGGCGAAACTTACTGCGGCCCCCCTCATCAGAATCCATGGGGGCCTTCCCCTCCATGTGCCCGGCGTCGGGGATTTTGCCTTGGGGCGCCTCCAGAACTATCTCCTCCTGGCCCGGTATCCTCTGAGACAACACCTCGGTGTCGTCCGTGGGCCGGGGGGTGGTCGCCATCGGGAGCGAATCGCTATTCATCGCCGACGCGCTCAAAGACCCATCCGAGGAGGATAAGTCGATGCGAGCTTTAGACGGACTGCACGATCATATTTAACATGATAAGAAGCAATAAAGCAAAACATGCCAGAAGTATTATGGTATCCGAATACTTACGACTTCGCCAGGGGCTTATCCCTGGGCAGCCACTCCTCGTCGCTGTAGGCGACTACTGTGGAGTTGTCCGGAGGGAGGTTCCTTCCCTTCTTGGACCCTTCGTCCTCCCCAGACAGGGCAGCCTTCCTTTTCTTCTCCCCCTCGGTTTGGGGGGAGGGTTTTCCTCTTCCTCCTCCTCGTTTTTGTTGGAGGAGTGCGCCTCGGTGTCTCCGGACGATGAGTCCGACACCACCTTGCGGCGGAGACCTTTCCTGGTCCTCGTGGCCTTCTTCTTGGCCTTCTTCTTCGGCACCTCGTAAGGCACCGGAAACAGCATCTCTGTCAAGAGAGCTGTTGCTGGATCTTCGGGTAGTGGAGCTGGACAGTTGATCCGCTCCGCTGTCTCTACCCAGTCCTGTTAAATTGGTGTGGGGGCTTAGATTCCTCCCACAAACATACTGGGGAACGACACATCTTGTGAAATATAGAGAGCTTACCGGATTGGTGGGGCGCTTTGCGCTGAGTCCGCGATCCTAGGTAGTGGGAGGAGGTACTTCAGCGGCCTTGAACAGCACTTTCCAGACGTCTTTATGCGTCGTGTCGAAGAACTCTCGCAGCGTCTAGTGCTTGGCCGAATCGAACTCCCACATATTGAATGCCCGTCTTTGACACGGGAGGATCCGGCGGAAGAGCATGACCTGGACCACATTAACAAGCTTGATCTTCTTGCTTATCATATTTTTCACGCAATTCTGGAGTCCGGTCAGCTCCGCCGGCGCACCCTAGGGTAAGCCCTTCTTCTTCCAGGAGGTGAGCCGCATGGGGATGACAGATCGAAACTCGGGGGCTGCCACCCAGTTGGCGTCGTGCAGCTCGGTGATGTAGAACCACCCCGATTGCCACCCCTTCACGATCTCCACATAGGAGCCTTCGAGCCAAATGATGTTGGGCATATTGCCCACCATGGCGCCTCCGCACTCCGCTTGCTGGCCGACCACTATCTTCGGCTTCACGTTGAAGGTCTTCAACCACAGGCCGAAGTGGGGCTTGATGCGGAGGAAGGCCTCGCACGCGATGATAAACGCCGAGATGTTGAGGATGAAATTGGGGGCCAGATCGTGGAACTACAGCCCATAGTAGAACATGAGCCCGCGGACAAATGGGTGGTGGGGGAATCCCAGTCCGCGTACGAAGTGGGGAAGGAATACGACCCTCTCATGGGGTTCCGGAGTAGGAACGATCTGCCCTGCGTCCAGGAGAGCCGGTGCGCGATGTCTATGGCCAAGTATCCGGCCTCCCGGAGCTTCATGATGTCCTCCTCCGACGGAGGAGGCCATCCACTTGCCTACCCCTCCGGACATGTTTGCAATGGCTTTCCGGAGGAGGTGAGAACTTGGGCGCTGGAGCTCGAGCGTGCGAGAATGGATGAGTGAAGGAAGAAGAAGGCGTGGGTGAAAAAGGAGAATCCCTATCTCTTTATAAAGGCGGTAGAAACTGTGCGCCTCCCAACTTTCCCGTAAAATCGCTTATTCCCAAAGCGCCACAATTGATGGCGCGGTTGGGTTACCCACACCTGTATTGATGAGAATCCCGTGATAAGGGGACACGATCTCTGCTTCGACAAGACGTGCCAAGGAAACCGCCTCGCAATACATGCAGTAGTTGGTTGAGAAAAATGGTTCGAATAATGACCGGGCCATGGCATGATGTCACGCCATGAAAAGTTGTCAGCAGATTAGATTTGTGGAATATTGTGCTCTCTACGGTGGAATATTGTGCAGAGTCGGACACGATCCTCGTGTTCAAAATCTTCTATGGAGTATTCAGAGAAGGAACCCGCCTTGCAATGCCGAAGACGATCTGTGCGCCGGACTCATCGTCATGGAAGCCTGGTTCAGGGGCTACTGAGGGAGTCCTGGATTAGGGGGTCCTCGGACAACCGGACTATATACTTTGGCCGGACTATTGGACTATGTAGATACAAGATTGAAGACTTCGTCCCGTGTCCGGGTGGGACTCTCCTTTGCGTGGAAGGCAAGCTTGGCAATTCGGATATGTAGATCTCCTTCTCTGTAAACGACTCTGTGTAACCCTAGCCCCCTCCGGTGTCTATATAAACTGGAGGGTTTAGTCCGTAGGACAACATACAATCATAATCATGGGCTAGCTTCTAGGGTTTAGCCTCTACGATCTCGTGGTAGATAAATTCTTCTAATACTCATATCCTCAAGATCAATCAAGCAGGAAGTAGGGTATTACCTCCATCGAGAGGGCCCGAACCTGGGTAAACATCGTGTCCCCCGCCTCCTGTTACCATTAGCCTTAGACGCACAGTTCGGGACCTCCTACCTGAGATCCGCCAGTTTTGACACCGACACTTGTCCCTGGGCTCCCACTCCTCGCCGTTGTAGGTGGCTGTGGTGGAATGGTCCGGAAGGAAGGTTTTTCCCTTCGTGGATACCTCGGCCTCCCCAGGTGGGGCGGCCTTCCTCTTCTTTCTCCCCCCGGTGGGGGGGGAGGGATTTCCCCCTCCTCCTCGTCGTCTTCGGAGGAGGAGGGCGTCTCGGTGTCGTCGGACATCGCGTCCGATGCAACCTTGCGCCGGAGACCTTCTCTGGTCCACGCGACCTTCTTCTTGGCCTTCTTATCCGGCACGTCATAGGGCACCGGCAACAGCATCTTCGTCATAAGAGGTGATTCTGGGTCTTCAGGTAGCGGAGCTGGACAGTCAATCCGCTCTGCTATCGCTACCCAGGCCTGTGAAATTGGCATGGAGGCTTAGATTCCTCCCGTGGATGTGCTGGCAAAAGGCATATCTTGCAAAATATGAAAACTTGCCGGATTGGCTGGGCGCTTTGCGCTGAGTCCGCGATCTTCGATTATGGGCGTTGGTACCTCGGTGGCCTCAAAGAGCACCTTCCAGATGTCTTCGTGCGTCATGCCAAAGAGCTCTTGCAACGTCTGGTGTTCAGCCGGGTCGAACTCCCACAGATTGCAAACCCGTCTCTAACACGAAGGATCCGGCGGAGGAGCATAACCTGGACTACGTTGACAAGCTTGATTTTCTTGCTTATCATATTCCGAACGCAGGTCTAAAGTCCGGTCAGCTCTTCCACTGAGCCCCAGGCTAAGCCCTTGTATTTCCAAGAGGTGAGCTGCATGGGGACGCCGGATAGAAATTCGGGGGTCACCGCCCACTTGGCACCACGCGGCTCGGTGATGTAGAACCACCCCGATTGCCACCCCTTCACGGTCTCCATGAAGGAGCCTTGGGCCAGGTGACATTGGGCATCTTGCCCACCATGGCGCCCCCGCACTCCGCTTGTTGGCCGCCCACCACCTTTGGCTTCACGTTGAAGGTCTTCAGCCATAGGCCGAAGTGGGGCGTAATGCGGTGGAAGGCCTCGCACACGACGATGAACGCCGAGATGTTGAGGATGAAGTTGGGGGCCATATCATGGAAATCCAGCCCGTAGTAGAACATTAGTCCGCGGACGAATGGGTGGAGGGGGAATCCCAGCTCGCCGACGAAGTGAGAAAGGAATACTACCCTTTCCTCCGGTTTCGGGGTAGGGATGATCCACCCTTCGGCCAGAAGCCGATGCCCGATGTTTGCGGACAGGTATCCGGCCTCCCGAAGCTTCGTGATGTCCTCCTCCGTAACGAAGGAGGCCATCCACTTGCTTCCCGCTCCGAACATGCTCGGAATGATTTTGAGGAGAAGGTGAAAGCTTGGGCATTGGAGCTCGAGAATGGATGAGCAGAGGAAGAAGAAGGCGTGGGTGAAAAAGGGGAATCCTTATCTCTTTATAAAGGTGGTAGAAATATGCGCCTCCCCTCTTGCCCTGTAAACTCGCTTATTCCCCAAGCGCCGTGTTGATGGCGCGGTTGGGTTACCCACACCCGTATTGATGAGAATCACGTGATAAGGGGACACGATCTCTGCTTCGACAAGACGTGCCAATAAAACCGCCTCGCAAGATGTGCAGTAGCAGGTCGAGAAAACGGTTCGAATAATGACCAGGCCGCGGCATTATGTCACGCTATGAAAAGTTGTCAGCAGATTAGACTCGTGGAATATTGTGCTCTCTACGATGGTATGTGGAATTTGTTTTGCAGTGCTGGACACGATTCTTGTGTTCAAGATCTTCTTTGGAGTATTCGGAGAAGGAACCCGCCTTGCAATGCCGAAGACAATCTGCGCGCCGGACTCATCGTCATTGAAGCCTGGTTCAGGGGCTACTGAGGGAGTCCTGGATTAGGGGGTCCTCGGACAGCCAGACTATATGCTTATGTCGGACTGTTGGACTATGAAGATACAAGATTGAAGACTTCGTCCCGTGTCCGGGTGGGACTCTCCTTTGCATGGAAGGCAAGCTTGGCAATTCAGATATGTAGATTCCCTTCTCTTTAACCGACTCTGTGTAACCCTAGCCCCCTCCGGTGTCTATATAAACCGGAGGGTTTAGTCGTAGGACAACAACAATCATAATCATAGGCTAGCTTCTAGGGTTAGCCTCTACGATCTCGTGGTAGATCAACTCTTGTAATACTCATATCATCAAGATCAATCAAGCAGGAAGTACGGTATTACCTCCATAGAGAGGGCCTGAACTTGGGTAAACATTATGTCCCCCGCCTCCTGTTACCATTAGCCTTAGACGCATAGTTCGGGACCTGTCATGGAATTAACACGTCAGATGTCCTCGTGAAAGGACTTAGTCGTAGAGCCATCACGATGGGTTAGCTTGAAGGGGTTAAACTGGACAAGGGACATAGGAGTTTTATACTAGTTCGGCCCCTTCGATGAAGGTAAAAGCCTACGTCTAGTTGTGATGGGATTGATTGGGTTTTGATGACCGGGGAGCAAATACGCTTTGCCTGGGTCTCGAGTTGTTGTTTCCTGTCCCAGAACCTCCACCGGGTCATCCTTTCATATACATAGGTTGACGCCCGGCAGGTCTACAGAGTCCCGAGGCCGACTTATACAAGTGTCCGGCTCGGTCTCTCCTTTCCTAGAGTACAATACAACTTACATAACCATGGCGGTTTACCACTATGGGCCCTAATCCGCCTTTGGGCTCCGGGCCTCTAAGTTTCATTAGTAAAATGCCATCTTCAGATCACCGTGGGCTTCAATATAGTTGACGGTGAACCGGGCCCTCCTGGCCGGTTTACGCTCAGTAGTTATATCCCCAACATTAGGCCCCAGATTGATTTTAACCTGTTCATGTCAGTCTTCAATACTTAAAGAAATTATGTGAACATCTCCTTATATTCTCGTAAACCGCCATGATGTCTTCTCCTATAAACTTTGTTAAACCGCCGTGACATCATCCTCTGGACACAGTAATGGATCATCATGACATCATCTCTGTATAAAAAAGATTAAAAAGATTCCCTTTATTAATGGTATCCCGAAGATCGAGGCGACAGGCGCGCCCTCTTTGCCGCTTCAGGCTCCTCGATTCTTGCGCCTGCCACTTATCCATTTCTCCTTATAAATAAAGCCGGTGGGTCTTCCCATTCTCTCCCCTGCCTCTTCTTCTTCCTCTCGCGAACCCCTACCGCTCGAGCTCCGCCGCCGCCATAGAGCGCATAGTCGTCTTCGTCCCTGGCCGCTGCATCACCCTGAATTGAACCAGAGCTCACGGCATCCCTTTTCAGCACTAGTAAATCTTCCTTCTTTGTAAAGAATCCTTAGTAGAGCGCACAGCCTTCTCTGTTCTGCTTAACGCCATTATAGGTCGCGGAAATTTTTCTTTATTGAAGCATGGTTGATCAAAATTAATTTCATCATTGTGTGAAACCTGTTTCTGTCAACACTTAGTAGATTTTCATCTCTGGCTCCTCCACCTAAGGGCGGTTTAAACCTTTAGTAGTTGGTAATCCGCCATATATCATTATTCCTCACTTTAAACCGCCATCTTGATTTGAATAGCAATTTCCGGTTTATCTCACATATATGCTTTGATCAAATTTCCCGGTTTAACACCAATTAATACACTTGAACCGTCAATCGTAAACCGGCCTTCGTTTTACCTTTACAGTTTGCTGTCCAAGATGACCAAACAATTCTCCGCTTGCAACTGGGTTCCGTCCCGGATCACGGAAACGCAAATCAACGGATATGTTGTAACGGGTGCTTTAGCTTCAAAAAATGTCCTTCACTGGCGAGTTCCCGGTCCTGAGTGCCCTCCTGAACCTCAAGATGGAGAAGTGATTGTATTTATGCAGCACTTAGACCAAGGATTCAGCCCTCCCAGATCAAAGTTCTTCCGGGATGTCCTTGCTAGTTTTCAACTCCATCCTCAGGATATTGGACCAAATTCTGTGTCCAACATATGCAACTTCCAAGTATTCTGCGAGGTTTACCTTCAAGAGAAACCAACCGTTGAGCTCTTCAGAGATTTCTTCCACTTAAACCGCCGCACTGAGTTCTCTGACGGCCCCAATAATGAACTTGGTGGTGTTTCAATCCAAAAGAGAAAGGAAGTTGATTTCCCTCATGCTAAGCACCACAACCACCCTAAAGATTGGAACCAAACATGGTTTTACTGTAAAAATACTGCCCCTGCCGGAGAAAATCCCTTGCCGGATTACCGCACTCACCGGCTTAGCAATGGCCATCCCCTTCCTCAACGGCTCACAGCCAAGGAACGACAGGCTTATGCACCTCAACCCGCCAAGCTCTAGGGTCTCCTAGCCAACGGTTTGACTGGTGTTGACCTCATTCGCTGTTGGGTTGCGTGGCGTGTCCTTCCTTTAAGCCGCCGCCCCGGATTGTTGCATGAGTACACCTATCAAGGATCCTCTCCGGTTTAATGAGATAGAAATGACTGATGATGAAGTCACCGAATCAGTGAAGAAGATGCTAGACGAACCAATCGCCGCATGCAGCCAAACCGGGCTGGCCCCCTTTTACACCGCCAACAAACCGCCAGCGGTAAGATTTTAACCTTGTGCTTTCTTGATCGGCCTCCGCTTTAAGATTGTTCTAATAAACCTTTGTTTAATTTTCCAAGCCAATAGCTCCTTTTGGAAAAGGAAAGCTTCAGACAAACCGGCAAGGGCTCCTCGTGCTAAGAGCAAAGTTATTAAGACAGCAGCCAAGAAGAAAACCGGTGAAACTGCTGATCCGCCCGAAGATGTTGAAGATTCGGATCAAGAGGTAGAACTTGACTCCCTTGGCTCCCTTTTTATACATCTTATTAACAATGACTATTATCAGGATGATGCGGAGGTCAGCCGTGCAGACCATGTTGAGGTAATCTCTCTTTCCTCCGATTCAGATCTTGTGCCGGTTCAAAGATTTCGCCGTGCAGTTCGGAAAGTGAAATACTCTCACCCTCTTTCTTATTTGGATCGAAAATTTTCTTTGAAGACACAGCAACCTGAAGGGCGTCACACAACCCGACACAGTCGCCAGCAAGTCACCTCTTCTGGTTTACCGGACACACTAACTCGGAAGCATCGTCCGGAGGTTACTTGTTCCCCCGAAAAACTTTATCCTTTGAAGGGTTTCTTCCGATACCCACTCAATCCGTCTGATCCGAATTATTAGGTGTCTTCCAATTCGTCTGGTGGTTCATCAACCACTCAGCTGCCTCCCCTTAAAACCGTCCCTGGGTAAGCGTACTGCTTTTCGATTTGTTTCCTCATGTGTCGGTTTATCATACTAATCTTTATTTTGATGTAGTAGCGCCAAGGCCCGATTGAGCAAGAAAGCCAAGACCAGCGGCCCCACTAACGATGTTGAATCGGAGAAGACCCCAGAAAATGCTGGTGAAAATCCTGATATTGTCATGGATGACTCTGCCCCGCAAGACCCAACTACTGATGCTAATCCGCCAAAGGCTGACCCGGCTACACATGTTGATACATCAAGTCCATGTGCCACGCCTCCAAGTCCAGTTGCTGATCCGCTGAGTTCAGC
Source organism: Triticum timopheevii (assembly GCA_963921465.1). Lineage (NCBI taxonomy): Eukaryota > Viridiplantae > Streptophyta > Magnoliopsida > Poales > Poaceae > Triticum > Triticum timopheevii. Next base: position 97,283,292 of record OY997264.1, on the reverse strand, counting down.
TGCTAATCCGCCAAGCCCTGCTGCCAATCCGCCAATCCCAGCCAAAGATAATGTCAATCCATCGAGCCCAGCCAAAGATGATGATGATGATGTTATTGTCACTGGCACTGCTTATACCGCCCCAGGAAATCCAGTTGCTTTATCGAAACATACTCCCAAGGACGAATTTGGTGCTATGGGCAAGGGGAAAGGGAAGACCGGTTTGTCAAGCTATGTTAACCTTTCTGCTCAGGATCTTCATTCAGGATTCTTGAACCGGCTTTACTCCAGCCGATATTATGAGGCCGGTTTGGTGAATCTGATGAAGGAATGCTATGAGGTAATCTTCCACACACCTTCATATTTATTCTGTACACTCATTGTATTGTAGCCCCCAAGGGTCTGTTGATCTCTTGAAGATAAACCAGGACTTTAAAGATAAAGAACACTTCGACTTCGTAGCCCCCAAGGGTCGGTTTGTCTTGTGAAGACAAACCGGGACTATTGTATTCCATACTGTACTTTGTTGACTTTCCTTGCTTGTGTATTTTCTTGATCAAACACACATTAGCCCCCAAGTGCCAAGATTAAAACTTGTATTGATCCTTGGGACTTCAAACAATCAGTAATAAAGAAGCAATCCGCATTAGCCCCCAAGTGCCAAGTGTATAACTTGTTATATGCTTGGGACTTTTGATAAATTATTTACATGCTCCTCATCTTACTGTGGCAAGCTGCTATAAATCACCAAGGTTCTCAAATTGCCGATCTTCAAGAGAACATCAAGTCCCAACAAGCAGAAACGTCCAAGGCCAAAGATGAGCTTAAAACCGCTTTGGCAGCCATGGAACAGCTTAAAGAAGGGTTCAAGATGGAGCGTGCCAACTGGGAGACTGAAAAGAATGCATTGCTAAAGCGAGCGGAAGACGCCGAGTCGGCTCTTAAACCGGTGGCGGTAGAGCTAACTGGGTTGAAGCACCAAGTGAATGCCATGACTTCTGCAGTATTTGGTAAGTACTCTTGCCAAGGCTTCTTGAATGACCATCTTTGTAATTTGCCGGTTTAACATGAAATTCTTAAACCGTTGTAGGTGGCCGCATTGCTCATCTGGGCTCTGACATGAGGATGAAGCTGAAGGCAACATATACTCAGATTGAACAACTATATACCGGTGCCCAACGGGTTATCTGTGCAGCCTCATACAACAATCCGGCCCCAACATTGATCAATGACACTCTAGCAAGGTTATCCATGACGCCAGAACAGATAGAAGAGATGAAGCGATCCGCTGCCAGGGCTGGTGCTTTGTTGGCACTTACTCGAGCCAAAGCATGGATAGCTGACCTAGATCTGGTTGATATCGCCAAGGGCTTTCTTAGTGAACAAGAAAACAGGGCAGAGTTTGATGACGAAGCCCTCAAAAATGTGACAAGGGAGATGCGTCCTCTGGCGAGTCAATTGGCAGAAGAAGCAAACTTGACTGTTCACCGGTCCTTCTATGATGCCAACAACAAACGGATTGACACTGTCATGCCGGAAGTGCAAAATCTTATCCCGCTAATCCGTAAGCACACTTACGCCCCTGACATTGATCCATCCGAACTTATAAGTGAAGAGGCTATCTTTTAGGCTTTAACCCGGATTGACTGGACCACTGTTGACTTCCAGCCACCTGATGGGGAGGAGCGGGCTAAACAGATGCCAGATGATCCATCAACTTCACGTCAACATGGTGATGAGGCCTTATCCGGCAATCTGGTTGACGCTTTATAAACTTTGTTCTGTGGAAAGAACAATTCCGTATTTTGGGCCTTAAAGCGCCTTATAATAGGCTAGTTAAAATACTTTGATATGCTGCCATCGTGCACTGGGATATACTTTGTTTGATCCACCATGCCAATTTCAGTGCTGGCTTATATATCTTCATGATATTAGGCAATCCCTATGTCTGCATAAAAAGATCTGTCCGGGCAGTTTACCGCTGGACGGGTCGTAATACCCAAGATAAAGCCTGGCTAATAACCAAAGCAGAATAAATATGAAATAACTCATACATGTGATATGAAATCACTTAGTAAGGGTGAAAACCCAAATCTTGAACTGTTATAACCCTTACCCTATAATGATGTTATAAATAAGTCATGTCGGGTTACGATGAACACCAGATGATCAAACTGGTGACATATAGTCAAAGCCGGGCCGGGTTTTGTAAACACCGATTTGATAAGATGGTCTGACAACTTATAGTTGAAAGCCAAGCCGGGTTAACAAACACCGGGTTAACATGATGACTGAAAAGCCACACCGGGCCAAAGGACACCGGTTAAAGATAAACTCATCAAAAGGTGAAAACTTGGCAAAAAAGCAAACAAGAAGCCAAGTAGTCAAGGCTTTTCAAGGGCTGCCAGGCCCAAATTCGAGGCTTTTCATGGGCAGCCAGGCCACTGAGTTAAACCATTTTGCAAAGCCTTTTAAGATGGGCCTCCAACTAACCAATCGTTGTTTTAACTTTGACAAGTTCAGGGTCTGTATAAGATTGACTTGTCAAACGTTCGGCGGGTCGTGCCAGGATTACCTAGATAGGAGTGGCTTACTTGATGAAGGAAGGTTAACCCGGGGTTTTAGTTGAATACACCTGGCTTCCAAGCCATGGGTCGATACCCAATTACAAGGGTCCCTTCAAACTCTTTGTTGCTTTTCGCAAAGAGCCCCCAAGTAACTTTGTGAGCTGTGCTCAATGGGTGCCTATGTTTGAGCTGTGCATAACATCCAGACTCTCTTTAGCCCCTTGGGTGTGAAGCTCCCAAGCTGTTTTGTGGCATGATAGCCGGTTTAACAGGTAGTACTTCGCTTTGTCAGCTGAAGCCCCCATGTAAACAAAGAGATTTGAAGGAAAAACGGCAGAGGCCCTGCTTAAAGCAAGGATGCCGGTTTATTATATTGATCATAATATATATATTGTTGAAATATGTACATAAGAAAAGCTATGGCTCAAGTGTAATAAGGCCGAAGGATAGCTATGTTCCACGGCCGCCGAGTCTCCTCCTCAAAACTGCGTGAGTCTTCTTGAACGTTAATGAGGTAGTATGATCCGTTGTGCAGATTTTTGCTGACCACAAAGGGTCCTTCCCAAGGTGGGATAACTTGTGCATATCGGTCTGATCCTGGATGAGCCGGAGCACTAAGTCGCCTTCTTGAAAGATTCTTGTCTTAATCCGGCGGCTATGATAACGCTGCAGGTCTTGTTGATAAACCGCCGATCGAGCCAAAGCCATGTTCCATTTCTCATCTAACAGGTCCAGCGCCTCTTGGCGTGCTTGTTCATTATCCGCTTCAACATAATTGGCAACCCGGGGCGAATCATGACGAATATCACTTGGGAGGACGGCCTCAGCCCCGTAAACCATGAAGAAAGGTGTGTAACCCGTAGATCGGTTCGGGGTGGTGTTTATACTCCATAACACAGATGGTAATTCCTCCACCCAACAACCCGGCGTCCGTTTCAAAGGAACGATGAGCCAGGCCTTGATACCCTTCAGGATTTCTTGATTCGCCCTCTCAGCTTGACCATTGGATTGGGGATGAGCCACAGACGCTACATCAAGCCGGATGTGCTCTCGTTGACAAAACTCCTCCATCTCACCTTTAGAAAGGTTCGTGCCATTATCTGTAATGATGTTGTGTGGAAAACCAAAACGAAAAATGATCTTTTTGAGAAATTGAACCGCCGTGGCTGCATCACACTTGCTGACGGGCTCCACTTCAACCCATTTAGTGAACTTGTCAACCGCTACCAACAGATGGGTCTTCTTATCCTGGGAGCGCTTAAAAGTTCCCACCATATCAAGCCCCCAAGTGGCAAACGACCAAGTGATAGGAATCATCCATAGCTCCTGAGCCGGAACATGAGCTCGATGTGAAAATTTCTGACAAACGTCACACCGCTTTACCAGATCCTCCGCATCAGCATGAGCTGTCAACCAATAGAACCCATGACGAAAAGCTTTAGCCACCAGGGACTTTGAACCGGCATGGTGACCACAATCCCCTTCATGGATTTCACGTACAATCTCTTGTCCTTCTTCAGGAGAAATACAACGTTGGAATACGCCTGAAACACTGCAATGGTGTAACTCGCCATTGTGAATAACCATGGACTTGGACCGCCGGATTATCTGTCTGGCGAAGACCTCATCATCTGGTAACTCGCCCCGGTTCATATACACCAAATATGGAACCGTCCAATCCGGAGTGGTATGTAAAGCAGCCACCAATTGGGCCTCTGGATCAGGAACAGCTAAATCCTCCTCTGTAGGCAACTTAACAGACGGGTTATGCAAGATATCTAAAAAGGTATTGGGTGGTACCGGTTTACGCTGAGATCCCAGCCGACTTAAAGCATCTGCTGCTTCATTTTTGCGCCGGTCAATGTGCTCAACCTGATAACCCTTAAAGTGACCTGCCACAATATCCACCTCGCGTCTATAAGCCGCCATGAGCGGATCCTTAGAATCCTAAGCACCAGAAACTTGCTGAGCCACTAGATCAGAATCTCCAAAACAGCGAACCCGGCTTAAGTTCATCTCCTTAGCCACACGGAGACCATGGAGTAAGGCCTCATACTCAGCTGCATTGTTAGTACAAGGAAACATTAAGCGGAGAACATAAAAAATTTTATCACCTCGAGGGGAAGTAAGAACAACTCCAGCCCCCGAGCCTTCCAATTGCCTGGATCCATCAAAGTGAACGGTCCAGTATGTATTATTCGGTTTTTCCTCTGGTGCCTGCAACTCGGTCCAATCATTGATGAAGTCAACAAGCGCCTGTGACTTGATTGATGTCCGAGGCATATACCTCAATCCGTGCGGGCCAAGCTCAATTGCCCACTTTGCAACCCGGCCAGTTGCCTCCCTGTTCTCAATTATACCGCCCAAAGGAGTTGAACTGACCACTTTAATGGGATGGCCTTGAAAGTATTGTTTGAGCTTCCGACTTGCCATAAAAACCCCATAAACCAGCTTCTGCCAATGCGGATACTGTTGCTTTGACTCGATAAGTACTTCGCTGATATAGTAAACCGGCCATTGAACCGGATATTCCTTACAAGCCTCCTTGCGCTCCACCACAATTGCCACGCTGACAGCATGGGCATTAGCAGCCACATACAATAACAAGGGCTCTTTGTCAACCGGAGCAGCAAGAACCGGCGGTTCAACCAACTGCCGCTTTAAGTCCTCAAATGCCGCATTAGCTGCGTCACTCCAGACGAAATCGTCTGTCTTTTTCAACATCTGATACAAAGGAATCGCCTTCTCTCCCAAATGGCTGATAAACCGGCTAAGGACTGCAATTCGACCCGCTAGACGCTGAACATCATTGATACACTTCGGTTTAGCCAAAGATGTAATCGCTTTGATTTTTTCCGGATTAGCCTCAATGCCTCTGTTGGACACCAGAAAGCCAAAGAGCTTGCCTGCCGGAACACCAAAAACACACTTGTCCGGATTAAGCATCATCTTGTAAACCCGAAGATTGTCAAACGTTTCCTTGAGGTCATCTATCAAGGTTTCCTTCTTCTTGGATTTTACCACAATGTCATCCACATAGGCATGAACATTACGCCCAATCTGCGTGTGAAGACAATTTTGCACACAGCGCTGATAAGTTGCCTAGGCACTTTTGAGCCCAAAGGGCATAGAAACATAGCAGAAGGCTCCAAAGGGAGTGATGAAGGCTGTCTTCTCCTGGTCCTTCACTGCCATTTTAATATGATGATAACCTGAATAAGCATCCAAGAAGCTCAAGTGCTCACAACCCGCCGTCGCATCAATAATCTGATCAATACGCGGGAGAGCAAAAGGATCTGCCGGACAAGCCTTGTTCAAATCTGTGTAGTCCACACACATACGCCAAGTGCCGTTTTTCTTAAGAACAAGCACCGGATTAGACAACCACTCGGGGTGAAATACTTCGACGATAAATCCAGCAGCCAACAGCCAGGCTACCTCTTCACCAATGGCCTTGCGTCTTTCCTCGTTAAAGCAGCAAAGAAATTGCTTGACCGGTTTAAACTTGGGATCAATATTGAGAGTGTGCTCAACGAGTTCCCTCGGTACACCTGGCATGTCAGAAGGCTTCCATGCAAAAATGTCCCGGTTCTCACGGATGAACTCGATGAGCGCGCTTTCCTATTTTGGATCCAGATTGATGCTGATGCTAAACTGTTTGGATGAATCGCCAGGAACAAAGTCAACAAGTTTAGTCTCATCAGCCGGTTTGAACTTCAGGGTCGGGTCATGCTCAGTGGTGGGCTTCTTCAGAGGGGTCATGTCTGTCGGGTCAACATTGTTTTTATAAAACTTCAGCTCCTCTATAGCACAAACCGACTCAGCATAAGCCGCAATCCCTTCTTCACAATCCAATGCGATCTTTCGACTTCCATGTACTGTTATAGTACCCTTATGACCCGGCATTTTGAGTTGTAAATAGATGTAGCAGGGCCTCGCCATGAATTTTGCGTAAGCCGGCCGTCCAAATAGTGCGTGATACGGGCTCTGGATTCTCGCCACTTCAAAGGTCAATTTTTCAAACCTGGAATCATGCTCATCTCCAAACACAACCTCTAAAGAGATCTTGCCAACAGGATATGCCGATTTACCTGGTACTACACCATGAAAAACAGTGTTGGATGGTTTAAGACTCTTGTCTGTCAACCCCATGCAACAAAAAGTCTCATAGTACAGGATGTTGATACTGCTCCCTCCATCCATCAGGACTTTAGTAAACTTGTAACCTCCCACCTGAGGTGCTACCACCAAAGCCAGATAACCCGGATTATCAACCCGGGGCGGATGATCCTCTCTGCTCCACACAATGGGCTGCTCAGACCACCGCAAATAACGTGGCACTGCCGGTTCAACAGCATTAACTGCCCTTTTGTGAAGCTTCTGATCGCGCTTACACAGGCTAGTAGTGAACACATGATACTGCCCACCATTCAACTGCTTGGGGTGACTTTGATAACCTGACTGCTGTTGATTTCCTTGATTATTCTATTGGCTATCACCACCTTGGTTATTCTGGTTGCCCTGATTATTCTGAAATCCAGAGTTTGAACCGCCACCACCATGAAAACCTGGACCTGAACCGCCCGACGGACCCTGATCATACCAGAAGAGATCAGAATTTTTGAACTCCTTCAGAATATAACAATCTTTCCAAAGATGTGTGGCAGGGGCCTCCTTGGTCCCATGCTTTGGGCAGGGCTGGTTTAACAAACGCTCCAGATTCATCCCTCCACCGCGCTGGGGCGCTTTACCTTTACGATGCTACATTATGGTGTTAGCCACAAGATCTGAAGTATCTGCCTTGCGCTTACCATTATTCCCATGGCCTCCTTGGTTGTGATGTTGTCACTTTGCACCACCGTTCTTCTTTCCCTTCTCCGGTTTCTCCTCATCGGAATCGGGATCCTTGGTATTATCAGAATCGGCATATTTGACCAAGGTTGCCATAAGGGTTCCCATGTCATTGCAGTGGCGCTTGAGCCATCCCAACTTCATCTTTAGTGACTTAAACCGGCAATTACGCTCCAGCGTTATGATTGCTTGACCAGCATTAATCCGGTCTGACGAATGCAAAACTTCCGAAACCTAGCGCACCCAATGAGTTGTTGACTCGTTCTCCCCTTGAACACAGGCATCCAGATCCATAATGGACATAGGCTGTTTGCATGTGTCTTTGAAATTGGCTATAAATCGGGCCTTCAATTGATCCCATGACTCGATGGAGTTGGCTGGTAGGATTTTCAACCAAGTAAGGGCTGTCCCTTCCAACATCATCGTGAAGTACTTTGCACAGGCCGATTCATCCACATCCAGCATCTCCATTGCCATCTCATAACTCTCGACCCACGCCTCAGGCGGCTGATCTGCGGCGTAATTAGGCACCTTACGTGGACCCTTGAAATCCTTGGGCAGTCGCACATTACGGAGAGCCGGAATGAGACACGGCACTCCCCAGGAACTAAAGGCAAGTCTGGTGCCTCGGTCTACTGATGTCGCTTGCTGAACCGGGGCGGGTTGATAATGACCTGTATATTATGCTGCCAAAGCGGCCTCCCTTCGTGCTCTTCCATTATCCACCACGTCTTGAGCATTTACCTCACCACGCGCCGGATTGGGTCCTAGAGGGACATTACGGCGCCGCGCACTGCTAGACACTTCCGGTTCATCCATGTGCCTGCTATAGCTTTTGCTCGGACGGGGGCTTGAATGAGTTCTATCTCGGCTATAGGAATAAGCCTGCTGCTGCACCACGGCGGTTTGAAGAAGATCCCTGGCCCGCCGCATCTCAATCGCTGCCAGTGAATCGCCCTCCATCGGAATGGCTACCAGGCGAGATGCTGCGGCAATCATGTTATCCAAAGGGCTCGAGAAGTGACCCGGTGGTGTGGACACGTATTGTGACGGGTTATCCCTTCGTTGAGGTGGCTCCGTCATCCGTGGTTGATCCGGCACTGCCCTAGGTGCGTCGGTCTGGTTTGCGGCTGCCGGATTACTCGGCCCAGCCCCCGCTGTATTAAAGAGATTCAATCCTTCGAAGATCGGCTGCATACGCGATCGGTACTTCCTTCGCATTACGTCATTTGATGCATTCTGATCCAACATGAGCCGGTAATTCTGTGCCTGTATCTGCTGTGACTGGGCATCCAAAGCGGCCGTTCTTCAGCCATCCTAGCATCCTCAGTTGCCAGGTCCTCCTTAGCCTACGTTATCTGGTCCTTTAGCTTCGCAATGTCCGCATTGTGCTGGTCCTACATCTCCGGGGTAACTGCCGTGGTTAACAAGGTCGCCCAGGTATCCATCAAACCGGAGAGGACTTGAGCCAGTCGGTGCGCCGGGGCCGCTGCCGCGGCCGCTAATCCGGTATTCATTGCCGCTGTAGATGAAGACTGCAAAGTGGGCTGTCTTCCGGCCATGTAAACAGCAACCCGACTTGGCGGTTCAAGGAGGTCCGGAATACTGTTGCCATTGGAATATCCTTCGAACACACCATCATGAATTTGGTATAGGGACTCGGTTTCGCCAGTGGATGACTCACTGTCAGAATAAACAGTCGTCTCGCCTTCAGACACTGGTTCAGATCCGAACCCATGGACACATCCTACGAACGCACGCTTCATGGTGGGCTTAACCCGGGCAGGACTCGCACGCTCAGCCGTCTCGACGAGGTCGGTGCAGATGCCCGGCTCAGGGCCCGGTTCACCGATCTTGCCGATGAAGACATGAATTCCGCCAAAGGGGACCCGGTATCCGTACTCGATTGAGCCGGCCTCGGGACCCCATCCTTCGTCGTCGATGTAGAGCTTGCCGCGACGACTCTTGTTCATCCGGCCAACCACGTACCCCTTGAGTCCTTCAAAGCTGCCCTTCAAGAACTTGAAACCATCGTGCGATAGCCCCACGGTGGGCGCCAACTGTCGTGGAATTAACACGTCAGATTTCCTCATGAAAGGACTTAGTCGTAGAGCCATCGCGACGGGTTAGCTTGAAGGGGTTAAACCGGACAAGGGACACGGGAGTTTTATACTAGTTTGGCCCCTTCGATGAAAGTAAAAGCCTACGTCTAGTTGTGATGGGATTGATTGGGTTTCGATGATCAGGGAGCAAATACGCTTTGCATGGGTCTTGAGTTGTTGTTTCCTGTCCCTGAACCGCCACCGGGTCATCCCTTTATATACATAGGTTGACGCCCGGCCGGTCTACAGAGTCCCGAGGCCGACTCATACAAGTGTCTAGCTTGGTCTCTCCTTTCCTAGCATACAATACAAGTTACATAACCATGGCGGTTTACCACTATGGGCCCTAATCCGCCTTTGGGCTCCGGGCCTCTAAGTTTCATTAGTAAAACGCCATCTTCAGATCACCATGGGCTTCAATATAGTTGAGGGTGAACCGGGCCCTCTTGGCCGGTTTACGCTCAGTAGTTATATCCCCAACAGGACCCCCTACCCGAGATCCGCCGGTTTTGACACCGACAACGGGGCGACCTTGAAGCACAATATTTCCGAGCAAATGTTGTCCTCATTCCCAAAGACAACCTCAAGAGATATTTGCACCAAAGGCCACACCTTCTTCCTTGGCATGAAACCAACACTACTGCAGGATGCTGCTAACGCAACACTACGATCAGAGACCCTTCGATAAAACTATGTGCGATGCAATAATTGCAAACAGTGGTGTAAAAACCATCAAAAAGGTGCAAAACATTTGCGATGGAGGATGCATCAAACACGGTTCATATTTTAGTTGCGTGTGCGATTCAGGGCCTACGGTTCAGTTCAATTAACCGTTTTTGATGAGGAGGAACAAAAGAAACGGGCAGCCAGATGAAGGTGTGTCTGATGTACAGCATACGGTTCACTCGGATGAACTGTTTGTGATTAGGCAACACAAAGGAAACGGTCGGCCAGATCAAGGTGTGTGCGATGTGCAGCATATAGTTCACTTGGATGAACTATTTGTGATTACGCAACACAAAAGAAACGGTCAGCCAGATCAAGGTGTGTGCGATTTATGACATGCGATTCACTCGGATGAATTGTTTGTGTTGAGACAAGAGAACAGAAATGGTTCAATATAACAAATACCATAAATATTGCAAGGTTCAAATTCAAAGATTACAACGCCCAAATTCAAACATTGCAAACCGCGTCATTTCTGAAAAGGGATCAACCGCTGACAAGTTATGTACGGGTTTGACACAATGACTTCTAATTGCTTTGCCATATGCTCTTCCAATACGAGGTTTGGCATTTTTGGAGGCACTTCCATTCCGCAGTACCTGCCGGCTCTGATAATCATACCATTCATATTTCCTAATTAAATGCGTGTTCAACCTCAGTTCCCTCAGCACCTTTGCTCTGGCAAGAAAGAACCTAGTGAGTGTAATCTCTGGTAAGGTCCCTCGGTAGGAGTTCAAAGTAATATTTGAGAGATGCAGATCCAGGCATTCGATGTGATTGTCGTTATAAACATTATCCACCTCCGGGCCTATTATTATCTGCAAAAGAAGAGAACGTGTTAGTGCCTACATGCAGTTTTGAACACTTCTACAGGCCCATTTGGTTTGCAAGATTTGTAAAATGCACCAACGTGCCATCTTCGATCTGGCATGATTAACATGGGCATTTGATTACAATCTAGAAACATGTAGCCTTCTTCACAAGAGGTTGGATTGGATGAAAAATTCCCTAAGAAAACTAGTACGGATGAATCCAAAGGAGAAATGCTTATGGACGATTGTAACCATATGAACGAAGCAACCAATATGGGGTGGTGGTGTATGTCCTAAAATCCTCCAAAATTCCTTCAGAAATCTTTGTACATTGTCATTGTGAACTTGGGAAAAGGTGCAAAAAATTGAACTCCCTTATGGTTAACATTTAACAGGAAAGGAACATCACCTCGATATACAGCTTCTTCAGGCACGGAAAGCATCTCAAGAAACTGACAACTTGGTCTAGGTTGGGGCCGACGGATTCTAGTGCCAAGACCTTCACTTTGCCGAGAGTCGGGGTGAAGCTTCGCTGGATGACATACGAACATACATCTTCAAAACTAGAAATAATGTTGATATCAAGGAGAGGTATAAGGCGACTGTTGTACCTGAAAGTTGTAGTATTTGACAGACAAGTAGCCCACCACTTTCAATTTTGGCGCATAAATGACATTGATTCTTGTTGGACCTTGTTGATCAACCACAAGTAATCTCTCAAGTGAAGGTGTGTCCTGGATGACCAAATTGTGGTCCACTTTTTGTGATCTCTCGTTGCAGCACAAGCAACACACATAAATAGTCCAGAGAGTCCTGGAGGTGATGTGCAAGGTACTCGACCAATTCATCAACTCAAGACAAAGGAATTCGAGTGTAGTACAGCCACGGAGCAGGCGCTCCATGTCATACTTTGGGATGCGGATGGCGACGATCTCAACGTGCTTCAGTCGTGGTAGAAAAAGAGCGGGCGCGTCATTAAGGGGGGATGGCAGTTCATGAACTTGGCGAGGGACAGCGTGGGCACGAAGCGGAGTGCGGACGTTGGCAGCAAGTGCATATGCCCATCATTAAAACTGAGCTTCTTGAGTTGATCTATGGAGGGGGATCGGAACCACTCCTCAAGCTTGGCTCGGTCCTTGCCATTGGAATGGAACTTGCCCATGATAATGCCTTTGATTGGGCCATGGTGACTGCCGAGGATCTGGGAGAACGCATCCAAGCTTTGGCGATAGCCATGGTAGAGTTTGTGGGCATCGAGGAGGTCGACAGGGGTGAGGAGCCATAGGGGGCGCCACCACCGAGAAAGGGCGGCTGTCCTCGCCCGATATTTGATTGGGAGGAGGGATATATGAGTATCAACATATCATCGGGAGGTTGTTGATGAAGTCTAGGCCTGCTGGAGTCGCTTGAGGTTCTTTCTCGACCCGCCTCTGCTTGTTGGCAGCCTCGTTCTCCACCTCGGCGGCAACGGAAACCTCTGTCTCCATATTCATGCCGTGCTCTGGTGCTTCAGCAGCCCCAGCGTCACCACTCCCTTCGATGGGGTGCTTCGGTGGCATCCTCGTACACTGACGGCTTTCAGGACTCAGAGAGGCGTCGAGGATGCGGCCGGAGAGAGAGGAATTGTGTATGTGGCGAGGATGGGGGGTGTGGCCGCTCGGCGGCGCCATTAATATAGACCAGTGGGAGCGAGACGGGCGGCGGTCCAAGGCTGTCTTGCTTCCCGGTGAGAACGATTGCTTAATCTCTAGTATGAACGAAATCTATGCTTAATTACTGAATTTAATTTGCAAAAAATAGATAGTGCTATTGATTTTTAGCTGCATATTTTGACAAATCGCATTGTCTCTTGGATTAGCGCCGAAGTCTGGCTTTAATTTGCATACCGTAATCTGAACCGTTTGCGTTGAAGAGATGCATAGATCTTGCGTTGAACAGCTTGTACGCTTCCCGATGAGCCTGCGCACCGGACTGCGCTCGCACGCCTCCCGTTCAGTCAAGCAGCTGTCCACATGGCACCTCCTATAGCCATTAAACCAAGACACATGGCGTCACGTGAATGGTTAACAGAACGCACACAGTTTGAATTATACAAATGTTTGAGATATTAAAGTGGCATCTATTTCTTCAGAATGTCTTTGTTGGCTGTAATTATTCGAGTGCACCATCTCTCAAAATGGACACGAAAAATACCACAGCATGTCGGGTGCCATTCCATGATAGCATGCCAAGTTTGATGAATTTTAGTCGAGTTTTAGATTTACGAGAATTTAAAATCAAAGTATCTCCACGTTTTGCCAGGATTCAACGGTGCCCTGGTGTTTGAAATTCATTCTGATTTCTTGCATGGGACCTAAGCATGCACCCAAGGACATATATTTGACTTTTTTCAACTAACTTATATGCACTGGAGCATGTGCATGTATTTCAAATTTGAATTATGCACATAAATGCATTGAAAACTCAGTTAATGCATAAAAATGTCCAAACGAACCCTGAAAATCACAAAAATTGACACAACACTCCTGTTGTTCTATGTTGACATGAGAAAAAATTTGAAAGCAATAAGAGGCAATGGATATCGTTTCGTCCGCAAAGGTGGGACGTACCCTATCGAAACCATCATGCTTGTTGTGATAAGCTCTGGTTTGTGAGAAGCATATACCCAAACTTTCCCCAAATGGGACAAATTTTTTACCACGGCATGTAGATGTCGCTCCATGATAGCATGCCAAGTTTCATGAATTTCAGACGAGTTTTGGATTTACTAGAATTTAAAAACAAAGTATCTCAACGTTTTGCTGGGAATCAACGGTGGCCTGGTGTTTGAAATTCATTCCCATTTCTTGCATGGGACCTAAGCATGCACCAGAGGACACAGATTTGATTTTTCAACAAATTTATATGCACTGGAGCATGTGCATGTAGTTCAAATTTGAACTATGCACATAAATGCATTGAAAACTTGGTTAATGCATAAAAATGTCCAAACGAACCCCCAAAAACCACAAAAATTGACACAACACTCCTGTTGTTCTTTGTTGACACGAGAAAAAATTTAAAAGCAATAAGAGGCAATGGATATCGATTTGTCCCCAAAGGTGGGACGTTCCCTATCGAAACCATCATGCTTGTTGTGATAAGCTCCGGTATGTGAGAAGCTTATACCCAAACCTGCCCCAAATGGGACAAATTTTTTACCGCGGCATGTTGATGCCGCTCCATGATACCATGCCAAGCTTCATGAATCTCAGACGAGTTCTAAATTTACTAGAATTTAAAAACAAAGTATCTCAATTGAAAGGATCGATATGGTTGACTAGAGGGGGGTGAATAGGCAACTAACAATTTTTTAACCTTTTCTTTACCAAATTAAACTTTGCAACAAAATAGGTTGTCTAGATGTGCAACTAGGTAAGCAACCTATATGATGCAAAAACAACTAGTACACAAGCAAGCAAGGGATGTAACAACAAGTAAGCTTGCAAGAGTAAAGGCGCGAAATAACCAAGAGTGGAGCCGGTGGAGACGAGGATGTGTTACCGGAGTTCCTTCCTTTTAAGGGGAAGTACGTCTCCGTTAGAGCGGTGTGGAGGCACAATGCTCCCCAAGAAGCCACTAGGGCCACCGTATTCTCCTCACGCCCTCACACAATGCGAGATGTCGTGATTCCACTATTGGTGCCCTTGAAGGCGGCGACCGAACCTTTACAAGCAAGGTTGGGGCAATCTCCACAACAATCGGAGGCTCCCAACAACAACAACACCACGAAGCTTCACCACAATGGAGTATGGCTTCGAGGTGACCTCAACCGTCTAGGGTGCTCAACACCCAAGAGTAACAAGATCCGCAAGGGATAAGTGGGGGGAATCAAATATCCTGTGGTGGAAGTGTAGATCGGGCCCTTGTCACCCAATCCCGAGAAAATCAACAAGTTTGATTGGCTAGGGAGAGAGATCGGGCGAAATGGAGCTTGGAGCAACAATGGAGCTTAGAGGTGGAAGAGGTAGTCAACTAGAGGTAGAAGACACCCCTTATATAGTCGTGGGAAAAATCCAACCGTTATCCACATGTTCAGCCCGCGACTCACGGTACTACCGCTCCAAGGAGGCGGTACTACCGCGAGGCTACGCGGTACTACCGTGGGAGACCACGGTACTACCGCGGCAGCAGCACAGGCCGGAACTAGCCTGTATAAGGGGCAGTACTACCACTGGCGCGGTACTACCGCTCCCCCTTGCGGTACTACCGCAAGGCAGGAGAGTCACGGCCTGGGAAGGGCGCGGATGAAATAAATTACATCCGTGCCTACTTCCGCTGAAACTGGGGTGGTGCAAAAACCCGACGCGGTACTACCGCTTGCGAGGCACGGTACTACCGTGGACGGCGCGGATGTAAAAAATTACATCCGCGCCTACTACCACGATACTGCGGTACTAGGTCGAAGGGCCACGGTACTGCGACTCCTAGGGAGCGGTACTACCATGGGCCCCCGCGGTACTACCGCGCTGGACGAGCGGTACTACCGTGGGGGGCGCGGATGTAAAAAATTACATCCGCCCCTACTACCACACCGGAGCGGCACAAGGCCAGGGTGCCGTGGTACTACCGCACCAAGAGGGCGGTACTACCGTGACACGCCGCGGTACTACCGCTTGTACCTGCGGTACTACCGCAAGTACAGCAGTAGTCACCAGTTTTCCGCACAACCAAGATAATGACGGGTAGCTCCAAAGTGCAAGGAAAGGAGGGACAAGTGTACGTGTGATTCCACCCTACCTTTCCGACGCGGACCCCCTCTTAATAGTACGGCTCTCCTACGACTCAACTCCACCAAAGAGAAACGTAGAACAACGCCGACTTCAACAGTCTCCGAGGGGCACCAAATCGTCTTGTGCCTAATGATGAAGTATCTGAGGGACTCAAGGCACACGATTAGTCCGCAAAAGCATTGTCATCAATCACCAAAACACTTAGGGATAAATATGCCCTTACAATCTCCCCCTTTTTGGTGGACTGATGACAACACGGGATTTGCACATAGATAAGATAATTTAGAGCAGGGGCAAACCCCACCTCTCTAAAATATAGACGGGCTCCCCCTAGATGTGTGCACTTTAGATGAATGCTTTGGACTGCATGGCACACGAACTAGGATCAACACTCCCCCTATATTTTAGAGACCAAGGCATGATCATAAGCATAGCATATCATGATAATAAGCATAGCATAGCATAGCATGAAGGTAGCATAATATAGCACAAGCTAGCTAGGATAGATAGAGAGCATATGTCTTACACCAGACGAGGTAAAGTAACCAAAGTACGAACGAGAAAGCAGCAAATAGTTCAACCAAGAAAGCAGCAAACACACGCCACACACGACTCGCAAACTCGCAAATCCCTACACTCTCTCCCCCTTTGGCATCGAGACGCCAAAAAGGCAGAGAGGACACCTACACACATGAGGTGGCTCAAGCAGAGAAGTCGTCCCAAGCCTCTTCGTCAGACGCCTCTGCAGCTGGAATGGACTCCTCGACATCCTCCTCAGAATCAGTCCACCTGTATCCTTGCTTCTCCATCCACTCGGCCTCAGGAGTGATGTGCTCCTCCGACCCGCCAGACACGTCCTCGCCATAGAGCTGCAAGACCTTGTTGTGCCGGCGACGACTCTTCTTGGACTCCACGTGAGCCCTATACTGCCCCTTGGCTTGCATGCAGAAAAGAGACTTCATCTTATCCTTCAACTTCTTGGCCCATGATGGCCTAGAGACACTCTAAGAGGGCCTAGCAGTCCGGCCCTCAGCAACATCCTCATCACCAGCAACATCCTCATCAACAGCAGCCCTAGCAGCAGACGCCTCAGCACGAGTAGCGGTGTTGGCCCAGTTGGATTTGATCCGCAGACAAATGGGCTCATGGCGAATCCAGTCTGGAGCCAGGAACTCCTCCTCAGGGAACATCTTCTCCCAAGTCTTCGAAATCATCAGAAACAGGTAGGGCCCATAAATAGGCACCTTGCGGTTGAACACAGCAAACCGAAGCTCACACCACATGATGTGAGAGACATCAAGTGGCTGAGTCTGAGACGAGCGAGCCTCCTGGCAAATAAGCATCATGTCCACCATATAGGCATGAACCTTGTCTTTGTCACCGATGCGTGGGAACAAGGAGTTGCGAAAGATGCGGTACATGATATCCAGAAAGGGGTTGAGTACCAAAGTTGTCTTGCCATTGGCGAGCGTCTTCTCAACCATGAACGGGGTGAGCTTGTCCTTGTTGGCAGAGTCAGCATTGCCATGAGGGCGAACACCCACTGGAGTGTCAAGCCCATCATCAGAAACCTAAAGCAAATCCATGAACTCCTTCCAGGTAGCAGACAGTTGACGGCCATTGGTCATCCAGGTCATCCTTCTTTCTTCATTGGAGTGAAAGTACACTGAGGCAAAGAACTGACATATGATCTCAGGGTCATAGTCCAGGTGGAAAGAGATCACATGCTCAATGCCAAACTGCTCCACCAAGTCCAGAGCCTCCCCAAAGTAGTCACGGAACTTGTCCTTCCTCATGTGGTGCATATCAATCCACTTCACCTCCACATAGGTATTCTGCTTGTTCTTGATGACATCCAAATAGATTTGGGTTTGGGTCTTGTTCCAGAACAGCTCACAGCCTCTGACAGTGGAGCGCGGGTGCACATAGGGGTGAAGCTGCCTAAGACGGACATACTCAGTAGGGGCTATCTCATCCATACCCCTGGCGGGCTCCTTGTGCTTGCTAGCTATGGTCTTGACATTGCGCTTGGACGCAGATGATCCCTCTGGAACTTCTCCTGGGTTGCGCAGACGCTTGGAGCCAGTGTCACAAATGGGATTGGACCGGCGAGAGCCACCACCTAAGACACACACGCAAAGCACCAAAACAAAAACGCGAAGAGGATCAATGCAAAGGCCATAAAACAACACAGGAAACTCATAGGAGGCAAACAAGTAAGTTGGCATGCGATAGAAGTGAGCCACGGTAGAACAGCCATTGTCTGCGGTACTAAAGGATTAGTACAGCTCCAGACGCGGTAGTACCGTGCGAGGTCACGGTAGTACCGTGGCTGGAGCAGTAGTAGGCTCTTAGTACCGCACGGGGCGCGGTAGTACCGCTCCCGAGGGGCGGTAGTACCGTGCGAGCGGTAGTACCGCGCCATACGGCCGGTAGTACCGCGTCGCGTCAGATCTAACATGATTTGAATCTGAAAAGAACCGCGAAACCATGGCGGTGCTACAGTGATTAGATCTAGCGCAAGACAACAATACAAGTGTAAATCCTATGCAATACCACACTCCTTCATCCTACTCTTGCAGAGATTTAGACTAGGAATCCCAAGAACACACAAGTCTCCCCCAAAACCTAAAAGCATCAAATACAATCAAAAGGAGAGGGATTTGGGGAAAAACCTTGGTCCATAGCAAGAGCACATGGTGGGGAACGATCCCACCGGACGGAATCACGGGAGGGCAGCCGGTGAAGGAGATCCGGCGACGAACGCCGGTTCCGTTCGTGAGCACGAGAGAGGAAGAGACGACGTGGAGAGAGAGGACACGAATGGGTATGGGGAGTTAGAACACCCCCTGCCCGTCCTTATCCCCATGCGCTCGACCAGGTGCGGTAGTACCGCGGTTCATCGCGGTAGTACCGCTCGGGCGGAAGTACCGCGCCGAGGCGGTAGTACCGCTCAACCAGGCGGCAGTAAAAAATTACTGCCGCGTGGGGACGGTAGTACCGTGCTCCCATCTGCGGTAGTACCATGGCAGGCCGCGGTAGTACCGTGGCCAACCGCGGTAGTACCGTGAGCTCACGACACCGAAGGTTTCAAACAAGAGAGAAAAATGCCTTTGCACGAAAAAGACACACACACGAAACCACAAGAACAAGCACAGACCAGAGGTACAGTAAGAAATCCCCAAGCGACAAAGCCTCTCGAGGAGAGAGGGCGGTGGCCGAAGCCACCTATGTTTGATTTGGATGGTATGGCACCGCGAAGAATTATCCTTGGGCCCATGACCAAAACTCGCCTTTGAAGCACAAGTACCATCAAAAATGGCTAATGTGAAAGAGGTGATCTATTTATGCATAATGGGGGGAGGGGGAGTTCATTGAGAGAACAACACTCCCCCTATGTCCATGCCTACACCTAAACTAGACAACAAGTTGAGTGTGGTGGGGGGTGCACGGGTTCAAGTCACATTGCTCAAATCAATGATATTTAGCTCATGCCTTAACTCGTGAAATCTTGCTTCATCCAAGGGCTTCGTGAAAATATCTGCAAGGTTATCATGAGTGTTGACATACTTGAGCTCGATCTCCCCTCGCCGAATGTGCTCCCGGATGAAGTGATACCGAATCTCAATGTGCTTCGTCTTGAAGTGTTGCACCGGGTTGAGAGAAATCTTGATGGCACTTTCATTATCACACCAAAGAGGCACTTTGTCACAAATGACACCGTACTCCTTTAAAGTTTGCCTCATCCATAGGAGTTGAGCACAACAACTACCGGCCGCCACATACTCCTCTTCGGTGGACGAGAGAGACACACAACTTTGCTTCTTGGAAGACCAACTTACCAAAGAGCAACCAAGAAATTGGCACCCTCCGGAAGTGGACTTCCTATCCACTTTGTCTCCCGCCCAATCAGAATCCGTGAAACCTTCAAGCTTGAAGTTTGCTCCTCTTGGGTACCATAAGCCAAAGTTTGGGGTATGAGCCAAATATTGAAAGATTCGCTTGACCGCCACAAAGTGACTTTCCTTTGGTGCGGCTTGAAAATGTGCACACATCCCCACACTCAACATGATAACCGGTCTAGATGCACAAAGGTAAAGCAAGGAGCCAATCATGGAGCGATATACCTTTTGATCCACCGCTTTACCATTGGGATCGATGTCAAGTTGGCACTTGGTAGGCATTGGTGTAGTAGCCGGCTTGACATCACTTAGCTTGAATCTTTTAAGCATGTCTTGAGTGTATTTGGCTTGGTTGATGAAGGTTCCTTCTCTTCTTTGTTTGATGTCGAAACCAAGGAAGAACTTCAACTCTCCCATCGAAGACATCTTAAACTTGGAGGTCATGAGAGCGTCAATTCTTCATTGAAATCTTTGTTAGGAGAACCAAAGATAATATCATCAACATATAGTTGGCATACAAACAACTCCCCGTTAACCTTCTTAGTAAAAAGAGTGGGGTCGATTAGCCCCACCTCAAATCCACGATCTTGTAACAACTCGGTAAGGTGGTCATACCTTGCACGTGGGGCTTGTTTAAGGCCATAGAGTGCCTTATCGAGTTGGTACACATGATCTGGATAGTAGGGATCCTCGAACCCGGGGGGTTGCTTGACATAGACCAACTCATTAATAGGACCGACCATTAAGAAAAGCACTTTTCACATCCATTTGTTGCAACTTAAAGTTGTGATGGGAAGCATAAGCAATCAACAAACGAATGGATTCATGACGAGCAACGGGAGCAAAGGTTTCACCGTAGTCGATACCCTCGACTTGGGAGTAGCCTTGTGCCACCAATCTCGCCTTGCTGCGAATGATGTTCCCATGAGCATCTTGCTTGTTCTTGAAGATCCACTTGGTTCCAATGGCGTTGTGGTTCCCGGATGGTCTTGGCACCAATCTCCACACCTTGTTGTACTCGAAGTTGTTGAGTTCTTCATGCATGGCATTGAGCCAATCCGAGTCTTCGAGCGCCTCATAGACCTTTTGGGGTTCAACACAAGAGACAAACGCGTGATGTTCACAATAGTTTGCCAATTGTCTACGAGTGCTTACCCCCTTTCTTAGGCTTCCAACCACATTTTCCATGAGATGGCCTTGGGTGGTGAGCTTGGAAGCAATCTTCGCGGCACGACGCTCTAATTCCTCCTCGGGTGTGGAAGGAGGAGGGTTGACTTGATCATCTTGAGCGCCGTCTTGAGCTTGTTCTTGATCTTGAGGTTGCTCTTGATCTTGAATTTGCTCGAAGGGGAGAACTTGACCTTGAGCATCATCTAGAGGTTCATCGCCGTCTTGAGGTTGATCTTGCCCTTGGTCTTGTTCACGAGGTTGAGGGCCTTCACTTTGTTCTTCGGAAGCGTGTGGGTCTTGATGAGGTGATGGCTCTACTTGAGTAGAGCATTGTCCTTCTCCTTCGGCCACAAGGGGTTCCTCAATGGGTAGGATTTGACCAATACCCATTCTTCTTATGGCTTGGGGAGGAATTTCATCACCTACATCACAAGTACCACTTTGCTCCACTTGGGAGCCATTATTTTCGTCAAACTCCATGTTACATGTCTCCTCAATGAGTCTGGTGGACTTGTTGAGAAGACGGTAAGCATGAGAGTTTGTAGCATAACCAACAAATATGCCCTCATGAGCTCTAGCCTCGAATTTAGACAAACGAACACCTTTCTTGAGAATGAAACACTTACAACCGAACACCCGGAAGTACTTGAGGTTGGGCTTATTGCCGGTGAGAATCTCATAAGGAGTCTTGTTCAAGCCTTTGCGAAGATAGAGCCGATTGGATGCATGACATGCGGTGTTGATGGCTTCGGCCCAAAAGTTGTACGGAGACTTTAACTCCGCCATCATGGTCCTTGCCGCATCCATCAACGTCTGGTTCTTCCTCTCCGCAACACCATTTTGTTGAGGGGTATAAGGTGCCGCATATTGATGCTTGATCCCCTCATCACTAAGAAACTCATCCAAGGTGTAGTTCTTGAACTCGGTGCCGTTGTCGCTTCTTACTGTCAAGATCTTTGCATCATGTTGACGTTGAGCTTCATTTGCAAAGTTGATGACGATTTGTTGGGTCTCACTCTTCCTCTTGAAGAAGTATACCCAAGTGTATCTTGAATAATCATCCACAATCACCAAGCAATACTTTCTTCCTCCAAGACTATCAAAAGATGGAGGCCCGAAGAGATCCATGTGAATGAGCTCCAAGGGTCTCTTCGAGTAGATGATGGTTGAAGGAGGGTGAGCCTTTTCATGAAGCTTTCCTTCGATACAAGCACTGCAAGCACGATCTTTGGCAAAACTAACATTTGTTAGTCCACGAACATGGTCCCCCTTGAGAAGACTTTGCAAAGATCTCATATTGACGTGGGCTAAACGCCGATGCCAAAGCCATCCCACGTCAACTTTAGCCATTAGGCATGTCGCGGTCTTAGTGGGTCGCTCCGAAAAGTTAACCACATAGAGACCATTCTTGACATGCCCAACAAAGGCTACTTTAAGAGTCTTGCTCCACAAGAGGGCCACGGTATCAACATCAAAGAATGTAGCAAAGCCCATGAGTGCAAGTTGACGGACGGAAAGTAAATTGAATGCAAGGGACTCAACAAGCATGACTTTCTCGATCGTTAGATCATGAGAAATGACAACCTTGCCGAGGCCCAATACCTTAGAATGTGATGCATCACCCCACTCGACATTGGTGGGCATAGATGGAATCTCTTGCACGTCCACCACCAAGTCCTTGCTCCCGGTCATATGATTTGTTGCTCCACTATCGAGCAACCATGATCCCCCACCGGAAGCAAACACATACACGAGATCAATGCTTGGTTTTAGGTACCCATTTAGTAATGGGTCCTTTGATGTTAGTAACAAGGGTCTTGGGAACCCAAATAGACCATTCAATGTACTCATAAGAAGAACCAACAAATCTAGCATAAACATGTCCATCACTAGCACGGCACAACACATATGACGGGTTAAAGTCGCCGGCTTTGTTTGAGGAAATGCTTTTGCCCTTTTGGATATCAACTTCCTTCACTTTCTCCTTCTTCTTCTTAGGAGCACCCTCTCCCTCTTTCACGAACGTTTGTTTGAGAGGAGGAGGACGATTGGCCTTGTTGTTCTTCTTCTTCTTGCTCTTGGACTTGGGTGCAAACCCAATTCCTTCTTTGGCCACAACTTCCTTTTGATTACTCAAAAGGTCGTTGAGGTTTTTCTCACCTTGAATGCAAGACACAAGGCCTTTCTCAAGTTGATCCTTCAACTTGGCATTTTCCTCCACAAGATGCACATGCTCACAACAAGGGTTAGTAGCACATGCATTATCAATTAATACCATATGAGGAAAGGTGGCCTTTTCCTTGATTAGCTTAACTTGGAGTTGAGCATGAGACTCTTTGAGGCTAGCATGAGTACCCTTCAAGACCTTGTGGGCCTTGTCAAGTATCTCAAACTCCTCTTTGAGTCTAGCATGATCAACCCCAAGTTTAGCCTTCTCGGAGGTTAGCACACGAGACATGACAAGAGCATGATCAAGATCTTTCTTTAACTTAGCATGGTCATCATTGTGTGGCTCCTCAAGAGTCAAACGATGCACACGCTCTTCCTCAAGAGCATTAGAGAGATCCGATATCTCATCGGCATAGTCACGACTATGACCTTCCATCTTGGAGATGGTTTCTTCGTGAGCTTCGATCATGTCATTGGCCTCACCAAGTTGTTCCAAGAGAGTAACAAAGTGCTTATTGGACTTTCCCTTGAGCTTACTCACAAAAGACTCAAATTCATTCACTTCCTCATTAGACTCAACATGACCATCAATGCAATCCTCCAAGGAGGGATTAGTAATGATGGTGGTTGTGATGTTGGGGGTTACCTTGTTTGAAGCTTTAGCCATGAGGCATCTAGCGGTGATGTTTTCGTTGGGTGATTCGAAGAGAGACACCCGGGGAGTAGCAACGGCAATGGACGCCATGGCCGTTGCTTCTTCATTTTCATCATCATCATCATCCTCTTGGTATTCTTCTTGAACCACCAACCCACGAGTGGGAGTCTTCTTGGCGAAGTTGTTCTTGTTGGGGAAGGACTTGGCTTTGTCTTTCCGAATGAACTTGCCACCATTGTCTTCCCGCTTCTCGTAAGGACAATCCGCAACGAAATGGTTCACATTGCCACAGTTGAAGCAAGTTCTAACTCGTTGCTTGCCCTTGACGCCACTTGAGTTGTTTTTGTTGAAGTTGGGTCTTGAGCTCTTCTTGCTCCAAAATTGTCTTGAAGCAAGGGCCATGTGCTCATGGTAGTCAAACTTGGTGTCTTCAGGGTTGCTTTCCTCGTCTTCCACTTCTTCCTCTTCTTCCATAGTAACCTTGGCCTTCAAAGCAAGGTTAGGCTTCTTTGCTCTTTGAGAACGGAGCACCGCATTGTCAGCGGTCTTGTCCAAGATGCTCATTGCAATGAACTCATCCAACACTTCACTTGAGGTCATGGTGTGGAAGTCTGGTCATTGACGAATGACGGAGGACATGGCCTTGTTGTAGGGCATCATGGCCTTGAGGAACTTCCACTTGATCCAATTGTCATCCGTATCCTTGCTTCCGTGATCTCGAAGTGCCACCGCGAGTTTGGTCACTCTTCGAAAGAGCTCACGAGATTCTTCATCTTCTTTCATTGCAAACTCATCGGCTTCGTCTTGCACCACTTCATAGTTGGAGCGTTGAATGCTAGCACTTCCACGATAGAGACCCTCGACACATTTCCATGCTTCTTTAGCCACGACGTGGGGTCGAAGGTGAGGGAGATCTTCGGGAAGGATTGCATCTTGGATGATGAAGCGAGCACTCTCATTGAATTGATTGTCCACGTCTTCTCGAGGGGTGAAGTTTCTTGGGTCATGAGGATAAAAACCTTCTTCAATGATTCTCCAAAGGTTAGTGTTCACATGTTTCAAGTGACGCTTAAAGCGATAGACCCAATTATCAAAATCTTCATGTTTCTCATATTTAGGAGGTGGACCGGCATGATTCAAATGAGTGGAGGGGATTGGCCCTCCATAAACCGGGGGTTCCACATGGGCAAAGATGCCGGTGCCATTTCTACCACTAGTAGAAGGACTCTTTTCATTGTTAGCTTCCCCCTTGTCGGAGAAAGCATCTGTCACCTTGTTAGTAGGATCACCCACTTTCATAGGCGCGGTAGATAGTTTAAGTCCCTCTAGAAAATCATTAAACATGCTTTTAACCTCGGCCGTCATGGAGGTTTTCAATGTGTCTAGAGCCACATTGAATTCCTCACGAGAGACCGAGGTTCCCCCTTCGGCCGAAGACGAGACGGGATTCACACCGGAGTGTTCCTCCACACCATCGTTGGTGTCAACCATACTCTTCGGACGACAAAGTCCTTAATAAAGAGACGAGGCTCTGATACCAATTGAAAGGATCGATATGGTTGACTAGAGGGGGGGTGAATAGGCAACTAACAATTTTTTAACCTTTTCTTTACCAAATTAAACTTTGCAACAAAATAGGTTGTCTAGATGTGCAACTAGGTGAGCAACCTATATGATGCAAAAACAACTAGTACACAAGCAAGCAAGGGATGTAACAACAAGTAAGCTTGCAAGAGTAAAGGCGCGAAATAACCAAGAGTGGAGCCGGTGGAGACGAGGATGTGTTACCGGAGTTCCTTCCTTTTAAGGGGAAGTACGTCTCCGTTAGAGCGGTGTGGAGGCACAATGCTCCCCAAGAAGCCACTAGGGCCACCGTATTCTCCTCACGCCCTCACACAATGCGAGATGCCGTGATTCCACTATTGGTGCCCTTGAAGGCGGCGACCGAACCTTTACAAGCAAGGTTGGGGCAATCTCCACAACAATCGGAGGCTCCCAACAACAACAACACCACGAAGCTTCACCACAATGGAGTATGGCTTCGAGGTGACCTCAACCGTCTAGGGTGCTCAACACCCAAGAGTAACAAGATCCGCAAGGGATAAGTGGGGGGAATCAAATATCCTGTGGTGGAAGTGTAGATCGGGCCCTTGTCACCCAATCCCGAGAAAATCAACAAGTTTGATTGGCTAGGGAGAGAGATCGGGCGAAAATGGAGCTTGGAGCAACAAATGGAGCTTAGAGGTGGAAGAGGTAGTCAACTAGAGGTAGAAGACACCCCTTATATAGTCGTGGGAAAAATCCAACTGTTATCCACATGTTCAGCCCGCGACTCACGGTACTACCGCTCCAAGGAGGCGGTACTACCGCGAGGCTGCGCGGGACTACCATGGGAGACCACGGTACTACCGCGGCAGCAGCACAGGCCGGAACTAGCCTGTATAACGGGCAGTACTACCGCTGGCGCGGTACTACCGCTCCCCCTTGTGGTACTACCGCAAGGCAGGAGAGTCACGGCCTGGGAAGGGCGCGGATGAAATAAATTACATCCGTGCCTACTTCCGCTGAAACTGGGGTGGTGCAAAAACCCGACGCGGTACTACCGCTTGAGAGGCGCGGTACTACCATGGACGGCGCGGATGTAAAAAATTACATCCGCGCCTACTACCGCGATACTACGGTACTAGGTCGAAGGGCCACGGTACTGCGACTCCTAGGGAGCGGTACTACCGTGGGCCCCCGCGGTACTACCGCGCTGGACGAGTGGTACTACCATGGGGGCGCGGATGTAAAAAATTACATCCGCCCCTACTACCGCACCGGAGCGGCACAAGGCCAGGGTGCCGCGGTACTACCGCACCAAGAGGGCGGTACTACCGTGACATGCCGCGGTACTACCGCTTGTACCTGCGGTACTACCGCAAGTACAGCAGTAGTCGCCAGTTTTCCGCACAACCAAGATAACGACGGGTAGCTCCAAAGTGCAAGGAAAGGAGGGACAAGTGTACGTGTGATTCCACCCTACCTTTCCGACGCGGACCCCCTTTTAATAGTACGGCTCTCCTACGACTCAACTCCACCAAAGAGAAACGTAGAACAACGCCGGCTTCAACAGTCTCCGAGGGGCACCGAATCGTCTTGTGCCTAATGATGTAGTATCTGAGGGACTCAAGGCACACGATTAGTCCGCAAAAGCATTTTCATCAATCACCAAAACACTTAGGGATAAATATGCCCTTACATCAATGTTTTGTCGGGAATCAACGGTGCCCTGGTGTTTGCAATTCATTCCCATTTCTTGCATGGGACCTAAGCATGCACCCAAGGACACCGATTTTTTTTCCAACCAATTTATATGCACTGGAGCATGTGCATGTAGTTCAAATTTGAATTATGCACATAAATGCATTGAAAACTCAGTTAATGCATAAAAATGTCCAAGCGAACCCCAAAAAATCACAAAAATTGACACAACACTCCTCTTGTTCTATGTTGGCACGAGAAAAAAAATTGAAAGCAATAAGAGGCAATGGATATTGTTTCGTCCCCAAAGGTGGGACGTTCCTATCAAAACCATCATGCTTGTTGTGATATGCTCTGGTTTGTGAGAAGCTTATACCCAAACCTGCCACAAATGGGACAAATTTTTTACCACGACAAGTTGATGCCGCTCCATGATACCATGCCAAGTTTCATGAATTTCAGACGAGTTTTGGATTTACTAGGATTTAAAAACCAGGTATCTCAATGTTTTGCCGGCAATCAACGGTGGCAGGGTGTTTGAAATTCATTCTCAATTCTTGCATGGGACCTAAGCATGCACCCAAGGATGCATATTTGATTTTTCAACCAATTTATATGCACTGGAGCATGTGCATGTAGTTCAAATTTGAATTATGCACATAAATGCATTGAAAACCCAGTTAATGCATAAAAATGTCCAAACGAACCCCCAAAAATCACAAAAATTGACACAACACTCCTGTTGTTCTATGTTGACACGAGAAAAAAATTGAAAGCAATAAGAGGCAATGGATATTGTTTCGTCCCCAATGGTGGGACGTTCCCTATCGAAACCATCATGCTTGTTGCGATAAGCTCTAGTTTGTGAGAAGCTTATACCCAAACCTGCCCCAAATGGGACAAAAAATTTACCACGGCATGTTGTTGCCGCTCCGTGTTACCATGCCAAGTTTCATGAATTTTGGACGAGTTTTGGATTTACTAGAATTTAAAAACAAGGTATCTCAACGTTTTACCGGGAATCAACGGTGCCCTAGTGTTTGAAATTCATTCCCATTTCTTGCATGGGACCTAAGCATGCACCCAAGGACACAGATTTAATTTTTCAACCAATTTATATGCACTAGAGCATGTGCATGTAGTTCAAATTTGAATTGTGCACATAAATGCATTGAAACTCAGTTAATGCATAAAAATGTCCAAACGAACCGCGAAAAATCACAAGAATTGACACAACACTCCTGTTGTTCTATGTTGGCACGAGAAAAAATTTGAAAGCAATAAGAAGCAATGGATATTGTTTCGTCCCCAAAGGTGGGACGTTCCCTATCGAAACAATCATGCTTGGTGTGATATGCTCTGGTTTGTGAGAAGCTTATACCCAAACCTGCCCCAAATGGGATAAATTTTTTACCACGGCATGTTGATGCCGCTCCATGTTACCATGCCAAGTTTCATGAATTTTAGACGAGTTTTGGATTTACTAGAATATAAAAACTAGGTATCTCAACGTTTTGCCGGCAATCAACGGTGGCAGGGTGTTTGAAATTCATTCTCATTTCTTGCATGGGACCTAAGAATGCACCCAAGGATGCAAATTTGATTTTTCAACCAATTTATATGCACTGGAGCATGTGCATGTAGTTCAAATTTGAATTATGCACATAAATGCATTGAAAACTCAGTTAATGCATAAAAATGTCCAAACAAACCCCAAAAAATCACAAAAATTAACACAACACTGTTGTTCCATGTTGACATGAGAAAATATTTGAAAGCAATAAGAGGCAATGGATATCATTTTGTCCCCAAAGGTGGGGCCTTCCCTACCGAAACCATCATGCTTGTTGTGAGAAGCTCTGGTTTGTGAGAAGCATATACCCAAACCTGCCCCAAATGGGACAATTTTTTTACCATGGCATGTTGATGCCGCTCCATGATAGCAGGATGCTGCTAACGCATTAGTTTTTTACCATGGAAAGTTTCATGAATATCAGATGAGCTTTGGATTACTAGAATTCAAAAACCAGGTATATATCTCAATGTTTGCGGCCGAGTGACGGCGGCAGGGTGTTTGACATTCATTCTCATTTCTTGCATGGGACCTAATTAAGCATGCAACCAAGGACATAGATTTGAATTTTCAACTAATTTATGTGCATTACAGCACGTGCATGTTGTTCAAATTTGAATTATGCACATGAATGCATAGAAAACTCAGTTAATGTATAAAAATGTCCAAACGAACCTCGAAAAATCCCAAAAATTTAAACAACACCCCTGTTGTTCTATGCTGACACAAGAAAAAAAATTTAAATCGAGAAGATGCAACGGATATCGTTTCGTCCAGAAAGGTGAAACATTCCCTACCGAAAACATCATGCTTGTTGTGAGAGAAGCTCTGGTTTGCGAGAAGCTTATACCATAACCTGGCCCAAATGGGACAACATTTTTTTACCCTAGCATCTTGATGCCATTCCATGATAGCATGCCAAGGTTCATGAATTTCGGACGAGTTTTGTATTTACTAGAATTACAAAAACAAGCACCTCAACATTTGGCGGAGAGCCACGGTGCTGTGGTGTTTGAAATTCATCCCCATTTCTTGAATGGGACATAAGAATCAATCCATGGAAACATATATCATTTTACAACCCATTTTGGTGCACCGAACCATGTGCATGTGGTTTAGTTTTGAATTGTGCACCTAAAATTCCTAGAAAACCAAGTTAACGTATAAAAATTTCCAAACGAACCCTGAATAATTCCAAATTTTTTGACGACACACCTATAGTTGCATGTTCACTATAGATAGAAGTTCTAGCAATTCAAACACCATCCTTTGCAGCTGTGACCCCATTTTGTAATTCAAATCAAGATGAAAAATCAAGTAGATCCCACACAGTTTATTATCACCAACCGTGTGAGATGCAGTACAAAATATCCTGGAGCACCATCGGTGTATAGTACGCGTATGGCTCACTCGAGAAGGTTCGTCGGCTACAGTCCACAGCCCGCTCTGAATAAGGGGCCGTGTCTGATGACACTTTGCGCGCCAGTTTTTTCGCTGAAGCAATTCCAAATTTTCAGCTTCCGCGGAAATATCTACCTCCCCGCCCCCTCCCCCTTACCAAAAGCCACATTTCCCCTGTTTCCACCTTCCTTTCCAAGTTGAAACCTTCACTCCTTGCTTGCAGCGCCGCCTCCTCGCCGGCGACCCTCCTTCACGCTACTCGTCCTTGCCTATCCAGGCAGGTAATCCACACCCAAACCCCGTCCTCCTCCACCTTCCACATCCCACATGCCCCGACCGCCGGTGTGAGCGCGACACCTTCCATCCAAATCACTGACCCCTCCACCAAATAAGCATCGTCCTAAGCCATGGTGCACGCAGTATAGCCGGGATCTCAAGAGCATGTTTCAAATGCAGGCTAGGACCAAAAGGTTCAACGTCAGGCGATCCTTGATGGATTGTAAGATGAAAGAGGGTGATCCACTAAGCCTACATGTGGTCAAGATGATCGGATACATGCAAGCTTTGGATCGGTTGGGCTTCCCACCTGGGGACGAGTTGTCCACAGATACAATTCTGGTTTCTCTTCTGGATAGCTATGGGCCGTTCATCTCGAACTACCATATGCATGGGATGGAAAAGAAGCTCACTGAATTGCATGGGATGCTCAAAGTGGCAGAGCAAGATATCAAGAAAGGTATGCATCGTCAAGTGTTGATGGTGCAGAACTCGGCTAAGTTCAAGAAGAGCTGGTCCAAGAAAAAGGCTAAGGCAAAGGGCAAAGAGAAGGAGGCAACTCCAACTGCAGCCGCTGCGCCTAAGTCAGGGACGTCCTCGGGGAGTATTTTCTTTCATTGCAAGGAACCCGGACATTGGAAAAGGAACTACAGCAAGTGGTTGCCGAGAAGGGCAAGAAGAGTGGAAGTATGACTTCTTCTTCAGGTACACTTGTTGTATATGTTATAGACATTTATCTTGCTGATGTTTCTAGTAGCTCTTGGGTATATGATGCCGGATCGGTTGTTCATATATGCAACTCGATGCAGGGGCTAAGCAGAACTAGGGATGTCACAAGGGGAGAAGTTGACATACGCGCCGGGAATAAAGCAAGAGTTGCTGCATTGGCCGTCGGCACTATGCAACTTAATTTACCTTCAGGATTTGTAATGGAACTTGATAATTGTTATTATGTTCCTGCTTTGAGTCGAAACATTATTTCTGCCTCCTGTTTGATGAGACAAGGTTATGAATTCAGTATTAAGGACAATGGTTGTTCTATTTACTTGAATAATATGTTTCATGGCTTTGCACCCGTTGTGAACACTACTAGGGAAAAGCCTATACACAGAATCTTATCAGCAGCGTGCTTCAAAATAACTCGCTGCTGCTAACTAGCAGTAGCGCGGACAGACGAAACTCGCTGCTGAGACAAATATAGCAGTAGCGCGTCCTCCCAAAGACGCGCTGCTGCTATAATTCCTACGAGGCCGCCGCGAGGCTAGTTATAGCAGCAACGCGTTATAGTGATGCGCGCTACTACTACGTAGCATAGTAGCAGCGCATTTCTCAGATAAGCGCTACTGCTAAGTTTCCTACAAAAATTTAGTCCCACCTCGCTCCGTGAAGAGAGTTTCTACCACCTTAAATATGTTACTTCTCAAACTTTGACAAGCACTTGATCTTCATTGAACTCTATGTGTAGAATTTGTGGCTGCAATATGAGTCTTCACCTGTTCCTAAACCGGTGAGGACTCATATTGACAAATCAGATTGTACACAAAAAGATCGTTGATGATCAATGTGTTTTTGATATATTGAACAAAGTCTATTTTTACACGCTGACACATAGCAGTAGCGCTTTATTGTGAAAGGCGCTGCTGCTAGATAGCTTAGAAGTAGCGTCTTTTCCTGAAGAGCGCTACTGCTAAGCCATTCATCTCCCCCATCTCCTCCATTCCGATTCACTCACACACACAGCCACTCAATCCTCTCCGATCCGTCTGCGCCGCGCGCCCCCGTCGCCCCTCCTCCGTCTGCGCCGCGCGCCGTCACCTCCTCCTCCTTGCTGGACTCGGTACCGGCCTCCTCCTCCGTCCTCCCTCTCCACTCGCCGCTGGCCGGCCCCTCCTCGCTCCGCCTTCCTCCTCCGTCCTCCCTCAACTGGCCGCGCCGGCCGGCCCCTCCTCGCTCCGCCTTCCTCCTCCGTCCTCCCTCAAATGGTCGCGCCGGCCGGCCCCTCCTCGCTCCGCCTTCCTCCTCCATCCTACTCTCTTCTCCCTCCTCGAGTCGCCCCTCCTTCTCCCTCCTGCTCATATGCAACATTTTGATTTAGTTGATATAATTTAGTTGACTTAGTAGGATAGTTGATTTAGTTGACTTAGAACATTTTGATTTAGTTGATTTAGTAGGCTAATTCATTTAGTTAATTTAGTTGACTTAGAACATTTTAATTTAGTTGATTTAGTAGGCTAGTTGATTTAGTTGACTTAGAACATTTTGATTTAGTTGATTTAGTAGGCTAGTTGATTTAGTTGACTTAGAACATTTTGATTTAGTTAATTTAGTAGGCTAATTCATTTAGTTAATTTAGTTGACTTAGAACATTTTGATTTAGTTGATTTAGTTGACTTAGAACATTTTGATTTAGTTGATTTAGTAGGCTAGTTCATTTAGTTGATTTAGTTGACTTAGAACATTTTGATTTAGTTGATTTAGTAGGCTAGTTGATTTAGTTCACTTAGAACATTTTGATTTAGTTGATCGTTAATCCTTTGCTCATATTGTTTTAGGAAGAATGGCGCCACCACCACCACCACTATGTCAACTGTGCAAGTCAAGATGCGCCAGCAGCCTTGCAACTGGCAAGCTGTTCGGCATCTACTTCCAGCCGAGTTTTCGTCATGCGGCGGTAAGAAATTAGATGAAATGTAATAACTATTTTATTTTTAGTGTTGGCATTACTGCATTGTGTCATTTTGCTTATTTTACACAGATTGTCCCATGCAATGTGAGGTTGAAATCCAACAAGCTGATAGGAGACACTGTGACATTTGAGGCTCCTGGGGGGCCGTACACTATGGAGGTCGAGAAAGGACGCAATATGTCACAGATTGGAGGATGTGGATGGGCCCGTTTCGTCGCTCGCATGCATCTTACTGGTGGTGAGTTGATCAGCTTCAACTTCCGAGCAGAAAGACCCAAGCTAGCTGTCATTTATCTCAACCTGGTGGAAAATGATGAAGATGACGAAGATGATGAAGATGATGAAGATAATGAGGACCCACTCGATGAAGATGATGAGGACCCACTTCATGAAGCCATCGTAGCTCAAAGAACAAGGCTGAGTGAGGAGGAGGTGTCCAACCTGTGGGACATAATTCCGCCACGTGCTGACTTTGTCGGGGTGCCATTCGTGACCCGCTTGACAAATACCATGGTTGATCGACATGATATGGTATGTTATACTTACAAATGCAAATTAATAGTGTGAATTACTTAGTGTACAGTCCAATGATATGATATGTTGTGTGGAATCTAGTCGATGATATATATGTTTTAGTGTAGAGTTTGATCACATGCTTATTAATTGATATGTTTTTCTTATTCAGAAATTGGCAAAGAGCATATTTGTGAGTTATGGTATCGAGCCTGATGAAGAAGGCTCAGCTGGACTACGCCTTACTGCAAGGGGCTCCATCACAACCTGTACTTACCGCGTGGACACAGACGGTCGCACACACTTAAACTCGGTTGGGTGGAAGAAATTCCTCGATGGCAAGAATCTTCGTGTTGGACAGGCCATCCTAATTACTATCAGGAACACCAACCGCCCAGGCTTGAGGATGATGATTGTCTTTGATATCATCTAGAACTACATATGTGTGTGTGGTTATATCATCTAGAACTACATATGTGTGTGTGGCTATATCATCTAGAACTACATATGTGTGTGTGGCTATATCATCTAGAACTACATATGATGATCGTCGTCGATATGATCTAGAACTACATATGATGATGGCCATTGATATGACCTTGTACTACTTGAGGATGCATGTTGGCTATGCATGAAATTGTTATCTAGTACTCCCTTCGTTCCAAATTACTCGTCGTGGTTTGAACTAAAACCACGACGAGTGATTTGGAACGAAGGGAGTACTACCGTACCTAGTAATGGTTTATGAATTTGATATCTACTAGCAGTACCTAGTATCTAGTATCTGAAAGGAGAAATGAAAGGGAATGGGGCAGTGGGAAAATGATGAAAGATATAGCAGTAGCGAGGGGTGGCGAAATCGCTACAGCTAGTTAATAGTAGCTTGTTCACAAAAAGCGCTCCTGATATCGTCAACAGTAGTAGCGCGGGTTAGGGCCGCGCTACTACTAAGTTAGCTGTAGCGCCTTATTAGTAGCGCGGCCACCCGCGCTGCTGCTAGCCTAAAAAACCGCGCTGCTGCTAGCCTTTTCCCTAGTAGTGGAATGGGTTATTTATCCTAGATCGTGAAGGTGAATCAGTCAATAACATAAATGTAAAGAGGCACAAGCCTAATGAGATAAATCCAACTTACATCTGGCATTGTCGACTAGGACGCATTAGTCAAAAGCGCGTGAAGAAGCTCCATGATGATGGAATTCTAACTTCGTTTGATTTTGAATCATTCGAGACATGCGAGTCTTGGCTACTCGGTAAGATGACTAAGACTCCTTTTGCAAAGAGTTGCGAGAGGGCGTCCGAGTTGTTGGAACTTATACATAGTGATGTATGTGGACCAATGAGCACGACAACCATAGGTGGTTTCCAATACTTCATGACTTTTACCGACAACTTGAGTAGATATGGATATGTCTACTTGATGAGGCACAAGTCAAAAACTTTTGAAAAGTTCAAGGAGTTTCAGAACGAAGTGGAAAATCAACTCGGCAAGAAAATCAAACTTCTACGATCTGATCGTGGCGGTGAGTATATGAGCCAGGAGTTTGATGATCATCTGAAGAGTCGTGGAATAGTCCCACAACTGACTACCCCGGGTACGCCACAGAGAAATGGCATGTCAGAACGGAGGAATCGGACTCTGTTAGACATGGTCTGATCAATGATGAGTCAGTCAGATTTACCCTTGTCATTTTGGGGATGCGCTCTAGAAACTGCAGCTTTCACACTAAACAGGGTACCATCTAAGTCTGTAGATAAGACACCATATGAGATATGGACTGTGAAGAGTCACATTTTGTCTTTTCTGAAAGTTTGGGGATGTGAAGCGTATGTCAAGCGACTCCATTCGGACAAGCTCACACCCAAATCGGGCAAGTGCATATTCGTGGGATATCCAAGGGAAACCTTGGGATATCACTTCTACAACCGTGAAGAGGGCAAAGTGTTTGTCGCTCGACATGGAGTTTTCCTTGAGAAAGAGTTTCTCAATCGGAAGGCTGGTGGGAGAACGGTCCGACTCGAAGAAATTCGAGAACCACACGGGGACGTTCCGGTAGGTGATTCTGTCACAATGGAATTAGTCAGGGAACCCGTGGTGGAGTCGACGCCGGTTCCACGGAGGTCGGAAAGGTTATGCAATTTGCATGACTGCAATGTGTTGTTCTTGGAGAATAATGAGCCGACTACATATGCGGAAGCAATGGAGAGCCCTGATTCCGAGTTATGGCTTGAGGCCATGAGATCCGAATTAAAGTTCATGGATGACAATCAAGTTTGGAACTTGGTTGATCTACCAGATGGCGTTCGAGCCATTAAGTGCAAGTGGATCTTTAAGAAGAAAACTGATATGGATGGAAATGTCACAGTCCATAAGGCTCGACTTGTCGCTAAAGGTTATCGACAAGTTCAAGGAGTTGACTACGATGAGACTTACTCACCGGTAGCGATGCCTAAATCAATTCGGATCATTCTTGCTACAGCGGCATATTTCGACTATGAGATATGGCAGATGGATGTCAAAACGGCTTTCCTTAATGAAAATTTAACCGAGGATGTGTATATGACACAGCCCGAGGGTTTTGTCGATCCAAAGAAGTCTAGCATGGTATGCAAGCTTCAGAGATCCATTTATGGATTAAGGCAAGCATCTCGGAATTGGAACATTCGTTTCAATGAAGCGATCAAAGAGTTTGACTTCATCAAGAACAACTGTGAGCATTGTGTATTCAAGAAGGTCAGTGGGAGCTCGGTTGCATTTCTGATCTTATACTTGAATGACATATTACTGATTGGAAATGGTGTTCAAATGCTTGAATCTGTCAAGGACTCATTGAAAAATAGTTTTTCGATGAAGGACTTGGGAGAAGCAACTTAAAATTTGGGAATAAAGATCTGTAGAGATAGAGCGAGAAGGCTTATTGGATTAAGCCAGAGTGTGTATATTGACAAGGTGTTGAAACGGTTCAACATGCAAGATGCCAAGAAGGGTTTCTTGCTCATGTCACATGGCATTAGTCTTAGCAAGACTCAGAGTCCTTCGACTCCTGATGAACGAAGACGCATGGATGGGATTCCGTATGCTTCGGCTGCTGGGTCCATCATGTATGCTATGGTATGTACTTGTCTCGATGTTAGCTTTGCCCTTAGCATGGTGGGCAGATACCAGGCTGATCCAGGTGAGAGTCTTCGGCAGAAGTGATAGACTCGGAAGTTTTAAGTCTGAATCTAAGGACTTTACAACATGAGTGGTTCTTGACATCTCAGTTCAGCAACATAGGTTCTCATTTGTTTGCCGGTTTCCCACCATCCTTGTCTCCACCATCTCTTCAACATGGTAACCTTGCTCTCGGTATTTGCAGTTGCAGACTTGTACTTTGCACTCTATAGGAGTGTGTCATATTTATATATTATGCAGGTATTACCGTATTAGTAGTGTGCTATGTCAGTAATAATTGTTTTAGCAAGCTGTTATCCATGCAATTGAAAAGCTGTGGAACTTAAAGCTGTGGAACTTGGGACATCAAGAAGTATATGTTTCTCATCTTGGGGATATACTCATCATTGTTTTGAGACTATCATAAAAATAAGCAAAGCAGGACCATAGTGTTCTATTAGGGTCTGTCTATATTGCATCTAGATGTGAGATAATATCTATCTCACATCTAAGCGACATCATTCTCTATTCTGTCCCCACTCGTTGACAAACAGGTTAACGGTTGTTTGATTTTCGTCGGCCAGCTTGTTTGCTTGTTTGTCGTCTGGACAGCCCACCCCTTCCAGCCCAACAACACCTGCCACTTCACCATATATTTGTTGGGCTTTTTGTTTGTTTGTTTGACATGAAGAAGCCCACATGTGTAACCAGATCTGGGCCTTGTTAGTAGAAAAAAAAACAGCATGGATGGCTCAGCAAAAATTGTAAGAACCCAGGCAAGAACAAGATTGAGAAGAACAGAGTCAAAATTGGGAAAGCTGACCAGAGGAAGAAGAAAAGGGTGGAGGAGAAAAAATCATGGCGGGCATTGGGCACTCTTAACAGGGTGAGTTCGTTCTGTCCTCTTCCTTGTATGTCCTATGTGTCAAGATCACCTTGAATATCCTCCCCTCCGGTGGTAGATCCTTAGGCAATTGCTGTGGTTAGCAAGATCCCGTGTCAACAACTATCCTTCTTTTTTTGTACCAAGAACATATGCTTCTCATGGTCTCTGGAAAAAGCACATAAAACAGTTCAACAGTTGTTCTTGCGTCAGATGAAAATTAAGTTCAGAAATCTTTGTTGGGTTGGTAAGCAAAGACTATGAAAAGTAGAAGACATGTACAAACACAAAAGAGAAGAGACAGGGGTTGTGTTTGCTCTGCAAAAAAAAGTAGAACGGATCTTGCTCAGGTGTTGTATATGTTGTACCCTCACATAACACAAAGTAAGAATATGTGTGTAATCTTTCATCAGGAGAGAAAAATGGTCTACCCCCCTAAAAGGAAATCTGATCTGTAATAAAACTTCATAAAATACTGTCATTTCCATTGCCAGATATGTACGTTTCACATATGTTGTGCTTAAAAACGTGCGATGACTGAAAAAATTATAAGAGTACGGTATTCTGAAAGAACTTTGTAAAAGACTAAAAAGAAGGAATTTGTTATAGTTATTTCAGAGGGAAAAAGGGCTTTGAAAAGTACTTTCAGAGAAAAAAAATACCCGGTTGCAAGTCGAGGGTCCACTTGCACTTGGCATGAAAACAGAAGATCCAGTTGCAAGTGGAGGGTCGACTTGAAACTCAAAAATGGCATGATCATACTCAGATGAAGAGAGATAAGAGAAAAATCTTAACAGGACAGTGATATGAAAATAATAGAAGACCCAGTTGCAAGTCGAGGGTCCACTTGCAAGTGGCATAAAAAATTAGAATACCCGGTTGCAAGTCGAGGGTCCACTTGCAAGTGGCATGAAAAAAAAGACCCAGTTGCAAGTCGAGGGTCCACTTGCAAGTGGCATAAAAAAGACACAGTGGCAGGTCAAGGGTCCACTTACAAAAATGGCATGAAAAAACAAAAGACTCAATTACAAGTCGAGGGGTCGACTTGCGAAGTGGCACAAAAAACAAAAAAGAACCAGTTGCAAGTCAAGGGTCGACTTGCAAGTGGCATCAAAAAAAGAAAGACGCAGTTGCGGGTCGAGGGTTGACTTGCAAATGGCATCAAACAAACAAAACCCCGGTTGCAAGTCGAGGGTCCATTTGCAAGTAGCATGAAAAACTAGAAGACCCAGTTGCAAGTTGAGGGTCCGCTTGCAAGTGACATCAAACACAGAAGACCCTAGTTGCAAGTCGAGGGTCCACTTGCAAGTGGCATGAAAAAAAATAGAAGACCCAGTTGCAAGTCGAGGGTCCACTTACAAGTGGCATGAAGAAAAGACCCAGTTGCAAGTCGATTGTCCACTTGCAAGTGGCATCAAACACAGAAGACCCAGTTGCAAGTCGAGGGTCCGCTTGCAAGTGTCATAAAAAAGGAAAGAAGCAGTTGCAAGCCGAGGGTCCACTTGCAAAAATGGCATGAAAAAAATAGAAGACCCAATTACAAGTCGAGGGGTCGACTTGCAAAGTGGCACAAAAAACAAAAAAGAACCAGTTGCAAGTCAAGGGTCGACTTGCAAGTGGCATCAAAAAACGAAAGACGCAGTTGCGGGTCAAGGGTCGACTTGCAAGTGGCATCAAACAAACAAAACTCCGGTTGCAAGTCGAGGGTCCGATTGCAAGTGGCATGAAAAACTAGAAGATCCAGTTGCAAGTCGAGGGTCCACTTGCAAGTGACATCAAACACAGAAGACCCCAGTTGCAAGTCGAGGGTCCACTTGCAAGTGGCATGAAAAAAAAGACCCAGTTGCAAGTCGATTGTCCACTTGCAAGTGACATCAAACATAGAAGACCCAGTTGCAAGTCGAGGGTCCGCTTGCAAGTGGCATGAAAAAATATAAAACCCAGTTGCAAGTCGAGGGTCCACTTGCAAATGACATCAAAGAAAGAAAGACACAGTTTCAAGTTGAAGGTCCACTTGTAGGTCGATGAACCAAACGTGAACCAATGTGCACCTCGTCAATGGCGATGATCATACCAAGACGATCTGCCTCCTCGACAACCAAATTGACATCCCTGCTGTATATGATGCCTACAGGGGCTTCTCCCAGATCCTGTCCGTTGTTCCCCTCCTCATCCACCTGTCCAACATCACCTTGCTGTGCTTGCTCTTCATCACCACCTCCTTGCTCTTCCTCATGATGTGCTGCTTCAGCTCCACCTCCAACAAATAAACCAGCGCCAACAGAGCAGACATATGCGTTTGCAATACGCCTAGTCATGACAAACACAACAAGCTTCCCATGGCCCAGATTAAAGTCCATCATGAACTTCCTCAAGTCCTTGCCGCTGATACATTTGGTGTTGTTGTACCCTGTGTACACATTAATAACGTATCGGTGCCATGAGCTCGGAAGTTCAGGAAACCACCAGCAAAGTGCTTGGGGAACCTCTCTGTCACAGAGCATGGCAGTAGCTGAGACAACAAATAAACTTGTGTAAATAAACAACTACGAATAGATTACAAAAACACACTGAGCACATGAAAAAACGCAAAAAAAGATATGGCAGCAGACATTACCGCGAAGCTTTCATTCACATCCAAGAAAAACATGCCGAAGCTTGTGCCGTTGTCCATCCCACAATGAGCGAAGCAAAGTGGGCACAACATCCTGGTTGCGGAGCTGAAAAAGAAAAATCAAAAAAATAAATCAAAACAGAGAGTGAACAATAAACCCCAAATCTAAAAAAATGCCTTCTCCATGGCATTAGAACGGAGCAAACAGCGTGTATTGCTAAAACTGGGAGAAATCATAACAAAAAAACAAAAAAGTGGCACATACTCTCGCAAACTTATCCACGTTCGTCTTGGTCGGACAATGGACAAAAGGAACACCCAACAAAATAAGTAAGTAAAAAATGATGGTGGAGAACCTTGTAGCTTTCAAAAAAGAAATTTGACTAAAGGCAAGAACTGATACTAACAATGATGATCAAAAACTGAAGGACATTATGAATGTATTTTCTTGATGGCTAACACTTGAGCCGACAAAAAAAGAATAAAAAATGTGGAGTTGCGCCACGCCGCCCACATCCGAGTTCCCACCATTGCCTCTCATGCAGGATGGCTGCCTCGATTTGCACCTCTCTACGGGTTCTTTTCCACGGAGGGAAGCGGATAACCGAACGAGACCTAACGGAGAACTCCGTGAGCTGACAGAACTGCGAACTGATAAAAACTGAAAACGACACCTAACACTGAACTCAAAGCTGTTAATTGAATTTGACACCTACTAGTTCAGACACTAGGTTGACAGAACGAATAGGATTAGAAAGTGCAAAACTCATGCACTGACCCGAAAACAAATTGATAAACTAAAAAGTAGACTTAAAATGGACTGAAAAAAGACTAAGAACTTAATATACTGAAGAACATGTAAAACTGAATTTTTATAGTAAATCTGGAAACTGATGTACACTCAATTGGACTGAAAAAACAATATCACATCCTATCCCTATTGAATGAAAAGGGCCTGAAAATGAAAACTAGCAGCCATACAAATCAAAACTGAATCTTACCCCTCAATTCGTACAGCCAACAAAACAAACTTAAAAAGAACCCTCAAAAAATCGTACAATCAAAAACTAATCACCTACTGAAAACACAAAAAGAACCTACACCAACTTCTACTGAATCTAGCAACAAAAAAAAGATCAACTTGTGCTGAAAAAACACACAAAACCTATCATTGCACTGAATTATCTGAACACACAAGCTACGCAGCCGGCCAGCTGGGATTTCGCTACTTCAAACATCAAAACTGCCGTTGTGCAGCAAACAAAACATTATAATGTGATGCAACAAAAAACTAGTAAATTAAAATGCATATCTGATTTCGTTGATGCAAATAGATATGGATGACTCATGTTTACAGACTACCTTCAGCATCACCTGACAGAAAAAAGGACGATATGCTCATCTGTCGAAACTATGGTGCGCTGTGCAAAAGCATCAAGCAAAGCCACTTTCAGAAGAAAAAAATGCAACTGTTTCTTACAGATTTCAGCATCAACTTTAACTGAAGAAAAATCACTACTGTACAAAAAATCTTAACAGGACATAAAAAACTGTCTATAGTTCATCATTCAAACCCCCAACACTAAAAAATCACCCAAAAACTACAAAGAAAATTGTATTCTCTGCACAGTAACCATCTACTACGAATCCCCCCTTCTCATATATGGACAAATTTGAGGAACAAATCCCCCAACCCACCCTAGATAGATGGAGCATCTGATGAACCCTACCCCACATTTTGGGAGATTGGACGGGGCAAAGAACCCTAAACCGATGGACAAACAAACAAGAAACAAAGAAGATGGATGGTGCTAAACGAACCCTACCCACATTTGGGGACATTGAGGAGCAAACCCTAGATAGATGCTGCTATATCAGTGAGCAAGAAACACAAAAACGCAGAGACACTACAAAAAAAAAAAAAAGAGGAACAAGGGAGAAGAACAGGCAACTCACTATCGATAGTGTCTCCCTCTCCTTTTCCCTCTCCAGAAATCGCTGCGCCTCGAGCACCAACTGCCAAGAGCAAAATGGGGAACATCACAAGAGGAATGGGGAACGGCCGAAGTGAGTGCTCCTGGAGACAAAGTGGGGAAAATGAACGCTGCCCCCTCCTCTCCAAAAACTGCTCTCAGACAAACAGCCCCCAGCCCAACAAGCAACACGGCCCGCTACAGGCAAAACACACAACCTGTACAGATAGGCCGCGCGCACAGACGAAACAACGAGCAACGCGAGCGAAACGCACGACCGGGACAGAAAAAACAACTTGCGCGAATCTTAAAGACATGACGAGATCCAATGGCTCTGGAGTTAGATGTGAGATAGCTATTTCACATCTAGATGTGAAATAGCAAACCTGGTTCTATTATGCCGGATTTGAGTTTGTATCAGCTACTTTCTTTGAAGTTATTTTGCCTTGTACCTTGCATGCTTGTACTGGTTATTATCCATCCCAATTGATTGCATTGCTTAGTATCTTTGCGATAAGATTATATTGCTTGAAGCACCCATTATTTTTCTTAACGTTGATTCAGATATGACGGATGCCTCCATTTCTGATTCAGATATGACAAACATCTCCAGTTCTGATATTGATGCCGCTGGGAGATGAAACCTTGACGTTATAGAGCAGCAACTTGGAGCTTATGTACTGGAATCATCAGGCTCCGGTATTAGCAGTATCAGGCATCCGTGGAGATGTAGGCTTTTTTCAGGCTTGTTTGCGGTGCCTGTGTTGTGCAGCTCGGCGCTAACAAGTTATGAGAGAATAGTTGTGATAATCTAGCAAATTTCTTTCGCAAATCGAACCAGAATTAGGCAATTTCAGTCGTCTAAAGCCTTGGTTCCTATCAGATATGCAATGTGACTAGAAGCAGAGTATGGCTTGAGGCAGAGTGTATACATGGTTGCAAATCGGTTCTACTAACTCCGTTGCTTTTTGTAAGGATTTGTGCAAGAGATACATACATACATGCATGGCTTCGTCTTACAAACAGGAACAGATTTACTGCAAAATGTTCTCTCGGACGAAAAAGAATCTACATATTCTGCTTGATGAAGTCTAGATTGAGCGTGTCGCGCACGATGAGGAACATGCTGACCATGAGCACCAGCAATATCCCCGACGACATTATCCTCCGCTCGATCTCACGGGGGATCTTCTGCCCGCCGCGGGCCGCCTCCAGAAGGATCAGCGCCAGCGTCCCGCCGTCCAACGCCGGCAACGGCAACAGGTTGATCGCCGCGAGGTTGAGGTTGATGATCGCCGCGAACTGGAACAGCCCGTCGGCGCTCGACCTCGCCACCTCCGCGCCGACGGCGATTATGGCGACCGGGCCTGACACC
This sequence comes from Triticum timopheevii, assembly GCA_963921465.1. Lineage (NCBI taxonomy): Eukaryota > Viridiplantae > Streptophyta > Magnoliopsida > Poales > Poaceae > Triticum > Triticum timopheevii. The sequence continues at coordinate 97,239,899 of OY997264.1, read as the reverse complement.
TTCTCCGCCGTCTGCGAGAAGTTGAGGAACGTCTGCCGGAGCCCGTCGAGCACGGCCCCGCCCAGCGCCCTGAACTCGCGCACGGCGAGGACGGTGGCCTCGGACACGTTCCTTGGGTGCACGCGCGTGGCCCGGTAGTTGGGCGAGAGCTGCACGCCGATGCGCCCCGTCCCGTCGACGCTCGTGTCCGGCACGACGGTGAGGTCGAGGAACTGCGGCTTGTCCCCGGCCGCAGGTCCGGCTCTTGACACCTTGAGGAGGACCTTCTTGTTGGGGCTGGATTTGATGAGGTCGACCAGGGCCGGCACGGACGGGTCCGGCGCGGCGCCGGGGACGGCGAGGATGACATCGCCGGCGAGCAGCCCGGAGCGCGCGGCGGCGGAGCCGGGCACGACGTCGGGGACTAGGACGCCGGTGAGCAGCGCCTGGACGGGGACGCCGACGGTGACCGCCTGGACGTAGATGATGAGGAAGGCGAAGATGAGGTTGGCGATGACCCCCGCGGAGACGACGAGGAGGCGGTCCGGGACGGGGCGGTTGCGGAGGAGGTCCGGGTCGTCGGGCGCGAAGCCGGACTCGGGGTCGTCGTCGGGGAAGCCGACGTAGCCGCCGAGCGGGATGGCCCGGAGCGCGTACTCGACGGCGCCGAGGCGGAAGCTGGCGAGGGCGGGGCCGAAGCCGATGGAGAACTGGGAGACGTGGATGCCCCGGGAGGTGGCGGCGACGAAGTGGCCGGACTCGTGGACGAGCACGATGGACGCGAGGACCGACGCGGCGGACGCGACGGACTGGACGCTGGCGAGGAGGTCGGACGGGGAGGCCGAGACGGCGACGGCGACGGAGAAGGGCTTGTTGGCGAGGTGGGGGTGGGGGTGGCGGTGGCGGCGCAGCGGGCCGGCGGCGAGGGAGGGCGAGTGGAAAGAGGGGCGGAATGGTGGCTTGGAGATAATCATGGTGAGAGGGGAGGAAGTGGATAATTTGGCATCCTTGGGAGCTTGGAGGTGTGGCCGGTTTGTTGGCCATGGCTGTGTGGTGTGGGTTGATGCAGGCGGGCGACTGACCGCGGCCACAGCATTATGAGGAGTTTTGCTCAGCGAGCCTGTGTTACATGCTGATTGAGTTAGCTGTTTTATGGCATCTCTAACTTCTCAAATGGACTTATAACTTCTTAAAAGTTTCGTTTTTGAGAGTTAAATCAGAACTAATCAAATTCTCAAAAGTGTTAGGCGACCCGTCAGATGGCTCTCAGTATTGAGCATTCGAAACAACTTCTAAGTGGAAGATTACACTTCCTCAGGTGTCCGCCTCCCTCCCTCATTCAATTAGCTTCGCGCATAAACTATCGTCCTTGCCCCCGCTGCCTCCCCCCTCCCCGCCCCACTAAGATTCAATCGCCGCCAACCATGATCATTTAAATCGACGCATCTTAGTCACCGCCATGAGCTTGTCGACGAGGGGGGCCACCACGGAGCCACTTTTCGTCCAAACAGGTCCTCGCAGCCATCCTGGGCGCCCACCACCAACGCCTCCTTGAGGTCCATGTCATAGCGACCGCCTTTGAAGTACTGTGGCATGCGGCAGCGGTCGTGGGCCATTGGGTGGCGGAGATTTGAAATGTAGACTCGCTAGGGAAGTAGTGGCTCTACACATTCGCCACCACGGAGCAGGCGGCACGCGTGTATGACATGACGATGGTCCACTATTTCAATGAATCGATGATGATAGGTGACTTCAATGAAACCATGTGTCCGTTTAGAGCAACTCTAGCAGAGTCATCATATGTCCCCAATTGAAATAATAAGTACTAATATGGCGATCTTATGCCAAAATAGCACTCTAGTACAGTCGTCATATGGGTGTTGAGCGACATAATTTATGAACTTCGCTCCATAAACGACCTCATAATCTCCAGATTTGGAGGTTGGGGAGGCCAATATGGAGCTCGATAAACAAACCGACAACGTGGGAGGAAAGTTTTAACTTCTTTCTCCTCGCGCGACGGTCGGGTTTGAAGCGTGACACCGCCCGTCGATGCATATCTGTGTTTCGGCTAACAACAAGTGAGTGGGACGACAACACTGGTAATCAAGGAGCCATAAATGATGCCCCATCCCTTTGGAAGGCGTGGATGGCCACGTAGCTTCATCCTCAGCTATAAAAGCCTGACGGGAAGGCGTCTCCATCACCCAAGCCCTAGTCTTCGCGCCCATCCCATCTCCCCCTTGCCACCTCCTCCCCTCCCATCTCCTCCTGTCTCAATGGCAATATCACTGCGCCAGAATTTTGCCGACTGGCTCAATCACCACAAAGTCAACAAGTTTCACATGCAATTGGGCTGGTTGTGGGCTTATCCCCTCCCTCATCTGGTGGGCATGATACTGCTTTATGTAAAGTGTCAAAGGAGCTAGATGAATTCCTCCTCAAAGAAGAAATAATGTGGAGGCAGTGGCTCCATGCATTGTAGCTAGGAGAAGGAGGGTAGAACATTGGGGTTTTCAATGCAAAGCAAGCTAGAGTCTGGTGAAAATGGAATTTAAAAGCTAATAATGGGAATTGGGTGGAAAGAGCACAAACTTTGGAAGAGATGCCCACATGTTCTTTCTAGCAGCAGTTGAAAGATCGTGGATGTCGCCTAGAGGGGGAAGGTGAATAAGCACTTTTAAAATAATTAAAGTTTAGACTTGAACAAATGCGGAATGGAAGTAGCATTTAATTTGTCAAGCACAAAACCTAAATCGACCAGGCTCACCTATGTGCACCAACAACTTATGCTAAGCAAGATAAACAACTAAGTGATAGCAAGATATATAACATGAAACGCAATGGCTATCACAAAGTAAAGTGCATGAGTAAAGGGTTTGTGTAAGAGATAACCGAGGCACGCGGAGATGATGATGTATCCCGAAGTTCACACCCTTGTGGATGCTAATCTCCATTTGGAGCGGTGTGGAGGCACAATGCTCCCCAAAAAGCCACTACGGCCACAGCAATCTCCTCATGCCCTCGCACAATGCAAGATGTCATGATTCCACTAAGGGACCCTTCAGGGCGGTGATAATCCCCAAGTGCAAGGAATCATCATAGAAATTTCCAAAGATGGAAGTGATAAGTATGGATTGTCGAACCCACAAGGAGCTAAAGGTAATATCAATATTCTCTCAAGTCCTACCTGCCAGTGATACGTCTCCGTCGTATCTATAATTTTTTATTGTTCCATGCCAATATTATTCAACCTTCATATACTTTTGGCAACTTTTTATACTATTTTTGGGACTAACATATTGATCCAGTGCCCAGTGCCAGTTCCTGTTTGTTGCATGTTTTAAGTTTCGCAGAAACCCCATATCAAACGGAGTTCAAACGGGATAAAATCGGACGGAGAATATTTTTGGAATATTTATGATTTTTGGGAAGAAGAATGAACGCGAGACGGTGCCCGAGGGGGCCACGAGGCAGGGGGCGTGCCCCAGGGGGGTGGGCGCGCCCCTGACCCTCGTGGGCACCCCGTAAGGCGATTGCTGCTCTTCTTTTGCCGCAAGAAAGCAAATTTCCGAAAAAAATCGTGGCGAAGGTTTTAATCCAATCGGAGTTACGGATCTCCGAATATATAAGAAACGGTGAAAGGGCACAAACTGGGAATGCAGAAACAGAGAGAGACAGAGAGACAGATCCAATATCGGAGGGGCTCTCACCCCTCCCACGCCATGGACACATGGAACAGAGGGGAAACCCTTCTCCCATCTAGGGAGAAGGTCAAGGAAGAAGAAGAAGAAGAAGGGGGGATCTCTCCCCCTCGCTTTCGGTGGCATCGGAACGCCGCCGGGGGCCATCATCATCACCGCGATCTACACCAACACCTCCGTCATTTCACCAACATCTCCATCACCTTCCCCCATCTATATTCAGCGGTCCACTCTCCCAGAACCCCGTTGTACCCTGTACTTGAACATGATGCTTTATGCTTCATATTATTATCCAATGATGTGTTGCCATCCTATGATGTCTGAGTAGATTTTCGTTATCCTATCGGTAATTGGTGAATTGCTATGATTGGTTTAATTTGCTTGTGGTTATGTTGTTGTCCTATGGTGCTCTCCGTTTCGCGCAAGCGTGAGGGATCCCCGCTGTAGGGTTTGCAATATGTTCATGGTTTGCTTATTGTCTGTGTTGCGTGAGTGACTGAAACACAAACACTGATAAGTGGGTCATGGCGTATGGGAATAAAGACGACTTGATACTTTAATGCTATGGTTGGGTTTTACCTTAATGATCTTTAGTAGTTGCGGATGCTTGCTAGAGTTCCAATCATAAGTGCATATGATCCAAGAAGAGAAAGTATGTTAGCTTATGCCTCTCCCACATAAAACTTTATATCGGTCTAGTAAAGTAGTCAATTGCTTAGGGACAATTTCACAACTCCTACCACCACTTTTCCACACTCGCTATACTAACTTTATTGTGTATTTATCTAAACAGCCCCTAGTTTTTATTTACGTGCTCTTTATTATCTTGCAATTCTATCCAACAACACCTACAAAGTACTTCTAGTTTCATACTTGTTCTAGGTAAAGCGAACGCTAAGCATGCGTAGAGTTGTATCGGTGGTCGATAGAACTTGAGAGAATATTTGTTCTACCTTTAGCTCCTCGTTGGGTTCGACACTCTTACTTATCAAAAGAGGCTACAATTGATCCCCTATACTTGTGGGTTATCAAGACCTTTTTCTGGCGCCGTTGCCTGGGAGTCATAGCGTGGGGTGAATATTCTCGTGTGTGCTCGTTTGCTTTATCACTAAGTAATTTTTATTTGTTGTTCTTAGTTGTTTTCTATCTTTAGTTATGGGTAGGAAACACAAAATACCAAAAAAAAATAGTTGTACCTACTACACCAATGGTTGAAGAACCACTCAAAATCTATCACACTCCTGAAGCTTTTTACATGGATCATCTTCGATCCCTATGTGCTCGTGCTGAAACCCCAACTAGCTTAGTTGAGGGCAAATCTTTAGATGAGCATGCTTGTTATGTGCGTCACCGCATATCTGAAAAAGGGGAACTTTTACTGGATCAAATTCATCATTTGCAATGCTATGCTTGGAATTTATGTGAAATATATGATTTTACTTGTTGTCCTGAAGACCCTAAAAAACACCTTCCCTACCAATGTGAGTTTAGTGATAATGGAATCGTATCTTCGTATGCTAAGGGTGTTTATAATTACTACGATGTTCAACAAATTGAAGAATTTGTTGCTTTTAAGGGTGCTTATGAAATTGCTTCTTTGATTGGAAAGTATGAAGCTACTCTTTACAAATCTGAAAATTTTGACATACTCAAATATTGTTATGATAATTATGCTTCTAATGCCTATGTTAAACCATATATTGACTCCTCCTCCTCTGTCCAAGAAGAGACTAATATTTTGCAGGAGTCTATGGAAGAAGAAATTCATGAAACTGTGAGCTCATTGGATGAAAAAGATGATGAGGAGAGCAAAGAACAAAAGGAGGAAGAGCGGATTAGCTACCTGTGCCCACCTTCTAATGAGAGTAACTCTTCAACTCATACATTGTTTAATTTCCCTTCATGCTTACCGAAGGATGATTACTATGATGATTGTCATGATCCCGTTGATTCTTTTGAAATATCCCTTTTTGATGATGTTTAGTATTATTGTGGCCAAGATGCCAATATGAATTATGCTTATGGAGATTAACTTGCTATAGTTCCTTATGTTAAACATGAAATTGTTTCTATTGCACCCACACATGATAGTCCTATTATCTTTTTGAATTCTCCCTACTACACTATATCGGATAAGTTTGCCCTTATTAAGGATTATATTGATGGGTTGTGTTTTACTACTACACATGATGATTTTGATAGATATAATATGCATGTGCTTGCTGCTCCTACTTGCAATTATTATGAGAGAGGAACTATATCTCCACCTCTCTATGTTTCCAACACGATAGAATTGTAAGAAACTACTTATACTATGCATTGGCCTTTACTATGTGTGCATGAATTGTTATTTTATGACATGCTGATGCATAGGAAGAGAGTTAGACTTTGTTGTTGCATGATGTATGTTAACTTGTGCTCACTACTAAATCACAAGTCATTATTAATTAAAATTGGCTTTGATATACCTTGGGATCCGGGTGGATCCATTACTTGAGCACTATATGCCTAGCTTAATGGCTTTAAAGAAAGTGCTGCCAGGGAGACAACCCGGAAGTTTTAGAGAGTCATTTATTTCTGTTGAGTGCTTTTATATAGTCTAAAACAAAAAAATAAAGAGGGGAACCCAAAACTTTTCAAAAAGGAAAGCGAAAGTAAGAAAGACGAGCATTGTTAAAGTGGGAGCTAGCCTTGAACTTTGTTCATGCTCACGGAAACTTTGTGAATCTTGATTATAGAAAATTTTCAACAAAAATAATTATCCCCTTGTACAATTCCATTGTGCTATAAACATAATGTGCCAAGGTTTGCCTTTAGGATGTTTAGATGGCTTGTTGGTTTGTGCGGTGCAGGACAGAAACTTTGGCTGTAGTGCGCGATTTTACATTTTTTTACTGAAACGTCAAACGGTTCTGAAACTTTTTGCACTGTCTTTCTATACAAATTTTTTATTTTTCCTAATTTTGGTAGAATTTTTGGAGTACTAGAAGTATGTTTAATGTTCAGATTACTAAAGACTGTCATGTTTAAGACAGATTCTGTTTTTGATGCATAGTTTGCTTGTTTTGATGAAACTATCAATTTCTATTAGTGGATTAAGCCATGGAAAAGTTATATTACAGTAGACACAATGAAAAAACAAAATATGAATTGGTTTGCAATTGTACTTAGAGTAGTGACTTGCTTTATTATACTAACGGATCTTACCGAGTTTTCTGTTGAAGTTTTGTGTGGATGAAGTGTTTGAAGAACGAGGAGGTCTCGATATGAGGAAAAGGAGGAGAGGCAAGGGCTCAAGCAAGGGGATGCCCAAGGCACCCCAAGTAAATATTCAAGGAGACTCAAGCGTCTAAGCTTGGGGATGCCCCGGAAGGCATCCCATCTTTCTTCAACAAGTATCGGTATGTTTTCGGATTCGTTTCGTTCATGTGATATGTGCAAATCTTGGAGCGTCTTTTGCATTTAGTTTTCACTTTTCTTTTTATGCACCATGCTGGTATGAGAAAGTCCTTGGTTTATTTATAGAATTCTCATTGCACTTCACTTAAATCTTTTGAGTATGGCTTTATAGAATGCTTCATGTGCTTCACTTATATCATTTGAAGTTTGGATTGCCTGTTTCTCTTCACATAGAAAACCGCCATTTGTAGAATTCTCTTTTTCTTCACTTATATTTGTTAGAGAGTGGGCATATCTTTTTAGAAAGAATTAAACTCTTTTGCTTCACTTATATCTATTTAGAGAGATGACAGGAATTGGTCATTCACATGGTTAGTCATAAAATCCTACATAAAACTTGTAGATCACTGAATATGATATGTTTGATTCCTTGCAATAGTTTTGTGATATAGAGATGATAATATGTGGGAGGTTCTAGTAAATGGTTGTGTTTAGTAAGGGTATTGGTGTTAAGGTCTGTGATTCCCGAAGCATGCATGTATGGTCTCCTAACTATGTAACCAAATTGGCGCGCATTGTATTTCGATTGTTTATCTTTGCGTGAAGGTCGGGGGCGCGATGGTTAACTCCTACCAACCTCCCCCCTAGGAGCATGCGTAGTAGTGATTTTCTTCGAGGGCCAATAAACTTTTGCAATAAGTATATGAGTTCTTTATGACTAATGCGAGTCCATGGATTATACGCACTCTCACCCTTTCATCATTGCTAGCTTCTTCAGTACCGTGCATTGCCCTTTCTCACCTCGAGAGTTGGTGCAAACTTCGCCGGTGCATCCAAACCCCGTGATACAATACGCTCTATCACACATAAGCCTCCTTATATCTTCCTTAAAACTGCCACCATACCTATCTATCATGGCATTTCTATAGCCATTCCGAGATATATTGCCATGCAACTTCCATCATCATCATATACATGACTTGAGCATTCATTGTCATATTGCTTTGCATGATCGTAAGATAGCTCGCAAGATGTTTTCATGGCTTGTACGTTTTTTGATGTCATTGCTACGCTAGATCATTGCACATCCCGGTACATCGCCGGAGGCATTCATATAGAGTCATATTTTTGTTCTAGTATCGAGTTGTAATATTGAGTTGTAAGTAAATAAAAGTGTGATGATCATCATTATTAGAGCATTGCCCCAGTGAGCAAAGGATGATGGAAGCAATGATTCCCTCACAAGTTGGGATGAGTCTCCGGACTTTATGAAAAATAAAAGAGGCCAAAGAAGCCCACCAAAAAAATAAAATAAATAAAAAAGAGAAAATAAAAAAATGAGAGAAAACGAGAGAAGGGGCAATGTTACTATCCTTTTACCACACTTGTGCTTTAGAGTAGCACCATGTTCTTCATATAGAGAGTCTCTTGAGTTATCACTTTCATATACTAGTGGTAATTTCATTATAGAACTTGGCTTGTATATTCTGATGATGGGCTTCCTCAAATGCCCGAGGTCTTCACGAGCAAGCAAGTTGGATGCAGACCCACTTAGTTTTCAGTTTGAGCTTTCATACACTTATAGCTCTAGTGCATCCGTTGCATGGCAATCCCTACTCCTCGCATTGACATCAATTGATGGTCATTTCCATAGCCCGTTGATTAGCCGCGTCGATGTGAGACTTTCTCCCTTTTTGCCTTCTGCACACAACCTCCACCATCATACTCTATTCCACCTATAGTGCTATATCCATGGCTTGCGCTCATGTATTGCGTGAAGGTTGAAAAAGCTGAAGCGCGTTAAAAAGTATGAACTAATTGCTTGGCTGACACCGGGATAGGCATGAGGTGTACCTTGTGTTAAGAAAAGGGAGCATAAGACTATATGATTTTGTAGGGATAACGTTCTGTAAGCATTGATATTTTGAAAGGCATGATTGTTTGTTGGGATGTCTGACTATTATTGTTTTTATGTCAAAGGATAGACTATTGCTTTGAATCACTCGTGTCTTAATATTCATGCCATGATTAGATTACGTGATCAAGATTATGCTAGGTAGCATTCCACATCAAATTTTTTATCATTTACCTACTCGAGGACGAGTAGGAATTAAGCTTGGGGATGCTGATACGTCTCCGTCGTATCTATAATTTTTGATTGTTCCATACCAATATTATTCAACTTTCATATACTTTTGGCAACTTTTTATACTATTTTTGGGACTAACATATTGATCCAGTGCCCAGTGCCAGTTCCTGTTTGTTGCATGTTTTATGTTTCGCAGAAACCCCATATCAAACGGAGTCCAAACGGGATAAAAATGGACGGAGAATATTTTTGGAATATTTATGATTTTTGGGAAGAAGAATCAACGTGATACGGTGCCCAAGGGGGCGACGAGGCAGGGGGCACGCCCCAGGGGGGTGGGCGCGCCCCTGACCCTCGTGGGCACCCCGTAAGGTGGTTGATGCTCTTATTTTTCCGCAAGAAAGCTAATTTCCGGGAAAAAAATCTTGGCGAAGGTTTCAATCCAATCGAAGTTACGGATCTCCGGATATATAAGAAACGGTGAAAGGGCAGAATCTGGGAACGCAGAAACAGAGAGAGACAGAGAGACAGATCCAATCTCGGAGGGGCTCTCGCCCCTCCCACGCCATGGAGACCATGGACCAGAGGGGAAACCCTTCTCCCATCTAGGGAGAAGGTCAAGGAAGAAGAAGAAGAAGGGGGGCTCTCTCCCCCTCGCTTCCGGTGGCACCGGAACGCCGCCGGGGGCCATCGTCATCACCGCGATCTACACCAACACCTCTGTCATCTTCACCAACATATCCACCACCTTGCCCCATCTATATTTAGCGGTTCACTCTCCCGCAACCTGCTGTACCCTCTACTTGAACATGGTGCTTTATGCTTCATATTATTATCCAATGATGTGTTGCCATCCTATGATGCCTGAGTAGATTTTTGTTGTCCTATCGGTAATTGGTGAATTGCTATGATTGGTTTAATTTGCTTGTGGTTATGTTGTTGTCCTATGGTTCTCTCCGTGTCGCGCAAGCGTGAGGGATCCCCGTTGTAGGGTTTGCAATATGTTCATGGTTTGCTTATTGTCTGCGTTGCGTGAGTGTCTGAAACACAAACACGGATAAGTGGGTCATGGCGTATGGGAATAAAGAGGACTTGATACTTTAATGCTATGGTTGGGTTTTATCTTAATGATATTTAGTAGTTACGGATGCTTGCTAGAGTTCCAATCATAAGTGCATATGATCCAAGAAGAGAAAGTATGTTAGCTTATGCCTCTCCCACATAAAACTTGCTATCGGTCTAGTAAACTAGTCAATTGCTTAGGGACAATTGCACAACTCCTAGCACCACTTTTCCACACTCGACATACTAATTTTATTGCATCGTTATCTAAACAGCCCCTAGTTTTTATTTACGTGCTCTTTATTATCTTGCAATTCTATCCAACAACACCTACAAATTACTTCTAGTTTCATACTTGTTCTAGGTAAAGCGAACGCTAAATGTGCATAGAGTTGTATCGGTGGTCGATAGAACTTGAGGGAATATTTGTTCTACCTTTAGATCCTCGTTGGGTTCGACACTCGTACTTATCGAAAGAGGCTACAATTGATCCCCTATACTTGTGGGTTATCAGCCACTGATACCACTCTACATACACTGAACGTTTTCTTCCATCTAGAAACGAGAAATAAAACTATGTTGTGGGTATGAAGAGGATAGCTTTGCATGATATGGGAGAACTGAAATATTAAAATAGGGGCTGTTAGCATAAAGTTATAATATATTACTATATATTATAAATAGCGAGTGTGGAATAATGATGCATCGGTGTGTGGAATTGTCCTAGCCAATTGCTAACAAGATCAGTAGTCGTCGTTGCAATTTCATATGAGGGAGAGGCATACGCTAACATACTTTCTCTACTTGGATCATATGCACTTATGATTGGAACTCTAGTAAGCATCCGCAACTACTAAAGATCATTAAGGGAAAACCAACCATAGCATTAAAGTATCAAGTCCCCTTTATCCCATGCACAACAACCCCCTTACTCGGGTTTAAGCGTCTGTCACTCTAGCAACCCATTATAAGCAAATCATGAACGTATTGCAACACCCTACATCGCGCATCCTTCACGTGTGCGCGGCATGGAAAGCACATTAGTACAGCACCAAAATAAAACATACAACTCAAACCAATCTAGATCATCAATCAACCCAAAAGACAAAATAAATCTACTCAAAACATCATCGGATGGCAACCCATCATTGGATCATAATATGTGGCATAAAGCACCATGTTCAAGTAGGGGATTACAGCGAGGAGCCAGGCACGACGTCGGGGATGAGGACGCCGGAGAGAAACGCCTGGACGGGGACGCCGACGGTGACCGCTTGGGCGTAGATGATGAGGAAGGCGAAGATGAGGTTGGTGATGACGCCCGCGGAGACGACGAGGAGGTGGTCCGGGATGAGGCAGTTGCGGAGGAGGTCGGGGTCGTCGGGCGCGAAGCCGGACTCAGGGTCGTCATCGGGGAAGCCGACGTAACCGCCAAGCGGGATGGCCCGGAGCGCGTACTCGACGGCGCCGAGGCAGAAGCTGGTGAGGGCGGGGCCGAAGCTGATGGAGAACTAGGAGACGTGGATATCCTGGGAGGTGGTGGCGACGAAGTGGCCGGACTCATGGATGAGCACGATGGATGAGTGGACCGATGCGGTGGACACGGCAGACTGGACGCTGGCTAGGAGGTCAGACGGGGAGGCCGCGACGGCGACGAAGAAGGGCTTGTTAGCGAGGTGGGGATGGGGGTGGTGGTGGCGGTGGAGCGGGCCAGCGGCATGGGAGGGTGAGTGGAAAGAGGGGCGGAATGGTGGCTTGGAGATAATCATGGTGAGAGGGGAAGAAGTGGATAATTTGGCATCCTTGGGAGCTTGGAGGTGTGGCCGGTTTGTTGGTCATGGCTGTGTGGTGTGGGTTGATGCAGGCGGGCGACTGACCACGGCCACAGCATTATGAGGAGTTTTGCTCAGCGAGCCTGTGTTACATGCTGATTGAGTGAGTTGTTTTAAGGCATCTCGAACCGAAGCCTCAAAAGGACTTATAACATCTTAAAAGATTCGTTTTTGACAGTTAAATCAGATCATCGGATTCTCAAAAGTGTTAGGAGATGCGTGAGATGGGTCTCAATTCTGAGTAGTTGAAACAACTTCTCAGTAAAAGATTACCCATCCTCATGCATCTGCCTCCCTCCCTCCTTTGACCGGCTTCAAGCACACACTATTCTCCTTGCCCCCATCGCCTCGGCCTCCCTCCTCCCCGCCCCACTAAGATTCAATTGCCGCCAGCCATCATCATTTAAATCAACGCATTTAGTCGACGTCATGAGCTTGTCGACGAGGATGGCCACCACGGAGTCGCGTTTCGTTCGAAACGGATCCTTGTAGCCACCCCGGGCGCCCACCGCCAACGCCTCCTTGAGGTCCACGTCATAGCGACCGCCTTTGAAGTACTACGGCGTGCAGCAGCGGTTGTGGGCCATTGGGTGGCAGTGATCTGAAATATGGATACGCTAGGGTAGTGGTGGATCGATACATTCGCCACCACGGAGCAGGTGGCACGCGCGTATGACATGACGACGGTCCACTACTTCGAGAACCAGGAGAAGCTTAACTTCCTCGTCGGCAGGTGCTCCCTGGACTTCGTCGAGCCTCCTGTTAGAGTGGTCTCCTTGTTCCAAGGAGAAGGAGAACATATGATTGTCAACCAGCTCCAGGCCGAGCGCATCGACAAGGCCTATATAGCGGAGCTCATCGTGAAGAATTCACAGATCATCGCCGAGAACAAAGTGTGGTTTGAGTCCAAGGAGAATGACATGATGTAGGACTAGATATTGGTCGAGCCCTCCGACGAGGAAGAGGAGATGTCACCGACTCGACCTACTAACAATGACAATGAGGCCGACCCCTCCAATGTGGGCGGTCTCTATCTCCTTCGACTCGGATGACTTTGACGTGTTCTGCGCCTGTGGCGGCGATGACAAGTAGTTTAAATTTGTTTAATTATGCTATCTAGTGATAAAACATCTAATTATGTTATGTATAATGGGCAACATTTTGTTTAGTTATGTAATTGAGTAGTTTAAAATTTGTATTTTAGGATGTGATAGACCATCTAATTATCTAATTATCTAATTATGTTATGTATGATGTGCAAAAAAATCAGGGAGTTAAGTTTTAAGAGTTCGGTTAGGATCCTATTTTTTTCATTCCTCAAATTTGAGGAATTAAGATTCGAGGAGGCTTTTCAGGGGATACATTTTTGGACAGGAGCAAGCCCTCCAGTAGAAGGCACCTTTTTGGTACTTCATTTCTTTTGCATAACAAGTTGGGTTTTACATATCATGCCATGTAACACATTGTGCATCACGCTTACAAATCAAGTTAAGCATTGTACTTATGTTTTTTAATTATTAGAGTTGGACATATGACATCGTATATTCAAGCTTAAACTTAACCACAATTTTGAATGCATTTACTAAGTGGAATGAAACTTAACGACATGCTTAATTTACGACCAAGTTGTAATACTCGCATGTGGAAGAAACATTTACATATCGATACATACAAAACTCACTTATCCTTATACCTGTAACGAAGCTTAAAGAGATGCTTAATTTATGGTTGAGTTTCGTTTTGTGATAGACACAGTTGTGTAGATCAAGCCGCTTACGTATGAATCTTGGATGATGATAGGTGACTTCAATGAAACCATGTGTCTGTTTAGAGCAACTCTATTAGAGTCACCATATGTCCCCGATTGGAATAATAATGTTGGGAATCGTTGCATGGAAAACAAAAAAATTTCTACGCAGACGCAGTGATCTATCCATGGAAATGCATAGCAACGAGGGGGAGAGTGTGTCTACGTACCCTCGTAGACCGTAAGCGGAAGCATTTCACAACACGGTTGATGTAGTCAAACTTCTTTGTGCGTCAACCATTCAAATACCGAATGCACGGCACCTCCGTGTTCTGCACACGTTCAGCTCAGTGACGTCCCTCGCCTTCATGATCCAGCAAGTTATCGAGGTAGTAGATGAGTTCCATCAGCAAGACGGCGTGGTGATGGTGATGGTGAAGTAATCTCCGCAGGGCTTCGCTTAAGCACTACGGAAATATGACCAGGGGTGTAAACGGTGGAGGGGGTGCCGCACACGGCTAAAAATTGATCTGGTGTGTGCTAGGCGCCCCCCTCCCACATATATATAGGTGGGAGGGGGAGAGGAGAGGCCAGGGCGCGCCCTAGGGCTGGCTGCCGGCCCCCTAGGGGCCCTGCCTTGCCTTGCGCCCCCCCCCCCCTCCCTGCCATGTTTCCCCAAGGGAGAAGGAAAGAGGGGGGAGAGGGAAGGAAGTGGGAATCCTAATCCACGGCTTCCTTTCCCTTCTCCCCTTTACTTCTCCTCCTTAGGACGGCCCATAAGAGGGGCGCACCAGCCCCTTGTGCATGGTGTGTTTCCCGTCTTGGCCCATAAGGCCCATATCTTTTGCCGGGGGTGCCCGGTACCCCTTCCGGTGACCCGATAAGTACCTGGTACCCCCCCCCCCCCCCGAAACACTTCTGGTGTCCGAATACCCTCGTCCTATATATCAATATTTATTCTCGACCATTTAGAGACTCCTTGTCATGTCCGTGATCTCATCCGGGACTCCGAACAACATTCGGTCACCAAATCACATAACTCCTATAATATTATATCATCATCGAAGGTTAAGCGTGCGGACCCTACGAGTTCGAGAACTATGTAGACATGACCGAGACACCTCTCCAGTCAATAACCAATAACGGAACCTGGATGCCCATATTGACTCCTACATATCCTACGAAGATCTTTATCAGTGAACCGTTATGACAACATACGTAAATCCTTTTGTCCATCGGTATGTTACTTGCCGGAGATTCGATCGTCGGTATCTTCATACCTAGTTCAATCTCATTACCGGCAAGTCTCTTTACTCGTTCTATAATACATCACCACGGGACTAACTCCTTAGTCGTTTGCTTGCAAGCTTATGATGTGTATTACTGAGTGGGCCCAGAGATACCTCTCTGATACTTGGAGTGACAAATCCTAATATCAATCTATGCCAACTCAACAAACACCTACGGAGATACCTGTAGAGCATCTTTATAATCACCTAGTTACGTTGTGACATTTGATAGCACACAAGGCATTCCTCCGGCATTCGGGAGTTGCATAATCTCATAGTCAAAGGAATATGTATTTGACATGAAGAAAGCAATAGCAATAAAACTGAACAATCATTATGCTAAACTAACGAATGGGTCTTGTCCATCACATCATTCTCCCAATGATGTGATCCCATTATAAAATGAAAAACATATGTCCATGGTTAGGAAACCTTAACCATCTTTGATCAACGAGCTAGTCTAGTAGAGGCTCACTACGGACAGGGTTTTTGTTTATGCATTCACACATGTATTTATGTTTTTGATCAATACAGTTCTAGCATGAATAATAAACCTTTATCATGAATAAGGAAATATAAAATGAAAACTTTATTATTGCCTCTAGGGCATATTTCCTTCAAATAAGTACCAATATGGTGATCTTATGCCAAAATAGCACTCTAGTAGAGTCGTCATATGGGTGCTGATCGACATAATTTATGAGGTTCGCTCCATAAATGACCTCATAACCTCCATATTTGGAGGTTGGGGAGGCCAATATGGAGCTTGCTCGATAAACAAACCGACAACATGGGAGGAAAGTTTCAACTTCTTCCTCCTCGCGGGATGGTCGGGTTTGAAGCATGACACCACCAGTAGACGCATATTTGTGTCCCGGCTAACAACCAGTGAGTGAGACGACAACACTTGTAACCAAGGAGCCATTAATGATGGACACCCCCCCCCCCCACCGATTTGAAAGGCGTCCGTTCGGATGGTCACGTAGCTTCATCCCCGACTATAAAAGCCCGACGGCGAGGCATCACCGTCACCCAAAGCCCTAGCCTTCGCACCCATCCCATCTCCTCCTCGCCGCCTCCTCTCCTCCCACCTCCTCCTCTCTTAGTGACAATGTCACTACGTCAGAATTTTGCCGACTGGCTCAATCACCACAAAGTTAGCAAGTTTCACAGGCAATTGGGATGGTTGTGGGCTTCTCCCTCCCTCGTCTGGTGGGCATGATACTGCTTTATGTAAAGTGTCAAAGGAGCTAGATGAATTACTCCTCAGAGAAGAAATGATGTGGAGGCAGTGATCCCATGCATTGTAGCTAGGAGAAGGAGATTAGAACATTGGGTTTTTTCAAAGCAAAGCAAGCTAGAGACTGGTGAAAATGGAATTTAAAAGCTAATGAAGGGAATTGGGTGGAAAGAACACAAACTTCGAAAGAGATGCCCACATGTTCTTTCCAGCAATTGTACACCGAAGATAGTGGAGATAGACCAAATGATCTTATTGACATCTGCCCTATGAAAGTGATAGAGTTTATGGCGAATGAGGGCCTCCGTCGGGAGTTCACTATCGGTGTCAAAACCGGCGGATCTCGGGTAGGGGGTCCCGAACTGTGCGTCTAAGGCTAATGGTAACAGGAAGCAGGGGACACGATGTTTTAGCCAGGTTCGGGCCCTCTCGATGGAGGTAATACCCTACTTCCTGCTTGATTGATCTTGATTATATGAGTATTACAAGAGTTGATCTACCACGAGATCGTAGAGGCTAAACCCTAGAAGCTAGCCTATGATTATGATTGTTCTTGTCCTACGGACTAAACCCTCTAGTTTATATAGACACCGGAGGGGGCTAGGGTTACACAGAGTCGGTTACAGAGAAGGAAATCTACATATCCGAATATCCAAGCTTGCCTTCCACGCAAAGGAGAGTCCCATCCGGACACGGGACGAAGTCTTCAATCTTGTATCTTCATAGTCCAATAGTCCGGCCAAAGTATATAGTCTGGCTGTCCGAGGACCCCTTAATCCAGGACTCCCTCAGTAGCCCCTGAACCTGGCTTCAATGACGATGAGTCCGATGCGCAAATTGTCTTCGGCATTGCAAGGCGGGTTCCTTCTCCGAATACTCCAAAAAAGATTTAGAACACAAGGATTGTGTCCGGCTCTACAAAACAAATTCCACATACCACCGTAGAGAGTACAAATTTAATCTGCTGACAGCTTTTTATAGCATGACATCACGCCACGGTCCGGTCATTATTCGAACCGTTTTTCACAACCAGCCACCGCACATATCGCGAAGCGGTTTTATCGGCACGTCCTGTCGAAGCAGAGATCGTGTCCCCTTATCACGGGATCCTCATCAATACAGACGTGGGTAATCCAACCATGCCATCAAACGTGGCGTTTGGGGGAATAAGCGATTTTAACGGGCAAGTGGGGAGGCGCAGGATTTTTGCTGCCTTTATAAGGGGAGAAGAACTTCCCTTTTCTCCCATGCCCTTCTCCACTCATCTATTCCTTTCCGCTCGAGCCCTAGTGCCCAAGCGCTCCTCTTCCGCCCAAAAAGGCTTCCCAAAGATGTCTGGATCTGGAGCAGGAGGGAAGTGGATGGCCTCTACCGTCCGGGAGAAGGATATCAAAAAGCTTCGAGGGGCCGGGTATCTGGCCAAGAGAATTAGCCACCACCTCCCGACGGCGGGGCAGATCATCCCCACTCTAGAACCCCACGAGAGGGTGGTATTCCTTCCTCATTTTGTCCACGAGTTGGGGTTTCTCCTCCACCCATTTGTTCGCAGCATCATGTACTATTATGGGATTGATTTCCATGATCTATCTCCCAATTCTGTCCTCAACATCTCGACATTCATCGTCGTGTGCGAGGCCTTTCTCCGCGTCCCACCGCACTTTGGCTTATGGATGAAGGTTTTCAATGTGAAGCCCAAGGTAGTGAGCGGCGAGCATGCCGAATGCGGAGGCGCCATGGTGAGCAAGATGCCCAATGTTACATGGCCAACAGGGGCTTTCAATGATTCCATCACGGAGTGGCAGCAGCAGTGGTTCTACATCACCGAGCCGTGTGGCAAGGAATGGACCGCCATTCCAGAGTTCAGATCCGGTGCCCCCCTGCGACTTACGTCCTGACACAAGAAGGGCCTGGACTGGGCCTCGTCTGATGAGCTATCAGAGCTCCAGACGCGTGTCCAAGACATGGAAGACAAGAGCATCAAGCTTGTCAATGTAGTCCAGGTGATGTTAGTTCGCCGGATTCTACCTTGTCAACACCGGGCTTGCAATCTATGGGAGTTCGACCCGGCCGAGCACCAGACCTTGTTAGAGCTCTTTGGCTCTTCGCATAAAGACATCTAGAAGGTGCTTTTCAAGTCCGGCAAACCATGGCCGGACTCCGTCGAGGACCGACTGTCCCATCCGGCTAGTTCGGTAAATGATATCTTTTTGACAGCTCGTGTGTTTCATTCGCATATTCTTTAAGAAAATGCTTGAAGTGTTTCCCCCAAATTTCCTAGGGCTGGGCGAAGAAGGCGGGGCGGATCTATTGTCCGGCCCCGCTACCAGAAGAACCGGTCTGCCCACTTCTAACAAAGATGCTGGTCCCGGCGCCATATAAGGCGCCGAAGAAGAAGGCCAAAAAGGAGGTCAAGAAGACCAGGGCGGTCTCCGTCGCCGTGGTCCCCCGGACACCAAATCCGAAGACTCCCATGCCCATTCTTCCTCCGAAGAGGACGGGGAGGAGGAGGAGGATGAATCCCCCGCAGGGGGAAAGAAGAAAAGAACAGCGTCCGGCTCCTTGGAGGCCGATTCGCCTAAGAGGGGAAAACTCCTCTTCAAGAGGAGTCCACTGTAGTCGCCGATAGCGGCCCGGAGTGGGATCCCAGGGCCGAGCCCCTGGTGCACTCGTGAGTATAAGATCCAAACACACTCATGTGCCCAGAATTGACACGGTGTGATATTTTAATTTGAGCCGTACTTTTTTCAGCCCAACGAGGGCCCACGCCGAACAGTCCTCGTCAGAGGATTTGCTGGGTTCGGATGCAATGAAGAGCGGGACACCCCCGAAAGCCCCCTCCCCCAAACATTGGGATGAAATCGAGGCTTCGTCCCAGAAGGGCCCCGGCCACGGGAGGGGGGAAAACATTGCGAAGATGGCGCCGGGAGGCCAGACTTTAGGGGCCGGACACGTGGGAGAGAGAGATCCCATGGAAGTCGACGGCGGGGGTCACACTGAATCCGGCCCCAAGCCGGACACGATTCTAGAGTCCCATAAGGTCCCTAAGTCAGACAGGTGGCCTCCGTCGGCTGGATAAGGTATGTATGCTCCACCAGCCACCCCTGTCCAACCAGAGGTGCCGGATAGTTTATTGGCGGCGCTGAAGGGTGCCTCCATCGTTCATGAACACCGTGCCCTTAGAGAAGATTCAGTCTGCCGAGAGTGTACTGAATGAATCCTGCATCAGTCTCATAAGAAGCTTTGAGGTATGCTTTATGAAGTTTTGGAAGAGTGTCATGGTATAGATAGCAGCCCCTGATACACTGTTTGGTGGAATAATGCACCGGACAGAGGATCAAATATATGTTCGCAGGAGACTCGCTTAATGACATCTATCACTTTTTTATAAGCAGGCATCTGTAGCGGCTGCCGCCTCTCATGCTGCGGAAGTGTCTGGACTGAGGCATAGTCTGGAGCGGGCCGAAGGAGAACTTGGCCAAGTGAAGAAACAGCTAGAGGATAACCAAGGTATTCCGAAACCTTGTTTATGTAGCATGAAAGGGTGAGTGTGCATGATAGCAATATTTTGAAAATGTGCTCTAGGGGCGTCGGTCGAAATTGAGGCCCTGAAGAAGGCTGTGGCCGAAGCCGAGAGGAAAGCAGCCGCAGAGCAGGTGCTCCGTGAGAAGCATGAGGCCAGAGTTATTGAAGCTGAGCGTCATCTTCTAGCGGTCGTGCAGAAATCCGAGACCTTGGAGCAGAGTTTCATAGGGAAAGAATCTAAGCTCTCCCAGGCTCGCCAAGCCGCAAGTGATGCCCGGGGGGAAGCCCAAGGTGCCCTAAAGGAAATCCAGGAGGCGAGGAATATTGCGGCTGGTAAGGCTTTTTCCTGTACAAAGCGAGTATTTTGAAAGGAGAAAATCAAGTTGAGAGTTTAAATTCTGATTTCTCCAGGGGTATTTGCGGAGCTGCCACGCAGTATATCTGATGCTGCCCAATTGTACCGAGCCGAAGAGAAGAATACTTCAGATAAGATCTTTTGGATGCAGTATCTGGCACCGAATTATCCGGTGCCGTTTTCCGACCAGCTGAAGCAGTTGGTCGAGCTGCATAGAGCGGCTGAACTAGCCATGAAGGATTTGATTATCCAGCTATGGCCTGCTGAGCCGATTCCAAGTAGTTACTTCGGGTTCGTGAAGCAGATTGTGAGTGCCTGCCCTCGACTCGAAGTCATCAAGCAATCGGTCTCCATAGAAGGTGCATGAATGGCCTTCGCCCGCGTGAAGGTGCATTGGGGGAAGATGGATGCAGAAAAGCTGATGACCGAAGGACCGCCAGAGGGGAAAGAGCACCGCAAGCCTGAACTGTATTATGAAGGTGTCTTGAAAGGGGCCCGCCTTGTGGTAGAGCAGTGCACCAAGGACATTATATTTCCGTGAATACGGTCATGTTTTTCCTTTGTAATATTTGGACAAGGTCATTATTTATTGCTTGTCGTATGAAAGTTTTTCATCCTGTGCGGCCGTCTGTATGTAATAATCCTGAGAGTCGGCTAGTCGTCGGCTTCCGCCCCCATGTAGTGAGTACGGGGGTGTTCGGGATAAACCTAAGCACTCTTTATCCCAGTTTCGGGTCCCTAAAGGAGGTGTTCAGCACAGCAAACCAGGCAATCGGACTATAGGGCTTTATCGCTCTCACTTAGCCATAGGAGTTTTTTTTCGAGGAAGGTAGGCGCAGCCCCTGGTGTTTGGAAGACCACACGAGGGGCTCTATAAGCGCCTAATCGGAAAAGGCTGATCCGTCGCATGCTGCATTGGTTATAGCATTATGCGGAAGAAATCCTTAAAGATTTTTAGAACCTCTCGAACAGCTTACCAGCTCTCGCTACATCATGACAGTCAGTTTTCGGCTTTCTCTACTGAGGTGCTCGTCCGGAAGAACCGGGACACAATCGCAGTAGTTCTCCCAGTGCTACCTTAGCCGATATAGCGGAACATAAGGTACCAAAATATAGGAGCCGGGCAAACCCAACTATTGACCCAAGACATGATTCGGAGCTGATGCATATAATGCTATAAGTTCGGGGTGCCGATACCGTGAAGGTGTTCGGACTTTTTTGCCGTAGTATGGGCGTGGTGAAGCCCCTGGCATATTTGAGGCATATCGCGATAAGCAGCCGCCTTTTAAAAAAAGAGTTTTAAATAAGAAATAGCAATAGGTGAGCATCACATAAATCCACATGTTGTATTTGAGTAATATGTCAATGCGTATGAGTACAGATGATGTGATAAAAAGAAATATGATTGCGAAACCTACTGATACCGGGCGTGAGGAGGTTGTGTTCGGATCCGGGGTGTATTTGGATGATTATAGGGGAATATCTAGAGATTCCCTGACGCGCTCAAACTGTTCCCACGCCATCCATTATAGCCTACGTAAAGGTGAACCTGTAAAGAAAACGTAAGGGATGGTATTGTGCCACCTAGTGGTTGAGCCGCAGTATGTGGCTTGTATTATCATTTTCTAGAGTGTTTTTAATTAATCTCCGGGCGGGTCGGGCTATGCTGTCGCGCAGTACTTCGGACTCCTTTGATGGTGTCCGTTGTTCTTGCTGTTAAAGCAGTGGTAGAATCTTCGGCCGTGAGGGGGAGTTTGGACCTGCCATTAACCGTGATGATGCTGCATGGACCGGGCATCTTTAATTTATGGTAGGCATAATGTGGCACTGCATTGAACCGAGCAAATGCGGTTCGTCCGAGCAGTGCCTGATGGTCACTACAAAAGGGGGCGATGTCGAAGACTAAGTCTTTGATACGGTGATTGTCCGGAGATCCAAAGACCACTTCCAGTGTGATTGAGCCCATGCAACAGGCCTCTACACCTGGTATGATACCTTTAAAGGTGGTTTTGGTGGGGATTGATCCTTGAAGGGTTGATGCCCATTTTGCGCACTGTATCCTGGTAAAGCAGGTTCAGGCTGCTGCCTCCGTCCATGAGGACTCGTGTAAGATGGAATCCGTTGATGATGGGGTCGAGGACCAATGCGGCCGAACCGCTATGACGGATACTGGTAGGGTGGTCCCTACGATCGAAAGTGATCGGGCAAGAGGACCATGGGTAGAACTTTGGGTCGATTGTATAGACCTCCCTTAATGCATGTTTCCACTTGGGAATGTGGCTTGCGCATATCATGTTCACCGTTTTCACCTGGGGAGGGAATTTCATCTGTCCTCCTGTATTCGGTGATCGGGGCTCTTCGTCGTCGTCGTCACTTTGAGACCCCTTCCCCTTGTTTTCAGCGTCTGACCTGCTGGCTTGCCTGAAGACCCAGCATTCTCTATTGGTGTGGTTGGCTGGTTTTCCAAGGGTGCCTTGAATTTGGCATGGACGGTCGAGTATGCGGTCAAAGCTGGACGGGCCTAAATTGTTTTTGTTAAATGGTTTCTTCCGCTGACCGGACTTGGAGCCGCTAAATCCGGCATTGACTGACGTGTCTTCGGCATTATCACCACTTTTGCGGCACTTGTGCTTGTTGTGCCGTGATTTGTCGTTGCTATCCTTGGCTTTCGATGTGCCGGGATTGCTTGCTGTATTGTTGCTACGAGCCAACCAGCTATCCTCGCCCGCGCAAAAGCAGGTCATGAGTGTTGTGAGGGCTGCCATGGACTTTGGCTTTTCCTGGCCGAGATGTCGGGCAAGCCATTTGTCACGGATGTTATGCTTAAAGGCCGCTAGGGCTTCGACATCCAGACAGTCAACAATTTGGTTCTTTTTGGTTAGGAACCGGGTCCAAAATTTCCTGGCTGACTCTCCGGGCTATTGGGTTATGTGACTTAGATCATCAGCATCCGGTGGTCGCACGTAAGTTCCCTGGAAGTTGTCAAGGAATGCGTCTGCCAGGTTCTCCCAACTCCCGATGGAGTTTGCCGGCAAGCTATTCAGCCAATGCCGAACCGTTCCCTTTAGTTTTAGTGGGAGGTACTTGATGGCATGTAGGTCACCTCCGCGAGCCATGTGAATGTGGAGGAAAAAATCTTCTATCCATACCGCGGGGTCTGTGGTACCATCGTATGATTCAATGTTCACGGGTTTAAACCCTTCCAGGAATTCACGATCCATTACTTCGTCAGTGAAGCATAGGGGATGTGCGGCCCCTCTGTGCCGGGCTTCATTATATTCGGCCCGGCCGGATTTTTTAGTGTATTCAGCGTGACAGTCATCGTCACGTCTTGTAGCGCGCCCCCGTGATCCGTAGATCAATCTTGATTGTCCTGCTTTGTTTTCCATTACATCTCGCAGGTCCTTCGTGTAGCCCCGGGCCTTAGTGTTATTGTTTGATTGGCCACAGGGTGCGGTCTGGACTTTGGGCTGGTACGCCATTTTGTCGCGGCCACAGGGTGGCCGGTCAGCTGCATCATGCGCTGGTAGCGTGGGCTTTAAAGCCTCCTCCTCGAGTTGAGGTAGCAGCCTGCGCTTTGGGTAGCTTTTGCTAGGGCGCTCGAGTCCATATTCCTCGGCAGCCAGGACCTCGGTCCATCTGTCCGTTAGCAGATCTTGATCAGCTTGAAGCTATTGCTGCTTTTTCTTCAGGCTTTTTGCAGTGGCTATAAGCCGGCGTTTGAAGCGCTCCTGCTCGACGGGATCCTCAGGCGCGATGAATTTTTCGTTGCTAAGGCTCACTTCATCTTCGGAGAGAGGCGTGTAATTATCGTCCTCTGATTCTCCATTAGTTGCTTGTTCTTTAGGGCTAGCTTGCCCATCCTTTTGCTCGGCCTGCTCGAAGCCTGGCCAGGCAGGATTGTCTTCGTCTTCGGCACCATCCGGATTGTTATCTCTTGTGCCGGCATCACTATTTTTGCTATGGCGGGGCTTGGAGCGGTGCCGATGACGCCGGTGTCTAGATTGCTTCCCCAAGGGGTTATCTTCCGTTGCCTCATCACCATTGTTTTCTTTAGGGGTGTCCACCATATAAATATCATATGATGAGGTGGTTGTCCAGCGCCCTATAGGCGGTGGTTCCTGTTCTTCTCCTACATCGTCGTCCATACCGTCGATGTCTTCGGAGTCGAAGTTAAGCACGTTGGTTAAGTCATTAACGGTGGCTATAAAGTGGGTGGTGGGCGGGGGACGAATTTCTTCGTCGTCCGCTCCCCACTCGAGCCGGACATAGTTTGGCCAAGAATCTCCTGACAAGGAAAGAGACCTTAATGAGTTCAGCACATCACCCAAGGGCGAGTGCTGAGAAATATCCGCGGCGGTGAACTCCATGACTGGTGCCCAATCAGATTCAATGGGCATGGACGCACGCGGTTCGGATCCTGTGGCCGGAGACGAGTCCGAGGGTCCGATGACACCACCCTCACAGGAGGTGGCGTCAGTGTTCGGCTCTGACGCCGATGAGTGTGCGACTTCCGTGGCGGGGTCCATCCACCTGCCCTTGGAAGGCACGATCTTCTCCGGATTGATTCCCGGTGCCCCCGCAGGCGCGATCTTCCGAATAATGTCCGACGGCAGATCAAGGTCATGCCCGTCGTGACCATTCAGCGCACCTGTCATGGGCTCGAATCCGTCGAAGATCAAGTCTCCGCGGATGTCGGCAGTATAGTTTAAGCTTCCAAACCTAACCTGATGGCCAGGGGCGTAGCTATCGATTTGCTCCAGATGGCCAAGCGAGTTGGCCCGCAGTACGAAGTCACCGAATACGAAGATCTGTCCGGGAAGGAAAACCTCCCCCTGGACCGCATCGTTGAAGATGATCGAAGGAGCCATCAAGCCTTATAGCGACGACACAGTGGAACTCTCAATGAAAGCACCAATGTCGGTGTCAAAACCGATGGATCTCGGGTAGGGGGTCCCGAACTGTGCGTCTAAGGCTAATGGTAACAGGAGGCAGGGGACACGATGTTTTACCTAGGTTTGGGCCCTCTCGATGGAGGTAATACCCTACTTCCTGCTTGATTGATCTTGATGATATGAGTATTACAAGAGTTGATCTACCACGAGACCATAGAGGCCAAAACCTAGAAGCTAGCCTATGATTATGGTTGTTCTTGTCCTATGGACTAAACCCTCCGGTTTATATAGACACTGGAGGGGGCTAGGGTTACACAGAGTTGGTTACAGAGAAGGAAATCTACATATCCGAATATCCAAGCTTGCATTCCACGCAAAGGAGAGTCCCATCCGGACACGGGACAAAGTCTTCAATCTTGTATCTTCATAGTCCAATAGTCCGGCCAAAGTATATAGTCCGGCTATCCGAGGACCACTTAATCTAGGACTCCCTCATTCACGAAGGAAGAGATAAGCGATGCATTATTCCAAAACAAACCCATCAAGGCACCAGGCCCTGACGGCTTCCTGGTCATTTCTTCCAAAGAATCGAAGCAGTGTGAAAGAGGATGTTGTCATAGCGGTCATGGAATGTTTTGAGGATAGTGACGGAAGGGGCCAATGATATGGTGATTGTGCTCATTCAAAGGGAAAGAATCATGAATACCTAAAAGATTGTCATCCCATCGACACATACAACATGCTATAGAAGGTGGTCTCTAAATATCTCATCGGCCATCTCCGCCCCTACCTCTATGTGCTCATTCTTCAGGCACAGAGCAGGAAGACTAATAATAGATCATGCAATCATCACTTTTGAGTGTTTTCATAAAATTATGAATATCAAGAATGCATTCACTACTCATTTTGTTCATAAGTGACCTGGCCATAGGGATGAAGGCGAAGCAGAAACTTTCCACTTTTCCGGCAGAAGAAAGGGAAACAGAGAGGAAATATGGATAGAAAGTAGAAATTTGCAAAATGAAAATGGGAACCAAATTTTGCTATGCGGAAATGGAAACAAAAATGGAACAACATTTTCCGGTTGAACAGACATTTCCGTTTCCGTGAATATGGAATTTTCCATTCTACTATGGGCCTATGATCGTTTTGTAGCCCAACCATCAAACATCATACAATTAAATAATGAGTACAATGGTGCATCTCTGGCCCAATTCTTAGTACCATATAAGGAAGCTAGCCCTGATTGTAGGCACAATGGAGGTCGGACCTAAAAATTCCCCTTCATTGATTATTGTGTGATGTTACACTATGTTTTACTTGTTTGAGGGTTACTTGAGACACTGTGCTTTGCTTATATATGGAGCTTGTCTTTGTGAATACCACAAATGTATTTATGTTTCCTAAGTTGAATAAAATATGCACAAATGCATATCTTACAAGATAATCACCATAATATTTGTAGTCATGTTAACAATTAATTAAACATGTTGGTTTTCTTGTGGTTTTGCCTGGGGTTCAAGGATTTTTTAAGTTTCGGTGAACACAGATTCTGTTGTCGTGTCCGTGTCGTATTCGCTCCATGTTTATTTTCGGTAGTATCTGTCTCCGTATTCATTTTTGGTGTTTCTGTATTCGAATATGTTTCCACAAAAAAATATGAAAACAAATGTGGTAGCACCCAGTTCTGTCCATTTTGAAAGAGGGATTTAGTCAAAGGTGGAAGTCATGGATTATGAATTGTGTGCGGCCGATGAGATATGCCGTCCGGTTCAATGGCTCGGATTTGCACACACAAACAAGTCATTGATAGGACTTCGACAAGGAGATATCACTACTGCAGGATGCTGCTAACGCGACACTATGATCAGAGACCCTTCGACGAAACTGTGTGTGATGCAATAATCACAAACGGTGGTGTAAAAAACTATCAAAAAAGGTGCAAAACTTTTGCAATGGTGGACACATCAAATACGGTTCATATTTTAGTTACGTGTGCGATGTTGGGCATATGGTTGATCCAGCAGAATTGTTTGCGATGAGGAAGAACAACAGAAACGGGCAGCCATATCAATGTGTGTGTGCGATATACGGCATATAGTTCCGTCCGATGAACTGTGTGCTATTAGGGAATGCAACAGAAACGGTCAGCCAGATCAAGGTGTGTGTGATATACGGCATACGGCGCACTCGGACAAACTGTTTTCGATTAGGCAAGAGAACAGAAACGGTTCATATTAACAAGATGTGTGTGATATGCGGCATTTGCAAACAGCCAAAAGAACACAAACGATTCATGTAAATCAGATGTGTGTGGTATGCAACAAACAGCCCACTCGGATGAACTGTTTGGGATGAGAAATTACAACACAAACGGTTACTATAGTAAGTTCGTGTGTGATTCTGTTCATACAAAAAACTTTGGAAAATGCAAACTAGTTGCTTGCGGTGGCTAGGAGTATCGCACACGCTGCATCTGCGAGTACTCGTGTGCGATGATTAGTAAGTTACACATAATGAACAACTGCAAGGGTGATATGCTGATCATGGAGTCCGAGAAGACCGTCATCGGAAGGTCGCCGGCTCAGCTTTTTAGCCTATATTTTATTATAATTGTATGCATAAGTAGGTCGTGAGTGTTTTGTGCCTCGCCGCATGTGGCATTTTAAGTTATCCTGAATATGTAAGACAATTATTAACTGTTGCCATTGTAAATTTACCTCAACGGCGAGCAGAGCGCGCAGGGATGCCACGGACCCACAAAAAAGGGAAAAAAGCAGGGATGCCACGGCGAGCAACCACGTGGTCAACCTTCTGGCACCCCGTGGAGACGCGACGGTGCATCCATAGGACACGATGGTGATATCATGACTGTGTGTGATAGTGGGCAGACACATACACATACATCCGAGAACAAGGACCCATGTTCGATGCATGGCATATGGTTGATCCAAAAGAACTGTTTGCGATGAGACAGAACAACAAAAACGGGGCTTTGTGGGCCCAGAACCATCAATAAATTTTGACTTTGTTTCTCCTCACATTGCAGATTACAACGCAATAAGTAATTACAAATATGTTCACACAGATCAAACTAATATGTATTCACATTGATCAAACTAATATGTGTTCACACTTAGCACCAGGCTATAAAAACTACCCACTCGAAAATTACTTCACAGTTCCTCTCATCATCACCTACAAAACTGGTCTTTCCTGTCAAGTCGTTCCGCCATGACCGGTAGGAGGAGTTTAGGGTGGTCATATAACCAGGCAGCAAAGACCAAGGCCGCAGAAGCACTAGAGAGGTCCCGCCGTGAAGCAACAACCACAACAGAGATGTCCCGGTGCGCCGCGGAGCCCTCGAACGAGCTCTCACAGGTACGCGAGGCCTCTCACATGCGCACTCGCTGCATCGGTGATCGCGATGAGCTGGCGCTGCTGAAGTCCTTGGTGATGTCTACTACACAACCTTCTTCTTGTAGACGTTGTTGGGCCTCCTAGTGCAGAGGTTTGTAGGACAGTATCAAATTTCCCTCGAGGATGACCTAAGGTTTATCAATCCATGGGAGGCATAGGATGAAGATGGTCTCTCTCAAACAACCCTGCAACCAAAAACAAAGAGTCTCTTGTGTCCCCAACACACCCAATACAATGGCAAATTGTATAGGTGCACTAGTTCGGCGAAGAGATGGTGATACAAGTGCAATATGGATGGTAGATATAAGTATTTGTAATCTGAAATTATAAAAACAACAAGGTAACTAATCATAAAAGTGAGCGTAAACAGTATTGCAATGCTAGGAAACAAGGCCTAGGGTTCATACTTTCACTAGTGCAAGTTCTCTCAACAATAATAACATAACTAGATCATATAACAACATGCAACAAAGAGTCACTCCAAAGTCACTAATAGCGGAGAACAAACGAAGAGATTATGGTAGGGTACGAAACCACCTCAAAGTTATCCATTTTGCTCAATCTATTCAAGAGTTCGTAGTAAAATAACACAAAGCTATTCTTTCCGTTCAATCTATCATAGAGTTCGTACTAGAATAACACCTTAAGACACAAATCAACCAAAACCCTAATGTCACCTAGATACTCCATTGTCAGCACAAGTATTCGTGGGCATGATTATACGATATGCATCACACAATCTCAGATTCATCTATTCAACCAACACAAAGTACTTCAAAGAGTGCCCCAAAGTTTCTACCGAAGAGTCAAGACGAAAACGTGTGCCAACCCCTATGCATAGATTCATTGAACCCGCAAGTTGATCACCAAAACATACATCAAGTAGATCATGTGAATATCCCATTGTGACCATAGATAAGCACGGCAAGACATACATCAAGTGTTCTCAAATCCTTAAAGACTCAATCCGATAAGATAACTTCAAAGGGAAAATTCAATCCATTACAAGAGAGTAGAGGGGGAGAAACATCATAAGATCCAACTATAATAGCAAAGCTCGCGATACATCAAGATCGTGCCAAATCAAGAACACGAGAGAGAGAGAGAGAGAGAGAGAGAGAGAGACCAAACACATAGCTACTGGTACATACCCTCAGCCCCGAGGGTGAACTACTCCCTCCTCATCATGGAGAACGCCGGGATGATGAAGATGGCCACCAGTAAGGGATCCCCCCTCCGGCAGGGTGCCGGAATGGGCTCCCGAGAGGTTTTTGGTGGCTACAGAGGCTTGCGGAGGCGGAACTCCTGATCTATTGTGTTCCTCGAAGTTTTTAGGGTATATGGACTTATATAGGCGAAAGAAGTCGGTCAGGGGAGCCACGAGGGGCCCATGAGGGTGGGGGCGCGCCCAGGGGAGGTGGGCGCGCCTCCCTGCCTCGTGGCCACCTTGAAGCTTCCCTTACATGCACTCCAAGTCCCCTGGATTGCTTCCGTTCCAGAAATAACTTCCCCGAAGGTTTCATTCCATTTGAACTCCATTTGATATTCCTTTTCTTCAAAACACTGAAATAGGCAAGAAAACATAAATTTGGGTTGGGCCTCCGGTTAATAGGTTAGTCTCAAAAATAATAATAGGTTAGTCTCAAAAATAATATAAAAGTGCTCAGTAAAGCTCATAAACATCCAAAATAGATAATATAATAGCATGAATGTTTCATAAATTATAGATACATTGGAGACGTATCAGCATTCCCAAGCTTAATTCCTGCTCGTCCTCAAAGAAAGAATTTATGAAGTGTGAATGCTAGCAGGTGCACAAGTTTGATCAATGATAATTTCAATCACCTTTTCTAGCATGATTATATGTCATCACAGTAGTTCATCTCATAAAACTTCTCAAGATCAAGTAACAAGCTCTTCACATGTTAAAGCATAGACCATAAACTTTCTTGAAATCTAGCAAACTTCATTATCGGTCCTCAAACAATTAGAATTCATCTTATTTTCAGGAAGGGTCTATGTCAGAGATTTGATTTAGCAAACTTCACATACTCAACTATCATATAGTCTTCCATGATTGCTACCACTCAAAGCATATTCTTAGAACAAATAGCATCTATCGAACACAGAGAAAGATAGGGGCTTAGTGTTTCGCCTCGCAACTCACTTATCATATAGATAATTGTCAACAATAATAATTCATGATCAAATATCACTACTAGGGAAAAGCCTATACACAAAATCTTAGCAGCAGCGCGGCTCAAAAAGGAGCTCTGCTGCTAACTAGTAGTAGCGGGTGTGCTGGAAACGCGCTGCTGATAAGGATTTAGCAGTAGCGTGCTTGGCGTAAAACGCGCTGCTACAAATATCGACCGGCGGTGTTCACCTAACTCTAATTAGCAGTAGCGCGGTCGCGCGAACCGCGCTACTGCTAAGTATGTAGTAGTAGCGCGCTTTTTCTGAGATCGCTGCTGCTAAATTTCAAATTGCCACACTTTTTGTCCCAGTTAGCAGTAGCGCCGTATCCCACGTGCTGCTGCTAATTCCTTAGCAGCAGCGCGTTTTAGATCCTGCGCTACTGCTAACCTGCACCAACCCACCACCTTTCCCCACCCGTCCCTCCCCTCCCCCTCCTCTCTTTCCCTTCCCCCTACCTCCCCCTCCCCCTCCTCTCTTCCCTTCCCCCTACCTCCACCACATGCTCCCACTCTCACTCTTCTTCTTCCTCAATACTTCTCCCCCATTACTCTCTCTCTTCTATCCACCTTTCTCTCTCTTCATTACTCCTACCTAACTACACCACCTCCATTAATGCATCTCCTTTCTCTTTTTCCTTCCCCCTCCACTAGTTGAAGTTGTCTCCTCCCAAATTAGGTAGCTAGGTAGATGTGGGATTTAGTTAAGTGACCTATTTGCCCCCTAACTAGATCTATCTTTGTTAAGAAGAGCTTTGTGCACTTTTGATCTCCCTACAACGTCATCTCCACCGTGTGCTCGATCTCGATCGAGATAGAGGTGATGAAAATTTCATGCTTTTGCAAAATGGAAATATGTTTATGTGTGTGTGATATGTTTGTGGAAATTGTGTGTGTGGCATGAGTTGACGCCGCCAAATTGTGCTTTTGAGTTGCCTATGTTTTGCCGAAATGTCGATTTATTTCCGTTTCGGCGAATTCCGGGCAAACTCTAGATCCATATATGTCCTATTTTTAGGGAAGGGCATGCCAAATTTTTTTATGACTTTGATGCATGCATGCATTTTTATAATCAATTTGTTTATTATTACCGTGCAGAGTTGACGATGGTCAGTGGAACGATGGTGGACAGGTGGTTGCGGTCGGCGGTGCAGGACATGAAAGAAAATAACCGGACAGAGGTTTTATGTCCGTGTCGAAAATGCAAAGGAATAGTTTGGCTCGACCCCATGATGATGGTCGTGTCGAAGCGCACCTGCTCTTGACTGGTTTCATGGATGGCTATACTCGGTGGATAATTGAAGATGAGAATGACGATGTTGAGGATGCTGACGGGGCAGGCAATGATGACACGGGGCAAGGCGAAGAGATGATCGATAATGGTGGCGGGGAAGAGGCCGGACATGGCGGCGGAGAAGGGGCCAGACATGGCGGAGGAGAAGGGGCCGGACATGGCGGCGGAGAGAACGACATGGACTCCACGCAGCAGAGTTCGTTGGTACTAAGTTCAATTGTGCGGGACCCTCATGTTCAAGCATTGCTTCGCAAGGAGACGAGTACTGAGAGAGCTGCTTCTAGAGAGGAGGCTAAGCTGGAGCAACTGGTGGTAGACTAGAACACTCCATTGTATGATGGTCGCAATCCTGAGGTGACCCGCTTGAGTTTCACGCTCCAACTCCTGAAGACGAAGGCTAAAAACAAATGGACCGACACTAGCCTCGATGAGCATCTCAAGTACCTAAAGGATGTTCTTCCCGCGGGTAATCTATGTCCTACTAGTGTTGATGAGGCCAAGAAGATCGTGTGCCCTCTTGATCTGCCACACGTTAGATACCATGCATGCATCAATGATTGCATAATTTATCGGAAGGAGCACGCGGAAAAAACAAGTTGTCCGGTGTGCAATGCTTCTCGATACAAGAAGGCCGGGAAGAAATGTCCCCAGAAAGTTGTATGGTACTTACCGATCACTGCCCGTCTCCAGAGGTATTTTGTAGATCCCAAGGAAGCTAAGCTAATGCGCTCGCACGCGGAGAGGAAGAAGCCCGACGATGGAGATGATCCGAAGCTGAGACACGTGAAGGATGGAAGCCAGTGGAGAGCGTTGAACAGCTTCTATCGGTATTTTGAATGTGATGCAAGGAACATCGTGCTCGGCGCGTGTACCGATGGCATGAATCCGTTTGGCAACCAGAACACCAACCATAGCACATGGCCCGTGTTTGTATGGATGTACAACCTCCCCCCCTGGTTGTGCATGAAATCAAAGTACATTCACATGAGCATGCTTATTCAAGGGCCGAAACAACCAGGAAATAATATTAATTTGTATCTGGGGCTACTTCAAGAGGAGTTAGACACATTATGGAAAACACCGGCCAAGACATGGGACGCCAGCAAAGGTGAGTATTTCAACATGAGAACCGCGTTGATCACGACAGTGCAGGACTATCTCGATTACGGATATGTGGCAGGCCAGGTGTGCAATGGATATTGCGGATGCACGCGGTGCATGGATGATACGACGTCTCAGCAGCTAACGTCAAGGAAAGATGGCAGGTCTGGGAAAATCGTGTACATGGGGCATCAAAGATGGCTTGAACAGGACGACCTGTGGAGAAACCGTGGAGATCTATTCAATGGTCATGCTGAGCATCGAGGACCTCCACGTAAGTGGAGCGGTGCCTAAATCGATGAGCTGTTGAAAAACTGGAAGGAGTGCCCTGCGCCGGGAAAGACGATGAGAAAGGCACCGGAGCCGCTGCTGAAGGTATGGAAGACGAGGTCTGTGTTCTGGGACTTGGAGTACTGGCACAAACTCGATACACCTCATTGCCTTGATCAAACGCATATCTATAAGAATGTCCTTGAGAGCTTGCTCGCAACACTGATGGACATGCCGGATAAGACCAAGGATGGGCCGAAGGCAAGAAAAGACTTGCAAGATTTGAAAATCAGGGAAGATCTGCACATGCCGCCCCATAAAATGTCAGACGAGACAGAGACGGAGACAGAGGCACGGGAGAAGAAGGGCAAGAAAATAAAGAAAGAGGATTATTTCCCCCCTTCTTGCTTCACCTTAAGTCAGGCTGAGATCAATCAATTCTTTAAGTGCCTTACCGGAGTCAAAGTTAGTTCCAGTTACTGTGGCAAGATAAGAAGATATCTAGACACGGACAAGAAAAGGTTCAGCGGGATGAAGTCTCATGACTGTCATGTGACGATGATGCAGATACTACCTGTTGCCCTTAGAGGGATAATGGACAAGCACGTCCGTGACACGCTTATTGGTCTCTGCAACTTTTTCAACGTCATCTCTCGAGCTTGAGATGTACTTCCCGCCCACGTTCTTCGACGTGATGGTGCATCTGTGTGTCCATATTGTGGATGACATAATAGACCTGGGGCCATCATTCCTGCACAACATGATGCCGTTTGAGAGGATGAATGTGATCATCAAAGGATTCGTTCGTAACATGTCCCGTCCGGATGGAAGCATCGTCCAGGGCTATTTGGCACAAGAGTGCATCTCTTTCTGTGAGAATTTTCTATATGGCGCAGACCAGCCACCTGGTGTTAGTGTTGGTTTGCCCGTTAACAAGCATGATGGGAGGCTCGAAGGAGATGGTCACTGCAACGGTCGCAGGGAACTGCACGTGGCATACTCAGATCGACGCAGCGACTTTGACAGAGCAAACTTGGTAGTGCTACAACACCTAGATGAGGTAGATCCTTTCGTGGCACTGCACAAAGAAATTATCGCAAAGAAGTATCGTGACCGGGGGGTATGCAGGACGGACGCCGAAGTTACTAGAGAGCACAACTCCACTTTCCTGCATTGGTTCAAAGAGCATATTATTTCTAATCCCCAGAGGAGGGCTCTAAGGACGGATTGCTCATATACGCCTTAGCACATGGCCCCTCGCCCAACCTCGTAACCTATCAGGCATATGATATCAACGGATACACGTTCTACATGGAGGCCAAAGATATGGACAGTGATGATCAGAAC
Organism: Triticum timopheevii; assembly: GCA_963921465.1. Taxonomy (NCBI): domain Eukaryota; kingdom Viridiplantae; phylum Streptophyta; class Magnoliopsida; order Poales; family Poaceae; genus Triticum; species Triticum timopheevii. Next base: position 97,205,159 of record OY997264.1, on the reverse strand, counting down.
TCAGGGGTGACGATGGAATGCATGACCGTCAGTGACAACGGCGCAACTGAATGATTTTATGGAAGGGTCGAGGAGATCTGGGAGCTTGACTACTCTGTACTGCACAACACGACGATGTTTCGTGTCAGATGGGCTAAGAATGTCGAAAGAGAAAGCCGGATGTTCACTACCATGACTATACCCGACGCCAAGAGCGCTACCGTGAATGCTATCGCAAAAAACGAGCCATGGGTACATGCTAAGCACGTGACACAATGCTTCTTCATAACTGACCCGCGCAATCCCAGCCGTGTTGTCGTGAGGAGAGGCAAAAGGAACATCATTGGAATGGATGGAGTCGCCAACGAGGAAGACTATGATTAGTACGGCAACCCAATGAGGGAATATGACGATGATGATGAAGTATACGTCAAAAGAAGAATCAATACTACATTACCTAAGAAAAATCGTACTCCATGGAAAAGGCAAAGTCACAATGAGGGGCTCAATTATTCTTCGACGAACAAGAAGGGAAAGAAGTTGACTCAAAAACGAAAACGTCAGCACTGAGGAAACGTATGTTATCGGTCCAATGATGTGTAATATATATATATGTTCCTATTTTGTATACACACTTAGCCATTATTATGCAAGGGTCCAATGATGTGTAATATATATGTTCCTATTTTGCATACATATTTAACCGTCAAATGATGCAATATATATCGCCCTCCCTTCGTTCACTGCCCTCAGGAAATAAAAGTGTGATAAAATAAAGGAAAAGAAAAAGGAAAACTGGCAGTAGCGACGGTAGTAGCAGCGCGTTTTCCATAAACCGCTGCAGCTACTGAATTTAGTAGTAGCGAATTTTTCCTAAACCGCTGCAGCTACTGAAGTTAGTAGCAGCGCGTTTTGACATAATGCGCTACTGCTACGTCCACTTAACCCAAAATTCTCACTCGCCCTGCTTCATCCCGCCTTTTCCCCCCAAATCCCCACTCTCCCCCCCCCCCCCCGTCGCACCGCCGCGCCCGACCCGGCCACGGCACTCGCCCCCGACTCCGGCGCCGGCGCTAGCCGCCGACCCCGGTGCTCGCCCCCGACCCGGCCCTCAACCCCGACCCCGGCGCCGGCGCTAGCCCCCGACTCCGGCGCCGGCGCTCGCCCCCGACCCCGACGCGCTCGCCCCCGACCCGTCCGCCCTCGCCTCCCTCCTCTCCCCTCCCGGCCGTCGTCGGGCCTGCCTCCTCGCCCCTGCACCCTCTGTAAACCCCCCCCCCCCTCTCTCTCTGCTAGGGTTCTTCGGTTATGTTAATTAGGATATCTATTTAGTTATGAATTTAGCTAGGTTTCAAAATTAGCTGAATTTATATGCAAATTTGAACTGGACATGTGATATGTGCATATGTCATGTTTTGGACATGTCATGTTTGGAAAATGATCCGAGTGGCCTATGTTACGCCGGAATGTTGATTCATTTCCATTCCGGTGAATTTCAGGCGCTCGATATGTCCATTTTTTAGCAAAGGTCATGCCGAAATTTCCCGTGAATAAAGGCATGATTTGTGCTACATAGTTGGCATATCGAGTGCTGGCACATAGATTTCTTTTTATGTCATTTCTCATTTATTCATACTTTTAGAAATAAATGAGGACACTTAATCATAGGAAACATGTCGAACAACGAAGAAACTGGGCCTTCTGACCAGGATGCAGACGAGATGGATTATGAGGGTGAACAAGAGTACCTCGACTATTTGACTGCTAAGCAAGGTTTGCAGGTCGGCCTCGATGATGGTACTGACGCCAACATCGACACCGACGGCGCCGGCGCCGAGACCGGTGGGGAAGGTACCGGCGGGGAAGGTACCGGCCCCGATGCCGCTACCGAAAAGAGGAAGCATAAGAAGCAAAGGATACGAAAACCTAACAAACTAGGGATTGGACGAATTGTGATCACAAAGATGGCACCTGGCAAGTTTGAGCCGTTAGAGCCAGAAGAACCTCGCAAGTGCTATGGGAACCAAGTAGGATGCATCCTACGAGAATGCACGAGCATCAACGAAGATGACTTAAGGAGTAAAGAACATTTGACGCAGTTGCTCCTAACGAAGTTGCACAAGAGATTCAAGTTCCCCGACCGGGATGATAACATAGAACAACCATGGTATGATCCGAAGATGAAAAAGATTAACAATCACACCATGGGCATGTTCAGCAATGATTCGGCCTCCTGGAAAGGGAGGGTGAAACGAGCTATTGAGGCTGATGAACCCCTGTCCAAGATTCTGGAGGAAAATCCGACACTTATGGAAGAGGAGTTCGAAAAGTTCAAGGTCACTTGCGCTACCGAGGCAGCCAAGGCTAAGGCTGCAAAATTCAAAAGCCTTCGGCAAAGGAACACGGGGAAGCATCGCCTCGGAAGCCGTGGCTACCTCAGTAAAAGGCCCATATGGGATAAGGAGGACGCGGAACGTGAAGCCGCGGGTCTCCCAGACCCCTTCGCAAAGTTCACCAACCCCTTGGAGCATGACTTCATCAGGGCCCGCTACAAGTGGGACAAGGAGAAAAAGGTTTTTTACACGGACAAGATCACGAGGAAATTGATTAGACTACTGGAAAAGCAACACCGGCTTGCAGCCGAAAGCCCTACTTCTCCGATGAGGCCCAAGTGGGACACCCCTCTCAACCGGGCCTTGAACGAACTTAAGGGACTCCCTTTGGACCAGCGGCCGCAATATGGTCGTGTGCACGGCACTGGAGACGGCGCCACGTGGAAGGTGTTTTACAACGACGGCCCGGAGGCCAAGAAGCAGAAAAAGAAGTTTAGTCAGGCGGACATCGACGCAAAGGTGAAGCCTGCGGTCGAGAAAAAAGCAGCTGAGGACGCCAAAAAAGCAGCCGAGGACAAATATGAGTTGCTACAGCAGGCAGTCAATGCAGCTGTAACTGCCTGCAGAAATGATTTTGCTACTAACTTGGTTCCAGTTATCATCAACTGGGCGAAGGAAAATCCAGACAAGACGGTACATGATTTCCTGATGCCCAGTTTCGTCACGAGCAACTCCATGAACAACAACACCATCACACCATCACTTGCTCAAGCAATCGGGCCTCCTCTCGCAGCCGCTCCCGCTCATAGCAGCCCGTCCTCAGTCTCAGGCGCGCTAGGTGGGCCTTCGTCTTTGGCTGAGCTCGACGCCGTCACGGTAATTACATGTCGCACCAACATATATATATATATATATATATATATATATATATATATATATATATATATATAATATTCCATTTTTGTTGCCTTTCGGTTGTTTTACGCCACAGACATATGTGTTTGCAGGCGAAAGAAACCCCGTGCACCATACTCTACTTGATCAAAGGCCAGAAGGTGGACGTGGGAAAGGGGATGATAATGGACCCCTCTCAACGCACGTTCCACAACCAGTCGATCCCCGCTGGGCACTTCAGGGTTAGCTTGACCAGTGTGAAATCGGGGCACGAGGATTTGCCTCCTCCAGTACAGCATGTGGGAGCGGACGACGAGACCCCACCGCGGATTGGAAGCTGCAAGAATTGGGTGCTACTATGGCCGAAGAATCTTATTCGTCTGGAGTCGGCCGAGAGCACACCAATAACTACCACACATCAACAAGCATGTGCGGAGACCACCACCCCGCCTACGCAATTACCAGCTCCTGTAGTGCCGGGTGAGAGCGGCGGACGACATGATGAAGGGGGTGCAATAGTACTGGCTGATGTAATTTCTCCTGTAGAACAGAGAATGGATGATGAGACGGAGGTCGACCCTATGGATTACCTCAATACAAACGCGTATAACTGTGACATAGATATGATGAGTCAACCATATGGCGAATCGGGCTATCAGCTTGCTAATGAGGATATGGATGATATGCCCGGGTAGGGTCGTACCATGGATTGCAAAAAGTCTCTCTTCATGAAATCCTCACAGGACATGCCTGAAGATGCCGCCTCAACACAGGCTCAACTAGCCGGGCGCGAGGGTCGTACAGTACTTAGCCTGGGAACACTGGGGCAGGGGTTAAGGAAGGGTCTGGAAGGTGTGCCCAAGAAAAAGGAGAGGAAGAGATCGGGGAAGGTAACTGCCTCCAAACAAGCCAAAGCACATAGTAGCCAGAAGATGCATTCTGAAGAGCGTGTACCCGTGAAAGGTGCGGTCATGTTCCATCTCATGGACGAGCCGATGCTACCGACGAAACCGCTGGAGGCGCTATCAGGGGATCTCAGGAGACTGCACGACCATGTGCTGTCGACTAAGAAAAGCCTACTAGCCTCAAGGGATCCAGGATATCCGACATACGCGGCTCGTGTGCCTGAGGGGAAGTGCTACGTCGACACACGGCCCGCGGAGGTGTTCTTCCTGCGGTTTGACCATATCTTTGAGATGTTTCTAACAAGGCGGCTTGATTTTACTATCGTCCGCCTTTTTGCGCTACATATGAGCTCCGTCATGAAGAGTGAAGAAGTCTCACAAATCTGTGTGGCGGATCCGTACTACATGCACGAGTCTTTCTTGAGTCTCGGCGACTTTGAGCATGAAACTGCTAGGGAGTACCTCCAAAACTTCAAGGTACAGAATAAGGACCGGGAAATTGTCCTCGTGCCTTATCATCCAAAGTAAGTCAGCTCCGGACAACCCTTTCGTACATTTCAATCATTCCTTCTCTCTCATATGGGGAATAATTTGAGGTGTCTTTTCCCCGCAGCAACGGGCGCGCCGTCCTTATTGTTCTTTACCCGCAAGTCTCCCACGCCGTGTATTTTAACCCTTCCAGAGACTACGAGAAAAAGGACTACACCCACATAATGAATATTCTAGATGATGCTCTCTAAGGCTTCAGCTTTAGAGGTGGCCACGTGCAGATCAGGAAACAAAGGAACAAGAAGATGGGTTTCGCGCATAAAACTAACTTCTCCTGCATCCATGTCCCAAAACCAAGCAAGAAGGATGGATTCTACATCATCCATCTCATGATTCAGTTCAACATGGATCACCAAAAGCTTCGCATTAACAGCAGAAATGATGATCATATCCACAAGTGGCTAGAATCTCATGGAGAAGCGAATTATAAACTTAGAGATGACTTCTTTCGCATCCAAAGCGACATTCCGACGATCATCATGAAATAAGTCGTCGATGAGAAGGGGATGTTCCACCACGGCCCTATATCGTGAGCTGATGTCCGAACTCGCATAGGCATGCAACGTCTAGACCTCGCGCCGTTCAAGAAGCTAGGGTTCATCCTCGATGATATGGAAGGATGGAACTTCTAGTGATTTATGATGCCGATGATGATGATATGTGTCGGTTGAACTTGTATACTTTTTGTAGCGATGAAACTTTGTGATGTCCACGGTCCCTGCCGAACTTGCATAAGGCTACTTTGTTAGTTTGCGTACGATGACCTGCGTACCTCTAGTTAATTAATTTGCGTACTGTATGTTGCATCTAGTTGCCAGCCCTTTCTTTTTTGGTGTTGCTCTAGTATATTTTGTTGCATATATATGATTGTACATCCTCTTCATGAACATGCATCTCTAACAGGTACCTAGTTTCTTGATGGCGAGATGGAATTGCTATGTCGTGTACAAAGGGAAGGTTCCGGGGGTGTACAATGAGTGGCATGAGTGTCAGGCGCAAGTGAATGGGTTCACGGGCGCCAGCCATAAAGGCTTCAAAAGCAGACAAGAAGGAGAAGCTAGTTACTTGAGGTTCACGCTAGCGCGAGAGAGGACTCGTAACCGCCACCTCATGTACTGCATAGTTCCGCTCTCACTCATAGTGATAGCACTTCTTGCGTATACCTTTGTTTAGATGGATGAGTTGTTGTAGTTGCAAGTATTCGAGACTTGCATGTATCGCTATTTTCGAGATGATGACAAGATATCACTTTGTGTTGGATGATGATTATGATGAGACTATTTGTATGTACATGCTATGATTACATTTGTGGTCTCGCAGGCATTTGTATGTGTATCATGATGACATTTCTATGTGCTAAAGATTCTTCTACAAAGCCTGTTCAAATACAAAACAAATATGCCAAAAAAACTACTTAAATTAGCAGTAGCGAGTGTATAAAAGTTAGCAGCAGCGCCGCGATAGCAGTAGCGCGTCCAGGCAAAGCGCGCTAGAGCTACTAGCAGTAGCGAGCTTCCTCTAACCGCGTTGCTGCTACACTTGTGTAGCAGTAGCGCCGGTGGGCACGCGCTACTGCTATGTGTTAGCTGTAGCGCCTTATTAGTAGCGCCTATCCCCGCGCTACTGATACATCTAAAACCCGCGCTACTGCTAGCCTTTTCCCTAGTAGTGTATATTTGCATGGCCATATATGCTTAGATCTTTCCCCAACACACGATGCTTGCCAACTAAAGAGTAGGTAGGAATGAGAAGGAATACTACTGAATCTTGCATAAAAGTAAAAGATAGGCCCTTCGCAGAGGGAAGCAGGGATTTGCAGAGGTGCCAGAGCTCGATTTTGCAATAGAGATGAAAATGATTTTGAGAGGTATGCTTTCATTGTCAACATAACAACCAAGAGTTCCCAATATCTTCCATACTACATACATTATAGGCGGTTCCCAAACAGAATGGTAAAGTTTTTACTCCCCCTCCACCAAAAATCATCAATCCATGGCTTGCCCGAAACAACGGGTGCCTCCAACTAACATCAATCCTGGGGGAGTTTTGTTTGCAATTATTTTTGATTTGATTTTGATCTTTTGATCATGGGACTGGGCATCCCAGTTACCAGCCATTTTTCTCGTGAATGATGGGCGGAGTCCACTCATCGTGAGAATAACCCACCTAGCATGGAGGATACTGACAGCCCCCTAGTCGCTACATGAGCGATTCGGGCATACAAAACAGATTATTATTTGAAGGTTTAGAGTTTGGCACATGCAAATTTACTTGGAACGGTAGGTAAATACCGCATATAGGTAGGTATGGTGGGCACTCATGGAAGAAACTTGGTTCAAGGGATTTGGATGCACAAGCAGTATTCCCGCTTAGTACAAATATTTTGGCTAGCAAAGGATTCTAAAAAGCAAGCACCACATGTTGGAGGATCTATAACAATATAACTTCTATACAAATACACCCAAGCATAACTCATTACGTTGTCTTCCTTGTCCAACTTCAACTAATTTTCTCAGGTTTGAAAATAATTAATGGGGCTCACAATCATAGAAGATGTCTAAGATAGTATATTTATATGTGAAATTTCTCTTCCTTCAATATTCTTTCATGAACTGTTCAAGTGACCAATACAATGCTTGCTAACCTTCAATAAATTTACTACCTCTACTTCTTAGATGTGAAGTCATTACTCCTAACGGGGTAAGCATATGAAACATATATAATTTCAGATTTATGACATTCAAATCATTCAACCATTTACTCATAGGATATAAGTGAAGCACACGAGTAAATGACAAACTACTTCAAAAAGATATAAGTGAAGATCAATGAGTAGTTAAATAATTATGCAATTATGTGAATACTCTCTCTCATTTAAGAAGTTCAGATCTTGGTATTTTATTCAAATAGCAAGCAAAGCAAAACAAAATGGCATTGCAAGGATAGCACAACTCATGTGAAGAAGCAAAAACTTAGGTTCAACCGATACTAACCGATAATTGTTGAAGAAGAAAGGTGGGATGCCTACCGGGGCATCCCCAAGCTTGGATGCTTGAGAATTATTGAAATGTTACCTTTGGGTGCCTTGGGCATCCCCAAGCTTGAGCTTTTGTGTCTCCTTAATTCCTTTTATATCTCGGTTTCCTAAATCTAGAAAGCTTCATCCACACCAAACTCAACAAGAACTCGTGAGATAAGTTGGTATAAACCAATGCAAAAACCTTATCATTTTCTACTGTAATAAATCACTAAAATTATTATTTAACATTGCATACTAAATGTCTCTGCATATTTAATACTCCTATCCTCGAATAGAATCATTAAACAAGCAAACATATGCAAACAATGCAACCATAACAGCAATCTGCCAAAACAGTATAGTCCGAAAAGAATGCAAGATTCATCATACTTACCTAACTCCAAAAATTATGAGAAACATACTACACTGTAGAAGATTTATCAGAGCTCAATATGCAAAAAGTTTCAACATTATATCATTCTCTGACTTTTCTAGGGAATTTTTGCAACAGCGGTAAACTTTCTGTTTCAAAACAGCAACATGTATACTTGCAAAATAAGCATGGTAAAGGCTATCCTTGACATTTTTATTGAAAATATAGATGCAAAACATTATTCTAAATAACAGCAAGCAAATACTAACAAGAGAAAATGATGCTCCAAGCAAAACACATATCATGTGGTGAATAAAAATATAGCTCCAAGTAAAGTTACCGATGGACGAAGACGAAAGAGGGGATGCCTTCCGGGGCATCCCCAAGCTTAGGCTCTTGCCACTCCTTATTCCAAAGTCCATCGAACCTTTACCCAAAACTTGAAAACTTCACAACACAAAACTCAATAGAAAACTCGTAAGCTCCGTTAGTATAAGAAAATAAAACCACCACTTACGTACTGTTGTGAACTCATTATAAATTCATATTGGTGTCATATCTACTGTATTCTAACTTCTCTATGGTTCATACCCTCCGATACTACTCATAGATTCATCAAAATAAGCAAACAACACATAGAAAACAGAATCTGTCAGAAACAGAACAGTCTGTAGTAATCTGTAACTCCCGAATAATTCTGTAACTCCACAAATTCTAACAAATTAGGAAGTCCTAATAAATTTGTGTACCAATCCAGAGAGAAAATAATAAGATCAGAAGCACGTTTGTGTGAATTATCAAAACTAATTTACTTGGTGAAAAAGTTTCTGATTTTCAGCAGGATCAACACAACTATCACCGTAAGCTATCCTAAAGGTCTTATTTGGCACTTTATTGAAACAAAAGCTATAAAACATGATTAATACAGTAGAATAATCATGTGGACACACAAAAACAGTAAAGGTAAATATTGGGTTGTCTCCCAACAAGCGCTTTTCTTTAATGCCTTTCTAGCTAGGCATGATGATGGCAATGATGCTCACAAAAAAGATAAGAATTGAAACATAACGGGAGCATCATGAAGCGTATGACTAGCACATTTAAGCCTAACCCACTTCCTATGCATAGGGATTTTGTGAGCAAACAACTTATGGGAACAATAATCAACTAGCATAGGAAGGCAAAACAAGCATAGCTTCAAGATTTTCAACACATAGAGGGGAAACTTGACATTATTGCAATTCCTACAAGCATATGTTCCTCCCACATAATAATTTTCAGTGGCATCATGAATGAATTCAACAATATAACCAGCACCTAAAGCATTCTTTTCATGATCTACTTGCATAGAAAGTTTACTACTCTCCACATAAGCAAGATTATTCTTTATGGCATACCTATCATCACAATAATCATCATAAATAGAAGGCATGCTTTCATCATAATAAATTTGCTCATCAAAACTTGGGGGACAAAAAATATCATCTTCATCAAACATAGCTTCCCCAAGCTTGTGGCTTTGCATATCATTAGCATCATGGATATTCAAGGAATTCATACTAACAACATTGCAATCATGCTCATCATACAAAGATCTAGTACCAAACATTTTAATGCATTCTTCTTCTAGCAACTGAGCACAATTTTCCTTTCCATCACTCTCACGAAAGATATTAAAAAGATGAATCATATGAGGCAAACTCAATTCCATTTTTTTGTAGTTTTCTTTTATATACTAAACTAGTGATAAAACAAGAAACAAAAAGATTCGATTGCAAGATCTAAAGATATACCTTCAAGCACTCACCTCCCCGGCAACGGCGCCAGAAAAGAGCTTGATGTCTACTACAAAACCTTCTACTTGTAGACGTTGTTGGGCCTCCAAGTGCAGAGGTTTGTAGGACAATAGCAAATTTCCCTCAAGTGGATGACCTAAGGTTTATCAATCCGTGGGAGGCGTAGGATGAAGATGGTCTCTCTCAAACAACCCTGCAACCAAATAACAAAGAGTCTCTTGTGTCCCCAACACACCCAATACAATGGCAAATTGTATAGGTGCACTAGTTCGGCGAAGAGATGGTGATACAAGTGCAATATGGATGGTAGATATAAGTATTTATAATCTAAAATTATAAAAACAGCAAGGTAACTAATGATAAAAGTGAGCATAAACGATATTGCAATGCTAGGAAACAAGGCCTAGGGTTCATACTTTCACTACTGCAAGTTCTCTCAACAATAATAACATAACTGGATCATATAACTATCCCTCAACATGCAACAAAGAGTCACTCCAAAGTCACTAATAGCGGAGAACAAACGAAGAGATTATGGTAGGGTACGAAACCACCTCAAAGTTATCCTTTCTGCTCAATCTATTCAAGAGTCCGTAGTAAAATAACACAAAGCTATTCTTTCCGTTCAATCTATCATAGAGTTCGTACTAGAATAACACCTTAAGACACAAATCAACCAAAACCCTAATGTCACCTAGATACTCCATTGTCACCTCAAGTATCCGTGGGCATGATTATACGATATGCATCACACAATCTCAGATTCATCTATTCAACCAACACAAAGTACTTCAAAGAGTGCCCCAAAGTTTCTACCAGAGAGTCAAGACGAAAACTTGTGCCAACCCCTGTGCATAGATTCATTGAACCCGCAAGTTGATCACCAAAACATACATCAAGTAGATCACGTGAATATCCCATTGTCACCACAGATAAGCACGGCAAGAAATACATCAAGTGTTCTCAAATCCTTAAAGACTCAATCCGATAAGATAACTTCAAAGGGAAAACTCAATCCATTACAAGAGAGTAGAGGGGGAGAAACATCATAAGATCCAACTATAATAGCAAAGCTCATGATACATCAAGATCGTGCCAAATCAAGAACACGAGAGAGAGAGAGAGAGAGAGAGAGAGATCAAACACATAGATACTTGTACATACCCTCAGCCCCGAGGGTGAACTACTCCCTCCTCGTCATGGAGAGCGCCGGGATGATGAAGATGGCCACCGGTGAGGGATCCCCCTCCGGCAGGGTGCCGGAACAGGCTCCCGAGAGGTTTTTGGTGGCTAAAGAGGCTTGCGGAGGCGGAACTCCTGATCTATTGTGTTCCCCGAAGTTTTTAGGGTATATGGACTTATATAGGCGAAAGAAGTCGGTCAGGGGAGCCACGAGGGGCCCACGAGGGTGGGGGCACGCCCAGGGAAGGTGGGCGCGCCTCCCTGCCTCGTGGCCACCTCGAAGCTTCTCTTACGTGCAGTCCAAGTCCCCTGGATTGCTTCCGTTCCAAAAATAACTTTCCCAAAGGTTTCATTCCGTTTGGACTCCATTTGATATTCCTTTTCTTCGAAACGATGAAATAGGCAAGAAAACAACAATTTGGGCTGGGCCTCCGGTTAATAGGTTAGTCCCAAAAATAATATAAAAGTGCTCATAAAGCCCATAAACATCCAAAATAGATAATATAATAACATGAATGGTTCATAAATTATAGATACGTTGGAGACGTATTACTTGGCCGGTGATGACGACATTCTCGCTCGCCTCATTAAGCAGCAGGAGCTGGTCGACAGCTTGATGAAGCTGCTCGAGATCAGTGATGCCTCGGTTGACAAGGCGACCGGCCTCGTCGAGCAACTCATGGGTGACAATGCGAAGCTCCTCAAGGAACTCACCGAGAAGGAGGAGGAGGCCGCCGGCTGGAAGATGTTGCATGAGCAGAGCAGTGCCTCGGGGATGACACTGACAACGATCGTTGAGGAACTGATGGGTGACTTGAGGAAGCTTCAAATCGAGCGCGAGCAAGAGGTGGAGAAATCCGTGGCTGCTTTCAAGCAAAGCCGTGAGGAAATGAGGAAGGAGCTGGAGGATGTCATCGCCTGGCGATCCATCAAAGAGTAGATACAGTAGCGATCTAGATCGTTGTCTATGATTTCCTTCTTCTCTTGCCCCCGTGTCTTTCGGACTTTGCCGCATGTGGCATTTAAAATTATCCGAATATGTAAGACAATTATTATCTGCGCCATTGTAAATTTGTCACCGTACTATCCGTTGCCATTTTATTTGTTGTCGTATTATCCGTTGCCCTATGTGGAAATTTAAATTAGGCCGGAATACGAGTTGAAAACACAAACAAAAGCAAATGCTTCCATGGGATCACAACCAAACACCCTCCGTCCACCCCTAAAAAAATTCTCCGTCCAGGCGCTTCAATTAACCCATTAATGGCAAAGTTTTGAGCGAGGCGGGCGGCGACTGGTGCATCGAGGTCAAAGAGCTCACTTACCGGTGAGCATGGGCGGCCTTACTGCTCGCATGTGTCCCGTCGAGCTTGGGAGGTGGACATGATGCACGCGTCTCATCGAGCCTGTGCGGCGGACTGCTCGCACGCGTCCCGTCGAGCCTGCACGGCGGACTTCTCACGCTTGTCCCATCTAATCAAACAGCTGCACGCACGCCACTGAGTATGGTTAAATATTGACACGGTTCATATGATACAACCGTTTGTGATATTAACGTGTCAGCTTATTGTTTCAAAAAGGACTTCGTTGGCTACTAATGTGTGTGCCTCTTCTCAAACTAGACGACTTTTTTTACCATGGCATATATGTTCCATGTCATGAAACCATGCCAATTTTAATGTTTTTTGGGTGAGTTTTTGATTTACTAGGATTTAAAAACCGAGATTCTCAATGTTTCAGGACGACGACAAGATTGTAATTCATTCTCATTCCTTAAATGAGACCTAAACATGCACCCAATGACACATGTACGATTTCCCAGCCATTTTGTGCTTGTAGTTCAAATTTGAATTATGGACTACATTTAATGCGTAGAAAACTTAATTAGTAATATATACAATAGCCAAACGAACCCTAAACATGCACCCCAAGGACACATGTACGTTTTTTCTAGCCATTTTGGTGCACTGGAGCATGTATTTGTAGTTCGGATTTGAATTATGGACATTAAATGCCTAGAAAACTCAATTAATGTATAAAAAGGATCAAACAAACCCTGAATAATTTCAAAGTTCAGCGCGAATCTCCCGTTGTTCCGTACGTGTTGTGTGTAGAAAAAAAATACAAGGCTAGAAGAGGGGGCGATTATTGTTTGGCCCACAAGGGAACACATTTCCCTATCGAAACCACGAGGGTTCTTGCGACAGGCTCCGGTTTGTAAGAGGTTTGTAATAAAGCTTGGCCCAAATTGGAAATGTTTTTACCACGACATATATGTGCCATGACGTGACACCATGCCACCTTTAGTGACTTTCTGGTGAGTTTTGGATTTATGGGGATTTAAAAACCGAGATTCCAAATGTTTGAGGACGAGCCAAGACGCCGGTCAGGTTGTAATTTGTTCCCATTCCTTGGATGGGACCTAAACATGCACCCAAGGACACATGCATGTATAGTTTTTCTAGCCATTTGGTGAATTGGAGCATGTATTTGTACTTCAGATTTGAATTATGGACATTAAATGCCTAGGAAACTCAATTAGTGTATAAAAAGGCCAAACGAACCCTGAATAAGTTTAAATTTCAGTATGGATATCATGTCGTTCTATGTTGCCATAAAAGAAAATACAAGGTGAAAAGAGGGAGCGACTATGTTTCTCCACAAGGGGAACACGTTTCCCTATCGAAACCATCAGGCTTCCTTGAGAGAAGCTCCGGTTTGTAAGAGGTTTGTAATAAAGCTTGGCCCAAATTGGCAATGTTTTTACCACGACATATATGTGCCATGACGTGACACCATGCCACCTTTGATGACTTTCTGGTGAGTTTTGGATTTTATGGGGATTTAAAAACCGAGATTCTAAATGTTTGAGGACGAGCCAGGACGCCGGTACGGTTGTAATTCGTTCTCATTCCTGGCATGGGACCTAATTAAACATGCACCCAAGGACACATGCATGTACAATTTTTCTAGCCATTTTGGTGAACTTGAGCATGTATTTGTAGTTCAGATTTGAATTATGGACATTAAATGCCTAGGAAACTCAACTAGTGTATAAAAAGGCCAAACAAACCCTGAATAAGTTTAAATTTCAGCATGGATATCATGTCATTCCATGTTTCCCGTAGAAGAAAATACAAGGCAAAAAAAGGCCGTGATTACGTTTCCACAACAAGGGAAACATATTTCCCTATCGGAACCACAAGGCTTCTTGTTGAGAGAAGCTCTGATTTGTAAGAGGTTCGTAATAAAGCTTGGCCCAAATTGGATAATGTTTTGACCACGACATATATGTGCCATGACGTGACACCATGCCTACTTTCATGACTTTTTGGTGAGTTTTGGATTTACGGGGATTTAAAAACCGAGATTCCAAATGTTTGAGGATGAGCCAGGACACTGGTACGATTGTAATTGGTTCCCATTCCTAGCATGCATGGGACCTAAACATGCACCCAAGGACACATGCCTGTATATTTTTTCTACCCATTTTCATGAACTAGAGCATGTATTTGAGGTTCAGATTTGAATTGTGGACATTAAATGCCTATGAAATTCAATTAGTGTATAAAAAGGCCAAACAAACCCTGAATAAGTTTAAATTTCAGCACGGGCATCCTGTCGTTCCATGTTGCCCGTAGAAGAAAATACAAGGCGAAAAGAGGTAGTGATTACGTTTCGCCACAAGGGGAACACGTTTCCCTCTCAGAACCATGAGGCTTCTTTGAGAGAAGCTCCGGTTTGTAAGAGGTTTGTAATAAAGCTTGGCCCAAATTAGACAATGTTTTTACCACGACGTATATCCGCCATGACGTGACACCATGCCAACTTTCATGACTTTCTGGTGAGTTTAGGATTTATGGGGATTTAAAAACCGAGATTCTAAATGTTTGAGGACGAGCCAGGAGGCCGGTACATTTATAATTCGTTCCCATTCCTGGCATGGGACCTAAACATGCACCCAAGGACACATGTATAATTTTTCTAGCCATTTTGGTGAACTGGAGCATGTATTTGAAGTTCAGATTTGAATTATGGACATTAAATGTCTAGGAAACTCAATTGGTGTATAAAAAGGCCAAAGGAAAGCCGTGTGCCTACCAAACCATGGCCGATGCCGCCCGCGATCTGAGTCGTGCGTTCAGATTGGCCAGAACCCAAACCCCACGGATTGTACGTCTGCACTGTTGGATGCTCCCGGATTGAACGACAACCCTCAGCCCTTTTGACAACACATGCAGTACATGGGTAAGCACTGTGCGCATGCATCGTGCTAGCTCACGCTTCCCTCTCTTGTACGTTTTCTAAACAGGCTACTGTTTCCCGCCACTTCTCTCATCGGTTTCCCGCCTCTTCCCCATCGGATTCCCGCTACCAGTGTCAGTGTTCATTGAAGGCTAGGCGGCGACACACCAGCCATCCCACACAATTTCTGAAAGAACAAATGTGCGTGATAGGAGGGAGTAGGTCCCATAGGGTGACCAGCGTGAAATGTCTTAAAGGCAAGGAGGAAATTCCTATCAGCAAGGTGACACTTCCCATCCGCTAGCCTAGTCAAATAGAACGCAGAAGTTAAGCATGCTCGGGCTAGAGTAGTCCAAGGATGGGTTACCCCATGGGAAGTTGCATATTATATGAACCTGGGATCATCCTTGTTTTGCTTATTCGTAGACTATGTTTTTATAGGTTATTTTTTGCTGTAAAATCACCACGACTCCGCAAGTGCGAGCAAAATGGTGCAGGTACTGGCTTAACCGTGTGCGATGCAAGTGCGCTGTAAAATCAAAACGACTACGCAAGCGCGAGCAAATGGTGGAGGTACTGGTTTAACCATGTGCGATGCAAGTGCGCTGTGAAATCACCACGACTGCGCAAGCGCGAGCAAAACGGTGCAGGTACTGGCTTAACCGTGTGCGATGCAAGTGCGCTGTAAAATCACCATGACTACACAAGCGCGAGCAAATGGTGGAGGTACTGGTTTAACCGTGTGCGATGCAAGTGCGCTGTAAAATCACCACGGTTGCGCAAGCACGAGCAAAATGGTGCAGGTACTGGCTTAACCATGTGCGATGCAAGTGCGCTGTAAAATCACCACGATTGTGCAAGCTAAAGGAGGGTGAGTTTATTTATAAATTAGGACGAACCGTGTGCGATATACCAACTAGCTAGAAATATAAAAACAAACTACCCGCCTTGAGCGTTGCAAAAATTGGCGGTTCCACCACTTTTCCTTATTATCATACACGCATATTCTTATTGGACCGTACGCGATCTTGGGCACTCCCATCCCGCATCAATTCCTTTACCCAAACTTTAGTAGCCGTCATACTTCAACCGTCGCCCACACTCCTCCAGCACCGACCTTATAGTAAAATTGCAGTAGCTGAGGCATTTGAACCGTCGCCCTCCCTCGCCCACCACCATCTCCGCCCACCATTACTAAAATTTTCAGTAGCTGCGGCGTATCCTCAAACACCACAACCCCCCTGATGACCCACAAGTATAGGGGATCTATCGTAGTCCTTTCAGTAAGTAAGAGTGTCGAACCCAAAGAGGAGCAGAATGAAATGACAAGCGGTTTTCAGTAAGGTATTCTCTGCAAGCACTGAAATTATCGGTAACAAATAGTTTTGTGATCAGGTAATTCGTAACGGGTAAAAAGTAACAAAAGTAAACAAGGTGCAACAAGGTGGCCCAATCCTTTTTGTAGCAAAGGACAAGCCTGGACGAACTCTTATATAAAGCAAAGCGCTACCGAGGACACATGGGAATTATCGTCAAGCTAGTTTTCATCATGCTCATATGATTCGCGTTTGTTACTTTAATAATTTGATATTTGGGTGGACCGGTGCTTGGGTACTGCCCTTCCTTGGACAAGCATCCCACTTATGATTAACCCCTCTCACAAGCATCCGCAACTACGAAAGAAGAACTAAGGTAAACCTAACCACAGCATGAAACATATGGATCCAAATCAACCCCTTATGAAGCAACGCATAAACTAGGGTTTAAGCTTCTGTCACTCTAGCAACCCATCATCTACTTATTACTTCCCAATGCCTTCCCCTAGGCCCAAATCATGGTGAAGTGTCATGTAGTCGACATTCACATAACACCACTAGAGGATAGACAACATACATCTCATCAAAATATCGAACGAATACCAAATCCACATGATTACTTATAACAAGACTTCTCCCATGTCCTTAGGAACAAACGTAACTACTCACAAATCATATTCATATTCATAATTAGAGGGGTATTAATATGCATAAAGGATCTGAACATATGATCTTCCACCGAATAAACCAACTAGCATCAACTACAAGGAGTAATCAACACTACTAGCAACCCACAGGTACCAATCTGAGGTTTTGAGACAAAGATCGGATACAGGAGATGAACTAGGGTTTGAGAGGAGATGGTGCTGGTGAAGATGTTGATGGAGATTGACCCCCTCTCGATGAGAGGACCGACGGTGATACGATGGCAACGACTTCCCCCTCCCAAAGGGATGTTTTCTCGGCAGAACAGCTCCGCCAGAGCCCTAGATTGGTTCCGCCAAGGTTCCGCCTCGAGACGGCGGCGCTTTGTCCCGAATGCTTACTTATGATTTTTTCCAGGGCAAAAGACACCATATAGCAGAAGATGGGCATCGGGGGCTTGCCAGGTGGCCCACGAGGCAGGGAGGCGTGCCCAGGGGGGTAGGGCGTGCTCTCCACCCTCGTGGCTGCTGGGTGGCCCCCTCTGGTGCTTTCTTCGCCCAATATTTTAAATATATTCCAAAACTGACTTTCTTGGAGTTTCGGGACTTTTGGAATTATGCAGAATAGGTCTCTAATATTTGCTCCTTTTCCAGCCCAGAATTCCAGCTGCCGACATTCTCCCTCTTCATGTAAACCTTGTAAAATAAGAGAGAAAAGGCATAAGTATTGTGACATAAGGTGTAATAAGAGCCCATAATGCAATAAATATTGATATAAAAGCATGATGCAAAATGGACGTCCCCCTCCCCCCGGAACCCTAGCTCGCGGCCGCTGCCGGCGCTGCCGCCAACCCATGTCGGTCTGCCCGTTCCTCCTAGTTTAGATAATAAAGTCCAGGTTACCCAGCGATTCCCATACCGTCGCCCACTCCCCTGAGTTTTTAGATGAGGCCTTCGGTGTCCCTCCCTGCTAGATCCACATCCCCTGCTCCAGAATGTCGCAGCTTAAGCTCGACCACGTATCCCTGGGAGCCCGACGAGTGTTCGACCAAGAAGTGGTTTATCATGGCCTCTCCGGCGGACGTTGGCGAGGTGGCCGCCGTTCGCCCCGACCTGTCAATCCCGGCGCAACACGTCACGGCGGAAGCCGGCGAAGACGTTGACTACGTTGCCATGTCGAAGGCTTCATGTCAGCGGGCTTGCATATTACTGTACCTCGAGAAAGCTGGCTACGACATCAAGCTCGTCGACAGTGACGGCTTCACGCGGGCCATGGCACAGGTTATGTGGTCCATCCCCAACCCCTCTGGTTCAACCGCCGTCGATCTCTTCGATGGCCCTTCCGCTGATCTCCTCCGCCAAGCGGTCAAGGATTTGCGATCCTTATACGCCATCGAGCCCATTTTGTCATTTCTAAAGGACACGTTCTACGGCGGCGGCTTGGAATCCTCAATTGCCAAGTTAGATCTCATCGACCACGACCACGACCATGAGGAGGGCACCCACAAAGGTTCTTCCACCATGTGTTTGTGCTCTTCCAACTGGAGGATCCCGTCCATGAAATGTGAGGCAACATCCTATCAGCAAATCTTACCTTTTCTAGCTTGCCAACCTGTACCCTTTGTTGTAGTAGCATTTGCCATGTGGTGCTATAACTGTGCCATGTTTAATTATTTCAGTTATGCAAATATGCACTGTTCAATAGGGCTATGTGATGTTTAAGTATGAATTGTCCACTTCAATTTCACGAATGGCTATATTTGGTTGTTTATAGTGAGTAGATGCCTTGTTTACCTGTGTTAGATTGTTAGGTTTGTTGCAGCGAGCATTTTTCCAGTTATCGAGCCGATGCCTTGTTTGTATATATTTTGTCTTAGTTTGGTTGCAGTGAGCATTTGTCCAGTTAACAAGCAGATGCCTTGTTTATCTGTATTTGGTTGTTAGGTTGCTTTTTGTTAGCATTTGTCCAGTTTTCAAGCAGATGCCTTGTTTATCTGTATTTGCTTGTTAGGTTGGTTGCAGTGAGCATTTGTCCAGTTTTCAAGCATATGCCTTGTTTATCTTTATTTGCTTGTTAGGCTGGTTCCAATGAGATTCTATCCAGTTTTCAATGGCTATATTTGGTTGTTATACTAATCATTTATGCCTTGTTTATTTCAGTCATTCACAATTCAGTGGCGAAGCCACACTTAAACTGTGTAGTCGCTTGACTACACAGGATTCTGTCAAATAGTACCACCGCCTATGTGCATGTCACCGCTAATCATAGACCACTTGTTATCTATTGCGTGAGATTTGGCTGGCCCAGTTAATAAAAAGAAGCTACGTGGGATCTGGCTGGCCCATTTAACAAAAGGAAGTCGTAATTAAACTTTCCTAACTGGTTGATCCTCAAATCACGCACTACTTTATTTTCTCCTGCCCGTGTAATCCCGTCCAATGGGCACAACACCGTGGCGAGGAGCACCGCCACCTCCGCTGCTTCGCTACTACTATCTGTTTCTTCGCAGACCGCAACACTACAACTGTGGCTACTAGTGAGCGCACCAAAGCAATAGTCCACCTCCACTGCTTCGTCGTACTGCACTCTACACCTCCGGCAACCGGCGGGCAAACCAGAAATCTAGGACGTGGCCCTTCCCGTTTTATTTGATTGTAAGATCTTCTTTTTCATCCAATTATCATCTCATATTAAGAAATTCCAGTTTCGTTTCTCTTAGCAAAAGCTTGTTTTGTCACTGTTAGATCTCAAGTCTGATCATGGTAAACAGATAAATTTGTCAAGAAGTGACAGTCAAGTAAAAATATCAATGATGATCGAAGACTCCAATTTGAAAGAGGTTAGTGATCTTTGCAGAAAACTAATGGGGAAAAAAGTAGAGTGATTTTTCTTTAGTATTTCTTTTGGCGAGCTCGTTGATTTTGGACAACAACAGTTGTATTTCAGTCTATTAGTGGCTACTGGCAAGCAAATTATTTGTTTATGCTCTATCCAACACAACAGTGAGCTGAAGGATGGTAACTACAAACTCTGCATCCTTCTCTTTTTACTGCCCATAATGAGTTGTTAAACAATAATGTCTGGATCTTTTTCGTTCGCAGTGGTTCCCGAAGTAGTTCACTCAAGATTACCTCACAAAATACATGATTGATGGACACGCAATGAAGGTTAAAGTATTTCATCCAGACTACAATGAGCATCGAGAAGTCGTAATGAAGACAGTAAAGGATGGACGGGCAGTCATCACAAGGGGTTGGCCTAGAGTCGTGCGCGCATTACGCATGGAGGAGGGCACAATATGGGCATTCCGCTTCAGCTTCTCCAGCAACCAGAATGTCTTTTGCCTCTCTCTTTACAGTCTTTAGTACAACTATGGTTTATCATTCTTTACTTGGTGCTTCTGTAGTTCTTCAGTATATGTACTTGTGCATCGAATTATGCATTCGTGGTTGAACCTATATTTGTAATAAACCTGGTTGGATATGAAATAAGTGATTGCCTATTCAAATTTAAAAATGTGATTTTTAAATTAGGAATTAACTAGGGATTACACTGCACACGGTTTGCAAAAGTGAAACGTCCGCGATAGACGTGGAGATCAGACACGTTTCTAGGACCCACTACATGTGCGATCAATCTCCACCGCACACACGATCAACCAGGAAAAAACGTGTGCGATCAATCTCCACCGCACACACGATCAACCAAGAAAAAATGTATGCGATCAACAACAGCATCGCACACAGTTCTTTCTTATTAAATGTTTGCGATAGTCATCTTATCACACACGCTTCGAAATTATTGACTGTTTGTGATGTTGTGCGCATCGCAAACGTTTGGTACTTCCTAGATTAACTGTGTGGGATGTACATACTAACGGAAACGTATTCCTTGGATGGACTATGTGGAATATACGTACGAACGAAAACGTTTAGCGGAGGCTGTCTGTGTGGGATGTACTTACGACCGAAAACAATTTCGCTTGTATAATTGTATTTTTGAGCACTACTGTATGTATAATCGTATTTGCTCGCTCGCTGGTCGCACACGACCTCATTTTGCCGAGCGTGTGTGCTAGGAGGGCATATCCCCAACGATTTTTGGGTCGTGTGGGAAGGACCCCCCTATTGCCCATACTCACTTGGCGATGGTTTCAAATGCCGTTACAGAAAGGGGTTAAAAATCGTTTGTATAGCACCGACGTGTACCAGTGTATGTCTAGCATGTACTCCCCCCCCCCCCCCCCCCCCATTCACAAATATAAGATGTTTAGGATATTTGGACTACACGCAGACTAAAATGAGTGAAGAAACACACTAAAACATGTCTATATACATCTGATTCACAAAAAAGTTAGAACATCTTATATTTGTGAACGACGGGAGCACTTGTTTCTATTAATAGTTGATGGCCTCTCTTGTGTGTTTGGTCATATTCTTGCAGAATTACTACGAAGGGATCATGCATGATCTCCGTGATGACTCAAACAACAAGGGTAAATAGTGTATGTTCCCTGGGCTAACAGGTGAGAGTAGGACACTGATTGACATGAAACAATCTGGATTAAGCTGGGAGGGGTGGGGCTAGAGAATGAAGACTCCCAGTAGCGTCTCAGTCTCGATATTTTCCTTTCGGGGAGGGGGGGGGGGGGGGTCCTTCTTGCTACTAGACAAGGGAGTGTGGGTGCAATCGTCCGGAACAGTGCTGTCGTATTGTTCATTTGTTGTAGATTGCCTAACCGCACATGTGCTGAAGAATCTGAAACTTATGTTGCGGGCCTAGGGTTATCCCACCCGACCGAGAGATAGGTCATCCTACAGACTCAGTGATAAGATGTACCTACTTTTGTCGCCTACATTGATGCTCGAGAGCAGATCGAAAGATTTGAGGAGTGTGTTATGTTGTTGATTCAAAGAGGGTAATGCCATTGCCCATGAGCTTGTTAGATTTACTAGAACTTACAGGGATATGATCCTTAAAAATTAGAATGATGCTCCATGCCATATTTCCTTGATCATATGTAACGTGTTCATTCGGAACCCGCTGATATAAAATGATCACTCTTCCCTTACAAAATAAATATGTTGGAAAGACGTTTTAAGGACCTCTTTGCA
Source organism: Triticum timopheevii (assembly GCA_963921465.1). NCBI lineage: Eukaryota > Viridiplantae > Streptophyta > Magnoliopsida > Poales > Poaceae > Triticum > Triticum timopheevii. Next base: position 97,182,809 of record OY997264.1, on the reverse strand, counting down.
TTGCACGACTTTGTAAACATAGGAATTTGGTAATGACTGAGACTTCTTAAAGTATTGAGAAGAGAGGTAAAGAGAGATAAGTAAAAATGCATTGGACTTCTCAACGAAAAATAAAATGAGGTTTGAGCTTACATTAAGATTCCTACATAATAGGGGGCATGCATTTCATAGAATTTTGTTAGTCCTAATCTTGCGACCTAAAGGGCTTATTCAGATTCTTCAAAATTCCTATTAGAATCGGGAAATCCTATGATGCAAAGAGACCATTAGAATTGTTGACAAGACGAATGAGGTGGCCTGATTGCCTTCTTTTTCCAGGAAAGCTAACTGCGACTAGTCGCTGGGGGCTAGATGACAAATGAACGGGTTTGCCTGACAGTTTTAGGTCATACTAGCAAACATTTGTTGTTTTCTGGCCGTTCTTGTCCCATTTTTTCCTTCCTAACAGAAACTGCTATGCGCCTCTAGAAAAGATGACATGCATTCTGAAAAGAAATGCCAGGCAAAATGTTCGCAAATGTCATCTGCCCTAGCGACCGTTCGCTGAATATTGGGTGTCTTTTATTTTTGAGTGGTGGTGGCTTGACTGCCTAACGAAGCATGGTTGCGGATTTTGTAGCATTCCGCGAGATAGACCAGTAATGGGCCGTCCCACGGAATGGAGGGAAGAAACCGCACTCCGCTTCCACGGAGAAAATGGGCCGACCCCATTCCGCCTTCATCTAGCCACACTGCGGCTACACTGATTTTCCCATCCATTCCAAGGGTTTTTAGCCCCTCGCCCTCGCCTCGCCCTGCCGCGCCGCAGCAATGGCCGCCGCCGCAGCCGCCGCCGCGAGATCTTTCCTCCGATCCGGATCCGCCACCTCCTCCCTCCGCAGCGCGGCCGCCAGGGCCGCATCCCGCTCCGGGCCGGCAGCCCCCTCGAGGCGGCTCCTCTCCTCTCCTCCCCGCGCCCGCCTCGCCCTAAGGTACGACGAGCGCCCTTGCTTTCGGGATTCTTCCTTCCGTATCTTCGATCTGGACGAAAACTTTGGTGCTCACGTTGCGGTACGTGGAGGTCGCCGCTGGAGATGAGCAGCGCCTGCTTGGAGTCGCTGATGCCCATGCACAGCGCCACGGCCTCGGCGCTCATGACGTCGCTCCTCGCCGCCCCGGCTCGCGTTGGTTCCTGCTGGATCTCCGAAGGTGAATTTTCCCCTCATCTTACTTACTGTTCCTGCAATGTCTGGTTACTTCACCTATGAAACCCCTTTGTTCGTATATGTGCTATTTGCCATCGAGAGTGGTCTGTATTTGCTTAGTATCCACCGAAGTCGAGTCACGGCCGTTCATTTGTATAATATAGATGCATTCATTCATGGGTAAAGAGAGACCAAAACAATTTATGTTTATCAGATTATCGTCAAGGTCAGACGCTGACAGCTAGCGTTGTTAGGCAGAACTATAAAGACATGTGTCCCCACAATGGAAGTATGGTTTAGTGATAATCTTGATCATTTTGTCACTGGTCCAAATCTCCCATGCATAAATAGGAGCTGCAATATAACTCAACCTGGAAATCGTTACTAATTCTGGGGAACTGACATTGCTTTAGTTGTTTGCGGATAAGAAGTGCGCCCATATAATGTTCTTAAGAGAAAGTATTTGCATATGTGGCGTCAAATTTACTGTATTCACAAGTTAAATCTGTTAGATGCATTAAGTTGTTGCACTTTCTGACAACAGATTTCACTTTCATTAAAGTGAAGTAAGAACAGTAGAAACCTTAAATCAATTAGATGTAATTTTTTTAGAAACGCATTATTGTTTCTTCCACTGTTGCAAGACATGTTACTTGAAGCTGCCATGATTTTCTTTATTATGCCAGAACAAAAGCTTTGCGATTAGAGACAATTTAAACTATGTATAGTTGTAATTGCTGGCTGTTGGACCATGCCAAATTCTATTAGCTTCACAGAAGTTTCCCTTTGGTTTCTTGAAAAACTCTATAAGCGTAGTGTTTTGATGGTTTGCTTCTGTAATTTTAATATACACGTCATGATTAATTACAAAGCAGAGGCAAAAGGGTCACTTCTTTTTTTGTATTGACCACCCAGCTGGCAATGACGACCTGTGAAAATATCTAGGTGGATGTAGCAGACTAAATCCAGTCACCACAAATATTCAGGTCTGGCCAGATTTTAAGTAGGAGCAGTATCCATGATTCTATCAATCTTCCTCCCATTGTTTGAGCAAGAATGCAAGATGAAGATCCTTTTTTTGTTGTTGCAAACAAAGACATCTATGACCATGGCTGTGTGAATCCTGTGAATCCTGTAATTGCTCTCCTTGATGTTTGGCCCGACCATGCAAATTTGAGCTTACTTAAGATACAATGATTGTTAGCCGCAATAATATTATGTAAGTTTTTTCCTTGTAGCCAAAAAGTTGTTTCTTTGACCCAATTTATATCTCTGTAGATCATTGAGATCAGTGAGGATGGAGGTCACGGATGAAGATGCATGCTATTTTTTTACCACTCGTATTTCTTTTGCTTTATCAAATGCACATGGCTGAGCAAATCCTGTAACTTGGATCCGTGTGATGTTTTGCCTGATAATGCAAATTAACATCCTTAGCTTATTACCTGGGATACGTACGATGATTGTTAGCCGCAATAATACCATGTATGCTTTTTTTTCTAGCCAAAAATATTTGTTTGACACATTTTATATCTCTATAGACTTATGATGGGTGAGGACGGAGGTCTGGGATGAAGAGACGCCCTGTTTATTTTCGCCAGTAACTTTTATGATGCGAGTTGAAGAGCTGGAGCTTAGACTACTCGTTTCTATTTGTAGATGAATGATCTCTTGTTGTGGGAGTCTGGTGTGACTGTGATGCTAGCTGCTAAGGACTTCTCCCACTGAATTTGAGCACCATTTTTAATCTGCTTTCTTCCGGCTCTGTTCAGGGATTTTGGTATGTATTAAGTGTCTGCAGGATTATAACAGAATTTGACGGCGTGCAGGAAATAATGTTGAGTTAATTTCTGGGGCCGTATTGTTTTGCCATTTTTGTCTTAGCGTTAGGGTATAACTTTAGTCAGATTATTTTCAGTTTTTGACCACCAAACTCCAATTCCTGTTGAACTTGGGACTATTTTCTTGTAGAACCTTTCATTTTGGTGCTTGTCCTTTCCCCCTCCTGTGATTTAACGCAGCGTATCCAATCATCTTCCATCCTGCAAGAGATCAGCACAAAGGACCTTTTGTGCTTGCATTTCTCCTTGTACTTCGCTATGCGTGTGGAGGCTCCGGCTTATCGGAGGCGTGGATGGCCCTTGCCGTGGTTTTTTGCTGCGCAGGGGTGAGGTGTGATGCCGTGCTTGCACGCCGGGGAGGTTATAGGCTGGATGGGCTGACCGGGTCTTGGATTTGGGCAAGTATGGTTGCCGGCAAAAGCTGTACTCTGGTTGTATTCTAGTTTTTTTTTTTGAAACAAGGCAAAAGATTTGCCATTTTCATTAATTAAGAAGAAGATTAGACATAGTTCCGCCAAGCGGGAGAGTATAGATCACTCTCGCGGCATAATATTACACAAATACTTCGCACCAGCACGAGCCCAAATAGAGGCCTCATCTTTAATCTTGGTAATGACAACGGTAGTAGGGGCGGCGGTGTTGCGGAAAATCCTCGCGTTGCGTTCGTTCCAAATTTCCCACGCAACAAGCATCATCAAAGTGCTACGAACCATGCGGCAGAAGTCGTCAATGGTGGCGCCTTTGGGCACCGTTTCCTTGTTGAAGGCATCGATGTTGCAGCTCCTACCTTCCTTTCTCATCATGTTTTGGGGAAACCCTAGATTCGGTCTTTCGGATCAGACAATGATAACGCTATTGGCTATGCTTGGCGTTGTGCTCTCTCCTGGGGGCTTTCTCTTGAGTGGGATTTAGTCAGAGGGACTTGGGGCTCGTGAAGATGGTTGACGGTGGCTAGCGTGATGAGCATAATTGGTTCGGTGCCAAAATTTGGCATGCCAATGCTTGGCACTGTGCCAAATATTGGCTACAACTTGGTTGGTTGCCGAGTTGTTTCGCCCATCTCACATAAAGTTGCCAATAATTGGTAAGTCTTGGTATTGCCAACATTTGGCTAGCCAAATATTGGCAGCAAACCAATCATACTCGATATCTTTGAGAGGACAGGAGGAGCACCTTCCACATGCACTAGCCAACCTTTGGTATCGAAGCGGCATATGTTCAATCTATCGGATATATCGTTCCTCTCCAGTGTCATCGATGTTCGTGGATATGCTTGTGGCAGCAAAGATAATGTGTGTGTACTTTGGCAGCAGCATAGATGCTCGAGTGCTTGCTCGGGTGTTGGCGTTTTCACGCTTTGTATGTGTCATGGATTTGTGGTGTTTTAGGCTTAGTCTTGCTAGGCATTGTATAGGTTTTCGTCTGGTTTTCCTCAATAAACTGAGTCGCCCCTTTTATTTTTTCTTTATGTGATGCATTCCTTGTTTGGGGTGTTTTTTCTAAGTAATGGATTTGGTAGCTCTCTTCTAACATTTGATTTTTTTCCCCTGAAATACACAAGAGAAAAAAAAGACAAATTCAGCATAATAGTGTCACAAAAACTGACACTATTCACTTGTGTGTTTTCTGACATTGGATCTTAGATCCATGGCTGAGCTTGCAGCTTAGGTGCTCTTGTGGCACTTGATATTCTCTAGTAAGGGCATCTCCAAGGCTATTTATCAAATCGTTTGTAAATGTCTGGCCGTGCGGTTTGGATACTTTGTGCTCTCCAACACCGCCCATCAAACACCAGTGAAAGGCCTGTATGTCTGTATTCTTGCAAATCGGAAGCAAAGTTGGGCAAGTTTGCGGACGCCCACTGCGCGCTAGACCAAGCATTCCGACCCAGAAAACATCATCACCCTTGCCCATCTGAAAAACCTCGTCGCGCGCTTCCCTTCGAAGGCCTCATCACGCATTCATTGCCTCTCAGAGCAAACGCAACTGGCGGTCCACCTACCCGTGGCTGATCAGAGCCACTTCAAGACGAACACGACGACCAGGAAGCCTACTCCGGTCATTGCGCTTGCACGAAGTGACACCGGCCCGACTGCCCGAGTTATTTAAGCAGGTCGATCGCATCGGCAAACTATAGCCCATCACCTCTACTACCTCCGTACCTCGCCTCTCCTCTCCTTTTCGGTCCTCTCCTTAGGGCCAGTTTTTTTCGGCGATTCTCCCAGAATCACCCCCCTCCCCAGCTTCTCCCAGAATCGTCACTCCATATTTTTTTTACAATCCTATCTAGTTAAGGTCTAATTAGCTAGGATTGTAAAAAATATATGGAGTAGTGATTCTAGGAGAAGCTGGGGAGGGGGGTGATTCTGGTAGAATCGCCCAAAAGAACTGGCCCTTACTGCTCATCGCCGCCATGGCCAAGTCCCTGCCGGCAGGAGGATCTACGAGGAGCTTCGGATCATGCATCGTCGCCCACGGTTCCCGAGCCCGTTCGGCTCCATGGCATCAACGGTCAAGACCGAGGAGGTGGTGCTCTCCTCGGATGATGAGGCAGCAACAGCCGCTCCTCCTCGCCGAGGCCGCACGAACCAAAGAGGAGTACGCGCGATAGCTCAACTGCTCCTCGCGCGATCTTAGATCGTTGTTTGGCATCGCCCTCAACGCCATGCCACCGTGTCAAGGAGAAGCCAATGTCCTCCCGCAACGTCGCATCAAGACGGAGGTGCCCTCTCGCCCCGCCGCCATCAAGAAGGATAACCCTGTCGACGATCACCAACGCGTGCGGCCGCGTCCTTCACCACCTCGGTCGCGACGGCGGCGCCTCGTCGTCGCATGCCAGGACGGCAGACGGAAAGGCAACAACAAAGGAGGGAGGAGCCCCGGCCAGGGCCCAATGCGGCACGTTGTTCGGCATTTGCCAAGCGGGCGTGGCCTCGAACTGGATTAGCGACCAAGTCTACAATATGGGGTTGGCCAAGTCTGAGCACGCCCTTTCCTTTACTGGCAACGACAAGGCCAAGGCCAAGGCCAAGGGCGGGCGGCGTGGACTGGAGTCTGCGCCCGACCATCACCGCGAGCCGGACGTGGCCGATCGTCTGCGTGAGGTCGGTTGGCTACGCCATGAGCGCACGACGGCCACTGATCATGGTTGTCACGACACCTGGGTGGTCGTCCGTTGCTGGAAGGGCGACGACGACAACAGAGCCGTCAACAACGATGACAACGGGGACGGGCCTTGGAGTGCATGCCTACAAGGTGTATTATATACCTAGCGTAGTTTTAGTTTAGTTTTGAAACGTGCACGGACATTTCGTGCAAAAGGTTAGATGTCCGGCCCCATTCGTTGTTTGATGACACGTCCAAACGTGTCCGTGTGTCCATTTCGACGCACTTTGTTGAAGATGCCCTTAGAGCATCTATAATCGGCGCCTCGAACCATCCTCATACGTGTTCGAATGGACGGACCGGTCAGTGACTGGTAAAAAAAACCCGACTCAGAGATACATCTCAAGCCGGTCTTAAAAACCCGGCTGACCAGCACCAATATGGACGGATATGGGGAGGCCCGGGCACGCCTCCCCATATAAGTGAAGGAAATATGCCCTAGAGGCAATAATAAAGTTATTATTTATTTTCTCATATCATGATAAATGTTTATTATTCATGCTAGAATTGTATTAACCGGAAATATAATACATGTGTGAATACATAGACAAATATAGTGTCACTAGTATGCCTCTACATGACTAGCTCATTGATCAAAGATATTTGAGTTTCCTAACAATAGATATGAGTTATCATTTGATCAATGGGATCACATCATTAGAAGAATGATGTGATTGACTTGACCCATTCCATTAGCTTAGCACTTGATCATTTAGTATGTTGCTACTGCTTTCTTCATGACTTATACATTTTCCTATGACTGTGAGATTATGTAACTCCCGCTTACCAGAGGAACACTTTGTGTGCTACCAAACATCACAACGTAACTGTGTGATTATAAAGGTGCTCTACAGGTGTCTCCGAAGGTACTTGTTGAGTTGACGTATTTCGAGATTAGGATTTGTCACTCCGATTGTCGGAGAGGTATCTCTAGGCCCTCTCGGTAATGCACATCACTATAAGCCTTGCAAGCAATGTAGCTAATGAGTTAGTTGCGAGATGATGTTGTCGGTGGGAAACGACACCTATGGGATCACTGGAATCCCTTCTACGGTTGCGGGGCGCGAGGATCGTGAGGAGAGCAGGACTAGTAGACAACACAAGGGGGATTTACCCAGGTTCGGGCCGCAAAGATGCGTAAAACCCTATGATCCTGCTTTGGTGGATGTATTAGTGTTCTTAAGCTCGAACTAGCCCTAGGTGCTGCCAGGTCCGAAAGAGCCGAATCCCTTCTCTGTGTGCCATGGGCCTCCTTTTATAGGCGAAAGGGGCTTCCACAGTGGCACACAGGAGGTGAAAAGTGCTACAGCATTGCGAGTTTATCGCTCGTATTACAGGACAAGATGCATTTAATGCGAGGCTTAGGTGTCCCTTCGCTTTATCGGGGACGGGGGCGAGGCCCGTCCCGTCCGTCGCCGCCCCTCTTCGTTTCCACACGCGCGCTGGCCAGCGATGCATGCGGTGCCATGTAGGCAGGCAGGCAGCTGAGGTGGTGTGGTGGTGGAGCCTCCACGAAGGATTGCATGCTACCACGCAGGTGCCTGCCCAGCTAGTTGGGTCGGCAGCTGCATGCGAACGGCGTGAAGACTTGGCTAGCTCGGGCCTGGCAGTGGCCCTGCCGGTGCGCTTGGCGAGGGTCTTGCCGGGTGGCCCGGCAAGGATCTTGCCAGGGGTCTTGTGGGTTCCTTCGGTGAGGATAGTTGCCTTCCTATTCTCTTTTGATCTTGAGTATTTTTATGTCTTCACAGAGATCTGCATGCCACCACGGAGGTGCCTCCCTAGCCCTGTCCCAACGCTTTTGTCGAGCGCTGGTGGGCTCAAGGGTGGCTTACTTCAGTTCGTGTGGGCGAGCTGCCCCAGCAAGGGTTTTGCCTGGGCTGCTGAGGCTGCCCCGGCAAGAGTCCTTGCCGGGGGAACCTGCTACGTGATGTCTACTACACAACCTTCTTCTTGTAGACGTTGTTGGGCCTGCAAGTGCACATGTTTGTAGGACAGTAGCAAATTTCCCTCAAGTGGATGACCTAAGGTTTATCAATCCGTAGGAGGCGTAGGATGAAGATGGTCTCTCTCAAGCAACCCTGCAACCAAATAACAAAGTCTCTTGTGTGCCCAACACACCCAATACAATGGTAAATTGTATAGGTGCACTAGTTCAGCGAAGAGATGGTGATACAAGTGCAAAATAGATAGTAGATATAGGTTTTTGTAATCTGAAAATATAAAAACAGCAAGGTAACAAGTAATAAAAGTGAGCGTAAACGGTATTGCAATGATAGGAAACAATGCCTAGGGTTCATACTTTCACTAGTGCAAGTTCTCTCAACAATAATAACATAGATAGAACATATGACAAGCCCTCAACATGCAACAAAGAGTCACTCCAAAGCCACTAATAGTGAAGAACAAACGTAGAGATTATGGTAGGGTACGAAACCGCCACAAAGCTATTCTTTCGGATCGATCTATAAAAGAGTTCGTACTAGAATAACACCTTAAGATACAAATCAACCAAAACCCTAATGTCACCTAGATACTCCATTGTCACCTCAAGTATCCGTGGGCATGATTATACGATATGCATCACACAATCTCAGATTCATCCAACCAACATAAAAGTACTTCAAAGAGTGCCCCAAAGTTTCTACCGGAGAGTCAAGAACATGTGCCAACCCCTATGCATAGGTTCCCAAGTGTCACGAAACCCGCAAGTTGATCACCAAAACATACATCAAGTGGATCAATAGAATAACCCATTGTCACCATGGTTATCCCACGCAAGACATACATCAAGTGTTCATAAAAGACTCAATCCAACAAGATAACTTCAAAAGGGGAAACTCAATTCATCACAAGAGAGTAGAGGGGGAGAAACATCATAAGATCCAACTACAATAGCAAAGCTCGGGATAGATTAAGATCGTGCCATAGATGAAACACGAGAGAGAACACGAGAGAGAGAGAGAGAGAGAGAGAGAGAGAGATCAAACACATAGCTACTAGTACATACCCTCAGCCCCGAGGGTGAACTACTCCCTCCTCGTCATGGATAGCGCCGGGATGATGAAGATGGCCACCGGTGATGTGATCCCCCTCCGGCAGGGTGCCGGAACGGGCTCCCGAGAGGGTTTTGGTGGCTACAGAGGCTTGTGGTGGCGGAACTCCCGATCTATCTTCTGTTCTGGAAGTTTTAGGGTACGTAGGTATATATGGGTGAAAGGGGTACGTCGGTGGACATCCAGGGGGCTCACGAGGTAGGGGGGCGCACCCCCACCCTTGTGGGCAGCCCGGGGATCCCCTGACATGCACTCCAAGCCCATCTGGTTGGTTTCCTTCCAAAATTAACTTCTCCAGTTGATTTCGTTCCGTTTTGACTCCGTCTGATATTCCTTTTCCTCGAAACACTGAAATAGGCATAAAACAGCAAATCTGGGCTGGGCCTCCGGTTAATAGGTTAGTCCCAGAAATAATATAAAAGTGGATAATAAAGCCCAATATTGCCTAAAACAGTAGATAAAGTAGCATGGAGCAATCAAAAATTATAGATACGTTGGAGACGTATCAAGCATCCCCAAGCTTAATTCCTACTCGTCCTCGAGTAGGTAAATGATAAAAAAAAGAATTTTTGATGCGGAGTGATACTTTGGCATAATTTCAATGTAAATCTTCTTAATTGTGATATGAATATTCAGATCCGAAAGATTCAAGACAAAAGTTCATATTGGCACAAAAAATAATAATACTTCAAGCATACTAATCAAAGCAATCATGTCTTCTCAAAATAACATGGCCAAAGAAAGTTCATCCCTACAAAATAATATGGTTAGGCTATGCTTCATTTTCGTCACACTAAGATGTTCCCAACTTCCATAACCCCGATGACAAGCCAAGCAATTGTTTCATACTTAAATAATCTCAAACCTTTTCAACCTTCACGCAATACATGAGCGTGAGCCATGGATATAGCACTATGGGTGGAATAGAATATGATGATGGGGATTGTGTGGAGAAGACAAAAAAGGAGAAATTCTCACATTGACGAGGCTAATCAACGGGCTATGGAGATGCCCATCAATTGATGTCAACATGAGGAGTAGGGATTGCCATGCAACGGATGCACTAGAGCTATGAATGCTCAACAAAAGAAAACTAGTGGGTGTGCATCCAACTCGCTTGCTCACGAAGACCTAGGGCATTTGAGGAAGCCCATCGTAGGAATATACAAGCCAAGTTCTATAATGAAAAATTCCCACTAGTATAAAAAAAGACAACTTATGAGACTCACTACATGAAGAACAAGGTGCTACTTTGAAACACAATATATGAGACTCACTACATGAAGAACAAGGTGCTACTTTGAAGCACAATATATGAGACTCACTACATGAGGAACAAGGTGCTACTTTGAAGCACAAGTGTGGAAAAAGAGATAGTAGCATTGCCCTTTTCTTTTCTTTTCTTTTTTTAGGCCTTTCTTTTTTTATTTTGGCCTTTCTCTCTTTTTTTGGGCCTTTCTTCTTTTTTTTGGCCTTTTTTTGGCAATGCTCTAATAATGATGATCATCACACTTCTATTGATTACAACATAAGGATTACAACTCGAAACTTAGAACAAGATATGACTCTATATGAATGCCTCCGGCGGTGTACCGGGATGGTGCAATGAATCAAGAGTGACATGTATGAAAAATAATGCATGGTGGCTTCGCCACAAATACGATGTCAACTACATGATCATGCAATGGCAATATGACAAAAGTAATGTATGTCATGATGATAATGATGGAAGTTGCATGGCAATATATCTCGGAATGGCTATGGAAATGCCATAATAGGTAGGTATGGTGGCTGTTTTGAGGAATATATAAGGAGGTTTATGGGTGATAGAGCGTATCGTATCACGGGGTTTGGATGCACCGACGAAGTTTGCACCAACTCTCAAGGTGAGAAAGGGCAATGCACGGTATCGAAGAGGCTAGCAAAGGCGGAAAGGTGAGAGTGCGTATAATCCATGGACTCAACATTAGTCAAAAGAACTCATATACTTATTGCAAAAATTTAGAAGTCATCAAAAATTCAAGTACTATGCGCATGCTCCTAGGGGGATAGATTGGTAGGAAAAGACCATCGCTCGTCCCCGACCGCCACTCATAAGGATGCACAAGCCAGGTACACTTCATGTTTCAATTTTGTTACACAACTTTAACCATACGTCCATGCTACGGGACTTGCAAACTTCAACACAAGCATTCTTTGAATTCATAATCACCCAACTAGCACGACTTTGATATTATCACCTCCATATCTCAAAACAATTATCAAGCATCAAACTTTTCTTAGTATTCAACACACTCATAAGAAAGTTTCACATATCTTGAATACCAACTATATTAACATTAAGCAAATTACCATGCTATTAACGACTCTCAAAATAATCTAAGTGAAGCATGAGAGATCAATAGTTTCTTTAAAACAAATCCACCACCGTGCTCTAAAAGATATAAGTGAAGTACTAGAGCAAACTATCAAGCTCAAAAGATATAAGTGAAGCACATAGAGTATTCTAGCAAATTCCAATTTGTGTAAGGCTCTCTCTCATTAAAGAATTTCAGATCTTGATACTTATTCAAACATCAAGCAAAGCTAAAGAAAACTACATTGCAAGGATAACACAACTCATGTGAAGAAGCAAAAACTTAGGCTCAACCGATACTAACTGATAGTTGTTGAAGAAGAAAGGTGGGATGCCTACCGGGGCATCCCCAAGCTTAGATGCTTGAGACTTCTTGAAATATTATCTTGGGGTGCCTTGGGCATCCCCAAGCTTGAGCTTTTGTGTCTCCTTAATTCGTCTCATATCATGGTTTCTCTTTTTATCAAAAGCTTCATTCACAACAAACTCGACAAGAACTCATGAGATAGGTTAGTATAAACCAATGCAAAACCTTATCATATTATACTGTAGAAAATCACTTAAATTATTATTCAACATTGCATACTAAATGCCTCTGTATATTTAATACTCCTATCCTCAAATAGAATCATTAAACAAACAAACATACGCAAACAATGCAACCATAACAGCAATCTGCCAAAACAGTACAGTCTGTAAAGAATGCAAGAGTATCAATACTTTCCTAACTCCAAAAATTATGAACTAAAATTCCCACTGTAATAAATTTATCAGATCTCAATATTCAAAAAGATTCAATGTTAGACCATGCTCTGACTTTTCTAGGGAATTTTTGCAACCGCGGTAAACTTTCTGTTTTCAAACAGCAACATGCAAACTAGCAAAATAAGCATGGCAAAGGCTACCCTTGACTTTTTTATCAGAACTAAAGATGCAAAACATTATTCTAAATAACATCAAGCAAATACTAACAAAAGAAAATGACGCTCCAAGCAAAACACATATCATGTGGTGAATAAAAATATAGCCCCAAGTAAAGTTACCGATGAACGAAGACGAAAGAGGGGATGCCTTCCGGGGCATCCCCAAGCTTAGGCTCTTGGTTGTCCTTGAATATTACCTTGGGGTGCCTTGGGAATCCACAATATTAGCCTCTTGCCACTCCTTATTCCATAGTCCATCGAATCTTTACTCAAAACTTGAAAACTTCAACCACACAAAACTCAAAACAAAACTCGTAAGCTCCGTTAGTATAAGAAAATAAAATCACCACTTAGGTACTGTAATGAACTCATTCTAAATTTATATTGGTGTAATATCTACTGCACTCCAACTTATCTATGGTTCATACCCTCCGATACTACTCATAGATTCATCAAAATAAGCAAACAACACATAAAAAACAGAATCTGTCAAAAACAGAACAGTCTGTAGTAATCTGTATAAAACGTATACTTCTGGAACCCCAAAAATTATTAAATAAATTTATGGACCTGAGTAATTTGTCTATTAATCATCGGAAAAAAGAATCAACCTAAAATCACTCTCCAGTAAAAAATGGCAGCTAATCTCGTGAGCGCTAAAGTTTCTGTTTTTCACAGCAAGATCAGATAAACTTCACCCAAGTCTTCCCAAAGGTTCTACTTGGCACTTTATTGAAACAAAAGCTATAAAACATGATTACTACAGTAGCATAATCATGTGGACACAAAAAAAAAACTAAGGATACGTATTGGGTTGTCTCCCAACAAGCGTTTTTCTTTAATGCCTTTTAGCTAGGCATGATGATGATAATGATGCTCACATAAAAGATAAAAATTGAAACATAACGGGAGCATCATGAAGCATATGACTAGCACATTTAAGTCTAACCCACTTCCTATGCATAGGGATTTTCTGAGCAAACAACTTATGGAAGCAATAATCAACTAGCATAGGATGGCACAACAAGCATAGCTTCAAGAATTTAAGCATATAGAGAGGAAACTTGACATTATTGCAACTCCTACAAGCATATATTCCTCCCTCATAATAATTTTCAGTAGCATCATGAATGAATTCAACAATATAACCAGCACCTAAAGCATTCTTTTCATGATCTACTAGCATAGAAAATTTACTACTCTCCTCATAAGCAAACTTCTTCTTTATGGCATATGTATCATCACAATAATCATCATAGATAGGAGGCATGCTTTCATCATAGTAAATTTGCTCATCAAATCTTGGGGGACAAAAAATATCATCTTCATCAAACATAGCTTACCCAAGCTTGTGGCTTTGCATATCATTAGCATCATGGATATTCAAAGGATTCGTACCAACAACATTGCAATCATGCTCATCATTCAAAGATTTAGTGCCAAACAATTTAGAGATTTCTTCTTCTAGCACTTGAGCACAATTATCCTTTCCATCATACTCACGAAAGATATTAAAAAGGTGAAGCATATGAGACAAACTTAACTCCATTTTTTTGTAGTTTTCTTTTATAAACTAAACTAGTGATAAAACAAGAAACAAAAAGATTCGATTGCAAGATCTAAGGATATACCTTCAAGCACCCACCTCCCCGGCAACGGCGCCAGAAAAGAGCTTAGTGACGGAGTATGAGTACCCTTTACCTAGCCTCCCCGGGAACGGCGCCAGAAAAGAGCTTGATGTCTACTACACAACCTTCTTCTTGTAGACGTTGTTGGGCCTGCAAGTGCATAGGTTTGTAGGACAGTAGCAAATTTCCCTCAAGTGGATGACCTAAGGTTTATCAATCCGTAGGAGGCGTAGGATGAAGATGGTCTCTCTCAAGCAACCCTGCAACCAAATAACAAAGAGTCTCTTGTGTCCCCAACACACACAATACAATGGTAAATTGTATAGGTGCACTAGTTCAGCGAAGAGATGGTGATACAAGTGCAAAATAGATAGTAGATATAGGTTTTTGTACTCTGAAAATATAAAAACAGCAAGGTAACAAGTAATAAAAGTGAGCGTAAACGGTATTGCAATGATAGGAAACAAGGCCTAGGGTTCATACTTTCACTAGTGCAAGTTCTCTCAACAATAATAACATAGATAGAACATATGACAAGCCCTCAACATGCAACAAAGAGTCACTCCAAAGCCACTAATAGCGGAGAAAAAACGTAGAGATTATGGTCGGGTACGAAACCACCACAAAGCTATTCTTTCGGATCGATCTATAAAAGAGTTCGTACTAGAATAACACCTTAAGATACAAATCAACCAAAACCCTAATGTCACCTAGATACTCCATTGTCACCTCAAGTATCCGTGGGCATGATTATACGATATGCATCACACAATCTCAGATTCATCCAACCAACATAAAAGTACTTCAAAGAGTGCCCCAAAGTTTCTACCGGAGAGTCAAGAACGTGTGCCAACCCCTATGCATAGGTTCCCAAGTGTCACGAAACCCGCAAGTTGATCACCAAAACATACATCAAGTGGATCAATAGAATAACCCATTGTCACCACGGTTATCCCACGCAAGAAATACATCAAGTGTTCATAAAAGACTCAATCCAACAAGATAACTTCAAAAGGGGAAACTCAATTCATCACAAGAGAGTAGAGGGGGAGAAACATCATAAGATCCAACTACAATAGCAAAGCTCGGGATACATCAAGATCGTGCCATAGATGGAACACGAGAGAGAACACGAGAGAGAACACGAGAGAGAGAGATCAAACACATAGATACTGGTACATACCCTCAGCCCCGAGGGTGAACTACTCCCTCCTCGTCATGGATAGCGCCGGGATGATGAAGATGGCCACCGGTGATGGGATCCCCCTCTGGTAGGGTGCCGGAACGGGCTCCCGAGAGGGTTTTGGTGGCTACAGAGGCTTGCGGCGGCGGAACTCCCGATCTATCTTCTGTTCTGGAAGTTTTAGGGTACGTAGGTATATATGGGTGAAAGGGGTACGTCGGTGGACCTCCAGGGGGCTCACGAGGTAGGGGGCGCGCCCAGGGGGGAGGGGCGCGCCCCCACCCTCGTGGGCAGCCCGGGGATCCCCTGACGTGCACTCCAAGCCCATCTGGTTGGTTTCCTTCCAAAATTAACTTCTCCAGTTGATTTCGTTCCGTTTTGACTCCGTCTGATATTCCTTTTCCTCGAAACACTGAAATAGGCATAAAACAGCAAATCTGGGCTGGGCCTCCGGTTAATAGGTTAGTCCCAAAAATAATATAAAAGTGGATAATAAAGCCCAATATTGCCTAAAACAGTAGATAAAGTAGCATGGAGCAATCAAAAATTATAGATACGTTGGAGACGTATCACTACGCCTATCTGATCTTTGTGGCATTGGTCCTTGTTGTTGCTTCAATTATCCTTGTGGCTTCGGCTTTCCTCCGGCTCCCCTTTCCTGCCATGTTATGCGTGGCCGTAGCGGGAGGCTTTGACTGTCCGTGCACAAGTAAAGGTGTCAAAAGTAGAGCCCCTACTTTTGTACACCGATAGGAGCCCCCGGGCCTGGGCCACACATAAGCGCAACACGTTGTTGGGCCAGGCCCAGAACGGTGCGTGGGCAGTTGGGGCGGATTTTTACCGCAGCCACTGTTCCGTTCGCTGCACTTCCCCACGACCCGCGTTGAACGCGCGACGTGGGGGCCGTGCGCGCGCATGACATGGGAGGCATGCGTGGGACAGCGCTCGCACACATGCGTCGCATCACAGTTAATGGGAAAGGAGGCGGCCCGCGCCTTCCCCATAAAAAGGAATAACCGCGGGCGCGCTGCTCACTTTGCCCCTTCCCTGCATCTTCCTCCAATCTCAGAACCGCCGCCCCCTTCTTCTTGAGCCTCTCTTCTTTCGCCCATCGCCTCCGTGCTTCCGCCATCCTCTGCTTTTTTTGCTTCCCGCAGCTGCCATGGCGCTGAAGTCCACCAAGAGCAAGGGAGCGGCGAAGGATGCCGGCGTGTCGGAGCAGCCGGAGAGCGAGCTGGTGGCGCGGCGGGCGCAGTCCGCCTACTTCCCCTTGACGGTCGGCGAGCCCGAGCTCCGGGAGATGTTCAAGTGTTTGTGGGGCGTGAAGACGGGGGGAGAGAAGACGGGGCATCCGGCCACGACCGTCGTCCCTGCCAGCGCCGGGCCCTCCCCGCATCGGTACCCTTTATTTGTTGATTATTTCTCCTGCAGGCTTTGCCCCCTTTCTCTGATTTCTTCAAGGATGTCATGCACACCTACAGCTTCCGCCTCTTGGATTTTACTCCAAATATCGTGGCGTGCATGGCCATCTTCGCCCATCTCTGCGAGGGGTTCGTCGGGGTGTATCCCAGCACGACGCTCTTCCGCCATTATTTTTTTCCCCGGATCCAGAAGGGGGCGCCATTGCCGGCTGCATCGCCTGGATCCCGAGGGCCAAGGGGGCGTACCCGGATGGCGCCACGAAGGAGAGGTGGGAAGAATGGCGGGGCCGGTGGTGCTGGATTGAGGAGAAGGACCCGCCAGTGTTCTGCGAGGTTCGCCAGAAGCCGCCGGTCCGTGGCGCTGATTGGGGCGATGTCGATGCCGACGACGCGAAGCTCACGGTCGCCACCACCAGGATTCTTCGGCTCACGCAGGCCGGGCTCACCCTCGAGATGATCGGGGCGGACTTCATCCGCCGCCGGATCCCTCCTCTGCACGACAAGGGGAGGCCAGCCTGGCTCTTCGTGAACGCCGTCGACATCATGAGGCTGCGCCCCGGCCTTGACAACAACCTGACGGTGCTGCAACACGCCCATCTTTGCCAGAGAATCTTCCAGCTAGAGGTCGACGACGTGGGCGAGGTCGAGCGGTCCGGCAAGCTCGCTAGGGCCACCGCGAAGGCCGGTAAGGTCGACAAGGAGCCTGTTTTCAAGTTGTCAGCGGGGGTGGTCCCGCTGAGCAACAACTCTCGCCGGAACGAGGTCATCGCCATGATGCCGCTCTTCAAGGCACATGGCCTTTCCCTGAACTGGATTGAGCCGGACGGGCTCATGGTGCAGGAGTTCTTCGACACTCTGCACGAGATATACATCACCGACGAGCCGCGGCTCATCCAGGACACCTCCCCGGTGGAGCTAGACTACATCACCGCCAGGATGGAGGAGGTGAGGCTTGCCAAGGAGGAGGCAAAGATCCTCAAGGAGGCCGGCAGCGCCGGCGGCATGGTGGACAAGGCCGCAACGGAGGCAGAGGAGGGGGAGCTCGCTCGGTGGGCAGCAGCCGCTGGGGAGGCCAGCGGCGCCGACACCGGGGCTCCCCTCGTTGAAGACGCCACCGACGGGTCGTCGTCGGAGGAGGGTGAGGAGGAGAGGACCGCGGTCGCCGATCCCTCGATCACTGGAAAAAGGCGGGTCCTGCGGCGGGCCTCCTCCAGCGAGCCGGTTCGCCTCGACCGGGCCGTGCAGCTACGACAAGCCCAAGAAACGCCCGTGCGCCAGACGAGGGCGGTGGCGATGAAGAAAACGGCGAAAGCCGTGGCGTCGAAGAAGAGGACATCTGCTTCGTCGTCGTCCAAGCGCGCCCGGACGCCATCGCCTCCCCCCTTGCCGGCAAACATTGGCGCGGGGATTGGGCATGATTTGTTTGACTTCGGGCCCCTCAGCCTGGAGAGAGAGCTCGAGCCTCTCAGCCCGGAGCGGAAGAGGAAAGCAACGGAGGAGGAGGAGGAAGAGAAAAAAGAGTAAGCCTCTGCTTTTCTCCCCCATTCCTTACACTCCCCCCCCCAATGGTGTTGCTTACATGTCTTCACCTTGCAGGGATGTGGAGACGCTGGCCCAGAGGATCAAGAGGGCCAGGATTTCGGTGAGTGGCCAGCCCCCGGCAGGCACTTCCAGTACGCCACTGGTGGTGTCGAGCAGCCCGGACAGCAACCCCCAGCCCAGCCCCCAACGTAAGTCCACCATCCGCCCTCTATCAATGTGCTTCATGGTCGATGCTTCAGTGTTAACCGTGCCATGGATGCAGGAGAGGAGCAGCACCAAAGGGAGCCACAGAAGGCTTCGCCGATCGTGCCGCCCCCGTCGACTACACCGCCCCAAGGGGCGTCCCCGGCAAGGACACCAAGCACTGAGGCCATGCACACGGAGGAGGGGGAGGAGAACGCGGGTGCCGGCGGCTTTGCCTCGATGCCAGACCTTGGTGGAGAAGGGGCTTCCGCCACTCGGCCCGGCATGGGTAAGCTACTCGCTCTTTTCTTCTGCTTGCATTCTCCTTTTCCTCTTTTCCTCATTGGCTTTCAATCTTGGCTTCGCGCCATCTTTTTCTTGGCGTCTAGACCCCTCCTCGGAGGAGGTCAATACCACCATCAAGGACGTCGCCGCGGAGGCCGCGGCGGAGGTGGAGAAGATCGCTGCCGAGGAGGGCGCCAGGGGCGCCGCCGAGGATGCCGCCAAGGGGCCCACTGAAGAGCCCGGCAAGGGGCCTGCCGGGGACGCCGGCAAGGCCACTGCCGAGGAGGTGGCGTTCGATGACCTGCCCTCCTCCTCTGCTGCCTATGGCTCCGGCAGGTACCTGAGGGTCAGCGATGACCTCTTCATCCATCTCCTTGGCGCGTCGAGCACCAGGGCTCCCTTTGAGGGAGAGGTGTTCGACGAGGAGGCGCTTGCCACCGCCGGGCTCGAGGTTGTTGATGAGACGGGCGCTGGCGGCGCGGCTCTCAGGAGGAGCAGCTACTCCAAGCCATGGGCGCCAGCTTACGGAAGCTCCAGGCGCTCCACCGCGCTCGCCTGGACAAGGCCAAGTCCAGGACGGCGGTGGTGGAGAAGATGGAGGAGGACTTTGGGGGGTGCATCGCCGAGGCGCAAGACTGGTTCCGCCAGGCTCAGGACGAGCTGAAGGCCGCCCAGGGTGAGCTGGCCAACCGTGAGGTCGAGCTCGCCCTGAAGCTGGCCGACATCAAAAAGGCCCAGGAGACGGCGAAGAGGTTGGCCGATGAAGCCGAAGCCGTCCGGTCCCAGCACGAGGCCGCCCTGAAGACCCAGGAGGAGGACCTTGCCGAGCGCAAGGAGAAGCTTGCCGCCGCACTCCGCGGCAAGAACGAGCAGGTGGACAAGCTCGTCCTGCAGCAAACCCAGGAGCTGGAGCGGAGGCATCAAGAGGCACTCGACGCCCTGGCTCAGGCCCACGCCGATAAGGTGAAGGAGCTGGAGAAGCAAGCTCTGAAGCTGGCCCAGGAGAAGCACACGCTCAGCGGTGCTCTGACGGCGGCGTAGGGAGAGGTCATCAGCAAGTCTGGAGAGCTCTCCGAGGCCAACATCTCCATCAAAGACCTCAAGCTGAAGCTGGGAGAGCTCGAGGATGCGCTGTCGGGGGCCATGACCCAGGAGGGTATCCTGGCCAAGGAGCTGGAGATGGAGAAGCAACTGTTGAAGAATGAGACCGCCAACCTTAACGACCACAAGGCGGGCAAGAAGCGCTGGCTCGGGCGCCTTGCCGTTGTTGCCGACTCGGCCGCCGATCAGCTGGCCATCATGGGGATGCCGGAGATGGGGTACGCCCCAGAAGCGAGTCTGAGCCCCAACGCCAACCTAACCATATATTTCGAGAAGGTCGTCGGCGCCCTGAAGCGGCTTCACTCCAACCGGGCGGCCTCCCTGGCCGAGGAATCCTGGATACTCTATCGGGGGACCATGACTAGGGTGCTCACCAAGATTACGCACTGGCACCCGGACCTCGACTTTGGAGTTGTGCTGAAGAGCTTGCCGGACGGTACCGACATCGCGGCGCTCAATGAGCGTATCCAGCCCATCCTCAGCCGCATCGACAAAATCAAGAGGGTCGAGGGCCAGCGCCGGGACTAGGCATCCCGTTCTCCGTCGCAGCTGCAGGTTCATGACCAATACAAAGCTATCTTTAGTTAGAACCGCGGCGACAATTTGTGTAATATAACTCTGTGATGCCCCTGAAACCATGCATGTTATTTTCTTGTTTGATTTTCCTTTGTATGTCCACCCCACGTCAACTGGGTACGCCCGCCGGCACGTAAATCCAGGGCGGCGCTCTGAGAACGGATCCTCATTTGCCTGCCGGGTGTGCTTGTTGCCGGGCAAAGCACCTTACCGCCCTTGGTGCGGCCGCTCGATCTATCGAGCTTGACTCGAGTCAGAACTAAGAGCGTTGCCGATGGAGGAAGGCCACCCTGCCGCTCTTGATGCGGCCGCTCGAACCGTTGAGCGGACTCGAAACAGAACAAGGGCGTTGCCGATTGTAGGAGGGCCCCTCTGCGTTCAGGCTTCCCATACATAGGCTGAACCGTCGAGGATAATAACCTTATATTTAAGGAGAAAACTTAAAATTCAGCATGACTTAGCTCTCTCGTCGCTGCCTTGGCGTCCTTCGGCCAATGGGCAGCGTCGCCTTCTTGGCCGCCTTCTCCACAGGAGCCGTGGCGATGAAGAACAGCTAGGTCGACTGCTAGGCCAGGTCCTCACAATTGCGCTGCCCCCCTACCTGGCGTGCCAAAGATGTCGGTGGGAAACGACACCTATGGGATCACTGGAATCCCTTCTACGGTTGCGGGGCGCGGGCATCGTGAGGAGAGCAGGACTAGTAGACAACACATGGGGGATTTACCCAAGTTCGGGCCGCAAAGATGCATAAAACCCTACGATCCTACTTTGGTGGATGTATTAGTGTTCTTGAGCTCTCGAACTAGCTCTAGGTGCTGCCAGGTCCGAAAGAGCCGAATCCCTTGTCTGTGTGCCATGGGCCTCCTTTTATAGGCGAAAGGGGCTGCCACAGTGGCACACAGTAGGTGGAAAGTGCTACAACATTGCGAGTTTATCTCTCGTATTACAGGACAAGACGCATTTAATGCGAGGCTTAGGTGTCCCTTCGCTTTATCGGGGACGGGGGCGAGGTCCGTCCCGTCCGTCGCTGCCCATCTTCGTTTCGACATGCGCCCTGGCCAGCAATGCATGCGGTGCCATGTAGGCAGGCAGGTAGCTGAGGTGGTGTGGTGGTGGAGCCTCCATGAAGGATTGCATGCTGCCATGCAGGTGCCTGCCTAGCTGGTTGGGTCGGCAGCTGCATGCGAACGGCGGCAAAGACTTGGTTGGCTCGGGCCTGGCAGTGGCCCTGCCGGTGTGCTTGGCGAGGGTCTTGCCGGATGGCCCGGCAAGGGTCTTGCCGTGGCGCGCGGGATCCCCTGGCAAGGATCTTGCCGGGGGTCTTGTGGGTTCCTTCGGTGAGGATAGTTGCCTTCCTATTCTCTTTTGATCTTGAGCATTTTTATGTCTTCACAGATATCTGCATGCCACCACGGAGGTGCCTCCCGAGCCCTGTCCCAACGCTTTTGTCGAGCGCTGGTGGGCTCAAGGGTGGCTTACTTCGGTTGGCGTGGGCGAGCTGCCCTGGCAAGAGTCCTTGCGGGGGAACCTGCTACGCCTATATGATATTTGTGGCATTGGTCCTTGTTGTTGCTTCGATTATCCTTGTGGCTTCGGCTTTCCTCCGGCTCCCCTTTCCTGCCATGTTATGCGTGGCCGTGGCGGGAGGCTCTGACTGCCCGTGCACAAGTAAAGGGGTCAAAAGCAGAGCCCCTACTTTTGTACACCGACAGATGTATTACGTAACGAGTAAAGATACTTGCCGGTAACGAGATTGAACTAGGTATTGAGATACCGATGATCGAATCTCGGGCAAGTAACATACCGATGACAAAGGCAACAACGTATGTTGTTATGCGGTTTGACCGATAAAGATCTTCGTAGAATATGTGGGAATCAATATGAGCATCCAGGTTCCGCTATTGGTTATTGGCCGGAGACGTGTCTCGGTCATGTCTACATAGTTCTCGAACCCGTAGGGTCCGCATGCTTAAAGTTCGGTGACGATCGGTATTATGAGTTTTCTATGTTTTGATGTACCAAAGGTAGTTCGGAGTCCCGGATATGATCACGGACATGACGAGGAGTCTCGAAATGGTTGAGATGTAAAGACCGATATATTGGATGACTATGTTTGGACACCGGAAGTGTTTCGGGAGGTTTCGGACATATACCGGAGTACCGGGGGGTTACCGGAACCCCCCGGGGGGTTTAGTGGGCCTCATGGGCCCTAGTGGAGAAGAGGAGGGGCGGCCAGGGCAGGCCGTGCGCCCCCTCCCCCTCTAGTCCGAATTGGACAAGGAGGGGGGCGCCCCCCCTTTCCTTCCTCTCCTCTCTCTCTTCCTTCCCCTCACCTAATCCAACAAGGAAAGGAGGAGTCCTACTCCCGGTGGGAGTAGGACTCCCCCCTTGGCACGCCCTCCTCCTTGGTCGGCCTCCTCCCACTTGCTCCTTTATATATGGGGGCAGGGGGGCACCTCTAGACACAACAATTGATCATTGATCTCTTAGCCGTGTGAGGTGCCCCCTCCACCATATTCCACCTCGGTAATATCGTAGGGTGCTTAGGAGAAGCCCTGCGTCGGTAGCATCATCAACACTGTCATCACGCTGTCGTGCTGACGGAACTCTCCCGCAAAGCTCTGCTGGATTGGAGTCTGTGGGACGTGATTGAGCTGAACGTGTGCTGAACTCGGAGTGCCGTACATTCGGTACTTGATCGGTCGGATCGTGAAGACGTACGACTACATCAACCACATTGTGCTAACGCTTCCGCTTTTGGTCTACGAGGGTACATGGACAACACTCTCCCCTCTCATTGCTATGAATCACCATGATCTTGCGTGTGCGTAGGAATTTTTTTGAAATTACTACGTTCCCCAACAGTGGCATCTGAGTCTGGTTTTATGCATAGATGTTATATGCATGAGTAGAACACAAGTGAGTTGTGGGCAATACAAGTCATACTGCTTACCAGCATGTCATACTTTGGTTCGGTGGTATTGTTGGATGAAGCGGCCCAGACCGACATTACGCGTACGCTTACGCAAGACTGGTTCTACCGACGTGATTTGCACATAGGTGGCTGGCGGGTGTCAGTTTCTCCAACTTTAGTTGAACCGAGTGTGGCTACGCCCGGTCCTTGAGAAGGTTAAAACATCACTAACTTGACGAACTATCGTTGTGGTTTTGATGCGTAGGTAAGAACGGTTCTTCCTCAGCCCGTAGCAGCCACGTAAAACATGCAACAACAGAGTAGAGGACGTCTAACTTGTTTTTGCAGGGCATGTTGTGATGTGATATGGTCAAGACATGATGCTAAATTTTATTGTATGAGATGATCATGTTTTGTAACATAGTTATCGGCAACTGGCTGGAGCCATATGGTTGTCGTTTTATTGTATGCAATGCAATCGCCCTGTAATTGCTTTACTTTATCACTAAGCGGTAGCGATAGTCGTAGAAGAAATAGTTGGCGAGACGACAACGATGCTACGATGGAGATCAAGGTGTCGCGCCGGTGACGATGGTGATCATGACGGTGCTTCGGAGATGGAGATCACAAGCACAAGATGATGACGGTCATATCATATCACTTATATTGATTGCATATGATGTTTATCCTTTATGCATCTTATTTTGCTTTGATTGACGATAGCATTATAAGATGATCTCTCACCAAATTTCAAGATAAAATTGTTCTCCTTGAGTATGCACCATTGCCAAAGTTCGTCGTGCCGAGACACCACGTGATGATCGGGTGTGATAAGCTCTACGTTCATCTACAATGGGTGCAAGCCAGTTTTGCACACGCAGAATACTCGGGTTAAACTTGAAGAGCCTAGCATATGCAGATATGGCCTCGGAACACTGAGACCGAAAGGTCGAGCGTGAATCATATAGTAGATATGATCAACATAGTGATGTTCACCATTGAAAACTACTCCATTTCACGCGATGATCGGTTATGGTTTAGTTGATTTGGATCACGTGATCACTTAGATGATTAGAGAGATGTCTATCTAAGTGCGAGCTTTTAAGTAATATGATTAATTGAACTTGAATTTATCATGAACTTAGTACCTGATAGTATTTTGCTTGTCTATGTTGTTGTAGATAGATGGCCCGTGTTGTTGTTTCGTTGAATTTTAATGCGTTCCCTGAGAAAGCAAAGTTGAAAGATGATGGTAGCAATTACATGGATTGGGTCCGTAACTTGAGGATTATCCTCATTGCTGCACAGAAGAATTACGTCCTGGAAGCACTGCTAGGTGCCAGGCCTGCTGCAGATGCAACTGACGACGTTAAGAACGTCTGGCAGAGCAAAGCTGATGACTACTCGATAGTTCAGTGTGCCATGCTTTACGGCTTAGAACCGGAACTTCAACGACATTTTGAACGTCATGGAGCATATGAGATGTTGCAGGGGTTGAAGTTAATATTTCAAGCAAATGCCCGGATTGAGAGATATGAAGTCTCCAATAAGTTCTATGGCTGCAAGATGGAGGAGAATAGTTCTGTCAGTGAACATATACTCAAAATGTCTGGGTATAACAATCACTTGATTCAACTGGGAGTTAATCTTCCGGATGATAGTGTCATTGATAGAATTCTTCAATCACTGCCACCAAGCTACAAGAGCTTCGTGATGAACTATAATATTCAAGGGATGAACAAGACAATTCCCGAGCTCTTCGCAATGCTAAAGGCTGCGGAGGTAGAAATCCAAAAGGAGCATCAAGTGTTGATGGTCAACAAGACCACCAGTTTCAAGAAAAAAGGGTAAAGGGAAGAAGAAGGGGAACTTCAAGAAGAACATCAAACAAGTTGCTGCTCAAGAGAAGAAACCCAAATCTGGACCTAAGCCTGAGACTGAGTGCTTCTACTACAAGCAGACTGGACACTGGAAGCGGAACTGCCCAGTATTTGGCGGATAAGAAGGATGGCAAGGTGAACAAAGGTATATGTGATATACATGTTATTGATGTGTACCTTACCAGAGCTTGCAATAGCACCTGGGTATTTGATATTGGTTCTGTTGCTAATATTTGGAACTCAAAACAGATACTACGGATTAAGCGAATACTGGCTAAGGACGAGGTGACGATGCGCGTGGGAAATGGTTCCAAAGTCGATGTGACCGCCGTCGGCACGCTACCTCTACATCTACCTTCGGGATTAGTTTTAGACCTGAATAATTGTTATTTGGTGCCAGCGTTGAGCATGAACATTATATCTGGATCTTGTTTGATGCGAGACGGTTATTCATTTAAATATGAGAATAATGGTTGTTCTATTTATATGAGTAATATCTTTTATGGTCATGCACCCTTGAAGAGTGGTCTATTTTTGTTGAATGTCGATAGTAGTGATACACATATTCATAATGTTGAAGCCAAAAGATGCAGAGTTGATAATCATAGTGCAACTTATTTGTGGCACTGCCGTTTGGGTCATATTGGTGTAAAGCGCATGAAGAAACTCCATACCGATGGACTTTTGGAATCACTTGATTATGAATCACTTGGTACTTGCGAACCATGCCTCATGGGCAAGATGACTAAAACGCCGTTCTCCGGAACTATGGAGCGAGCAACAGATTTGTTGGAAATCATACATACCGATGTATGTGGTCCGATGAATATTGAGGCTCGCGGCGGGTATCGTTATTTTCTCACCTTCACAGATGATTTGAGCAGATATGGGTATATCTACTTAATGAAACATAAGTCTGAAACATTTGAAAAGTTTAAAGAATTTCAGAGTGAAGTGGAAAATCATCGTAACAAGAAAATAAAGTTTCTACGATCTGATTGTGGAGGAGATATTTGAGTTACGAGTTTGGTCTACATTTGAAACAATGCGGAATAGTTTCACAACTCACGCCACCCGGAACACCACAACGTAATGGTGTGTCCGAACGTCGTAATCGTACCTTACTAGATATGGTGCGATCTATGATGTCTCTTACTGATTTACCGCTATCGTTTTGCGGTTATGCTTTAGAGACGGCTGCATTCACGTTAAATAGGGCACCATCAAAATCCGTTGAGACGACGCCTTATGAACTATGGTTTGGCAAGAAACCAAAGTTGTCGTTTCTTAAAGTTTGGGGCTGCGATGCTTATGTGAAAAAGCTTCAGCCTGATAAGCTCGAACCCAAATCGGAGAAATGTGTCTTCATAGGATACCCAAAGGAAACTGTTGGGTACACCTTCTATCACAGATCCGAAGGCAAGACATTTGTTATTAAAAATGGATCCTTTCTAGAGAAGGAGTTTCTCTCGAAAGAAGTGAGTGGGAGGAAAGTAGAACTTGATGAGGCAACTGTACCTGCTCCCTTATTGGAAAGTAGTTCATCACAGAAACCGGTTCCTGTGACGCCTACACCAATTAGTGAGGAAGCTAATGATATTGATCATGAAACTTCAGATCAAGTTACTACCGAACCTCGTAGGTCAACCAGAGTAAGATCCGCACCAGAGTGGTATGGTAATCCTATTTGGAGGTCATGTTACTTGACCGTGGCGAACCTACGAACTATGAGGAAGCAATGATGAGCCCAGATTCCGCAAAATGGCTTGAGGCCATGAAATCTGAGATGGGATCTATGTATGAGAACAAAGTGTGGACTTTGGTTGACTTGCCCGATGATCGGCAAGCCATCGAGAATAAATGGATCTTCAAGAAGAAGACTGACGCTGATGGTAATGTTACTATCTACAAAGCTCGACTTGTTGCGAAAGGTTTTCGACAAGTTCAATGGGTTGACTACGATGAGACTTTCTCACCCGTAGCGATGCTTAAGTCTGTCCGAATCATGTTAGCAATTGCCGCATTTTATGATTATGAAATTTGGCAAATGGATGTCAAAACTTCATTCCTGAATGGATTTCTGGAAGAAGAGTTGTATATGATGCAACCAGAAGGTTTTGTCGATCCAAAAGGTGCTAACAAAGTGTGCAAGCTCCAGCGATCCATTTATGGACTAGTGCAAGCCTCTCGGAGTTGGAATAAATGCTTTGATAGTCTAATCAAAGCATATGGTTTTATACAGACTTTTGGAGAAGCCTGTATTTACAAGAAAGCGAGTGGGAGCTCTGTAGCATTTCTAATATTATATGTGAACGACATATTGTTGATTGGAAATGATATAGAATTTCTGGATAGCATAAAAGGATACTTGAATAGAAGTTTTTCAATGAAAGACCTCGGTGAAGCTGCTTATATATTGGGCATCAAGATCTATAGAGATAGATCAAGACGCTTAATTGGACTTTCACAAAGTACATACCTTGATAAAGTTTTGATAAAGTTCAAAATGGATCAAGCAAAGAAAGGGTTCTTGCATGTGATACAAGGTGTGAAGTTGAGTCAGACTCAATGCCCGACCACTGCAGAAGATAGAGAAAAAATGAAAGATGTTCCCTATGCTTCAGCCATAGGCTCTATCATGTATGCAATGATGTGTACCAGACCTGATGTGTGCCTTGCTATTAGTTTAGCAGGGAGGTACCAAAGTAATCCAGGAGTGGATCACTGGACAGTGGTCAAGAACATCCTGAAGTACCTGAAAAGGACTAAGGATATGTTTCTCATTTATGGAGGTGACAAAGAGCTAGTCGTAAATGGTTATGTCGATGCAAGCTTTGACACTGATCCGGACGATTCTAAATCGCAAACCGGATACGTGTTTATATTGAATGGTGGAGCTATCAGTTGGTGCAGTTCTAAACAAAGCGTCGTGGCGGGATCTACGTGTGAAGCGGAGTACATAGTTGCTTCGGAAGCAGCAAATGAAGGAGTCTGGATAAAGGAGTTCATATCCGATCTAGGTGTCATACCTAGTGCACCGGGTCCAATGAAAATCTTTTGTGACAATACTGGTGCAATTGCCTTGGCAAAGGAATTCAGATTTCACAAGAGAACCAAGCACATCAAGAGACGCTTCAATTCCATCGGGGACCAAGTCCAGGTGGGAGACATAGTGATTTGCAAGATACATACAGATTTGAATGTTGTAGACCCGTTGACTAAGCCTCTTCCACGAGAAAAACATGATCAGCACCAAGGCTCCATGGGTGTTAGAATCATTACTGTGTAATCTAGATTATTGACTCTAGTGCAAGTGGGAGACTGAAGGAAATATGCCCTAGAGGCAATAATAAAGTTATTATTTATTTCCTCATATCATGATAAATGTTTATTATTCATGCTAGAATTGTATTAACCGGAAACATAATACATGTGTGAATACATAGACAAATATAGTGTCACTAGTATGCCTCTACTTGACTACCTCATTGATCAAAGATGGTTGAGTTTCCTAACCATAGATATGAGTTATCATTTAATCAATGGGATCACATCATTAGAAGAATGATGTGATTGACTTGACCCATTCCATTAGCTTAGCACTTGATCGTTTAGTATGTTGCTATTTTTTTCTTCATGACTTATACATGTTCCTATGACTATGAGATTATGTAACTCCCACTTACCGGAGGAACACTTTGTGTGCTACCAAACGTCACAACGTAACTGGGTGATTATAAAGGTGCTCTACAGGTGTCTCCGAAGGTACTTGTCGAGTTCACGTATTTAGAGATTAGGATTTGTCACTCCGATTGTCGGAGAGGTATCTCTGGGCCCTCTCGGTAATGCACATCACTATAAGCCTTGCAAGCAATGTAACTAATGAGTTAGTTGCGGGATGATGCATTACGTAACGAGTAAAGAGACTTGCCGGTAATGAGATTGAACTAGGTATTGAGACCAACGATCGAATCTCGGGCAAGTAACGTAGGATGACAAAGGGAACAACGTATGTTGTTATGCGGTTTGGCCGATAAAGATCTTCGTAGAATATGTGGGAACCAATATGAGCATCCAGGTTCCGCTATTGGTTATTGGCCGGAACCTGTAGGGTCCGCACGCTTAAAGTTCGGTGACGATCGGTATTATGAGTTTTTGTGTTTTGATGTACCAAAGGTAGTTCGGAGTCCCGGATATGATCACGGACATGACGAGGAGTCTCGAAATGGTCGAGACGTAAAGATCGATATATTGGATGACTATGTTCGAACACTGGAAGTGTTTTGGGAGGTTTCGGACATATACCGGAGTAGCGGGGGGGGGGGTTACCGGTACCCCCCGGGGGGGTTTAGTGGGCCTCATGGGCCCTAGTGGAGAAGAGGAGGGGCGGCCAGGGCAGGCCGCGCGCCCCCTCCCCCTCTGTTCCGAATTGGACAAGGAGGGGGGGCGGCGCCCCCCCCCCCCCTTTTCCTTCCTCTCCTCTCTCCCTTCCTTCCCCTCTCCTACTCCAACAAGGAAAGGAGGAGTCCTACTCTCGGTGGGAGTAGGACTCCCCCCTTGGCACGCCCTCCTCCTTGGCCGGCCACCTCCCCCCTTGCTCCTTTATATACGGGGTCAGGGGGCACCTCTAGACACAACAATTGATCATTGATCTCTTAGCCGTGTGCGGTGCTCCCTCCACCATATTCCACCTCGGTAATTTCATAGTGGTGCTTAGGCGAAGCCCTGCATCGGTAGCATCATCAACACCGTCATCACGCCGTCGTGCTGACAGAACTCTCCTGCAAAGCTCTGCTAGATCAGAGTTCGTGGGACGTCATTGAGCTGAATGTGTGCTGAACTCGGAGGTGTCGTACGTTCGGTACTTGATCGGTCGGATCGTGAAGACGTATAACTACATCAACCGCGTTGTGCTAATGCTTCCGCTTTTGGTCTACGAGGGTACGTGGACAACACTCTCCCCTCTCGTTGCTATGCATCACCATGATCTTGCGTGTGCGTAGGAATTTTTTTGAAATTACTACGTTCCCCAACAATAAGAACTATGTATTTCAATGTTGTTCGAATTTTAATCCAATTTTAGTGTTTGAATGCTAGGCTGCGCGACGCGTCGGTCGGTGGATTAGTTAAAAACATCCGCCGCCTGGCTGGCCGTTGGATGGACACGCTACTGTCCGTCCAATGTACCACCCACGTTCCCCACCTCCCTTCTGCAACAAGTGGGGTGTTGCAGAAACAAGGGTCGTGCTACGCGTCCGTCGGTTGAAGTTCGGGAAGGTTCGACCACCTCCCACGCCGTTAGATCTCCCAACGTGAGCGTCACAAATTGCAACAAGCTAGTTGTTGCGCTCATTCGTCTGCAACAACGACTTTGTTGCAAACCACTCTGAAGAGTTATCGTGTGACTTCATGAATTGCAACAAGTTGGTTGTTGCTGAAACAAAGACTTTGTCCGGAGACGTGATGCAACTTTTGCAACAATGGTACTGTTGCAGAAAATTATGCAACCGTGGTGATGTTGTAGAAAAAAATTGTCTCCACTTTTATGCAACAAAGGTAATGTTGCAGATTTTTTTTTGCCTTCACATTCATGCAACGTAGGTGATGTTGCGGGAGCAAGTTTTGCAACATTACTGATGTTGCAGAATTTATTTGCAATGAATAGGGTTGGCCCAGGTAGTAGGGACCAGGCACGTGCACCAAGTCTTCATGCGAGTCACACACCCTCACGATCTAGTGTACCAATGGGCTGCGATCTGATGGCCGCGCGAGCGACGGATGCGGCGAGAAAGATCGGCTGGTTGATTGGAAGCTTTTTCCTTGAATGCCTCCAATTATAAGTATGAGTATCTAGTTGACGCAAAAAAACTAATGATAAAGTGGAGACATATTATGAAGGTTACGCACGGCCTCTAAAAATTATAAAAATGTTATAGCATAACATAGCGTCAGCTAGTGTGCAGGGGGTCTTGCCCCCCCCCCCCCCCCCCCCCCCCCCGCGGCACTTCACGGTGTTGTATAACTCGATCAACAGTTCCATCATTGTAAGTTGCGTCGCGGTACACACGGTCCGCAATGTTTCTCGTTCTAGCTTCTATCATTGACATGTGCGTGCATTGATAGGGTTGTGGGAGATGATTTATTAGTTAGAAAAGATCTGCAAAATGCGTGTAAAAGTTTGTGGATGTAGTATTATTGTTAGGAAAATGATTCACCACGTAATCTCTCCTTCTCCTTTATTTGCTCGTTGGCTCGGACGATCAACCGAACAAATGAACATAGGAATGCAGACGGGCCCATTTGTGTTACTTGAAATAAGCTAATTGATGTTTTTTTAATAATCGTCAACATGATGGTCATGGACATCACTGACGCGTCTAGGTGTGATGCAGGCGAACACGCGGACTCGGTAGTTCCACCCCTAGCTCTAATTCCTGGCTCCATCCCTGTTATCGTCTTACTTGGGGTGCACACAGTCGGGTTCGCTAGATGTTCTAGCTTCAGCATGCACTTCTGCAAGAACACCGACATAAACTCCATGTTCGGCGCGCAGCTGCACACCAACGTCGGCCCCTGGGCTGGGGGCTATGGCAACTTCAAGGAAATTCACCCCTCCCCTCTACTTATTATATATGAAGATGTCATTTATCGACATTTCTCCCCATATAAGAACTATGTATTTCAATGTTGTTCGAATTTTAATCCAGTTTTCGTGTTTGAGTGCCTCCAATTATAAGTATGAACATTTAGTTGATGCAAAAAAAAAATAAAAATAAAGAGGAGACATACTATGAAGGTTGCATATATGACGACTCTGACTTTATGCACGACCTCTAAAAATTATAAAAATGTGACTAGCATAACATAACGTCAGCAAGTGTGCGGAGGCCATTGCCCCCCTCCCCCGCAGCACTTCACGGTGTTGTGTAACTTGATCAATGTTTCATCATTGTAAGTTGCGTTGCGGTGCACATGGTCCACATTGTTTCTCGCTCTAGCTTCTATCATTGACATGTGCGTGCATTGATAGGGCTGTGACGGATGATTTATTAGTTAAAAAAGATCTGCAAAATACGTGTAAAAGTTTGTGGTATTATTGCTAGGAAAATGATTGACCACGTAAGCTCTCCTCCTTTTTTATCTGCTCGTTGGCTCGGACGAATCAACCGAACGGGTGGACATAGGACTGCAGATGGACCCATTTGTGTTACTTGAAATAAGCTAATCGATGTTGTTTTAATAATGGTGCTAATAAAGAAATCAACATGATGGTCATGGACGTCGCTGACGCGTCTAGGTGTGATGCATGCGAAACACGCGGACTCGGTAGTTCCACCCCTAGCTCTAATCCTGGCTTTGTCCCTGTTATCGTCTTACTTGGGGTGCACACAGTCGGGTTTGCCAGATGCTCTAGCTTCCGCATGCACTTCAACAAGAATATCGACGTCGACTCCATGTTCGGCGCGCAACTGCACATCAGAGTCTGCCGCTGGGCTGGGGGCTACGGTAACCTGTCGTCGTTCAAGCTATCTTCAACAACACCTTCTTCAAGGAATTTTTCCCCTCCCCTCTACTTATTATATATGAAAATGTTGTTTATCGACATTTCTCCCCATATAAGAATTGTGTATTTCAATGTTGTTCGAATTTTAATCCAGTTTTAGTGTTTGAATGCCTCCAATTATAAGTATGCATATTTAGTTGATGTAAAACAAATTAATAATAAAAATAAAGAGGAGACATATTATGAAGGTTGCATATATGACAACTCTAACTTTACGCACAACCTCTGAAAACTATAAAATTGTGATTGGCGTAACATAGCGTCAGCAAGTGCGCAGCCCCCCCCCCCCCCCCCCCCCCGGGGGGGGGGGGGGGGGGCACGGCACTTCATGCTGTTGTATAACTCAATCAACTGTTTCATCAAGACCATCATTGTAAGTTCCATCGCGGTGCACATGGTCCGCAATGTTTCTAGTTCTAGCTTCTATCATTGACATGTGTGTGCATTGATAGGGCCGTGACGCGTCGATCTTGCTCGGCGACATCAAGGTCCAAGTCGAGGCCTCCTGCAACACACCATTTCTTGCGCCGACATATTGGTCCTCGCTGCACGTGATGTTGTTAACCTAGTAAATATTAACACTGTGTTTCTCTTGTGTACAGTTGTGTACTCCAAGGCTTCGGGAGCACGAATTAGCTGATTGTGATCATGATAACGAAAGGGCATGGTTGCATGCAACTCGAGGCCCTGAATTGGGCGGTGTTACTGGGGCGGAGGGACACCCTCACGGCGAGCATGAGTATTAACCTGCCGAGACATGGATCGGGACTCCCCGTGCTTGTTCTCCTTGTTCAGCAGCAAGGGAATCGATACCCACGACCTCATCGTGTAGGGACGATTCAGGGGGACGAGACCCCTAACAATTTTCTCCTTAATAGCGATTCAGGATTGCTATAAGTTAGTGGATGGAGACTTAACGAAGTCGTAATCGATGCTATATCTTGAGATCTTATGTTTTTTCTCGAATACGCATAAGCATGTGTATCATTCATTAAAGGAGAAGGGGGAAAGACTCCCCAAGGTCATATTTACAAGTAATATTTACATGCCGGATTCTCCGACACCACCCACTCACTCAAGGCTCACCACAACCTATGTCTCCTCCCACCTGGCTACCTCTACCCCATCTTGCACTCCACCGGTGCCATCCTTGAACAGCCATGCCTTCTCCCATAACGTGGCCTCCTCCCTAATTCTCTTCCGCACTCTCGAGAGGGAGGGCGTAGCTCCATTGTACACAATGTCGTTCCTATGTTTTCAGATCAGCCACATTACCAATAAGCACTTGGCCCTCATTGCTTTCTTGTTGTGCCCATCCGAATCCTGCCGAAGACACCAAGCACTTAGCTCCCCGTCAATCCGTGGCTCAAGGCCATGTCTACCGGTGATCAACCCCAACCAATGCCAGATTTGTCTCGCGAACACACAACCAAGCAGGAGGTGATGGATGGCTTCTTCCTCCTGGTCACAAAGGGGGCAGGCGGCTTGGTGAGGTAGCCCACGTCTAGCCAACCGATCTGAGGTCCAGCACCTGTTTTTTAAGGCTAACCACGTGAAGAAGCGGCATCGAAGCGCTGCCCGGGAGCCCCAAGTAAACCGAGCCTCCGGTGAAACTTGAGATCTTATGTGGAGATGCGTGTAAATTTTCTTTTAATTTTTTTCTTTTTTTATATTTTCTGTCACTTGATTGAGCACTGAGATCTGGCCACACCCATAGCGATTAGCAAAAGAGAGATGCTACACGGATGGAGGATCATTTAGGCCTTGTACAATGGGAGGTGCTTAGAGTGACGCTTAGAAAAATAAACCGGGCTTTTCTGAAGCACCGGTACTTATTTGTTAAGTGTCTATCCTATACAAATAAGCACCGGTGCTTAAGAAAAGCCTGATTTATTTCTCTAAGCACCTTCCTTAAGCACCTCCTATTGTACAGGGCCTTATAGAGTTAACGGGCATGCACAGGTGGAGGTTTATAGGACTGTAAATAAGTAAAAATACCCCACAACTCCTAAAACTATGAGGGGTTTGAAGTTAGTTATAATACTATGAAAATGCTATAATCCTTGTCTGGCACCATGTCCCAACGCGTATTTTCGATTCTATATCTGCCTATTCTTTTTCTTTCGACCTGCAGGAAGCTTCCTCGCTGACTCCATCGCCGTTCTTCCGCGAGAAAAGCATCCACTATAGCGATACATATCTACAATTCTACATACGTAGTACGTCAGTGTCGACGCCATGACCACGTAGTATACCCCACGTTCATCAGAGTCCGGCCACACTTTTTTATACCCACTACACAAGGTGACAAGACTCATAGCAGCCCCTGGTGATGATCAGATCAGCGTCTTTTTCCAAGAACCCTTTTGAATAATCTGCAAGAATGCGACCGCAAGTGCGTCAAATTAACAATCGGAAAATCTACAAGGCTCCAGCTCCCCCTACAAATACGGGAGCCTGCCCGCCTTCTTTCTTCACCAGCCCACAAGAGGAAGCAAAGCAATCTCCAAACCAAATCAGTTCTACGTGCACAGCAGAATCCTGCAGCTCCCGATCGGCAATGGCGACCAAGATCTACATCGTGTAATGCTCCGCCCTCTGCTCCGCTCTTCTTGCGGCTGGTCAGGTCAATGATTTGATTGTTGTTGTCTGCATGCGTCGGTTCAGGTACTACTCGACGTGGGGGCACGTCGCCACGCTGGCGGAGGAGATCAAGAAAGGCGCCGACTCCGTGCCCGGCGTCGAGGTCACCGTCTGGCGGGTGCCGGAGACGCTGCCGGAGGATGTGCTGGGGAAGATGCACGCGGCGCCGGGGCGCGAGGACCACCCCGTCATCACGGCGCGGCAGCTGGCCGAGGCCGACGGCGTGCTGTTCGGCTTCCCGACGCGGGCGTCTTCTTCGCCACGGGCACGCAGGGCGGCGGCCAGGAGACCACGGCCCTCACGGCCGTGACGCAGCTCACGCACCACGGCATGATATTCGTGCCCGTCGGCTACACGCACGGCGCCGGCATGTTCGCCATGGACGAGGTCAAGGGTGGCAGCCCGTACGGGGCTGGCACCTTCGCCGGCGCCGATGGCAGCAGGACGCCCACCGACGCCGAGCTCGCCTTGGCCGCGCACCAGGGGGAGTACTTCGCCGGCATCGCCAAGAAGCTCAAGGCTGTCGTCTGAGCTGCTCACGGCACGGGGCGTGCGGGATTGCACGTCGTGTATGGGTGTATGGATGGATGATTTCCGGTTGCACGTCGTGTCAACTGGAGCAAAATTTGTTTAATTATTTAGCAATTATTGCTACACCGTGACTAGTACTAGTATATATTTTTTTTTCGGAAAGGAATATAATAATGCGCGCACGTTGGCGACACTTG
Organism: Triticum timopheevii; assembly: GCA_963921465.1. Lineage (NCBI taxonomy): Eukaryota > Viridiplantae > Streptophyta > Magnoliopsida > Poales > Poaceae > Triticum > Triticum timopheevii. The sequence continues at coordinate 97,146,639 of OY997264.1, read as the reverse complement.
TGCTCAAAATATGGTTTCTCCCGCCGCTGCGGATTTAGCTCTTGGGGGTGTATCTAACCTTAGGTCAACCCTCACTTCCCCAGCGGTTCTAGTCAATTCATTGATTCACCCGCTCAATGTTAGCGCATGACCGAGGGGAGGTCATTTACATTCGTACTTTGTTGGATGAAACTAGCAACGATATGTGGACAACTTGTGACGATTCTAAATCGAGTATCTGTTGAATTTGAAATCGATGAATTCGAAAAACTTAGTGATCATCTAGTCGTATGTAATATTTACGTTTAAACTATCGTTGTACTAGGAATATTTGCAAGTTACTTATGGATGAATTGTGCTATTTTTTGTAACGGGTTTGCTATTTCACATCTAGATGTGAAATAGCTATCTCACATCTAAGTCCGAAGCCGTTGGATCTATCTTTAATATTCGTGCAAAACACAATTGTCTGCCTACTGCGCTGGCTCGCGGCGCGTTGTCTCGCGTTGTACCTGTGTCCAGGTCGTTGCTAGCTGTCCTTGTGTCCGGGTCGTTGCTCGTGCGAGGTTGGTCCGTTGTTGGTTTTCACAAGCCTATGCTCTTGAAGGTCGTTGCTAGTGTGAGGTCGATTGACTTTTTCTATTTCTTTTCACAAGCCTGTGCTACACTCAGTCCTAGTTCATCTCATTTTTCTACACTCCCATTTGACTCCCAGTATTTACTTTTTTGTTTCTATTTTATTTTTATTTTTCTTATATTTCATTATTTATTTTAAATTTTGAACTATTTTAAATTCATGATTTTTTTTATTTTATATTTTTCACCTTTTCCGTTTTCCTTTTATTCTTTATTTATTTGTTTAAAATTCATGAACTTGTTTTCACTCTGTCATATGTTCGATTTAAATGTTGTGCAAATCTTGATTGCGGGTTATTTTGTCACACGCACTCTGTGCCGCATCATGTGTTTGGTGTCTACTTGTCGATTTATTCGCGCATGTGTCTTTTGTTGGGCCGTTTTCGGACGCGATCTGAGGTCCCGTTTCGGATTGGCTTGCTAATTATTATCCAAATGAGAGTTAACAATGTTTCATCTAACTCATATAGCGTTAGATACACGTGCTTCTGAGTCATCCTCGTTGTCCTTGCGTCGTGTTTTTTGTTTATCCCTCGTGAAGGCAATTATTATGTTTTGTGTATTGGTTTTTTTGTGGGCTTATCTTTTTTATGGAGGGACACGTGTCTTTTTATTCTTTGTTTTCTTTTATTTTTGGTTTGGCCGTGTAGTTAGGGAGCAGTGTAACTAGATTTTTTGTTTTGAGACTTGCTAAATCAAATCTGGATAAGTTTTAGCTCATCTAAGTCTAACTGTCTGATTTGTTTGATTTAACGTTTGCACAAACTTTGATCATGCACGCTCGTGTCAGCTTGTTCTTTTTTGTCGCGCGTCCTCTTTGTCTCGTTTGTTTTGTGTCGTCATGTTCTCGCATATATGTTTACTTGGGCCTATATATGTTATCGTTTTGTGGGCTCGACTATGAAGCATATCCCCACCTTCTCACTGACCGATCTTTGACCCTAGTTATTTTGCATGTGTTTTATTTTTCATCCCAGTTATAGGTCCACCCTTCACATGCAACTGGCATGTAGTTTGTTTCATCCTAGTTACAAGTCGACCATTGACTCACAACTAGGCACGTAGTTTTGTATGTTGTCCCAGGTGCAAGTCCACCATTGACCCGCAACTGGAGCATGTGTTTTTGCTTTTCATCCCAGTTGCAGGTCCACCATTAACACGCAACTGGGCATGTAGTTTGTATCATCCTAGTTGCAAGTCAACTCTTGACTCGCAACTAGGCTCGTAGTTTCGTAGTTGTCCTAGGTGCAAGTCTACCCTCGACTCGCAACAGGGCTCATAATTGTCAGACTTGCAAACCCACCCCCGGCTCGCAACTGGAGCATGTGTTTTTGTTTTTCATCCCAGTTGCAAGTCCACCCTTGACTCGCAACTAGGCCCATAGCTTGTTTCATCCTAGTTGCAAGTCGACCCTTGACTCGCAACTGACATGTAGTTTCATAGTTTTCCCAGGTGCAAGCCCCCCTCGACTCACAACTAGAGCATGTGTTTTGTTTTTCATCCCAGTTGCAAGTCTACCTTTTGATTTTTATAGCTTGTTTCATCCCAGTTGCAAGTCGACCCTTAACTCGCAACTGGGCTCGTAGTTTCGTAGTTGTCCCAGTTGCAAGTCCACCCTTGACTCGCAATTGGGCTTGTGCTTGTCCGAGGTGCAAGCCCACCCTCCGAGTTTGCAAGCCCACCTTTGACCTGCAACTGGGCATGTGTTTTGTCTTTCATCTCATTTGCAAGTCCACCATTAACACGCAATTGGGAGTGCAGTTTGTTTCATCCCGGTTGCAAGTCGACCCTTGACTCGCAACTGGGCTTGTAGTTTGGTAGTTGTATGGTTGCAAGTTCAACTTTGACTCGCATCTGGGCTCATAGTTCTCCCAGTTGCAAGCTCACCCTCGACTTGCAACTAGGCATCTGTTTTGTTTTTCATCCCAGTTGCAAGTCCATCCTTGACTCGCAACTGGGGTCGTAGTTTGTGTCACCCTAGTTGCAAGTTGACCCTTGACTCGCAACTGGGTCATTTGTTTTGCAGTTGTCTTAATTGCAAGTCCATCCTCGACTCGCAACTGGGATCATAGTTTTTTCTTGTCCCAGTTGCAAGTCCACCCTCGACTCGCAACTAGTCCCATAGTTTGTTGATGCCCTAGTTGCAAGTCTACCCTCGACTCGCAACTGGGATGTGTTTTGTTTTATATTTCAGTTGCAAGTCCAACCTCAACTCGTAACTCGTATCGTAGTTTTATATACTTGTCTCGGTTACAAGTGCACCATCAACTCGCAAATAGACTCATAATTTTTTATCCCAGTTGCAAGCCCACCATTGACTAGCAACCGGGCCTGTGTTTTTGTCTTCCATCCTAGTTGCAAGTCCATCCTCGACTCGCAACTAGAACCGTAGTTGTTTTATCCCAGTTGCAAGTCGACCTTTGACTCGCAACTGGTCTCATAGTTTGTAGTTGTCCCAGTTGTAAGTCCATCCTCAACTCGAAACTCAGCTTGTAGTTCTCCTAGTTGCAAGCCCACCCTTTCACTCGCAACTAGGCTTGTGCTTTGTTTTTTAACACACAACTTGCCCCGACTTCTATTTCTTGTGTCCAACCCCAACATGTAAACCCGCCTGACCCAGTTGCATTTCCAAGCCAAACATGCAACTCATGCATGACATAGTTGCATGTCTAATCTCGGCACGCAGCTCGTTCCAAACCCAGGACACCAACATAATTGTTTTTTTATCAAATACATGTTCACTTTTATAATACACACTGTATATATTTCTGTATGCACGGGAACATTTTTTTAACAAATATTGAACGGTTTTGCAAAATGCATGATGAACATTTTTTTCAAATACATGCCTGAGCATTTTTTAGAATACATGGTAAACATTTTTCAAATCCCTACCGATCATTTTTTCTAACTGGCATGAAACTTAAAAAAATATGAACGTTTTATTACATTGCATTAAAAAATTCTAAAAAATGTTGTGTTTTTAAAAAATGGATGAAGTTTCTTTTAGAAAATTGTCACGGATATTTCGTTGAATGTTTCAATTTTCCCCATTGTATAATACATTTTTTTAAACATCACAAAACCCTTATTTTGAAATGCATGAAACTTTTTTTAAGTGATGCAAAAAAATATTGAAAATTATTATTAGAATAAAATTAGAATAAATGTATTCACTTTTTTAGAAAAGGATTGCAATGTTCAAAAGTGTCAACACTCTACAAACTCTTCGGAGATTTTTGAAAATTGTCCATGTTTCAAAAATTTGTTCGAGAAGAAATTATTCGGGATAGCGAATTTTGTTATTATTTTTCAAAAACAAAATCGAAATTATAATTCTGTTCACATTTGGAAAACAATTTTCGAAAATTTAAATTGTTTGTGTTTTAAAAAATATCCGTCATTTAAAAAAATCACAATCTGTAAAAAAAGTTTCAAACACGTCTTCTAATCTGTGTTGTTAAACAGTTTCCGTTTCCTTAGTGTCAATAGGAGTTATTGGTTGGAGTGGTAGGTGCTCTCGTTTCCCAGTACGTGGTAAGTGCACTGCGTCAGTTAGATTCTTTTTTGCGCTCCAATAAGAAAAGCAAATTAAAAAAACAATTTTATATGCGAGATATTATCTCACATCTAGAAAAAACAATCTTAGATGTGAGATATTATCTCACGTCTAGATGTTATATAGTCAGACCCTTTTTGTAATTATTTTGAGTGATGTGGACTTCAGAAAATAAAAGAAAAATAGGGACACAAGATATGGTTGGATGGCCGACTCCTATATCTATATCCACGGACTAGTCCACAAATAAATAATGTGTTCGTTTTGAGAGTCGGTGTTGAAAATTCCCATATTAGAGAGACAAGACAGGTAGAGAAGTCATACGATGTAGGCGCAACTATTTGACCGGATTTGGTTCTTGAACGTATATCTTTTGGCTCGTATGCCATATAGAGTAATATTTTTTTCGAGAGTACGCAAATCGCGTACGTTAACTTTATAGAAGGAGATCAACAAGTTTACAAGAGAGGCCAATGAGGAGATGCCTGCATCCCTCCTTGGCAACACCCAGACACACCCTACACTAATACAAAGCCTACTCTCTCACATCGCGACAACCCTTCTACCCCTAGACCTGCATCCCTCCATTCGCGAATATCTCTTAAGATCACTTCCACCAGCTCCGATGGGGCTAGTTGTTGGGCCGTTCTATTGAAGACAAGCATGTTTCATTGTTTCCACAAGGCCCAAGTCACCACTATCAGCAGTGAATCAAAACCTCTCTGGAGATCTCTCCGGAACCCTCTCCTTGAGCAATATACTAGACCGGCACCGCGCCTTGGCGCGAGGGTGCCTGTCCGAACGTTTTGGTCAAACGTGTAATGTTAAGTTATTAGTAACTCAATTGCTATTCGGACGATAAAAAGGGCAGTGAAAGCATGATATTGCCACCATGTATCTAAATGGGACTAACAACGTCTGAATGAACTGGAGCTATAAATAGATGTCAGACAGAATGTAACTAAAAATACTGGTACTCGCTTAATGTTGCAACCTCAGAAACCTCAAAACACCCACCCATGAAGCTATTGCATCACAAAGTATAGATAAATGTTACACTTTGTGTATGTGAGCCAAGAGGGTTAATGTCAAGCTGTTGTAAGCTAAACAGAATGAAATGAAGCCTGAATGAAATTAAAGGAGATTCATATATAACAGGAAGAACCACCGAAGAACCAGTTGGAAACAAAGATCGTTCACGTGCACAAAATGGGAAGTCACCAAACAGTATAGCGCCTTGGCGCAAGGGTACCGGTCCAAACTTTTTGGTCAAGCAAGGAATGCTTAGTCGATAGTAATCCATGTTTATCATGTGTATTCATATATGATAACAATACAATTAAGGAGAAATATATGTCGTTGAACAAAACGTTCCGGCCAGGCGAAAACAAAGGAATTTACATCGCTACCCCTGTTTTGAATCGCTATCCCCATCGCCATATTCCTCCATTGATCCCGCTATTTCAAATGGCTTCTCCTCGTCGCTCCCAGGCCCTAGGCGAATCCATCATCCACGCATCCATCATCCAGGTCCCAGGCGCTCATCCTTCGCGCATCCATCATTCATGCGTTCCTAGATCTCTGCTTCTCCTCGTCGCACATCACAAGCACCAGCCCCATGGCGCAGCAGTTTGATCCACGACCATCTCCTGGGCGTGGTCCCTTTGGGCATGACCCGCTCCTGCTCCTTCTCCTACCAATCAATTGATCACTTGAGTAATTGTGATAAGAGCACGATGATTTCTATCTCGGATATGCACAACCTACAAAACTAAAACTGAGATTTAAGTGCCCAGATGCAATATCATGCATGGTTCTAGATAATGAACAATGACAGAGAGATCGATGAAAAGCTAGGTGCCGCTTGGTTCTTCAGATCAAAACCAAAGAACAAAATGTACAAAATAACAAAATTATATTTTTCCCCTTTGTAACAGGCTACGCCATGCGAGTTCTGCATCATGCCAGTTCTGATTATGGTAAGGAGGTTTAATATATCGATTAGCTGAGGCATAGGTTGCATTTGCCTAATCTATGAAGTATGTTAGATGTTAATAGATTAAGCAAATAGCTTAGTACCATGGATTTTAGTGGCGAAAAACAGAAAATACTCTATGTATACTGAATGTTTAATTACCCAAGCAAAAAATCAGTGGCACTGAGATGGATGGTGCCATCTTCTTACTGGCCTCCTTTCCAAAAGAAGTTCAATAAGCACTACACTAATAGACCAACTCAACATGAAAGGCACAAAGCGAAAACTAAAAAAATTACTATATACTTTCTACCTCCTATAGGACACCTATTTATGATAACAGAAATCTAAGGGTGAGCCCTCGTCGTTAAGAAAAACTATATATTTTCTATAAAAATTTCCTGCTAGAGTAAATCAATAACATCCTTGCCTTCAAGTGAACCCAATAGTTTGGTGGACAAATCAGAGGGGGAAAAGAGGGAGTAAACAAAACATACACACACGTGCGCGCGTGCACGCACACGCATACACATGCATTTTATTTCCTTCACAATTTCTGCTTTCATGCATGGAAGAAACAATGACTGCCCATTAGACTATCACAAAGAAACTCCAAGGAAATTAAATCGTAACAGTAGGAGATTGAAAACTAAAGAGGGAATATATGTTAAGGCAACCTCTATACAGTAGGAGGAGGCATTCGCTAAGTTCTGTTGCTTGTAGAGGCAACCTCTATATAGTAGGAGGAGGGATTAGCTAATTTTTGTTACTTGTAAAAGAGCTACCATAATGTGACTGGTGTTGATCATTCACATGATCAAGTCATGTGTGTAGCAAGACGAAATCAAATACATGGTACATACACGTTGATGCAAAGAACTAAAAGAGTTCTTGCCTATTGTGTTCCGCAAACAGAATAAAATAGGAAACATGTAAATAATAATCTAGAAGCTAGATTTCTTGACACCTCACTATAAACATCCAAGCCGCAAGGTGTTTTCCCATTTAAATTATGTGCAACACCTTCAAGGGGAAAAACAATATAACATTCAAGAGAACCAACAGTTATCACCTCAGCGTCATGCATTCGTCGTCGGGAGTCCTCCATCTCCACTTTGTCATAAACCTTAAAAACAAATCAAATTTGTTGAAGCAAAAAAAACAAGGAGTGTCGTTAGTGAAACAGTCCATACCATAGGTGCCACTCATTTAAAAAAAAGTTGAGCCCACAACATATGAAACAGGTCAATATGGTTCCTAAACATGCATATGAAAGAGGAGAACCGCTTATTTCCGTACTGTTTATTACTTAGTTATACTAAAAAAAGCCAGCTGAAGGAACAAAAAAATGATGTATATAGTCGAAATAAGATCAGGAAGCCACATGCATACATGCTTACTATAACATATCGCAGAGTAGCATATTTACTACTAAGAATAAGCTAGCAAGCTAGGTGAGATGGAACAGTTAGATTGTAATGACATAATAAAATGAAAGCAGAAATAAATATTATGCAAGAACTACACAGAAATTACAGAGCAAATAATTTAAGCTTATAATGACATACTAAACCACAATACCAGCTCTTTTTCCTCGAGGAGATCGCCGGTTGCATCCAACATGGCCAACATCACGAGAGTGATCCACCGCTCCTCCTCGCTCAAGACGCATGAAAATGTGAGTGGCGCCTTCATCACCCTTGGCCGGATCTGCCAATTAAGCTAATGGCACAATTGCTGAAGCAACATACCATAAGATATCAAATATGAACTTAAGTAACATGGGACCACTTTAATTAACCCTCCATTTAAGGCAGTGAACTTTGTTTGGTGTCATATATAAAACCATGGCAGTAAGAGCCTTCACGCACAATACCTCATAGTAACTCATGTAAACAAATCAATCAGTGGACTCAAGATTCAGAGAATTAATTCTAAGGAGAAATAAATTGTACTAAATGGATGAATAAATCTGATTTTATGGGAACGGAGCTGCCCTGGTTATCACTCAACCAGAATGACCATCCAAGGATAGAACAACACTAGTAGAAAAGGGGTCAATGGTCCAGGCCGGTCCAGCCCATTAGTCCCGGTTCTAACCAGAACCGGGACCAATGGGGGCATCGGACCCGGTTCGTGAGCCCCGGGGACCGGCCGGGCCACGTGGGCCATTGGTCCCGGTTCGTCTGGACCTATTGGTCCCGGTTGGTGGGACGAACCGGGACTAATGGGCCTCGCTCCTGGCCCAACACCATTGGTCCCAGTTGGTGACTTGAACCGGGACCAAAGGCTGCCCATTAGTCCCGGTTCGTGCCATCAACCGGGACTAAAGGGTTGGTCCTCGTTGCGACCAGAGTTTAGTCCCACCTCGCCAACCGAAGGGGAATCGGACCGGTTTATAAGCCCCTCCCTCTCTACCTTATTGAGCTCCTCTGAAAATGAAAATAGATGCCCTTATATAGGGAATTTAGCATAAATTCATACGGATTTCTCTTGAAATTCGTTATGAATTTAAGTTGAATTTCCTCTATAAGCGCATCTCTGCTCATTTCTGAGTAGTTTTTTATATAGTTTTTTCTTTTCTTTTTCTGCTATATTTATTTTTTTGTTTTTAGTTCTGAGTTGTAGTAAGCCATTAAAAATAAGCATATATGCTCCTTTTTTAGGACAGTTAATCACAACTATTTTTTGCTTCTATTCATTTCTGAGTAGTTTTCTATATTTTTTTTGTTCTTTTCTGTTATATTTATTCTTTTGTTTTTATTTCTGAGTTGTAATAAGTCATTAAAAATAAGCATCTATGCTATTTTTTTAGTAAAGTTAATCAAAATTATTTTTTCTTCTATTTATTTCTGAGTGGTTTTTTATATAGTTTTTTTTTCTGCTACATTTATTTTTTTTCTTTTTATTTCTGAGTTGTAATAAGTCATTAAAAATAAAAAAGAGGTGCAATGCTCGTTAATTTGCTTCAAGCCTTTCGGAATAGTGTCAACTGCACTGCACATAGCTCTGTGCAGTCTACCATATTCCTCAAGGCTTGAAGCTAACCAACGTGCAGGAGCATTGAGCCTCTTCGTCATCGTCTCTGCACTTAGGGCTTATAAACAGCTGCGAGTGCCTCTCGCTTGGCGAGGTGGGACTAAAAAAACAGCTGCAGGAAGAATCAACAAAAAAATAGCTGCAGAAAATAAAAAAGTAGTTACACGGGTCCATTGGTACCGGTTCATGGCACCAACCAACCGGGACGAATGCTCATCTTTAGTCCCGCGCAAACAGCTGAACACGTCACGGTCGCCACTGATACACCTCAGCGCCATGCTGCCAAGTACCACCAGCCGACACAGCTTGAAGCCCTTGGTGGATCTGTCGTGCGTAGCACCTCCGACCAGGCATGACCAAGCATAGCACCTGTCGGCCAGGCATGACTTGACAGCTCCACCGAAGCTCCGTGCAAGACGAAGCCGCTCCACCTCCTTCCTCTGACTTCCAGCGCTGCTCCACAAAACAATGCTCCCAAGAGAGAAACAACACCGCAGTGCCGCCATCGTCCGATCTAGAACACCAGATCCTAGGGTTTCCCCCGGAGCAATACGAGTGGGTCAACGGTAGTCACACGACGATGCCTTCATCATGGTAACGACATGGAACGCCGCCATCGCCCGCCGTCAGCTCGGTTTTCACCGGCAACTACGTCTCCCCAACTCGCAGCTGGTGCCAAATGACGGATCCCGAGATCTGAACACCCAGCCTCAGGCCGACCACCTCTGACGGAAGAGATGACCACCATCGCCGGCTGCAACGGTCAGAACAGATCTGATCTATGCTATTTTTTAGTAAAGTTAATCAAAATTATTTTTTCTTCTATTTATTTCTGAGTGGTTTTTTATATAGTTTTTTTTCTTTTCGGCTACATTTATTTTTTTATTTTTATTTCTGAGTTGTAATAAGTCATTAAAAATAAAAAAGAGGCGCAATGCTCGTTAATTTGCTTCAAGCCTTTCGGAATAGTGTCAACTGCACTGCACATAGCTCTGTGCAGTCTACCGTATTCCTCAAGGCTTGAAGCTAACCAACGTGCAGGAGGATTGAGCCTTTTCGTCATCGTTTCTGCACTCAGGGCTTATAAACAGCTGCGAGTGCCTCTCGCTTGGCGAGATGGGACTAAAAAACAGCTGAAGGAAGAATCAACAAAAAAATAGCTACAAAAAATAAAAAAGTAGTTACACGGGTCCATTGGTACCGGTTCATGGCACCAACCGGTACCAATGCCGCTCTTTGGTCCCGGTTGGTTGGACCAACCGGGACGAGTGCTCATCTTTAGTCCCGGTTGGAGCCACCAACCGGGACCAAAGGTCTTCGTTTCCCGCCCTTTGGGCTGCTGAAAAGAGGCCTCTTGTCCCGGTTGGTGGCACCAACCGGGACTAAAGGGGGCATTAGTCCCGGTTGGAGCCACCAACCGGGACCAATGCTCTTGCTATATATACTGGACTTAGCAGTTTTCGCCAAAACCCATCTCTTTCTCGCCCCGACGCCTCTGCTCCTCGTCGCCGTCGCCGCCGAGCCCGCCCCGCGCCGCCCTGAGCCCGCCGTCCCCGTCGCCACCCCGAGCCCGCCGTCGTCGCCGCCCCCATCGCCGCCCGCGTCCCGCGCCGCCCCGACGTCGTCGCCAGCTGTCGCCCCTGCCCCGCGCCGCCCCGAGCCCGCCGTCCCCGTCGCCGCCCCGAGCCCGGTGTCCTCGTCGCCCCTGCCCCGCGCCGCCCCGAGCCCGTCGTCGCCCCTGCCCCGCGCCGCCTCGACGCCAACGTGAGCGTTTTTTTATTTTTGTTAGATTTTTTTAGATTCTTTTTGTAGTTCATTGATTTTTTTGTTAGGTTAGATGTGTAGTAATTTAGATATGTAGTTCATAGATTTTTTTTGTTAGATTAGATTTTTTTTGTTAGATTACATGTGTAGTAATTAATTTCTTCATATTATGTTAGATTTTTTTTCTGCTAATAGATTTTTTTGGTGATATTATTATTGAATATGCATGTTTGGTGATATTATTGTTAATAGATTTTTTTGGTGATATTTAGATTGTGTAATTAATTTTGTTCATAGAATTTTAATGATTTTTTTGTTCATAGTATGTGGAAAAAGGAAAAAAATAAGAAGTAGTTTATATATAGTTGAACTAGCTAGTTGATTTAATAAACTAATTTATTTTACTATATAATGAAGTAGTTTGTTTTTAGTAAGTACTACTTATTTATTTATAGTAAGTGTTTAGTAGTTGAACTAGATAGTTGATTTAATTAGATTTTTTTGTTAGATTAGATTTTTTTGTTAGATTACATGTGTAGTAATTAATTTGTTCATATTATGTTAGATTTTTTTGTTAGATTAATTAGATTTTTTTGTTAGATTAGATATGTGTAGTAATTAATTTCTTCATATTATGTTAGATTTTTTTTCTGTTAATAGATTTTTTTGGTGATATTATTATTGAATATGCATGTTTGGTGATATTATTGTTAATAGATTTTTTTGGTGATATTTAGATTGTGTAATTAATTTTGTTCATAGAATTTTAATAATTTTTTTGTTCATAGTATTTGGAAAAAGGAAAAAAAGAAGAAGTAGTTTATATATAGTTGAACTAGCTAGTTGATTTAATAAACTAATTTATTTTACTATATAATGAAGTAGTTTGTTTTTAGTAAGTACTACTTATTTATTTATAGTAAGTGTTTAGTAGTTGAACTAGATAGTTGATTTAATTAGTTTTTTTGTTAGATTAGATTTTTTTGTTAGATTACATGTGTAGTAATTAATTTGTTCATATTATGTTAGATTTTTTTGTTAGATTAATTAGATTTTTTTGTTAGATTAGATATGTGTAGTAATTACTTTCTTCATATTATGTTAGATTTTTTTTCTGTTAATAGATTTTTTTGGTGATATTATTATTGAATATGCATGTTTGGTGATATTATTGTTAATAGATTTTTTTTTGTGATATTTAGATTGTGTAATTAATTTTGTTCATAGAATTTTAATGATTTTTTTGTTCATAGTATTTAGAAAAAGGAAAAAAAATAAGAAGTAGTTTATATATAGTTGAACTAGCTAGTTGATTTAATAAACTAATTTATTTTACTATATATAGAAGTAGTTTGTTTTTAGTAAGTATTACTTATTTATTTATAGAAAGTGCTTAGTAGTTGAACTAGATAGTTGATTTAATTAATAAAACTACTTTTATTTAACTATATATAGAAGTAGTTCATGCGTCGACGTCGGCGATGCCTATCCCGCATCCTCGTCGTCGTCGACTCGGCGGTGGAGGCCTGCTTGATCAGGGCCATGTTCGGGACTGGGCTCCGCCGGGTTGGTATTGGGAGGTGCTACCTTCCGGGGGACGTAGGTTGGTGAGGAGGCAGCCCGTTATTGACCCGATCCTTGTTTGGTGGCGGTCGCGTGGGCCAGTGACGGTGGTGAGGCATCCGGACACCGCGGAGGTGGTACGTCACCGTGTCAGCGAGGAGGACGAGCACGTCCGTCGCTACATGGTTGCATTGGAGGGGAGGTTCGACAATACCTGGCAGGTTCTTCAGGGATCTCACTCGAGCTATGATCCTGTGATGGTTCCTTATCTTTGGGTGTCCACTGCCCGCGTCGATACCTGTCGGGCGCTACGGTTCTAGTTGTATTAGTGATAATATTCGACGATGTACGGACACCAAGAGATGATGTACTTCTTGCTTATAATTATTGAATGCATGCTAATTTGAATACTATACTTTATTTTATGGTTTGGTTTTGCTTATTTTATGATTTGATTTTGCTTATTGAATGCTCATATTGGATAAGTTCTCCTTCATTCCCGTGTGCTACACAATTTGGTATAATAATGCATTCGGGAATGAAAGAGGAGCTACGTACGTACATCGATCATCGATAGTCAACCCGTGATTAATAATAATGATCTAGTTTAATATTTGAATTATCAACGTATGCCGGAAATGTCGTACTCATCGGACGACGAAAACCGCACGGGGGAGTGCGACTGGTGCCACGACGACCAAGGTATCTGCGACAGGTTCATTGAGCTGGACGAAGATCGGCGCTTCAGCATTAAGCTCGAGGAGACCTGCGATGTTCATACGGTACGCAACGATGACAATAGTTTTTTTCGTAATTAAGCACGACTTCAACTATTTTAACGTGTATTTTTCATCTTTTCCAATTCGACTAGCTTATCCCATGCTTTGCAAGACGCTATGTCTTGGAGAGGATGGGTTTTAAAGACCATGAAAGTTTCGAAACCAAAAAAATTATCCTAAGTACCCATCATGGTGTGGATTTTCAAGTAAAGCTATACAATGCTCAGAGTGTAACCCATTTTGGTTGCAAAAATTGAGATGCATTTTGCAATATGTATGGTCTTGATGAGGGTATGTTTGTCACCATGGATCTTGGTGATCCTACAATCGAGCAAGAGACACCTTCGATTTGGGTCCTTGTGGATACACCTCTAGTTCTTCCCTCATGTGAGCTAAACATAGTTATTAAGTAATTTATATTGTTTATTTCAAAATATATAGTTGAGAACTTATCTCCATTGACATCTTATTTTCATTCTTCAAAGAATGTGCGGAAGATGGTAGACAGAACGTACTACACCGAAGGCTCCGAATTAACTTATCAGGAGAAAAATAATCTGGTCGGATTTTGTACTGATCTTGAGAATTACAATATCTACAATCAAACTCCTCAACATTATGGTCAATATGTGCCACTAGTGCACATGTTGAACTACGGTAACTACCATGGAGATACCCTAGTAAGATTATTTTTTACTATTACAACATCCGTGCATCTTTTTGCACACTTCTAAAACTAGTACATCATTTCTAACTACAAAGTTATTACTATGTTTTTCAACAGATAATCCCGAATGATTGTGTGCCTCATCTGATGTATACGCATGGTAGCCTTCATGTTTTGAACATACGACCAGGTCGTCCTACGAATCTCAACTGTCCATACCGGGTTTCTAAAAGAAATGGAGACATAACAATCAAAGAATGGAAAAAATGTATGGACAGTCGTAAGGAGCTTCTTGGAAGCAATAAGCAGCGAACGGCAAGAATTGGAGACAGGATGATCGCCATTCTTCATAATGGAGAGTCAGGGTCTATATTGTTTTATGCTATTTTACCTTAAGGGTGTAGGTCCTACCTGATACTGATGATCATGTGCTAAGAACAATTATGTAGGATTGGGTTCGATGATTATGAGGATGATGATCATATGACTTATTATTAATAACGAGTAGAGGTTGTATGATGATGCATGATTAGTAGGACTTGTTATTATATATATATGATGATGTATGATGCAAAGCATGCATGAGCATGTTATATCTGCGGGTGCAATGAACATAGCAGCAGCGTTGATAAACCAAGGACGAAGATAAGAGAGGACACTTCTCTCTATTAGCTAGCTATAATAACAACCTAAAAATAACCCCCAAAACCCCTAAAGCAGCCACTTTTGTAAAGAAAAAATTGACTTTTGGTCCCGGTTGGAGCCACCAACCGGGACCAAAGGCCCCCTGACTGGGCTCGGCGCACAGGGCCACGTGGAGGCACATTGGTCCCGGTTTGTGTTTGAACCGGGACTAATGGGTGGTGGCATTAGTAACGACCCATTAGTCCCGGTTCATGAACCGGGACTAAAGGCCCTTACGAACCGGGACTAATGGGTGGTTTTCTACTAGTGCAATAAGTATCACATGATCAAAAAGGATTCTAGAGACAAGAGGGAGGACCCAACTTGATACCCATAGGTGCCTTGATTGCTCAAAGGCACACTTATTTCAGCCACAGCGAATCATCATCGCCCTAGCAAGGATCGCTTCCGACCGGTGGGGCACGTGCGAATAAAAAGGGTTCAGGGTTCAATGCATATGGGCTCAGATTTGCCTTTCCTCGATCATATACACTACTAGGGAAAACCTTATACACAGAACTTTAGCAGTAGCGTGGGTCAAAGAAGCACGCTGGTGCTAAGTAGCAGCAGCGCGCCTGCCGAAACCGCGCTGCAGATAACGTTGTAGCAGTAGCGCGTCTCGCTGCATACACGTTACTACTAAAATTCTCACGGCTTAGCCGATATGGTACACATAGTAGTAGTGATCTATATGGAACCGCGCTACTGCTACTTTCTTTGTAGCAGCGCGTTTTGCTTTAAACTCGCTACTACTAAAGGATATAAAATTAAATGAAAAGCAAATAGAAAGGTAATTGAAAATGAAAGAAATAGAAGAAGGTGAAAGGAAAAAATAAAATGTGAAGAAAAATAAATGAAAAAGGGAAAAAGGAGAAAGTAGTAGCAGTAGCGCGTATTCCAGAACGCGTTGTAGCTAATGTAGCAGTAGCACGCTTTCAGGAACGCGCTACTGCTACTTCTGACTTAACCACCGCGTTCATCCTTCCCCACGGCCACTTCCCCCGAATCGAACTCCTCCGCTCTCGCCGCCGTCGTCGCCCGTCGGTCGCCGCGCACTCTCCGCACACCGTCTACGCCGATGGGGTGATGTTTTCTTAGATGATGAATAAACACTAGTGTAATGCATAATAAAACGAGTAAAATTTGACCTTCTTCTATTTAGTTAGTAAGAACTAGTTAGTAAGAACTAGGTACTAATTAGGTGATTTTTTAGTTAAAGCAATTTTTCCCGCCTCGACGTGGATGATGCCTATCCCGCATCCTCGTCGTCGAGTCGGCGGAGGACGACACCTGCTTGACCAGATCGGCCATGTCCGGGACTGGGCTCCGCCGGGGTGGTACTGGGAGGCACTACCTACCGGGGGGCGCAAGTTGGTGAGGAGCCAGCCTGTCGTTGACCCGAACCTTCTTTGGTGGCGGTCGCGTGGGCCAGTGACGATCCAGAGGCTCGAGGACTCCGCGGAGGTGGTGCGTCACCGTGTCAGTGAGGAGGATGCGCACGTCTGTCGCTACTTGTTTGCGTTGGAGCACAGGCCGTTCACCGATACCTGGCAGGTTCTCCGGGGATCTCACTGGAGCTATGATCCCGTGATGGTGCCTTCTCTGTGGGTGTCCACCGCCCGCGCCGATACCCGTCTTGTGCTAGAGTTTTAGTTGTATTAGTGATGTTATATGTATGACACTATTCGTGATGTATTAGTGATAATATTCGACGATGTATTGACGCATGAGATGATTTACTTTTGCTTATTGAATGCATGCTAATTTGAGTCCTATAAGATATTTTGAAATGTATATCTTGTGTTGCTCAATATCCAAGTGGCCGGTCATGTTTGTAGGTTACACCTTCGAGTGGCCTATGTTTTGCCGGAGTGTTGATTCATTTCCGTTCCGGCAAATTTCAGGTGCTCGATATGTCCTATTTTAGCAAAGGTCATGCCGGATTTTTCCGTGAATTTTGGCATGACTTGTGCCAGAATATGTAGGAAATATCGAGTGCCCCGGATTTGTGTGTTGAGTATCTTGGTAGTTGTCTTCGATCGATTTTCAATTAATGTTTTAACTATGAACATAGGAAATGTCTGATGACGAGAAGGATTTCGGTATTTGCAAATACTGCGAAGACGAGCGCGGCCTGTGCGACGGAATCTTCCTAGATGATGATAGGCGCTTCAGCATCAAGCTGGACGAGAACTTCGAAGTGGATACAGTAAGTCACAACGACAAGTCTTTTTTCGTAATTAAGCATGACATCTGCTTCATTTGCTTCAACTTATATTTTTTTACTATTCTACTAGCGTATCCCCTGCCATGCAAGAGTTTTTGTATTGGATAAGATAGGTTTCAGTCATAGTATGGAGGAAAAGAAAGTTTACTTGAAGACCGAGCATGGTTATATTTTCCATGCAAAGTTATACAATTCAGACGACTACACCTATTTTGGATGCAAAACATGGCGAGCACTATGCAAGACTTATGCATTTGAGCCTGATATGGTTATCACCTTTGATATTCGTCCGGAAGATGATATTGAAGGTAATACTGACATCTGGGTCGATGTGCAAATGCCTCCACTTATACCATTATGTAAGTTTCTCAACCATATTTATGTCTTTGATATTGTTTATTCAAAAATAGTTGACAACTAATTTGTATTGTCAGCTTATTTCGGTGCAAGCAAACATGTCCAGCGCTTGGTAGACAGGACCGTATACTGTCCTGGGGCTGAACTCAACTGCGAGGAGCTCAGTCATTATGTTTCATGGCTTGAGGATCTTGATACTGTCAAGACAAATTTTCTTCCTGCATTTAGAAATGTTAGTACTAAAAATTTGCGACCAATAGTGTTCCTAATGAACTACGGTCACATCTATTTAGGAAGGATGGTAAGATCTTTACTATTTGTCATCGGTGCATCTTTTCCATACATTATTTTTGAAGCTAAACTTCATTGCTAAGTATGTTATCGTACGATGTTCTTCAACAGGGACTCCCGATGAATGTTGTGCCTTATGGGATCGAGACTAAAGGTACCATGAGTATTATCAGCTTACGGCCAAGATATCCTACAGATTACTTTAGTGCGTTCAAGATTAGCAACGGATGCTTAATAGTGCAAGACTGGACCAAATATGTGATGGGGGAGCGCAGAGAAGTACTAGGGGGCAGCAAACAGATGCGCTACCCACTATTAGGAGACAGGTTCATCTGCATGCTCCAGTTTGATCGAGGAGGAGAGCTATACATGTTTTATGTTATTTTACCTAAGAGAGAGCAGCAGGAGTGATTAGCTAGCTAGAAATGAGTTTGAGGATGATGATGTGCTACACTATTACTATGATGATAAAATAGCTAGTGTTGGTGGTAATGACTATGATGATTATTATTAGCTAGTGTTAGTGTTGATTAAATAAATACTGTTGGTGGCAATGACTATGATGATGATTAAATAGCTTGTGCTGGCGGATTAGATTCAAGTGGAGGCAACATGTGGTGCACATCGAAAGTACTACTAGTCCAAACTAGATCAAGTTTGGATTAGTAGTATACTTTTGACATGCACCACATATTGCCTCTACTTGAACCTAATCCACCTTCATTTGACACACTGTTATGGACATAATGATGTAAACCTCATAACAGCTGGTATTGTACCAATATTTGTATGATGGCGCATAAATACACTAAAAAAAATACTAGTAGCGATGGAAAGGAAACACGCTGCAAGTAGTTACCTTAGCAGTAGCGTGGTACTAAACAAACGCTGCAGCTATTTGTCCTAGCAGTAGCGCGTGCTAGCACGCGTTACTGCTAAGCAATAGCTGTAGCGCCTTATTAGTAGCGCGGCCCCCCGCGCTACTAGCGGGCACAAAACACGCGCTACTGCTAGGGTTTTCCCTAGTAGTGATAATCTACCCCCATCATCTCTTATCACCAGATCAATCTATTTATACAGTGGAGCTGCCCTGGTTATCACTCAATAAGAATGACCATCCAAAGGACAGAACAATAAGTATCACAGGATCAAAAAGGATTCTAGAGACAAGAGGGAGGACCCAACTTGATACCCACGGCTAATCATCATCGCCCTAGCAAGAATGGCTTCTGACCGATGGGGCACGTGATTCAAACGCGGTGGCACGAGATATCTCATTTTGGGAGTAACTATTCATTCCAGCAGTAACTTTTTTTACCCAACGGACGAGGTCGTTACAGGGGTTGATCCAACGACCCAAAGATCCATCAAGCAACCAGATCCGACGGCCAGGAATCCCAAATCGCTGAGGAGCAGCCTGAGGAGCTTCTATTCTTATTTCTGGATTTCTGGATGGATCACCGGATCAATATGTTCTTACGAGGGTTTAACTGCCCTGGTTACCACTCATTAGAAATGACCATCCAAGGACAGAGCCACTAAAATAAGAACGTGATCAAAACAGCTCAAAGAAACGAGGGAGGATCCGAATTAATACCCACAAGTGCCTCGACTGCTTGAGAGCATGCCTATATCAGCCATAACTGATCATCATAGCCCTGGCCATGTCCCATATAGTAGCCGAAGCAGAGCAGGGGAAGATGGAGCTCACAAAGGGAGGTTGTAGCCGAGGCAGTACTCAGAGGGCACCAGGGTTGCGCCTGAACGCCATCCAACCAGTGAGGAACCACGTCGGAGTTGCGCCTTGCACCATCCCACCGACGAGCACGAAAGCCATGGGCACCGAAGTGGCCAAGGACGTGAGGAGGTGATGCATAGCACATCTAGGAGCACCATCAGAGACGACCGGGGCAATGAGCAGGCAGGGAGAGAGGCAAGGCGGCAGGGAGAGGAAAGGGCGTGACATGAGTGCAGGCCTGCAGGGAGCGGAACATCAGTTATTTTTTCTTTCGGAGTATATAGGAAGTATCAAACATATCATATAAGTGCAATCATCTTTGATAATATAAGAGAGCATACAATTCACAGAGCTTGTTTAAGATATTTTGTCACATCAAGTAGTTTAGATAAGAAAAGCCTAACCCAGAATTACAAATAATTGGAGCGAGTGGTAGATTTATTATTCTGATAATTTGGTAGTAACTATACATAAATAATTCATTTGCCAACAGTAAAAAATATGCGATGCATTATTGACACAAAACAATATTTTTTGTATAGGGTCAGAAAGATATTTCAGCATTCAAATGAATAAGGCTGACATAATCTAAGAGTATTATCACTACAGAGCAACAATTTATGAACTCGATGTCAGTCAAAAGTAATAATACATGGAAATCTATCTTGAAGTGCAAAATTTCAATTTAGCAGATCTGACACACCAGACACGAATGTGCTTACCTGCTTTCCCAGGTGGGCCTAGTCAGCTCTCTTTTAGCTGCAATCAAAGATAAGATTTGTTAGGACATTCTTGTGGGCAAAATTTATCATCATGCAAGCAATGGGCCTATCTATTGGCTGCTTGTAGTGCCTAAGGTAAAATCGACCGCGCTGCAAGAGGGTGCACTGGAAGTTTACCTTCGCTGTCAGCAACGCATATCGGATCGTCGTTTGTCGACCCTTTCATGATGTGGTTGCTACCAGTTCTCTAGGAGAAACAAAGTTGCATTAATAGTAATCTGGCAAAACATACGTTGACTGGGAACAGTAAAGTTGAGATAATATAAAAGATCAAATTCAACTCATATATGTGATGATTGAAACTCTGTACAATCAAGTGCGAATCTTGTTATCACTACTCCTCTATTTGCGCACAGATGGTAGTAAACATATTGTTAGTCCATATAAAAAGAAACTCTCTCTTTCACTTTATTCAAAAATAATATACACAAATGAAGGATAGCGTGCTTCTTTGTAGATCCCATCATTTGCAGTTTCGGCTCCTACGAAAGAATTTTAATCACTATCCTATTTTTGTGTCTGCCGTGACACAACGAGTCCTATACTGATGCATTCCGGGGCCTTTCCTTTCTAAGTTCTTGCCATTTTAATTGCAGAGTTATTGATTTCCATCAATGGGGTTGTAGTAGTTGAAGAATTGCATTTTACTGGGTGATGTAATGTGTATACAAAGTAAACATGACACATACTATTACGTCATGACCAACTCCATCATCAAATGCTATACACTGGAGTTTTAGGGCTTTAACAGTAGCATGCTGAATGACCAAAATGATTTGCCAAAGGCTTTAAGTAAAGGTGGAGTTTGGCATAGTGAGAACAACTGTGCCTTTTCACTTTATATCAAAAATCATATACACACAAATACAGGAAAGTATGCTTCTGCGTACTTCCCAGTTTATACTGCTTTAAAGAATGTGGTGTTGCATATACAGTAGCTAGCAGATAATATATTTTAACTAAAAACTAAAACTACAGTTGTCTGCTCTCTGATTATCTCGTTTTATGATTATACCAAAAGGATATGCACAGATGAAGGCAGCTGAACCAGAAACTAATAAAAAAACAACACAATGCAAAATATAACACCACAATGGTACACTGATATCTCAAAAGGCCCTAAGGGTAAACGATATTTTGAGTTTTAGAAAGGGTGAAATGTTGAGATGCAATAAATGTATTCAACTTTATCATAGAAGGTATAGCAATATATAAGAAATGGGCAGTAGCAGATTCACAAAACAACAATCATAAAGATACACCATTTTAAAAGATATAGAAGTATACCTGCCATGTGATCGTGGTGAACCTCAAAGATAAAGAATCGCTAACCAATTAACCTTGCAAGCTCATGATCTGCAATCTCTTTGTCCTCCCGCATAACATGACCATGTGATCCATGTAAAAACAAAGGAGCAGATGAAGATCATGTTTATATTTTTATATCCAACATACAAACAAACAGCCCTCTTACTTGGAACCTAGCTATACCACTAATTCCAAACAAGCCAACCTTTCATGCACAAAGGAACAAGACCACCAGCATTCCATGCACTAAGAAACAAAGGGCATAGAGGTACACTCCACAAAACAAGCAAAGAGAATAATACTCCTGCCTTTACCAGAATCAAGACAAGAAAGAAGGCCATCATTGGCCAGTCCACACACCAGTCATATCGCAATACAACCATGCACCTAACCCTGGAAACGAAGAGGAGTGGAAAGGAGGAGGAGAAAAGGGGTTGACCTGCAGAACCAAATCACACCTCTGTAGCTGCCGTCGTTGGTGATGGCCGCCGCTGCCGTCCGAGGCTAGGGGTCGCTGCTGGACGCGTGCGTGCACCTGTGTACCAAAAGCAGCAGCAACATGAGGGGAGGGGAAGGGCCAAAAACAACAGCAACATGAGGGGAGGGGAGGGGCCAAGAGCACCTTGACCAGCAACAGCAATGCTAGGGTTAGGGTTGGAGCAGGGGGGAAGGGCGGCGTCTCGAGCAGGCCATGGCGTGAGCACACTCAGAGGCCAAGGTCGGACGATGGTGCCGGCGGATCTGCGAGCCCTTGGCCGCCGCCGAACCTGCTCGCTCTCCCTCTTCTCTTCCCTTCCTTTCCGATGACGGGAGGGGGAGGTTGCAGGCGGCGTGGCGTGAGGGAGACGAGGAGAGAGGTCCAACGCTGCGTGGTCTGAGGGGCGTCGGCGATGTGGGCGCGGTGGCGAGGTCTGAGGGAGGGAGAGGGAGAGGAAAGGGCGGGGCGAGCGGGGGCATCCAAACGGGGCAGGGCGGCACAAGGCGGGACGGCGAGGACTGAGGGAGGGAGAGGGAGAGGAGAGGGCGGGGCGATGCGGGCGGGGCGGCGGCGATGCGGGCGGGGCGGCGAGGACTGAGGGAGGAAGAGGGAGAGGAGAGGGCGGGGCGATGCGGGCGGGGCGGCGAGGAGGAGGGAGGGGGCGCGAGTGCAGGCTGGGGAGTGGCTAGGTCATCTCCCACTACTAGGGAAAAGCCTAGCAGCAGCACGGGTTTTGGCCCTCTTAGTAGCGCGGGTACCGGCGCTACTAATAAGGCGCTACAGCTAACGTATAGCAGTAGCGCCTGTTGACACGCGCTACTGCTACAGAAGAATAGTTTTAGCGCTTTTTGGAAAAGGGCGCTACTGATATTATCTGCAGCGCTGTTTAGCAGGAAGCGCTACTGGTAAGTCGGCGCTACTGCTAAATTTCTGCCCCTCGCTACTACTAGTTTTATTATTTTTTTCCTGCATATTTGTTTTTTATTTGTTTTGTATTTGAATAGGCTTTATACAGTAATCTTTAGCATATCATCCACATACAAATATAATCATAGCATATACATACAATTAGTCTCATCAAGTCATGTCATCATCATAATCATCATGCAACACAAAGTGGTCTCTCGTCATCAATCTCAAAAATAGCGATACAAGTCTCGATTACTTGCAAATACATCGTCATCCATCTAAACAATGATATACGCGAGAATAGCTATCACTTTGAGTACATGAGTTCGTATCCCTCTCTCGCATTAGCGTGAACCTAAACTAAGTACTGCGTGTCGCTCGGAAACCGAAAACCGGTACACCTGGGCCTGACACTCCGGCCACTTGTTGTATATATACTCCTGGCGTAGCACTTCTTCGCCATCTATGATCTATGCACCTGCATCGTCACATGAGTCGATGATATG
Organism: Triticum timopheevii; assembly: GCA_963921465.1. NCBI lineage: Eukaryota > Viridiplantae > Streptophyta > Magnoliopsida > Poales > Poaceae > Triticum > Triticum timopheevii. The sequence goes on along the minus strand of OY997264.1, from coordinate 97,123,398 downwards.
CAACATATATAGTTGAGCAACAGAAAGAGACAGACTTGGTAAAAATAGAAACAACATATCATAAGCATAAATAACAAAGTTCATCGTACCCAAAATGACCTAACTAGAGTGATTTTCGCTAGTCGAGGAGGAGGACGGTTTAATTACATCACAAATAAAGTTTCACCGTGCATAACTCAAAGTTTTGTCATAAAAGAAAGTATGGACTAAACGGACACATTGTCATATATCGACAATCACTCCATCATGTCGTGCCATCCATCCATGTCAGGGAGATAGTCATCGAGCTTAGTGAAAGGCTTCATGTCGAGACGATGAGAGGCTATCCATGTTCGGACGTCTTCCCGCGACATTTGTCCTTCTGCATGGAACATCCTTGTTTTTCCTTCTGCATGGAACATCCTTCTTCATGATGATTTGGGCAAGTTCGCGCTGGATGTTATAGAACTCAGCTCGAAGTCGATGATCCTCGATATCTCCTATGTCCTTTGCCCATTGCAGAATATGGGCATCGCCAGATCTAGGTGCCATGTGAAGGTTCTGGTGATCCCGTCTGTACTCCAGCATGTGGTGTAGGACATAGAATCCATCATTAAGAGAATCGTTTGGTTGCTGGATGCAGCAGAAGTCGGTCTTATGGCTGAAGGCGACCCTGCCGCCCCTTCTCTTCTTGTCCCTAACCTCTCCACCCCTTGCTTGGTAGTAAAACATAGCACGGTCGAGAACATCTTTGATGTGGGTGTAATCCTTTTTGTGAATGTTCTTCGACGAGTCCAAGTAAAGAGCGTGGGAGAATCGGGGATAGAGGATGATGAGGACGGCGCGCCCGCCGCTGCGCAAAATAAGTACACCTCAAATTAATTAGCCTCCACCGTGCAAATGAATTATTGAAATCGAAGGAAGGATAGCAGCGCGGATGACTTACACGGGATGATAAGGCACGAGAATCGCCTCCTTGTCCTTATTGGCGAGCATGAAACTGACGATGTAATCCCTCGCGTATTCACGATGCTGTGCACAGACTCCCAAGAAGCCCTCATGCATGTAGTACGGGTCAGCGACACAGATAAAATGTATCTGGTCAACCCCAATGATGTAGTTCATGTGCAAGGCATAAAGGCGGACAAACGTAAAATCCAGCTTCTTCACGTGAAACATGTCGAATATGTAATCGAATCGGAGGAAGAACTTATCCGCGGGGAAGCCGTCGACGTACGACATTTGCCGCGGAACGTTAACCACGTAGAGTGGGTATCCTGGATCTTTCGAGGCGATGAGGCCTTTCTCTACCCGCAACACATCGTCATGAAGTCTCCTTAGATCGCCGAATCTGGCCCGTAGCGCTGTTTCAGGTAGGATTGGTCGACCGGGGATATGCACAAGTCATGCCGAAATTCACGGGAAATTTCGGCATGACCTTTGCTAAAAAGTGGACAAATCGAGAACCTGAAATTTGCCGGAACAGAAATGAATCAACATTCCTGCAAAACATAGGCCACTCAGCATCATTCCCTGGAAACAACAAAGCCACTTGGGCACAATCGAACAACTTCAATGAAAAGATATAACATAACCACTTCAATGAAAAATAAAATTTGCCTAAATTCTTTTCCTTGAAAAATAGTGGTCTTTTCAAATATCAAAAACCTTTGCAAAATGACCTCACTAAACACAGAACCCAATTAAATTGCAAAGGAACTCCATTTCTCTAACCCTTCTGACCTAATAAAATTTTCCTCTAACCTAGCCAATCTACTTAACCTAGCTTGTTAATCCAACGAACCTAATTAACCTACCTATTTAACCTTGTTAGTTAATCTAGTTTACCTAGATAATTAACCCTAATTAAACTAGTTAACGCAGCTAGTTCTCTGTCAAAGCCTAAAATAAATTTTTGCACTATTTAACCTAGATAATTAACCTAATTAAACTAGTTAATTAACCTGACTAGTTCTCTGTCAAAGCCCTAACTAAGTTTTTGCACTAACCTAGATAATTAACCTAATTAAACTAGTTAACCTAACTACTTCTCTGTCAAAGCCCTAACTAAATTTTTGCCCTAACCTGGATAATTAACCTAATTAAACTGGCTAACCTATGCATGAGAGAGAGAGGAGGGGTGGGGGCTTACAGATGATGGCTCCGGTGGTGGCGACGGAGGCAGTGGTGGCGAGGGAGGCAGGGGCGTCTCCGGTGACGGCGAGGAAGGCAGGGGCGTCTCCGGTGACGGTGAGGAAGACAGTTGTGGCGAGGAAGGATCCGGTGGCGTCGACGGTGGCTCCGGTGGCGTTGACGAGGCCGCGCGGCTCCGTGGCGTTGGGGGCGGCTCCGGTGTCGTCGACGGCGCACGGCTCTGGTGGCGTCGACGTCGGCGGCGAAGTGGGGCGACGGTGAATCGGGGAGATGGCAGCGCGCGGGGTGGGTTGAGGGATTTGGGGGAGAAGTGGTGGCCGGGGGGAAACGGTTTTTTGGTTAAGTCAAACTTAGCGGTAGCGCGTTTTGCAAAACGCGCTATAGCTAAGATAGCTATAGCGGTTTTTGCAAAACGCGCTGCTGCTATAGCTATGTAAATTTCTTCCTTTTTAAATTTCCTTTTCTGTTTCTATAGCGGGGGTCTAGGACATGCACTGCAGCTACGTTAGCTATAGCGCCTCTTACAAACAAACACTGCTGCTATGCCTTCCTCCGTTTTTTCGCTTTTTCGTTTATTTTGCTTTACATTTTATTTTTTCCTTTCTCCTTTTTTTATTTCTTTCATTTTCATTTACTTTTCTATTTATTTTTCATCTTATTTTATTTTCGTTAGTAGTAACGCTCTTCTTGGGAAACGCGCTGCTAAGTATGCTCTAGCGGTAGCGCGTTTCTTAGAAGACCACTACTGCTATGCGTAGCCTATCATTCTGCCAATGGGAATATTAGTAGTAGCGGTTTTGCAGCTACACGCGCTACTGCTAAGGTTGTATCTGTAGCGCGGTTTTTCTTCAATCACTACTGCTATATAGCACTAGCGCGCTTTTTTGACCCGCACTGTTGCTAAATTTTTGTGTATAAGGTTTTCCCTAGTAGTGTCCACGCGGGGCGTCTCCTTTTATACACCCCTAGGCGAAATGACGAAAATGCCCCCGGCGGGGCAGTATAATTACGCGCGGTGGTACGGGCGAGGTGAAACTGTTCATTGCAACAATAACTTTTTTTATCCGACGGACGAGGTCGTTCCAGGGGTCGATCCGACGGTCCAGATCGCATCAAACAACCAGATCCAACGGCCAGGAAGCCGAAATCGCTGAGGAAGCGGGAGGATGACCTGCATTCTTATTTCTCGATTTGAAACATAATCCACTTGGTTTCGTGTTCTTGCATTTTCTATATTTCCTTTTCCAAACAAGCCACCATAAAAGAGGCCTCACACACCATGAACTACAAGCCAATAGCAAACGCGTACGCATGCAGCTGTCCCGCCTGGACCAGCACACCTTCCTCTCCCTCCTCAAAGCCGCCGCGGCCTCCCCCTCCTCCCGCCGCCTCCCCAGCCTCCACGCCGTCTACATCAAGCTCGGGTTCCTCGCCCACACGCGCGTCACCAATGGCTTCATCCAGGGGTACTGCGCCACGAGGCGGGTCACCGACGCGCGCAGGGTGTTCGACGAAATGCCGCGCCAGGACACGGTCTCCTTCAACTCCATGATCCACGGCTACGCGGTGTCCGGCGACGTCGCGTCGGCGTGCCGGCTCTTTGAGCAGGTCCCGGCGCCGACGCCCGTCACGTGGACGTCGATGGTCGCCGGGCTTTGCCGCGCCGGGGATGTCGGGTCGGCGAGGCGCGTCTTCGAGAAGATGCCGGAGAGGGACCTGGTTTCGTGGAACGCCATGATCTCCGGGCACGTCGGGAACAGGCAGCCCGTCGAGGCTCTCTGTCTCTTTGGGCGGATGATGGAGGAAGGGTTCGCGCCCAACCGTGGGACGGTTGTCAGCGCGCTGTCAGCCTGCGCGAGCGCCGGTGCGTTGGAGACGGGGAAGTGGGTCCATGTGTTCATAGAGAAGAACAGGCTCCGGTGGGACGAGTTCCTGGGGACGGCGCTTGTTGACATGTATGCCAAGTGTGGCGCTGTGGAGCTTGCGCTGGAGGTGTTTGCCGGCCTGAGGGCGAGGAACACGTGTACCTGGAATGCCATGATCAATGGCTTGGCCATGAATGGCTACTCAGCAATGGCGTTGGACATGTTTCGCCAGATGGAGCTTGACGGAAGAGTGGTGCCGGATGAAGTGACCTTTGTAGGAGTCCTCTTGGCATGCAGCCATGGTGGATCTGTGGATGCAGGTAGGGAGCATTTCAACATGATCTCCAATAGGTATGGCATAAGGTTAATCCTTGAGCATTATGCGTGCATGGTTGATCTCCTTGCCCGGTCTGGTCATCTACAGGAAGCTCACAGGCTCATTACAGAAATGCCAATGAAGCCAGATGTTGTCATCTGGAGGGCATTGCTTGGTGGATGCCGGCTCCACAAGAATGTCAAGATGGCCGAAATTGTCATAACTGAAATGGAAGCAACCTGCAGTGGCGACCATGTGCTCTTGTCCAATCTCTATGCTGCAGTAGGGAGATGGAATGGCGTTGAAGATGTTCGGAGGACCATGAGAAGCAAGGGGATCGAGAAGATTCCTGGCTGCAGCTCGGTTGAGATGGATGGTTCCATCCATGAATTCATTTCAGGTGACAAGTCACATCCATCATATGATGACATTCATGCAAAACTGATTGAGATTGGTGGAAGGATGCAACAGCAAGGTCATGTCACAGAGACCACTGAGGTGTTCTATGACATTGAAGATGAAGAGAAAGAGCAGGCGCTTGGACATCACAGTGAGAAGCTTGCAATAGCGTTTGGGCTCATTGGAGGACCTCCAGATGCTACAATCAGAATTGTCAAAAATCTCCGCTTTTGCATGGATTGCCACAAGTTTGCTAAGCTAGTGTCCAAGATCTATCAACGGGAAATTGTGATTCGTGATAGAGCCAGGTTCCATCATTTTAGAGGGGGAACTTGTTCTTGCAATGATTTTTGGTAGAAGAGAATCAGTTAAACTCTGGCACAGTGGCAGTGGTATACAGTATGTCTTTCTCAGTGTGAGTTTCTGCTTGCTACTTCCTGTTTACTCTTTAGTAAGATATGATGATGCACAGTTGTGTGAGTCAACGTGTGTAGTCTGGGGATAAGTTCAAAATTCTTGATAATGGACCTGAATAAGTTGAGAAACATCATGAACTCCAAACGAACTAATGAAATCGTTCAATTGTTCATTTGCACACATGTGAAAAAATATTGATGAGGACAAGGAACTATTTTCAACACTATTTTTCTTGAATTTACTATTGTTGCGGGTCTCTTGAAACTTTAGAAGTTCTTGTTTTTCAGTTTAAATTTGATAAAAATAAATAAAGAATACTTAGGTTATACAACTCACGCGTAGCATTATGTAAAGTAGCAGTAGGAGAGGACCCTATTGATAAATATATACTAGAAAAAGTGGTATATGGTAAATATGTACAACACAACTCAACTTGACATTTCTTTAAAAAAAAAAGTCAACTTGACTGAATATCTTGATGAAACTGCCGAAGGGGTTAAGAAAGGCTAGAAATACCAGACTATTCTCTTTTGGATGTGTTAATACCTCTTATTAGCAACATTGCACAAAAATCTGCAGAAGTATCAGTAGTGGAACTTTGCACATCATAATTGTCAATGTAGTCCTTGTAACTGCGTTATGTCCTTGAAAACCTCTGAAAATATAACAAGCAAGGCACCCCCCATAACAAATGAGAGGGTTAATTTTCCTCCTGGGACTATTGGGGATATAGGAGCTTCCAAGTCATTTGAGTATCTCTCTGACCAAGACATAGCTGCAGGGAAAACTCCAAAGAGTACTAGAACTGAAAAGAATACATGCAAGGGTCAGTTCATTCCTTCAAGTAACAAATCTAATATTTCCACAATCAGTAAAGCATATGAATATTCTGCAGTTCCTATTCATAAAAGGTTACTGCAGTAGATGATAGCAATCCATATGAATGTTCTGCATTTCTGTATCCATATATTATTTTGTGGCTGCAGCCTGCAAGGAGTCCCAAATTTCTCCTTTGGATTAGAGATACTGTAAAAGCATCCTTACCTCCATAAGTTCCTGCAAAGTCCAATGCCTTGAAAAATATCTCTGGATCAAGCAGTGACAGAACAAGTGGAGGGAACAAAGTTACAAGGTATGTCAGAGGTTTGTTCTGTCCACTTGGTAGTTTGAGCACTGCAAAGTTTTATAGAAGAGGCAAAAAAGAGAAGGATAGTTAGTGAATTAATAACAGTAAGCTGCAGTCCCAGAAATTTTACTACTGTTTTGCTACCTTCATGTCTATCTCACATAAAATTGGCGAGGTTCTACTCTATACCTCTTCCTAGCTTAAAAATATGATTGCTATGGAGTCTGGACTAAAGAAGATACTTACAGTCTGCGATGAAGTCTGAGAGTCCTAGAACAAATCCGATGTATGATGTGCCTATTGCCAGAAATGAGAATGCCTCAACTATAGGCTGCAAACAACAAGGTGTTTCGAATCAATACCAATTTATAGCACATCACAAGAACATCTTAAAAACTACTTACCCCCACTGTACCATTGCTTGACCTAAGTTGTTGTAACGGATCAGTAATAGTCCCACTTTCTGCAAACCCCGGGATTGTCCCCAGGATGACAGCATCCCATACAAGAAACAGAGCAAGGGGTATGGCAGTACCTAATACAATGGCCTTCCTGCAAGATTCGGTAAGATTGTCATATGCCTCTGGAAGTCTTTAATCCAGGATAAACATAAAATCATGATATGCCTGTCCCTTTTTAGCGAGAAATCTTGCTTGTTCTTCAAGATCATTTTGTTGTAAGTCCTAAAACACTGTCTATATCCTTTTGATGCCACAAGTCACAACTCCTGTACTTATGCAGGTAGTGTACAGATTTATCTTCACAACCTTACCTTACTTTTGACAGGTCTCCCTCCAAATTTGTACACAGGACAGGAACTACATTCTGTTCAGGAAAATACTCAGTCAAATACCAAGAAGATTAATTTTTCGAAGTGAATATAGTAAGCAAGAATACCTGATATACGAATGAAAGAGCAATTATTGGTATACTTTGGGGAGCAGCAGCAAAATTCGTTTCAAGAAGAGAACTCCACTGTATGTTTCCACTTGCCACCACCTGGGAAGGTCACACCCATTTGTTCAGCGTCTATACTCTGTTGTAGGATGTTCCTTACGTGAAAGAAATTTCCTAGTGGTTTGCTCATGTTATCTTTGTTACCAGACATAATTTTTCTGTACTCTAACTATTACTGGATACTAAAAGAATGGCAATATTTCCTGTCAAATAGAACCTGTTTATCTATAAGCATTGAGGATATGGATCTACACACTTATGCTCATGTAGCTTACTGTACGTGCACACTTGGACTGTCTTATTTTTTTTATCTCACTGACAGAGTATTTTGCAACCAAAATTGTTAGGCTCGTAAGTTATTTTCAGGAAATGTAGTCATTTTTATTCTCTTTGTCGACTGCTAAAAGCCTAGGGTCATGAAGGTTTCAAATATTTATGATGGGTTAATGTAGAACTCCACTTACCACAAGAGTTGTGAAGGATGCTATGATACTGAACACCAAGAAGCCATTCACGGCACCAATGACTCGCTGACTGCAGCCATCAAGAAGGTTAGTTTTACTGCTTATAATCTCTGACAGAGGTATTCAATAATATTGTGACGTTACGGATTACCATGTTATATAATGAATTTCCTAAGTAATTAGGGACATTAGGACAGAAATTCCTGTATAACAAATATCTGTAAGTAGTATCCTTAATACTATATCTGTTATATGATAAATTTCCATAGTTAAAAAAGGCGTGCCTAAGCGAGCGCTTAAGTGCGCCTAGGCTCTAGGCGATAGCAAAACGCCTAGCGCATAACTACGCATAAGCATGCGCTTTGATCAGAAAAGCGCAAGGCGGTGGCAAAATGCACAATTAACGCCTAATGCCTTTTTGAACTATGTAAATTTCTATGTCAAATTTCTATAATATCTGTTACTCCCTCCGATCCAAAACAAGTGTCAACCTTAGTTCGAAACTGCGACACTTATTATGGATCGGAGGGAGTATATGAATAACTATCCTCGCATGTGCATTTGTTTTGAAAATCAAGAATGAAGTTAACCCTTAATGGCGACAAAGTAAATAGTAGCCTTGAAGCTACACCTATGTAGTCAGGAGCTCCCATAACATGATTTGAAAATATCTTGTTTGGTGAACTCTGAAGTTAAGTAGCATGGAACTAAAAAAGAGAGACACTAATCCAATAACATGTTTCAGTTACCTTCCGAAGTAGCATAAACCCCCAAAAGCCAGTGAAAATAGGGTGGCACTCTCCCATCTGTAAACATACTGATGTCATCAATGGTTGAAGAAAAGAAATTACTGAACACCGAATCAAATGCATGATGACGACTAATGGTGCTTAGTAACTCCTATGTAGAACCTACATGCAGGGAATATTTATGTGGATTACAGAAGTACCAACTAGTATAAATTCCATAGCAGTTGTTTATCACATAATGCAAGCTCCTGATATTTTGTTTTTCTGGGGTTACAACACAAAGGTAAAGCATATAATAGACACTACATCTCTGTACACTAGTAAGATGAATACATCATCTTTACAACAAAAGCTGGGAAAATAAATGTATTGGCTAATAAAATGAAGATCATGGAAAGAGGTCATACAATGGAATGCCCAATGAGTTTGTTAAGATCTCTGAAGAGCGTGCCACATACGCAACAAGAAGTGCATAATGTATAAACAAATATGAAAAGCTGCAGGCACATAGAAATTATGGTCAGAATTTCTCCAGTTCAAATAGGAACTTAACTGAGTGTATTACATAGTGATATGAATCCCATTATGATGTTCATATCAATGTATATTATGATTTGGAGTTCTTATATACATTTATCATACCAGGCTGTTCTTACTCCAACTGTCCCTAGAGTACGCTTAGCCATCGAAACCTGTAAAAAGAGGGCCTTCAGAGAGTATGCTTGCTACTTTCAACCACGCAAGATGCAAAATATACAAGGAATGAAATACATCCCACCCATTATTGAGCCCTTTCTGATATTTGGAGCGTGTATCATTCTCTATCTTTTGCCAGTCTTAATACATTCTCTATCTTGTGTTCAGGTGAAATATATCCTAGCACTAGGTGATATTGGATCAACCTCCTATCATATGCCACCCTTTAGCACATAATTGTAGATTCATTGTAATTGCCTCTAATAGTAAGTTTGATCAAGAAATCAGCAATGGAGTGACGCGTTAACTACCAGGGAGACACCTCCAGATCCTAGCTCACACATTGTATTGACATTTACTTCAGCAACTAACAGCCCTGTTACAACCTGGAGAAAGCGATGGCAAACAAAAACTGTAAGTGCAGACAAGTAAGTGAATTCGACAAAATATTGGGTGAAACTATCAAACCCTCCCGTATCAAGGTGACACACACAACAAGCAAATATTCTTTACGACGAGAATTTATCCAGGAACGCGCAATGCAAAAGGGTTTACCTTTGAGAGGCTTCTCTGACTGCATGTCACCTCTAACACGTCAGGTTTGATAGTTTACCCAGTCAATGACATTCTATTACCATATATGCCCAGCAAAAAATGCATGTGACTGCTGAGGCCAAGAATCCAGCTTCCTGTGTGACGGCAGGGATCGCAAGGATACCTGCCCCGACCTATGGCACCAACGTTGGTGAAAATGAAGGTTAGTTATGTAAACATAATAATCCTTTTCTTACTCCGAGCTATTCCTGAAATACATGTTTACTCCGTAGGGTTGTCTCAAATAGTTTCTAACATGTACTCCCTCCGTTCGGAATTACTTGTCTCGGAAATGGATGTATCTAGATGTATTTTAGTTCTAGATACATCCATTTCCGAGACAAGTAATTCCGAACGGAGGGAGTATGAAACAAGGCCACTATGGTCTGAGTTTGTCTCAAAGCTGCTGAAGCTTCAAGGTGCGTAGCATTATTCCTCGTGAATTTTCTGGTTTGCAACTTTAGATTCATGAGGCAGGTTGTTATCTCAATGTTTTATCTGATATAATCTGCACATGGTCTTTTCTCATTTCATTGATCATCGACAGGCGCATTGCATTTTAACATAGCCTTACCTGCAGCCTAGCAAGCGATCTGACATCAAAATTTCAGGTCTTACATTACATGAAGGGCAGTAAGAAGGAAGGAATGTTACCGTTGTGCCGGCCACTAGGAAGATGGAACCGGTGATACTCCCTGGCACATCCAAGCGAAAAACAGGGACAATCCCATCAGGTGCGCCCCAAAGGCAAAAAACGCGCAAGAAAGCTCGGCAAAGCAACAGACTGCATGATCCGAGCATGGTCACCTGGCTCGTGCTTCATGGTTGCCTTGTTGACATTGGAGAAGAGGCGCTCCAGCTGCGGCGGCGAGCTACCCGGCGATCGCCCCTCGGCAGACTGGGAACAGCGGCATCGCTGCAGCCTCCTCCTCCTGGCCTCCCCTGTCCTGCTAACCGCCAGTGTTCTTGCGGAGAAAGATCGTGAGACGGATGATGCCGGCCGTGAGCCCAGCAGAGGGCAGCACTGGAGAGCGGCTGCTGCCATTGCTGCCGTTTCCACTGCTGCTTCTTCCTCTCAGTAGAGGTAGGCTTGGAGCTTTCGCTTTTTCTTTTCTTTTTCTTTTTCTGTTATCTTCCGGCTGTTATTGTTGGGGGTTTGTGTGGCCCAGGTGTCCAGGCTGAAAAGTTCTGGTGCTGTGGCGCAATGGCAGTCCAAGAGCTGTGTGAGTGTTTGTGGATCAGCTCTGTGTGGAAGAGGAAGCAGAACTGTCACTTGCCCAAACTTTTTGTTGATGCATGTGCGTATGCTTAATGAAAGATCCATGATCTGTTGATGGTTTGCAAACTTGCAGTTGCTTTGCTTGTACGTTTGATTACTTTTTAATAAAACAGAAGCTTTATTAGCCAACATCGATCTGCACCAATTATAGATGCACACTAGCGCCGTCGAGCTGTAAAAAAAAGAACCACATTATAAATCTGACGTCGGATTTCAAGCATGGAAAAGAAAATCGAACGTTTTTTGTGACAAATTACATGTCGCGGGTGTGACAATTCCCTTCAGCTAGCATGGCAAATCCTGACATGTTCGGTTTTTTGCCAGGATTTGCCGTGCTTGCTGAACTTAATTGTCATGCTCGCGACACGTAATTTGCCCATAAAACGTTCGATTTATCATGCTTAAAAATCTGACGTCAATTTTTTTAGCATTTCGAAAAAAAATGCACCAACAATTTTTTTAATAAAGGAAATTGCATAAATACACAACTTTTAGGGCGGAGTTAACACAAAACCACAACTCTAGGGAATTTTAACAGAAAACCACGACTCCAGGACTAATTGGTAACAAAAAGCACAACTCTCAACGACCACCAAAGTAACCCTCACGGAAGTGTGATGACGATGACACTGGATTGCAACCTCGACGATGCTCTTCCCCTCGACCGTGTGTGTGTGTGTGTTCTAGTGTGGGTTGTCAGGTCGCCCTGTGTGCCTTATTTTTACCGGCGTGTAGTGACGGTTTTCGCCTGATTTTTCGTTAATTAACTGGGCAACTCTCTTCGACCTTTTTTAATGAATCGGGCCCTAAGAGACCAAGTTAAAAAAAGGCACAATTCTAGGGTTTTTCTAACAATAAAGTAAAAAAATGATGTCAAAATGCCAAAGAGAAACGACCAATTACCAAAAGCATGAAAAAAATATCATGGCCTGCAGATGCATGTTACTACGCAAGAAGAAGTCTCCCAGAAATCTTCAAGTCAGTGAGCCACCTCCAATATTCTCGAAACAAGAAGCAAAGCCATCTCCAATGTCGGTTTGCTTGGCTTTTGGGATTCGGTCATAGGACGGGATGAAATGGTGGCAACGGCGACACTGGAGGGTGTTATTGTCCCCCTTTTGGAGGTGTTACCATGGACTTTCTCCGTGCCCCTATTCGAGCACCGGGGAAATCCTAGGTTCGGTTCACCAAATCGGACGACAACAGCGGCACGACGTCGTCCCCTTCATGAAGGCGTTGTATTGATTGCTCGCGGCGGGGCCGAATTTTACTTTGGAGATTTGGATCTCGTGTTTGGTTATGGGTTGCTTCTCAGGGCGTGGGCATCCAGGGCGCAATGTATGACATCGTCAATGCTTCCTCCATGGCTTCTCCCTCCGGCCCGGCTTGGTCCTGCAACCCACTTGCCGACTCCTCTAGGCGCTTAAGATGTGGGGGGGAGGGGGGGGTATGTTGATCCAGTCAGTCTTAGAGTCACTGTGGCTTGAAGCAGGTGCCTCACATTGGTCATGACATGGTCTAGCCGTCTAGGTGCCATGTGTTCCTCTATGTTACTTGTTCTCTCTTACCTATAAATGAAATGATATACAATCTTTGTGAAAAAAAGTCAGTTCGCTGACCACGCCACAAAACTAGTAGGCCCAGCCCTAAGACGGCTTCTTTCGGAAGCCCCTGACCAAAGCCAGGCGCCTTGATCTAACGAGTGAGGCCTACCTTATTGGGGTTTTTTTTTTGCAGAAGAGGGGCCTAGCTCATTAGACCTACTCCTGAAAAAGCCTGTTAGATCCGGGTTTTCACCCTTGTTTCAAGATGGGAAGAATACCTATCGACGCCTCAAGGAAAGCTACAGTGCTTGCAAACATCATTGTTGGTGCATAATGCTGAACTATCAGAGGTGTACACATTTCGAGCGTGGACAAACCATATCGACCAAAGATTGCCTAGGGTCCTCTAAGGGGCCGCATGTACTCGTGTTAAGGTAGGCGCCTGGAGGAGATAAGTATGGGCATATTAACTTCAGGATCATATCATAACTAGAGGATGTTTACATAGTTTGGCTGGAGATAGGACCGTGTTGAAAATTGACGACTACTCCCTCCGTTCCTAAATATTTGTCTGTTCGCACACGAACACGTCACCGTGTACCTCCAACGCCGAGGATGATGCACCGCAGCTCACGTTGAAGGAGACCCACCGGAAACGCGGTACGCAAGACAATCCGACAGGCGCTTTTGAAGACCCGAAACCCCGCACACCCGGGAGGGACCCCGTCAGGGCGCGCGGCGGCTATGGGCTGCCCTAGGTCGACCTGATCGCCCCTAGGGCCTCGAGGTTCGCCGCCCTACAATGAAGAAGAACGAACGAAGAACGAGGAAGAAGAAGAACAAGGGAGAAGGTAAAAGTAAAGGTAAAAGATGTAGATAGATTTGTTCGATTGTGTGTTGTTGTTCAATCGGCCGTCACCTCTTGTCTATATAAGAGGCGGGTGGACTTCCCGTACAAGAAAAGGACTTGCCTAGCCGTTCAAATCATTAAAACCAAATAAAACACGGACTATTCACGACCCCCGGCCTGGATGTCCGGCTCAAGGCCCGGATGATCCGGCCTAGCCCATTTTTTGATGGCAGCTCACTGTTTTGGCTCTAGAATCCTCATACGACCACGGATTTGGACGTTTTTTATATCCAAATCAACCACCTCGACGAGACGCACAACTTTTATGTTGAACACTTTTTCATCCGAGGCCATTTTGAGGGTGTTTCGGGCCGTTTTCTAAAGTCTGCAGCGGAAAAACGTGTCCGGACATCCGGACAATTGCCCGGATTGTCCGGCCTTTACCCGGATCATCCGGGAGTTGATCCAGATCATCCGGCTTCAACTTTTAGCTTTTGTTGTTTTGATCAATTTTTCGGCCCTCGGCCGGATGATCTGGACCCCGGTCCGGATGATCCGGCCATACAGTGTTGCAACGCACAGTTTTGGCTATAACTTTTGCATACGAACTCGGATGGGGACGATTCTTATATCAAAATCGTCCGTTTCGACGAGACGAAGAACTTTGCAGTTGTAACTTTTTCCATCAGAAGCCATCTTGGGGGCGTAATCAGCCGAATACTGTTCTGAACACAAAATCAATAATTCGAATACAACTTCGGCCTTAGAGATGAGATCGGATGGCTATGGCCCAAATATCAAAATTTTTCCTTTTGACGATATGGAACTTTCTCGCTTTGATCATTTTTCCATTTGAGACCTTCTTAATTACGTTTTTGACCATGCCAAAATCTGGTGTCAACACATGCCCCCCTGTTTTTCGGTAAAACTTGTGAGCCGAAAAATAACTTGCACGAAGTTTGTTCTAAGCACGATGTCAACACTCCATCGGCCGTTTTGTACGTGCTTTGGACGATAAGTATATATCGGCCATTTAGATTAGCGACAAAAATGAAGCTAATCGAACATATAATGATTTGGTAATACCCTTTCATGATGTAAGAAATTATATTGCATCCATGGGTCAAAATAAGTCCACGGAGGGTAATCAGTCATACCTGAGGATGAATTCCATGGCATATGCATTAATGACATAGTTGAAGAATACGGATGTTGTTTGAACCGAAGATTCTGATGTGCAAACCCTCGACTTGGTTGTTCGAAGCTTGCACTCTTCTCTTTCTTCACCTTTGTCGCACTTATTGCAACGGAATCTTGCATATTATTCTTGTTTTTAGTACTTCCTTTGGGAACCCATGCCATGTTCATCTTTTCAAGTTCTTGTGCACTAAGCTTTTGTACTTTCTTCTTTTGCCAATATGGTAAGCCAAGTGGGCACCCCGGCTGCGATTTTCTTTGAAGTAATGGCAATTCTTGTTTTATCTTGGGCACTCTCAACTTCCTCCCTTCAGATTTGGCACTTGATTGACTCTCAACAATTGATTGCTTCATCTCATTGCCTTTAGTAGCCAATGTCAACATTTTAGTTGGCTCTTTTTCTTTTGAGATCAAATCTGAAGTAGCACTCTTACGACCATCTCTTTTAACGCGGTAAACTTGCTTGACCACCTCCTTTCTATTCCTTGAGCACTGGACCGATTCCTTATGATCGAAACGGTCTTTAGCATGTGATTGTTCAAATGCTGATCTTCTCGGAGCTGCATAATATTGGTTAGATGGTCTAAAATAAGATGGAGAGTGTGCCCTCATATCATACCTGTCCCATGATGGATATGGATCTATATGAGCATAGGGAGGCATCCACGACATTGGCATTGGCGGCCCAAAATAAGGATATGAATATGTTGCATTAAAATTCGCACTTTGCCAATACCGATACTCATATTTGCGCCCTGGGGGTGATCTTGGTTTCTTTGCATGATTTGGCCGATAAGTATTCTTCTCTTCACTCTTCTTTTGATATTTATCCAATAGTTCAGCAAAGGTGATTTTTGATCTCTTACACTTGCGCTTATTTCGGCCTTTGTTTCCTTTGGTTGTGCTTGCACCAATCATTGGATTTGCTTGTTCCCCCCCAGTCCTTGGCGTCTCCATTGTAGCTTCGATGGAATTCTCGCCCTCAAAATTATGTTCATTATGCTCTTCAACAACTTTTTTACTTGAAAGCTTGACCCCATCACCTGCAGTTTTTACCTCCTCTTTAAATGGATCGGCTTGAAGCAGCCGATGCAAAAACTTTCTGCCATCGAGACTAATCGGAATAGACTGGTCATCTCTTGGTGTCTCAACAAATTTCAATCGTCCTTCATCAATGGCCGATTTAACTATTTGACGAAACATATTGCAATCCTCAAAATTATGTTTGAACGAATGATGCAACCTACAATACATTCGTCCATGAATTGATGGCTTGACATGGTGATCAAGAATTCTTATGTAATTATTTTTCAGCAATAAATCAAATATTTGGTCACACATGCTTGAATTGAAGGTAAACTTCTTGCTTTCTAGCCGATCTTGCTGTGTGAACGGCTTTGAAGATAAGCAAACGAATGGTTCAGATTTGGAATCTTCCCATTCGGCTATACATTGTGTTTTCCACTCTATCTCCGGTGTCTTTGGATAAGATATTATATTAGCATCGGATTTCTCAAAAGAAATTAACCTTGGCTTTAAACTTCTGATACGAAAATATTCAGAACACACATGTCTTAATTGAGACAAAGTGCAATCCAAGTAAGAAATAAGCAAAGCTACCCAACTAGATATGAACTTTAGATAAAGCAACGGGGAAAGCTTTGGCCACAACAATAAGTCATTATCGGTCTTTATAAATGGTGCAATGGGTTGACCGATATAGTCTATAACAATTTTGTTGCTAACAAGTAAATTACCCTTCTTCATTGGTCTTTCAAAATTACTTATGATAATTTTTCTTATAGAAGCATCGACAATAAAGTTGCGACCAAATCGGAAGATAGGCAAGTCACTTGCTAGACATACCTCTTCAATTACGTTGGGAGAGCATGATGGTTGTATCACTTGAATAATACTTTGTTCCACTTTTGAATGACTCTTCAATGCCTTGGCATCCTCTTTTTCTTTGATAGATTCGATACACATACTATTTGATTCGGCTTTTTTAATAACCGAATTAACTTTGTTATCCGAATCACCACTCTTTCTTTCTTTGATTCGCAAGGTTGCTTGTTCTTGTCTAAATTCAGCAAACATTGCAGCTAGTCTATCTTTAAGCTTTTTTCGATCAATTTCAGCCCAATCTTCATCGGATTGCCCCCCAATACTTTGAGACGCTTTCGGCAATGGTGTGTTGCCAAAATTCTGTAATTGTGCAGGGGCAACATGATATGCTACGTTACTAGGTAAAGACACATGCGCTCTGGTAGAATTCTCACTTATTCGGCCATGAGCATGAAGGTGCGGAGCCGAATCACGAATATCTACAATTGCGTATGGTGCCGAAAAATTCGTAGCATGAGGTGTAGCATATGATGTTTGAGGGTAATTGGCCGAATAACTAGTAGTAGCATGGCCAATTCCCCTATCCACCGGCACGTTTGGATTAACATACTGCAAGTTATTTGCCGATGAATAAAAAGTTGAAACACTTTGTTGCATACTATTGGAAGTTCCTACATGGGGTGTCTCAACATGATTAACCAAACTCATCATGTTGTTCATCGGCATATAGATTTGTGGGGTTGCCGATGCACGGGAGTTGGGATACATATGTTGCATGTTGCTAAAATTATATGAAGTTGAAGCATGAAGATTATTCTGAATCGGCTGTTGCACATAATTAGATGCATGATTGATAAAACTAGGGCTAGCCAATACAATATGCTCATTAGACGATCTAGCAACAACATATGCATTATTTGCATCTACATAAGTGAATTGGGTATTCATGTTACCTTTGTAGATTGCAAACCCTAGATGACGATCTCTTCGTAGCAAGAACGGGCCGGAGACCGTTCAAAGCTTCGTCCCCAGCGGAGTCGCCAAAAAGTGTGTTCGCACACGAACACGTCACCGTGTACCTCCAACGCCGAGGGTGATGCACCGCAACTCACATCGAAGGAGACCCACCGGAAGCGCGGTACGCAAGATAATCCGGCAGGCGCTTTTGAAGACCCGAAACCCCGTGCACCCGGGAGGGACCCCGTCAGGGCGCGCGGCGGCTATGGGCTGCCCTAGGTCGACCTGATCGCCCCTAGGGCCTCGAGGTTCACCGCCCTGCAATGAAGAAGAACGAACGAAGAAAGAGGAAGAAGAAGAACAAGGGAGAAGGTAAAAGTAAAGGTAAAAGATGTAGATAGATTTGTTCGATTGTGTGTTGTTGTTCAATCGGCCGTCACCTCTTGTCTATATAAGAGGCGGGTGGACTTCCCGTACAAGAAAAGGACTTGCCTAGCCGTCCAAATCATCAAAACCTAATAAAACACGGACTATTCACGACCCCCGGCCCGGATGTCCGGCTCAAGGCCCGGATGATCTGGCCTAGCCCATTTTTTGACGGCAGCTCACTGTTTTGGCTCTAGAATCCTCATACGACCACGGATTTGGACGTTTTTTACATCCAAATCAACCTTCTCGACGAGACGCACAACTTTCATGTTGAACACTTTTTCATCCGAAGCCATTTTGAGGGTGTTTCGGGCCGTTTTCTAAAGTCTGCAGCGGAAAAACGTGTCCGGACATCCGGACAATTGCCTGGTTTGTTCAGCCTTTACCCGGATCATCCGGGAGTTGATCCAGATCATCCGACTTCAACTTTTAGCTTCTGTTGTTTTGATCAATTTTTCGGCCCTCGGCCGGATGATCTGGACCCCGGTCCGGATGATCCGGCCATACAGTGCTGCAACACACAGTTTTGGCTATAACTTTTGCGTACAAACTCGGATGGGGACGATTCTTATATCAAAATCGTCCGTTTCGACGAGACGAAGAACTTTGCAGTTGTAACTTTTTCCATCAAAGGCCATCTTGGGGGTGTAATCAGCCGAATACTGTTCTGAACACAAAATCAATACTTCGAATACAACTTCGGCCTTAGAGATGAGATCGGATGGCTATGGCCCAAATATCAAAATTTCTCCTTTTGACGATATGGAACTTTCTCGCTTTGATCATTTTTCCATTTGAGACCTTCTTAATTACGTTTTTGACCATGCCAAAATCTGGTGTCAACATTGTCTTTCTAGACATTTCAAATGACTACTACATACGGATGTATGTAGACATATTTTAGAGTGTAAATTCACTCATTTTGCTCCGTATGTAGTCACTTGTTGAAATGCCTAGAAAGACAAGTATTTAGGAACGGAGGGAGTATTTGCCAAGGAGATGCCCCCCCCCCCCCCCCCCCCCCCCCCCGAAGACCCTTGTCGAAGAGTCGGGCCATTCCTTTGTAGATGCAATCTAGCTCTTGTACTCGGTAAACCCCTTATATCCATATATCTCAGCAGCAGAATGTAGGGTTATAACCCATCTCGTGACCGTGAACATGGGTATGACTGATAAATTCATTACAATCACCATTGATGTATCTTTCGGCTGGTTCACAAACTTCTGGCACCTATCAACTGGTACATTCGATTTAGTACATTGCTGTCATATTTTATTTTGGATGTCTAAGTTGACTTCTAAACCTTAGGATTGCCTTAGAAATACCGTGACAAAAGGTGATAGAAAAATGTTGCTTAGGGCTGCTTAGGTGCCCGCAGAAGTATCTAGCGTTCCCACTCCTTTACATGTTGCTCCATTACTAATGCATAGTTTGACAACCCGTATGATCATGAAGATTATATATTACTAATAATTTTGACAATATGATGTGCAGTATACACCTATAAATTTGCGGACGTACAATATTCATTCCACATATAGAGAATCGAGACAGCAAATTTAGCAAATTCGCCCGTGAATAGCACATGATTCGGAACTTGGTGGGAATAATAACCCGAGGTTCGACTTTTGAAGACGAACTATACGCCACGGCGTATAATTTGTATTTTGTTGGTCAAGCCGAGGACTAGTAGTTGGCCGTGGCCTTGTATATTTTGGACGGGTGGAGTATCTGTTTCAAAAAGTATCAATGGTCCTAAAGATGACGAGGTCGTGAGTGTTGGGGCTGTGCATCATCCAATGGTAGCCCAGATACAACCTAAGGAGACCCTGGCTACAAGAAGGCCATATTTCCAAGGGTTAGAAACCAGGTAATACATCACGACATCAGTTTGGTCAAGCTGGTAATCAAATCGAACAGCTAATCTTACCCTTGTCGAGTTTGGTCGCCAAGGGCGCTTTATCCAAGGAATGAAGGCAAGGCACTACTATGCTTTCACAAGAGGTAATAGCACCAGGAGTCCCAGAACTTGTCATGGATGTGATGATTTGGTCCTAATCTTGCAAAAGGCAACTATTGAGTCACACAACTTGCAGCCAATGTGCAAATTTGGTCCCAGCCAATCAGAGCACGACAAGTGGAGCCTAGTCAGCACAGCTGGTCAGCCCAGCGCCTTTTGCATTTACCCCCCTGGACTTAGCACTAATCAACCCGCACTACACCACCTTAGTTTAGCTGCTGGGTATATTCCTGGGATATTCTACTCAGCCCACTCCACTCCACTCACTCATCTTTCTCTGCTCTCGACCATCTCCTGCTCCCCAGCTAGTCGCCGCCGTCCAGCTCGCCACCGTCGTCCGTCTAGCTTGCCGCCATGGTGTCTTGGAGTGAAGGATCCAGCTCTTCGTCCGACGGGTACTCTGTCACAAGTGAGGTTAGCTCCAGCTCCAGTACAAACATACTCACTTGCATTTAGGGTTAGCAATGGGGAATTTTTGCTGACAACAATTTTTTCTAGGCTCCTGCTCCTGCCACCATTTTCTGCTCTGAGTGGAGAGGCCTGGCTCCAGATCTTGCAGCTAGATGTGAACATCAGTGTGTCTGTGAGAAGTTAGTTTCCTTTGAATCAGTTGACAGTGGAAGGAGGTATCTTGCTTGTGCACAAAAGGTTAGCAGATCTCTAGTTAAGGCCATCAAATCTTGTAGTGTGGCATTTAACTGTGGATTAGTGCATCAATATAGTTTATTGAGCAAAATCAGTTCACTGAAGAAAACAGTATTTAGTCAACTGAAGTTTTGGTTATGCTAAGAATTGAGATAGTGCTGTAATAATAGATCAATAGTGGTACAAGCTTTGCCATTTATCTAAAAATGTTTTCTTTCTTATTTTGTAGGAAATACCTAAATGCAACTTTGTGGAGTGGATTGATCCTGAATGGCCTGCCACTCTGAAGGTGAGTTTAGCCAGGGTTTGGGGCATGTATCAAGATGAGAACAAGCTAAGGCTCAGGGAAAATGTAGTTAATGCTGAAGAGAATTTTAGGGTTGTGAAAGAGAAGGAACAGATGGAAAAGGATCTGAGGTTTTTTAAACTAGATTTTGCTAAGATGGTGGCTGACAAGGAGCAGACAATTACTGAATTGGGCAATGCAAGACTTGTTGTTTCTGACCTGAAGCAAGAGCTTGAGAAGAAGAAGATGTCTGATAAATCTAGCACTACCATTCATCAGGTTGTGAGGGCTAAGGCAGAGAAAGAGAGGGATGAGATGAAGCAAAAGATGGACAGCATGAAGCAAAAGATGGACAGCATGAAGGAACAGATGGACAACATGAAGGAAGAGTTGGACATAGTTGTGTCACAGAGGGATGACCTGAAGAAGGAGAAGAAGAAACTTGAGTACATGATTGGTGATTTATTCAGGCACAAGGAGGAGAACAAGAGCAAGATAAGGAGGTTGAAGGAGATCTTAGATGAATTTGAGTAATTCGTTGCTGGTGTAATGCTGCCTTAAGATGGACCTTTTAATTAGTTGTAACCAAAAATAACAGAACAAAATAGCAAGCATAGCAGCATTGCAGCATAGCATCATCTGATCATCATAGCATAAGTTTCAGCAAACATTGCAGCAGATCAAGCATAACTTTGCACCAGTTCCCACAGCAGATTACAAATAACTTATATGCTGAACTTATAAGCAGCACACCTAACTTAACTAAACGCAAAATAGCACTACACTAACTTATATGCTGAACTTATAAGCAGCATACCTAACTACTTGACCTTCTTCTTCGCTCCTTCTTCAGTCGTTCTTCACATCTTCAGTCGCTTGAGACGCTCGGAGTGGCGCACCTCCACTGGAGAAGATCTCTTCTTGCCGATCCTTGCCGGCTCCGCCGCCGCGTCCTGCTTGGGCTCCTCCTCCACCAGCTCCTGCTTGACGATGTCAGGCACATCTGGGAGCACCTCCACATCAATCGGGAGGTCTCTGTCGCCCTCCCTGGCGTTGTGGACTGGCGCGACCATTTGGATCTCGTCCTCCTCCGCCTCTTCTTCGTCGTCTGACAGGACAACGAGCGACACCTCGACCGTGTCAGACGACGCATACGAGTCAGAGGAGTCCGAATCTCCTCTGTAGCCCGAGTCATTGTCGGAGTTCACCTTGCAGTACTCCGAGTCGGACGACAGAGAGACATCGTCGTCGTCGATGTGGACGAGGGGCGCCGGCGCAGGCAGGGCCAGAACCATGTCGTGGACGCGCTGCATCCTGGACCACACGCGCTTTGGATCCGGCTGCGGCTGCGGCGTGGTGGCGGACCTGTACATCCACCAACGCGCGCGCTGCCTCGGATCGTCGAAGCGCGTCTCCGCCATTGCGAAGCGGAGGATGTTGGCCGGAGGGGTACCTGGGCCGTCCACGAGAGCGCGCCTCTTCTCGTCGTCGGTCATCACGTCGATGAGGCCCCGCGCGTGGTTCGCAAGCATTTCGACGCTGGGGAACCACCGGCCTATCTCCTGGAGCTCCGCGCGCGCGACCTCGTCGTCGCCTGCCAGCTCGTCGACCATCCTCTGCCATGCAGGGTGGTTGTCCATGGCGTCGGCGGCGGCGTCGAGATGGCCGGCGAGGGTTTTCTTGGGGTGGAGTGGGAGGTGGGGAGCATAGAGCCCGAGGCGTCGTGAAACGGAAGTGGTGAGTGGGGGCGGTGGGTGGTGGGTGGTGGCCTCTTAATAGGAGTGGAAGAGCAAATGGCACCGCTCTGATTAGCACCGCTCTGATTAGCACCGCTCTTGGTATAACAACCGTGGCAATGAGTATCTACCAAGATCACTAGTACTAGTGCACTGGCAAGGAGTTCAAGTTGTTAAACAAAAGGTCTTGGGTTCAATACCCAGGACAAACAAATTTTTTTCTTTAAATATTTTTAATTAATTACAGTAGTATTCACTCCAAAACAGATTAGTCCTCAGTTAACAACAGCACTATTGACTGCAAAACTTTTTTTAAATCTTTTTTTTCAGTTCAAAGCAGCAAAATTCAGTTGACACTGTAAAATTCAGTTTAAAGCAACAAAAATTCAGTTGACACAACAAATTTGAAAAGCCTTTTTTCAGTCCAACATTCATTTGCCATCCATCATTGACTTATCCCCTAGTTTTGCATCATAGTTTAGTTACAAAAAAGGCAATTAATGCCAATATTTGCCATCAAAAAGTGGCAAATTAAGCAAATGTTTTGCCATCAAAAAGTGGCACCTTAAGCCACTGTTAGGCCAGTCATTGTCTTACATCACATTAGGCCTCTACAAAAAGATGGAACTGTAATGTCCCACAATCTCAGGGATCAGGAGCCAGAAATTCTTCAGGAGGATCATTCAGGTCTGGAATCTCCACTCTCCTCTCCTCTCCAAACAGTAGCCAGTATGCCCTATCACCTGGCATACCTCCTCTCCCCCTGTTCCTCTTCCTGCAACATGAGTTGCTCCTCTCCCTCCACCAGCATTTCCCCCTCTTCCTCTGCCTGAAGCTGCTGCTGCCCCTCTTCCTCTGCCTGAAGCTGCTGTTGCTCCTCTTCCTCTGCCTGAAGCTGCTGTTGCTCCTCTTCCTCTGCCTGCATCTGGGTTCCTTTGTCTTTTCCTCCCCCTTCCCCTACCAGAAGCTTGAGAGCCTTCTCCTCTCTCAAGTACTGTCCTTGCCCTTGTTTGCCTACCTGCATTCATTTCTGTAGTGACTCTTGGCTGAGGTATTGCAGCACCTGCAGCAAGAACAAATGAAGACTGCTCTAGTAGTGGGCCATGAACTCTATTTGGAGCTCTTCTTAAAAGTTCTCTTTGACTCATGCTGTAGACCATACTGGTTGGTGACTGCATTGGATCCAGTATAGGATCAGCCTGACTAGGGAATATGTTCTGCACAAAAACATTGAGCAATTGAGTCACGTACAGCAAAATTCAGAGAACTACATTAAATTCAGAGCACTAGAGTGATTTCAGTAAATTCAAAGAACTACAGTAAAATGCAGTAAATTCAGTAACCTGAAGAAATGTGGGGTCATCATAGTTTTCATCAACTAGCTCTACACCTTCTTCAATGAGAGCTTCCTGCCATCTGTAATGGCCCTTCCTGTTGTGATCAGCTCTACCACAAATTGAGCAGTGCATTGTAACACCTTTCTTCTTCAAAACCCTAACACCATTCTTCATCTTCTCCTCAGGAGTCTTCTTCCTGTTTTTCTGGGGCCTTCCCAACTGTTTTGTAAACACAGGTGGATACACCTTGTAAGCATTCTATACCTCCCACACATTTGGGTCTCCTAAAGGGACAAGAGTATATCCATATGCTTTCAGATATGTCCTGACAGTGTAGCACTCATGCACCAATGTCTCTGGGTCAATCCTCTCCTCCCTGCAACAAGCTATTGAATGCCCACATGGTACTCCTGACAACTGCCATCTCCTGCAATCACATGTGTACAAACCAAGATCAACTGTGTAGCTATTGTTACCTGACTGAACTCTGAACATCTGTTGGCCAGCTTCAGATACATGGCAGTTAGCAGCAAATTCAGTGTTCTTGTCCAATTTCTTCTTGATCTTTGGGCATATTCTCTGCCCTGCCCACTTTTCTATAGCTTCTCTTTGCTTACTCACCATCATGTGCATTATCTTGTAAAAAATATACTCAAGCATGCTTAGTACTGGCATTTCTCTACCCTCTAGGATATAACTGTTAAAAACTTCAGAGTTATTGTTCAGGAGGATGTCACATTTTGGAAATTCACTGAAGAATGCTTTGCACCAAGTTTTCCACTCAAGTCTTTCAGTCCAGTGGAAAGCAGCTGAGCTGTGACCATCCATTTTTTTCACAGTTCTCTCTCCACTTCAACTTGTTTGGTGATCTGGCAATGGCCCACAGGTCTTGCTTCAGTACCTCTCCTTTGTGCTTCTCATTGAAATTTTGGTAAATATGCCTCACACAAAACCTGTGCTCTGCATCTGGCCAAACTTTGTGGACAACATTTATCAGAACTTTCTGCTTGTCACTCATAAGTGTGAAAGGAGCAGTGTTGGTGATGTTCAGATCATCTTTCAAAGTTGTGAGAAACCACTCCCAAGAACTTGTGCATTCTACTTCCACCAGCCCATAGCAATGGGGTAAATGCAGTCATTAGGATCAATGCCAACTGCACTAAGCAGCACACCTTTAAACCTAGTTTTCATATGACAACCATCTATGAAGATAATAGGCCTGCAGCCCTTAAGCCATCCTCTCTTACAGGCATCATATGACCAATACAGTGTTTTCAAACATTTTCTGCCCATTGGAAATTTTGTATCTTTGACCAGTCCAGTTGTCAGCAAAAAAGTTGAGCCAGGGTTCTTCTGTCTTAATTCATGTCCATAATCCCATAGTCTACTGAATTGCTCCTCTTCATCACCATGGATCTCCTTCAGTGCTGCTGTCCTAGCCCTAGCTAACTTCCATCTATTAGGGGTGCAATTAAACTCCTTTGTTATTTTCCTTGAAAATGTTCCAAGTGACATCTTCTGGTCATCTCTGAATTCTTCTATGAAATAGTTGCAAAGGAATTTAGCTGTCATGTCCTTGAGCCTCCACTTCTTCTGACACATATGATCACCATAGTAGGCCTTAATGACAAATCCTCCTGTCCTGTTGTCATTGCCAGCCTTAAGCAGCCATGGACAATCACTCTGACAAACTGCATGAAATCTGATCTTGTTATTTTTCAACTTTTTGATTTGCACTCTGTTCTTTATTGAATATGAAGTAATAGCTTTCCTCAGCTCAACCACATCAGCAAAGACCATCCCTACTTTAAATACAGGGTTTTTCATGTCCACCTTGGAATTGAAAGCTTTGAACTTGTACATCAGTTGCTCTTCTTCTTCTCTTGACAGATTCAAATCTTCATCATCAAGTTCATACTCAGGTTCCACCTCTTCCTCGTCTTGCTCAAGTTCGTCAACATCAAAGTCAATGTTATCTTCATAAAGATCATCTCCATCATTTATGTCATAATCACTGTCACTGAAATCTGTATCTAAAAGCACTACACCTTCTGCAACATCAGTGAGCAAGTGATCTTCTTCAGCAAAATCAGTCAGCAACTCATCTGCTATTGCAACATCAAAAAGCAACTCCTCTCCTTGTGCAACATCATTCAGCAACTGCTCTCCTTCAGCAGCATCAGCCAGCAAAAGCTCTTCTTCTGCAAGATTAACCAGCAAATTGTCAGCTTCTGTCTCCTGTGTTGCAAAGTCTGAATTTGGATCTTCAGCATTGACTGAAATGATGCTGTGAGAACTAGCTGCACTGGCTGCAACATCATTTGGGTTTACCACTCTGACAGGATTCTCTACTGTTCCCACTGTACATATCAAATCTTGCCTGAAATTACTGATGAAATCTGCATGATCAACCATGATTGAAAGAACCTTATGCTGAGCACTGGCTGTTATCATTTTCTTGTTGGGGAACGTAGTAATTTCAAAAAATTTCCTACGCACACGCAAGATCATGGTGATGGTATAGTAACGAGAAGGGGAGTGTATCTTCATACCCTTAAAGATTGCTAAGCGGAAGCGTTTATCAACGCGGTTGATGTAGTCGTACGTCTTCACGATCCGACCGATCCAAGTACCGAACGCACGGCACCTCCGAGTTCTGCACACGTTCAGCTCGATGACGTCCTCGCCTTCTTGATCCAGCAAGACGGGCGAAGTAGTAGATGAGTTTCGGCAGCACGACGGCGTGGTGACGGTGTTGGTGAAGAACAATCTCCGCAGGGCTTCGCCTAAGCACTACGGAAACTATGACGGAGGATAAACTAGAGGGGACGGGGTTGCCGGCACACGGCTTGGTGTTTCTTGATGAGTCTTTGGTGCTAGCCCTACCCCTCTATTTATATGTCGAGCCTTGGGGTCGAAACTTGGAGTAAAAGCCTCCACAAAGTCAGTTTCACTCGAAAGGCAAGAGTCCTTCTCGGACTCCAGGGCCAGACGCCAGGGTTCCCGGCGTCTGGACCCAGACGCCAGGGACCCTGGCGTCTGGCCCCTGGACTCCGCAAAACTTCCTTTTGCGCTTTCCAAAAACCTTGTGGGCTTTCCCCTTTGGCCCAAATAACGTGTTCTCGTACCCAAACATTTCGGGAAACATCTGGAACCCCTTCCGGTGAATTCCGGAACCCTTCCGGAGATCAAACACTATTATCCCATATATCAAACTTTATCTCCGGACCATTCCGGAGTTCCTCGTCATGTCCATGATCTCATCCGGGACTCCGAACAACATTTGGTTACCAACATGCATAACTCATATAATACTATATCGTCAACAAAACATTAAGCGTGCGGACCCTACGGGTTCGAGAACTATGTAGACATGACCTAAAACCATTCTCGGTCAATAACCAATAGCGGGACCTGGATGCCCATATTGGTTCCTACATATTCTACGAAGATCTTTATCGGTCAAACCGCATAGCAACATACTTTGTTCCCTTTGTCATCGGTATGTTACTTGCCCGAGATTTGATCGTCGGTATCCAATACCTAGTTCAATCTCGTTACCGGCAAGTCTCTTTACTCGTTCCGTAATACATCATCTCATAACTAAATCATTAGTTACATGCTTGCAAGGCTTAGGTGATGAGTATTACCGAGAGGGCCCAGAGATACTCCCCGACAATCGGAGTGACAAATCCTAATCTCGAATTATGCCAACCCAACATGTACCTTCGGAAACACCTGTAGAGCACCTTTATAATCACCCAGTTACGTTGTGACGTTTGGTAGCACACAAAGTGTTCTTCCGGTAAACGGGAGTTGCACAATCTCATAGTTTACAGGAACTTTGTATAAGTCATGAAGAAAGCAATAGCAGTATATTAAACGATCAAGTGCTAGGCTAACAGAATGGGTCATGTCAATCACATCATTCTTCTAATGATGTGATCCCACTAATCAAATGACAACACATGTCTATGGTTAGGAAACACAACCATCTTTGATTAATGAGCTAGTCAAGTAGAGGCATACTAGTGACTATAGTTTTGTCTATGTATTCACACATGTATCATGTTTCCGGTTAATACAATTCTAGCATGAATAATAAACATTTATCATGATATGAGGAAATAAACAATAACTTTATTATTGCCTCTAGGGCATATTTCCTTCAGTCTCCCACTTGCACTAGAGTCAATAATCTAGATTACATAGTAATGATTCTAACACCCATGGAGTCTTGGTGCTGATCATGTTTTGCTCGTGAGAGAGGCTTAGTCAACGGGTATGCAACATTCAGATCCGTATGTATCTTGCAAATCTCTATGTCTCCCACTTGGACTTGGTCCCGAATGGAATTGAAGCGTCTCTTGATGTGCTTGGTCCTCTTGTGAAATCTGGATTCCTTTGCCAAGGCAATTGCACCAGTATTGTCACAGAAGATCTTCATTGGTCCCGATGCACTAGGTATGACACCTAGATCGAAAATGAACTCCTTCATCCAGACTCCTTCATTAGCTGCTTCAGAAGCAGCTATGTACTCCGCTTCACATGTAGATCCCGCCACGACGCTTTGTTTAGAACTGCACCAACTTACAGCTCCACCGTTTAATAAAAATACGTATCCGGTTTGCGATTTAGAATCGTCCGGATCAGTGTCAAAGCTTGCATCGACGTAACCATTTACGACTAGCTATTTGTCACCTCCATATACGAGAAATATATCCTTAGTCCTTTTCAGGTATTTCAGGATGTTCTTGACCGCTGTCCAGTGATCCACTCCTGGATTACTTTGGTACCTTCCTGCCAAGCTTATTGCTAAGCATACGTCAGGTCTGGTACACAGCATTGCATACATGATAGAGCCTATGGCTGAAGCATAGGGAACATTTTTCATTTTCTCTCTATCTTCTGCTGTGGTCGGGCATTGAGTTCGGCTCAACTTCACACCTTGTAGCACATGCAAGAATCCTTTCTTTGCCTGATCCATTTTGAACTTTTTCAAAATTTTGTCAAGGTATGTGCTTTGTGAAAGTCCTATTAAGCGTCTTGATCTATCTCTGTAGATCTTGATGCCCAATATGTAAGCAGCTTCCCCGAGGTGTTTCATCGAAAAACTTTTATTCAAGTATCCCTTTATGCTATCCAGAAATTCTATATCATTTCCAATTAATAATATGTCATCAACATATAAAACTAGAAATGCTATAGAGCTCCCACTTGCACTAGAGTCAATAATCTAGATTACATAGTAATGATTCTAACACCCATGGAGTCTTGGTGCTGATCATGTTTTGCTCGTGAGAGAGGCTTAGTCAACGGGTCTGCAACATTCAGATCCGTATGTATCTTGCAAATCTCTATGTCTCCCACTTGGACTTGGTCCCGAATGGAATTGAAGCGTCTCTTGATGTGCTTGGTCCTCTTGTGAAATCTGGATTCCTTTGCCAAGGCAATTGCACCAGTATTGTCACAGAAGATCTTCATTGGTCCCGATGCACTAGGTATGACACCTAGAT
This sequence comes from Triticum timopheevii, assembly GCA_963921465.1. Classification (NCBI taxonomy): domain Eukaryota; kingdom Viridiplantae; phylum Streptophyta; class Magnoliopsida; order Poales; family Poaceae; genus Triticum; species Triticum timopheevii. The sequence continues at coordinate 97,094,040 of OY997264.1, read as the reverse complement.
CGAAAATGAACTCCTTCATCCAGACTCCTTCATTAGCTGCTTCAGAAGCAGCTATGTACTCCGCTTCACATGTAGATCCCGCCACGACGCTTTGTTTAGAACTGCACCAACTTACAGCTCCACCGTTTAATAAAAATATGTATCCGGTTTGCGATTTACAATCGTCCGGATCAGTGTCAAAGCTTGCATCGACGTAACCATTTACGACTAGCTCTTTGTCACCTCCATATACGAGAAATATATCCTTAGTCCTTTTCAGGTATTTCAGGATGTTCTTGACCGCTGTCCAGTGATCCACTCCTGGATTACTTTGGTACCTTCCTGCCAAGCTTATTGCTAAGCATACGTCAGGTCTGGTACACAGCATTGCATACATGATAGAGCCTATGGCTGAAGCATAGGGAACATTTTTCATTTTCTCTCTATCTTCTGCTGTGGTCGGGCATTGAGTTCGGCTCAACTTCACACCTTGTAGCACATGCAAGAATCCTTTCTTTGCCTGATCCATTTTGAACTTTTTCAAAATTTTGTCAAGGTATGTGCTTTGTGAAAGTCCTATTAAGCGTCTTGATCTATCTCTATAGATCTTGATGCCCAATATGTAAGCAGCTTCCCCGAGGTGTTTCATCGAAAAACTTTTATTCAAGTATCCCTTTATGCTATCCAGAAATTCTATATCATTTCCAATTAATAATATGTCATCAACATATAAAACTAGAAATGCTACAGAGCTCCCACTTGCACTAGAGTCAATAATCTAGATTACATAGTAATGATTCTAACACCCATGGAGTCTTGGTGCTGATCATGTTTTGCTCGTGAGAGAGGCTTAGTCAACGGGTCTGCAACATTCAGATCCGTATGTATCTTGCAAATCTCTATGTCTCCCACTTGGACTTGGTCCCGAATGGAATTGAAGCGTCTCTTGATGTGCTTGGTCCTCTTGTGAAATCTGGATTCCTTTGCCAAGGCAATTGCACCAGTATTGTCACAGAAGATCTTCATTGGTCCCGATGCACTAGGTATGACACCTAGATCGAAAATGAACTCCTTCATCCAGACTCCTTCATTAGCTGCTTCAGAAGCAGCTATGTACTCCGCTTCACATGTAGATCCCGCCACGACGCTTTGTTTAGAACTGCACCAACTTACAGCTCCACCGTTTAATAAAAATACGTATCCGGTTTGCGATTTAGAATCGTCCGGATCAGTGTCAAAGCTTGCATCGACGTAACCATTTACGACTAGCTCTTTGTCACCTCCATATACGAGAAATATATCCTTAGTCCTTTTCAGGTATTTTAGGATGTTCTTGACCGCTGTCCAGTGATCCACTCCTGGATTACTTTGGTACCTTCCTGCCAAGCTTATTGCTAAGCATACGTCAGGTCTGGTACACAGCATTGCATACATGATAGAGCCTATGGCTGAAGCATAGGGAACATTTTTCATTTTCTCTCTATCTTCTGCTGTGGTCGGGCATTGAGTTCGGCTCAACTTCACACCTTGTAGCACATGCAAGAATCCTTTCTTTGCCTGATCCATTTTGAACTTTTTCAAAATTTTGTCAAGGTATGTGCTTTGTGAAAGTCCTATTAAGCGTCTTGATCTATCTCTATAGATCTTGATGCCCAATATGTAAGCAGCTTCCCCGAGGTGTTTCATCGAAAAACTTTTATTCAAGTATCCCTTTATGCTATCCAGAAATTCTATATCATTTCCAATTAATAATATGTCATCAACATATAAAACTAGAAATGCTATAGAGCTCCCACTTGCACTAGAGTCAATAATCTAGATTACATAGTAATGATTCTAACACCCATGGAGTCTTGGTGCTGATCATGTTTTGCTCGTGAGAGAGGCTTAGTCAACGGGTCTGCAACATTCAGATCCGTATGTATCTTGCAAATCTCTATGTCTCCCACTTGGACTTGGTCCCAAATGGAATTGAAGCGTCTCTTGATGTGCTTGGTCCTCTTGTGAAATCTGGATTCCTTTGCCAAGGCAATTGCACCAGTATTGTCACAGAAGATCTTCATTGGTCCCGATGCACTAGTATGACACCTAGATCGAAAATGAACTCCTTCATCCAGACTCCTTCATTAGCTGCTTCAGAAGCAGCTATGTACTCCGCTTCACATGTAGATCCCGCCACGACGCTTTGTTTAGAACTGCACCAACTTACAGCTCCACCGTTTAATAAAAATATGTATCCGGTTTGCGATTTACAATCGTCCGGATCAGTGTCAAAGCTTGCATCGACGTAACCATTTACGACTAGCTCTTTGTCACCTCCATATACGAGAAATATATCCTTAGTCCTTTTCAGGTATTTCAGGATGTTCTTGACCGCTGTCCAGTGATCCACTCCTGGATTACTTTGGTACCTTCCTGCCAAGCTTATTGCTAAGCATACGTCAGGTCTGGTACACAGCATTGCATACATGATAGAGCCTATGGCTGAAGCATAGGGAACATTTTTCATTTTCTCTCTATCTTCTGCTGTGGTCGGGCATTGAGTTCGGCTCAACTTCACACCTTGTAGCACATGCAAGAATCCTTTCTTTGCCTGATCCATTTTGAACTTTTTCAAAATTTTGTCAAGGTATGTGCTTTGTGAAAGTCCTATTAAGCGTCTTGATCTATCTCTATAGATCTTGATGCCCAATATGTAAGCAGCTTCCCCGAGGTGTTTCATCGAAAAACTTTTATTCAAGTATCCCTTTATGCTATCCAGAAATTCTATATCATTTCCAATTAATAATATGTCATCAACATATAAAACTAGAAATGCTACAGAGCTCCCACTCACTTTCTTGTAAATACAGGCTTCTCCAAAAGTCTGTATAAAACCATATGCTTTGATCACACTATCAAAGCGTTTATTCCAACTCCGAGATGCTTGCACCAGTCCATAAATGGAACGCTGGAGCTTGCACACTTTGTCAGCACCTTTTGGATCAACAAAACCTTCCGGCTACATCATATACAACTCTTCTTCTAGAAATCCATTCAAGAATGCAGTCTTGACATCCATTTGCCAAATTTCATAATCATGAAATGCAGCAATAGCCAACATGATTCGGACAGACTTAAGCATTGCTACGGGTGAGAAAGTCTCATCGTAGTCAACCCCTTGAACTTGTCGAAAACCTTTCGCAACAAGTCGAGCTTTATAGACAGTAACATTACCATCAGCGTCAGTCTTCTTCTTAAAGATCCATTTATTCTCAATGGCTTGCCGATCATCGGGCAAGTCAACCAAAGTCCATACTTTGTTTTCATACATGGATCCCATCTCAGATTTCATGGCCTCCAGCCATTTTGCGGAATCTGGGCTCATCATCGCTTCCTCATAGTTCGTAGGTTCATCATGGTCAAGTAACATGACTTCCAGAATAGGATTACCGTACCACTCTGGTGCGGATCTTACTCTGGTAGACCTACGAGGTTCAGCAGAAACTTGATCTGAAGTTTCATGATCAATATCATTAGCTTCCTCACTAATTGGTGTAGTTGTCACGGAAACCGGTTCTCGTGATGAACTACCTTCCAATAAGGGAGTAGATACAGTTATATCATCAAGTTCTACTTTCCTCCCACTCACTTCTTTCGAGAGAAACTCCTTCTCTAGAAAGGATCCATTCTTAGCAACGAATGTCTTGCCTTCGGATCTATGATAGAAGGTGTACCCAACAGTCTCTTTTGGGTATCCTATGAAGACACATTTCTCCGATTTGGGTTCGAGCTTATCTGGTTGAAGTTTCTTCACATAAGCATCGCAGCCCCAAACTTTAAGAAACGACAACTTTGGTTTCTTGCCAAACCACAGTTCATAAGGCGTCGTCTCAACGGATTTTGATGGTGCCCTATTTAATGTGAATGCGGCCGTCTCTAAAGCATAACCCCAAAACGATAGCGGTAAATCGGTAAGAGACATCGTAGATCGCACCATATCAAGTAAAGTACGATTACGACGTTCGGACACACCATTTGGTTGTGGTGTTTCGGGTGGTGTGAGTTGCGAAACTATTCCGCATTGTTTCAAATGTAAACCAAACTCGTAACTCAAATATTCTCCTCCACGATCAAATCGTAGATACTTTATTTTCTTGTTACAATGATTTTCCACTTCACTCTGAAATTCTTTGAACTTTTTAAATGTTTCAGACTTGTGCTTCATTAAGTAGATATACCCATATCTGCTCAAATCATCTGTGAAGGTGAGGAAATAACGATATCCGCCACGAGCCTCAACATTCATCGGACCACATACATCTGTATGTATGATTTCCAACAAATCTGTTGCTCTCTCCATAGTTCCGGAGAACGGTGTTTTAGTCATCTTGCCCATGAGGCACGGTTCGCAAGTACCAAGTGATTCATAATCAAGTGATTCCAGAAGTCCATCAGTATGGAGTTTCTTCATGCGTTTTACACCGATATGACCTAAACGGCAGTGCCACAAATAAGTTGCACTATCATTATCAACTCTGCATCTTTTGGCTTCAACATTATGAATATGTGTATCACTACTATCGAGATTCAATAAAAATAGACCACTCTTCAAGGGTGCATGACCATAAAAGATATTACTCATATAAATAGAACAACCATTATTCTCTGATTTAAATGAATAACCGTCTCGCATCAAACAAGATCCAGATATAATGTTCATGCTCAACGCTGGCACCAAATAACAATTATTCAGGTCTAAAACTAATCCCGAAGGTAGATGTAGAGGTAGCGTGCCGACCGCGATCACATCGACTTTGGAACCGTTTCCCACGCGCATCGTCACCTCGTCCTTGGCCAGTGCTCGCTTATTCCGTAGTCCCTGTTTCGAGTTGCAAATATTAGCAACAGAACCAGTATCAAATACCCAGGTGCTACTACGAGCTCTAGTTAGGTACACATCAATAACATGTATATCACATATACCTTTGCTCACTTTGCCATCCTTCTTATCCGCCAAATACTTGGGGCAGTTCCGCTTCCAGTGTCCAGTCTGCTTGCAGTAGAAGCACTCAGTTTCAGGCTTAGGTCTAGACTTGGGTTTCTTCTCTTGAGCAGCAACTTGCTTGCCGTTCCTTTTGAAGTTCCCCTTCTTCTTCCCTTTGCCCCTTTTCTTGAAACTAGTGGTCTTGTTGACCATCAACACTTGATGCTCCTTCTTGATTTCTACCTCCGCGGCTTTCAGCATCGCGAAGAGCTCGGGAATAGTCTTGTTCATCCCTTGCATATTATAGTTCATCACGAAGCTCTTGTAGCTTGGTGGCAGTGATTGGAGAATTCTGTCAATGACACTATCATCAGGAAGATTAACTCCCAGTTGAATCAAGTGATTATTATACCCAGACATTCTGAGTATGTGTTCACTGACAGAACTATTCTCCTCCATCTTGCAGCTGTAGAACTTATTGGAGACTTCATATCTCTCAATCCGGGCATTTGCTTGAAATATTAACTTCAACTCCTGGAACATCTCATATGCTCCATGACGTTCAAAACGTCGTTGAAGACCCGGTTCTAAGCCGTAAAGCATGGCACACTGAACTATAGAGTAGTCATCAGCTTTGCTCTGCCAGACGTTCTTAACATCGTCAGTTGCATCAGCAGTAGGCCTGGCACCCAGCGGTTTCCAGGACGTAACTCTTCTGTGCAGCAATGAGGATAATCCTCAGGTTACGGACCCAGTCCGTGTAATTGCTACCATCATCTTTCAACTTTGCTTTCTCAAGGAACGCATTAAAATTCAACGGAACAACAGCACGAGCCATCTATCTACAAACAAACATAGACAAGCAAGATACTATCAGGTACTAAGTTCATGATAAATTTAAGTTCAATTAATCATATTACTTAAGAACTCCCACTTAGACAGACATCTCTCTAGTTATCTAAGTGATCACGTGATCCAAATCAACTAAACCATAACCGATCATCACGTGAGATGGAGTAGTTTTCAATGGTGAACATCATTATGTTGATCATATCTACTATATGATTCACGCTCGACCTTTTGGTCTCTGTGTTCCGAGGCCATATCTGCATATGCTAGGCTCGTCAAGTTTAACCTGAGTATTCTGCGTGTGCAAAACTGGCTTGCACCCGTTGTAGATGGACGTAGAGCTTATCACACCCGATCATCACGTGGTGTCTCGGCACGACGAACTTTGGCAACGGTGCATACTCAGGGAGAACACTTCTTGATAATTTTTAGTGAGAGATCATCTTAAAATGCTACTGTCAATCAAAGCAAGATAAGATGCATAAAGGATAAACATCACATGCAATCAATATAAGTGATATGATATGGCCATCATCATCTTGTGCTTGTGATCTCCATCTCCGAAGCACCGTCGTGATCACCATCGTCACCGGCGCGACACCTTGATCTCCATCGTAGCATCGTTGTTGTTACACCATCTATTGCTTCTACAACTATTGAGGGAGTCCTGGACTAGGGGGTGTTCGGACAGCCGGACTATCAATGTCCGCCGGACTCCAAGACTACGAAGATACAAGATTGAAGACTCCGGCTCGTGTCCGGAAGGTACTTTACTTGGCGTGGAAGGCAAGCTTGGCGATACGGATACGTAGATCTCCTACTATTGTAACCGACTCTGTGTAACCCTAGCCCTCTCCGGTATCTATATAAACCGGAGGGCTTTTGTCCGTAGGACAACATACACAACATACAATCATACCATAGGATAGCTTCTAGGGTTTAGCCTCCTTGATCTCGTGGTAGATCTACTCTTGTACTACCCATATCATCAATATCAATCAAGCAGGAGTAGGGTTTTACCTCCGTCGAGAGGGCCCGAACCTGGGTAAAAAACATCGTGTCCCTTGTCTCCTGTTACCATCCGCCTAGACGCACAGTTCGGGACCCCCTACCCGAGATCCGCCGGTTTTGACACCGACATTGGTGCTTTCATTGAGAGTTCCTCTGTGTCGTCACCAATAGGCTTGATGGCATCTTCAACCTGCAACGCAGTCCTGGGTGAGACTTTTCTCCCCGGACAGATCTTCGTATTCGGCGGCTTCGCACTGCGGGCCAATTCACTTGGCCATCTGGAGCAGATCGAAAGCTACGCCCCTGACCGTCAGGTCAGATTTGGAAGCTTAAACTTCACGGCCGATGTCCGAGGAGATTTGATCCTCGATGGACTCGAGCCACAGCCAAGCGCGCCGCACTGCGACGATGGGCATGATCTAGTTCTGCCGCCGAACAGTGCTTTGGTGGCCGCACACGAATCCGCTCCGGCCATTAGCCCGGAGCCGATCGCCCAGATCGAGGGCCGGTGGATAGACGCCGCCCCGGGGGCTTCAACATCCACGGCGATGGAGCCGAACACTAATCTTGTCCCCTGCGAAACTCGTGATTCCGAGGCGCCGGACTCCACGCCGGACTCCGAACCTCCCGTGCCCCTACCAATCAATCCAGATTGGGCGCCGGTTATGGAATTCACCGCCACAGTCATCTTTCAATGCTCGCCTTTCGGCGATATCTTAAATTCACTAAAGCATCTCTTGTTATCAGGAGAGTCCTGGCCGGATTATGGCCAGGATGGTTGGGATGCGGACGACGAAGAAATTCAGAGCCCACCCACCACCCACTTTGTAGCCACTGTCGACGATCTAACCGACATGCTGGACTACAACTCCGAAGACATCGACGCTATGGACGATGATGCCGGAGACGAACAGGAACCAGCGCCCACAGGGCACTGGAAGGCCACCTCGTCATACGATGTATACATGGTGGATACCCCAAAAGATGGGGACGGCGAAGGAACAGCGGAGGCAGATTCCTTAAAGAAACAGCCCAAGCGCCGGCGTCAGCGGCGCCGCTCTAAATCTCGCCACAGCAAAAACGGAAATTCCGGCACAGGAGACAATAATACTCCAGAGAATGCCGAAGACAATCCCCTCCAGCAAGATTCAGCGCAGGAGGATGCAGAAGCAAGCCCTCATGAGGGGGCGGCAGACGAAGAGGTTGAGGATCATAATTACATACCTCCCTCCGATGACGAAGCAAGCCTCAACGATGACGAATTCGTCGTACCCGAGGATCCCGTCGAACAAGAGCTCTTCAAGCGCAGGCTTATCGCCACAGCAAAAAGCCTGAAGAAGGAAAAACGGAGGCTCAAAACAGCGGAAAATACACTCAGAATGAGATGGAGCACAATGCTCAAAACCGCAGATAAGTACGGCAATGGCCACCAACCAAAGAGCTACCCGAAGCGCAAGCTGCTACCAGAATTCGACGAAGAGGCCATAGAGCCCCCACCGTCCAAAAATAAAGAGGCTGCCTGGCCGGATAGACGGCCAGATGATAGGCCAAGTTCTGACAGCGGTGCCCCACATAAACCAACCAACGAACTTGGAAGGATAGATGGCCCAGCCAGATCCATCTACGGGTCTAAGGAGAAGGCCCCAGGAAGCAAGACAACACGTCAAGTGTCCGATGATAGCAGCACACACAAATACAGGGGCGCCGCACACCCACTATGTTTCACTGATGAGGTGCTGGACCATGAATTCCCAGCAGGATTTAAACCCATAAACATAGAAGCATACGATGGGACAACAGACCCTGGAGTCTGGATAGAAGATTATATACTACATATACATATGGCCAGAGGAGATGATCTCCACGCCATAAAATACCTACCCCTCAAGCTCAAAGGGCCAGCTCGTCATTGGCTTAAAAGCCTCCCAGAAAATACTGTTGGAAGTTGGGAAGAGCTCGAGGATGCGTTTAGAGCAAATTTTCAAGGGACTTATGTCCGCCCTCCGGATGCAGATGACCTAATTCATATAACTCAACAGCCCGGAGAGTCAGCGCGGAAATTCTGGAACAGGTTCCTCACCAAAAAGAACCAAATAGTCGAATGTCCAGACGCCGAAGCCTTAGCAGCTTTCAAGCACAATGTCCGAGACGAATGGCTCGCCAGGCACCTCGATCAAGAGAAACCGAGGACAATGTCCGCACTGACAAGCCTCATGACCCGCTTCTGTGCGGGCGAGGATAGCTGGTTAGCACGATGCAGCACCAGCGACCCAAGTACATCAGAGATAAGAGATGGAAACGGAAAATCGCGGCGCAGAAAAGAACAGTGCCGGAATAAAGAGAAAAGCCAAAGAGCGCGGCAGTCAACGCCGGATTCAAAAGCTCGCGGCCCTATAATAAAACACAGCCTCTTAAGGATGACAGTGACGAATTGTACAACTTAAACAAAATTTTGGGTCAGATATGTCAAATCCACAGTACCCCCGGAAGGCCTGCAAATCACACCCACAGGGATTGTTGAGTTTTTAAACAGTCCGGCCGACTAAACGCCGAACACAAGGGGCTCGACGCGTCAAGCGAAGAAGATAAACCCCACCAGCAGAGCACTGGAAAACAAAAGACTTTCCCACAAGGGGTCAAAACAGTAAACTCACTTCATGTGATAATACGGAAAAATAGTGCGGCACTTTCTAAAAAGAGCTTCGCACGGTCCAACCCAGCAGACCGTAGAGATTGGATATCAAAACCAATCACTTTCGACCACCTGGACTATTCCAGAAGCATTCGAAATGCGGAACGGACTCCCCTGGTATTGAATCCCATAATAGACGGATTGCAATTTACTAACGTCCTAATGGACGGAGGCAGTGACTTAAACCTGCTATATTCAAACACAATCCGTGGGATGGGGATAGACCCTACCAAAATTCGACACAGCCGCACTTCCTTCAAAGGAGTGACGCCAGGCCATCATGCCAAGTGCACAGGCTCCATATTACTAGAAGTCGTGTTCGGATCACCGAACAATTCTCGACGCGAAAAATTAATTTTTCATATCGTCCCGTTTGAAAGTGAATATCAAGCACTCTGGGGACGACAGGCTTTTGTCCGCTTCAACGCCATACCGCATTATGCATCTCTTACACTCAAGATGCCCGGACCGCGTGGTGTAATTTTAGTGCGAGGGTCACTTAAAGACCCCGGACTTGGATAGACGAATCCGGCGTCAGTGGGCTAGGGGCTCCCAAGCCGCATACCCCTTTACAGGGGGCTGCGCGCACAAATCACCGCGGGTTTATACGAACCCTGCTTTAATTATTTATATTTCTAATATTTTTCGCACAATTTGTTTTTAAAACTAACGTTTCTCTCTTTTTATAGATGAACAACGTGCATACCCGTCCAGGATAACGGCGCAATGGGGACACAGGCACAGACGTGCAGTAGGGACCCGTTGTGAGGATTCTTTTCAGATTAAGACCCTGCGTAGACCTTTTTCACTATCTTTCGTTGTTATTCTCCCTTGGTTTCTTCCTATAGCCAAAGCGAAGCCTGACGCTTTGGCATCGGCCGCGTCAGAAGACCATGCCCGTACCTGGACACTAGGGGCTTAGGGCATCGTTTTGCCCATTATTATAAAGACCGAACACCTTAGGGAGTGTTCGGCGTCTCGAGTTAGGCATTATATGCATCAGCTCCGAATCATGTCTTTGGTCAAATGTTGGGTTTGCCCGGCTCCTGTGTTTTGCTGCCTTACGTTCCGTATCATCGGCTAACGCGGCACCAGGAGAACTACTGCGATTGTGCCCCAGTTCGGCTGGGCGAGCACCTCAGTAGAGAAAGCCGAAAACTGACTGTCATGATGCAGCGAGAGACTGGTCAGCCCTCGATCGACTATCGGAATGTTTAGAATTCCCCGCTTTGATGAAGGGCCGTTTCCCGGTCAGGCACACGCACTCCGACTTCGGAGAAGGGCGATGCCACCAGGGGCTATATCGTAGCCCCACCCTCGAGCTCCACTGGCTAAGTGAAAGTGATAAAGCATTATAGTCCGGATTGCCTCGTTTGCTACGCTACCACCTCCTTATAATAGGACCGAGACGTCGGATTAAGTGTGAAAACGCGCTATTTTTGCGAACACCCCAGCACCTTGTGCGTGGGGGCTGAAGCCGAAAACTGCATCTTTCAGGTTATACACACGTATACATAAACAGCCGAAAAGGAGAAGTTTTACTACTTGGACGCACAAGTATAAAAAGCAGTTATAACATAATCATCAATTTATAAGCTAATGCGTTCATTTGAACGTTACATTCTTCGAGCACTGCGACTCTATTACATGAGCGCCACGCATAACTTCCCCGAAATAGTGCTCGGCAGGGAGCCGGTTTTCATCCGAACCCTGGGCAGCAACAGCGGTGGCGTCCATCTCTGGACAATACGCCTTTACACGGGCAAGAGCCATCCACGCGCCCTCTATACAGGCCGACCGCTTCATCTCCTTTATACGCGGCACCGCTCCAAGGAATTGCTGTAATAAACCAAAATAGCTCGTCGCCTTGGACCTCTCTGGCCAGATATGGGCCATGATGTCAGTCATGGCAAGTCCGGACAATCTATTTAGCTCGGCCCATTCGGCCAACCGGTTTGTCAATGGAAGTGGGTGATCCGGACTGTGGAATTGAGACCAATATAGCTCTTCCGTCTTATGATCCTTCTGGCTTCGAAAGTGCTTAACGGCGTCAGCCGCACTTGCAGCTAAGTCCATATACGGATCCTTCGGACTCCACAGCCGCTCAAATTGAGCATACTTTCCATCCATAAATCGGCAACGTAGCAGAAAAGGCTTGCCAGCCACGATCTCTCCGGCCTGGCGCAGCTCCTCCTTCATAGACCGCATTGCAGAGCGGGCACCCTTGGCTTCGGCGGTGGCCTTCTTCAGGTCTTCCCGCTCCGATAAGCGCTCCTTTTCAAGAGCCTCATTGCGGTCGGCAGCATCCTTTAATTTCATGGCCAATTTGGCCACCTCGGCCCTGCCTAGGCAGTGCGCAGCCTTTTCGGCTTTAAACTCCTCGGCCGCCCTCGAGGCAGCCGCTTCACTCCTTCGGGCTTGCTCCTTAGCTCGAGCAAGTTCAGCCCGAAGGTCCTCCACAGCAGCAGCACCGTCTGTATAAATAGCATATAATTTATCAGAGGAGGGCCTTGACCCCCCTAATACAGCGACTGCGGAGAACTCTTTTACCTTGCGACTCGTCAAGTCGCCTGTTGACAAGTGCGATGTTCGCATCTGCCAAGTCCAGTTTCCGATTTAGCTCGGCAAACTCACTAGTCCGGCTAGCCCCCGGACTATCCGCCACCTGCATAGGAACGACGGAATTCATTTCTTTAGATTTCGATCCTCGGTACGCTGTCGTTTCCGACAACCTACCGAGTCTCAGGGGCTACTATCTATACAGGGCGCATTTTTTATATGCAAAACTGTTAAAAGACAAAGGGGTGCGTTATTCTCGCATACCTCAAATCCCGCCAGCAAACTCATGGCGGCACTACGCAATCCGCTCTCGGCGGACGAAATCCTTCCAACCACCATACGCATTAATGCACAGTGATCTTCTGAAATAGACGCCCTCTCGAGCAAATTCTTCAGTTCTCCCGGCCGGACACTAGTAGGCGCCGAACTCTCTGGCCCCTCCGGACTCGGGGATACCCTCCGTGATGACACTTCGGGTTCGCCTGCCTCATCTGGCGGCGCTGCGGATGGAGGCGTATCGCTCTCCATCATCTCCGGAAGAAGGTCCCCCGAAGATGAACTCATCTGAGAAGGCTGCAGGTCCGAACTGCAATATAAATATTTTGGTTATCTACAGAAGCACAAATGAAGGTATTTCCTTACTAATCAACTCTCTCTTTCATACTCACGGCTCGCTGGAGGGCCGATCCTTTGATGATGGTTGTGCGTCCGGATTCTTTCCGAGCGCCGGACCCCCCGGGGAAGGTCTCTTCCCACGCTTAGGGGCGTTGGCCTCCGGATCTTCGGAGGCGGTCCTCTTCTCCCCCTGAAGGGAGGGGCTCTTGCTTCCTCCTTCTTCAGTCGCCCCTTTGGGTGAAATATTAGCTCCTCTATTTCCCTCGTCGCCCCCTTCTGTGGGCGCAACCTCCAACATTCTGACCAGCACGGGCTCCTGTGCGGTCTCTGGGAGGGGGGCCGGACACCTTATCAGCCTTGATCGCGCCACCCATTCCTGTAAAGAACAAAGGGTCAGAAGGCGAACTCTAGAAAGGCACATAAACAGAATGTCCGGACTCTGAGCTACTTACCTGAGTATCCGGGCGATCGCGGCTTAGACCTGCATCCTCGGCTGAATCCGGACACGCCACCCGCGGTCCGAAGAACAACTTGTACATCTCCACGGGTGTCGCACCCATGAAGTGTTGGAGAATCCGAGGTCCCTCCGGGTTGAATTCCCATAGACGGAGAGGACGGCGCTTGCAGGGCAGAAGATGCCTGATTAGCATGACCTGCATCACCTTGATCAGGTTGATCTCCCTCGCTTGGAGATCTCGAATCCGGCCCTGCAGTGAAGGCACGTCTTCAAACGGCCCCCAATTGAGCCCTTGGTTGACCCACGACATCAGTTGGCGTGGAGGTCCCGGGCGGAATAAGGGCGGCGGCTTTTGCTTGCTGCCCCTTGGAGCGGTGATATAGAACCACTCCTGCTGCCACAATCCGAGTTCCTCTTGGAAGGAACCCTCGAGCCACGGGGCATCGACCTTTTTGCTTATGGTCGCCCCGCCGCACTCCGCTTGACGCCCCCCGATCATCTTCGGCTCCACCTTGAAGGTCTTCAGCCATAAGCCGAAGTGGGGAATGACGCGGAGGAAGGCTTCGCAGACGATAATGAATGCGGAGATATGGAGGATGGACTCCGGAGCCAAGTCGTGAAAGTCCAGCCCATAGTAGAACATGAGCCCTCTCACGAAGGGATCCGTCGGGAAGCCTAAACCCCGACGGAGGTGGGATACGAAAACGACGTATTCACCGGGCTCGGGGGCCGGCACAACCTGCCCTTGAGCAGGCAACCTGTGCGAAATCTCGAAGGCCAGGTACTTGGCCTCACGCAGCTTCAATATGTCTTCCTCCGTGACGGAGGAGGGCATCCACTGGCCCTGAAGGTCGGAGCCGGACATGGTTAAGGATCCGAAGCGCTCGAATCCGAGGCTCTGGGTGTTGGAACCGGGAGCGGGAAAGAGATTTGATGCGAGATTGAAGAACAATGGCGAGCCTTGGTCCTCTTATAAAGGGGGAAAAATACCAAGGGCCGCCTCCGTGACCGTTTGGGATTCCCCTTCGATAGAGGAGGCGTGGCGACGGGAGCGGTTGGGTTACCCACGCACGTATTGATGAGAATCCCGAAATAAGGGGAACACGATCTCTGCTTCGATAAGACGTGCCGAGGAAACCGCTTTGCTAATGCTGAGGTGGTATAATGATTCAAACAAAGGCCTGGTGGCGGTGTGATGTCACGCCGCATAATACGTCAGCAGATTGAACTAAGTGTACATTTTATTCTCTCTACGGTGGAATGTGGAATTTATTTTGCAGAGCCGGACACTATCCTGGTGTTCATTATCTTCTCTGGATTATTCAAGGGAGGAACCCGCCTTGCAATGCCGAACATTATGCACGCCGGACTTATCGTCATTGAAGACTGGTTCAGGGGCTACTGAGGGAGTCCTGGACTAGGGGGTGTTCGGACAGCCAGACTATCAATGTCCGCCGGACTCCAAGACTACGAAGATACAAGATTGAAGACTCCGGCTCGTGTCCGGAAGCTACTTTACTTGGCGTGGAAGGCAAGCTTGGCGATACGGATACGTAGATCTCCTACTATTGTAACCGACTCTGTGTAACCCTAGCCCTCTCCGGTATCTATATAAACCGGAGGGCTTTTGTCCGTAGGACAACATACACAGCATACAATCATACCATAGGCTAGCTTCTAGGGTTTAGCCTCCTTGATCTCGTGGTAGATCTACTCTTGTACTACCCATATCATCAATATCAATCAAGCAGGAGTAGGGTTTTACCTCCGTCGAGAGGGCCCGAACCTGGGTAAAAAACATCGTGTCCCTTGTCTCCTGTTACCATCCACCTAGACGCACAGTTCGGGACCCCCTACCCGAGATCCGCCGGTTTTGACACCGACAACTATCGCTACCGCTTAGTGATAAAGTAAAGCAATTACAGGGCGTTTGCATTTCATACAATAAAGCGACAACCATATGGCTCCTGCCAGTTGCCGATAACTTCGATTACAAAACATGATCATCTCATACAATAAAATATAGCATCACGTCTTGACCATATCACATCACAACATGCCCTGCAAAAACAAGTTAGACATCCTCTACTTTGTTGTTGCAAATTTTACGTGGCTGCTACGGGCTTAGCAAGAACCGTTCTTACCTACGCATCAAAACCACAATGATAGTTTGTCAAATAGACTCTGTTTTAACCTTCACAAGGACCAGGCGTAGCCACACTCGGTTCAACTAAAGTGAGAGAGACAGACATCCGCCAGCCACCTTTAAGCACGAGTGCTCGTAACGGTGAAACCAGTCTCGCGTAAGCGTACGCGTAATGTCGGTCCGGGCCGCTTCATCTCACAATACCGCTGAACCAAAGTATGACATGCTGGTAGGCAGTATGACTTATATCGTCCACAACTCACTTGTGTTCTACTCGTGCATATAACATCAACGCATAAAACCTAGGCTCTGATGCCAATGTTGGGGAACGTAGTAATTTCAAAAAAATTCCTACGCACACGCAAGATCATGGTGATGGTATAGTAACGAGAAGGGGAGTGTATCTTCATACCCTTGAAGATCGCTAAGCGGAAGCGTTTATCAACGCGGTTGATGTAGTCGTACGTCTTCACGATCCGACCGATTCAAGTACCGAGCGCACGACACCTCCGAGTTCTGCACACGTTCAGCTCGATGACGTCCTCGCCTTCTTGATCCAGCAAGACGGGCGAAGTAGTAGATGAGTTCCGGCAGCACGACGGCGTGGTGACGGTGTTGGTGAAGAACAATCTCCGCAGGGCTTCGCCTAAGCACTACGGAAACTATGACGGAGGATAAACTAGAGGGGACGGGGTTGCCGGCACACGGCTTGGTGTTTCTTGATGTGTCTTTGGTGCTAGCCCTACCCCTCTATTTATATGTTGAGCCCTGGGATCGAAACTTGGAGTAAAAGCCTCCACAAAGTCGGTTTCACTCGAAAGGCAAGAGTCCTTCTCGGACTCCAGGGCCAGACGCCAGGGTTCCCGGCGTCTGGACCCAGACGCCAGGGACCCTGGCGTCTGGCCCCTGGACTCCGCAAAACTTCCTTTTGCGCTTTCCAAAAACCTTGTGGGCTTTTCCCTTTGGCCCAAATAACGTGTTCTCGTACCCAAACATTTCGGGAAACATCCGGAACCCCTTCCGGTGAATTCCGGAACCCTTCCGGAGATCAAACACTATTATCCCATATATCAAACTTTATCTCCGGACCATTCCGGAGTTCCTCGTCATGTCCATGATCTCATTCGGGACTCCGAATAACATTCGGTTACCAACATGCATAACTCATATAATACTATATCGTCAACGAAACATTAAGCGTGCGGACCCTACGGGTTCGAGAACTATGTAGACATGACCTAAAACCATTCTCGGTCAATAACCAATAGCGGGACCTGGATGCCCATATTGGTTCCTACATATTCTACGAAGATCTTTATCGGTCAAACCGCATAACAACATACTTTGTTCCCTTTGTCATCGGTATGTTACTTGCCCGAGATTTGATCGTCGGTATCCAATACCTAGTTCAATCTCGTTACCAGCAAGTCTCTTTACTCGTTCCGTAATACATCATCTCATAACTAACTCATTAGTTACATGCTTGCAGGGCTTAGGTGATGAGTATTACCGAGAGGGCCCAGAGATACCTCCCCGACAATCGGAGTGACAAATCCTAATCTTGAATTATGCCAACCCAACATGTACCTTCGGAAACACCTGTAGAGCACCTTTATAATCACCCGGTTACATTGTGACGTTTGGTAGCACACAAAGTGTTCTTCCGGTAAACGGGAGTTGCACAATCTCATAGTTTACAGGAACTTTGTATAAGTCATGAAGAAAGCAATAGCAGTATACTAAACGATCAAGTGCTAGGCTAACAGAATGGGTCATGTCAATCACATCATTCTTCTAATGATGTGATCCCACTAATCAAATGACAACACATGTCTATGGTTAGGAAACATAACCATCTTTGATTAATGAGTTAGTCAAGTAGAGGCATACTAGTGACTATAGTTTTGTCTATGTATTCACACATGTATCATGTTTCCGTTTAATACAATTCTAGCATGAATAATAAACATTTATCATGATATGAGGAAATAAATAATAACTTTATTATTGCCTCTAGGGCATATTTCCTTCAGTTCTGCACATCCTCATCACCTCTGATTCTGAGCATACCATCTGAAATGTTTTGTCAGGCATGCACCAATAAATGATGTGCTCACTGACAGAATATCCCAACCAAAGCAGGTGCTCTTCAATGACTGCATATGAGAATGTGCCAACATCAACATAGTCAAGCACCTCCACTGAAGGATTATAGTACTCCATGTTATTGATTGGTCCACAGAAAATCCCACCATGTTCCAGTTCCAATGTGAAGAAAGGGGTGTCCACACTGAATCCCATTGCTGAATCACAAACTACAACAACACAGTGCAGAATGTAAGCACAATCATCAATAAAAATAACTGAATAAATACATTGAACTGAGTTAACTGAACTTTTTTCAGTTAACTGTAAATTGGAACTGAATTCAGTTAACAGAAGAAATTCAGTTAACTACAGCTTGCAAATTAACTCAACATAAGCAGTAACAAACTGATGATTTAGCATGGCTAATGTTCAAACTAAGTACTAAGCACAAACCATAAACTACTTACCTCAAACACTGGCCTACATTGGCCAGACAAAGTTTACATTTTTTACAATGCAAATGCTGCCCCCTAAGCACAAACCCTAGGCCAAATTGGCACGTGTATTTGCAAAACAGTATGTACATACTAGCCACAAACCTAAAGTCTGGCCGAAAAGGATTACAAACAAGAACCCTAGGTTCTTGCCTAAATCCCCAACTTCACCCAAAACCCTAGGCGGCTACAATCGACTATCAAATAACCAGTATGAGGTCGCGGGAAGCACTACAACCACAAACTACCAACCAATGCGGCTAAAACGAGCTCAGAACTGGGCGATCCAACGGGGAAGACAACACCGACCGAGAGGGTTGACATCGAGCACACAGAGGAGGAACAGAGCAGAGAGGAGGAACAGAAGAGAGAGAACTAACCATAATCCAGGGGGTTGACATCGAAGGGCCGAACTTGGTGCGCGGTAGGCGGCGGCGGCACACCGCCGGTGAAGTCCGGCGACGAGGACATGGCTCACGAGCGCAGCCAGCACGGCCTGTCGGCCGGTCACGGACAGGGGGGAGAGAGCGACGAATGATTGGGCCAGGGAAGGGAGAACCAATAAATTCAGGTGAAAAGTGCGATGTAGTGCGGGTTGATTAGTGCTAAGTCCAGGGGGGTAAATGCAAAAGGCGCTGGGCTGACCGGCTGTGCTGACTAGGCTCCACTTGTCGTGCTCTGATTAGCTGGGACCAAATTTGCACATTGGCTGCAAGTTGTGTGACTCAATAGTTGCCTTTTGCAAGATTGGGACCAAATCATCACATCCATGACAAGTTCTGGGACTCCTGGTGCTATTACCTTCTTTCACAACTTAACTGCTTGACTAGTTGAAACCGACTTATGCAGATGTGATATTACTAATCTGGATTTGAGGTGACATACTTTAGTAGAGTATACAAGGGTGGTCAGGCAAATAAACACAAAGGAATTGATCGATTCTCTTGTTTGATGTGCTTGCCTTCGTTCCTTGGATAAAGCGCCCTTGGCTACGTCGGTGGCCACGGTGACGACACACACGGCCAAGTCCGTCCAGACCGCCCGCCCACGGATCTCAGAACTCGAAGCGCTTGTGCAGGGACGAAGCCGCATTCCTCACCAACCGCTTCAGTAAACAAGTGGCATTTCAGTTCTCCTAATTACATACTCGTATTTCAGTAAACAATTGGAGTAGTGTTTTGCCTGAATCGGCAGCTCCAGATCCCATCAGCCATGCCGTTTACGGCGAGAAAATAAACTTATCTTGGGACCAAATCGCACACTGACAGACTGCCAGTCTGACGCGCAGTTTAATTTACGGTAAAGATTTCAGATCGGATACAGCCCAGATTTGTTGCGCTCCTCATCCCTTCCAGACGCGACAACTTGCCCTTAATGGACGCCCACACAAAAAAATCTCTATCTTCCTCGTGCAGATCCGCAAGTTGCAGAGCAGAGAGCGCATCGAGACGGACGGCATGGCATGGACAACTGCGGTTCGTCTCGTCCTCACGTGTCGCCGTGTCAGCAGCGGCCACCTCCTCCCCAGCCACACAAAAAATGGCGAGCTCGGGTCACCCCCACGCCGTCTCAAAATTAGCGAGCCCGGCCGTGCGTGTGGCCGTCCGGGGAAGAAGCGTTCCGCCCGTCGCCCGCCCGGATCCACAAAGCCGGGGGAAGGGAGGCAACGGCCCAGAAAGGCCGCCTTTTTTTAGCCCCTCCCGTCACCGCGGCTCACAGGTGCCGCTTCCCATGCCCGCCCTCCGTCGTTAACGTCACCCTCACACCCGTCCTCTTCACCATCCCTTGGCACCTTCTCCCCCGTGCCTCCATCCATGCTCTCACTCTCCTGAGCTTCCTCCCTCCTTGTTCTGCCGCTGATTCCCTCTCCTCCCGTGGCCGCCATTGGCGCCGCCCGTGCTCCGTGAAGGTAACCTCGCCCGCTTCCTCTCTCTTCCTCCTCTGTTTCTTGGTCCGTAGGCAGGCCTCCTCTGTTTCTTGAGTGAGTGAGTGGTGTTCTGAACTTCTGATTCGTTCCTGCGTTCGCCTCTGAGCTGCTGGCTCTTGGCCACCTTGCCGTGGCGGCGCCGGGACCGGGGGAATTGGTAGAATGCGGGGGGGATTCGGCGATTCTCCGAATCTGGTCCACGTCTTCCCGTCGCGAAACCAAAAAAAGATGCACAGTACTGAGTACTGCTGATTCTCGAATCTCTCTACGACGCTGATAAGATATTCGGAGGAATGGGGAACGGGAGGGCCGGAATCACGGAGACATTAACAATGAGCAGGGTGCGTGGGGATCACAGAGCCGCCCCTCCCTTGGATCCGTGATTCGTCTCCGATTGAGAAACGGCGGATTCATTCTTACGCTGCCAAATCTTTAAGCCATCTTTTCTTTTCTTTGTTTGCCATTGATGCATTCAGCTCCTAACCTTGCTGCGCCTGCGTTTCTGCCTGCCTGTTCTGAAGAGATGGCGAAAGTGACCCTCATCTTCAAGCTACCGTACTACACGCAATGGGGGCAGAGCATCATCATCGCCGGCTCCGCGCCGGCGCTCGGGTCCTGGAACGTCAAGCAGGGGCTGCCCCTGAGCCCGGTTCACGAGGGGAACGCGCTGGTCTGGCGCGGCCAGGTTTTAGTCCCCGCTGTCTTCACCTGTGAGTACAGCTACCATGTGGTGGACGACCACAAGAACGTTCTCAGATGGGAGTCTGGGGAGAAGAAGAAGCTAGTGGTGCCGGAGGGCGTCAAGGACGGCGACGTCGTCGAGGTCCGCGACTGGTGGCAGGTACTCATTGAAACTTCCATGTGTTCATTCAACTGTCTCCTTGCTTGTCACTGTATATTTGCATGCTGTACAAACAATAGTTGCATTAGCAGCAACCATGAGGCTTATCAACTTAGCTGAATGCTATGTATCTTTTGTTGGTATGTTACTGCTTCTATGACCACTTGGCAATGTTGTTCGTCAGACTAGTCCTAGAAGCTTGTTGTTCCTGAAAATTGTCGTATATGATTGGTCGTCGTCTGGATTCAGGATGCTTCTGAAGCTCTTTTCCTCCGAAGTGCGTTCAAGAACGTCATCTTCAACGCAACTGATAATGCTAAAAGGCAATTGCAGCCTTCTTCCCTCAACAAAAGTTTGGATCCTGAAGGTACTATTTTAAAACTGAAAGTCTCAAACCGATGGAATCAACTGGCACCGGAGAAGTCAATCAACACATACCTGATTTAAAAACAAATACTAGCTAAATGCTCGTGCGTTGCTACAGAATTTATATCTGTTGTATATTACTCATTGTTTAAATGCTTGTGCCGCCATAGTCCACGAGTTCGTGCAAAGTGAAGAACTATTATCTGAATATCTAGATCAATGGAAACAACCATACGTGCTCCGTGCTAATTTTGTAATAACTTAAGAGGTAAACAAACCGCCAACCAGCTCAGATCTTTATAAGAGTAAAGGTACTGCTAGGAGCCCGTGCTGCTACGGGTCGACAATAAATTTAGTTGAAAGATTACTTGAAACCTGTTAAAGTATTTAAAATAATCATGCAAGTCCAGTTGGATTGATGGTCAAGTCACTGGCTCCAAATAATAAAAGGTCATTGTAATTTGTTGAAGAAAAATGCTATGAACATTAGTTTTTGCAGATTGCCTTATTGGCAATGCTTGAAACATTGGGATCTCTACAGGAATCAAGATAAATGCAATAATTTTTTTAGAGTTTAGGACTGCCATTTGATGCATTTCTGATGGTTGGTATAGTCCGAGATGAGCGGACTGCCGCCACAATAATAAACAGCCACTGCAATTATTTGAAGAAAAATGGTATGAACATTATTTTTGCAGATTGCTTATTGGCAATGCTTGCAACATTGGCTTCTCTACAGGAATCAAGATAAATACAAGGACACAAAAATAGGGTCTAGGACTGCCGTTTGGTGCAGATCTGGTGGTTGGTATAGTCCAAGATAATGGACCGCCGCCATCGGTTTTGATCTTTACAAGAGTAAAGATTTGCTGAATAATAAAGAATGTAGCATAAGCTCTTTCCATGCTAAATACATGTTAACTAAAACTTTCTTTTCCTTCCTACTTTATAGTATTTGTAGAACGTTCCAGGTGATGTCTCGTGCTTGTAATATTTACTATTTAAAGGAATTTTTCTAGTTAGTCTTTACCAATGGAGTATCTGAAAGTAAACAAAGAAATGAACTAATTCTGCTTTGATGGTTAGATACAACACTAGCATTGAGCTGTGCCCTCAGCAGAACCTTATCGTACTTGGTGTGTGTGTGGCCTGAATTTGTTTGTTACCTTGTTTGGCTCTGGTGGTTTGCTTTATATATAAAGCGGGGCGAAAGCCTTTTTCGGTACAGCATTAGCATTATTTGAATTTGTATTCTATGATCTTTGTTGAACAGATATTGTCGTGCAATTTATTATCAGTTGTCCTCGGCTAGCAGCTGGCTCTACTGTAAGTATTATTCGTACACTTATGTTTCTGTTTATAAGCTATGATTAGTTGTACTTAGCGCCCTTATCGCATCATAGTTCAGTGAGTTATACTTACTTGCTGGTGTCCTAACTATTGCCAATCACAAAACTTCAGGTTGCCGTCACAGGAAGTAATCCCGCCATAGGAAATTGGAAAGAGCAAAATGGCCTCAAGCTCAACTATGCTGGAGATTCCATTTGGAAAGCCTACTGTGTGTTGCGGAAGTCTGAGTTCCCAGTAAAATATCCTTGTGCAAAAAACTATTTTCTTAGTTCGTATTTTTGTATTATTTGTTGTACCAACACTAATGTGTTGTCCTTAATAATATTCCACATATAAGTACTGTCAAGTTAGTGAAGAAGGAGTCTCTTCATTGGAGTTCGGCCCAAACAGAGAGGTTGATGTGGATTTATCATCACCCAAGCCATCCAGACACATCTTATTATCTGATGGCTCCCTCCGGGTAACGTCTGCATTCATAATGAGTCATCCAATATGAATGTTCTAGCAATTCATATATTCCTTGCCAGAAAGCTTGGTAGGTACATGCTACTATTTAGTTCCCGCAACCGTTTACCATGCTATGGTGCATTAGGAAATGAACCATATTCAGATAGAACCCTGCCACGTCGTGCTTAGGCAAGAAAGCTGAGGATGTAGTATGCATCATACACAACTAGCGTGTCGGACTAATTTATCATTTGTTTTATCAGGAAGCACCATGGAGGGGTGCTGGTGTTGCCGTACCGATGTTCTCAATCAGGTCAAATGAGGATCTTGGTGTTGGAGAATTCCCAGATCTTAAACTTCTTGTTGACTGGGCAGTCAATTCGGGTTTTCATCTTGTTCAGCTCCTTCCTATCAATGATACTTCTGTTAACAAGATGTGGTGGGATTCATATCCATATAGGTACTACTAAGATACACTGCTTCATCCTCCCTTGTGCTTTCGCTTGAAGTATGAAAGACACATTTCTGAAGAGAAAATAATGTCCTACACGTTCTTATTTACAGCTCACTCTCCGTATTTGCGTTGCACCCCTTGTACCTGAGAGTGCAGGCACTTTCAGATGCTATTCCAGCAGATGTTAAGGTATAACTTTGTGTGCCTTTCATATTAACTTTTATACTAGTCTGTTTTGGCTTCTCGTTTCACTGATCTCTTCAATTCTGAATCACCTGATCCCGTACTCAATTTTTCATATTGTCACAGGAAGAGATTTCGAAGGCAAAGAAGGAGTTGGACAAAAAGGTAAATGCATTTTCACGTGTATAAAGTATCATTTATTTTCTGTCATCACTGCAAATGTAAAGCTCTGAATATGCTTTGCATTTGGGCTGGATGCACTTCTTGTTCTTGCTGCTCTTTTGCTCTGCTTGCTCTTTAAATCAGATCATCCACTGTATTTGAAAAAACTTCAAAAAGTGTGACTTTGCTCATGGAACCCAAATGGTTACAACAACAACAACAACAACAACAAAGCCTTTAGTCCCAAGCAAGTTGGGGTAGGCTAGAGGTGAAACCCATAAGATATCGCAACCAACTCATGGCTCTGGCACATGGATAGCAAGCCTCCACGCACCCCTGTCCATAGCTAGCTCTTCGGTGATACTCCAATCCTTCAAGAACCCAAATGGTTCTTGGAGTTTTTTTTTGCAGATCTAACATTTTCCCCTAATGTTAAAATAGGACGTCGACTATGAGGCAGCATTGGCCACGAAGCTCAGAATTGCCCAAAAAATATTTAATTTAGAAAAGGACAAAGTGCTAAATTCAGCTCCGTTCAAGCAGTTCTTATCTGAAAATGAGGTATAACTACTGGCATTTCATTTTTTTTTTAGTCCACTTATTTCAAACTACATTTGATTGCTTTCATACCATGTTTCAATAGGAATGGTTGAAGCCATATGCTGCATTTTGCTTTCTTCGGGATTTCTTCGAGACATCAGATCACAGCCAGTGGGGTCGGTTTTCTCAGTTTTCCAAGGAGAAGGTATTGGAAATGATATGCTAATAATCTCATATTTCCTGCATAGCTTGCTAATAACATTCTATTTAGTAAATTCTGCGATTTGGTCTAGTTCTTTCTGAGAGCGCATATGGAAAATACACAGCTACTTAGAGATGTCTCTTTATGCAATTTCTTGCAGCTTGACAAGCTAGTCGCAGCAGATGCTTTGCACCATGATATTATACGCTTCCACTACTATGTCCAATATCATCTATTTACACAAGTAAGTATTGGCCGTTGTCATTCAGAACTCTATAAATGTGTATATATTTGTGGTCATTCATTCTCATTCCCTCCTTATTAGTTATCAGAGGCAGCTGCATATGCAAGGAAGAACAAGGTTATTCTGAAAGGAGATTTACCTATTGGTGTTGATAGGAATAGTGTGGATACTTGGGTATACCCTACATTATTTCGCATGAATACCGCTACTGGTGCACCTCCAGATTACTTTGCCAAAAGTGGACAAAATTGGGGTTTTCCTACATATAACTGGGAGGAGATGTCAAAGGATAATTATGGGTGGTGGCGAGCTCGTCTGACACAGGTTATTAACAACGCTGTTTTATTTTTTTCCCTGTCTGGCAGTCACATTTGCTTGCCATTACTCATCTGCTATTAGCATGTTGCAGCTATCAAAATTCTTCACAGCGTATAGGATAGACCATATTTTGGGTTTCTTTAGGATCTGGGAGCTTCCAGATCATGCTGCCACAGGTCTTTGTGGAAAATTTAGACCTTCAATTCCTCTTAGTCAGGTTTGTTTCTTATCCGTTAAAAAAAACAAAATGGACCAGAGAAAACCTCTATAGTAGTTTATCTGACTTGTTTCTGAGTTCACTTACAGGAGGAGCTTCTAGGTGATGGTATCTGGGATTTTGATCGGATGAGCCGCCCATATATTCGTCAGGACATGCTGGAGGTAACCATGTTCAAACCGATGTTCCGAAATTGTTTCAGTAAAGATGAGGGTGCCAGCAGCATGACGTTTCTATCATTTTTCAGGAGAAGTTTGGATCTCTTTGGACAGTTGTTGCAGCCAACTTTCTGCACGAGTATCAGAAACACTGCTACGAGGTAATGCAAAGCAGTTATATTCTCCTTTTATAACAGTTGGACATATGGGCTACTTGAGTCTGCATGTCAAATTATTATTGATAGCAACATATTATTAGTTCAGTAATTATTACAAGCATATCTATTTCTCAATCTAAGGCATGTGAAAATTTTCCTGATGTTCTTTTACATGCCATTGCTTCCTTTAGTTTCACTTGTCTTTGACTGGTTCATTCATGCATATAGTTCAAAGAGGAATGCAACACCGAGAAAAAGATTGTTACAAAGCTTAATACCAGTCCCGAAAAATCACTCTGGCTGGAGAAAGAAGACAGTATTCGGCGTGGTCTGTTCGATCTTCTACAGGTGATTCGGCCTTCTGTTGTGCACACACTGTATCCTCATGTTAATATTTTTCTCCTAACATCCACCTCATTTTTTTTAACAAAATTTGACTATTATTTTTGAAAACATATTAAAGTAGATCTGTTTGTTTGTTCTGCAGAATATAGTCCTCATCAGAGATCCTGAGGACTCCACAAAGTACTATCCCCGTTTTAACCTGGAAGATACTTCAAGTTTTCGGGACTTGGATGAACATAGGTAATATTTTTTTTCACAGTTATATGTGCTTCTGGTTGATCTGTAAAGTTTCTTCTGGCTTGTTGATATTGATTAAGTATTTAGTGCAACAGACTAACAGCATATGAGCATTGTGATGTTGTAACCTGGAAGATACTTCAATTTTTATCTTCATCGTACTGCTATAACCTCTTACTTGCATAGTCATGGTTCATATTATGCATTTCCTCAAGGAAAATGAATTATATCTTTAGTAGGCAGTTTGCTATCAAGATAATCAAAATAGTGTTCAACCAACTTTAGTTTCTTGCTTATAGTACGCTCTTGATTTTAACATTATGTCCTAACCAAATCTGTATTTATTGACTATTTCATCTTCTCATCGATGTTTTTTTACAGCAAAAATGTCCTTAGAAGATTATACTATGACTATTATTTCGTTCGCCAAGAAAATCTTTGGCGACAAAATGCACTGAAGACTCTACCTGTTCTATTGAACTGTTCGGATATGTTGGCATGCGGGGAAGATCTTGGCCTTATCCCTGCTTGTGTTCACCCTGTATGGCATCTTTCCTGCACATGCTAAAAAATAACTATTGGGTCATGCTGACTATGTTCTTAAAATAACAGTAAGATATTTATCCAGGTTATGCTAGAACTCGGGTTGATTGGATTGCGTATCCAGAGAATGCCTAGTGAACCAGGCTTGGAATTTGATATTCCGTCCAAGTACAGCTATATGACGGTGTGTTTCACTTTTTTGCCAGTATTACACTCTAAATTTTTAGAAGAAAATTTACAGTATTATGTTCTGATTTTTTAAGAAAAAATTTAAAGTAATAGTTGGAAATATAAGTAAAAGTATGCTACATCACATGATAAATTGTGTTGGATGACCTTCCAGGTTTGTGCTCCCTCATGTCATGATTGCTCCACATTACGTGCTTGGTGGGAAGGAGATGAAGGGACAAGAAGTCGTTTTTACAAGACTGTAATTGGCAGCGACAAAGAGGCCCCATCTCGTTGCACCCCAGAAGTAGTGAACTTCATTCTTCAGCAGCATTTCGATGCACCGTCAATGTGGGCAATCTTTCCGCTACAGGTATAGGACTTCAACTTGTATCATATAGTCCATCCAGTAAAAACATGTCGTTTGGACATAATTTTGGCTAAACTTTTACAGCATTGACAGCCAATAAATTTGAAAATATTGGATTGGATTTGTCTCAAAATTTATTTTCAAATGTTAACATTTTTCGGGTTTTATAATTATATTGCAGTACAAATTAATTATCAAAGTTATCTTTTGGAGACTATCAGATGTCCAAACATCATATTTTTAAGTACTGGAGGGGGGCACTATGCTTGGGTTTTTAACAGAAACAAGTACATGAATATACCTGGGGTTTCTTCTTTACCAGGATCTGCTCGCGCTGAAAGACAAATACACCGCAAGACCAGCAGCGGAGGAAACAATCAACGACCCCACTAACCCGAGGCATTATTGGAGATTCCGTGAGTTGATTTTTCCTGACACAATGCCTCTTTTTCGTGCAAATACAATATACTACCTATTTCGTGATTTGTCTGGTTTTAGTGGCAAGGTTGAAACATTTTCACAGTTCAGCATATGTGCTGCTGCCTGTGTCTACTTAACCATTTGATGTGGAGGTATACACATCACTGGAGGTGGCACGGCGGACCAATTTAATATCTGGGGACAAAAGCATCATCAAAATGCTGTCCCATCAACTTGAGACGAATAGATAACACCCGGGAGAACTTAGGACACTATCGTTTTCGAACGATTCGTCAGCGTAGCCTTTCTAAGCTAAAGCGACACCTTTGAAGCCTCGCATGCGATTTGTGTTCCCATTGTGTATATTTAACCCCGGAAAGCGTATCCTTTTTCCCCCCCTTGGATCTAACTTCTTCTCCCCAAATACATCTGCTGCAGGCCTACATGTGCCACTGGAGTCCATACTGGAGGACAAGGACATCCAGGCGAGCATCAAGAACCTCGTCACAAGCAGCGGGAGGTCATTCCCTGGCAAGAAAGCGGACAAGTAGTCGACCGGCAAATCATAGGAACAAAAAGACCGCGAAGAACGGTCAGTCGTCGCCGGGCGGGATCATGATCACGAGGAATATATATAGGATAATAAGGTGGTGTATTACCACCATGCCCGTTGAGCTGATGTTGTTTCAGCTAGAGAAATCGTCACGCCCGCTCATAATTCCTTTTTCGACGTTCTGGAGAATAATAACTACTGGTATATCATCATTCTATATCAAAGCCGGCTTGTGAAATAAATGATCCGCCGTCTTGCCTTCACTTGTTTTTGTTTTCCGCGTGTTTTTTTTACTTATGTGTGTGATTCAAGGCCCTGAAATGGAGTTCCTGATGCAGCTTCTGCATATTTTCATTTGCTCTTTGCTCTCTCAGAAAGCTGATTTTTTTTCCTTTATAATCCTGTTGTGAACCGTGACCTCTGAAGTCTGAACCTGGGGTCTGGCTAAGATGCGATTCCATTTTCTTTGGTGCGGAGCAAAAGGGAGAAGAGAAACGTCACCTTGTTGCTTTGCATCATGGCCCCATTTATTATTCTATTGAAAAAAAGGGTTAGCTTTTGAAGCTTAGGTTTTTAGTTAGGTTGTGCCAGATGTCAATTCATCGCTGAAACATTTAGCGAAAAGCGTCGCTGGCTTTTTGAAGGTTAGGGTCGCACTCATCCTGCCTGTGAGATAAGCATGGCTGGCTGTGCCGTCGTAGTTAGTTTAACTGTTCCCTTCCATGCCGGCATGGCATATGGTGGGATCTTGCTTGCTTGCCCTTTGTTGGTAGCACGGTGGCCCCGCAAGGTGCGGCAGCACTATGGCTTCTACAGTTCTACTCCTACATGACTTTTATTTGTGGACAGGTGGCGTGCCATCTTCTGCCGCCGGCCATTTTGATGGCAACAGAGAAAACTTCAGAAACTGAAGTCGACGCAAGCAGTAGATCCTGCTCTGCTCGCTGGCTCAGCAAGCACTTGTCCGGAGAGGCGTGGCCTAAACTAGGATGTGGTGCTCTCTATAATATCACTAGTTAATTGCCCGTGGGTTGCAATTGTGGCCAGTTCAACACTAGTTATATCTGATATATGGCTTACACTCGTCATATTCTCCATTTTGATAAGATTTAATCTGCCCCTAAAAAAAGAAGTTAAGATTTAATCTGAATGCAACGAAAGGTTTGATTCAGTCAAGGTTTTGACAGAAGTTGATTTGATTTGGGTATTCGTAGGGGAGGGAAAGGAAAGCTTTGATATTATTGTGATTTTGAAAAGATCTAATTTGATTGAGTTAATGCAGGATGTGATTTGGGGAAAGTACTGATTTGATTTAGATTATTCCAGATTTCTCTATTTATGTTGCTTCAAATTTTCTGCGGCATCGGTTGAGATATCAAAAAATCAACTGAAAACTAAGAGGGACGGGATGCGTGGGGACCAAAAAATAAAGGATGAGGGTGGGTGGGGGGGGGGGGGGGGGGGGGGCTTTCCTATAAAAGCATAAGTCTATAATGCAAATGTACCGACGGTTTGTTTCCGTAACTACCCCTAATAAAATTCATCTCTTCCTCACTGGTAGCAATGTGGGCCTCCCCGTTTCCCATGTCAGCCAATTGAGAGAATAGCATTGTCGTTTTTTTATTGGAAAACGTTTCCTTTTACCCGATTATAATCTATCGCCCCATCGACTGTGTTCGATGCCCTTGGATCACGCTTGATCGTGCGGCGTAGAGCGCTCATTTCTCTCGGCAAAGCACCAATGTGAAGTACGCTTGCCAGGTAAAAGTTGTCGCCACGTACACAGTGGCGGAGGCAGGGGCGGCCAGCATGGGCCAAGGTCCTTCCCAACATGATGACTTTGTTGCTATATGCATGTGAATACTAGCATTTTATTTTGATTTTTCCTTCAACCGCCCCCTCCTCCACGCAAGGTTTTGACGAATCCTGCCTCCGCCACTACACGTACCCCCATCATTCCCCACTAACCAAAGCCTCAAACACCATCCCCTCATCTTCCGATTATTGCTCTTTTGGCTATTCCTATCGACTATCGTCCCCATCTCTCTTCCCAGCGCCCCTCCACCTCATCGAGCAAGCTAGCCGACTCGATCGTGTGCACGAAGAGCCGGGGAGACGCCGGACGCGATGCTGCAAGCCCAACCTCACCATCGTTTTGTGACCGGAGAAGATGTTGCAAGTTGTGTTGCCCGGGCGCAACAATGTCGCAAGAGGAGGCGTCGTCGCTACTCGTTGTGTGCCCATGCCAATCCAGGCGTCAGCGCTATAAGGTTGGGCTCGGCTGCTACAAGGATTGGAGGACAACCACCCGGTGTTTTATGGGCATCCCCATTGTTTCCAACAACTCTGGTGTTGCAAGGCCCTGACAAGTGCACACACCCTCCATTCCCCTTCTGTATCAACCGGATGGGGTACCTGATGCTACAGGGGACAGACACTGCAACCGCAGAACCTCGCTGGAGTGGTACAACTAGTGGTCGGTGTTACATGAAGTGATAACAACAACCATTGTTGCTCCAAGGCGTTGACTGATGCTGCAAGGTGGCTCTCTCTCAACAGTGTTGCAATCGCAGGACCTCGTGGCCGCTCCAACCATAGAGTGCATCGTCGCTGCAAAGGGTAGTCGTACTAGTGGTCGTTGTAACGAGGCACAACCGGCACTGTAAGGGGCTAGTCATAGCATCCGACGTTGCTACAATCCAGTGTTGCAAGGATGGACACACCGTCGGTGTGCTGTTGGGGGTAGGCACTAGGATGTGCAAGCGACGCCGCAATGCTATAAGGGGTTGCTGCAAGTGTCTAACGACGTTGCGAGGTAGGCCGGTGTCGGTGTCAAAACCGGCGGATCTCGGGTAGGGGGTCCCGATCTGTGCGTCAAGGCTGATGGTAACAGGAAGCAAGGGACACAGATGTTTACCCAGGTTCGGGCCCTCTCGATGGAGGTAAAACCCTACTTCCTGCTTGATTAATATTGATGATATGGGTAGTACAAGAGTAGATCTACCACGAGATCGTAGAGGCTAAACCCTAAGAGCTAGCCTATGGTGGTATGATTGTAATTGTGATCGGCCTTCTAAGGACCAACCTCTCCGGTTTATATAGACACCGGAGAGGGCTAGGGTTTACATGGAGTCGGTTACAAGGAAGGAAACATAATATCCGGATCGCCAAGCTTGCCTTCCACGCCAAGGAGAGTCCCATCCGGACACGGGCCGAAGTCTTGAGTCTTGTATCTTCACGCTTCAATAGTCCGGACGTTGTACAAAATCGAAGCGACCAAAATCAAAGACCCCTTGAACCGTAGAAAACACACACAACGAAACCAACAAAGTACCATTGAACTTTGGCAACACAAACTTAGAAGGCATTAAAATATTAAGATATACCGTGGATACATAGTGAGATATCAATCTGTGCATGAATATACAACTTTGGCAACAATAAAACTTGGAAGGCATCAAACACCCAAACATTGCATCTCAAATCACAATAGTGTTCATCGAGTCATACTGGTGACACACCGAAATGACAACTTGAATAGTACTAGTACTGTAGCAAGAATAGTGTCCACAATGCATTAATTCTGTGGAAGTTGGACCATGTGGGTCATTCCGCTCATTATCTGAAGGGCCTAATTATGTGTTTGTTGGGCTGCAAAATAGCCATATGTTCATATTGAAAACAAAATTTCCCATATTAACGAATTAACGAAAATAGAAAGTTCCGTTTTTGCGGAAAAGGCTGTTCCATCTCCGCATAAAAAAATTCCATTTCCGTTTCTGTTTTGTAAATTGCGCTTTCATTTCCGTTTTTTTCTCTCCGTTTCTATTTTTCTGCTGAAAAAACTGAAAAGTTTCCTCTTCATTTCCGTCTCTTTGTATGCCTGTTTTTTAAGCGATGAGTTTCTTTTTTTTAAGCGATGAGTTTCGTGGGACGCCGGCGCCTATCACAATGCCTCGGTGCTAGGCATTCTGGAAAACATGGTCAAGGGCGTGCCACACGTGCTGTCTTTCTATAAAGCCAACTACTCCCTCCGTTCGGAATTACTTGTCACGGAAATGGATGTATCTAGATGTATTTTAGTTCTAGATACATCCATTTCCGAGACAAGTAATTCCGAACGGAGGGAGTACAGTAATAGCTGTAGCTCGGAAAGAAAGAAAGAAAGAAAGAAGCTGAGCAACAGCCGCCAGTTCTTATAACATAATTAAAAGGGAAAACCATCTTTCCATTGGACAAGCAACCGCAGCTTGGCTTCGCCCCCTTTAAATAACTCCGGCCGCTTTACGCACCAAACCCATCATAAACACACATGGTTACGCGGCCGAGCTTGGACCATATTCCCCGCCGGTCGTTGGCGCGCGCAACTGACGCACGTTCCACAGGAGGCCCCGCGATCCCCCGGGCTAGGACCTACATTAACACGAGCCTAGGACGGACGGACGGACGGACGGAATGTGATGCTCCGTCGGTGATCGGCCACCGTGTGTCTGTCCAATTGGGAGTTTGACGAGGAAGGACGGGAATTTAAAGCGGCGGAGAAGATCTCCTTGCCTGCCACCTCTCCTGGCACCCATGCCCCATGTCTCT
Source organism: Triticum timopheevii (assembly GCA_963921465.1). NCBI lineage: Eukaryota > Viridiplantae > Streptophyta > Magnoliopsida > Poales > Poaceae > Triticum > Triticum timopheevii. The sequence continues at coordinate 97,061,391 of OY997264.1, read as the reverse complement.
CCACCGGTTGGTGGCCGCCGGCAATGCCATTGGCCACTGGCTTTGGCGTCCCACCGCTGCTTTAATTGACCACCCCTCATCTAAAACAAGCAAGAAAAATGCACTGTGTTTTCTACTAGTACTAGTTTGCACAGAGATTCAATTCTTTCACCCTCAACAACAACAAGAAAAGAAGAAGAAAATCGATTCTTTCTGCAAAGCTTACGGGGGTCAAAATACGCCACCCAGTGACTTGTTGAGGAGCTCCGTTGAATATTATGTACACGGAAAAGAAAAAAAAGAAACAAACAAACAAAGGTAGGCATACGCTTGGGTCGAGCTGCTGCAGTTTCGGTTAGCGGCGCTCATGGCTTCTTTGCCATGGCCTTTGCATGCCGAGCTATGGCTTCCCGCGGGGTCCGTTCATGGGTACCCGGTGGCGAGGCAGTCAGCCCAGAACTTGCGGTCCTCCTCCTGCCGCGCCGCCGCCCGCTTCGGGTCCTCCGCCTTCTTCTTTTCCTCCTCACGACCCACCGCCGAGGGGAACGCGCCGCCGGACCTACCAGCCGCCGCCGCCGCGGCTCGTTTCTTCTTCCACCAGACGCTCGCCGTGCTGACCTCCTCCTCGTCGTCGGCTTCCTGCGGATGCTGCTGCTGCTGCTGCTGGTAGTACCCCCAGTACTCGTCCGCCTCCACGCAGCTGCCGCTGCACCCGTCGTCCTCCTCCTCCTCCTCGTCCCCGCTCGCCGTCGGCCGGCGAACGCGCGGGCGCGGGCACGACGACTCCGCCACGCTCTCGCTGTCGCTGCCGCCGTCGTCGGGGAGGAGTGCGACGGCGCTGTCGGTGGCGTGCGGCCTTGGAAGCGCGTGGGCGATGGGCGGCGGCGGCGGGTAGCAGTGTGCCGTGGCCATCGGCGCCGCGCTGTGGAAAGAGGAGGGGAGCTGGGGATGGATGCGTGGGTTTGGTGGTTGTCTCCGGCGGCGAGGTGGACGGAGACCCTTGGTATTTATAGCGCGCACCCACGGTTTTAAAAGGGTATAAATGGAGTGCGGTCGATGGCACGAGTGCTAGAGCTTCCCACTGCTTCGCCACACGCAAAAATTGGAAAAAAGACGATGACGATCGCCGATGCCGATAAACTATTTGATTTTAGTTGGTCTACTGAAACCCTCAGATTATGTTGGACAGTTGGTGTGAGTTCAGGATAATATATATAGGAAATCCTTCGTCAGCCTTTGCATCATTTCTATTGCACTTTAATATAATGATAATGATGTACTCCATCCGTTCATAAATATAAGATGTTTTGCACATTTTAATATGGTCTACAAACAGATTAAAATGGGTGAACAAACACATTAAAATATGTTTATATACATCCAATTCAGAAAAAAGTTAGAATATCTTATATTTGTGAGCCGAGGAAGCAGTGGTCAATTTTGTTTACGATTTTCCCGTGATTTTTTTGTTTGCCATTTTTTATATGAGGATTTTTTTTCAAATTTTAATAATTAATGACATTGATCATATAATCTTCACCTAGTACGTACAAGTATGGAAGAAAATGATATATAATTAGTAGATGATGCTAAGTAAGTAAATAACAATGGTAATTGATGATATTGATCATATAATCTTCACCTAGTACATATAAGGACGATAATATTGTGTAACCAATGGTTGAGGGTACGTAGGCAAATAACCGCGGTAATTATTGATATTGATCATATAATATTCACCTTGTTCAAATAAGGAAAAAATAATACAAAATTAATGGCTGGTGATAATAAGGAAATATAACAATGGTAATTATTGATACTGATCATATAATCTACACCTTAGACAAATAAGGAAGAAAATAACACATAATTAATGGATGATGATAAGTAAGGAAATACAACAATGGTAGTTACTGATATTGATCATATAATCTTCACATTGCACAAATAAGGAAGAAAATAATACATAAATAACACTCCCTCCGTAAACTAATATAAGAGAGTTAATAAGTAAGGAAATACAAAAATAATTATTAAAAATATTGATCATACAATCTTCACCTTGTACAAACAAAGAAGAAAATAATACTCCCTCCGTCCGGAAATACTTGTCGGAGGAATGGACGTATCTAGACGTATTTTAGTGTTAGATACATTCATTTTTTGTCATTTCTACGACAAGTATTTCCGGACGAAGGGAGTAGTACATAATTGATGAGTGGTGAAGTTTTTAAAACTTCTTATTTAAAGGCATCATCACAAGGAACATGTCTATGCAAACGAACCTTAAACTGGACTTCTGATTCAAAAAATAAAATAAAATAAAATGTGAAAGTAAAGAAAAATAGTGTCACTGCTCCCACACCTGTTACTACAAATCGCCTCCCTGTAAACAATGGGTAAGAAAATACTCCCTCCGTTTTTATTTACTCTGCATATTAAAGTTGACTGAAGTCAAATTTCATAAAGTTTGACCAAGTTTATAAAAAATAATATAAACATTTATCATAACAAATTTATATGATGTGAAAGTACATTCAATAATAAATCTAATTTTATTGATTTGTTATTGCTTACGTTAATAAACTTTGTCAAAGTTCATAAAGCTTGACTTTTATCAAAACTAATACACGGACTAAATAAATAAGGGAGGGAGTAGAAGGAAGGGAAGAGTCAAAGAGGTACACGAGTGGTCGGCAGAGACGAGGACTCGATGCTTGGAGTGAGATGGTACAAGTTCTTAGCTTGACACACATTAGAATCACCTCGTAACACGGTTGCGCTGTCCGTGGATGGCTCATATGTAGAGGATGGCAGCACCTGGGATGTAACTCTGGGCTCATAAGGGGAGTGTGATTTTTGTATCTTATACTCCCTCCGTTCTCAAATACTTGTCTTTCTAGCCATTTCAAATGGACTCAACATGCGGATGTATGTAGACATATTTTAAAATGTAGATTCACTCATTTTGCACCGTATGTAGTCACTTGTTGAAATCTCTAGAAAGACAAGTATTTAGGAACGGAGGGAGCAGATTCGTATTTCCTATTTTTACACCTGGGATGTAACTTCAGGTCCTTCCGCCGCCGACCTTCTGTGGCTCCCCTCCGCCGGTCGTCTGTGGTGAGGGGGGCCGTCATATCCACGCGTGTGGATCATGCAGCTTTAGGTTTTAGGCCCTGATAGCTTACATTTTTGGGCCGTTCATCGTTGGCAGCGCTCAATAAAAAAGTTTCGGATCCTTCCCGGATGAGGCAATCTGTCCTGTGGTTGGGGATGGTTTTAGAAATCAGTTTGTTCAAACAATGATGGTGTGACGGCTGCGACATCCTCATGGTGGACTTGTGTCCTCGGGTTCCGCCGTTGCGACGACATTTGCTCCAGTGCCGGTACGGGGCTTGGGAGGTAGTGTCCAGGAGAAGATGCAGATTGTGGTCTGCATCAGCGGCATCTGAAAGATGGTGGATTGTGTGCTAGGTTCGTGATTTGTGGCTGACGGGTATGGTTCACTCCTCTGACGTCTTAGTCGTGCGAGGGTGCCAGATCTGGAGTTTGATGAGCCACCTTGGAAGTCCGCAAAGCTGCATCTCAGCGATGGAGTCGCGTCGACCTCGGTGAGGAGGTGATCTGTCATTTTCCTTTGGCGTCTGCTGTGGTGGTGCAGAAGGCAGGTGACGGGCATTGGTGTAAAGCTCAGTGGTTTCTTCAATCTTGATTGTATTTTTTTTCTTTCTTGGCTGGTGTTTCTTTGTGCAAAGACTAGTGTTCTGCTGTCATTTTAATCTTACCAGATCGATGTTTACGTGACTTGTATTATGATCTTTATGCTAAGATAAGATGCATATTACCATAAAAAATTAAGATTTCTATTTCACAACGATGTTGCGGAAGCGGAGCTACATGCATTGATGCAGGGCAAGACCCATGCAATCCAACACTCGGAGCTTCTGTTGCAGTCAGATTCTTCTCAAGCACTATCTCTTATTACAGGTCTCAAACTTGACTACTTAGTCTATGAACACATTGTTCTGTAGATTACAGCTTTATCGTCAGATGGGGAGTTTATTTCACAAAAACTTCACCGTGATCAAAATAGAGTAGCAGATCAATTGATGAGATACTACAGCTGTACTAAGTGTAGCACCTATGTTTGGCCACATAGAGAGCCCCTCTGTATTGAGGATCTCTTCCCTCTAGATTATAACTTTATCATTATGGAACAAAACTCATTTTCACCCAACAAAAGAAAAAGAGGTATCACTTTCGCTCATATGCATGAAGATGTTTTTTTCTTCTTTCCGTAGAAACGCGTGCATGTCTCGGATGTTTTATCTTAGTGTCATAGAAACGCACTGGTATTTAGCCAGTGATGTTAATCTTTCGGTGTATACCATATATTTGAATCTCATGCAAATGTTAACTGTATTCGTCAGAAAGACCTTTTTTTCCATTAAGCAGTCACAAAAGTAGTTGAAGAAGAAAATGCTGCCGGCTACTAGAAACCCAAACTCTTTTGATGTTGACACGAAAATTACCGAGAAGCTGCTGCCATTCAGCTTTTCTAGAACGGGATCCCACCGACTTTGACCACTGCTTGACGCTGTGAAAGTTAAAAAAAGATGATGAAATCCCACTTTGACCCTGTTGGTAGTAAAATTTTCTTTCAGAGACTACTATTACTACTGTTCTGGGACGGGGTTCGCATCGGCCATGTGGGAAACGACATGCATACGTCTTGGTCAATCGGTCTCGCACTCTATCTCTGGGTGGGTTTACACATTCTAGACGGATCGGATAAGCCGACGAGCAGCGGCAGCGGCGGCATCACGTACCCAAGACGAAACAAATTCAATTCCTTTTGGCGTCTGCGTCGGCGTCTGCGTGCGTTGTCTGCCAGGCGAGGATTCTAGAAGGGTTGATTGACCCGGCCCGGTATCACCTTCTAGACGCCCACTGGCGTCCACGCCTCCTCTCACTCCCTCTGCCGCCGTCAGGAAAAATAGACGGACAAATCATGCGCGATAACGCGGCTCGCAACCACTGCAAGCTGGCGGCCTTTTCTGCGCTCAAACGGGAGGATTACTAGTAGAACTCTCAAACCCTCAAATCCTCAAAGCAGTTTTAAGGGTTGAGTTGTGTCACTTTTTGACATTTTTAAGGGTTGAAAAACATGGGCAAATACTAGAACCCTCAAACCCAACCCGTAAACTGCTTTTTTTTTAAACATCAGTACAGACACAAGCGCTCATATAGACGCGCATACACTCACTCCTATGAACGCACGCACGCACACCCTACCCCTATGAGCACCTCCGAAAGACTGAGCCGGCATATCATCTTGAGATTTACGAAGTCACCGTAGGCGCCTCGTCGTCGACGGGAACGTCTCCTCCCACTGAATGCGCATCGCCGGAAATCCTGAAATAAATCCAGGAATAAATGCGAGCACCAGGATTTGAACCCTGGTGGGCTGGGGATACCACGGTCCCTCTAACCATCCAACCACAGGTTGGTTCGCACCCGTAAACTGCTTTAAGGGTTGGATTTGAGGGTTCTAGTCTTTGCCTCAACTCCAATCTTTAAATCTATCATTTGGCATCTCACAATTTATGACAACAAGAACACAATCAACTTCCAAACAAACTACCAAATGACAATTATTGATGCATGGTTTAATAGTTTACATCATAAAATCATCATCTTCCTTCTCTCATCGGCACCATCACCAAAAGTTGCACCTCGGCGCCATCTCCTAGACCACAAGCGGGCTCCATCAAGCGTCTCCATCGGCACCGATGGAGTCGTACACACCGCCATCACCACAACTACTCATCGGAGTGTCACCTCGAAAAATAAAGGACGTAACATGGAACATCCTCCTCCTCTCCGCGATGTCTTCCTTGTAGTCCTTCCACCATTGCAATTGGTCTTGATCCATGTCCTTCTTGGACATCATCATGTGCTCTTTTTCTTCCACCATGTGTTCTTTCCATACCTTTGCCTCTTTGAGCTTGATCATCCTCTCCTCCAACTCGGCCTTGCGCTTTGCTTCTTCACGCTTTTGCTTCAACTTGTGCAAGCTTGACCTCTTTCTTCCTCTCCTCCAACACGGAACATCCGGGGGCGAGGCGGGGTGGGGCGGTGACGGGGGCGGGCGCCGGGGCGGGGGCGGCAGGAGGTGGTGCGAGGCCCGCCCGCTGCCGCTTGGCCCCGACGTGGGTCGCCGCCACCACGTCGGCGACGGTGGGTTGGGCGGGGGCGGGCGACGCGGGCGGGACGGGCGGGGCGGGAGCGGCGGCGGCGGCGGGCGGGGGCGCGGCGGCGGCGGGGCCTTCCATGGCCGGCGACGAGGAGGAGTGCGGCGGGGGCGGGCGGGAGGAGGAGCGGTTACAGCTCCAGCGCAGGCTCGAAGCGAGCGACGAGGACGAGTGCGGGTTGGGGCGAGATTTTCCCCTCAACCCCTACTTCTACAGATTGCAAATTGGTTGAGGGTTGGACCTCTAAATTTTTTTACGGGTTTGAGGGTTTAGAGGTTCTAGTCTACAGCGTTTTTTGGAAAAACTGTAAAAAACAATTATTTTTATGGGTTTGAGAGTTTGAGGGCTCTACTAGTAATGCTCTAATCATGCACCCAACCACGCCGCGGAATGGGATGCGATGCCGCTTTTCGATCGGCGGGTCGGGCCGGCGACAGGAACGGCACACGGCCGGTGCTGGTGCTGGTGCGTGTGCACGACATCCACGGATGCGCGCGATATCTTGCACGTACGTTTACGTGTGGGCCGCGCGGGTGGCGACTTGACACTGGTGGTTTGACACTTGGAGGAAAACTGGTTGGTTTCTCGGATCTGGCCGCCATCCGAATGTCAAAAATGTCTTTGACGTGTACGTGGAGGTTTAGGGGGAGGTGGAGATCGATGGATGGGCCGTGGGCGTACGGTGCTGACTAGGTGATCGATGACGGTCAATTCCGCACTGTCACTAGGGAAAGTTGGACGGCCGGCGGGTGGAGCTTACGCGGAGACTCGGCCGTACGCCAGCGCGACGACTTTGCAGCATGGGGAACTGCCATGGACACGACTGGGAATTTTGTTGGAGTATTTAGAGCATCTACAACTGCCGGACTTGACAAATCCAATCCACAAAGGCCCGCGAACGCGTACGGCCGCGTCCGCGGATAGTGACCGGTCATTGCCTCACATAATGCATTCCAGATTTTAGAAATCTCAAATCCATATTGTCACATCCAACGAAGTGATCTTTGAGCGGAGCTCCCGGGCTCCGCCGTGCCCATGTCCTGCGGCCAGCTGCGCCCCACAGAGTGTTGGTCCGGTCGCCGGCAAGGTAGAGTACGACATGGGAAACGAGCCGGCTCACGTGACTCAAGGTGCCGCCGTCTCTCATGCCCCACTCTTCCCCGTCGGAGCCCGGAATCCGAACAGTGTCGGTGGACGTAAGATCGATGATGGATCCGTTCAGGGACGAGCCGGCGACATCCATCACGACGCAGTTGCGGCGCCCGGACTAGTGCACCATACGAGACGCCGAAGAATGCGACTCCGTCTCGCCGACGTCCACCACCGTGAGGGCTGCCGCCGCCTCCCATGCTCGCTACCCCATACGGTGGGCACGTCACGCCATGTTTGCGTCGGACGACGCCCATGGCACGTGCATGGCTGGTACGTCTTCAACGTATCTATAATTTTTGATTGTTCCATACTATTATATTATCTGTTTTGGATGTTTAATGGACTTTATTATACACTTTTATACTATTTTGGGACTAACCTATTAACCGGAGGCCCAGTCCAAATTGCTGTTTTTTTTTTTGCCTATTTTAGTGTTTCGCAGAAAATGAATATCAAACGGAGTCCAAACGGAATGAAACCTTCGGGAGAGTCGTTTTTGAAACAAACGCAATCCAGGAGACTTGGAGTGGACGTCAAGAAAGCAACAAGGCTGCCACGAGGCAGGGAGGCGTGCCCAGGGGGTAGGCGCGCCCCCACCCTCGTGGGCCCCTCGTGGCTCCCCTGACCAACTTCTTTCGCCTATATATATACTCATATACCCTGAAAACATCTGAGAGCACCACGAAACCCTATTTTCACCGCAGCAACCTTTTATACCCGTGAGATCCCATCTTGGGTCCTTTTCCGGCGCTCCGCCGGAGGGGGAATCGATCATGGAGGGCTTCTACATCAACATCATAGCCTCTCCGATGATGTGTGAGTAGTTTACCTCAGACCTTTGGGTCCATAGTTATAAGCTAGATGGCTTCTTCTCTCTCTTTGGATCTCAATACAAAATTCTCCTCGATCTTCTTGGAGATCTATTCGATGTAATTCTTTTTGCGGTGTGTTTATCGAGATCCGATGAATTATGGGTTTATGATCAAGATTATCTATGAACAATATTTGAATCTCCTCTGAATTCTTTTATGTATGATTTGTTATCTTTGCAAGTCTCTTCGAATTATCAATTTGGTTTGGCCTACTAGATTGATCTTTCTTGCAATGGGAGAAGTGCTTAGCTTTGGGTTCAATCTTGCGGTGTCCTTTACCAGTGACAGCAGTGAAGGAAATATACCCTAAAGGCAATAATAAAGTTATTATTTATTTCCTTATATCATGATAAATGTTTATTATTCATGCTAGAATTGTATTAACCGGAAACATAATACATGTGTGAATACATAGACAAACAGAGTGTCACTAGTATGCCTCTACTTGACTAGCTCGTGAATCAAAGATGGTTAAGTTTCCTAACCATAGACATGAGTTGTCATTTGATTAACGGGATCACTTCATTAGGAGAATGATGTGATTGACTTGACCCATTCCGTTAGCTTAGCACTTGATCGTTTAGTATGTTGCTATTGCTTTCTTCATGACATATACATGTTCCTATAACTATGAGATTATGCAACTCCCGTTTACCGGAGGAACACTTTGTGTGCTACCAAACGTCACAACGTAACTGGGTGATTATAAAGGAGCTCTACATGTGTCTCCAAAGGTACATGTTGAGTTGGCGTATTTCGAGATTAGGTTTTGTCACTTCGATTGTCGGAGAGGTATCTCTGGGCCCTCTCGGTAATGCACATCACTATAAGCCTTGCAAGCAATGTAGCTAATGAGTTAGTTACGGAATGATGCATTACATAACGAGTAAAGAGACTTGCCGGTAACGAGATTGAACTAGGTATTGAGATACCGACGATCGAATCTCGGGCAAGTAACATACCGATGACAAAGAGAACAACGTATGTTGTTATGCGGTTTGACCGATAAAGATTTTCGTAGAATATGTAGGAGCCAATATGAGCATCCAGGTTCCGCTATTGGTTATTGACCGAAAACATGTCTCGGTCATGTCTACATAGTTCTCGAACCCGTAGGGTCCGCACGCTTAAGGTTTCGATGACAGCTTTATTATGAGTTTTTGAGTTTTGATGTACCGAAGGAGTTCGGAGTCCCAGATGAGATCGGGGACATGACGGGGAGTCTCGAAATGGTCGAGACGTAAAGATCGATATATTGGACGACTATATTCGGACATCGGAAAGGTTCTGAGTGATTTGAGTATTTTTCGGAGTACCGGGGAGTTACGGGAATACGGGGAAGAGTATTGGGCCTTAATGGGCCTTAGTGGGAAGGAGCCAGGAGGTGGCGCGCGCCCATCCCAAGCCCAGTCCGAATTGGACAAGGGGTTTGGGGCGCGGCCCCCCTCTCCCTTCCTTCTCCACTTCCCTCCTTTCCCCCCTTCTCCTAGTTGGACTAGGAAAGAAGGAGTCCTACTCCCGGTGGGAGTAGGACTCCCCTTGGCGCGCCCTCCTCCTAGGGCCGGCCTCCTCTTCCCTTGCTCCTTTATATACGGGGGCAGGGGGCACCCCATAACACAGAAGTTGATCTACGTGATCGTTCCTTAGTCGTGTGCGGTGCCCCCCTCCACCATATTCCACCTCGGTCATATCGTAGCGGTGCTTAGGCGAAGCCCTACGTCGGTAGAACATCATCATCGTCACCACGCCATCGTGCTGACGGAACTCATCCCCGACACCCTGCTGGATCGGAGTCCGGGGATCGTCATCGAGTTGAACGTGTGCTGAACTCGGAGGTGCCGTACGTTCGGTACTTGGATCGGTCGGATCGTGAAGACGTACGACTACATCAACCGCGTTGTCATAACGCTTCCGCTTACGGTCTACGAGGGTACGTGGACAACACTCTCCCCTCTCGTTGCAATGCATCACCATGATCTTGCGTGTGCGTAGAATTTTTTTGAAATTACTACGTTCCCCAACAGTGGCATCCGAGCCTAGGTTTTATGTGTTGATGTTATATGCACGAGTAGAACACAAGTGAGTTGTGGGCGATATAAGTCATACTGCTTACCAGCATGTCATACTTTGGTTCAACGGTATTTTTGGATGAAGCGGCCCGGACCGACATTACGCGTACGCTTACGCGAGACTGGTTTTTACCGCCGTGTTTGCACACAGGTGACTAGCGGGTGTCTGTTTCTCCAACTTTAGTTGAACCAAGTGTGGCTACGCCCGGTCCTTGCGAAGGTTAAAACATCACTAACTTGACGAACTATCGTTGTGGTTTTGATGCGTAGGTAAGAACGATTCTTGCTCAGCCCGTAGCAGCCATGTAAAATTTGCAACAACAAAGTAGAGGACGTCTAACTTGTTTTTGCAGGGCATGTTGTGATGTGATATGGTCAAGACGTGATGCTATATTTTATTGTATGAGATGATCATGTTTTGTAACCGAAGTTATCGGCAACTGGCAGGAGCCATATAGTTGTCGCTTTATTGTATGAAATGCAAACGCCCTGTAATTGCTTTACTTTATCACTAAGCGGTAGCGATAGTCGTAGAAGCAATAGATGGCGTAACGACAACGATGCTATGATGGAGATCAAGGTGTCACGCCGGTGACGATGGTGATCACGACGGTGCTTCAGAGATGGAGATCACAAGCACAAGATGATGATGGCCATATCATATCACTTATATTGATTGCATGTGATGTTTATCCTTTATGCATCTTATCTTGCTTTGATTGACGGTAGCATTTTAAGATGATCTCTCACTAAAAATTATCAAGAAGTGTTCTCCCTGAGTATGCACCATTGCGAAAGTTCTTCGTGCTGAGACACCACGTGATGATCGGGTGTGATAGGCTCTACGTTCAAATACAACAGGTGCAAAACAGTTGCACACGCGGAATACTCAGGTTAAACTTGACGAGCCTAGCATATAACAGATATGGCCTCAGAACAAGGAGACCGAAAGGTCGAGCGTGAATCATATAGTAGATATGATCAACATAATGATGTTCACCACTGAAAACTACTCCATCTCACGTGATGATCGGACATGGTTTAGTTGATTTGGATCACGTGATCACTTAGATGACTAGAGAGATGTCTGTCTAAGTGGGAGTTCTTAAGTAATATGATTAATTGAACTTTAATTTATCATGAACTTAGTCCTGGTAGTATTTTGCAAATTATGTTGTAGATCAATAGCTCACGTTGTTGCTTTCATATGTTTATTTTGATACGTTCCTAGAGAAAATTGTGTTGAAAGATGTTAGTAGCAATGATGCGGATTGGATCCGTGATCTGAGGTTTATCCTCATTGCTGCACAGAAGAATTATGTCCTTAATTTACCGCTAGGTGACAGACCTATTGCAGGAGCAGATGCAGACGTTATGAACGTTTGGCTAGCTCAATATGATGACTACTTGATAGTTTAGTGCACCATGCTTAACGGCTTAGAATCGGGACTTCAAAGACATTTTGAACGTCATGCACCATATGAGATGTTCCAGGATTTGAAGTTAATATTTCAAGCAAATACCCGAGTTGAGAGATACGAAATCTCCAACAAGTTCTATAGCTATAAGTTGGAGGAGAATCGCTCAACTAGTGAGCATGTGCTCAGATTGTCTGGGTACTTCAATCGCTTGAATCAAGTGGGAGTTAATCTTCCAGATAAGATAGTGATTGACAGAATTCTCTAGTCACCATCACTAAGTTACTAGAACTTCGTGATGAACTATAGTATGCAAGGGATGACAAAAACGATTCCCGAGCTCTTCGTGATGTTGAAATGAACGAAGGTAGAAATCAAGGAAGAGCATCAAGTGTTGATGATTGACAAGACCACTAGTTTCAAGAAAAGGGCAAAGGGAAAGAAAGGGAAACTTCAAGTAGAATGGCAAACAAGTTGTCACTCCCGTGAAGAAGACCAAAGCTGGACCAAAGCCTGAAACTAAGTGCTTACACTGCAAAGGAAATGGTCACTGGAAGCGGAAATGCCCTAAATATTTGGTGGATAAGAAGGATGGCAAAGTGAACAAAGGTATATTTGATATACAGGTGTTTGATGTGTGCCTTACTAGTGTTTATAGTAGCCCCTGAGTATTTGATACTTGTTCGGTTGTTGTAATTAGTAACTCGAAACAGGAGTTACAGAATAAACAGAGACTAGTTGAAGGGGAAGTGACGATGAGTGTTGGAAGTAGTTCCAAGATTGATATGATCATCATCACACACTCCCTATATTTTCGAGATTAGTGTTAAACCTAAATAAATATTATTTGGTGTTTGCGTTGAGCATAAATATGATAAGATCATGTTTATTACGATACGATTGTTCATTTGAAGTTAAAGAATAATGGTTATTCTATTTACATGAATAAGACCTTCGATGGTTTTACACCCAATGAAAATAGTTTGTTGGATCTGGATCATAGTGATACACATATTCATAATATCTATACCTACTATTAAAGCAAGGTGATATTCTTAGTTTTGTCCCGCGATTAGTTTTTTTGGGTAAATTTTTGTTGGACCGTCCGTTCTATTTTGCTCACGTACGAGGTGGTACTAAACGCTCCTTGATCTAAATTTTTTGTTCGGCGCTGGGTGCCTAGGCCAGTTTTTTTCTATTTCTGAGACAGGCCCATCTACTGCGACCAATGGCCCAACAAATCAGGTCCACCCTTCCTGATGAGCCAAGCCGGGGCAAAAAATTGAGGGCAGGTATGGAGAATCGAAATCGTGACCACCTGGTCAATACATGACGAAGCTACCAGTTGTCCTAGGCAACATTATGTGCAATGGTGAAGGTCAGTACTCTTAAATAGTCCCATATTGCCCCCTTGCGTATAATTCATCCATTTTATATACTTCTTTGAGTTTTCCACGTATTAAGAAGCTGTCCCGGAAAAAAAATGGAAATAGAGGGTAATTGACCCCTTAAAATAAGGGAGGAAAAAGGAGTCTATTAAGCGGAGACACCGAGACAGTTGGGCTACGACGGTCCACGAGGATGCCGCCTGAGGGGAGAGGTAGTAGCAGCCGCTCCAGCGGAAGATGTACGAGAGCCTCCCATTGTCGAGGAGCAACAGGAGTGTCCCACGGCTGATGAGCCCATTGATTTTTTTTAACTCTGATGAGCCCATCGATGATTATGCTCTTGCGTCGGGTTTGTTTGCACGCTTGATGATAACTGTTCGTCCATTTATACAGAAAAGCTTCTAGATGTGCCACTGTCGTGTTCCTTAGCCATTGAATTGGGTAAGCATTCGTGGTTGCAATCTATATCTATACCTACTAATAAAAGAAATAAGTATTCTTAGTCTGTCATACTATTTTATAGAAAACCCCCTGATATTTCTGACATTAAACCCGCAGTACATATCAAATGTTTTTTAAAATACTCATATCTTTTAAACCGTAGCTTCAAATTTAACATGTTATATATAGAATTTAATTAGAAAATAATATAGATTCTGAATATGATGTTATTTTACCTGTTAACTATTTAAAAACATAATAGGATGCAATCTTAATCAACAATGCATTATCTGTCTTTCTTTCATATTGATACTGGTCGGATTGTGGATAAATAAACATCTTAGCAAAATCAGGATTGGAGACGAAATTGAAGATCACTTGCCTATTTCTTTGCCCATTTCTTTGTACATATTAAATCTACATGCAAGCCGTGTTTAAATAGAAGACTCGTGCTTTTGTTGGCAAAGACCGTTTGTGCCGTAGCTACAAATACTCAGATTATAGACCATTTTTTGTAAATTAAAAGCGTGTGTTATTTTTTTCCCGTTGCAACGCACGGGCCGTTTTGCTAGTTGATGCCAAAAGATGCAAAGTTAATAATGATAGTGCAACTTATTTGTGGCACTGCCGTTTGGGTCATATCGGTGTAAAGCGCATGAAGAAACTCCATAAAGATGGATTTTCGGAATCACTTGGTTATGAATCATTTGATGCTTGCGAACCGTGCCTTTTGGGCAAGATGACTAAAACTCCATTCTCCAGAACAATGGAACAAGCTACTGACTTATTGGAAAGAATACATACCGATGTATGCGATCCAATGAGTGTTGATGCTCGTGGCAAGTATCGTTATTTTCTGACTTTTTCAAGATGATTTGAGCAGATATGGGTATATCTACTTGATGAAACATAAGTCTGAAATAGTTGAAAGGTTCAAAGAATTTCAGAGTGAAGTAGAAAAATCATCGTAACAAGAAAATAAAATTTCTGCGATCTGATCGGAGGGACGAATATTTGAGTTACGAGTTTGGTCTTCAATTAAAACAGTGTGGAATAGTTTCACAGCTCACGCCACCTTGAACACCACAACGTTATGGTGTGTCCGAACGTCGTAACCGCACTTTATTGGATATGGTGCGATCTATGATGTCTCTTACTGATTTACCACTATTGTTTTGGGGTTATGCATTAGAGACAGCTGCATTCACGTTAAAAGGGCACCATCTAAATCGTTGAGACGACACCATATGAACTGTGGTTTAGCAAGAAACCCAAGTTGTCGTTTCTTAAAGTTTGGGGCTGCGATGCTCATGTGAAAAAGTTTCATCCTGATAAGCTCAAACCCAAATCGGAGAAGTGCGTCCTCATAGAATGCCCAAAGGAAATTGTTGGGTACACCTTCTATCACAGATCCGAAGGCAAGATATTCGTTGCTAAAAATGGATCCTTTCTAGAGAAGGAGTTTCTCTCGAAAGAAGTGAGTGGGAGGAAAGTAGAACTTGATGAGGTAACTGTACCTTCTCCCGAATTGGAAAATAGTTCATCACTGAAATCAGTTCCAGTGATTCCTACACCAATTAGTGAGGAAGTTAATGATGATTATCATGAAACTTCAGATCAAGTTACTACAGAACCTCGTAGGTCTTCCAGAGTACGATCCGCACCAGAGTGGTACGGTAATCCTGTTCTGGAAGTCATGTTACTAGACCATGATAAACCTACGAACTATGAGGAAGCGATGATGAGCCCAGATTCCGCAAAATGGCTGGAGGCCGTGAAATCTGAGATAGGATCCATGTATGAGAACAAAGTGTGGACTTTGGTGGACTTGCCCGATGATCGGCAAACCATAAGAAATAAATGGATCTTCAAGAGGAAGACGAACACTGATAGTAGTGTTACTATTTACTAAGCTCGACTTGTTGCGAAAGGTTTTCGACAAGTTCAAGGTGTTCAATACGATGAGATTTTCTCACTCGTATCGATGCTTAAGTCTATCCGAATCATGTTAGCAATTGCCACATTTTATGAAATCTGGCAAATGGATGTCAAAACTGCATTCCTTAATGGATTTATTAAAGAAGAGTTGTATATGATGCAACTAGAAGGTTTTGTCAATCCTAAAGGTGCTAACAAAATGTGCAAGCTCCAGCGATCCATCAATGGACTGGTGCAAGCATCTCGGAGTTGGAATATATGTTTTGATGAGTTGATCAAAACATATGGTTTTATATAGACTTTTGGAAAGGCCTGTATTTACAAGAAAGTGAGTGGGAGCTCTATAGCATTTCTGATATTATATGTGGACGACATATTGTTGATTGGTAATGATATAGAATTTCCGGATAGCATAAAAGGATACTTGAATAAAAAGTTTTTCAATGAAAGACCTCGGTGAAGCTGCTTACATATTGAGCATCAAGATCTATTGAGATAGATCAAGACGCTTGATAAGTTTTTCAATCAGCACATACCTTGTCAAGATTTTGAAATAGTTCAAAATGGAACAGTCAAAGAAAGAGTTCTTGCCTGTGTTGCAAAGGTGTGAAATTGAGTAAGACTCAAATCCCGACCACGGTAGAAAATAGAAAAGAGAATGAAAGTCATTCCCTATGCCTCAGTCATAGGTTCTATAAAGTATGCTATGCTATGTACCAGACCAATTGTATACCTTGCCCTGAGTTTGGCAAGGGAGTACAATAGTGATCTAGGAGTAGATCACTGGACATTGGTCAAGAATATCCTTAGTGAGGACTAAGGAAATATTTCTCGATTATGGAGGTGATAAAATAACCCGTCGTAAAGAGTTACATCGGTGCAAGCTTTCACACCGATCCAGATGACTCTAAGTCTCAATCTGGATACATATTGAAAGTGGGAGCAATTAGCTAGAGTAGCTCCGTTCAGAGCATTGTAGACATAAAATATTTGCAAAATACATACGGCTCTGAATGTGACAGACCCATTGACTAAGCTTCTCTCACGAGCAAAACATGATCACACCTTAGTACTCTTTGGGTGTTAATCACATAGCGATGTGAACTATATTATTGACTCTAGTAAACCCTCTGGGTGTTGGTCACATAACGATGTGAACTATGGGTGTTAATCATATACAGATATGAATATTGGTGTTAAATCACATGGCAATGTGAACTAGATTATTGACTCTAGTGCAAGTGGGAGACTGAACGAAATATGCCCTAGAGGCAATAATAAAGTTATTATTTATTTCCTTATATCATGATAAATGTTTATTATTCATGCTAGAATTGTATTAACCGGAAACATAATAGATGTGTGAATACATAGACAAATAGAGTGTCACTAGTATGCCTCTACTTGACTAGCTCGTGAATCAAAGATGGTTAAGTTTCCTAACCATAGACATGAGTTTTCATTTGATTAACGGGATCACATTATTAGGAGAATGATGTGATTGACTTGACCCATTCCGTTAGCTTAGCACTTGATCGTTTAGTATGTTGCTATTGCTTTCTTCATGACTTATACATGTTCCTATAACTATGAGATTATGCAACTCCCGTTTACCAAAGGAACACTTTGTGTGCTACCAAACATCACAATGTAACTGGGTGATTATAAAGGAGCTCTACAGGTGTCTCCAAAGGTACATGTTGAGTTGGCGTATTTCGAGATTAGGTTTTGTCACTCCGATTGTCGGAGAGGTATCTCTGGGCCCTCTCGGTAATGCACATCACTATAAGCCTTGCAAGCAATGTAGCTAATGAGTTAGTTACGGAATGATGCATTACATAACGAGTAAAGAGACTTGCCGGTAACGAGATTGAACTAGGTATTGAGATACCGACGATCGAATCTCGGGCAAGTAACATACCGATGACAAAGGGAACAACATATGTTGTTATGCGGTTTGACCGATAAAGATCTTTGTAGAATATGTAGGAGCCAATATGAGCATCCAGGTTCCGCTATTGGTTATTGACCGGAAACGTGTCTTGGTCATGTCTACATAGTTCTCGAACCCGTAGGGTCCGCACGCTTAAGGTTTCGATGACAGTTTTATTATGAGTTTTTGAGTTTTGATGTACCGAAGGAGTTCGGAGTCCCAGATGAGATCGGGGACATGACGAGGAGTCTCGAAATGGTCGAGACGTAAAGATCAATATATTGGACAACTATATTCGGACATCGGAAAGGTTCCGAGTGATTTGGGTATTTTTCGGAGTACCGAGGAGTTACGAGAATACGGGGAAGAGTATTGGGCCTTAATGGGCCTTAGTGGGAAGGAGCCAGGAGGTGGCGCGCGCCCCTCCCAAGCCCAGTCCGAATTGGACAAGGGGTTTGGGGCGCGGCCCCCCTCTCCCTTCCTTCTCCACTTCCCTCCTTTCCCCCCTTCTCCTAGTTGGACTAGGAAAGAAGGAGTCCAACTCCCGGTGGGAGTAGGACTCCCCTTGGCGCGCCCTCCTCCTAGGGCCGGCCTCCTCCTCCCTTGCTCCTTTATATACGGGGGCAGGGGGGCACCCCATAACATAGAAGTTGATCTACGTGATCGTTCCTTAGCCGTGTGCGGTGCCCCCCTCCACCATATTCCACCTCGGTCATATCGTAGCGGTGCTTAGGTGAAGCCCTGCGTCGGTTGAGCATCATCATCGTCACCACGCCGTCGTGCTGACGAAACTCATCCCCGACACCCTGCTGGATCGGAGTCCGGGGATCATCATCGAGCTGAACGTGTGCTGAACTCGGAGGTGCTGTACGTTCGGTACTTGGATCGATCGGATCATGAAGACGTACGACTACATCAACCGCGTTGTCATAACGCTTCCGCTTACGGTCTACGAGGGTACGTGGACAACACTCTCCCCTCTCATTTCTATGCATCACCATGATCTTGCATGTGCGTAGGAAATTTTTGAAATTACTATGTTCCCCAACAAGCAGGGGCAGCAAGGCACACATTGTATTGTTGTCGTTGAGGATAAAAAGATGGGATTTATATCGTATTGCTTGAGTTTATCCTTCTACATCATGTCATCTTGCCTAATGCGTTACTTTGTTCTTATGAACTTAATACTCTAGATGCATGCTGGATAGCGGTTGATGTGTGGAGTAATAGTAGTAGATGCAGAATCGTTTCAATCTACTTGTCGCGGACGTGATGCCTATATACATGATCCTGCCTAAATATTCTCATAACTATGCACTTTTCTATCAATTGCTCGACAGTAATTTGTTCACCCACCGTAATACTTATGCTATCTTGAGAGAAGCCACTAGTGAAACCTATGGCCTCCGGGTCTAATTTCCATCATATAACTTTCCAATCTATTTTATTTTGCAATCTTTACTTTTCAATCTATATCATAAAAATACCAAAAATATTTATCTTATTATCTCTATCAGATCTCACTTTTGCAAGTGGCCGTGAAGGGATTGACAACCCCTTTATCACGTTGGTTGCAAGGTTCTTATTTGTTTGTGCATGTACGGGGGATTTGAGTGTAGTCTCCTACTGGATTGATGCCTTGGTTCTAGAAAACTGAGGGAAATACTTACGCTACTTTGCTGCATCACCCTTTCCTCTTCAAGGGAAACCAACGCATGCTCAAGAGGTAGCAAGAATGATTTCTGGCGCCGTTGCCAGGGAGTCTACGCACAATTCAAGACATACCAAGTACCCATCACAAACTCTTATCCCTCGCATTGCATTATTTGCTATTTGCCTCTCGTTTTCCTCTCCCCCACTTCACCCTTGCCGTTTTATTCGCCCTGTTTTCCCCGTTCGCCTCTTTTTCGCTTGCCTCTTGTGTTATTATGTGTTGAATTGTTTGTCACTATGGCTCAAGATAATACTAAATTGTATGATTTTTCCAATACCAACAACAATGATGTTCTTAGCACCCCGATTGCTCCTATTACCAATGCTGAATCTTGCAAAATTAATGCTGCTTTATTGAATCTTGTCATGAAAGATCAATTCTCTGGCCTTCCTAGTGAAGATGCCGCTACACATCTAAACAACTTTGTTGATTTGTGCGATATGCAAAAGAAGAGAGATGTGGATAATGATATTGTTAAATTGAAGCTATTTCCGTTTTCACTTAGAGATCGTGCTAATACTTGGTTTTCGTCTTTGCCTAAAAATAGTATTGATTCATGGAATAAGTGCAAAGATGCTTTTATCTCTAAGTATTTTCCTCCTGCTAAGATCATCTCTCTTAGAAATGATATTATGAATTCTAAGCAACTTGATCATGAACATGTTGCACAAGCTTGGGAGAGAATGAAATTAATGATACGTAATTGCCCTACACATGGTTTGAATTTATGGATGATTATACAAAAAATTTATGCCGGATTGAATTTTGCTTCTAGAAATCTTTTAGATTCGGCCGCCGGAGGCACTTTTATGGAAATCACTTTAGGAGAAGCTACTAAACTCCTTGATAATATTATGATTAATTATTCTCAATGGCACACCGAAAGATCTACTAGTAAAAAGGTTCATGCGATAGAAGAGATTAATATTTTGAGTGGAAAGATGGATGAACTTATGAAATTATTTGCTAATAAGAGTGTTTCCTCTGATCCTAATATGCCTTTATCCACTTTGATTGAAAATCATAATGAATCTATGGATGTGAATTTTGTTGGTAGGAACAATTTTGGTAACAACGCTTATAGAGGAAACTTTAATCCTATGCCGTTCCCTAGTAATTCCTCAAATAATTATGGTAATTCCTACAACAAATCTTATGGAAATTTAATAAGTTACCCTCTGATTTTGAGATTAGTGTTAAAGAGTTTATGATTTCTCAAAAGAATTTCAACGCTTTGCTTGAAGAAAAATTGCTTAAGATTGATGAGTTGGCTAGGAACGTGGATAGAATTTCTCTTGATGTTGATTCTTTGAAACTTAGATCTATTCCACCTAAGCATGATATAAATGAGTATCTCAAATCCATGAGAATTTCCATTGATGAGTGCAAAGAAAGAACCGCTAGAATGCGTGCAAAAAAACATTGCTTTGTAAAAGCGAGTTCTTCTAGTTTTCATGATAATAGGGATGAAGATCTAAAAGTTATTGATGTGTCTCCTATTAAATCATTGTTTTGCAATATGAATCTTGATAATGATAGGACTAGAGATGAGTCAACTTTAGTTAAGAGGCGTCCCAATGATTCGGAGTTTCTAGATCTTGATGCAAAAGTTGGTAAAAGTGGGATTGAAGAGGTCAAAACTTTACATAGCAATGAACCCACTATTTTGGATTTCAAGGAATTTAATTATGATAATTGTTCTTTAATGGATTGTATTTCCTTGTTGCAATCCGTGTCAAATTCTCCTAATGCTTATAGTCAAAATAAAGCTTTCACTAAACATATCGTTGATGCTTTAATGCAATCTTATGAAGAAAAACTTGAATTAGAAGTTTCTATCCCTAGAAAACTTTATGATGAGTGGGAACCTACTATTAAAATTAAAATTAAAGATCATGAATGCTATGCTTTGTGTGATTTGGGTGCTAGTGTTTCCACGATTCCAAAAACTTTGTGTGATGTGTTAGGTTTCCGTGAATCTGATGATTGTTCTTTAAACTTGCACCTTGCGGATTCCACCATTAAGAAACCTATGGGAAGGATTAATGATGTTCTTATTGTTGCAAATAGGAATTATGTGCCCGTAGATTTTATTGTTCTTGATATATGTTGAAATCCTTCATGTCCTATTATTCTTGGTAGACCTTTTCCTTAGAACGATTGGTGCTGAAAGATCGAGGATGTCGCCTAGAGGGGGGGGGGGGGATGAATAGGCGCTTTAAAATAATTACGGTTAAAGCTTGAACAAATGCGGAATAAACCTAGCGGTTAATTTGTCAAGCACAAAACCTAAAACAACTAGGGTCACCTATGTGCACCAACAACTTATGCTAAGCAAGATAAGCAACTATGTGATAGCAAGATATATGACAAAGAACAATATGGCTATCACAAAGTAAAGTGCATAAGTAAAGGGCTCAGGAAAGAGATAACCGAGGCACGTGGAGACGAAGATGTATCCCGAAGTTCGCACCCTTGCGGATGCTAATCTCTGTTTGGAGCGGTGTGGAGGCACAATGCTCCCCAAGAAGCCACTAGGGCCACCATAATCTCCTCACGCCCTCGCACAATGCAAGATGCCGTGATTCCACTAAGGGACCCTTGAGGGCGGTCACCGAACCCGTACAAATGGCGACCCTTGGGGGCGGTCACCAAACCCGTACACTTTGGCAACCCTTGGGGGCGGTCACCGGTACCCGTCAAATTGCTCGGGGCGATCTCCACAACCTAATTGGAGACCCCGACGCTTGCCCAAAGCTTTACACCACAATGATTGAGCTCCGAACAACACCAACCGTCTAGGGCGCCAAGGCACCCAAGAGGAACAAGCTCTAGGGTGTCCAAACACCCAAGAGTAACAAGCTCAAGGGTACCAAGCACCCAAGAGTAATAAGCTTCTCAACTTGTAACTTCCACGTATCACGTGGAGAACTCAAACCGATGCACCAAATGCAATGGCAAGGGTACACGGAGTGCCCAAGTCCTTCTCTCTCAAATCCCACTGAAGCAACTAATGCTAGGGAGGAAGATGAGAGGAAGAACAAGAAGGAGAACACCAAGAACTCCAAGATCTAGATCCAAGGGGTTCCCCTCACATAGAGGAGAAAGTGATTGGTGGAAATGTGGATCTAGATCTCCTCTCTCTTTTCCCTCAAAAACTAGCAAGAATACATGGAGGGATTGAGAGTTAGCAAGCTCGAAGAAGGTCAACAATGGGGGAAGAACACGAGCTCAAGGGATGAGGTTCAATGGGGGAAGAAGACCCCCTTTTATAGGTGGGAAAAAATCCAACCGTTATGCTCACAGCCCGCACAGAGCGGTACTACCGCTCCAAGGAGCGGTACTACCGCTAGGGCGGTAGTACCCCTTTGAAAAACAACAGTGAGGAGGCAAAAGGCTAGTAGAACCGCCGGAGCGGTACTACCGCTCGTCCTCACGGTACTACCTCTAGGGACCACGGTACTACCGCAAAGGGTAGCGGTACTACTGCTTGCGAGCGATACTAAAAAATACATCCGGGCCTACCACCGCAGGACTGGGACGAGTTTTTGGTCCGGAGCGGTACTACCGTTGTAGGAGCCGCGGTAGTACCCTCTGGAGCAGTAGTAAAAAATTACATCCACTCCAATTCGCGGTAGTACCGCTGCAGCCTTTTCAGAACACCAAAACTGCCACAACTTTTGCAAACGGACTCCGAATTCGATGAAACCAAGTTTGTTGGAAAGCTAGCAACAAGAGCTAACACAATATTGAAATAAATATCAATAAGAAGCAAATTAGAAAAAGCCCATAAGAAAAAGGTGAGAACCCTTCCTCGGATAAGACCGGTAAAACCTCCAACACCGAAAACATCATAGAAGACGCATGCAAACTCCATTTTCGATGAACTCAAGCTTGTAATCAAGATGACCATAAGCTCTAAGACTCACAAAGAGAACCAAACAAGAACCAAGAAACATGATGCAAGGATGCAATGGTTTGAGCTCTCTACTAACGATACGATCAAGCTACCAACTTGAGAGCCCATCTTGATAGTACGGCAAACGATCCTATAACCCGGTCTCCCAACTACCTGCTGGCATATTTTGAGATTAGGATTTGTCACTCCGTTTGTCAGAGAGGTATCTCTGGGCCCTCTCGGTAATGCACATCACTATAAGCCTTGCAAGCAATGTAGCTAGTGAGTTAGTTACGGAATGATGCATTACATAACGAGTAAAGAGACTTGCCGGTAACGAGATTGAACTAGGTATTGGATACCGACGATCGAATCTCGGGCAAGTAACATACCGATGACAAAGGGAACAACGTATGTTGTTATGCGGTTTGACCGATAAAGATCTTCGTAGAATATGTAGGAGCCAATATGAGCATCCAGGATCCACTATTGGTTATTGACCGAGAATAGTTCTAGGTCATGTCTACATAGTCTCGAACCCGTAGGGTCCGCACGCTTAAGGTTTCGATGACAGTAATATTATGAGTTTATGAGTTTTGATGTACCGAAGGAGTTTGGAGTCCCGGATAATATCGGGGACATGATGAGGAGTCTCGAAATGGTCGAGACGTAAAGATCGATATATTGGACGACTATATTCGGAGTTCGGAAAGGTTCTGAGTGATTCGGGTATTTTTCGGAGTACCGGAGAGTTACGGGAATTCGCCGGGGAGTATATGGGCCTTATTGGGCCATACGGGAATAGAGGAGAGAGGCCAAAAGGAAGGAGGCCTGCGCCCCCCCCTCTGGTCCGAATTGGACAAGGGGCGCAACCCCCCTTTCCTTCTTCCTCTCCCCCTCTTTCCCCTTCTCCTACTCCAACAAGGGAGGTGGAATCCTACTAGGACTAGGGAGTCCTAGTAGGACTCCACACTTGGCGCGCCCCCTCCTAGGGCCGGCCTCCTCCCCCCTTGCTCCTTTATATACGGGGGCAAGGGGACACCCCATGACACACAAGTTGATTTTCAAGATCGTTCCTTAGCCGTGTGCGGTGCCCCCCTCCACCATATTCCACCTCGGTCATATCATTGCGGTGCTTAAGCGAAGCCCTGCGTCGGTAGAACATCATCATCGTCACCACACCGTCGTGCTGACGAAACTCATCCCCGACATTTTGCTGGATCGGAGTCCGGGGGTCGTCATCAAGCTGAACATGTGCTGAACTCGGAGGTGCCGTACGTTCGGTACTTGGATCGGTCGGATCGTGAAGACGTACGACTACATCAACTGCGTTGTCGTAACGCTTCCGCTTACGGTCTACGAGGGAACGTAGATGACACTCTCCCCTCTTGTTGCTATGCATCACCATGATCCTTGCGTGTGCGTAGGAAATTTTTTGAAATTACAATGTTCCCCAACAGTGGTATCAGAGCCCAGGTTTTATGCGTAGATGTCATATGCACGAGTAGAACACAAGTGAGTTCTGGGCGATACAAGTCATACTTCTTACCAGCATGTCATACTTTGGTTCGGCGGTATTGTGAGATGAAGCGGCCCGGACCGACATTACGCGTACGCTTACGCGAGACTGGTTTCACCGTTACGAGCACTCGTGCTTAAAGGTGGCTGGCGGGTGTTTGTCTCTCTCACTTTAGCTGAATCGAGTGTGGCTACGCCCGGTCCTTGCGAAGGTTAAAACATCACTAACTTGACGAACTATCGTTGTGGTTTTAATGCATAGGTAAGAACGGTTCTTGCTCAAGCCCGTAGCAGCCACGTAAAATTTGCAACAACAAAGTAGAGGACGTCTAACTTGTTTTTGCAGGGCATGTTGTGATGTGATATGGTCAAGACGTGATGCTATATTTTATTGTATGAGATGATCATGCTTTGTAACTGAAGTTATCGGCAACTAGCAGGAGCCATATGGTTGTCGCTTTATTGTATGAAATGCAAACGCCCTGTAATTGCTTTACTTTATCACTAAGCGGTGGCGATAGTCGTAGAAGCAATAGATGGCGTAACGTCAACGATGCTACGATGGAGATCAAGGTGTCGCACCGGTGACGATGGTGATCACGACGGTGCTTCGAAGATGGAGATCACAAGCACAAGATGATGATGGCCATATCATATCACTTATATTGATTACATGTGATGTTTATCCTTTATGCATCTTATCTTGCTTTGATTGACGGTAGCATTTTAAGATGATCTCTCACTAAATTATCAAGAAGTGTTCTCACTGAGTATGCACCGTTGCGAAAGTTCTTCGTGCTGAGACACCACGTGATGATCGGGTGTGATAGGGTCTATGTTCAAATACAACGGGTGCAAAACAGTTGCACACGCGGAATACTCAGGTTAAACTTGACGAGCCTAGCATATAACAGATATGGCCTCGGAACACGGAGACCGAAAGGTCGAGCGTGAATCATATAGTAGATATGATCAACATATTGATGTTCACCGTTGAAACTACTCCATCTCACGTCACGATCGGACATGGTGTAGTTGATATGGATCACGTAATCACTTAGAGGATTAGAGGGATGTCTATCTAAGTGGGAGTTCTTAAGTAATATGATTAATTGAACTTTAATTTATCATGAACTTAGTCCTGGTAGTATTTTGTAAATTATGTTGTAGATCAATAGCTCGCGTTGTTGCTTTCATATGTTTATTTTGATATGTTCCTAGAGAAAATTGTGTTGAAAAATGTTAGTAGCAATGATGCGGATTGGATCCGTGATCTGAGGTTTATCCTCATTGCTGCACAGAAGAATTATGTCCTTGATGCACCGCTAGGTGACAAACCTATTGCAGGAGCAAATGCAGACATTATGAACGTTTGGCTAGCTCAATATGATGACTACTTGATAGTTTAGTGCACCATGCTTAACGGCTTAGAATCGGGACTTCAAAGATGTTTTGAACGTCATGGACCATATGAGATGTTCTAGGAATTGAAGTTAATATTTCAAGCAAATACCCAAGTTGAGAGATATGAAGTCTCCAACAAGTTCTATAGCTAAAAGATGGAGGAGAATCGCTCAACTAGTGAGCATGTGCTCAGATTGTCTGGGTACTTCAATCGCTTGAATCAAGTGGGAGTTAATCTTCCAGATAAGATAGTGACTGACAGAATTCTCTAGTCACCATCACTAAGTTACTAGAACTTCGTGATGAACTATAGTATGCAAGGGATGACGAAAACGATTCTCGAGCTCTTCATGATGTTGAAATCGACGAAGGTAGAAATCAAGAAAGAGCATCAAGTGTTGATGATTGACAAGACCACTAGTTTCAAGAAAAGGGCAAAGGGAAAGAAAGGGAAACTTCAAGTAGAATGGCAAACAAGTTGTCACTCCCGTGAACAAGACCAAAGCTGGACCAAAGCCTGAAACTGAGTGCTTACACTGCAAAGGAAATGATCACTGGAAGCGGATATGCCCTGAACATTTGGTGGATAAGAAGGATGGCAGAATAAACAAGGGTATATTTGATATACATGTTATTGATGTGTACCTTACTAGTGTTTATAGTAGCCCCTGAGTATTTGATACTTGTTCGGTTGCTAAGATTAGTAACTCGAAACAGGAGTTACAGAATAAACAGAGACTAGTTGAAGGGGAAGTGACGATGGGTGTTGGAAGTAGTTCCAAGATTGATATGATCATCATCGCACACTCCCTATACTTTCGGGATTAGTGTTAAACCTAAATAAATGTTATTTGGCGTTTGCGTTGAGCATGAACATGATTTGATCGTGTTTATTGCAATATGGTTATTCATTTAGAGTTAGAGAATAATTGTTATTCTGTTTACATGAATAAGACCTTCGATGGTCATACACCCAATGAACATAGTTTGTTGGATCTCGATAGTAGTGATACACATATTCATAATATTGACGCCAAAAGATGCAAAGTTAATAGTGATAGTACAACTTATTTGTGGCACTGTCGTTTGGGTCATATCGGTGTAAAGCGCATGAAGAAACTTCATAAAGATGGATTTTCGGAATCACTTGGTTATGAATCATTTGATGCTTGCAAACCGTGCTTTTTGGGCAAGATGACTAAAACTCCGTTCTCCGGAACAATGGAACAAGCTACTGACTTATTGGAAATAATACACACCGTTGTATGCGATCCAATGAGTGTTGATGCTCGTGGCAATTATCGTTATTTTCTGACCTTCACAAGATGATTTGAGCAGATATGGGTATATCTACTTGATGAAACATAAGTCTGAAATAGTTGAAAGGTTCAAAGAATTTCAGAGTGAAGTGAAAAAATCATCGTAACAAGAAAATAAAATTTCTGCGATCTGATCGCGGAGACGAATATTTGAGTTACGAGTTTGGTCTTCAATTAAAACAATGTGGAATAGTTTCACAACTCACGCCACCTGGAACACCACAACGTTATGGTGTGTCCGAATGTCATAACCGCACTTTATTGGATATGGTGCAATCTATGATGTCTCTTACTGATTTACCATTATCATTTTGGGGTTATGCATTAGAGACAGCTGCATTCATGTTAAAAGGGCACCATCTAAATCCGTTGAGACGACACCGTATGAACTATGGTTTAGCAGTAAACTTAAGATGTCGTTTCTTAAAGGTTGGAGGTGCGATGCTTATATGAAAAAGGTTTTCAACCTGATAAGCTCGAACCCAAATCGGAGAAGTGCGTCTTCATAGAATACCCAAAGGAAACTGTTGGGTACACCTTCTGTCACAGATCCGAAGGCAAAACATTCGTTGCTAAGAATGGATCCTTTCTAGAGAAGGAGTTTCTCTCAAAAGAAGTGAGTGGGAGGAAAGTAGAACTTGATGAGGTAACTGTACCTGCTCCCTTATTGGAAAGTAGTCCATCACAAGAACCGGTTCCTGTGACAACTACACCAATTAGTGAGGAAGCTAATGACATTGATCATGAAACTTCAGATCAAGTTTCTACTGAACCTCGTAGGTCTACCAGAGTAAGATCCGCACCAGAGTGGTACGGTAATCCTATTCTGGAAGTCATGTTACTTGACCATGACGAACCTACGAACTATGAGGAAGCGATGATGAGCCCAGATTCCGCAAAATGGCTGGAGGCCATGAAATCTGAGATAGGATCCATGTATGAGAACAAAGTGTGGACTTTAGTGGACTTGCCCGATGATCGGCAAACCATAGAAAATAAATGGATCTTCAAGAGGAAGACGGACCTTGATAGTAGTGTTACTATCTACAAAGCTCGACTTGTCGCAAAAAGGTTTTTGACAAGTTCAAGGTGTTGACTACAATGAGATTTTCTCAACTGTAGCGATGCTTAAGTCTGTCCGAATCATGTTAGCAATTGCCACATTTTATGAAATCCGGCAAATGGATGTCAAAACTGCATTCCTTAATGGTTTTCTTAAAGAAGAGTTGTGTATGATGCAACCAGAAGGTTTTGTCAATCCTAAAGGTGCTAACAAAATGTGCAAGCTCCAGCGATCCATCTATGGACTGGTGCAAGCATCTCAGAGTTGGAATATACGCTTTGATAAGTTGATCAAAGCATATAGTTTTGTACAGACTTACGGTGAAGCCTATATTTACAAGAAAGTGAGTGGGAGCACTACAACATTTCTGATAAGTATATGTGAATGACATATTGTTGATCGGAAATAATGTAGAATTATTCTGTAAAGCATAAATGAGTGTTTGAAAAGAGTTCTTTAAAAGAAAGACCTCAGTAAAGCTACTTACATATTGAGCATCAAGATCTATTGAGATAGATCAAGACGCTTGATAAGATTTTCAATGAGTACATACCTTGACAAGATTTTGAAGTAGTTCAAAATGGAACAGTCAAAGAAAGAGTTCTTGCCTATGTTGCAAAGGTATGAAATTGAGTAAGACTCAAATCCCGACCACGGCAGAAAATAGAAAGAGAATGAAAGTCAGTCCCTATGCTTCAGTCATAGGTTTTATAAAAGTATGCCATGCTATGGACCAGACCTATTGTATACTCTGCCCTGGTTTGGCAAGGGAGTACAATAGTGATCTAGGAGTAGATCACTGGACATTGGTCAAAATTATCCTTAGTGGAATAA
Organism: Triticum timopheevii; assembly: GCA_963921465.1. Taxonomy (NCBI): domain Eukaryota; kingdom Viridiplantae; phylum Streptophyta; class Magnoliopsida; order Poales; family Poaceae; genus Triticum; species Triticum timopheevii. The sequence continues at coordinate 97,032,194 of OY997264.1, read as the reverse complement.
GGATATGTTTCTCAATTATGGAGGTGACAAAAGGTTCGTCGTAAATGGTTACGTCGATACAAGTTTTGGCACTGATCCAGATGACTCTAAGTCTTAATCTAGATACATATTAAAAGTGGGAGCAATTAGTTAGAGTAGCTCCGTGCAGAGCATTGTAGACATAGAATATTTGCAAAATACATACGGCTCTAAATGTGACAGACCCGTTGACTAAACTTCTCTCACGAGCAAAACATGATCATACCTTTGTACTCTTTGGGTGTTAATCACATAGCGAGGTGAACTAGATTATTGACTCTAGTAAACCCTTTGGGTGTTGGTCACATGAAGATGTGAACTATGGGTGTTAATCATATACAGATATGAATATTGGTATTAAATCACATGGCGATGTGAACTAGATTATTGACTCTAGTGCAAGTGGGAGACTGAAGGAAATATGCCCTAGAGGCAATAATAAAGTTATTATTTATTTCCTTATTTCATGATAAATGTTTATTATTCATGCTAGAATTGTATTAACCGGAAACATAATACATGTGTGAATACATAGACAAACATAGTGTCACTAGTATGCCTCTACTTGACTAGCTCATGAATCAAAGATGGTTAAGTTTCCTAGCCATAGACATGAGTTGTCATTTGATTAACGGGATCACATCATTAGGAGAATGATGTGATTAACATGACCCATTCCGTTAGCCTAGCACTTGATCGTTTAGTATGTTGCTATTGCTTTCTTCATGACTTATACATGTTCTTGTAACTATGAGATTATGCAACTCCCGTTTATCGGAGGAACACTTTGTGTGCTACCAAACGTCACAACGAAACTGGGTGATTATATAGGAGCTCTACAGGTGTCTCCGAAGGTACATGTTGGGTTGGCGTATTTCGAGATTAGGATTTGTCACTCTGATTGTCAGAGAGGTATCTCTGGGCCCTCTCGGTAATGCACATCACTATAAGCCTTGCAAGCAATGTAGCTAATGAGTTAGTTATGGAATGATGCATTACGTAACGAGTAAAGAGACTTGCCGGTAATGAGATTGAATTAGGTATTGGATACCAACGATCGAATCTCGGGCAAGTAACATACCGATGACAAAGGGAACAACGTATGTTGTTATGCGGTTTGACCGATAAAGATCTTCGTAGAATATGTAGGAGCCAATATGAGCATCCAGGTTCCGCTATTAGTTATTGACCGAGAATAGTTCTAGGTCATGTCTACATAGTTCTCGAACCCGTAGGGTCAGCACGCTTAAGGTTTCGATGACAGTTATATTATGAGTTTATGAGTTTTGATGTACCGAAGGAGTTCGGAGTCCCGGATGAGATCGGGGACATGACGAGGAGTCTCGAAATGGTCGAGACGTAAAGATCGATATATTGGACGACTATATTCGGAGTTTGGAAAGGTTTCGAGTGATTCGGGTATTTTTCGGAGTACCGGAGAGTTACGGGAATTCGCCAGGGAGTATATGGGCCTTATTGGGCCATACGGGAATAGAGGAGAGAGGCCAAAAGGAAGGAGGCCTGCGCCCCCCCTCTGGTCCGAATTGGACAAGGGGCGCAGCCCCCCTTTCCTTCTTCCTCTCCCCCTCTTTCCCCTTCTCCTACTCCAACAAGGGAGGTGGAATCCTACTAGGACTAGGGAGTCCTAGTAGGATTCCACACTTGGCACGCCTCCTCCTAGGCCGGCCTCCTCCCCCCTTGCTCCTTTATATACGGGGGCAAGGGGGCACCCCATGACACACAAGTTGATCTTCAAGATCGTTCCTTAGCCGTGTGCGGTGCCCCCCTCCACCATATTCCACCTCGGTCAGATCGTTGCGGTGCTTAGGCGAAGCCCTGCGTCGGTAGAACATCATCATCGTCATCACGCTGTCGTGCTGATGGAACTCATCCCCGACACTTTGCTAGATCGGAGTCCGGAGGTCTTCATCGAGCTGAACGTGTGCTGAACTCGGAGGTGCCGTACGTTCGGTACTTGGATCGGTCGGATCGTGAAGACGTACGACTACATCAACCGCGTTGTCATAACGCTTCCGCTTACGGTCTACGAGGGTACGTAGATGACACTCTCCCCTCTCGTTGCTATGCATCACCATGATCCTCGCATGTGCGTAGGATTTTTTTTGAAATTACTACATTCCCCAACACTACCACCATGAGACCAGTAAAATAGAAAACCTATCAAGGGCAAACCTTTGCCTTGCACATGGTCCACTTGAGCTAGATGATGACGATCTTGACTCCCTCAAGTTGGACCACCTTTCTTGATTGCGTTGGCTCGATGAAGACTAGATGATTGTTCCCCCATAGTCCACTATGGGTGAGCCTCTCTTCGGTACATCTTCACAAGACCATTGACACCACAAAGGATGGAAAGATTCAAGCACTTGATCTCTTCGTGATGCTCCACTTGAACTTGCACGCAGCAATCATGATGACGATCACCACTTGATGTCATCCTGTCCATGGGTTGTATGATATCTTCCTCTTGACGCAAGCCCATGGACACGTACCTAACCCCACATAGAACTCTCAATAGACCATGGGTTAGTACACAAAGTGCAATGGACAATGCTTACCATACCATGGGATCACTTGATCCCTCTCGGTACATCTTCTACGCTTTGTGAGTTGATAAACTTGATTCACTCTTGACTTAGTCTTGAACCTTGAATCTTTCCAACTCTCTTCATTTGGATGATGTCTTGAAGGTAAACATGAATGATCACACAATCTTCTTCTTCAAGACATGCTTGCAATAAGCTCAACACTCACATGACCAATCTTTGGATAATTCCTTAATAGCACCTTGGTAAACTCATAAACTCCTTGAAACCAACACATGGACTTCAAGAAAAGCCTATGGCAAAACCTTCAAATATAACTCAAGGCAACCATTAGTCCATAGAGATTGTCATCAATTACCAAAACCAAACACGGGGGCACCGCATGTTCTTTCAGGTGCAATTATTGATATGAAAGAAGGAAATATTAGATTCCAATTTCCATTAAGGAAAGGCATGGAACACTTTCCTAGGAACAAAATCAAATTACCTTATGAATTTATTATGAGAGCCACCTATGAATTGAATACCAAAGATGGCAATACTTAGATCTATTCTCGCTTTTATGCCTAGCTAGGGGCGTTAAACGATAGCGCTTGTTGGGAGGCAACCCAATTTTATTTTTGTTCTTTGCTTTTTGTTCCTGTTTAGTAATAAATAATTCATCTAGCCTCTGTTTAGATATGGTTTCATGTTTTAATTAGTGTTTTTTCCAAGTAAAACCTATAGGATCTTCTTGGGTGATAGTTAATTTGCTCTTGCTAAAAAACAGAAACTTTTGCGCGCACGCGAATAATTTTCATAAATCACAGAAACGTTCTTTTCAGTTGATTCTTTTTGCAGAAGATTAATAAACAAATTATATAGGACTTCCTATTTTGGTATAATATTTGGGGTCAATAAGTATTCGAAAGTTACAGATTGCTACAGACTGTTCTGTTTTTGACAGATTCTGTTTTCGTGTGTTGTTTGCTAATTTTGATGAATCTATGGCTAGTATCGGGGGGTATGAACCATATAGAAGTTGGAATACAGTAGGTTTAACACCAATATAAATAAATAATGAGTTCATTACAGTACCTTAAAGTGGTGGTTTGTTTTATTTCGCTAACGGAGCTCATGAGATTTTCTGTTGAGTTTTGTGTTGTGAAGTTTTCAACTTTTTGGGTAAAGATTTGATGGATTATGGAATAAGGAGTGGCAAGAGCCTAAGCTTGGGGATTCCCTAGGCAACCCAAGGTAAAATTCAAGGACAACCAAAAGCCTAAGCTTGGGGATGCCCCGGAAGGCATCCCCTCTTTCATCTTCGTCCATGGGTAACTTTACTTGATGCTATATTTTTATTCACCACATGATATGTGTTTTGCTTGGAGCGTCTTGTATGATTTGAGTCTTTGATTTTTAGTTTACCACAATCATCCTTGATGTACCCACCTTTTGGGAGAGACACACATGAATCGGAATTTATTAGAATACTCTATGTGCTTCACCTATATCTTTAGAGCTAGATAATTTTGCTCTAGTACTTCACTTATATCTTTTTAGAGCACGATGGTGGTTTTATTTTACAGAAATTATTGATCTTTCATGATTCACTTATATTATTTTGGGAGTCCTTTAGAATAGAATGGTAATTGCTTTGGTTAAAATTTTAGTCCTAATATGATGAGCATCCAAGATAGGTATAATAAAAACTATCATATAAAGCGCATTGAATACTATGAGAAATTTGATACTTGATGATTGTTTTGAGATATGAGGATGGTAATATTAGGGTCATGCTAGTTGAGTATTTGTGAATTTGAGGAATACTTGTGTTAAAAGTTTGTGATTCCCGTAGCATGCACGTATGGTGAACCGTTATGTGATGAAGTTGGAGTATGATTTATTTATTGATTGTCTTCCTTATGCGTGGAGGTTGGGATCGCGCTATGGTTAACTCCTACCAACCCTTCCCCTAGGAGCATGCGTGTAGTACTTTGTTTTGATAACTTGTAGATTTTTGCAATAAGTATGCGAGTTCTTCATGACTAATGTTGAGTCCATGGATTATACGCACTCTCACCCTTCCACCATTGCTAGCCTCTCTTGTGCCGCGCAACTTTCATCGGTATCATACACCCACCATATACCTTCCTCAAAACAGCCACCATACCTACCTATTATGGCATTTTCATAGCCATCCCGAGATATATTTCCATGCAACTTTCCGCCGTTACGTTTATTATGACACGCTCCACCATTGTCATATTGCTTTGCATGATCATGTAGTTGACATCGTATTTGTGGCAAAGCCATCTTCATAATTCTTTCATACATGCCACTCTTGATTCATTGCACATCCCGGTACACCGCCGGAGGCATTCATATAAAGTCATATTTTGTTCTAAGTATCGAGTTGTAATTCTTGAGTTGTAAGTAGATAAAAGTGTGATGATCTTCATTATTAGAGCATTGTCCCATGTGAGGAAAGGATGATGGAAGCAATGATTCCCTCACAAGTTGGGATGAGTCTCCGGACTTTACGAAAAATAAAAGAGGCCAAAGAAGCCCAAATAAAAAAAGAGGCCAAAGAAGCCCACCAAAAAATTAAAAAAATGAGAGAAAAAGAGAGAAGGGAGAATGTAACTATCCTTTTACCACACTTGTGCTTCAAAGTAGCACCATGATCTTCATGATAGAGAGTCTCCTATTTTGTCACTTTCATATACCAGTGGAAATTTTCCATTATAGAACTTGGCTTGTATGTTCCAATGATGGGCTTCCTCAAATTTCCCTAGGTCTTCGTGAGCAAGCAAGCTGGATGCACACCCACTTAGTTTCTTTTGATGAGCTTTCATATAATTATAGCTCTAGTGCATCCGTTGCATGTCAAGACCTACTCACTCACATTGATATCTATTAATGCGCAATCTCCATAGCCCGTTGATACGCCTAGTTGATGTGAGACTATCTTCTTTTTTGTCTTCTCCACAACCACCATCCTATTCCATCTATAGTGCTATGTCCATGGCTCACGCTCATGTATTGCGTGAAGATTGAAAAAGTTTGAGAATACTAAAGTATGAAACAATTGCTTGGCTAAAACCAGGGTTGTGCATGATTTAAATATTTTGTGTGATTGATGTCTACTACACAACCTTCTTCTTGTAGACGTTGTTGGGCCTACAAGTGCACAGGTTTGTAGGACAGTAGCAAATTTCCCTCAAGTGGATGACCTAAGGTTTATCAATCCATAGGAGGCGTAGGAGGAAGATGGTCTCTCTCAAACAACCCTGCAACCAAATAACAAAAAGTATCTTGTGTCCCCAACACACCCAATACAATGGTAAATTGTATAGGTGCACTAGTTCGGCGAAGAGATTGAGATACAAGTGCAAAATAGATAGTAGACATAGGTTTTTGTAATCTGAAAATATAAAAACAACAAGGTAACAAGTGGTAAAAGTGAGCGTAAACGGTATTGCAATGATAGGAAACAAGGCCCAGGGTTCATACTTTCGCTAGTGTAAGTTCTCTCAACAATAATAACATAGATAGAACATATAACAAGCCCTCAACATGCAACAAAGAGTCACTCCAAAGCCACTAATAGCAGAGAACAAACGTAGAGATTATGGTCGGGTACGAAACCACCACAAAGCTATTCTTTCGGATCAATCTATAAAAGAGTTCGTACTAGAATAACACCTTAAGATACAAATCAACCAAAACCCTAATGTCACCTAGATACTCCATTGTCACCTCAAGTATCCGTGGGCATGATTATTCAATATGCATCACACAATCTTAGATTCATCCAACCAACATAAAAGTACTTCAAAGAGTGCCCCAAAGCTACTACCGGAGAGTCAAGAACGTGTGCCAACCCCTATGCATAGGTTCCCAAGTGTCACGAAACCCGCAAGTTGATCACCAAAACGTACATCAAGTGGCACATGATATCCCATTGTCACCACAGATAATCACGGCAAGACATACATCAAGTATTCTCATAAAGACTCAATCCGATAAGATAACTTCACAGGGGAAACTCAATTCATCACAAGAGAGTAGAGGGGGAAAACATCATAAGATCCAACTACAATAGCAAAGCTCGGGATACATCAAGATCGTGCCATAGAGGAACACGAGAGAGAACAAGAGAAAGAGAGATCAAACACATAGCTACTGGTACATACCCTCAGCCCCGAGGGTGAACTACTCCCTCCTCGTCATGGATAGCGCCGGGATGATGAAGATGGCCACCGGTGATGGGATCCCCCTCCGGCAGGGTGCCAGAACAGGGTCCCGATTGGTTTTTGGTGGCTACAGAGGCTTGCGGCGGCGGAACTCCCGATCTATCTTCTGTTCTGGAAGTTTTAGGGTACGTAGGTATATATGGGTGCAGGGAGAATGTTGGTGGAGCTACGGGGGCCCCACGAGGCAGGGGGGCGCGCCCAGGGGGGAGGGCGAGCCCCCATCCTCGTGAGCACCTTCCTTATCTTCTGACATGGGGTCTAAGTCCATTAGGTGGGTTTCCTTGCAAAAATAACTTCTCCAGTTGATTTCGTTCCGTTTTGACTCCGTCTGATATTCCTTTTCCTCCAAACACTGAAATAGGCATAAAACAGCAAATCTGGGCTGGGCCTCCGGTTAATAGGTTAGTCCCAAAAATAATATAAAGGTCGATAATAAATCCCAATATTGCCTAAAAAAGTAGATAAAGTAGCATGGAGCAATCAAAAATTATAGATACGTTGGAGACGTATCAAGCATCCCCAAGCTTAATTCCTGCTCGTCCTCGAGTAGGTAAATGATAAATAATAATTTTTGATGCGGAGTGATACTTTGGCATGATTTCAATGTAAATCTTCTTAATTGTGATATGAATATTCAGATCCGAAAGATTCAAGACAAAAGTTCATATTGACATAAAAATAATAATACTACAAGCATACTAACTAAGCAATTATGTCTTCTCAAAATAACATGGCCAAAGAAAGTTCATCCCTACAAAATCATATAGTTAGGCTATGCTTCATTTTCGTCACACAAAGATGTTCCCAACTTCTATACCCCCGATGACAAGCCAAGCAATTGTTTCATACTCAAATAATCTCAAACTTTTTCAACCTTCACGCAATACATGAGCGCGAGCCATGGATATAGCACTATGGGTGGAATAGAATATGATGATCGGGATTGTGTGGAGAAGACAAAAAAGGAGAAAGTCTCACATTGACGAGGCTAATCAATGGGCTATGGAGATGCCCATCAATTGATGTCAACATGAGGAGTAGGGATTGCCATGCAACGGATGCACTAGAGCTATGAATGCTCAACAAAAGAAAACTAGTGGGTGTGCATCCAACTTGCTTGCTCATGAAGACCTAGGGCATTTGAGGAAGCCCATCGTAGGAATATACAAGCCAAGTTCTATAATGAAAAATTCTCACTAGTATAAAAAGACAACTTATGAGACTCACTACATGAAGAACAAGGTGCTACTTTGAAGCACAATATATGAGACTCACTACATGAAGAACAAGGTGCTACTTTGAAGCACAAGTGTGGAAAAAGAGATAGTAGCATTGCCCTTTATTTTTTTTTTGGTCCTTTCTTCTTTCTTTTAATTTTGGCCTTTCTCTTTTTTGGGCCTTTCTTCTTTTTTTGGCCTTTCTTCTTTTTTTTGGGGGGGGGGGGGGGCAATGCTCTAATAATGATGATCATCACACTTCTAGTGATTACAACATAAGGATTACAACTCGAAACTTAGAACAAGATATGACTCTATATGAATGCCTCCGGCGGTGTACCAGGATGGTGCAATGAATCTAGAGTGACATGTATGGAAAATAATGCATGGTGGCTTTGCCACAAATACGATGTCAACTACATGATCATGCAATGGCAATATGACAAAAGTAATGTATGTCATGATGATGATGATGGAAGTTGCATGGCAATATATCTCGGAATGGCTATGGAAATGCCATGATAGGTAGGTATGGTGGCTGTTTTGAGGAAGATATAAGGAGGTTTATGTGTGATAGAGAGTATCGTATCACGGGGTTTGGATGCACCGGCGAAGTTTGCACCAACTCTCAAGGTGAGAAAGGGCAATGCACGGTACCGAAGAGGCTAGCAAAGGCGGAAAGGTGAGAGTGCGTATAATCCATGGACTCAACATTAGTCAAAAGAACTCATATACTTATTGCAAAAATTTAGAAGCCATCAAAAATTCAAGTACTACACGCATGCTCCTAGGGGGATAGATTGGTAGGAAAAGACCATCGCTCGTCCCCGACCGCCACTCATAAGGATGCACAAGCCAGGTACACTTCATGTTTCAAATTTGTTACACAACTTTAACCATACGTGCATGCTACAGGACTTGCAAGATTCAACACAAGCCTTTCTCAAATTCACAATTACCCAACTAGCATGACTTTGATATTATCACCTCCATATCTCAAAACAATTATCAAGCATCAAACTTATCTTAGTATTCAATTCACTCAAAAGAAAGTTTCACATATCTTGAACACCACGTATATTAACATTAAGCGAATTTCCATGCTATTAATGACTCTCGAAATAATCTATATGAAGCATGAGAGATCAATAGTTTCTTTAAAACAAATCCACCATCGTGCGCTAAAAGATATAAGTGAAGTGCTAGAGCAAAATTATCAAGCTCAAAAGATATAAGTGAAGCACAAAGAGTATTCTAGCAAATTCCAATTCATGTATGGCTCTCTCTCATTAAAGAATTTCAGATCTTGATACTTTATTCAAACAGCAAGCAAAGCTAAAGAAAACTACGTTGCAAGGATAGCATAACTCATGTGAAGAAGCAAAAACTTAGGCTCAACCGATACTAACCGATAGTTGTTGAAGAAGAAAGGTGGGATGCCTACCGGGGCATCCCCAAGCTTAGATGCTTGAGTCTTCTTGAAATATTATCTTGGGGTGCCTTGGGCATCCCCAAGCTTGAACTTTTGTGTCTCCTTAATTCCTCTCATATCATGGTTTCTCTTTTAATCAAAAAGCTTCATTCACAACAAACTCAACAAGAACTCGTGAGATAGGTTAGTATAAACCAATGCAAAACCTTATCATATTATACTGTAGAAAATCACTTAAATTATTATTCTACATTGCATACTAAATGCCTCTGCATATATAATACTCCTATCCTCAAATAGAATCATTAAGCAAGCAAACATATGCAAACAATGCAAACATAACAGCAATCTCCAAAACAGTACAGTCTGTAAAGAATGCAAAAGTATCAATACTTCCCTGACTCCAAAAATTATGAACTAAAATTCCCACTGTAATAAATTTATCAGAGCTCAATATGCAAAAAGATTCAACGTTAGACCATGCTCTGACTTTTCTAGGGAATTTTTGCAACAGCGGTAAACTTTCTGTTTTCAAACAGCAACATGCAAACTAGCAAAATAAGCATGGCAAAGGCTATCGTTGACCTTTTTATTGAAACTAAAGAGGCAAAACACAATTATAACTAACAGCAAGCAAAAACTAACAAAAGAAATTGACGCTCCAAGCAAAACACATATCATGTGGTGAATAAAAATATAGCTCCAAGTAAAGTTACTGATGAACGAAGACGAAAGAGGGGATGCCTTCCGGGGCATCCCCAAGCTTAGTTGCTTGGTTGTCCTTGAATATTACCTTGGGGTGCCTTGGGCATCCCCAAGCTTAGGCTCTTTCCACTCCTTATTCCATTGTCCATCGAATCGTTACCCAAAACTTGAAAACTTCAACCACACAAAACTCAAAACAAAACTCGTAAGCTCCGTTAGTATAAGAAAATAAAACCACCACTTAGGTACTGTAATGAACTCATTATAAATTCATATTGGTGTAATATCTACTGTAATCCAACTTATCTATTGTTCATACCCTCCGATACTACTCATAGATTCATCAAAATAAGCAAACAACACATAGAAAACAGAATCTGTCAAAACCAGAACAGTCTGTAGTAATCTATATAAAACGTATACTTCTCGAACTCCAACAATTATGAAATAAATTTCTGGACCTGAGAAATTTGTCTATTAATCATCTGCAAAAAGAGTCAACCTAAAATCACTCTCCAGTAAAAAATGGCAGCTAATCTCGTGAGCGCTAAAGTTTCTGTTTTTCACAGCAAGATCACATAAACTTCACCCAAGTCTTCCCAAAGGTTCTACTTGGCACTTTATTGAAACAAAAGCTATAAAACATGATCTATATAGTAGAACAATCATGTGGACACACAAAAACAGTAAGGATAAATATTGGGTTGTCTCCCAACAAGCGCTTTTCTTTAATGCCTTTTAGCTAGGCATGATGATGGCAATGATGCTCACATAAAAGATAAGAATTGAAACATAACGGGAGCATCATGAAGCACATGACTAGCACATTTAAGTCTAACCCGCTTCTTATGCATAGGGATTTTGTGAGCAAACAACTTAGGGGAGCAATAATCAACTAGCATAGGATGGTACAACAAGCATAACTTCAAGAATTTAAGCATAGAGAGAGGAAACTTGACATTATTGCAATTCCTACAAGCATACGTTCCTCCCTCATAATAATTTTCAGTAGCATCATGAATGAAATCAACAATATAACCAGCACCTAAAGCATTCTTTTCATGATCTACTAGCATAGAAAATTTACTACTCTCCTCATAAGAAAACTTCTTCTTTATGGCATACGTATCATCACAATAATCATCATAAGTAGCAACTTCGTTCTCATCATAATCGATTGAAACCTCTCCCAAGATAGTGGAATCACTAAATAAAGTTGACACTCTTCCAAATCCACTTTCATATTCATCATAATAAGATTCAACATCCTCCAAAATAGTGGGATCACTACTTCCTAAAGTTGACTCTCTTCCGAACCCACTTTCATCAATATAATCATCATAGGTAGGAGGCATGCTATCATCATAAAAACTTTGCATATCAAAACTTGGGATGCTAAAAATATCATCTTCATTAAACATAGCATCCCCAAGCTTGGGACAAACATTAATTCCAGCAAATATATTCTCAAATATTTCATCCCAATCAAACATAGCTTCCCCAAGCTTGGGCCCTTTCATATCATAAGCATAATCATTCTCATCATTAAAAATATTGATAGCACCAATAGTATAGCAATTATCATCATCACAATGAGTAGTAGGAGCAACATCATTTGGGAGGGATACCTTTTTACCTTTGTTGCTCCTTCTTTTCTTTTTCTTCTTCACATTATGTGTAGGTTCAACTTTCCTCTTTGAGCTCCTTATTGATGAGATTGGTTGAATAGAAAGCTCCTCCTCGTTACCTGATTCATCATAAGAAATAATAGGAGGAGATTGGGAAGTCTCTTCCCTTTCATTAGTATTTTCATCATCTTCTATTTGCTTTCTTTTCTTTATGTAATTGGCAATATACGGATTATCAATGCAATTCACCGCACAATACATATAAATCTTCTCTAGATCAAAATCAATAAATCTATCAAGATTAAATTTTGGAATACCCTCGGTTATATGTTTCATTTCTTCATAACCCAAAAGAAGGCTAAGTTCTTTATGATGCTCAAGGGTAATCAAATTATCACAATATTTGGACACGACTTGATCATGAAACAAATAGCATTGGAGCTTTAAATGACCATGTTCATTGCAAAGTTCACAAGGGGCATGGAAAATATTGAATCTTTCAGCACATTCATCTAGCTCTTCTTGCAACAATTTGGTTTCTAAGTACTTATGCCTCTTGCAATATCTATCTTCCCTATTTGGTGTGTACTTACAAACCCAATGCACTCCACAAAAATTGACATGTTTATAGGGACATTTTCATCATAACTAGTGCAATCATCATTAGCATCATGGATATTCAAAGAATTCGTACTAACAACATTGCAATCATGCTCATCATTCAAATATTTAGTGCCAAACAATCTAGAGATTTCTTCTTCTATCACTTGAGCACAATTATCCTTTCCATCATACTCACGAAAGATATTAAAAAGGTGAAGCGTATAAGACAAACTCAACTCCATTTTTTTGTAGTTTTCTTTTATAAACTAAACTAGTGCTAAAACAAGAAACAAAAAGATTCAATCGCAAGATCTAAAGATATACCTTCACTTACCTAGCCTCCCCGGCAACGGCGCCAGAAAAGAGCTTGATGTCTACTACACAACCTTCTTCTTGTAGACGTTGTTGGGCCTGCAAGTGCATAGGTTTGTAGGACAGTAGCAAATTTCCCTCAAGTGGATGACCTAAGGTTTATCAATCCATAGGAGGCGTAGGAGGAAGATGGTCTCTCTCAAACAACCCTGCAACCAAATAACAAAAAGTCTCTTGTGTCCCCAACACACCCAATACAATGGTAAATTGTATAGGTGCACTAGTTCGGCGAAGAGATGGAGACACAAGTGCAAAATAGATAGTAGATATAGGTTTTTGTAATCTGAAAATATAAAAACAACAAGGTAACAAGTGGTAAAAGTGAGCGTAAACGGTATTGCAATGATAGGAAACAAGGCCTAGGGTTCATACTTTCGCTAGTGTAAGTTCTCTCAACAATAATAACATAGATAGAACATATAACAAGCCCTCAACATGCAACAAAGAGTCACTCCAAAGCCACTAAAAGCGGAGAACAAACGTAGAGATTATGGTCGGGTACGAAACCACCACAAAGCTATTCTTTCGGATCAATCTATAAAAGAGTCCGTACTAGAATAACACCTTAAGATACAAATCAACCAAAACCCTAATGTCACCTAGATACTCCATTGTCACCTCAAGTATCCGTGGGCATGATTATTCGATATGCATCACACAATCTTAGATTCATCCAACCAACATAAAAGTACTTCAAAGAGTGCCCCAAAGCTACTACCGGAGAGTCAAGAACGTGTGCCAACCCCTATGCATAGGTTCCCAAGTGTCACAAAACCCGCAAGTTGATCACCAAAACGTACATCAAGTGGCACATGATATCCCATTGTCACCACAGATAATCACGGCAAGACATACATCAAGTATTCTCATAAAGACTCAATCCGATAAGATAACTTCAAAGGGGAAACTCAATTCATCACAAGAGAGTAGAGGGGGAAAAAGATCATAAGATCCAACTACAATAGCAAAGCTCGGGATACATCAAGATCGTGCCATAGAGGAACACGATAGAGAACACGAGAAAGAGAGATCAAACACATAGCTACTGGTACATACCCTCAGCCCCGGGGGTGAACTACTCCCTCCTCGTCATGGATAGCGCCGGGATGATGAAGATGGCCACCGGTGATGGGATCCCCCTCCGGCAGGGTGTCGGAACAGGGCCCCGATTGGTTTTTCGGAGCTACAGAGGCTTGCGGCAGCGGAACTCCTGATCTATCTTCTGTTCTGGAAGTTTTAGGGTACGTAGGTATATATGGGTGCAGGGAGAACGTCGGTGGAGCTACGGGGGCCCCACGAGGCAGGGGGCGCGCCCAGGGGGAGGGCGTGCCCCCCACCCTCGTGAGCACCTCCCGTATCTTCTGACATGGGGTCCAAGTCTATCAGGTGGGTTTCCTTGCAAAAATAACTTCTCCAGTTGATTTCGTTCCGTTTTGACTCCGTCTGATATTGCTTTTCCTCGAAACACTGAAATAGGCATAAAACAGCAAATCTGGGCTGGGCCTCCGGTTAATAGGTTAGTCCCAAAAATAATATAAAAGTGGATAATAAAGCCCAATATTGCCTAAAACAGTAGATAAAGTAGCATGGAGCAATCAAAAATTATAGATACGTTGGAGACGTATCAGTGATGAAGATAGAGCATAGCGAGACTATATGATTTTGTAGGGACAACTTTCTTTGGCCATGTTATTTTGAGAAGACACATTACTTTGTTAGTATGCTTGAAGTATTATTACTCTTATGTCAATATTAAACTTTTGTCTTGAATCTTTTAGATATGAACATTCATGCCACAATAAAGAAAATTACATTGAGAATTATGCTAGGTAGCATTCCACATCAAAAATTCTGTTTTTATCATTTACCTACTCGAGGACGAGCTGGAATTAAGCTTGGGGATGCTTGATATGTCTCCAACGTATCTATAATTTTTTATTGTTCCATGCTACTATATTATCTATTTTGGATGTTTAATGGGCTTTATTATACACTTTTATACTATTTTTGGGACTAACCTATTAACCGGAGGCCCAGTCCAAATTGTTGGTTTTTTTTTGCCTATTTTAGTGTTTCGCAGAAAAGGAATATCAAACGGAGTCCAAACGGAAAGAAACCTTCGGAAGAGTCGTTTTTGGAACAAACGCAATCCAGGAGACTTGGAGTGGACGTCAAGGAAGCAACGAGGCGGCCACGAGGCAGGGAGGCGCGCCCATGGGCTAGGCGCGCCCCCCACCCTCGTGGGCCCCTCATGGATCCCCTGACCGACTTCTTTCGCCTATATATACTCATATACCCTCAAAACATCCGAGAGCACCACGAAACACTATTTCCACCGCCGAAACCTTTTGTACCCGTGAGATCCCATCTCGGGGCCTTTTCCAGCGCTCCGCTGGAGGGGGAATCGATCATGGAGGGCTTTTACATCAACACCATAGCCTCTCCGATGATGTGTGAGTAGTTTACCTCAGACCTTCGGGTCCATAGTTATTAGGTAGATGGCTTCTTCTCTCTTTTTGGATCTCAATACAAAATTCTCCTCGATCTTCTTGGAGATCTATTCGATGTAATTCTTTTTGCGGTGTGTTTGTCGAGATCCAATGAATTGTGGGTTTATGATCAAGATTATCTATGAACAATATTTGAATATCCTCTGAATTCTTTTATGTATGATTTGTTATCTTTGCAAGTCTCTTCGAATTATCAGTTTGGTTTGGCCTACTAGATTGATCTTTCTTGCAATGGGAGAAGTGCTTAGCTTTGGGTTCAATCTTGCGGTGTCCTTTCCCAGTGACAGCAGGGGCAGCAAGGCACGCATTGTATTGTTGCCGTTGAGGATAAAAAGATGGGATTTATATCATATTGCTTGAGTTTATCCTTCTACATCATGTCATCTTGCCTAATGTGTTACTCTATTCTTATGAACTTAATACTCTAGATGCATGCTGGATAGCGGTTGATGTGTGGAGTAATAGTAGTAGATGCAGAATCGTTTCGATCTACTTGTCGCGGACGTGATGCCTATATACATGATCATGCCTAGATATTCTCATAACTATGCACTTTTCTTTCAATTGCTCGACAGTAATTTGTTCACCCACTGTAATACTTATGCTATCTTGAGAGAAGCCACTAGTGAAACCTATGGCCTCCGGTTCTATTTTCCATCATATAAGTTTCCAATCTATTTTATTTTGCAATCTTTACTTTCCAATCTATATCATAAAAATACCAAAAATATTTATCTTATTATCTCTATCAGATCTCACTTTTGCAAGTGGCTGTGAAGGGATTGACAACCCCTTTATCACGTTGGTTGCAAGGTTCTTATTTGTTTATGCAGGTATGAGGGATTTGAGTGTAGCCTCCTACTGGATTGATGTCTTGGTTCTCAAAAACTGAGGGAAATACTTACGCTACTTTGCTGCATCACCCTTTTCTCTTCAAGGGAAACCAACGCATGCTCAAGAGGTAGCAATGGCCTCAACGCACCAACGGAGGGGTTGTGCATCCGCCACCGTGTGTGGACGCCAGATGGACCACACCACCTGCAGTGAGGCAGCGATGGCACACCTAGCGCCGGACCCATCCGTCATTTGGGTGGAATCCCAACGGAAGGAGTCTGAGCGCTGCCATGAACGGGCCTCCTCTCGGGAGCGGCGTTGTGCAAGCCGAGCGATCATCTCCTCCTCGGGGCCGCGTGGGCTGAGAGTCGATGGATCTGGAGGTGAAGAACTTGGATCGGCTGCCCACCATGTCGGACACGGCGAGAGACCGCCGGACAGGAGCTTTGGTGGCGGTGAGGAGTGGAGGGGAGTGGAGTGAAGTGGCTAGGGTTTGGTCCGGTGACTGGATGGGGAGGAATGTATGTGGGCTCGGATGGGTCACCGTGGACCGGGTCTGACGTGGCGGACGCGTCTGGGAGTCCCCATATCTGTCTCATATTTGGGTTGGATATGAGGGGTGCCGGTCAGCCTGGGCGGTTGAGACTCGTTTGAGGCGCCTGTCTGGGTCAAAATTTCGTGAATAGTCAGTAATCGGGCGGCCCACCTAGGCATTTGAGGCGACTTTGGGGCGACCGACTGTAGATGCTCTTATATATTCGGATTTGCTGAAGCACATCTAGATGTGCCATAAGTATTGCGCATCTATATCCTATGTCATTGACGCATTTTTTTTCTTTCTTTTTATGCTTGATTGTATCACTTACGTGTGCAATAACTAGGGTATATGTAGATGTGCCCTAGACAACACAATTTTTACTACAACCTGATCGGCTTGGACCGGAGACAACTTGCAACCAAAACTGCCTTCTTCTTCGCTTGGAATATATCAAACGAGAGAAATCGTTGGATCTTTCAAAATCAATCTTCAATGACTGACAGTGTGATGTTTCTTTCTGACAAACTATGACACTGAGAGCATCTAAGAGCAAGTATAATAAGGTACAGTCAGCAGGTTGTAAGGATTAAAATATTATATGTTTGCCGAGTTGGATGTGAGAGAAGATGAGAGAGAAGGGAAGCGGGCTGTAGATTAACAACCGGCTACATCACATGATCCAAGAAACAATGTGAGAGTGTAAGATGGGCCATCTATGAATGAAATAGTACTACCTAGTAATTAGTCACTATACATGTTGACTATTAGGTTGGCTATAGATGATGTGGCAACCTTATGCCGGTTGTTTGCTATACTATTAACCATGCTCTAAGCCGGGTGCTTCAAACACCCCTCAAACGTCCGGGCCCCTCAAATAGGCCTCAAATGCCCGAACTAACCGACACCTCTCATATCCAGCCCAATCTGAGGCAGATGTGAGGAGGTGCGGGCGCGTCCGTCACATCGGCCTCATGCCTAGTCCCACACGACAACACTTTGAAACCCGGCAGTCCGAAGCTCGTATCCTCCTTTTGACCGATGGCATTGCGTGGCGCCGCTTCGGCGGGCTGCGTAGTACCGTAGCTCGGCTATTTAAGCCGACCACCGGCACTGAAACCCTACCCGTCCACATTTCCTCTCCTCCCGTCTACCGCCACCGCCACTTTCCACTCGCTGGCCACAACCTGTCCGCCACCACTTGTAGCCATGCCATCATGCCGCCGGGTAAGGAGATACCCATATCTTGGTGGAGCGCCGGCTGCAACTCCTTGGGCAGATCCGGGCGAGGCGTAAAGCTTGGATCGTCGTGGGGCTACCTTTGGCCGCGGTGGATCCGGAGGAGGAGGCAGAGCAGGAGGAGGAGATGGAGGATACAGAGCTGGAGGAGAACGGGAGGAGGATGTGGGGGACGCTAGGGACGCCGATCTGCAGGCGGATCAGCAGGCAATACTCGATCCCTCCGGTCGGAGGCAGAGGCGGAGACCAACCGCCGTCATTTGCAGGAGGCGGAGGCGGAGCACACCGTGGCCGTCGAGGAGATGCTCACGTATATGGATGAAGAGGAGGAGCCGGAGCCCTCATACGCGCCCATCTACCGGTGCCCAGTACGGACATCGTGGACATCTCCGATGAAGAAGCGTAGTTTAGGCTAGCGTGATTTGTATACTATGTAGGATTTCTTTTGCATGGTTTGTATGGATTTAGGGGATAAAATATGAGGTACTCGAATGCATAGCACCAAGATGAGGTCTGGCCGATCAGTGCATGTAGATGCGTCGAGAGGTCGAATTTGGTGTCTGCGTGTGTAGAAGCTCTAAGTAGTACTTCTTCCGTCCCAAAATTCTTGTCTTAGATTTGTCTAGAAACGAATGTATCTAGTATATGATGATACATATGGAGAATTAGATAGCATAGTGTATTAAAAGAATTGAATTACATCTGAGTATGTGTGAACAAACACCAACCAAACTGCATACATAAATGCAAATAAGCATAGTTTAAATACTCGTGTTCTTTATAACCGTTGTCCAGATTTAAGTCCACACAGCGTTATACATTTAGTGGTGTGATGTGTTTGCCAACTACGAAGTATCTGTCTGGACTTTGTCAATCTTAATATCTATCATTTCAATCTTTCAAAAGTGTTCATATGAATACGATGCACGTATATATTATGAGCGTGCATATGTACTGTGTTTACAAAAGAATAGGTTTAAAAATCTCCTGAAACTCGACCAGTTTCATGCCGCTAGTAGTTAGTCACCATGAACTCAAGTTCATGCATATTGCCGATAAAAACATGGATCGTTTGGTTAAAAATTATACAAATGGAAGACCCTTATGCTTGGACCAAGGGGAAACGTGGATTCGCTTTTGTTACCGCGCGCCAGGAAAACGTGGATCGGTTTGGACGGCACATGCATATTCTAGAACATTTTTATAGCTTACCTACCCCATTCAGCTATTCTACCTACGGTTTGCAAGCAAGTACTACTAAGTACTCCCTCTGTCCCGAAAAACATGTCGTGGGCACAGTTCATGGGTGATTTTGCAAAAAAGCCCTCGTAGTTTTAAAATCGTCTGAAAGAAGCCCCTCCGCCCCCTGTCTTCTTCCTCCGTCATCGATAGGGCCGGCGCCGCCCAGCTGCCGCCGTCGTCGTCATCGCCGCCCATCAGGAAGTGCTCCGCCGCCGTCGCCAAGTACCTGCTCCGCCGTCGCCGTCGCCAAGTACCTGCTCCGCCGCCTCCCCCGCTCAGACCTGCGTCACCGCGATCCCCTCCCGCCTCGATTACCTGCGGGCGTCGTCGGGACCTCCGGCCACGTCCTCCTCGAGCTCGCGGGCGTCCACCTCGAGCTCCAGCGCATCCTCCTCAAGCTCCAGCGCATCCTCCTCGAGCTCCCGCGTGTGCGCCGCTGCAATTCCTCCCGGCTGCGATCCCCTACGGGCGTCGCCGGAAATTGCCTCCACGATCCGGTGGACCAGGAGCTCGCGCGCTGCCTCCTCGATCTCCCGCGCGTCCTCCTCAATCTCCTGCGCGAGCCCGTGCAACTCCTTCTCCTCTGCCCGCGCGCCCGTGCGGCTGCTTCTCCCCTACCACCGGTGGAGCTCCTCTGCCCGTACAGCTTCTGCTCGTCTACTAGTACTGCTGCTGCTCGTCTGCCGGTGCTGCCGCCAGAGCTCCTGCTCGTCAGGAGGAAGAAGGTACCGTAAGGAGTTGCTCCTCTGCTCCCTGTGCTGAATATGATCAGTGTACTGTAAGGAGTTGCTGCTCTGCTCCTGTTCATCAGGAAGAACAATGTTAACTGAATATGATTAGTGTTAACTGAAAAAAATCAGTAGATATCAGCAGAGCAATTATGATCTGAACAAACACTGTCAAGTGTAAACTGTACTCCAGGGAAAGGTATGGAGTGGATGTGGAGTGTAAACTGTCAAGTGTCAATTATGATCAGAGTATAATTCAGCCAGTCAAGTGTCAATTATGATCAGAGTATAATTCAGTCAGTCAATGGGAATTTATAAAGCTCTTTATCTTCATCTTGCTCTGTTATGGGGACATGGCAGACCAAAACCTCACAGTTTTTAGGATTCATTGGTCTCCAAACCTGAACAATAGAAAGCAACTTGGTGTTAGGATCGACAACCACCACTACCAAAATTCCTATTCGGCCTAGTTGTAGTTGTAGATCCAAACCAAACAGACTACTCGGCGCCATGACGCAAACATGTGCCTAACAGAAGATGGGAATTGATGATAGTCAACATCTTTGGTAAACCAGGCATTAGATAATCAACTTCAAGAATTGTGTATTTTGCATGCTCCCCTTCCACACACCCGGACTAACCATAACCAGGTTTCTATCTAGAGATCAGACGATCATATATTTTGTCTTATTTAAAGCTATATAAGAGAACCTTCTTTTTTAGAAAGAGTTGATAAGAGAACCTTCTTTTGCCTGCAATTTCCATTGTACATTTACTATGTCGGGGAGTAGAATTTTCCCCGACATGTCTGAATGTCAGATCCATTTTACGAAGCTGGCTTATCAAGCTATATCAAGGAATGTAAGCTTTTCTTTAAAAAAAAGGAATGTAAGTTGAATAGCATGAACCAAAGCAAAACTCTAATAGAACTGTCCAAAACATGACACATGAAAGATGTCTAATAATCTAATGCAGGTCACAAACTCCATTGTTAGGTTTACATACAGGAACCCAAATGATGCTGAATTGCTTGCTGACTACGCTGATTATCAATTGCGAAAATCGAATCACAATCTGAAGAGTCAGTCAGGTGTTTGTACTGAAGGAGTAGGCTGAAGATGATTACAGTTTACATACAGCTTGCACAGGCTCAATAAGGCACCACCTCACAAGATGTCATAATTTTGTTAAATATCTAAACTCGGCCATAATTCATTTGAACATGCAAGGAAACATTTAACTTGTGATGTCAGTGAAAACATCACCAGACTGTTAAAATTCAGTTAAAAGATCTGTACCTTGATGCAGACTAAAGGGAGTAGGTTAACTGATTTGGTCCTGTGGCTGGTCAAACTGTACCATGCCAAAGTATTTCCTGTAGAGAGAAAAAACAAAAATAAGCAAACATAAATTGATTGGAATGTGTTGTAGTTTCACTAGGAGTAGTTTATATGCAAAGGTAATAAATCAGTTTTGATTCTATTGACAGGAGTATATTTTTCTTGACACTTTTCTACCATAGGCATGCAAAGGTAATAATTTGGATTAATTTTAGTTATTTGAATTAATTTAGAATATTTGGATTTATTTCAATGAGGCATGCTAATGTCACAATCAGTATACTTTTAAGGTTAGTGGCAAACAAGGCCTTTGCTAATCTGTATGCTTGGCAAGCAAGGCCTTTGCTAATCCCATATCATCAGTTAGATGATACTCCAAATTGCAATCTACTGATGATATGAGATTATCTTCTACTGCAATTGCAATCTAGCTTTAGTAAAAAAGCAAGAGTCCCTTGTATGGAGTTAACTGAAAACTGAACATGTTCTAAAGTTTTGAGTAAGCTGGAGCGGTACAAAAGCAAGTCTAAAGTTTTGAGTACATGCTGTAAAAATTTCTACTGAATTTACTCCATGTTCTAAACAGAGTACTCCTATATTAATACAGCAATCTGCCATAACTACTCCATGCCAGAACTACTCCATGATCTTGAAATCTGAAGTCCAAGAAATCTACCAGAACTACTCCATGATGAGTACTCCAGGCCATTGTCTGAGACACAATTTGAAATTTGCCAACACAATTTGTTCTACTGGATCTACAGTAAATAAATTTGAGAGCACATTTTCTTCAGTCCCTCACTGACAACACAAATTTTTTGGATGCATTCAACTTGAACATGGAGTATTTTCAGCAAAAAAATTTGAGTATGGCAGCATTTTCTGCAAAAAACATCTTGAGCATGAAGTATAAGGGGTATTTTCACCAACTTAGAGAGAGTATTTGAAAATTTGGTCACTACAGGACCACTACACTACTCCAGGTCACTACTGTTCAGAAACAAACTTGGAAAGGTAATAAATCAGTTTTGATTCTATTGACAGGAGCACATGAATAAGAACTCTGTCTAAACATTCAGTTTATACGTCAACATTAAACTGTCTAAATACTCATGTACAGTACTGTGCCATTCAGTTTATTGACAGGAGTATTCAGTATGCTATTGACAGGAGTAGTAGTATCTCAACAAGCAGTACTCGCTGCTATGGTGCAGCCATGGATGCATGAAACAAGTTTAAAAACAAATTTAAATGATACTGTGATTCAAAAATTAAATGGAACAAGCTCAAGATGATTAATCATGACTACTGTCACATGACAGATTACTCCTGTACACTATTGTGCCATTTTATAAGTGCAGACTAGTTCTATAAGTGCACACTAATTCTAGAAGTGCAGATGTTTAGTTGTGACATTATACAGGAGGAATATTCAGTCTAATTCAGCAGTTGAGAATGCAGTTGTTTAGTGCAGTTGAAAATGCAGCAATTCAGGAATCACCTGAATCAATTCAGACCACTGCTGAAGATGTCCTTGAACTGCCACTCCTTCCACCTGAAGATGTTGCCACTCCTTCCAATCACAAACTTTCAGACCAACGCACACACAGCAATCCACCAGAAGATGTCGCCACTCCTTGAACTGCCACCACACGCGCCCAATCGTTGGCCTTGAGCGAAGCCGCCGAAAATCGACCTACTCAGTCACCATTAACCATTGCTAAGTTTCAGAGTTCATTTCAGAAAAGAAAAAACGAAGTTTCAGAGTTCATTTCAGAAAAGAAAAAATGAAGTTTCAGAGTTTGGAGTTGGGATGGATGGGGTGAGGGGCGAACCTGGGCTTGCGCCGGCGGCCGCCCTCACGGAGTCGCCGACGCCGCTTCTCCCCAGAAATAGAGTTTGCGGCGAGCTGAGGGGCAAACCCCCGGTAGCCGCACGAAGACGAGCTCACGGAGTTGCCTCCCCACCCCGCAACGCACAGAGGGGTTAACGCACGGAGACGAGCTCGCTGACGTCGCCCATCGGCTTCTCCCCGGAGACAGAGCTCGCGCCGCCGCTCCAGTCACTGGCTGCGCCGCCGGCTTGTCCCTATCCTCGAATGCCTGTAGAAATCTAGGATGATGAAGAAGAAATTGGGTGGACATGGCCCGAACAATCCAAGAAGATAAAAGAAGAAATTGTATGGGCGCAGTAGATCAAAGGGAGGAGAAGGGGAAAAAGGAGACCTTTGACTCCGGCGGGCTACTTGGTGAGCTCCTCCACCTGCCTCTTTGCAATCCGCCGAGCAGCCGCCGCGCCAGGAATGCGAGAAAGGAGGGCGCCCCGCTGCCGTGCCCCGGTGAGGTAAACACATGGCCGTCGGACAGGAACGGCAGGAGGATCGACAAAAAAAAACGCGTGCTTCACGTTGGGGAACGAGGCGGGGAACGAAGCGGCGTGGGGCGTGAGGCGGGAGGGGTGGTGGCAGCGGGGGCGGCGTGGGGCGGGAGGAGCGGTGGCGGAGAGGGGCGGCGGGGGCGGCGTGGGGCGGGAGGAGCGGTAGCGGAGAGGGGCGGCAAGGCGGCGCCCGTCGTCGGGTTCGGCCGGGAGAGAGTGAGAGCGAGAGCGAGGAAGAAGAGGGACCTCGGGTTCGGTCGGGAAAACGTGGAGGACTAAATTGCAAATATCCACTCGCGACATGTTTTTGGGGACGGAGGGAGTATACAATAAAAATAATGTAAGCAGCAAATAGTGTGACTAGTCTGACCATTAACTAAAACCTCTGCCTGGTCAATAACCCCTAAACAAAACCGATTGATGCATTTGGGCTAAGAACATTCTACCCTCGGCAAGAAAAATAAAGTGACAGTGGATCGATGGACTCTAACAAAAGATGAATCAGTGGCTAGGAGGAACTGGCCAATAGATCAATATTGCAATATACTACACACCATACACGACTAGGCGACTCGGGGGCGACCTTGCCAGCGCCGCCGCCGTTTCCTCCTACACCCTCCCTTCCCCGCGCCACCACCGGAGGATGCCGGCGGGCAAAGCCCTCGTGGCTGACGGTGGCGGCGGGAGTTTTGCTGCACGACGTCTCCGTGATCTGGGGTGGCAGATCGTGTTTCGTCATGCCCCTTGGCTCCCTTGGTGCTGATCCCTGCTTCGCGCGCGTCGGCGTTCATGGACCGGCCGAGTCGGCTTCCTGGCGGCGGCGTTGCGGGACAGGGGTGGATCTGGGGCTTCTTCGCAGATCCGGTCAGTGCGGACTCGGGGTCGAGGTGGGGTCAGCCAGCGGGCGTGCTCGCTTCATCTACCGTGGTTCTAGGGCGCGGTCACGGTGGATCTCCGCACCGGTGTCCCAGTGATGTGCTATTGGTGGTTGTGTTTGGCCTGGCGTCGGGCGCAGCTACTGACGGCGGGGGAGTCCGACGACCCTTCTCGACATGGAGGCGGGACTTGGCGGAGGTGGTCATCCCCTTCATCGGAGGTGGTCGGCATGTGGCTGGGTGGTCGGATCTTCAGATCCTTCATCTAGTCCCGGCTGCGAGTCGGGGAGACATGATTGCCGTGAAACAGAGCCGATGGCGGGCGACGGCGGCGTTCTACGTCGTTACCTTGATGAAGACATCGTCGTGTAACTACTGTCGACCCACTCATGCTATTCCCCGGGAAAACCCTAGGATTTGTTCTTCCAGATCGGACGATGGCGGCACTGCGGTGGCGTTTCTCTCTTGGGAGCATCGTTTGTGGAGCAGCGCCGGAAGACAGAAGCAGGAGGTGGAGCGGCTTCGTCTTGCACGGAGCTTCGTGGAGATGTCAGTCATGTCTGGCCGACATGTGCTACGCTTTGTCATGCCTGATCGGAAGGTGCTACGCACGACAGATCTTCCGGAGACTTCAAGCTGTGTCGACTGGTGGTACTTGGCGGCAAGGTGCTGAGGTGTACCGGCGCGACCACGACGTGCTCAGTAGTTCGCGCGCAGGGTGGTAGTTCCGTTGGGTGCCGTGGTGGCGTTGACGACAACTAGATCGGGCAAGGATGATGCGTCAGTACAACTCTGAAGATGGAGTAGTGGAAGTTGGCGGCGACGGTCTCTGAGAGCGCGCCGGACTGGCCCTATACCCGGCAAGTTGCTTGGTTGGTGCCTCAGGTCTTTGATGTTAGGCTTGTCTGCAAGGTCTGTGGTGTTAGGCCCGGACTATCAACATTCCTTCATTAGCTGGATATGAGTAGCGACAGTTGTCGCATAGACGATGGCTTCAGACTTATTGTTGTATCCCTTTGTAAGTTTTTTTGTAAATAATTAATAAAATGGTTGCATGCATCATTCAGATGCAGAGGCCGGGGGTGATCCTCCTTCTCTAAAAGAAATACACACCATCCTCTATCTTCCCTAATTTTTGAGGCACCCAATTGAAATCTTTAATTTAGAATTGAGTCACTTGATTTGATCGGGCCAATACTTTTTTGAGGAGCTCTCTCATTCTAATTCTTTTAATACACTATGCTCTCTAGTCCTTAAGATCTTGCAATCAATAGATGTCTTTAATTTGGAGATGGGTCATCTAATTTTAATTGAGTCAACAATTTCTCAAGGAGCTCGCTTATTCAATTCTTTAATTTCACTATGCTCCTTGATTTTAGAGCCTTTCTTTTAATTGAGGTATTCAATTTTGGATTTGGTTCACGATTTTAACCAGTTCAACTATTTTCAAACAACCAGTAGCATCCGGCATATAAAAATGTACCAATCTCACACACCCTCCTATCACCTACTCCCTCCGTCCGATGAAAAGTGTATATAGAAATTTTAGGACAAATTATGAAGTAGAGTAAAAAATGCATTGAAAAAATGCAAGTCACTATCTCTCCTCTTTAATTACCCAACCCCCAATGAGCTAAATGAAGGAAATATGCCCTAGAGGCAATAATAAAGTTATTATTTATTTCCTCATATCATGATAAATGTTTATTATTCATGCTAGAATTGTATTAACCGGAAACATGATACATGTGTGAATACATAGACAAAACTATAGTCACTAGTATGCCTCTACTTGACTAGCTCATTAATCAAAGATGGTTATGTTTCCTAACCATAGACATGTGTTGTCATTTGATTAGTGGGATCACATCATTAGGAGAATGATGTGATTGAAATGACCCATTCTGTTAGCCTAGCACTTGACCGTTTAGTATACTGCTATTGCTTTCTTCATGACTTATCAAAGATCCTGCAACTATGAGATTGTGCAACTCCCGTATACCGGAAGAACACTTTGTGTGCTACCAAACGTCACAACGTAACTGGCTGATTATAAAGGTGCTCTACAGGTGTTTCCGAAGGTACATGTTGGGTTGGCATGATTCGAGATTAGGTTTTGTCACTCCGATTGTCAGAGAGGTATCTCTGGGCCCTCTCGGTAATACTCATCACCTAAGCCTTGCAAGCATGTAACTAATAAGTTAGTTATGAGATGATGTATTACGAACGAGTAAAGAGACTTGCCGGTAACGAGATTGAACTAGGTATTAGATACCGACGATCAAATCTCGGGCAAGTAACATACCGATGACAAAGGGAACAAAGTATGTTGTTATGCGGTTTGACCGATAAAGATCTTCGTAGAATATGTAGGAACCAATATGGGCATCCAGGTCCCGCTATTGGTTATTGACCGAGAATGGTTCTAGGTCATGTCTACATAGTTCTTGAACCCGTAGGGTCCGCACGCTTAATGTTTCGATGACAGTTTTATTATGAGTTTATAAGTTTTGATGTACCGAAGTTTGTTCGGAGTCCCGGATGTGATCACGGACATGAAGAGGAGTCTCGGAATGGTCGAGACATAAAGATTGATATATTGGAAGCCTATATTTGGACATCGGAATGGTTCTGGGTGAAATCGGCATTTTACCGGAGTACCGGGAGGTTACCGGAACCCCCCGGGGGGTTAATGGGCCTACATGGGCCAAGAGGGAGAAGAGGGAAGGAGCCAGGAGGGGGCCGCGCGCCCCTCCCCCTCCTAGTCCGAATAGGACAAGGGAAGGGGGGCGGCGCCCCCCCTTTGCTTCCCCTCTTCCTCCTCTTTCCCCCCTTCTCCTACTCCTACATGGAAAAGGGGAGTCCTACTCCCGGTGGGAGTAGGACTCCCCCCTTGGCGCGCCCTCTAGGCCGGCCTCCTCCTCCCCCTTTGGCTCCTTTATATACGAGGGCGGGGGGGCACCCCATAGAAACACAAGTTGATCTATGGATCGTTCCTTAGCCGTGTGCGGTGCCCCCTCCACCATATTCCACCTCGGTCATATTGTCGTGGAGTTTAGGCGAAGCCCTGGGCCCCGTACGTTCGGTGCTTGGATCGGTCGGATCGTGAAGACGTACGACTACATCAACCGCGTTGTGCTAACGCTTCCGCTTACGATCTACAAGGGTACGTGGACGAACACTCTCCCCTCTCGTTGCTATGTCATCACCATGATCTTGCGTGTGCGTAGGAAATTTTTTGAAATTACTACGTTCCCCAACAGTGGTATCAGAGCCTAGGTTTTATGCGTTGATGTTATATGCACGAGTAGAACACAAGTGAGTTGTGGGCGATACAAGTCATACTGCTTACCAGCATGTCATACTTTGCTTCGGCGGTATTGTGAGATGAAGCAGCCCGGACCGACATTACGCGTACGCTTACGCGAGACTGATTTCACCGTTACGAGCACTCGTGCTTAAAGGTGGCTGGCGGGTGTCTGTCTCTCTCACTTTAGCTGAATCGAGTGTGGCTACGCCCGGTCCTTGCGAAGGTTAAAACAGCACCAACTTGACGAACTATCGTTGTGGTTTTTGATGCGTAGGTAAGAACGGTTCTTGCTAAGCCCGTAGCAGCCACGTAAAATTTGCAACAAAAAAGTAGAGGACGTCTAACTTGTTTTTGCAGGGCATGTTGTGATGTGATATGGTCAAGACGTGATGCTATATTTTATTGTATAAGATGATCATGTTTTGTAACCGAAGTTATCGGCAACTGGCAGGAGCCATATGGTTGTCGCTTTATTGTATGAAATGCAAACGCCCTGTAATTGCTTTACTTTATCACTAAGCGGTAGCGATAGTCGTAGAAGCAATAGATGGCGTAACGACAACGATGCTACGATGAAGATCAAGGTGTCGCGCCGGTGACGATGGTGATCACGATGGTGCTTCGGAGATGGAGATCACAAGCACAAGATGATGATGGCCATATCATATCACTTATATTGATTGCATGTGATGTTTATCCTTTATGCATCTTATCTTGCTTTGATTGACGGTAGCATTTTAAGATGATCTCTCACTAATTATCAAGAAGTGTTCTCCCTGAGTATGCACCGTTGCCAAAGTTCGTCGTGCCCAGACACCACGTGATGATCGGGTGTGATAAGCTCTACGTCCATCTACAACGGGTGCAAGCCAGTTTTGCACACGCGGAATACTCAGGTTAAACTTGACGAGCCTAGCATATACAGATATGGCCTCGGAACACGGAGACCGAAAGGTCGAGCGTGAATCATATAGTAGATATGATCAACATAGTGATGTTCACCATTGAAACTACTCCATCTCACGTGATGATCGGACATGGTTTAGTTGATTTGGATCACGTGATCACTTAGATGACTAGAGAGATGTCTGTCTAAGTGGGAGTTCTTAAGTAATATGATTAATTGAACTTAAATTTATCATGAACTTAGTCCTGGTAGTATTCTGCAAATTATGTTGTAGATCAATAGCTTGCGTTGTTGCTTTCATATGTTTATTTTGATATGTTCCTAGGGAAAATTGTGTTGAAAAATGTTAGTAGCAATGATGCAGATTGGATCCGTGATCTGAGGTTTATCCTCATTGCTGCACAGAAGAATTATGTCCTTAATGCACCGCTAGGTGACAGACCTATTGCATGAGCAAATGCAGACGTTATGAACGTTTGGCTAGCTCAATATGATGACTACTTGATAGTTTTGTGCATCATGCTTAACGGCTTAGAATCGGGACTTCAAGGACGTTTTGAACGTCATGGACCATATGAGATGTTCCAGAAATTGAAGTTGATATTTTAAGCAAATACCCGAGTTGAGAGATATGAAGTCTCCAACAAGTTCTATAGCTAAAAGATGGAGGAGAATCGCTCAACTAGTGAGCATGTGCTCAGACTGTCTGGGTACTTCAATCGCTTGAATCAAGTGGGAGTTAATCTTCCAGATAAGATAGTGATTGACAGAATTCTCTAGTCACCATCACTAAGTTACTAGAACTTCATGATGAACTATAGTATGCAAGGGATGACGAAAACAATTCCTGAGCTCTTTGTGATGTTCAAATCGACGAAGGTAGAAATCAAGAAAGAGCATCAAATGTTGATGATTGACAAGACCACTAGTTTCAAGAGAAGGGCAAAGGGAAAGAAAGGGAACTTCAAGTGGAAAGACAAGAAAGTTGTCACTCCTGCAAAGAAGCCCAATGCTGGACCATAGCCTGAAACTGAGTGTTTACACTGCAAAGGAAATGGTCACTGGAAGCGGAAATGCCCTGAATATTTGGTGGATAAGAAGGATGGCAAAGTGAACACGGGTATATTTGATATACAGATTATTGATGTGTGCCTTACTAGTGTTTATAGTAGCCCCTGAGTATTTGATACTTGTTCGGTTGCTAAGATTAGTAACTCGAAACAGGAGTTACAGAATAAACAGAGACTAGTTGAAGGGAAAGTGATGATGAGTATGGGAAGTAGTTCCAAGATTGATATAATCATCATCGCACACTCCCTATACTTCCGGGATTAGTGTTAAACCTAAATAAATGTTATTTGGCGTTTGCGTTGAGCATGAATATGATTTGATCATGTTTATTGCAATACGGTTATTCATTTAAAATTAGAGAATAATTGTTGTTCTGTTTACATGAATAATACCTTCAATGGTCATACACCCAATGAAAATAGTTTGTTGGATCTCGATCGTAGTGATACACATATTCATAATATTGAGGCCAAAAGATGCAAAATTAATAATGATAGTGCAACTTATTTGTGGCACTGCCGTTTGGGTCATATCGGTGTAAAGCGCATGAAGAAACTCCATAAAGATGGATTTTCAGAATCACTTGGTTATGAATGATTTGATGCTTGCGAACCGTGCTTTTTGGGCAAGATGACTAAAACTCCGTTCTTCGGAACAATGGAACGAGCTACTGACTTATTGGAAATAATACATACTGATTTATGCAGACCAATGAGTATGAAGGCTCGTGGCAAGTATCGTTATTCTCTGACCTTCACAAGATGATTTGAGCAGATATGGGTATATCTACTTGATGAAACATAAGTCTGAAATAGTTGAAAGGTTCAAAGAATTTCAAAGTGAAGTGGAAAAATCATCGTAACAAGAAAATAAAGTTCTGCGATCTGATCGCGGAGAGTTACGAGTTTGGTCTTCAATTAAAACAATGTGGAATAGTTTCACAGCTCACGCCACCTGGAACACCACAATGTTATGGTGTGTCCGAACATCGTAACCGCACTTTATTGGATATGGTGCAATCTATGATGTCTCTTACTGATTTACTAATATTGTTTTGGGGTTATGCATTAGAGACAGCTGCATTCACATTAAAAGGGCACCATCTAAATCCGTTGAGATGACAACATATGAACTGTGGTTTAGCAAGAAACTCAAGTTGTCGTTTCTTAAAGTTTGGGGTTGTGATGCTTATGTGAAAAAGTTTCATCCTGATAAGCTCGAACCCAAATCGGAGAAGTGCATCTTCATAGAATACCCAAAGGAAATTATCAGGTACACCTTC
The DNA here is from genome assembly GCA_963921465.1 of Triticum timopheevii. Taxonomy (NCBI): domain Eukaryota; kingdom Viridiplantae; phylum Streptophyta; class Magnoliopsida; order Poales; family Poaceae; genus Triticum; species Triticum timopheevii. The sequence goes on along the minus strand of OY997264.1, from coordinate 97,001,165 downwards.
TATCACAGATCTGAAGGCAAGATATTTGTTGCTAAAAATGGATCCTTTCTAGAGAAGGAGTTTCTCTCGAAAGAAGTGAGTGGGAGGAAAGTAGAGATTGATAAGGTAATTTGTACCTTCTCCGAATTGGAAAGTAGTTCATCACGGAAATCAGTTCCAGTGATTCCTACACCAATTAGTGAGGAAGCTAATGATGATGATCATGAAACTTCATATCAATTTACTACAAAACCTCGTAGGTCTTCCAAAGTACAGTACGCACTAGAGTAGTACGGTAATACTGTTCTGGAAGTCATGTTACTAGATCATGATGAACCTACGAACTATGAGGAAGCGATGATGAGCCCAGATTCCGCAAAATGGCTTGAGGCCATGAAATCTGAGATGGGATCCATGTATGAGAACAAAGTATGGACTTTGGTGGAGTTGCCCGATGATCGGCAAGCCATATTGTATAAATGGATCTTCAAAGAGGAAGACAGATGCTGATAGTAGTGTTACTATCTACAAAGCTCGACTTGTCGCAAAAAGGTTTTTGACAAGTTCAATGTGTTGACTACAATGAGATTTTCTCAACTCTAGCGATGCTTAAGTCTGTCCGAATCATGTTAGCAATTGCCACAATTTATGAAATCTGGCAAATGGATGTCAAAACTGCATTCCTTAATGATTTTCTTAAAGAAGAGTTGTATATGATGCAACCAGAAGGTTTTGTCAATCCTAAAGGTGTTAACAAAATGTGCAAGCTCCAGCGATCCATCTATGGACTGGTGCAAGCATCTCAGAGTTGGAATATACGCTTTGATAAGTTGATCAAAGCATATAGTTTTGTACAGACTTACGGTGAAGCCTATATTTACAAGAAAGTGAGTGGGAGCACTACAGCATTTCTGATAAGTATATGTGAATGACATATTGTTGATTGGAAATAATGTAGAATTATTCTGCAAAGCATAAAGGATACTTGAAAAAGAGTTTTTCAAAACAAGACCTCGGTGAAGCTGCTTACACATTGAGCATCAAGATCTATATAGGTAGATCAAGACGCTTGATAAGATTTTTCAATGTATACATACCTTGATAAATTTTTGAAATAGTTCAAAATGGAACAGTCAAAAAGGAGATCTTGCCTGTGATGCAAAGGTATGAAGTTGAGTAAGACTCAAGACCCGACCATGGCAGAAAATAGAAAGAGAATGAAAAGTCATTTCCTATGCCTCAGTCATAGGTTCTATAAAGTATGCTATGCTATGTACCAGACCTATTGTACACCTTGCTTTGAATTTTGCAAGGGAGTACAATAGTGATCTAAGAGTAGATCACTGGACATTGGTCAAGAATATCCTTAGTGAGGACTAAGGAAATATTTCTCGATTATAGAGGTGATAAAAGAGCCCATCGTAAAGAGTTACATTGGTGCAATCTTCTACACCAATCCAGATGACTCTAAGTCTCAATCTGGATACATATTGAAAGTGGGAGCAATTAGCTAGAGTAGCTCCGTGCAGAGCATTGTAATTGTAGACATAGAATATTTGCAAGATACATACGGATCTGAATGTTGCAGACCCATTGACTAAGCCTCTCTCACGAGCAAAACATGATCAGCACCAAGACTCCATGGGTGTTAGAATCATTACTATGTAATCTAGATTATTGACTCTAGTGCAAGTGGGAGACTGAAGGAAATATGCCCTAGAGGCAATAATAAAGTTATTATTTATTTCCTCATATCATGATAAATGTTTATTATTCATACTAGAATTGTATTAACCGGAAACATGATACATGTGTGAATACATAGACAAAACTATAGTCACTAGTATGCCTCTACTTGACTAGCTCATTAATCAAAGATGGTTATGTTTCCTAACCATAGACATGTGTTGTCATTTGATTAGTGGGATCACATCATTAGGAGAATGATGTGATTGACATGACCCATTCTGTTAGCCTAGCACTTGATCGTTTAGTATACTGCTATTGCTTTCTTCATGACTTATACAAAGTTCCTGCAACTATGAGATTGTGCAACTCCCGTATACCGGAAGAACACTTTGTGTGCTAGCAAACGTCACAACGTAACTGGGTGATTATAAAGGTGCTCTACAGGTGTTTCCGAAGGTACATGTTGGGTTGGCATGATTCGAGATTAGGTTTTGTCACTCCGATTGTCGGAGAGGTATCTCTGGGCCCTCTCGGTAATACTCATCACCTAAGCCTTGCAAGCATGTAACTAATGAGTTAGTTATGAGACGATGTATTACGGAACGAGTAAAGAGACTTGCCGGTAACGAGATTGAACTAGGTATTAGATACCGACGATCAAATCTCGGGCAAGTAACATACCGATGACAAAGGGAACAAAGTATGTTGTTATGCGGTTTGACCGAAAAAGATCTTCGTAGAATATGTAGGAACCAATATGGGCATCCAGGTCCCGCTATTGGTTATTGACCGAGAATGGTTCTAGGTCATGTCTACATAGTTCTCGAACCCGTAGGGTCCGCACGCTTAATGTTTCGATGACAGTTTTATTATGAGTTTATAAGTTTTGATGTACCGAAGTTTGTTCGGAGTCCCGGATGTGATCACGGACATGACGAGGAGTCTCAGAATGGTCGAGACATAAAGATTGATATATTGGAAGCCTATATTTGGACATCGGAATGGTTCCGGATGAAATCGGCATTTTACCGGAGTACCGGGAGGTTACCGGAACCCCCCTGGAGGTTAATGGGCCTACATGGGCCAAGAGCGAGAAGAGGGAAGGAGCCAGGAGGGGGCCGCGCGCCCCTCCCCCTCCTAGTCCGAATAGGACAAGGGAAGGGGGACGGCGCCCCCCCTTTCCTTCCCCTCTTCCTCCTCTTTCCCCCCTTCTCCTACTCCTACTTGGAAAAGGGGAGTCCTACTCCCGGTGGGAGTAGGACTCCCCCCTTGGCGCGCCCTCTAGGCCGGCCGCCTCCTCCCCCTGGCTCCTTTATATACGGGGGCGGGGGGGGCACCCCATAGAAACACAAGTTGATCTACGGATCGTTCCTTAGCCGTGTGCGGTGCCCCCCTCCACCATATTCCACCTCGGTCATATCGTCACGGAGTTTAGGCGAAGCCCTGCGCCGGTAGAACATCATCATCGTCACCACACCGCCGTGCTGACGGAACTCATCTCCGGAGCTCGGCTGGATCGGAGGCCGGAGATCGTCATCGAGCTGAACGTGTGCTGAACTCGGAGGCCCCGTACGTTCGGTGCTTGGATCGGTCGGATCGTGAAGACGTACGACTACATCAACCGCGTTGTGCTAACGCTTCCGCTTACGGTCTACAAGGGTACGTGGACGAACACTCTCCCCTCTCGTTGCTATGTCATCATCATGATCTTGCGTGTGCGTAGGAATTTTTTTAAAATTACTACGTTCCCCAACACTAAATGCATGTAAAAATTAAGAAGACCATGCTTCGAATGTTATTGGTCTTGAATACCATGTAATGAGAGAGAAATATTTATCTTAACTTTAAAATGCATTGAGAAGATAGAAGTACACTAATTCAAATATATACTCTTCACCAGACGGAGGAAATATAAAAAAATAGGGTCGCGCTAACTGCCACACGTGTGGCAGGAAGGGAGACGCACCACATGTCTATTGCATATGAATTGCCATGATGTTTACATTGAAGTTGCCATGATATGTTTCAGTTATTTTCTTCTACATTTAAAAGTAAATTTTGACATTTATAAAACGGGGAATTAAGAAACTAGACTTGCCATGAACCATAAACTAAAATTGCCATGATACTTGCACGTAAAATTGCCATGGTTCATAAAAAAAATTCATGGTCAAAGTATGGAGTTGTCATCATCAAAATACTAAAATTGCCATGATCTACAAACTAAAATTGCCACATGGCAACTTTAGTTTAAGACCTATGGCAACTGCAGTGTAAACATCGTGGCAACTTCTGGCAAAAACAAAATTCGTCGAAACATATTAATATGGAGTCTAGTTTTGAAGATCTCGTCGAGACGGATTTAATGGTGAAAACGGATTTTTAGTTCGCTTTTTTATTTAGGAGATACAACATTTTTAAGCCGAAAACCAAAAAAAATTCTGCTGATGTCATCTATTCATACGTGGCAAAATAAATGATGATGAAGGCGTGTGGGCGATGTGCAAACGCCCACACGTGTGAGCGTTAACATTTTCGAAAAAATAAGCTCGTCGGGCCGGCGAAAGGAACGGCACACGGCCGCTGCCGCTGCTGGTGCGTGTACACGACCGGGCGAGCAGGTTTGCGCCCGTCAATCCACGGATGCCGCGCGGTGTCTTGCACGTACGTTTACGTGTGGGGTGGTGTGGGTGGCGACTTGACAATGGTTTGACACTTGGAGCAAAACCGGTTGCTTTCTGGAGTCATTGGGTCATCCATTTGTAAAAAAGGTCTTCGACGTGTACGTGGAGGTTAAGGGGAAGAGGAAGATAGATGGATGGAGGTAAAGGGGAAGATGAAGATAGATGGAGAGGACGTGGGCGTACGGTAGATGACGGTCAATTCTGCAATGTCAGGCTACTCATAGTGGGAGTAGCATAAATAATAACATCACATATATCTAGACAAAATATATGATGTAACAAGTATAGTAATTAATAAGACAATAAAAATTTATAGTAATATGATATGATATGTTATCGTAACATCACACATATCAAGACAAAATGAGTCTACAACCTAGTAATAAATTAAGTTATGCACCATGCCACACATATGACGACGGTTGTTGTTCTGCTACGCTGGTTTCATAGGGCCTTAGCACAATGACTTCCCGATTGTTTGCTACAACAAGTTTTGTCCGGCTTTGACGAGAGAGGGGGAATGGCGGTGCCACGCCTTCGGCTCGCTTCAGTATTTATAGTCATCGCTTGGCAGTCTACGGATCTAGATATAATTTTTATTACTTTTGGTGTTAGTTGTACTATCATGATTAAAGATGAACATATCAAAAGTTCGTCCGTAAAAAAATACCACACAAATGTTACTATCTGTTAGAGTATATCTCCGTGTATCGCTTATGTCTAGGAATATCCCAACCTACCTGATTTTGTATGATATGGTTGTGATCTCTCTTGGTCTCCAAGGCATGTAACTCCCTTGTACTCCTATATATACGTAACACGAGGGCCGCCCCAGGTGTGGCGCATTGTCTGGCACCGGCGCTTCCACCACCCCCTCCCTCACCTCTCCCTCCCTACCCGCCTCCCACTCCACCACCGCCGGCGCCCTCATCAACTCCACCATGCCCGCCTCCGCCTCACCGGCTGTGCAAGTCGCCAGTGTGCGCACCCACGTGCCCGTCACGTTGGATCTCAACACCTCCAACTTCGCCAAGTGGCGGATGCTCATCCGCGTCCTCCTCGGCAAGTACGACTTGCTGTCCCACATCACCACCGTCACGCCCGCGGCGGACCGCACACCGGACTGGACCCGCGAGGACTACGTCGTCCGGTCCTGGCTATACGGCTCTATCTCCGACGAGATTCTTGATCTGATCATCGCGGAAGATCAGACGGCGCATGAGGCTTGGACTCTCATCTCCAACCTTTTTCTGGACAACCGGATGACGCGCGCGGTCTACCTCGAGGCCGAGTTCCGCGGCCTCGTCCAAGGTGATCTTTCGGTCACCGCGTACTGCCACCGCCTGAAGGCCCTCTCCGACGCCCTCGCCGACGTCGGCACTCCGGTCACGGACCAAACCCTCGTCCTCAACTGCCTTCGCGGGCTCAACCCGCGGTTCACCGACATCACCACGATCGTGACCATGCAAGACCCGCTTCCGACGTTCGGGCAGACGCGCTCTCTGCTGGTTCTCCGCGAGACTCAGCTCGCCAACACCTCCGCCGTGGCCAACCAGACCGCCCTGTATGGCGGCCACTCTTCCCAGGGCTCCGGCCTTGGCAGCGCCAACTCCAACCGCGGCGACGGCAACCTCAGCGATGGCAACCATGGTGGCGGCAACCGCAACGGCGGGAACTAGCGCAAGAAGCGGCAAGGCGGCGGTTCCGGCGGCAGCAACTCCGGTGGCTCCCGCGTCGGTGCAGGCGGTCAGCCTGCGGTAGGCCCGTGGATCTTCTTCAACCCATACACGGGCCAGCCGTTGCAGCCCCAGGGCGCTCCCACGCCACGACCGACCGGTGGCGCCAGCCGCCTACTCGCTCTCCTGCTGTAGCTGACCCGCCGAGCGCACCCGCCTCCCCTGGGTCTCCTCCGGGCACATCCTCCCCTCCTGTTGTCGTACACCGTCCACCCTCCCCTAGCAACACCCACACGATGCTGACTCGCGCCAAGCGCGGTCTCTTTCAGCCCATCGATCGCATGAACCTTATGGCTTCCGACTCCTCCGTCTCTCCTCTTCCCAAAACATACCGGGGTGCTCTCAACGACCCACACTGGCGTCGTGCCATGCATGATGAGTTCGAGGCGCTTGTCACTAACCGGACGTGGTCACTTGTTCCACGCCCACCTCGTGCTCATGTTGTTTCAGAGAAGTGGATCTCCAAGCATAAATTCCATTCGGATGGACGGCTTGCTCGGTATAAGGCTCGGTGGGTGGTCCGCGGCTACTCCCAATAGCCGGGCATCGACTTCGACGAGACATTCAGCCCGGTTGTCAAACCGGCCACCATCCGCATCGTCCTCACCATTGCGGTCTCCCGTGCGTGGCCGATCCATCAGCTTGATGTCAAGAATGCCTTCCTCAATGGCAATCTTGACGAGGAGGTTTATTGCCAGCAGTCGCCTGGTTTTGTTGATGCCAGTTGCCCCGACTATGTGTGCCGCCTTCACAAGTTGCTCTATGGGCTCAAACAGGCGCCTCGTGCATGGTACCAGCGGTTCGCTCTCTACGCTCATCGCCTCAGCTTTGTTGCATCGAAATCGGACGTCTCTCTGTTCATCCACCGCCATGGAGATCAGCTCGCGTACATCCTCCTGTACGTTGATGATATTGTGATCACCGCTTCTACATCCGCACTCCTTCAGCATCTAACGCAGCAGCTACACTCGGAGTTTGCCATGACAGATCTTGGAGACCTCTCATTTTTCCTCGGCATCTCGGTTACTCGGCACGCTCATGGACTGGTTCTCTCTCAGCAACAGTATGCCCTGGATCTTCTTCAGCGTGCGGCATGGCCGACTGTCATCCATCGCCTACTCCCGTTGATGTCAAGGTCAAACTCTCAGCCACTGATGGTGCTCTGCTTGATGATGCTACTACCTATCGGAGTTATGCTGGTGCATTACAGTATCTCACCCTCACCTATCCGGACATCGCCTATGTTGTGCAGCAGGCCTGCCTTTATATGCATGCTCCCCGTGAGCCGCATCTACACTTGGTCAAGCGTATTCTTCACTACATCAAGGGTACACTGGATCTCCGCTTGCACATTCCTCGGACGTCGACCTTGTCTCTCACGGCCTACTCCGACGCTGACTGGACCGGTTGCCCTGATACTCGGCGGTCTACCTCAGGTTACTGTGTATATCTCGGTGACACCCTGGTCTCTTGGTCCTCCAAGCGCCAAACCATGGTTTCCAAATCGAGTGCTGAGGCGGAGTATCGGGCTGTCGCTCACGCTGTTGCCGAGTGCTGCTGGATCCGTCAGCTTCTTACAGAGCTCCATCATCCCTTGACTACTGCAACGGTCGTTTTTTGCGATAATGTCAGCACAGTGTACATGGCCTCCAACCCGGTGCAACACCACCATACCAAAAACATCGAGATTGACATTCACTTTGTTCATGAGAAGGTGTCCCTTGGTCAGGTTCGTGTGCTTCATGTGCCATCATCTCGCCAATATGCTGACATTATGACGAAGGGCTTACCCTCGCAGCTCTTCTCGGAGTTCCGGTCCAGTTTGTGCCTCTTGCCAGCTGACGCACAAACTGAGGGGGGATGTTAGAGTATATCTCCGTGTATCACTTATGTATAGGAATATCCCAACCTACCTGATTTTGTATGATATGGTTGTGATCTATCTTGGCCTCCAAGGCATGTAACTCCCTTGTACTCCTATATATACGTAACACGAGGGCCGCCCCAGGTGTGGCGCATTGCCTAAACATTCTCGTTTACTCTATCCACTATAGATGTAGTAACATATACTAGTAACATACGTCTCCAAACACCTGAGTGGGATATATAAGGCTGAGAGGGAAAGGCTCCTCTTACTTATTCAATCCCTAGATTTAAAAGCCGAGTCCTCCATTTTAGATACCAGAGAGCTGGAAACTAAAGTGGAGGCGAAATTAAGATTGAAAGAACTGCTGCGTGAGGAGGAATTGAAGTGGGCACTGCGAGCTAAAGTGCGAAAAATTGTCCAAGGGGATGATAACACACAATTCTTCCACATGATTGCGAATGGCAAGCATCGAAAGAAGAGAATCTTTCAGCTTGAGCAAGATGAGGGGACGATTTTAGGACAGGAGAACCTAAAAGTTTATATCACCAATTATTATAAGCAGCTGTTTGGGCCTCCTGAGGATAATTTCGTCTCCTTGGATAAGTCCAGGGTTGAGGATGTTCCTCAACTAGCTGCGGGTGAGAACGAGATTTTGACCGCCCCATTTTCGGAGAAAGAGTTGTTTGAAGCGATTTCGCAAATGAAAAATAATAAAGCTCCAGGACCGGATGGTTTTCCGGCCGAGTTCTATAAGAAGTGCTTCCACATCATTAAAGGGGACTTTCTCCTGATGTTTCACTTGAACTTCGGAACGGTTACTTTGCTTCCTAAGAAAACTGAGGCCGTGAGGATTGAGCAATTTAGGCCAATCTGCCTGCTTAATGTTAGTTTTAAAATCTTCACCAAAGTTGGGTCTAATAGGCTCACGCAGATTGCGCATTCTGTGGTGCAGCTGTCTCAAACCAGACAGAAACATCCTAGAAGGGGTTGTGGTCTTACATAAAACGCTCCATGAAATCCACACGAAAAAACACGATGGGATGGTTTTCAAAGTGGATTTTGAGAAAGCGTACGACAAGGTTATATGGCCATTTCTTCAACAGGCCTTGCATATGAAAGGTGTCTGGAGGGACCAGGTAGAATCATTCACGCAAAAAGGGAGTGTGGGAATCATGGTAAATGATGACATAGGTCATTATTTCCAGACACACAAGGGTCTGAGACAAGGAGATTCGATGTCTCCGATTCTGTTCAACATAGTAGTTAACCTGTTGACAATCTTAATAGGCAGGGCTAAGGATGATGGCCAGGTAGGTGGCCTTGTTCGCATTTAGTGGACGGAGAAGTGTCTATCCTACAATACGCTGATGACACAATCATCTTCATGGAGCATGATATGGTTAAAGCTAGAAACATGAAGTTGGTGTTGTGCTTGTTCGAACAATAATCGGGGTTAAAAATTAACTTTCATATAAAGTGAATTGTTCTTCTTTGGAAGAGCTAAAGATGAACAAGAAGCTTTCAAGGAATTGTTCGGGTGCGAACTGGGGTCTTTAACCCTTCATGTGTTTGGGTATACCAATCCACCGTCGCAAGCTTTCCAACAAGGAGTGGAAGAGCATTGAAGATCGATTTGAAAAAAAACTGAGTTGCTGGAAGGGCAAGCTTATGTCATACGGAGGACGATTGATTCTGATTAATTTGGTTCTCACAAGTATGCCTATGTTTCTCTTGTCCTTTTTTGAAGTACCAGTTGGAGTACGGAAAATGCTAGATTTCTATCGATCGCGCTTCTTCTGGCAGAGTGATGAATTAAAACGAAAGTATAGACTTGCTAAGTGGGATATCATTTGTAGGCCGAAAGATCAAGGGGCTCTTGGTATTGAAAATTTAGAGGTAAAGAACATATGTATTCTCAGCAAGTGGTTGTATAAGTTATCTGTAGAGACGGATGCCACTTGGGCTCAGATTCTTCATAATAAGTACCTTCAATCCAAAACCTTGTCCCAGGTGACGGTAAGACCGACTGATTCACCTTTTTAGAAGGGACTGATGAGAGTGAAATCAGTCTTTTTCAACAGGACAAAATTTGTGGTTGAAAATGGTATTTCTACAAGATTCTGGGAAGATACATGGCTAGGGGAGACGCCCCTGACGATCCAATATCCCTCTGTCTATAATATTATTCAGCGAAGAGACGGTTACGTTGCAACAGTACTACAGTCAGGAGGACGCTAGCGGAAAACCGTTGGGAAGCATGGCTCCATCTGGTGAGAAGATTGATGGATGTCCACCTATCTTAACAACCCGATTAGTTGCGCTAGAAATTAACTAAGAGTGGTGAGTTTTCGGTTAAATCCATGTATTTGGATATTATCAATACTAGCGTTCTTCCTAGTTCGAAACATGTTTGGAAAGTCAAAGTGCCTTTAAAAATCAAAGTGTTCATGTGGTTTGTCCACAAAAAAGTTATTCTAACTAAGGACAATTTGGCGAAGCGCAACTGGATTGGATCCAAACGATGTAGTTTTTGTGATAGTGACGAATCAATCAAACACCCCTTTCTTGGCTGTCCATTGGCAAAAATTGTGTGGAGGTCAGTCCACATAGCTTTCAATATTACTCCTCCGAATTCCATCAACACGTTATTTGGGACGTGGTTAGATGGGATAGATGCAGAAATCGTGAGACACATCCGTGTAGGAGTTTGTGTTTTATTATGGGCTGTTTGGAACTGCAGAAAAGACTTGGTTTTTAACAGAACAATAAATATTCATTTCTTGCAGGTTATTTTCAGGGCCACTACACTCATCCGTATGTGGTCGCTACTCACTCCGACGAAGGCCAGGGAGCATATGGTTACTGGATTTATTCGATGGGAGATGGTAGCACGAGATATTCAACCGGTTTGGATGGCGGTCATGTAATAGGATAGGAATTTAGTTTCCTATCTTTTATTTGCCGGCCGGTTGTGGCTATCCTGTTCTTACTTTCAGGCTCTTAGTGAGCATTTTTCATTTTTATTTGAGACCTCAAGACTTATGTTGGATCCTTTTGGTTATCAATAATATGGCCGTATGCATCGTTCTGATGCAGAGGCCGGGGCAAACCCCCTTTTCGAAAAAAAAGTTACTCTTCACTATGACCGGCCTAACTGGAAAAGAGGGAGACTCGACCGTACACTAGAGCGACGACTTTGCGGCATGGGGAACTGCCAAGGACACGACTTGGAATTCCATTGGAGTGTTTATATTGGTCATAATATTTCCTGCAACCCAATCGCCTCGGTCCAAACAACTTGCAACCAAAAGTGCCTTCTTCTTCACTTGGAATATTTGTAACGAAAGAAATCATCAGATCTTCCTAAATCCATCTTCACTGAACGACAATGTGGTGTTTTTTATTTGCATTGTTGAGAAAATCGTTAACTGATAACTGCTTGGTTGTCTGGTGAGTAGGGAATTAATTGGCTAATCGGCAAGTTGATCGGCCATTTAATCGATTAATCCGCCGATTTGTTAGTACCGGCTACTCGGTGACCCTGTGAGTAGAGATTAATCAGCAAATTAACTGATCAGTTTGATGAATTGTTGAACATGATTATATATATATATATATATATATATATATATATATATATATATATATATATGGAAAATGTATCCTACTATCGGGTGTAGCTACACCCATTTCTCATATACTACTATGTGGTAGTATATATACTACTTTATCATATTTAGTATGTTCATATACTATATCTAAGATACTCCAAAGCGAGTTATGTGAAAAAATTGCATGTGAGTCCAAGTTTTTACCATATTTGTAAAAATACGTATATATTTTGTACGTAAAAAAAGTATGCTAAAAATATACTACATACTACCTAAAAATAGTATATATACTACCAAAATATTCTGATATACTACATACTACGCATACATACACTGGGATATGGTAGATACTACCTAAAACGTACAAATTAAAAATGGGTGTAACTACACCCAGTAGTAGAAAAAATTTGTCATATATATGCATGTGTGAGGCTCCATCTACTGTGTACAGTTGATGTTCTAACGCCTTAGGTTTTTTCTTGGACCCCGATAACCCCTGAACATTCGGATTTTGCCCATGAAAATTGAACGTTTTTATGGTAACTTCAGTTAATGCGAGGATGGAAATTTAGTTGGTAAGCATGGCAATTTCGCCTGCATTTTGTTTTTGCGAGAAAATTACCATATTTGACAACTAAACTTGCCATCATCCCGATAACTAAAATTGCCATAAAAACGTTCAATTTGCCATGGGCAAATCCGAATGTTCGGGGTTTATCTTTTCCGTTTTTCTTTGCCTCCGGGCCTTTACCTTTTGGGTAGATTCCTAATCTTTAATGCAAAGGCAGATCATTCGCCACTTCTCCTCATGAAAAACAGTGTTTATTGCCGAGTCTAGTATACATCGCGTGCTATCTGATTATTTAGAACACTTACCTCTTAGTAGTATGTGTCAACAAACACCAACCAAACTGCATATATAGATACGAGTAAGCATAGGATCCTAGACTTGGGACACAACGTTATTTTTTTAGTGGTATGACATGTTTGTCTCGAGTCTCAAATTCGACAATATCAAGATTCACCGTTCAGTTTTTCAGAAGTGTTCATATGAATAGGGTGCGCGTATGTATTATGAGTGTATGCATTGTTTTTTTTTTAAAAAAAATTAGGTGTATAAATCTCCTGGCACTCGACCAGTTTCCTGACGCTGGTCAGTTAGTCACAATGAACTCAAGTTCATGCATGTTGCCGCAACAAACGTGGATCGTTTGGTTAAAATTTATACAAATGGAGGACCATTGTGCTTGGACCAAGGGGAAACATGGATTCGCTTTTGTTACCGCCAGAAAAACGTGGATCGGTTTGGACGGCAGGTGTATGTTCTAGAACTTATCTATAGCTTACCTACCATACCATATTCGACCTACGGTGTGCTAGCAAGTGGAGTACTACTACTAGTAGGTAGTGTGACTAGTTTGACCATTCACAAAAACCTCAGCAAGCGAAACAAAGTGGCAATCGATCGATGGGCTCTAACAAAAGATGAATCAGCGGCTAGGAGGAACTAGCCAATGGATGGATCGAGCAATGCAATTAGAAGAGGGTTTCATCCCAGGTCGGCTAGACCAAACTAATCCGTGCTGCGCCCACCTCACAGGCTTTTAATAAACGATAACACACATAAAAAAAATAACATAATGGACGTGCGGCCACTGAAGGAACAAAGTCACTTCGGGCAAAACAAATAAATAGAGAATGGAACAAAGTCACATCATCATATAGGAAAGAAAAGTACTCAACACGAGTAGAATCATAAACCTTGTATAAAACTGTAGATGCTACATTCCTAACTAATGTCGTGGGGTAGGCACCACAAGCTTTACTTGGGTTGTGTTATCTCTACTCCTAATGGAGCAGTTGGTAGTCTCGCTTTCAGGGTTTTTTTCGTCCCACCACTTTCGTCCGGTTTTTTTTCGTAGGTTAACCGTCGTAGATTTTTTTTGATGCTGGTTTCTTATTCACCGGTTTATTTACCCCTCAGCACTTTCCTTGCAAATCAGTACTTTCCAAACGTGCACGCAATCACGGATCTAAATTTACTAACTTATCCAAATCAACCGATACCTTCCATTATTGCAAATTTCTTTAGGAAACAAATAATAGACTTTAAGGAAACAAATAAAAGATTTTAAAGACGCATCATACTTTACTAACAATCACTAAAAATCAAATCTTAATTAATTAACCTTACCTAAATCACTCAATCACTTTAATTAGAAAACATTTTCTTTCCTAACTGCACCCCGCTTAGTGTCCACATAACAATCCGAAGTAATTAGAGTGACATGATTGAATCCATTTATTTAGAGCGACATGATTGAATTCATTTATTAACAATAATCCTCACCAAAAGTGCGTTTAGCAATTTTAGAGGGCGGACCAAAACTCTGCCATCCGCTCGCTTTCAGGTTTTTTTTCGTCCCACCACTTTCGTCCGGTTTTTTTCGTAGGTTAACCGTCGTAGATTTTTTTCGATGCTGGTTTCTTATTCACCGGTTTATTTACCCCTCAGCTCTTTCCTTGCAAATCAGCACTTTCCAAACGTGCACGCAATCACGGATCTAAATTTACTAACTTATCCAAATCAACCGATGCCTTCCATTATTGCAAATTTCTTTAGCAAAAAAATAATAGATTTTAAGGAAACAAATAAAAGATTTTAAAAACGTATCATACTTTACTAACAATCACTAAAAATCAAATTTAAATTAATTAACCTTACCTTAAATCACTCAATCACTTTAATTAGAAAACATTTTCTTTCCTAACTGCACCCCGCTTAGTGTGCACATAACAATCCGAAGTAATTAGAGTCACATGATTGAATCTATTTATTTAGAGCGACATGATTGAATTCATTTATTAACAATAATCCTCACCAAAAGTGCGTTTAGCAATTTTAGAGGGCGGACCAAAACTCTGCCATCCGCTCGCCCGCGTTTGTTTAGGTACAGGAAAAAATGGCATAATATATGGAAACAACACGACTGGGGCGGCGGCGCAATCTTCGGGGATAGGGGATCGGAGGAGAAGGATTGGCCTGGCAGCATGATCGGGGTGCTTCCCCGCGGCCGCGGCTGTCCTCGCGATGCCACCTACCCGATATCAACGCTGCTCCCTGCTGTCAGCCGAGGCGACGCGCCTGCCCTCCTACCCATGGTCCGCTGCGCGTGCGGCTACGGCGGGAGGAGTAGCGACGGGGCCGAGGTCCTTCATGCGTTCCGGGATGGAGGCCATGATTTCGTCGAGGTCGTTGCTGCCTCCTACACTCAGGGTGTGTCGCCGAGATCGAGGCGAGCATGAGGAGCGATGGCCACCGCCATGGTCACCCCATCGCAGGGGATGGAGCACGCCGTTGGCCTACAGCTTGTGGAGATCACTGTTGCTCTTCAGGTCGCGTGGTGACCGGATCTTGCCGATGTGTCCCTCCCCGACGACCTCCTCTTCGCTCGGTTGGCCGACATGGATCTGGCCACTGCTGCCCTCAACTTCTCTGCCTCGAGCTTGACGGTCAGCCACCATGGATCCCCCAGCTGGAGGGTCACGTGAACCAGCCGTCCTCCCATGCTGCAGCGGCGAGAAGGTGACATGGCTCTCCATACACGAAGAGTGGAGTTCAGTCAAGTACTTATATACTTGGCCCCTACTGCTGATCCATGTACATGGAGAAGAACAGACAACCGCTCATTCATGCTTCGTTCCGCTCCTTTGCGCTACATTACTGGAGGTGACATTTTCCTATCTCTCTATGTTGTAACAAGCCTGCTGCCTGCATAGTTAATGGATTTTTTATTTAAATTTATCGCCGCTTAGTGCTTTGTTGCAATTGTTCACCCAAGATTCTTATATATAATCTGAGCGTATGTAGGCATACTTAGCTTTGCTATTCCATTTTTTCTGGCGCATAGAAATAAGAGTATTGTCCAGGTTAGGTATTCAATTGAGTATGGTATTTGGATTGCTATCAGAATGTCTTTTCTATGCATGTGATTTCTCACATCTAGTTATAATATTTGTGAAGACGTGCATTGCACGTGCACTTGGAAGCGGGCCCGTGGCCCGCGCTGGACGGCGCCGACGCCGACCCAAGCCACCTCGTCCGCGTATTCTTGGAGCTGTGGCTGGTCGATTTACATGAAATTAATTCCCTCAGTTCTGGTGGCAAATATAATACACATAATCCATATTGTTATGCACTAGCGTGTATGTGTGAAATAGATGGATTATGGTCCCATACCCAATAAGATGGATATGTATGTGTGTTAGAGAGAGAGGGAGAGGGGGATAGAGAGTGAGGAAGAGGGAGGGAGAGTGTGTGTCTATGTGTGTGTGAGGATTTGATGGTAAAAAAGGTCGCCAATATTGTAATATTGAACTATTAAAGTTAATGTGGCCCCGTAGCAACGCACGGGCGTTCTTCTAGTAAATGTAGTATTGAATTTATACTCCAGTCAAGTTGGCAGGGTCTTGAATTTAAGACCTTCTGGCTTGGATACCATATTAAATTCATACTTCAGCCAACTCATCTAAGTCCAGACCGATCGAGAAAGACGGGCAATATATTTGAACATGTAGTACTCCCTCCGACCCGAATTAATTGTCCTAAATTTTCCCACAATGATGACAGTTTTATGTTGGGAACAACTTGGACAAGGAAATTTTGAAGTGTTGAAACCCAATTTCATAGTTTTGTTCCAGAAAATATCAGTAAGAAACGATGGTATGTTCATCATATATCACATTGTCATGTAACAAATGATGCGTCATCATCTGCTAATAGAACTGGTCATTGTATTGCCCCACTAGTAGGTCTAACTTTACTAGGAGAAAAGTATCACTGGCTGGGCTGACATTATGTTGATCTAGGACGGATTGTCTATGTTCCATCATTTGGAATGTGATAGTCTCGCATGTGTCATTGCCATTCCCCAGACCTGAGAATATGCGAGTAAAAGAAATTGTTACAGTCTATTCTCCTGATCTCATTGGAATTAGTATAGTGCCTTCATGTTAGTTTCTTTAAGTTCTTGTATTGCCTCTCTGAGTTGTTGTTTCTTTGTGATTTCTTGATAAAGGACATTTTCACTCAATTGATGTGTCGACGTGATACAATCGCATTGAACGAATGTATGGCTTCTGCATAGCACGATGCACACAATTAACACGTCCAACCCAATAAAGAATAAAATATTATTTTACTACAATAATTAAAAAGCTCAACTTAAGATGTGGTAGAACCTATTCAACGATTAAACTCCTATCCATGATGGGAGAAAACCTCTCTCACCGTATACTCAACCGGGTAGACACCGCCATCACGTATATGTATGAATAACCTACACAAACATATTTCTTTTGTGTTAAAAAAACACATCATTGCCGTCCCCACAAGAATATGTGTCGAAAATTGTATGTCATTATGCGCAACCAATTATCTAGCATGTTATCGCACTATGAAGAGAGTAAAAATTTGAATCTACTTGAACTACGGCCCACACTACACGAGCAAAGTTACACTAAAAAATTAGGTGCTTGATAGACTCGTTATGTTGCGAAAGACACAGGTCTTGCTACATTTGCGATGTGTCAGGTTATCTCTAGTCAAGACTGCACCTGTGTTTAAAGACCAAAGGTATATCTTCGCTCGAGGAGGTATTTTGAGTTTTCATAACTTTTTAAATTATCAATAGGAACAACACTCTGGGCAGTCTTCTCATATAACGGCTTGACAGAAAACCTATCATTTTGATGTAAGTTCCATCAAAATTCGTCCAGCTCGTCCAACAGTTGAATGAGTTGTAGACGTACAAGCAATCCATTTCACGTTAGACGCAAGACCCTAATAGGTCTTTATCAAAAGAAGCATCGGGATCTTTTCTTGGCACGATACCTGTTTAATTGTGATGAATTTATCTCTAATAATCTGATACAAGCTCAGGTATTGTATGATATACTATGAGATGACAACCAGCCAAGCATCCTCTCAAAATCTAATCACAGAACCGTCTACAATAAAGAAAAGTGCCAAAATGAAAAAGGTATCCCAACCACACCGTGGAATACGACGAGTTTCATCGGTTCGTCGGGCCGGCGAAAGGAACATAACACGGCCGGTGATGGAGCGTGTGCACACACGATCGAGCAAAGTTTGCCTCCATCCATCACGGAGGCGCCCAATGTCTTGCACGTACGTTTACGTGTGTGAGGTGGTGTGCCCGGCGACTTGACAATTGTTAACGATGGCTTGACCCTTGGGAGGAAAACTGGTTTCTTTCTGGGATCTGTCGGCCATCCATTTGTTAAAAAGGTCTTTGACGTGTACGTGGAGGTTAAGCGGCGGATAGACCGATCGACGGGCGTACGGTGCTGGCTAAGGTGCGGTCAATTACGCACTGTCTCTAGGGAAAGATGGCCGGCCGTCGGGTACGCCAGAGCGACGACTTTGTGTCATACGAGCAAATGCCATGACGTCTTGGAATTCTAGGTCTAGCAATGTCACATTTTGTCATATAATGTTGTTAAATTTGTCTAAGGTTATAGCATCTATAGCCGGACTCAATAAATCCGGCCCTTCAAACGCCTACGGACGCGTCCGGGCGCGTCCACGGGCACTGACTAGGCACTTCTTATATCCGCGTTTCACACCCACATATCTCATATTTCGTCTTCTATATTCATACTAAATCATGCAATATTGATAAAAACTACATAAATTATGAGCGAATATACAAATGCACAATCGATTTATCAAAAGATCACAACCCGATCATCGAAAGATAACCAAAGTTCACATAATACACTAATACGACGGACAAATTCAAACTACAACTAAAAACTTAAAATAAATACGGATCTTCACCACTTCCTCACCGGCCCTTTACCCTTTCGGTCGCCTACACAGCTGTAAGAGTCCGTGGCAGGAGGTGGGTCCACGTCGGAGCAGTCGGACCCATCGGAGGAGGAGGAATCGGAGATGATGATGAAGCCTTGCAAGCTTCGGACGACGCGGTCTTGCTTGCGCTTGAGCTTGGCCACCCTTGCCGCCTCCCTCGCTGCCTCCGCCACCTCCCGCTCGGATTGCTCAATGCCGAGCTGAAGCTGCTTGGTGTTGAGACTCCAGAGCCGTCGGGACTTCATCTCCGCCTCAGTCAGTGACCGGCGGCACGCCCACTCGAAGAGACAGTCCTCCTTGTCGGGAACCCGGCGGCGGCAGGCGGAGTGCGCAGACCCGTCGGACCCGCCCGCCATCTCCCTTGCCCTCTGCCTCTCGCGGCTGGTAGCTCGTGCCTCCGACTCCGGTGTCCGCATCCGCGGTGTCGGCTGAGCGGGCTCTAGAACCCAGCGCTGCCCGCGCAGAGCAGCGGCCGAAGGTGGAGGAGGCCGTCGGGCGGGAGGAGCAGATCGGATAGGCCTTATTATATAAACAATTTTGAAAATAGGTGTATAAATCTGTACTGTGTTTAAAAAAACAAATTAGGTGTATAAATCTCCTGCCACTCGGCAGTTGGTCACCATGATCAAGTTCATGCATGTTGCCGCAGTAAACGTGGATCGTTTGGTTAAATTTTATACAAATGGAAGACCATTGTGCTTGGACGACCAAGGGGACGTGCATTTGCTTTTGTTATCGCCAGAAAAACGTGGAACGGTAGACTCACAAGTGACAAGTAAGGGTCTCCCCCCACGGCCCTCGCGTCGCCCCCCTGGGCGACTCGGGGGCGACTAGGGTTCCGCGGCCGCCGCCACCCCCCTCCACTCCCTTCATCCCCTCGCCGCTACCGGAGACGGCCGCCGGGAAGCCTGCGCGGGAGCCGGTGAAGGTGGCGGCGGGGATCTCGGCGCTCCATCCCCTCTCGGAGGCCTGCGGTTCCTGGCGCGGCGGCCCCAACCGGAGAGGCGGCGCCGTCGGGCGGTGGGCGGCGTTCGCAGGGGTGCTGGCCAGCGTGCCTGGCCGCGCGGGCGGCGGGTGGTTGGTGGATCCGGCCGCGGCGCGAAGATTCTTCGTCATATCTGGAGGTTCGAAATCCCTTCCCGGCTACCTCTCTCTCGCCGTCGGCGGTGGCTAGTGATTTGCTCTCTGGCCCTGGCGTTGGTGCGAGTTGGTGGCCAGCTAGGGGACCGGGGGAAACCTTGGCCGGTCCGGCCGGTCCGGCGGCGGCAACGCCCAAGGGCGCTGCTTTCCTCCATGGGGGCGCAGCCGAGGTCCCCTGCTTCCACCCCGACCCACCCTGCCCAGGTGAAAACCTTATATCCTCTCGGATTTGGCGGCGGCGGCGCCTTGCGCGTCGTGACCTTGCTGGAGGCATCGTTAGGGAGGCGGGATGCGGTCGGGAGGCGCTGCAGGTGAGGGATGGAGCTGCCTCCTCTTCATCGTCCGTTTCCACGAAGCGTATTTCCACCTAGCTGGGCATGGACCGTGGCGGAGCGACCGGCTAGGGATATCCCAAATCGAAGTGGCCGCACTATGTCCACCTTCCGATGTGAGGGCGGCATTCTTCGAGCTCTAGGGTGAGCTCCTCGAAATCCCAACGGTGCGGCGCCTACGAGCCATGGCGAGGGGGTAGGGTCCCTCTTCGGTGATTGAGATGGAAGATGTTGTTCCCCTTCTTCTCTAGGTGTTCCTGGAGCATGGCCATCTTTGAAGGTCGGATATTCCCTGCTTTGCTGCTCTGCTTTTCCTCATATGATCCTAGTGTGGAGTGCTCGGCCTTTGCAAGCTGTAATCTTAATTTCCTTTGCATTAGCTGCTTGTGGAGGTTGTAGTTAGCGTTTCAGTCCAGTGTTCCCATTGTATCATTCTGACCGCTGTAATTTGGTTGTTTGTTGTAACTCCTGGCCGGTTGATGGCTTTGTTAATTCAAAGCCGGGCTCTTCGCGAGCCTTCGTTCTAAAAAAAACGTGGAACGGTTTGGACGGCACGTGCATGTTCTAGAACTTATTTATAGCGCTTACCTACCATATTCGACCTACGGTTTGCTTACTACTAGTAGTCTAGTAGCTAGTGTGACTAGTCTGACCATTGACAAAAACCTCAGCCAGGTCAATCACCCCTAAACAAGAACATTTTACCCACGGCAAGCAAAACAAAGTGGCAATCGATAGATGGGCTCTAACAAAAGATGAATCAGTGGCTAGGAGGAACTAGCCAATGGATGGATCGAGCAATGCAATTAGAGGAGGGTTTCATCCCAGGTCGCCTAGACCAAACTAATCCGTGCTGCGCCCACCTCACAGGCTTTTAATAAACGCTAACGCACATTAAAAAATAACAAATGGACGTGCGGTCACTGAAGGAACAAAGTCACTTCGGGCAAAACAAATAAATAGAGAATGGAACAAAGTCACGTCGTCATATAGGAGAGAAAAGTACTCAACACGAGTAGAATCATAAACCTTGTATAAAACTGTAGATGCTACATTCCTAACTTTGTCGTGGGGTAGGCACTACAAGCTTTACTTGGGTTGTGTTATAAATGTAGTATTGAATTTATACTCCAGTCAACTTGGCAGGTTCTTGAATTTAAGACCTTCTGGCTTAGATACCACATTAAATTCATACTTCAGTCAACTCATCTAAAAGTCCGGACTGATCGAGAAAGACGGGCAATATATTTGAACATGTAGTACTCCCTCCGACCCGAATTAATTGACGTAAATTTTCCCACAATGATGACAGTTTTATGTTGGGAACAACTTGGACAAGGAAATTTTGAAGTGTTGAAACCCAATTTCATAGTTTTGTTCCAGAAAATATCAGTAAGAAACGATGGTATGTTCATCATATATCACATTGTCATGTAACAAATGATGCGTCATCATCTGCTAATAGAACTGGTCATTGTATTGCCCCACTAGTAGGTCTAACTTTACTAGGAGAAAAGTATCACTGGCTGGGCTGACATTATGTTGATCTAGGACGGATTGTCTATGTTCCATCATTTGGAATGTGATAGTCTCGCATGTGTCATTGCCATTCCCCAGACCTGAGAATATGCGAGTAAAAGAAATTGTTACAGTCTATTCTCCTGATCTCATTGGAATTAGTATAGTGCCTTCATGTTAGTTTCTTTAAGTTCTTGTATTGCCTCTCTGAGTTGTTGTTTCTTTGTGATTTCTTGATAAAGGACATTTTCATTCAATTGATGTGTCGACGTGATACAATCGCATCGAACGAATGTCTGGCTTCTGCATAGCACGATGCACACAATTAACACGTCCAACCCAATAAAGAATAAAAATATTATTTTACTACAATAATTAAAAAGCTCAACTTAAGATGTGGTAGAACCTATTTAACGATTAAACTCCTATCCATGATGGGAGAAAACCTCTCACCGTATACTCTAACCGGATAGACACCGCCATCACGTATATGCATGAATAACCTACACAAACATATTTTTTGTGTGTTAAAAAACACATCATTGCCATCCCCACAAGAATATGTGTCGAAAATTGTATGTTAATACGCGCAACCAATTATCTAGCATCTTATCGCACTATGAAGAGAGTAAAAATTTGAATCTACTTGAACTACGGCCCACACTACACGAGCAAAGTTACACTAAAAAAATAGGTGCTTGATAGATTCGTTATGTCGCGAAAGACACATGTCTTACTACATTTGCGATGTGTCAGGTTATCTCTAGTCAAGACTGCACTTGTGTTTAAAGACCAAAGGTATATCTTCACTCGAAGAGGTATTTTGAGTTTTCATATTTTTTTAATTATCAACAGGAACATCACTCTGGGCAGTCTTCTCATATAACGGCTTGACAGAAAACCTATCATTTTGATGCAAGTTCCATCAAAATTCGTCCAGCTCGTCCAACGGCTGAATGAGTTGCAGACGTACAAGCAATCCATTTCACGTTAGACGCAAGACCCTAATAGGTCTTTATCAAAAGACGCATCGGGATCTTTTCTTGACATGATACCTGTTTAATTGTGATGAATTTATCTCTAATAATCTGATACAAACTCAGGTATTGTATGATATACTATATAAAAAAAAGATTAAACTCATGGGCACTAGCACCATGGTTTATTGATATAGGAGAAGCATCCCTTGTGAGAAACCAGAAATTCGTCCCCGACGTGACTCGAATCCTGGTTGCTGGAGACGCCATTGCGCTCCCTTGCCACTAGGCTACAGCCTAGTTCTCGTATGATATACTATGAGATGACAACCAACCAAGCATCCTCTCAAAATCTAATCTCGGAACCGTCTACAATCGAGAAAAGTGCCAAGATGAAAACAGTATCGCAACCACACCATGGAATCCGACGCGTTTCATCGGTTCGTCGGGCCGGCGAAAGGAACAGAATATGATCGTTGCTGGAGCGTGTGCACACACGATCGAGCAAAGTTTTGCGTCCATCCATCACGGATGCGCCCAATGTCTTGCACGTACGTTTACGTGTGTGAGGTGGTGTGTCCGGCGACTTGACAATTGTTAACGATGGCTTGACACTTGGAGGAAAACTGGTTTCTTTCTGGGATCTGTCGGCCATCCATTTGTTAAAAAGGTCTTTGACGTGTACGTGGAGGTTAAGGGGAAGATGGACGGATCGATGGGCGTACGGTGCTGGCTAAGGTGCGGTCAAGGTCAATTACGCACTGTCTCTGGGGAAAGATGGCCAGCCGTCGGGTACGCCAGAGCGACGACTTTGTGTCATACGAGGAAATGCCATGATGACTTGGAATTCTAGGCCTAGCAATGTTACACTTTGCTATACAATGTTGCCAACTTGCTTAAGGTTAGTTTTTAAAAATAAGAGTCATAATTTGCAGGCCTAAGGAAATCTTGCCATATTTTTTAAGTGTATGTGATTTGTGACCTAAATATGGCTTGTCTAAGGTGTGGCTTGAATCAAACACCCATCTGAGTTGATCAAATTAGCCTAACTTTAGATGTAGCAACCTTAGGCAAATTTAGTCTCAAACCAAACAACCCCTAGGTCTCCGCACTTCTGAATAGAGAAGTTGGAGGATTCGTATTGGCTAAACCGGAGAATTGTGCGGCAAGACAGGAAGGGTGCGTCTGGAGTACTGTATATAGACATGGTATGTGCACCAGTGACAACCAAACCGAGTACTCCAGTTTCCTGGGACTGGTCACTATGGAGTACTCCCTCCGTCTAGGTGTGTAAGTCATCTTGGGTTGCGCACCGCGACCAAGGTGGAGGAGAAAACAAGAGAACTTAATATGTTTTTGCTAATTAATAACATTGCATGCAATGAAATAACCACTGCATATCGTGTTTGGTACTTTCAAGTCATTTAAAGTATGCATGACCCACATCTCTTATTGGTTGTTATGTCATGAAACAAAAAATAAGATGAGAGTTAATGTACCGCGCCTAAGTGTTTTGAGATTATTTAGTTTTCGTAAGATGACTTACATACCTAGACGGAGGGAGTAGTAAAGTTCATGCATGTGGCCGCAAAAAACGTGGATCTAGAATTTATTGGTACAAAGAATTGAAGACCTCGTGCTTGGACCAACAAAGGCAAAGCTAGAAAGTCTTGATTCACAGTCCGTAATTTCTTGGGACGATGATCCTCCTGATTTTCTCTTAGCTGAACTTGTTATCTGAGTTCAATAAAGGCTGCCACAAAGTTCAAAAACAAGGTGGATATCTTTTGTTACCGACAAAAGACCGTGGGTCAAACACGCCTAAACATGCATAATCGACTGATGAACTGGTCTAAGAACATTTTACCTTCGGCAAGAAAGTAAAGGAACAATGGATTTATAGGCCCTAACAATTGATGAGTCAGTGACTACGAAGAACTAGCCAATGGCTCGACCAATGCAGTGAGGGTGACGGTTCCATCCCAGGCCGGTTTCGTCACAATCGCACGTGACAACTTCATCCAGAGGTGAGGTTTCTTACTTGATGTATGCAACTGAATTTTTTAAAGATAACTTCCTGTACCAACTGTGTAATTCACTCTAAAATCTAGTAATTTCTAATCATTTGTGCATGGGAAGACATCATGCACATGTATGCTCCTTCGAATTCTCCTCCAAATACATGATCAGGTTCATATATGGATGAACACTTGAAAAATTAAAGTACATCCTATTTTTATTAGAGATATTTATAACTTAAATTTTTAGATATTTAATTTTTGTTCACTTAAAAACTAAAGGACATATGGACCATTCCCGCACGAACAGCAAAAAGAAAAATGGACACTTTGTTGCCTCCATGCGGAGATCGGTTTTCCAGCAAGTCGCACCCTCTTGAGCCCTCGATTTGAGACGATGGAATCGATCACTATATTTCACTTACTGCAAGCTATATATAGCGCTCGCCTATACCCGATGAGGACATGCCCAGAAGAGGGTGCGAGGGTGTGGCCGGTTTCATCCGGCCTTTATATCTTTTGGGCTAAATCCCCCCCCCCCCCCCCCCCCAAAATTGATTTTTGATGTTTTTATTAGAAACAATTTTGTTTGGTTTTTAGTTTTTCCTTTTATATTTTTATTGATTTCTTTTTTTCTTTTCATTTATTTATTTTCACTGCTGCTAATCCCTTTCCTTTTTTATTTCCCTGTCTTGTTTCTTCCTGCCTAAAATAGAGTTTTTTGACAAAGCCAAACCAATTTTTAATGAAGACATGAAAACATTTCTGAACAAGATGGTAATTTTTTTACTAAAAATGTGAAAACTTTTTTAAATTACATGTACATTTTTAAAATAGGTGAACTCTTTTTCTAAACAAGAATATTTCCAAATGGATTGGACAAATTTCAAAAACACATCAAAATTTTCAAAGGCTCACGTTTTTAAAAATTGCATGATTTTTTAATACTAAATAGGTGAAAACTTTATAAAGGTACATGGAATTTTTCTAAAATAGAAGAGCACTTTTTTAACTACTACATGAATATCTTTTAAAGATAAACACTTTTTCCAATTACACAGACATATTTTCACGAGGCGTGCACACTTTCTAAAGAGCACCAAAATTTTCTTACCACTAAAACCATTTTTAATAATACGCTGAATAAATATTATTTCAGGATTTTATGGAAAGAGAAAGGAAATTACTGTTAATAGGCCGCACCAAAAATATACGTCCAACTACTGTCCGGTTTTCTTTTTTTTTCGTTGTTTTTATTTGTTTTTTCAATGTTTTCTGAGGTTTTTTTATTTTACTTTGGTTATCCTTTTTTTCTCATTGATTTTTCTTTCTTTCTTCATTATAGTTGTTTTCTTTCCAACTTTATTGATTTTCCTCGGTTCTTTTCCTTTTTTATTTATTTGTGGTTTTAATGATTATAAATTTTTGAATGCATGTCTTCGTTTTTCCTCGGTATAAAATGTACATTTTTAGAGCACATGTGAAACATTTTTTTGATACGCATTTTTTCAAATACATGATTACATTTTTTAAATACATTTTTTTAACAGTTTTACAAATACACAATAACACTTGTGGAAATTCACATTTTACATTTTGATAATGGCAATAAACATTTTTTTAAACTATGAAAACATTATTATACATTATATAAACATTTTATAATTACACGGACATTTTTTTTGAAAGGCGTGATTATTTCTTTAAAATGTCACATACATTCTTTTAGTGGAAATAAAAACTTGCCAACATGAACATATTTCAACATTGCATACAACAATTTCCTTTTGGGGGTTTTTAATTTTAGTTCTGTACTGTATATAACATTTCTGTTTTTTTTGGTTTTGTACTTCTGTGGGTGCTACTTGTGGGTCGGCCAGGAAAGAATGCTGTGAGAGCAAAAGAATACAAAACAAGCCGGTCTAGAGGCAGGGGTGCGCGCCCGATTGGAGAAATACTACAAATGGGCGCCTGAAGCGCTGTTTAGAAAATGCCGGTAACTTCTGTTGCGATCGGGCCGACCTATTAGAGTAGCATTCGCTCGCTGTAGGTTTGCTCAGCTCCGGTTTTCTCTGTTTTTTTTTCTTTGTTCGTTTTCTTCAGTTCTTTTAGTTTTTTCACCGATTTTTTTTGTTTCTGTTTCCTTTATTATAACTTCTATTTCTTTATTTTCATTGATTTTCTATGTTTTTCTTGATTTCTATTTTATTTTCTTCTTCTGTTTTGATTGGGTTTCTTCATTTCTCTTTCTTATTATCAGTTTTCTTTTGTTATCTTTGGAGCGTTTTCTTTCTTTCTTTTCCTGTGTTTTCTATATGATTTTCATTTTTTTTCCTTTGGTTTACAACATTGTTATTATCTTTTTTTTATATGTGTTGTTTGTATCGTTTTCCTCGGTTTTGTAAGTCCATTTTTCATGTACATGTGATAAATTATTTTTATACATGTCTATTTTTTAAATGAAAAATTAACAATTTTCAAAAATATATGTTTTTCATGTCTATGTTTTCTGTATACATAAAATAATATGCACATCTAAAATGTTTTAATACATGATTTGCATTTTTAAATACAATGGTTGACTTTTCTCTCAAAATGTGTATAAGTTCTACTTTTGTCATAAACATTGCATACTTTCGTATAAGTCTTAAACATTTACTTGTTATATGGTTAAAATTTTCCAAATAGATGAAAAACATTTTTTTCAATGTCCCGTACATTATTTGAGACGTGCGAATATTTTTAAAATGTGACAGAAAATTGTATGCTATCAGCTTTCTCAAATACGTTTGAAACATTTATTTATATACATTTAACATTTCTTCTGATATATTATTAACATTTTTTAAGATGTCACATACATTTTTTGAAACACGTTTACATTATTTAAAATGCTATAAACATTGTTTTCGTATGCTATCAACATTTTTTTATTTAAGCTAACAATTGTCTTACATCATGCTATCATTATTACAAATTCACGATTTTTTATATTTTAAAATATATGTACTTACAATATTTTGAAAATAAGAAAACAAAACAAAAAAAGGAACAAAGGTAAAACCGGCGAAAAGACCAACTTACGTAAAACCTTCCCGGACGCGGGCCGTCACTCCAACTCGCGTTAAACTATAGGCGCACACACCTATATAACGCGTATAGCGCGATGCTAAGTGGGCCAGACTTTTTCAGCCGACTTTGTTTATGGCCTGGATTTTTTTATTGTGGCCGGTTTTCGGTTGAAATATTTTGAAATTATAAAGAGATCCAGGGATTTTCCAAAAATATTCATGAATTTCACACAAACATCTTTGTGAATTAAAAAATGTTCATTAATTCAAATATGTTCATAAATTTTATAAAATGTTCATTTATTTGAAAAACTAATTTCGAATTTAATTTTATCTCGCAAATTTGAAGAAATGTACGTGAATGATTTTTTTATGCATATGAAAAAATATTCCTGAATTTAAAAAATGTCCGTGAACTCCAAAATGTTTGCAAAATTTTAGAAAGCAATTCATGACTTTGAAAACATATGCAGTTTCAAAAAACGTGTGCAACTGAGAACATGCTCACCATTTTTAAAAAGTTCATGAAATTTGAAAAACAGTAAATAAAAAATGGATCAAAATTGTTTAAAATGGCAAGGAAGAACCAGAAAAAAAAAGTACCAACTTAGCGAAAGTTTGGAAATTTCACAAAACAAATGGGAAGATGAAGAAAAAACCATGCAAACCGGCCCATTAACGTGTGCGGGGCTGCGCCTTTGCTCGGTAGCTATTCTTCGACCCTCATGCGGAATAGGATTCGCTAGGACGCACCTTGTGGCGACACACCCATCGGTCGACGTTTTCTCTCTCTACAAACTAGATCAATAATGCCTAAAAACACTGAATCAGGAAGGCTCGTTGGTTGATGGGTCACACTCTTCTTTTTTGCAAAGGAATTTCATTACTCAAATAGACTTCCTTCAACATGTAACCATGATACCAGCAATCTCCAGGGAGGAGTGCCTTAACCAAAACTTAGAGCATCTCCAACAATAGACAAAAAAAATTGATGACAAAAAACTAAGTAGAGTGTTTGAGTAAGGGTTGCGATCTTACATGCACTTTCATCTATCCGTATTTGCTAACATTTACGGTATCGTGCATTGCCCACTTTCACCTTGAGATTTGGTGCATCATTCGTCGATACATACACCTCCCATGAGAGAACTTCCTCTTATTCACCCACACATGAACCACCTATCCTTCATCAAAACAACCATCGTACCTATCTATTATGACATTTTCATGGTCGTTCTGAGATATATTGGCATGCAACTCCATCATCATTCATTACATGATAAGAGATATTTATTACCTCCATTACACAACCGTAAGATATCTAGCATGTTATTTACATGGCTTGTTCATTTTTTATGTCTTTTCTACGCTAGATCATTGCACATACTCGTACGCTGCCAGAGGCATTCAGCAGATGTTTTGGCATCATATTTATTATCAATAGAGTTAGAGTACCATTATTGTATTGATCATAATGTTAGAGTGTTGCCCCTTGTGAGGAATAAAAAAGAGCCAAAGTCCAAATAAAAAAGAGAGCCACGGAGGACACAGAAAAAGAATAAACGGGGGGGGGGGGGGGGGGGGACACTACTATACTTTTTGCATACATATATGTTTCAAAGTAACACATTGTCATATAGAGAGTTTTCATATGCTTGATGTTTACATACTCGTTGGGGATTATCACATTACTTGGATGCAGATTCATGTGATGAGCTTCCTCAAAGTGCTATAGGTCTTCGTGAGCAAGCGAGTTGGATGAACACCCCATTGTTCCATTAGGAGAGCTTTCATACATTAGCTCGAGTGCATCTGTTGCATGACAGTCCCTATTCCTTTCACTAAAATCGATTATAAGGCCTCTCCATGCCTAATGACAAGTCACATTGGTGTTAGACTTTCTGCCATGTTTGACTTATTATAAACCCCATCATTATTCTCCTTTTACATTTATAAGTGCAAAGATCAAGCTCGTGTTTGAGCATTGTGTGGGTACTAAGTAACTGAAAAAATGGAGTGATGTTATTAGTTACTTGACCAAAGCTCTAGGCCATGTTATGATAAGGTGTTTGATATGATAAAGCCTTGAGCATCATGTTTCATGATACACTTGACATTCTTGGTAAACCTTAGAGTTTTCTTGAGTGTGATGTGATACGTCTCCAATGTATCTATAATTTTTGATTGCTCCATGCTACTTTATCTACTGTTTTGGACTATATTGAGTTTTATTTTCCACTTTTATATTACTTTTGGGACTAACCTATTAACCGGAGGCCCAACCCAGAATTTTTGTTTTTTTTGCCTATTTCAGTGTTTCGAAGAAACGGAATATCAAACGGAGTCCAAACGGAATGAAACCTTCGGGATCGTGATTTTCCAACCGAACGTGATCCAGGAGACTTGGACCCTACTCCAAGAAGTGCCAGAGGCGGTCACGAGGGTGGAGGGCGCCCCCCTGGGCGTGCCCCCCTACCTCGTGGGCCCCCTGACGCTCCACCGACATACTCCTTCCTCCTATATATACCTACGTATCCCCGAACGATCAGAACAGGAGCCAAAAACCTAATTCCACCACCGCAACCTTCTGTATCCACGAGATCCCATCTTGGGGCCTGTTCCGGAGCTCCGCCGGAGGGGGAATCCACCATGGAGGGCTTCTACATCAACACCATAGCCCCTCCTATGAAGTGTGAGTAGTTTACTTCAGACCTTTGGGTCCATAGCTAGTAGCTAGATGGCTTCTTCTCTCTTTTTGGATCTCAATACAATGTTCTCCCCCTCTCTTGTGGAGATCTATTCGATGTAACATTCTTTTTGTGGTGTGTTTGTTGAGATCGATGAATTGTGGGTTTATGATCCAATATTATCTATGGAAAATATTTGATTCTTCTCTGAATACTTTTATGTATGATTGAGTTATCTTTGCAAGTCTCTTCGAATTATCCTTTTTGGTTTGGCCAACTAGATTGGTAGTTCTTGCAATGGGAGAAGTGCTTAGCTTTGGGTTCAATCTTGCGGTGTCCTTACCCAGTGACAGAAAGGGTTGCAAGGCACGTATTGTATTGTTGCCATCGAGGATAACAAGATGGGGTTTTTATCATATTGCATGAATTTATCCCTCTACATCATGTCATCTTGCTTAAGGCGTTACTCTATTTTTACTTAATACTCTAGATGCATGCTGGATAGCGGTCGATGAGTGGAGTAATAGTAGTAGATGCAGAATCGTTTCGATCTACTTGTTTTGGACGTGATGCCTATATACATGATCATTGCCTAGATATGCTCATAACTATGCTCAATTCTGTCAATTGCTCAACAGTAATTTGTTCACCCACAGTAGAAAATCTATGCTCTTGAGAGAAGCCACTAGTGAAACCTATGGCCCCCGGGTCTATTCTCATCATATCAATCTCTATCACTTTATTTACTTGCTTTGTTTTTACTTTGCCTTTTACTTTTTACTTTGCATCTATCTATCAAAAATACCAAAAATATTATTTATCATCTCTATCAGATCTCACTTTCGTAAGTGACCGTGAAGGGATTGACAACCCCTAAGCGCGTTGGTTGCGAGTTGCTAGCGTTTTGTGTAGGTACGAGGGACTTGTGCGTGGTCTCCTACTGGATTGATACCTTGGTTCTCAAAAACTGAGGGAAATACTTATGCTACTTTGCTGCATCATCCTCTCCTCTTCGAGGAAATCCAACGCAGTGCTCAAGAGGTAGCAAGAAGAATTTCTGGCGCCGTTGCTGGGGAGGCTCACGCAAGCAAGTCAACCATACCAAGTACCCATCGCAATCCCTATCTCTCGCATTACATTATTTGCTATTTGCCTCTTGTTTTCCTCTCCCCCACTTCACCCTTGCCGTTTTATTCGCCCTCTCTTTCCCAATCTCCCCCTCTCTTTCCCGTTTGCCTTTTTCCCTTTGCCTTTCTGTTTGCTTGTGTGTTGGATTACTTGTTGCCATGGCGCAAGATAATACCAAATTGTGTGATTTCTCGAATACCAATAATAATGATTTCCTTAGTACTCCGATTGTTCCTCTTAATAATGATGAGTCTTGTGAAATCAATACCGCTTTGCTGAATCTTGTTATGAAAGATCAATTCGCCGGCCTTCCTAGTGAAGATGCCGCTACTCATCTAAACAATTTTGTTGATTTGTGTGATATGCAAAAGAAGAAAGATACGTATAACAATATTGTCAAATTGAAGTTATTTCCGTTTTCACTTAGAGATCGTGCTAAAGTTTGGTTTTCATCTTTGCCTAAAAATAGTATTGATTCTTGGAACAAGTGCAAAGATGCTTTTATCTCTAAGTATTTTCCTCCCGCTAAGATTATCACTCTTAGGAACGACATCATGAATTTTAAACAACTTGATCATGAGCATGTTGCCCAATCTTGTGAAAGAATGAAATTAATGCTTCGCAATTGCCCTACTCATGGTTTGAATTTATGGATGATCGTACAAAATTTTTATGCCGGATTGAATTTTGCTTCTAGAAATCTTTTAGATTCGGCCGTGGGAGGCACATTTATGGGAATTACGTTAGGAGATGCTACCAAATTGCTTGATAATATTATGGCTAATTATTCTCAATGGCACACCGAAAGATCTTCTAGTAAAAAAGTGCATGCTATAGAAGAAATCAATGTTTTGAGTGAAAAGATGGATGAACTTATGAAGATGTTTGCTCCTAAAAATACTCCTCTTGATCCCAATGATATGCCTTTATCTACTTTGCTTGAGAATAATAATGAATCTATGGATGTGAATTTTGTTGGTAGGAATAGTTTTGGAAACAACGCTTATAGAGGGATTTTTAATCCTAGGCCTTATCCTAGTAATCCTTCTAATAATTATGGAAATTCCTCCAACAACTCTTATGGAAATTTTAATAAGATGCCCTCTGAATTTGAGAGTAGTGTTAAAGAGTTTATGAATTCACAAAAGAATTTTAATGCGTTGCTTGAAGAGAAATTGCTTAAAGTTGATGATTTGGCTAGGAACGTTGATAGAATTTCTCTTGAAATTGATTCTTTAAAGCTTAGATCTATTCCTCCTAAGCATGATATCAATGAGTCTCTCAAAGCCATGAGAATTTCTATTGATGAGTGCAAAGAAAGAACCGCTAGGATGCGTGCTTCCAAAGATGCCTTTATTAAAGCGTGTTCTTCCAATCCCTATGAAAATCAAGATGAAGATCTAAAAGTTATTGATGTGTCCCCCATTAAATCTTTGTTTTGCAATATGAATCTTGATGAATCTGAATATGATCTTCCTTTACCTAGAAGGCGTTCTAAGAAATCGGAGTTTCTAGATCTTGATGATGAATTTGATGATAGTGGGATTGAAATAAATAAAAACCATGATGTTGCTAAACCCACTATTTTGGATATCAAGGAATTTAATAATGAAAATTGCTCTTTGATTGGTTGTATTTCCTTGTTGCAATCCGTGCTAGATTCTCCTCATGCTTATAGTCAAAATAAGGCCTTTACCGAACACATTGTTGATGCTTTGATGCAATCTTATGAAGAAAAACTTGAGTTGAAAGTTTCTATCCCTAGAAAACTCTATGATGAGTGGGAACCTACTATTAAAATTAAAATTAAAGATTTTGAGTTTCATGCTTTGTGTGATTTGGGTGCTGGTGTCTCTACTATTCCCAAAACTTTATGTGATTTGCTAGATTTCCTTGATTTTGATGATTGCTCTCTAAACTTGCATCTTGCGGATTCCACTATTAAAAAGCCTATGGGAAGAATTAATGATGTTCTTATTGTTGCAAATAGGAATTATGTTCCCGTAGATTTTATCGTTCTTGATATAGATTGCAATCCTTCATGTCCTATTATTCTTCGTAGACCTTTCCTTAGAACGATTGGTGCAATTATTGATATGAATGAAGGGAATATTCGATTCCAATTTCCCTTAAAGAAGGGCATGGAACACTTCCCTAGAAAGAAAATAAAATTACCATATGAATCTATCATGAGAGCCACTTATGGATTGCCTACCAAAGATGGCAATACCTAGATATATCCTTGCTTTTATGCCTAGCTAGGGGCCTTAAACGATAGCGCTTGTTGGGAGGCAACTGATACGTCCATTTTGCATCATGCTTTTATGTCGATATTTATTGCATTATGGGCTGTTATTTCATGTTATGTCACAATACTTATGGCTATTCTCTCTTATTTTACAAGGTTTACATGAAAGAGGGAGAATGCCGGCAGCTGGAATTCTGGGCTGGAAAAGGAGCAAATATTGAAGGACTATTCTGCGCAACTCCAAAAGTCCTGAAACCTCATGGAATACCTTAAAATAAATAAAGAAAAATCGTCGCCAAAGATGAAGGACAGGGGGCCCCCACCCTGCTCACGAGGGTGGGGGGCGCCCCCCCTGGCGCGCCCCCCTACCTTGTGAGCCCCCTGGTGGCTCTCCGACGTCCATCTTCTCCTATATGATGTCTTTCGATGAGAAAAAAATAAGAAGGCAACCTTTCGGGACGAGACTCCGCCGCCACGAGGTGGAACCTTGGCGGAACCAATCTAGGGCTCCGGCAGAGCTGTTCTGTCGGGGACACTTCCCTCCGGGAGGGCGAAATCATCACCATCGTCATCACCAACACTCCTCTCATCGGGAGAGGGCAATCTCCATCAACATATTCACCAGCACCATCTCATCTCCAAACCCTAGTTCATCTCTTGTATCCAATTCTTGTCTCCAAGTCCGGCATTGGTGCTAGTAGGTTGCTAGTAGTGTTGATTACTCCTTGTAGTTGATGCTAGTTGGTTTATTTGGTGGAAGATCATATGTTCAGATCCTTTATGCACATTATTACCCCTCTGATTATGAACATGAATATGATTTGTGAGTAATTACGTTTGTTCCTGAGGACAAGGGAGAAGTCTTGCTATTAGTAGTCATGTGAATTTGGTATTCGTTCGATATTTTGATAAGATGTATGTTGTCTAACCTCTAGTGGTGTTATGTGAACGTCGACTACATAACACTTCACCATTATTTGGGCCTAGAGGAAGGCATTGGGAAGTAATAAGTAGATGATGGGTTGCTAGAGTGACAGAAGCTTAAACCCTAGTTTATGCGTTGCTTCGTAAGGGGCTGATTTGGATCCATATGTTTCATGCTATGGTTAGGTTTACCTTAATACTTTTGTTGTAGTTGCGGATGCTTGCAATAGAGGTTAATCATAAGTGGGATGCTTGTCCAAGTAAGGGCAGTACCCAAGCACAGGTCCACCCACATATCAAATTATCAAAGTACCGAACGCGAATCATATGAGCGTGATGAAAACTAGCTTGACGATATTCCCATGTGTCCTCGGGAGCGCTTTTCCTATTATAAGAGTTCGTCCAGGCTTGTCCTTTGCTACAAAAAGGATTGGGCCACCTTGCTGCACTTTATTTACTTTTGTTACTTGTTGCTCGTTACAATTTATCTTATCACAAAACTATCTGTTACCACTTATTTTAGTATTTGCAGAGAATACCTTGCTGAAAACCTCTTATCATTTCCTTCTGCTCCTCGTTGGGTTCGACACTCTTACTTATCGAAAGAACTACGATAGATCCCCTATACTTGTGGGTCATCAAGACTCTTTTCTGGCGCCGTTGCCGGGGAGTGAAGCGCCTTTGGTAGGTGGAATTTGGTAAGGAAAAATTTATTTAGTGTGCTGAAATTTTCTGTCACTTGTTACTATGGAAAGTAATTGTCTGAGGGGCTTGTTCGGGGTATCTTCACCCCGTCCAGTTGAGCCAAGAGTTGCTCCTCAACCTACTAAACCTATTGAACCTACTGAAAATGAAACTCCTTTTCAGATTCCTTCGGGTATGATGGAAGAACTGCTAGCTAACACTTTTGCAGGAGATGGAACAAAGCATCCTGACGAACATCTACACTATGTGGATGATATTTGTGGACTATTTAAGCTTGCAGGTGTGACGCCCTCGATTCAATCGTACACTAATCATACACGCAAAGGTGTACGATCAAGATCAAGGACTCACGGGAAGATATCACAACACAACTCTAGACACAAATAAAATAATACAAGCTTTATGTTACAAGCCATGGGCCTCGAGGGCTTGAATACATAAGCTCGAATACACAAGAGTCAGCGGAAGCAACAATATCTAAGAACAGACATAAGTTAGACAAGTTTGCCTTAAGAAGGCTAGCACAAAAGCAACATCGACCGAAAAGGCAAGGCCTCCTGCCTGGGAGCCTCCTAACTACTCCTGGTCATCAGCGTCCGTCACGTGGTAGTAGGCACCCTCGGGGTAGTAGCAGTCGTCAAAGGTGTCATCTGGCTCCTGGACTCCGTCATCTGGTTGCGTCATCCGAGAAGAATGGAAAATGGGAAAAAGGGGAAGCAAAGCAACCGTGAGTACTCATCCAAAGTACTCGCAAGCAAGGATCTACACTACATATGCAACATTATCAAAGGAAGGTTGTATATGTGGACTGGGCTGCAAAAATGCCAGAATAGAGAGAAGGCCTAGTCCTATTGAAGACTAGCATCTTCTGGAAACCACCATCTTGCAGCAAACAGGAGGGAGTAGAGTAGCATAAAGTAAAGTAGTAGTAGTGTTATCAACCTCGGCCAGAGATCCTTTCTCGACTCCCTGCGAGAAAGCAATCCCAGAGCCATACTATCCAGTTATCATCACAATCCAATTCTCATCACCATCCAATTCTCATCACAAGTATCCAGTTCTAGTTGTATCGATCGGGATACAACTCTGAGTGTCCGTTACCGTAGGACAGGCTATGCATAGATTAGTTCTTCCCTGCAGGGGTGCACCAACTTACCCACCACGCTCGCTTAACTCCGGCCGGACACACTTTCCTGGGTCATGCCCGGCCTCAGCCAAACAATATGCCGCAACCCGACCTAGGCTTAATAGAGAGGCCAGCACGCCGGACTAAACCTATGCCCCCAGGGGTCATGGGCCATCTCCCCGGGAACTCCTGCACGTTGCGTACGCGGCCGGTGAGCAGACCTAGCTACCTCCTTCAACAAGGCAGGTGCTTACGCAGTCCAACCTAGCACGCGCCGCTTAGTCGCTGATGTCTATTAAGCTTCGGCTGATGTATACGACGCAGAACGCCCATACTATGCCCACGTGATGGTTAGTGCTATCAGGTCAGAGGCCCCTCGGATCAAATATCCAAATCGTAGTGGATTAGGAACGCGCGGTAACAAGCAGAGACTCACGAAAGATGTGACCCCGTTGCCCCGTCTCGAGGACTTGCGGCAAGGGCTAGGAATGCCCGGCCACGCCTCGTAATTATCTCGCGGGCACCCTCCAGGTCAACCCGTCTCCACATCACTCGCGGGTACCCCTCAGGGTCGACCCGCCCTTCCAAGTAACAGTTGTAAAGTCCAAGTATCCGTGTGTCCAAACATCAAGAGGAAAACCGAAGGAATCACCCCCGGTGAATTCCACTCGATGTAATCATCAAGGTGAACGTAAGAGGAATCACCCCCGAGGTTCACACTTGAGGGGTTGCACGACAGAGTCGTATCGGAAGTGGTTAAATAGGAAATCACCCTCGATGACCACGACCGAATAGCTATACTACAGGGTTAACATCAGAAGTGCTGTAGAGGTCTCACCCTCGGCACTCGATAGTATCCCAGTAGTGTCGAGCAACTAAGGGGAAAGTGATGTGCGGTGCGGCCGTGCCGGGGCCTGGTCTTCGATCCCGTTGATCGGGTCTTCGATGATGAAGCAGGGGCAACAAGGATAAGGTGGGGGTAACTGATGGATCACTAACCAACCTATACTAAGCAGTTTAGGATAAGCCGGTAAGGTAACAATAAGCAGGTTACAAAAGCAGGCTATGCATCAGAATAGGAGAAAACAATAACAATAGCAAAATCTAATGCAAGCATGAGAGAATGGAATGGGCGATATCGGGATGATCAAAGGGGGGGCTTGCCTGGTTGCTCTGGCAAGGAGGGGTCGTCGTCGACGTAGTCGATCACAGGGGTGGCATCGGTCTCGGGGTCTACCAGAGAGAAGAGGGGGAAGAAATAGTAAATATAAAGAAAACATTGCATAACAAGACAATAGGCAGAGCTAGACATGTTCTAACGCGGTGCTACACGATACCAACGAGGGGGGAAGTCAACCGGGAATGTTTTCCTGGTTCCGGACCTGTGTCAGATAGATGACCGAAGGGGGAAGGTTCCATGTTCAGCATGCTAGGGGCATGTGATAGATGAACGGACCGCGTATTCGGATTCGTTGGATTTTTCTGAGCAACTTTCATGTAGAAAACATTTTCATCCGAGTTACGGTTTATTTTTTATGAATTTTCAAAGATTAAAAAAATTTCTAGAATTATTTAAATTAACAGAAAAGGAAAAATGACGTCAGCATAGCGTGGGATGACGTCAGCAGTCAACAGACTCACTGCCCAGGTCAAACTGACCAGTGGGTCCCACCTGGCAGAGACAGAGGCCTTAACAAAGTTTATTTTAATTAAACAAGGTTAAATAAATGCGTGGGCCCCAGGTGTCAGCGGCTGCTTAGGTTAATTAAACATTTTAAATTACACTGAAGTTAATTAGCGAGTGGGGCTCGCCTGTCATTGACAAGGGATGCCCAGTCAGCAAAGTTGACTGAGTTAACTTAGTCAATAGGGGCCCGCGGGGCCCACTGGTAGTGACCCAGGGGGTGGCCCCAAGTGTGCCAGCTCAGCGGTGGTGCCGGAGCTAGCTCCGGCGACCAAATCCGCGGTGGAGGGCGCGACCGTGCATCGGGATTCGCCGTCCGGTGGCCAAAATGGCCGCGGGCGGGCGCGTTCAAACGGGAAGAAGACGCCGCGTCCAACCGGAGTGGTTACGAGGCCGGAGCTGGATGGAGGTGACGACGGCAAGCACCGCAGCGGACGACGTACTTCGAGCATCGTCGGATACAGTGTTGCATGGCACAGGAAGGCGCGCTAGGGGTCTCGTTGGACTCGCACGAGCTCCAGGAGCTCGTCTACGAGCTCGGACGCGAGCTCGGGCTACGTTGGTCACGGCGGCGAGCTCGTCTACGGCGACGAGTACGACCATGACGTGGTCGGCGGCTACGAGCGCGGGGATGAGCAGAGAGTGAGGGGAGAAGGAGAGGAGCTCACAACGCTCCTGCAGATGTGCAAAGCGGGCTCGGGGGAGAGCTTGCCGGAGCGAATCAACGGCGTGGTCGTGCGTTGGCCGTAGATGAGGAAGATGAAGAAAGCGACGACGGTGGCGCTCCCGGTCCCGATCCAGTGTAGAGGAAGAAGAGGCCGACCACGACAGAGCTCCCGGACTTGTCGGAGCAGCGGACGAGCGACGGTGGCCGCGGGATCGACGCGGCGACGACGGCGGGCGTGCTCGGGTTAGATAGAGGGGAGTGCTCGAGGGGGATCTGAAGGGGAGTGGGAGAGGCGGAGGTGAGTGGGGGTAGCTGGGGAGGAGGCCGAGGCGTCGATGAAGGAAATATGCCCTAGAGGCAATAATAAAGTTATTATTTATTTCCTTATTTTATGATAAATGTTTATTATTCATGCTAGAATTGTATTAACCGGAAACATAATACATGTGTGAATACATAGACAAACATAGTGTCACTAGTATGCCTCTACTTGACTAGCTCGTTGAATCAAAGATGGTTAAGTTTCCTAGCCATAGACATGAGTTGTCATTTGATTAACGGGATCACATCATTAGGAGAATGATGTGATTGACATGACCCATTCCGTTAGCCTAGCACTTGATCGTTTAGTATGTTGCTATTGCTTTCTTCATGACTTATACATGTTCTTGTAACTATGAGATTATGCAACTCCCGTTTACCGGAGGAACACTTTGGGTGCTACCAAACGTCACAATGTAACTGGGTGATTATAAAGGAGTACTACAGGTGTCTCCAAAAATACATGTTGGGTTGGCGTATTTCGAGATTAGGTTTTGTCACTCCGATTGTCGGAGAGGTATCTCTGGGCCCTCTCGGTAATGCACATCACTATAAGCCTTGCAAGCAATGTGACTAATGAGTTAGTTGCAGGATGATGCATTACGTAACGAGTAAAGAGACTTGCTGGTAACCAGATTGAACTAGGTATTGAGATACCGACGATCGAATCTCGGGCAAGTAACATACCGATGACAAAGGGAACAACGTATGTTGTTATGCGGTTTGACCGATAAAGATCTTCGTAGAATATGTAGGAGCCAATATGAGCATCCAGGTTCCGCTATTGGTTATTAAACGAGAATAGTTCTAGGTCATGTCTACATAGTTCTCGAACCCATAGGGTCCGTACGCTTAAGGTTTCGATGACAGTTATATTATGAGTTTATGAGTTTTGATGTACCGAAGGAGTTCGGAGTCCCGGATGAGATCGGGGACATGACGAGGAGTCTCGAAATGGTCGATACGTAAAGATCGATATATTGGACGACTATATTCGGAGTTCGGAAAGGTTCCGAGTGATTCGGGTATTTTTCGGAGTACCGGGGAGTTACGGGAATTCGGGGGAAGAAGTATATGGGCCTTTTTGGGCTTTAGGGGAGAGGAAGAGGCAGGCCGCGCCCCCCCCCCATTGACTAGTCCGAATTCGACTAGGGGGAGGGGCGGCGCCCCCTCCTTCCTTCTCTTCCCTCTTCCCCTTCCTTGTCTCCTACTCCTACTACTTGGAAGGACTCCTAGTTGGACTAGGAAAGGGGGAATCCTACTCCCACCTCCCCTAGGGCGCGCCATAGAGAGGCCGGTCCTCCCCTCCTCCACTCCTTTATATACGGGGGCAGGGGAACACCCCATAGACACACAAGTTGATCTACGGATCGTTCCTTAGCCGTGTGCGGTGCCCCCCTCCACCATATTCCACCTCGGTCATATCATCACGGAGTTTAGGCGAAGCCCTGCGCCGGTAGAACATCATCATCGTCACCAGGCCGTCGTGCTGACAGAACTCATCTCCGGAGCTTTGCTGGATTGGAGCCCGGAGATCGTCATCGAGCTGAACTTGTGCTGAACTCGGAGGTGCCGTACGTTCGGTGCTTGGATCGGTCAGATCGTGAAGACGTACGACTACATCAACCGCGTTGTGATAACGCTTCCGCTTACGGTCTACGAGGGTACGTGGACAACACTCTCCCCTCTCGTTGCTATACCATCACCATGATCTTGCGTGTGCATAGGAAATTTCTTGAAATTACTACGTTCCCCAACAGTGGCATCCGAGCCTAGGTTTTATGCGTTGATGTTATATGCACGAGTAGAACACAAGTGAGTTGTGGGCGATACAAGTCATACTGCTTACCAGCATGTCATACTTTGGTTCGGCGGTATTGTGAGATGAAGTGGCCCGGACCGACATTACGCGTACGCTTACGCGAGACTGATTTCATCGTTACGAGCACTCGTGCTTAAAGGTGGCTGGCGGGTGTCTGTCTCTCTCACTTTAGCTGAATCGAGTGTGGCTACGCCCAGTCCTTGCGAAGGTAAAATAGCACTAACTTGACGAACTATCGTTGTGGTTTTTGATGCGTAGGTAAGAACGGTTCTTGCTAAGCCCGTAGCAGCCACGTAAAATTTGCAACAACAAAGTAGAGGACGTCTAACTTGTTTTTGCAGGGCATGTTGTGATGTGATATGGTCAAGACGTGATGATATATTTTATTGTATGAGATGATCATGTTTTGTAACCGAAGTTATCGGCAACTGGCAGGAGCCATATGGTTGTCGCTTTATTGTATGAAATGCAAACGCCCTGTAATTGCTTTACTTTATCACTAAGCGGTAGCGATAGTCGTAGAAGCAATAGATGGCGTAAACGACAACGATGCTACGATGGAGATCAAGGTGTCACGCCGGTGACGATGGTGATCACGACGGTGCTTCGAAGATGGAGATCACGAGCACAAGATGATGATGGCCATATCATATCACTTATATTGATTGCATGTGATGTTTATCCTTTATGCATCTTATCTTGCTTTGATTGACGGTAGCATTTTAAGATGATCTCTCACTAATAATCAAGAAGTGTTCTCCCTGAGTATGCACCGTTGCAAAAGTTCTTCGTGCTGAGACACCACGTGATGATCGGGTGTGATAGGCTCTACGTTCAAATACAGCGGGTGCAAAATAGTTGCCCACGCGGAATACTCAGGTTAAACTTGACGAGCCTAGCATATACAGATATGGCCTCGTAACACGGAGACCGAAAGGTCGAGCGTGAATCATATAGTAGATATGATCAACATAGTGATGTTCACCATTGAAAACTACTCCATCTCACGTGATGATCGGACATGGTTTAGTTGATTTGGATCACGTGATCACTTAGATGACTAGGGAGTTCTTAAGTAATATGATTAATTGAACTTAAATTTATCATGAACTTAGTCCTGGTAGTATTTTGCAGATTATGTTGTAGATCAATAGCTCGCGTTGTTACTTTCATATGTTTATTTTGATATGTTCCTAGAGAAAACTGTGTTGAAAGATGTTAGTAGCAATGATGCGGATTGGATCCGTGATCTGAGGTTTATCCTCATTGCTGCGCAGAAGAATTATGTCCTTGATGCACCGCTAGGTGACAAACCTATTGCAGGAGCAGATGCAGACGTTATGAACGTTTGGCTAGCACTATATGATGACTACTTGATAGTTTAGTGCACCATGCTTAACGGCTTAGAATCAGGACTTCAAAGACGTTTTGAACATCATGGACCATATAAGATGTTCTAGGTATTGAAGTTAATATTTCAAGAAAATACCCGAGTTGAGAGATATGAAGTCTCC
Source organism: Triticum timopheevii (assembly GCA_963921465.1). Classification (NCBI taxonomy): domain Eukaryota; kingdom Viridiplantae; phylum Streptophyta; class Magnoliopsida; order Poales; family Poaceae; genus Triticum; species Triticum timopheevii. Next base: position 96,958,822 of record OY997264.1, on the reverse strand, counting down.
AACAAGTTCTATAGCTGAAAGATGGAGGAGAATCGCTCAACTAGTGAGCATGTGCTCAGATTGTCTGGGTACTTCAATCGCTTGAATCAAGTGGGAGTTAATCTTCCAGATAAGATAGTGATTGACAGAATTCTCTAGTCACCATCACTAAGTTACTAGAACTTCGTGATGAACTATAGTATGCAAGGGATGACAAAAACGATTCCCGAGCTCTTCGTGATGTTGAAATCGACGAAGGTAGAAATCAAGAAAGAGCATCAAGTGTTGATGATTGACAAGACCGCTAGTTTCAAGAGAAGGGCAAAGGGAAAGAAAGGGAACTTCAAGTGGAAAGACAAGCAAGTTGTCACTTCCACGAAGAAGCCCAAAGTTGGACCAAAGCCTGAAACTGAGTGCTTACACTGCAAAGGAAATGGTCACTGGAAGCGGAAATGCCCTGAATATTTGGTGGATAAGAAGGATGGCAAAGTGAACAATGGTATATTTGATATACAGGTTATTGATGTGTGCCTTACTAGTGTTTATAGTAGCCCCTGAGTATTTGATACTTGTTCGGTTGCTAAGATTAGTAACTCGAAACAGGAGTTACAGAATAAACAGAGACTAGTTGATGGGGAAGTGACGATGAGTGTTGGAAGTAGTTCCAAGATTGATATGATCATCATCACACACTCCCTATACTTTCGGGATTAGTGTTAAACCTAAATAAATGTTATTTGGCGTTTGCGTTGAGCATGACTATGATTTGATCATGTTTATTGCGATACGATTATTCATTTGAAGTTAAAGAATAATTGTTATTCTGTTTACATGAATAAGACCTTCGATGGTTATACACCCAATGAAAATAGTTTGTTGGATCTCGATCATAGTGATACACATATTCATAATATTGATGCCAAAAGATGCAAGTTAATAATGATAGTGCAACTTATTTGTGGCACTGCCGTTTGGGTCGTATCGGTGTAAAGCACATGAAGAAACTCCATAAAGATGGATTTCCGGAATCACTTGGTTATGAATCATTTGATGCTTGCGAACCGTGCCTTTTGGGCAAGATGACTAAAACTCCGTTCTCCGGAACAATGGAACAAGCTACTGACTTATTGGAAATAATACATACCGATGTATGCGATCCAATGAGTGTTGATGCTTGTGGAAAGTATCGTTATTTTCTGACCTTCACAAGATGATTTGAGTAAATATGGGTATATCTACTTGATGAAACATAAGTCTGAAATAGTTGAAATGTTCAAAGAATTTTAGAGTGAAGTGGAAAAATCATCGTAACAAGAAAATAAAGTTTCTGCGATCTGATCGCGGAGACGAATATTTGAGTTACGAGTTTGGTCTTCAATTAAAACAATGTGGAATAGTTTCACAGCTCACGCCACCTGGAACACCACAACGTTATGGTGTGTCCGAACGTCGTAACCGCACTTTATTGGATATGGTGCGATCTATGATGTCTCTTACTAATTTACCACTATTGTTTTGGGGTTATGCATTAGAGACAGCTGCATTCACGTTAAAAGGGCACCATCTAAATCCGTTGAGATGACACCATATGAACTGTGGTTTAGCAGTAAACCTAAGCTGTCGTTTCTTAAATTTTGGGGCTGCGATGCTTATGTGAAAAAGTTTCAACCTGATAAGCTCGAACCCAAATCGGAGAAGTGCATCTTTATAGAATACCCAAAGGAAACTATTGGGTACACCTTCTATCACAGATCTGAAGGCAAGTTATTCGTTGCTAAGATGGATCCTTTCTAGAGAAGAAGTTTCTCTCGAAAGAAGTGAGTGGGAGGAAAGTAGAACTTGATGAGGTAATTGTACCTTCTCCCGAATTGGAAAATAGTTCATCACTGAAATCAGTTCCAGTGATTCCTACACCAGTTAGTGAGGAAGCTAATGATGATGATCATGAAACTTCAGATCAAGTTACTACAGAACCTCGTAGGTCTACCAGAGTACGGTCCACACCAGAGTGGTACGGTAATCCTATTCTGAAAGTCATGTTACTAGACCATGATAAACCTACGAACTATGAGGAAGCGATGATGAGCCCAGATTCCGCGAAATGGCTGGAGGCCATGAAATCTGAGATAGGATCCATGTATGAGAACAAAGTGTGGACTTTGGTGGACTTGCCCGATGATCGGCAAGCCATAGAAAATAAATGGATCTTCAATAGGAAGACGGACGCTGATAGTAGTGTTACTATCTACAAAGCTCGACTTGTCGCAAAAAGGTTTTTCGACAAGTTCAAGGTGTTGAATACAATGAGATTTTCTCACTCGTATCGATGCTTAAGTCTGTCCAAATCATGTTAGCAATTGCCACATTTTATGAAATCTGGCAAATGGATGTCAAAACTGCATTCCTTAATGGATTTATTAAAGAAGAGTTGTATATGATGCAACCAGAAGGTTTTGTCAATCCTAAAGATGCTAACAAAGTGTGCAAGCTCCAGCAATCCATCAATGGACTGGTGCAAGCATCTCGGAGTTGGAATATACGCTTTGATGAGTTGATCAAAGCATATGGTTTTATACAGACTTTTGGAAAGGCCTGTATTTACAAGAAAGTGAGTGGGAGGAGCACTACAACATTTCTGATAAGTATATGTGAATGACATATTGTTGATTGGAAATAATGTAGAATTATTCTGCAAAGCATAAAGGAGTATTTGAAAGGAGTTCTTTAAAAGAAAGACCTCAGTAAAGCTACTTACATATTGAGCATCAAGATCTATTGAGATAGATCAAGACGCTTGATAAGATTTTCAATGAGTACATACCTTGGCAAGATTTTGAAATAGTTCAAGATGGAACAGTCAAAGAAAGAGTTCTTGCCTGTGTTGCAAAGGTGTGAAATTGAGTAAGACTCAAATCCCGACCACGGCAGAAAATAGAAAAAAGAATGAAAGTCATTCCCTATTGAGGGAGTCCTGGACTAGGGGGTGTCCGGACAGCCGGACTATCATCATCGGCCGGACTCCAAGACTAATAAGATACAAGATTGAAGACTTCGTCCCGTGTCCGGATGGGACTTTCCTTGGCATGGAAGGCAAGCTTGGCGATACGGATATGTAGATCTCCTACCATTGTAACCGACTCTGTGTAACCCTAGCCCTCTCCGGTGTCTATATAAACCGGTGGGTTTTAGTCCGTAGGACACACAACCATTACAACAATCATACCATAGGCTAGCTTCTAGGGTTTAGCCTCCTTGATCTCGTGGTAGATCCACTCTTGTACTACCCATATCATCAATATCAATCAAGCAGGAGTAGGGTTTTACCTCCATCGAGAGGGCCCAAACCTGGGTAAAAACATCGTGTCCCTTGTCTCCTGTTACCATCCGCCTAGACGCACAGTTCGGGACCCCCTACCCGAGATCCGCCGGTTTTGACACCGACATTGGTGCTTTCATTGAGAGTTCCTTTATGCCGTCACCAATAGGAAGGATGCCTCTCCCCGTCTTCAAAGACGGCATCTTCACCAAAGGAGCCTTGGCCGCCGGCCAAACTATCCGGCTGGGTGGTTTTCTCATGACCGCCTGTTCGGCCACCGCTTCGACGATGACCTCTCGGGTCATCAAAAGCAATCTCCACGTCAACTCGGAATTCACCGAGCAGCTGGATCCAACAGAGCTCTCGTCCGTAAACGAACTCTTGGATCGCATCGCCGCCCTGGGAGTCGCTACAGACTACAATCAGATTGGGCTTAAAACCGATCTGAGAGAGATTAACTCTCCCCAGGTTACCCACCACGTTGCGGTGGTAGAGGAACAACGCGGCGACTCTTCTCCTATATTGAAAACTAGTCATGTCCGGGCTTCCGAACCCTCCATGCCGGATTCCCGCGGGAGGACGGACTTCGAGCGAGCACTGAACCTAAAGTCAGGCATCGGACCGGACTCGTTGGACAACGTCCAACGATCCAAGCTTCCAAATTTGGGAACGTCTCGGCCCTTGAGCCTCGAGATGGGTAGGGTTCCGGACTCAATTCCACCCACCCACCCAGACATATGCGATCTAACTCAAATCCGGCAAGAGCCAGCTGAAACAGTACATCATTACTGGGCCAGATTCCTCCTGGTTATGGACAGGATAAAGGACTACCGAGAAGAAAACGCAATTTCAATTTTCTGCAATAATTGCACGGATGAGGGATTCTTGAACGTCGTCAGTCGCCGTGAAATTACACGCTTCGCCGACCTGACGTCCATAGTACAAAAGTACTGTGCGATGGAGAGTTTCCGGAAAACCGAAACTAAATTTTGGGACAATCTGGCCCCGAATACAACCCTAGTCCGTAGCAAAAGGGTGCATCACACTCAGGCACCAGGTACAAAAACCAAAAAGCAAAAAACCCATAAAGGGCACAGAACCGTACTGGAGGGATGGCTCAGCGGACCCTGTAAAATTCATAGTACAGAAGGCGCCACCCCAACACATAGCCTTCGAGCATGTTGGATAATGCGGCAGGTGGCCAAAAGTGGCGAGGAGCTCCTAGCCCTGGAAAACCACTCCAACAGTACCAGTACGGTGTCAATAGTCTTCGAGACTTTCGCATCAAATAATATACGAAAACGAACAATCCGCAGCCTCGCCGAAGTCTACCAAGTAGCAACAACAAATCCATGGAGCGACACGGCCATCACCTTCAACGCCAGTGACGAACCTAAATTCCGAACAGCCCGAGCACCAGCCGCATTGGTCCTCAATCCAATAGTGGACGGTTTTCGTCTTACCAAGGTACTCATGGATGGCGGCAGCGGATTAAACCTCATCTACGAGGAAACTCTTCAAAAAATGGAAATAGACTGGAGCCGCATTGAGCGAAGCAGCACAACCTTTAGAGGAATAATCCCTAGCAGGGAAGCGCACTGCACAGGAAAAAACACACTTGATGTGGTGTTCGGCTCGCCGGACAATTACAGGTCCGAAGAGGTCACGTTCCAAGTGGACCCGTTCAGCAGCGGATATCATGCTATATTAGGACGAGAGGCATTCACAATTTTTCAAGCCATACCCCATTACGGGTACATGAAGCTTAAGATGCCTGGGCCCGGCGGAATAATCACTCTCGCTAGTGATCCAGACATAGCACTCTGCGCCGAAAACAAGACAGCCGCATTAGCCCTGGAGGCACTATCCGAAGCCCTAGCGGCAGAAGAACTCACTATGCTGCACCCTACGGTTAATAGGGACGATGTGATACTCGATAAGAGATCCAAGTCCACCTCCTTTAAACCAGCGGAGGAAATAGTCAAATTCCAGGTCCATCCAACGGACCCAGCAAAGACGGCCTCCATCGGGGCACAGTTGAACCCTGATGTAGATGCCGCACTGCGAGAATTCCTTCGGGAAAATTGGGACATCTTTGCCTGGCACCCTTCAGATATGCCAGGAATCCCACGCAGATTGGCAGAACACAGCCTAAACATCCTAAAAGGATTCAAGCCAGTCAAACAGGCTCTTCGGCGATTTTCCGAACCCAAAAGACATGCAATGGGAGAAGAGCTAGCCAAACTACTGGAAGCCGGATTCATCAGAGACATCAAACATCCGGCCTGGCTAGCAAACCTGGTAATGGTACCAAAGAAGGACAAATCTCGGCGCCTATGCGTCGATTTTAAAGACCTCAACAAGGCATGCCCAAAGGATCCCTTCCCCCTCCCCCGCATCGACCAAATAATCGATGCTACTGCAGGGCACGATTCATTGTGCTTCCTTGACGCATACTCCGGCTACCATCAAATCAAGATGGCGGAAGCGGACCAAGCCGCAACGACATTCATTACTCCATATGGACCATTCTGCTTCAACATGATGCCCTTCGGACTCAAAAACGCCGGCGCAACATATCAGCGCATGATTCAGACATGTCTGGCTACCCAGATCGGCAAAATAGTAGAAGCATACATAGACGATGTAGTCGTCAAAACCAAACACGTCGAGACTCTAGTAGACGATTTGAGCCTCACATTCGACAACCTCCGAGCATATGACATCAAGCTGAATCCGGAAAAATGCGTTTTCGGCGTACCAGTCGGAAAGCTCCTGGGCTTCATTGTATCCGGTAGAGGAATTGAAGCAAACCCAGCAAAGATCCGAGCTCTGTCACAGCTAGATATCCCAAAAGACCTCAAACAAATACAAAAATTGACCGGATGCGTGGCGGCCCTAAGCCGCTTTATCTCCCGTTTGGGAGAAAAGGCATTACCCCTCTATCGCCTCCTCAGGCGCACCGAACACTTCGAGTGGACGGATGCTGCCACTGTCGGACTCGAAGAAATAAAAGCCATATTGGCAAAAAATCCGGTCCTGGCTGCGCCTAACCTGGGCGAACCAATGTTGTTATACATCGCGGCAACACATCAAGTTATAAGTGCGGTACTCGTCGTCGAACGAGAAACAGAAGGACATAAACTCCCTCTTCAAAAACCAGTGTACTACGTATCCACTGTCTTAACTCCCTGCAAGTCCTGTTAGCCGCACTATCAAAAGATAGCGTATGCGGTGTTCATGGCATCTCGGAAGCTCCGACACTACTTTCAAGAGTGTTCGATAACAGTGGCCTCCGAAGTGCCCCTCAACGACATTATAAACAACCGCGACGCGACGGGCAGGATTGCAAAATGGGCCATTGAGCTCCTACCATTTGATATAACTTATAAACCTCGGCGAGCTATAAAGTCGCAAGTCTTGGCTGACTTTGTCGCTGAATGGACTGAAGCCAAACTCCCTAAAGAGTACGGCGCATACTCCAATTGGATTATGCATTTTGACGGCTCCAAAATGTTGGCCGGTCTGGGGGCTGGCGTCATATTAACGTCCCCAACTGGGGATACAGTCCAATACGTAATCCAGATAATGTACATGGACTCCAACAACATAGCCGAATGCGAGGCCCTCCTACATGGCCTCCGGATGGCAATCTCCATGGGCATTCAACGCCTAGAGGTGCGCGGGGATTCAAACCTTGCAATATCCCAAGTAAATGGAGACTTTGATGCCAAGGATCCAAAACTGGCAGCCTATCGTAACGCTGTCCTAAAAATGTCAGCTCGGTTTGAAGGACTCAAATTCCACCATGTAGCCAGGGATAATAACCAAGCAGCCGATATATTGGCACGCATCGGCGCGAAACGCGATGCTGTCCCTCCAAACATCTTCCTGGAACGGCTCTTTAAGCCATCTGTACTATGGGAAGAGGAGTCCGGAAATAACAACCCGGAAGCAGCCGCACTACCCAACACAGAACAATCTGACATAATCGGCGGCTCATCCGACGAAATAACACCCTCAGCCCACGAAATAATGGCAGTAATTGCCCCGTGGACAGAGCCATTCCTAGCCTACTTAATTAGGCAAGAACTTCCCGAAGACCAAAATGAGGCCCGCTGCATAGTTCGGCGATCTAAAGCCTACAAGGTCCACGAGGGAGAACTTTATAAGAAAAGCACAACCGGAGTCCTTCAAAGGTGTATCTCCGAAGAGGAAGGGCGAAACCTTCTGGCTGAAATTCATGCCGGACTAGGCGGACACCACGCCGCAGCTCGGGCCCTTGTAGGCAAGGCCTTCCGTACAGGATTTTATTGGCCTACGGCCCGGGCAGACGCTTAGGACTTAGTCCAAAGATGCGTTGGTTGTCAACTCTTTGCTAATCAGAGCCATATGCCACCTACCGCCCTCAAAACCATACCCATTACCTGGTCGTTCGCAGTCTGGGGGCTTGACATGGTTGGATCCCTCAAAGGGGGAGCCCACAAGCAAAGGTACCTATTGGTCATGGTGGACAAATTCACCAAATGGATAGAGGCCAAACCAGTTAAAATGGCAGAGTCCGGACCAGTGATAGACTTCATATCCAGGGTAGTACACTGTTATGGTGTCCCCCATAGCATCATTACCGATAACGGCACGAACTTCACGGCCGACAAGGTTAAATTATGGTGCAAAAATATGGGCATTAAGCTCGATTACGCTTCAGTCTATCATCCTCAAACCAACAGTCAAGTGGAACGAGCAAATGGTCTAATAATGAGCGGCATCAAACCCAGACTAGTGCGGTCCCTTACGAAATCTGACACGCACTGGGTAGAGGAGCTCGACTCCGTACTCCGGGGGCTGCGGACAACGCCCAACCGTACTACCGGATTCACACCATTTTTTATGGTATACGGCGCAGAGGCAGTTTTGCCCTGCGACATCATTCATGACTCACCTCGCGTGCGTATGTACGAAGAAAGAGAAGCCGAGCTGGATCGGCAGGATAGCTTGGACGCATTGGAGGAAGAACGCGACGTCGCCAAGGCTCGTTCCGCATTCTATCAGCAGCAGGCTCGAAGATATCAAAGCAGGGAAGTATGGGCTAAGACTTACAATATTGGCGAACTAGTTCTATGCCTGCCGGACAAGAAAAAGGACAAGCTCAAGCCCAAATGGGAGGGGGCCTTCATTATCGATCAAGTCCTGACCGGCGGAGCGTACCGTCTGTGAAATGCATCGGACAACCGACTCGAGCCGAACCCATGGAACGCAGCCCGCCTCCGAAGATTCTACGCCTAACGCCGGACTAAGAGTTCGTCTCCTTCCCCCGTCCAAATTTTTACACTTCAGCTGTCTTTCGTTTATCTTTTTTCTCTCACCCTTTTCATAAAAGCCCTTAAAGGCCTACTTGCGCATTGTTCGCACACACTTGATGTGCCATCCGCACTCATTATACCTGGGGGCTTCTTTACCAGAAGCTTACTTATAAGGGCTTCCTGCCTAGCACATGTGTCAAACTTCCACATGTACCTTTTATTCACCATTATATGCATCGATATGACTTAAGTTTTGGCCAAGCTGGGTTGCCTGGCTCCTGTGCTTACCCCTACATTCCCGATTGTTCGGCTAGGAGGTAAAGGGAGCACCTCTGCGATTGTTACTGCCGGGTCAGCCGGATGTGTACCTCAGACTGGGTGAAGCCGAAAGCTAGCGTTCTTAAGGGAATATTCGGTCGGTGACTTGAAAGATGATTTTTTACCTATTTATTTATCTGCCCCCAGATGTTTTCCTGCTCTTTTCGCAGTCCGGACATGCACTTTAGGGCATGCCTCCCAGGGAAAGGAACCCTTAACGGAACTATTCTCCCTGGAAGATGTTTCTTACTAACCATGTAATATAACATAACTAGTTGGGAACTTGTCTGATAAAGCACTAATGACCCCTACGCCTGGTCTCCATGCATGCCCCGGTTGTTTCTTAACCGAGAAGGTATTCGGACACACTCCAGACTCTAGGGTCCTGAGGCTGAAGCGAAAAGGTCGGCAAAGACAAACGATCTACAATCCGGCTAGAAGGCATTTTACATGTCATTTTAAAATACATTGTCAAATCGACTGACTGTATTCCTGCTCAATCCCGTCTAACAGGCTGTCTAATTTACAGTCCCGTTGGGAATAATTTAGCGGCCAACTCTACTTGGCCGTACACTAAACTCACAGGGATCTCCTTCCCATCGGGCCCCACAGGTCCGACCTCGGCCATGTGGTTGGGATCCGCCTTCTTGTACCGCGTCTTCACCATGGCCCAGGCCTCCCTGGCACCTTGGCGGCAGGCCGATATCTTCCATAAACGGAAGCGCTGCCGCGCTCCCTGAAGCTTCTCAGCAAGCTCTCCAAGGCCCTCGGGTAGGGAGAGGGACGGCCATAAAGCCTGGACGACGCCGCTCATCGTCTGCCGAACTCGTTCGAGCAGTTGCACCAGCTCGGGAAGTTGATCACCCATTGATACGGGCATCTCCTCCGCAGGATGACCTGTGAGCACACCTATAGACATATTTCTATCAATTGACTTCCTCGCCGAACTCTTCTTTTTAAAGGAGTTTGCTCAAGCACTTACTATAGATGCCGCGACGAAGCCGCTGATTCTCCTTCACGGAGCCAGACAGCTCGGCCCGAACACCTTTCAGCTCCTCTCCAAGCTGGGCGTGGGCATCCTGGAGTTTGTTCCTTTCCTGCTGCACCTTCGTCAGCACCCTCTCGCCGGCCTTCAGCTGGCGCAGTAGTTGTTGCTTGTCCGGATCCAGTCCGGCAACATCTGCAATATCATTGTCAGACTTACACGCACGCCGCACACCACTTATCTTTTCGAAATAATGTGTTACCAAGAGGGGTCTCAGTGTCTCCTCCTGCGGCAGCGAGTGCAGCCTCAAGTTGAGCCTTGCACTCTTGTAGCTCCTGGGACAATTGGGTATTCTTCTCTGTAAGATCCTACAAATCAAATGATCCTTAAATCAGTTACTGTAACTACTTTAAGTCTCAGGGGCTACTGGCATATACAACTATTAAAATCTCTTACCCGTATGTCTTTTACATACTGCTCCGTGGCTCTGGTCAAACCATCTTGAGCAGCACGGAGGTGTGCGTCCCCCGCGTTAAAGGCATTCAACGCCTCAGGAGAGAAGTACGCGTCACGAAAAACTGTCCGGCGACGCCTATGGTTCATGGTGCTCTCCACCTCCGACTTGGTGGCGGACAGTCTGTCGGCGTCCTCCGTTGGAGGAGTATCCGGCTCGCGCCTTGCGCTCGCCTCCCCCTCCAGACCAGGTGTTGGAGCCTGGCTGGCAGAGGCTTGGTTGGCAACCTCTCCGCCCGTAGTCCGGCGAGCACTCTTTCTCCTGCAAAAGTTATGAGCATTCAAACACCTCCTAGGAACTTTTTCCTAAACTATGGTCGCGAGCTATATCGTTGCGGTGATGTTTCGATTTGCACCGCACCCCTCTTTCGCCTGCGGGGCCGGACTGACCCCTCTGGGTCAGCCGCCGCGGGTTCGGCTTCCTGCCTTGAAGGTACCTCCTGCGAGACACCATTGTATACGGTGGTCAGAAATGCACAAGGACGAAATATTGGTGACAGGACTTCGGTCACAATCACCTGGGGAGCCGGAGATAGGCCGGGGTAGTCATCCGTAATGGCGACTAGAGCATTATCCATGCTGAGCTGGTGAAACACCCCGTCAATTAGCTCCACTTTTATGTCCGGATCCTCTTCGGAGGACTGATCGAGGGATCTTTCTGGATCCTCGGGCTGTGGGGCCGGGCTCTGTATGCTCTCCACAGTCCGGCGCAGATCCTGCGTCAAAAACCATAAAGTTGGGCACTTAACTTTGAAAGTGTGGTTCGGATAAATGAACATCCACTTACCCAGCTCCGAGGGTTGTTCATGGAGAACCCATTCAATGGGCTCGTCTAGAGGAAGTCCTCCTTCTCCCCCTTGTATAGGCCGGACAGAATCTTCACCAGATCTTCGGCCGACTCCGGCCCTTTGCGGCCATGACGGGTGGCATCATTTTCCCCGTTGAAATCCCACATGGGGTGGCCCCTGTATTGAAGCGGCTGCACCCCCCGCATTATGCACGTGGCCATGACTCCAATCATGGTCAATCCGGAATGGGCCAGCAATCTTATCTGGCCCATCAAATAATGGACGCTCTTGTCTTCCTCCAGCTGGGGGCTCCGCGGGCGCCAACTCAGGCGTTTCTTCAGAGGAGCATTGCTGAACTCTGGGAGGCCGATCCGAACAGGGTCCGGCAGCGGAGCGTCTTCTACGTAAAACCATTCTGAAGGCCAGTCTTCGGACGCCTTCTTGGGGGTTCCGGATGGATATCCGGTCCCAGCGATGCGCCATATTTCAGCACCGCCCACTTGATATATGGACCCCTCGTGAGAGCGGGGTACGAGGCAGAATAACCTCTTCCACAGCGCAAAATGGGGCTCGATGCCCAGGAATAGCTCGCAAAGAGCTACTAAACCCGCAATATGCAGAATAGAGGTGGGCGTGAGGTGATGGAGCTGGAGTCCGTAGAACTCCAGAAGCCTGCAGAGGAACGGATGTACAGGAAATCCAAGCCCCCTTACCAGATAGGGGACGAAGCATATCCGCTCCCCTTTATTGGGACTTGGGGTGGCCTCCGCTTGCTTCCCACCCTTATAGGTGGCCAGCCCGGCTCAAACCGGGACCATAAAGGCCGGAGGAAGATATCCCTCCGCTTGGAGCGTCACCAGCTCGCTGTGCGGGACAGAACATCTCCTCCAATCTCCTGGAAGAGGACTAGGAGCGCGAGAGGAGGAGCCCCATCGACGGTCCATGATGGAATGGATTTTTGGTCAGGAGCGCTCCGATGAGTACTCGCGGAAGGAGGATGGTGTGATTTGGATCTAGATTCTTGCCTCTCTTATAGGCAGATTATTTGCGCAGCTAGGGGGTAAAACATAAAAGATACCCTGGCTTTTCGCATTCGCGTGACGCGTGGAAGAAGGCCATTATTGGGCGTGGAAGCCAATAAGCGCAACATTGGTAAGGGAACCGAACACTGTTCGGCAGGTACATGGAATTTGAAGGAGAACCCGCCTTGCAACGCCGAAGACAGTATATGCGCTGGACTCGTCGTCATTGAAGCCTGGTTCGGGGCTACTGAGGGAGTCCTGGACTAGGGGGTGTCCGGACAGCCGGACTATCATCATCGGCCGGACTCCAAGACTAAGAAGATACAAGATTGAAGACTTCATCCCGTGTCCGGATGGGACTTTCCTTGGCGTGGAAGGCAAGCTTGGCGATACGGATATGTAGATCTCCTACCATTGTAACCGACTCTGTGTACCTCTAGCCCTCTCCGGTGTCTATATAAACCGGAGGGTTTTAGTCCGTAGGACACACAACCATTACAACAATCATACCATAGGCTAGTTTCTAGGGTTTAGCCTCCTTGATCTCGTGGTAGATCCACTCTTGTATTACCCATATCATCAATATCAATCAAGCAGGAGTAGGGTTTTACCTCCATCGAGAGGGCCTGAACCTGGGTAAAAACATCGTGTCCCTTGTCTCCTGTTACCATCCGCCTAGACGCACAGTTCGGGACCCCCTACCCGAGATCCGCCGGTTTTGACACCAACACCTATGCCTCAGTCATAGGTTCTATAAAGTATGCTATGTTATGTACCAGACCTATTGTATACCTTGCTCTGAATTTGGCAAGGGAGTACAATAGTGATCTAAGAGTAGATCACTGGACATTGGTCAAGAATATCCTTAGTGAGGACTAAGGAAATATTTCTCGATTATGGAGGTGATAAAAGAGCCCGTCGTAAAGAGTTACATCGGTGCAAGCTTTCACACTGATCCAGATGACTCTAAGTCTCAATTTGGATACATATTGAAAGTGTGAGCAATTAGCTAGAGTAGCTCCGCGCAAAAGCATTGTAGACATAGAATATTTGCAAAGTACATACGACTCTGAATGTGACAGACCCGTTGACTAAGCTTCTCTCACGAGCAAAACATGATCACACCTTAGTACTCTTTGGGTGTTAATCACATAGCAATGTGAACTAGATTATTGACTCTAGTAAACCCTTTGGGTGTTGGTCACATAACGATGTGAACAATGGGTGTTAATCATATACAGATATGAATATTAATGTTAAATCACATGGCGATGTGAACTAGATTATTGACTCTAGTGCAAGTGGGAGACTGAAGGAAATATGCCCTAGAGGCAATAATAAAGTTATTATTTATTTCCTTATTTCATGATAAATGTTTATTATTCATGCTAGAATTGTATTAACCGGAAACATAATACATGTGTGAATACATAGACAAACATAGTGTCACTAGTATGCCTCTACTTGACTAGCTCGTTGAATCAAAGATGGTTAAGTTTCCTAGCCATAGACATGAGTTGTCATTTGATTAACGGGATCACATCATTAGGAGAATGATGTGATTGACATGACCCATTCCGTTAGCCTAGCACTTGATCGTTTAGTATGTTGCTATTGCTTTCTTCATGACTTATACATGTTCCTATAACTATGAGATTATGCAACTCCCGTTTACCGGAGGAACACTTTGGGTGCTACCAAACGTCACAACATAATTGGGTGATTATAAAGGAGTACTACAGGTGTCTCCAAAGGTACATGTTGGGTTGGCGTATTTCGAGATTAGGTTTTGTCACTCCGATTGTCGAAGAGGTATCTCTGGGCCCTCTCGGTAATGCACATCACTATAAGCCTTGCAAGCAATGTGACTAATGAGTTAGTTGCGGGATGATGCATTACGTAACGAGTAAAGAGACTTGCTGGTAACGATATTGAACTAGGTATTGAGATACCGACGATCGAATCTCGGGCAAGTAACATACCGATGACAAAGGGAACAACGTATGTTGTTATGCGGTTTGACCGATAAAGATCTTCATAGAATATAAAGGAGCCAATATGAGCATCCAGGTTCCGCTATTGGTTATTGACCGAGAATAGTTCTAGGTCATGTCTACATAGTTCTCGAACCCGTAGGGTCCGCACGCTTAAGGTTTTGATGACAGTTATATTATGAGTTTATGAGTTTTGATGTACCAAAGGAGTTCGGAGACCCGGATGAGATCGGGGACATGACGAGGAGTCTCGAAATGGTCGAGACATAAAGATCGATATATTGGACGACTATATTCGGAGTTCGGAAAGGTTCCGAGTGATTCGGGTATTTTTGGAGTACCGGGGAGTTACGGGAATTCGGGGGAAGAAGTATATGGCCCTTTTTGGGCTTTAGGGGAGAGGGAGAGGCAGGCCGCGCGCCCCCCCATTGACTAGTCCGAATTGGACTAGGGGGAGGGGCGGCGCCCCCTCCTTCCTTCTCTTCCCTCTTCCCCTTCCTTGTCTCCTACTCCTACTACTTGGAAGGACTCCTAGTTGGACTAGGAAAGGGGAAATCCTACTCCCACCTCCCCTAGGGCGCGCCATAGAGAGGCCGGCCCTCCCCTCCTCCACTCCTTTATATACGGGGGTAGGGGGCACCCCATAGACACACAAGTTGATCTACGGATCGTTCCTTAGCCGTGTGCGGTGCCCCCCTCCACCATATTCCACCTCGGTCATATCGTCGCGGAGTTTAGGCGAAGCCCTGCGCTGTTAGAACATCATCATCATCACCACGCCGTCGTGCTGACGGAACTCATCTCCGGAGCTTTGCTGGATCGGAGCCCGAAGATCGTCATCGAGCTGAACGTGTGCTGAACTCGGAGGTGCCGTACGTTCGGTGCTTGGATCGGTCGGATCGTGAAGACGTACGACTACATCAACCGCGTTGTGGTAACGCTTCCGCTTACGGTCTACGAGGGTACGTGGACAACACTCTCCCCTCTCGTTGCTATACCATCACCATGATCTTGCGTGTGCGTAGGAAATTTCTTGAAATTACTACGTTCCCTAACAGTCGAGGGGGGGCCCGGAGGCCTTATCCTCTCGCAGAGGCGTCGACGGCGAGGTGGTTTGGCAGCGACGGGCGCGCTCTGCCTCGCTCGGTCGGAGGAACAGGAGGGAGGCGCGCTTCGGGGAGCTAGGCCGGCCAGGCTGGGTGAGGTGGGCCGGCCTGCTGGGATGGGCCGAAGCCCAAGGGGAGGCCAGGGGCTCTCTCACCCCTTCTTCTTTCCTTTTTTTGTTTTTCTTTTTCCAGCAGCATTTTGCCTTTTCCTTTTAGCCATTAATGACTTTGCAAAAATATGCCATTGGCCAAAACAATTTCATAGAATTATTGTGCACCGCCACAAAAAGGTTGGGAGGCTTTTGGAATAGTTGCCAATTTTATAAATTAATAAGGGCATTTAATTTATTGCTTAGGTCACTGTTTTAAGTAGTTTAGGCCACTTAACCCTTTGCAAAAATGTTGGTTCACCACCAATATTAATTGTGGAATATTTGGCACATGATGAACATTTTTGTTTTCATGTTTGAGAAATTTTGAATTTCCCTCATAATTAGAATTTGAATTTGACTTTGATTTTTTCATCAAGTGATAATTAGCTCAGTAAGCATGGTGACCTGGCACCATTAACAGGGGATTAATGTAGCATGACACTGAGGGTGTTACAGCAGGTATACCCGATGATGTTGTTAAGAAGAAAGCTTTCCCTTTATCTTTGGAGGGAGACGCATTGACATGGTATAGGCTATGTGATGATATGAGATCATGGAACTATAAAAGATTGAAATTGGAACTTCATCAAAAGTATTACCCTATGCATTTTGTTCATCTTGATCGCAATTATATATATAATTTTTGGCCTCGCGAAGGAGAAAGCATCGCTCAAGCTTGGGGGAGGCTTAAATCAATGTTATATTCATGCCCCAATCATGAGCTCGCAAAAGAAGTAATTATGCAAAGTTTTTATGCTCGGCTTTCTGGTAACAATCACACCATGCTCGATAATTGTTGTGCTGGCTCTTTTATGATGAAGCCTATTGAATTTAAATGGAATTTATTGGATAGAATTAAACGCAACTCTGAAGATTGGGACCTCGACGAAGGTAAGGAGTCAGGTATGACACCTAAGTTTGATTGTGTTAAATCTTTTATGGATACCGATATTTTCCATAAGTTTAGCACTAAATATGGACTTGACTCTGAGATAGTCGCTTCTTTCTGTGAATCTTTTGCTACTTATGTTGATCTCCCCAAGGAGAAGTGGTTTAAAACTTTAAATATCATCCTCCCATAGAAGTAAAAGTAGTTGCACCTATTAAAGTTGAAGAAAAGATTGTCACTTATAATGATCCTATTGTTCCTACTTCTTATGTTGAGAAACCACCTTTCCCTGTTAGAATGAAGGATCATGCTAAAGCTTCAACTGTTGTTCGTAAAAGCAATACTAGAACTTATACACCTCCTGAGCAAGTCAAAGTAGAACCTAGCATTGCTATTGTTAAAGATCTCTTGTCTGATAATATTGATGGGCATGTTATTCAATTCTCTGGTGAAACTGCTAGAATTGCTAAACCCTGTGATAGAGATAAACATAGACCTGTGGTAGGCGTGCCCATTATTTCTGTTAAAATAGGAGATCATTGTTATCATGGCTTATGTGATATGGGTGCTAGTGCTAGTGTTATACCCATTGACTTATACAAAGAAATTATGCATGATATTGCACCGGCTGAGTTAGAAGAAATTGATGTCACAATTAAACTTGCCAATGGAGATACTATTTCACCAGTGGGAATTGTTTGAGATGTTGAAGTCTTGTGTGGGAAAACCAAATATGCTGCTGATTTTCTTGTTCTTGGTTCTCCACAAGATAGCTTTTGTCCCATTATATTTGGTAGACCCTTCTTGAATACTGTTAATGCTACGATAGACTGCAAAAAGAATGTTGTTACTGTTGGTTTGGACGATATGGTTCATGAGTTTAATTTCTCTAAATTTAGTAAACAACATCGTGAGGAAGAATTGCCTAGTAAGGATGAAATTATTGGTCTTGCCTCTATTGTTGTACCTCCTAGTGATCCTTTAGAACACTATTTGCTAGACCATGAAAATGATATGTTCATGAATGAAAGAAGGGAAATAGATGAAGTATTCTTTAAACAGGAACCTATTCTGCAACACAATTTGCCTGTTGAAATCCTAGGGGATCCTACTCCACCCAAGGGTGATCCCGTGTTTGAGCTTAAACCGTTGCCTGATAATCTTAAATATGCTTATCTTGATGAAAAGAAAATATATCCTGTCATTATTAGTGCTAACCTTTCAGAGCATGAAGAAGAAAGATTATTGAAAACTCTGAAAAAGCACCGTGCTGCTATTGGATATACTCTGGATGATCTTAAGGGCATTAGTCCCACTCTATGTCAACATAAAATAAATTTGGAAGCTGATGCCAAACCAGTTTGTGATCCTCAACGATGTTTGAATCCTAAAATGAAAGAAGTGGTAAGAAAGGAAATACTCAAGCTTCTGGAGGCAGGTATAATTTATCCCGTTGCTGATAGTCAGTGGGTAAGTCTTGTCCATTGTGTCCCTAAGAAGGGAGGTATTACTGTTGTCCCTAATGACAAAGATGAATTGATTCCGCAAAGAATTATCACAGGTTATAGGATGGTAATTGATTTCCGCAAATTAAATAAGGCTACTAAGAAAGATCATTACCCCTTACCTTTTATTGATCAAATGCTAGAAAGATTATGCAAACATACACACTATTGCTTTCTAGATGGTTATTCCGGTTTTTCTCAAATACCTGTGTCAGCTAAGGATCAATCAAAGACTACTTTTACATGCCTTTTTGGTACTTTTGCTTATAGACATATGCCTTTCGGTTTATGTAATGCACCTGCTACCTTTCAAAGATGCATGATGGCTATATTCTCTGAATTTTGTGAGAAAATTTTGTGAGGTTTTTAAGGAAGACTTTTCCATCTATGGTTCCTCTTTTGATGATTGCTTGAGCAATCTTGCTTGAGTTTTGCAGAGATGTGAAGAAAATAATCTTGTCTTGAATTGGGAAAAGTGCCACTTTATGGTTAATGAAGGTATTGTCTTGGGGCACAAAGTTTCTGAAAGAGGTATTGAAGTTGATAAAGCCAAGGTTGATGCTATTGAAAAGATGCCATGTCCCAAGGACATCAAAGATATAAGAAGTTTCCTTGGTCACGCTGGATTTTATAGGAGGTTCATTAAGGACTTCTAAAAAATCTCTCGGCCTTTGACTAATTTATTACAAAAAGATGTACCATTGTCTTTGATGATGATTGCGTAGAAGCATTTGAAATACTTAAGAAAGCATTAGTCTCTGCACCTGTTGTTCAGCCACCTGATTGAAATTTACCCTTTGAAATTATGTGTGATGCTTGTGATTATGCTGTAGGTGCTGTTCTAGGGCAAAGAGTCGATAAGAAATTAAATGTTATCCATTATTCTAGTAAGACTCTAGACAATGCTCAAAGAAATTATGCTACTACCGAAAAAGAATTTTTAGCAGTTGTATTTGCTTGTGATAAATTCAGACCCTATATTGTTGATTCTAAAGTTACTATTCCCACAGATCATGCTGCTATTAAATATCTTATGGAAAAGAAAGATGCAAAACCTAGACTTATTAGATGGGTTCTCCTGCTGCAAGAATTTGATTTACATATTGTTGATAGAAAAGGAGCTGAGAACCCCGTAGCAGACAACTTGTCTAGGTTAGAAAATGTTCTTGATGACCCACTACCTATTGATGATAGCTTTCCTGATGAAAAATTAAATGTCATAAGTACTCTCGTAGCACTCCATGGTATGCTGATTATGCTAATTATATTGTTGCCAAATTTATACCGCCTAGCTTCACATACCAACAAAAGAAAAGGTTTTTCTATGACTTGCGACATTACTTTTGGGATGACCCACATCTTTATAAAGAAGGAGTAGATGGTGTTATTAGACGTTGTGTACCTGAGCATGAACAGGAACAGATCCTATGCAAGTGTCACTCCGAAGCTTATGGAGGACACCACGCTGGAGATAGAACTGCACATAAGGTATTGCAATCCAGTTTTTATTGGCCTACTCTCTTCAAGGATGCCCGTAAGTTTGTTTTGTCTTGTGATGAATGTCAAAGAATTGGTAACATTAGTAGACATCAAGAAATTCCTATGAATTATTCACTTGTTATTGAACCATTTGATGTTTGGGGCTTTGATATATGGGACATTTTCCTGCCTCTAATGGATATACACATATTTTAGTTGCTGTTGTTTACGTTACTAAGTGGGTAGAAGCTATTCCAACTAGTAGTGCTGATCATAACACTTCTATTAAAATGCTTAAGGAAGTTATTTTTCTGAGGTTTGGAGTCCCTAGATATTTAATGACTGATGGAGGTTCACACTTTATTCATGGTGCTTTCCGTAAGATGCTTGCTAAATACGACGTTAATCATAGAATTGCATCTCCATATCACCCGCAGTCTAGTGGTCAAGTAGAACTGATCAATAGAGAGCTCAAATTAATTTTGCAAAAGACTGTCAATAGGTCTAGGAAGAATTGGTCCAAGAAACTTGATGACGCGTTATGGGCCTATAGAACTGCATACAAAAATCCTATGGGTATGTCTCCGTATAAAATGGTTTATGGAAAAGCTTGTCACTTACCTCTCGAACTACAACATAAGGCATATTGGGCTATTAAAGAGCTCAACTATGATTTCAAACTTGCCGGTGAGAAGAGGTTATTTGATATTAGCTCACTTGATGAATGGAGAACCCAAGCTTATGAAAATGCCAAGTTGTTTAAAGAAAAGCTTAAAAGATGGCATGACAAAAGAATACAAAAGCATGAGTTTAATGTAGGTGATTATGTTTTGCTATACAACTCTCATTTCAGATTTTTTGCAGGAAAACTTCTCTCCAAATGGGAAGGAACTTACGTTATCGAGGAGGTCTATCATTCTGGTGCCATAAAAACCAACAACTTCGCGGGCACAAATCCGAAGGTGGTAAACGGTCAAAGGATCAAACGCTATATCTCAGGTAATCCTATAAATGTTGAAACTAATATTATTGAAACCGTAACCCCGGAGGAGTACATAAGGGACACTCTCCAGAATGTTCCAGACTCCGAAAAGGAATAGGTATGTGGTACGGTAAGTAAACCGACTCCAAAACAATTTTTAAGGCAATATTTCTTCGTTTCGGAATATTTAGAAAAATAGAAAAATAAGTAGCAGTCCGGGGAGGACATGAGGCCTCCACGAGGGTGGAGGGCGCGCCCCCTACCTCGTGAGCACCTCGTGTGCCCTCCAGACTCCATTTCCTTGCACGATACGTATTTTGGTTGGTAAAAGTTCATTATATATACTCCTGAAGGTTTTGACGCTCGTATCACGCAAATATCCTCTGTTTTTCTTTCGAGCTATTTCTGTGCAGATTTAGAGCACCATGACTTCTCCCTCCTCCAACAACGAAGAAAAGGATGCCTGGCTATTGAAGATAGAGTTGAAAAGAGAGGAACCAAAAGAGATCAACAAGGATGAAAGGATCAAGAAGGCTATGGAGGTTCAAGCTCCGGTGGTGAAAGAAGAAGACATCCCTCAACCTTTACCTAAACTTTCCACTCCAACAGAGATTGAAGCCTTCCAGATGATTGAGTTAGCCCGCATACAGAAAAAGTATCTTACACAAGAGAATATTTTGTTGAGGGATCATATTGCCGGGCTCAAGAACATTATCCGCAAGTTGGAGGAACTTTTACGCTCGATGTGCGATTATCCACTGTCATCATCACCACCTCCATCACCTCCGAGGACATAATCACATGGGTATGGGCACTCCCCTTGGCAACTGCCAAGCTTGGGGGAGGTGCCCTGGTATCGTATCACCATCACAACCCCTATCTTTACCGTTTTTCTTAGTTCGATCCTATTAGTAGTATCTTGATTTAGTAGAATAAAATCATGGCATGATCTAGTTTTGAGTTTTGCTTTATGATCCTTCTTTTGTAATCGAGTACGTGAGCTATATAATAAAGGTTAGTGTTGAGTCAAGGGCTTGATTATTTTGCCATGATCTTGGGTGATTAGAAGAAAAAGAATAGAAAGAATCAAAGAGTTCATATTGATCTTAGTGAAAGTAATGACTTCACATAGAAAGAGTATGATGATTAAAAGTTGTTGGGAGTTGGCAAATATAGCTTTGGTCATCGTTGCAATTAATAGGAAGTAATAAGGAAAGAGAGGTTTCACATATAGATATATTATCATTGACATCTTTTATGATTGGGAGCACTCATTAAAATATGACATGCTAAAGAGTTGATGTTGGACAAGGAAGACAACATAATGAGTTATGTTTTCTTACATCTGAGATAAAGTATGTTGTCATGGATCCTCTACCGTGTTGAGCTTGCCTTTCCCCCTCATGCTAGCCAAAATCTCAGCACTAAGTAGAAATACTACTTGTGTTTCCAAATACCCTTAAACCAGTTTTGCCATGAGAGTCCACCATATCTACCTATGGATTGAGTAAGATCCTTCAAGTAAGTTGTCATCGGTGTAAGCAACAAAAATTGCTCTTTAAATATGCATGACTTATTAGTGTAGAGAAATAAGCTTTGTACAAACTTGTTGTGGACGCAATAAAAGCGACGGACTGCATAATAAAGGTTCACATACAAGGGGCAATATAAAGTAACGTTCTTTTGCATTAAGATTTTGTGCATCAACCCTAAACGCACATGACAACCTCTGCTTCCCTCTGCGAAGGGCCTATCTTTTATTATTATCCTCTACCTTATGCAAGAGTCGCGGTGATCTTCACCTTCCCTTTTCCATTTTATCCTTTGGCAAGCTCATCATGTTGGAAAGACCATGATATATATATATATATATATATCTAATTGGATGTGGGGGAGCATGAGTTATTATTGTTGACATTACCCTTGAGGTAAAAAGTTGTGGGGCAAAACTATAAGCCCCTATCTTTCTCTGTGTCCGATTAAAACTCCATAACCACAAGTATTGCGTGAGTGTTAGCAATTATGAAGGACTAAGTGATAGTTGAGTATGTGGACTTGCTTTTAAGCTCTAACATAGACTCTTGCCGATGTTATGATAAATTGCAATTGCTTCAATGCTTGAGGGTATAATTTGTTGGTACCCAATAAGGTTTCTGATTCATACTTTGGCTTTGTGAAAAGATCATCACTTGAACTTGAGTAATCATATGGCGAAATATTTATATGTTGCTGTTATGAAATAATCATGATGCCTTCATGTCCGTATTTTATTTTTTATCGACGCCTCTACCTCTAAACATGAGGACATATTTATTGTCATCGGCCTTTCGCTTGAGGACAAGCGAGGTCTAAGCTTGGGGGAGTTGATACGTCCATTTTGCATCATGCTTTTATGTCGATATTTTTTGCATTATGGGCTATTATTTCACGTTATGTCACAATACTTATGGCTATTCTCTCTTATTTTACAAGGTTTGCATGAAAGAGGGAGAATGCCAGCAGCTGGAATTCTGGGCTGGAAAAGGAGCAAATATTGAAGGACTATTCTGCGCAACTCCAAAAGTCCTGAAACCCCACAGAATACCTTAAAATAAATAAAGAAAAATCGTCACCAAAGATGAAGGCCAGGGGGCCCACACCCTGCTCACGAGGGTGGGGGCACGCCCCCTACCTCGTGGGCCCCCTGGTGGCTCTCCGACGTCCATCTTCTCCTATATGAAGTCTTCCAATGAGAAAAAAAAATAAGAAGGCAACCTTTCGGGACGAGACTCCGTCGCCACGAGGAGGAACCTTGGCGGAACCAATCTAGGGCTCCGGCAGAGCTGTTCTGCCGGGGACACTTCCCTCCGGGAGGGGGAAATCATCACCATTGTCATCATCAACGCTCCTCTCATTGGGAGAGGGCAATCTCCATCAACATCTTCACCAGCACCATCTCATCTCCAAACCCTAGTTCATCTCTTGTATCCAATTCTTGTCTCCAAGTCCGGGATTGGTGCTAGTAGGTTGCTAGTAGTGTTGATTACTCCTTGTAGTTGATGCTAGTTGGTTTATTTGGTGGAAGATCATATATTCAGATCCTTTATGCACATTATTACCCCTCTAATTATGAACATGAATATGCTTTGTGAGTAATTACGTTTGTTCCTGAGGACAAGGGAGAAGTCTTGCTATTAGTAGTCATGTGAATTTGGTATTCGTTCGATATTTTGATAAGATGTATGTTGTCTAACCTCTAGTGGTGTTATGTGAACGTCGACTACATAACACTTTACCATTATTTGGGCCTAGAGGGAGGCATTGGGAAGTAATAAATAGATGATGGGTTGCTAGAGTGACAGAAGCTTAAACCCTAGTTTATGCGTTGCTTCGTAAGGGGCTGATTTGGATCCATATGTTTCATGCTATGGTTAGGTTTACCTTAATACTTTTGTTGTAGTTGCGGATGCTTGCAATAGAGGTTAATCATAAGTGGGATGCTTGTCCAAGTAAGGGCAGTACCCAAGCACCGGTCCACCCACATATGAAATTATCAAAGTACCGAACGCGAGTCATATGAGCGTGATGAAAACTAGCTTGACGATATTCCCATGTGTCCTCGGGTGCGCTTTCCTATTATAAGAGTTCGTCCAGGCTTGTCCTTTGCTACAAAAAGGATTGGGTCACCTTGCTGCACTTTATTTAGTTTTGTTACTTGTTGCTCGTTACAATTTTTCTTATCACAAAACTATCTGTTACCACTTATTTCAGTACTTGCAGAGAATATCTTGCTGAAAACCGCTTATCATTTCCTTCTGTTCCTCGTTGGGTTCGACACTCTTACTTATCGAAAGGACTACGATAGATCCCCTATACTTGTGGGTCATCAGCAACCCAATTTTATTTTGTGTTTTTTTGTGTTTGCTTCTGTTTAGGAATAAATAATCCATATACCTTCTGTTTGGATGTGGTTTTATGTTTTAATTAGTGTTTTTGCTAAGTAGAACCTATAGGATAACCTACGATGATAGTTGATTTGATTCTGCTGAAAAACAGAAACTTTGCGCGCACGAATATAGTTATGATAAATCACAGGAACGTGCTTTTGCATTGATTCTTTTTGCTGCTGTTCGATAAACAAATTTTCCAGGACTTCCTATTTTGGTAGAATTTTTCGAGTTACAGAAGTTTGTGTTAATTATAGATTGCTACAGGCTGTTCTGTTTTTGACAGATTCTGTTTTTCGTGTGTTGTTTGCTTATTTTGATGAATATATGGCTAGTAAAATAGTTTATAAACCATAGAGAAGTTGGAATACAGTAGGTTTAACACCAATATAAATAAAGAATGAGTTCATTACAGTACCTTAAGTAGTTCTTTGTTTTCTTTCTCTAACGGAGCTCACGAGATTTCTATTGAGTTTTGTGTTGTGAAGTTTTCAAGTTTTGGGGGAATTCTTTTGATGGATTATGGAACAAGGAGTGGCAAGAGCCTAATCTTGGGGATGCCCATGGCACCCCCAAGATAATCCAAGGACACCAAAAAGTCAAAGCTTGGGGATGCCCCGGAAGGCATCCCCTCTTTTCGTCCACTTCCATCGGTAATTTACTTGGAGCTATATTTTTATTCACCACATGATATGTGTTTTGCTTGGAGCGTCTTATATTATTTGTGTCTTTGCTTGTTAATTTACCACAATCATCGTTGCTGTACACATCTTTTGAGAGAGCCATACATGAACTGGAATTTGTTAGAATACTCTTTGCGCTTCACTTATATCTTTTGAGCTTGATAGTTTTGCTCATAGTGCTTCACTTATATCTTTTGAGCATGATAATTTTTGCTCTAGTGCTTCACTTATATCTTTTAGAGCACGGTGGTGGATTTGTTTTAAAGAAACTATTGATATCTCATGCTTCACTTAGATATTTTGAGAGTCGTTAATAGCATGGTAATTTGCTTAATGTTAATATACTTAGTGTTCAAGATATGTGAAACTTTCTTTTGAGTGAATTGAATACTAAGATAATTTTGATGCTTGTTAATTGTTTTGAGATATGGAGGTGATAATATCAAAGTCGTGCTA
Source organism: Triticum timopheevii (assembly GCA_963921465.1). Classification (NCBI taxonomy): domain Eukaryota; kingdom Viridiplantae; phylum Streptophyta; class Magnoliopsida; order Poales; family Poaceae; genus Triticum; species Triticum timopheevii. The sequence continues at coordinate 96,933,426 of OY997264.1, read as the reverse complement.
GTTGATAATTGTGAATTTGAGAAATACTTGTGTTGAAGTTTGCAAGTCCCATAGCATGCACGCATGGTTAAAGTTGTGTAACAAATTTGAAACATGAAGTGTACCTGGCTTGTGCATCCTTATGAGTGGCGGTCGGGGACGAGCGATGGTCTTTTCCTACCAATCTATCCCCCTAGGAGCATGCGCGTAGTACTTGATTTTTTATGGCTTCTAAATTTTTGCAATAAGTATATGAGTTCTTTTGACTAATGTTGAGTCCATGGATTATACGCACTCTCACCTTTCCACCTTTGCTAGCCTCTTCGGTACCGTGCATTGCCCTTTCTCACCTTGAGAGTTGGTGCAAACTTCGCCGGTGCATCCAAACCCCGTGATACAATACGCTCTATCACACATAAACCTCCTTCTATCTTCCTCAAAACAGCCACCATACCTACCCATCATGGCATTTCCATAGCCATCCCGAGATATATTGCCATGCAACTTCCATCATCATTATTATGACATACATTACTTTTGTCATATTGTCATTGCATGATCATGTAGTTGACATCGTATTTGTGGCAAAGCCACCATGCATTATTTTCCATACATGTCACTCTTGATTCATTGCACCATCCCGGTACACCGCCGGAGGCATTCATATAGTCATAATTTGTTCTAAGTTTCGAGTTGTAATTGTTGAGTTGTAAGAAAAATAAAAGTGTGATGATCATCATTATTAGAGCATTGTCCCAAGTGAGGAAAGGATGATGGAGACTATGATTCCCCCATAAGTCGGGATGAGACTCTGGACGGAAAAAAAAGAAAAAAAAGAGAAAAAAAAGCAAGGCCAAAGAAAAAAAAGAAAGGCCCAAAAAAAGAAAAAAATGAGAGAAAAAGAGAGAAGGGACAATGCTACTATCCTTTTACCACATTTGTGCTTCAAAGTAGCACCAAGATCTTCATGATAGAGAATCTCTCATTTTGTCACTTTCATATACTAGTGGGAATTTTTCATTATAGAACTTGGCTTGTATATTCCAATGATGGGCTTCCTCAAAATGCCCTAGGTCTTCGTGAGCAAGCAAGTTGGATGCACACCCACTTAGTTTCTTTTGTAGAGCTTTCATATACTTATAGCTCTAGTGCATCTGTTGCATGGCAATCTCTACTCCTCATGTTGACATCAATTGATGGGCATCTCCATAGCCCGTTGATTAGCCTCGTCAATGTGAGACTTTCTCTTTTTTTGTCTTCTCCACACAATCCCCATCATCATATTCTATTCCACCCATAGTGATATATCCATGGCTCGCGCTCATGTATTGTGTGAAGGTTGAAAAAGTTTGAGATTATTTGAGTATGAAACAATTGTTTGGCTTGTCATCGGGGGTATAGAAGTTGGGAACATCTTTGTGTGACGAAAATGAAGCATAGCCTAACTATATGATTTTGTAGGGATGAACTTTCTTTTGCCATGATATTTTGAGAAGACATGATTGCTTTGATTAGTATGCTTGAAGTATTATCATTTTTGTGTCAATATGAACTTTTGTCTTAAGTCTTTCGGATCTGAATATTCATATCACAAGTAAGAAGATTTATATTGAAATTATGCCAAAGTATCACTCTGCATCAAAAATTCCTTTTTATCATTTACCTACTCGAGGACGAGCAGGAATTAAGCTTGGGGATGCCTGATACATCTCCAACGTATCTATAATTTTTGATTGCTCCATGCTACTTTATCTACTGTTTTGGACTATATTGGGTTTTATTTTCCACTTTTATATTACTTTTGGGACTAACCTATTAACCGGAGGCCTAGCCCAGAATTGCTGTTTTTTGCCTATTTCAGTGTTTCGAAGAAACGGAATATCAAACGGAGTCCAAACGGAATGAAACCTTCGGGATCGTAATTTTCCAACCGAACGTGATCCGGGAGACTTGGACCCTATTCCAAGAAGTGCCAGAGGTGGTCACGAGGGTGGAGGGCGCGCCCCCTGGGTGCGCCCCCTACCTCGTGGGCCCCCTAACGCTCCACCGACATACTCCTTCCTTCTATATATACCTACGTATCCCCGAACGATCAGAACAGGAGCCAAAAACCTAATTCCACCACCGTAACCTTCTGTATCCACGAGATCCCATCTTGGGGTCTGTTTTGGAGCTCTGCCGGAGGGGGCATCCACCACGGAGGGCTTCTACATCAACACCATAGCCCCTCCGATGAAGTGTGAGTAGTTTACTTCAGACCTTCGGGTCCATAGCTAGTAGCTAGATGGCTTCTTCTCTCTTTTTGGATCTCAATACAATGTTCTCCCCCTCTCTTGTGGAGATCTATTCGATGTAATATTCTTTTTGCGGTGTGTTTGTTGAGATCGATGAATTGTGGGTTTATGATACAATATTATCTATGGAAAATATTTGATTCTTCTCTGAATTCTTTTATGTATGATTGAGTTATCTTTGCAAGTCTCTTCGAATTATCCTTTTTGGTTTGGCCAACTAGATTGGTAGTTCTTGCAATGGGAGAAGTGCTTAGCTTTGGGTTCAATCTTGCGGTGTCCTTACCCAGTGACAGAAAGGGTTGCAAGGCACGTATTGTATTGTTGCCATCGAGGATAACAAGATGGGTTTTTAATCATATTGCATGAATTTATCCCTCTACATCATGTCATCTTGCTTAAGGCGTTACTCTGTTTTTACTTAATACTCTAGATGCATGCTGGATAGCGGTCGATGAGTGGAGTAATAGTAGTAGATGCAGAATCGTTTCGATCTACTTGTTTTGGACGTGATGCCTATATACATGATCATTGCCTAGATATGCTCATAACTATGCTCAATTCTGTCAATTGCTCAACAGTAATTTGTTCACCCACCGTAGAAAATCTATGCTCTTGAGAGATGCCACTAGTGAAACCTATGGCCCCCGGGTCTATTCTCATCATATCAATCTCTATCACTTTATTTACTTGCTTTGTTTTTACTTTGCCTTTTACTTTTGACTTTGCATCTATCTATCAAAAATACCAAAAATATTATTTATCATCTCTATCAGATCTTACTTTTGTAAGTGACAGTGAAGGGATTGACAACCCCTAAGCGCGTTGGTTGCGAGTTGCTATCGTTTTGTGTAGGTACGAGGGACTTGTGCGTGGTCTCCTATTGGATTGATACCTTGGTTCTCAAAAACTGAGGGAAATACTTACGCTACTTTGCTGCATCATCCTCTCCTCTTCGGGGAAATCCAACGCATTGCTCAAGAGGTAGCATGATGTGAAATTTTTGGTCCATGAAATATGATAATGATTTTACTTGCATATTTTGATGTTATTTTCATTGTATCAACTATGGACTATGGCATTGCATAACTCTCCTTTAAGATTATAGTCAATTATGTCATATTGATTAGAATTCATGCTAGGGGCATTCAAAATGATAAATTAGTTTGTTATCATCTATCTATTTGAGGACCGGTAGGGATTAAGCTTGAGGATACTGATATATCTCAAACGCATCTATAATTTGTGCTTGTTCCATGCCATATTTATATTAAATGAGCCTACTTTTGGCACAAATTTAAATTATTTTTCTAGACATAGGCTAGGGGGCACCGACATAGGCCAGGGGGCACCCAGGGGGCCACGCGCCCTAGGGAGGACGTGTGCCCCTACCGCGTGGGCCCCCTAGACCTTTGTTCCACCGCCTCTCAGCTCTCGTACCTTTATATTCTTCTGAAGACCCTCAAGAATTTATCACCTGAATGTTTTCAAGACCGCACACCTCTGTTATCTCCGTGATCCAATCTGTAGCCCTTTTTCGGTACTCTTCGTGAGGGAGAAATCATAATGATTGCTTGTGAGTAGTTTCCTTTGGACTATGGGTCCGTAGGAGTAGCTAGATAGTTCTCTCTCGCTTGCTTCTCAATACAAAGATCACATGATTTATCCTGCATGATTGTGGTCCATCTGATGTAATTCTGGCGGTGTGTTTGTTGGGATATGATAAATTGTTATGTTATGATCATATTTATTCATGATTTCTCTTGAGATATATTTGGTTTTTTGTTGCATAGTTCTTATTTATGTATTCTCTTTGATCTGTTATCTATTTCTTTGGCGAGGTTTGGGCTTTGATCTTTAGAGGGAGTTGTGTATGATAGTTAGGTTCAACGATCAGTTACCGCAGTGATAGAAAGTGGAAAAGACTTGTATTTGTGTCGTCGCCTCTAGGGAAAGAAAGATGGTTGCATAGTTGTGCTTTGAACACATGCTGGACACAATATATCATCTACTTAATGTAATCGTTCTTATTGCAATACTCTCTTTTACTTAGTACTTAAGATGCATACTGGATAGCTCTCGTAGAGTAGGTCACTTAAGGAAAACTGTCACTTTGTTGCAAACTCTTGCACTTGTGGGCCCAACACCTTCCTAGTAGAGAGGAAGTAGCGGGCGTTGGATCCCAGCCTCACCCTGCTCAAGCCGTAGCCTCCCCCGTCCTCGCAACCCCTCCATATCCCACCACGATCTCCATCTACCACGACCTCCTCGCACCTGAATCTGTCAAAACACTGACTTGTCTTCGAGTGCGATGCTGCAGCTAGTCGTGCGCTCCGACTTCCGTTGAGCTAAACATGACATGTCGGTTCTTTCGCACGCGCTCGTCATGCCTAGCTAGATAGGTCTGCTTGGGCCTTGCAACCGCGAAAATGGAAATTCTTGCGTGCATGGTCCAACCATTTGTTCCAGCGTCGAGATGCCCACCTGAAATGTAGGACAAACTATTCTAATGCTTTTTCTTGGCACTGATATGTAGGTAGTCCCTTCAAGGAATTGTGTGCATCGATATGCTCATTGATCGTGCACTAGGCACATATATAGGTACAAGGGATGCGACCGGTGTCTTGTCTCTCAAGATACACGTAAATACAGAGGGAGAGAGACACTACAGGTACGGCATACAAAACCTGGACCTACATATGTACATACATGTTCAACACCCCCCGCAGTCGAAGCGTCGCCGGTGACGCAAAGACTGGACCGAAAGCCCTCGAAAGTCGAGGTAGGTAGTCCTTTCGTCATAACATCAGCGAACTACTGATCGGTGGGCACATGCAAAACTCAAACACGGCCAAGTGCGACGTGCTCCCGAACGAAGTGGATGTCGAACTCAATACGCTTCGCCCGGCGATGACGAACAAAGTTGGCAGCGAGGTAGACCGCGGAGACGTTGTCACAGTAGACAAGCATCTCCGCGGTCTACCTCGCCACCAACCCTATTCATCGTCGCCGGACGAAGCATATTGAGCTCTGATACCATGTAGAAGGGATTGTGTGCATCAATATTCTCATTGATTGTGCACTAGGCACATATGTATGTACAAGGCGTGTGACCGGTGTGTTGTCTCCCAAGATACACGTAAATACAAAGTGGGAGAGATACTACATGTACGACATATAAAATCCGGACCTACATACATACATACATGTTCAACACTACCTAACATATTAGAAACACTGAGGAATTGTGTGTCAGCATTATAATTGATATAGTGATACGTCAGTCGTGTGGGCTCAGCAACGCAAAACGTCAGCCCCTTTTGCAAATCCACTACGTTGTGTGCAAAACTACTCTACCCATAGAAAATCTAGCATTTTATTTGCTTGTGCGAATTAATCATTGTTATCTTTTTAACAAAACACATTTTAAAAATATTTACTCCCTCCTTCCATCTATATAGGGCCTAATGCATTTTTTGAGGCTAACTTTGACCAAATATTAGAGCAATAATATATGACATGCAACTTACACAAAGCATACAGTCAAATTCGTATGTGAAAGGAGCTTCCAATAATATAATTTTCACATTATACATCTCATGTACTATTAATCTTGTCAATAGTCAAAGACGGTCTTAAAAAAAGCATTAGGCCCTATATAGATGGAAGGAGGGAGTATATATATTTGAATTACTGGCGATGAGATATTTAAAAGAAGATCAGTCTTAAATATATTTTAAACAAGTTTAAATTTCATGGAACATATTTCGCTCATAAAAAACACATTTCACTCGTTTATCTCACTCCTTTAAAAAACGATTTCACTCCATTCAAAGAACATGATTTTACTAAATTCAAAATAACAATTTCACTTATTAAAATTTAATTCACTCATTCCAAAATAATGATTTGACTCGTTTAAAAAATAACTCGCTTTGTTAAAACAGATATTTCATTCATTAAAAATAACGATTTCACTCGTTTCAAAATTCATATTTAAGTCATTTCAAAACACTTATTTTAATCAACTAAAAATTCACTCATTTGAAAAAAACGATTTAATTCATTTTAAGTAACAGTTCACTAATTTAAAAAAGATAAATTCACTCATTTCACCCATCTCAAAAGTTAAATTCACTCATTTTAATATACAGATTTCAGTCAATTAAAAAATCACTCATTTCAAATAACATTCACTCATTTTAAAATGTTGATTTCATTTATTTCAAAACATTGATTTTACTCATTTCAAAAAACTTATTTCGCCTGTTTAAAAAACATGTTTCACTCATTTAAAAGAGTAACTCAACTTAAGAAAAATATTTTCTCTCATAAAAAAACTAATTTCACGCATTTCAAAAAATAATTTTTGACTCATTTAAAAAAATGATTTCACTCATTTGAAGAAACTAATTTCACACACTGAAAATAGAATGAGTGAGAAGTGGACTGAAACATTGAAATTTTAGCGCGTTGCTAATGTATCAAAAATTGAAATTTTAACGCGTTGCTAATGTATCAAAAATTGAAATTTTAACGCGTTGCTAATGTATCAAAAATTGACCTTGTTCGAAAGGTATTGGCGCGACGAGTTCAAATATGTAAAAAGAAGATTAAAACGAAATTTTAGTTTAAAGGACATGAACCATCTAATCTGTTACTAGAAGGAAACTAAATTGGCAGATTCTTAGAGGGAGAGAGGAGACATTATGTTAGAGACACTTTTAGTTGTAGTGTGAGGAGGAAAAGAGAGAGAGAAAGGAGGAGCGCCATGACATAAAGTGGATTGATGGCCTACGCTGCTATATTTGCATGCGCTCGGATCTCTCGTGCGTGAGAATCTCCTTTTCTTTTCTCTTGCAACTGTGAAGCTCACCGACGCATGAGGCACGACCGTGCGAGTCAACAAAAACAGTACAGTAAGCTGCATGTGCACCATATGCCATCCAGATCAAGATCGCCATAACTATACTTAATGACTCTACATGTCCTCACCGAGTCACGATCGGTATCATCAGATTGGATCGACGGAGATGGAGAGAGGCGCTACCTACCTACCCATTTTAATTACCCAACAGGTAGTATAATAACCCCGCTCCAGCTTTATTTAACCGCACGTTGCGAGGCCAGCAAAGTATCAGTTGCCCTTCTTCACGAGCTCAAGCATGCGGAGCTCCATGGCCTGCAGGTCGCGAACCATGGCGCTGGCAATGCTGCTCGTCTCTGCTCTATTTTTCGTCACCTCCCATGCTTCCTTCGCTATCCCTATCCAAGCTGCCGCCGATGACTTCCTCCGGTGCATGTCGGCGTCCGTCCCCGGCAACCTTCTCTTCCCCCGCAGCTCGCCGTCGTTCGCGTCGGTCCTGGCGTCCTCCGTCCGGAACCCGCGGTTCCTCGGGCCGGCCGTGGTGCGGCCGCTCTGCATCGTCACGGCGACCAACGCCTCCCACGTCCAGGCCGCCGTCGTGTGCGGCCGCCGGCACGGCGTGCGCCTCCGCGTGCGCAGCGGCGGGCACGACTACGAGGGCCTCTCGTTCCGGTCCGCACGCCCCGAGGAGTTCGCCGTCGTCGACCTCGCCGCCCTCCGCTCCGTGCGCGTCACCGTGCGGGAGCCGGCCGAGGCGTGGGTGGAGTCCGGCGCCACGCTCGGAGAGCTGTACCACGCCATCGGGAGGGCGACCGACCGCCACGCGTTCCCGGGGGGCCTCTGCCCGACGGTGGGCGTCGGGGGCCACCTGAGCGGCGGCGGCTTCGGCATGCTGCTGCGCAAGTACGGGCTCGCGTCCGACCACGTCATCAACGCCGTGATGGTCGACGCGGAGGGGCGGCTCCTGGACAAGCAGGCCATGGGGCGCGACGTGTTCTGGGCCATCCGTGGCGGCGGCGGCGGGAGCTTCGGCATCGTGCTGTCGTGGAAGGTGAGGCTCGTGGCCGTGCCGCCGAGGGTGACGGTGTTCACCGTCGTCAAGACGGCCCAGGAGGGCGCCGCGGACCTCCTCGCCAAGTGGCAAGAGGTGGCCCCGGCTCTCCCCGACGACCTGCTAGTGAGGGTGGTCGTGCAGGGGGACAAGGCCAGGTTCCAGGCCCTGTACCTGGGCACTCGCGACGCGCTGCTGCCGGTGATGGGCAGCCGCTTCCCGGAGCTGGGCGTGAACCCGACGCACTGCAAGGAGATGTCGTGGATCCAGTCGGTGCCCTACATCTACATCGGCGCAGCAGCCAGCGTGGACGACATCCTGAACCGGACCGTCGCCGGGGACTCCTCCCCGAGCAAGTCCACGTCTGACTACGTCCGGCGGGCCATCTCGAGGGACGTGTGGGCGCGGATCTTCTCCGACTGGCTGGCGAGGCGGGACGCGGGGCTGATGATCCTGGACCCCTACGGCGGGAGCATCGCGGGCGTGGCGGAGTCGGCGACGCCGTTCTCACACCGGGCCGGCGTGCTGTACAACGTGCAGTACATGAACTTCTGGGGCGTGGGCGGCGACGGCGCGGCGCACACAAGGTGGATCAGGGACATGTACGCGTTCATGGAGCCGCACGTGAGCAAGAACCCGAGGGAGGCGTACGTCAACTACAGGGACCTGGACCTCGGGCAGAACGTCGTCGGCGCCGGCGACGTGACGAGCTTCGAGGCCGGCAGGGTGTGGGGGGAGAAGTACTACTCCAAGGGCAACTTCCGGAGGCTCGCCATGGCCAAGGGTAAGATCGATCCCCGCGACTACTTCAGGAGTGAGCAGAGCATCCCGCCACTTGTTGGTCAATCGCAGCTGGAGCTGGCCTCCTCGAGGAACGTGCCGCACGTTGATGGCGTGAATGCTGGTTGGTGGCCAGTGGGGTGTGGGACAGGCAGTCTCTGCTCAGTCCTTAGCTCTGTCTTATCTAAATTGATGCCTAGCTTCTTTTAGACATAGCTCATTTTGTTTTACGTATTTTGTTGTCTTATTATCTACGAGTACTGTATTTGCTAGCGGAAATAAAGTCTGAAATTATGCTTTGTGTTTGAATAAAACGGAGGATTTGCATACTATAGCTGGGGGAAGTATCTAGTGCTCCCAGGCCTAGGGTGCTCCCGATGCTCCGATGCGAAAAACATTTTTTAAAATGTTCAAAAAATTCTAAAAAAATGCAGCACATCGACGGAACACCGATGTCTCTTGTCACAAAATTTCAAATCAAAATTCGAAACATTGCTCGAGATACAAAAATGACAAATTTGGCATCAATGTGATAATGGGCCAAAACTAAAGCCCAACTTATGTTATGTACAAAAATTTTCATTTTTGTATCTCGAGCAATGTTTTGAATTTTGATTTGAAATTTTGTGACAAGATAAATCGATATTCCGTCGATGTGCTGCATTTTTTTCAGAATTTTTTGAACATTTTAAAAATGTTTTTCGAACATTTGGAGCACCGGGAGCACCCCAAGCCTGGGAGCACTAGATACTTTCCCACTATAGCTGGCCAAATGGGTCGGGCCAACCAAGCTGGCCCGCGAGCACGCCCGGCACGGCCCGCCATGGGCCAGGCACGACATGGGCTAAATGGGCCGGGCCTGGCACGCGGCACGCCCTGAGCCGTGCTTGGGCTGCTAGGCTGAGCAAGCGGGCTGGCACGGCACGGCCCGGTCATCATCTTTATATATATATATATATATATATATATATATAACACTATTCTGATCACGGGATCAGAATAATATTCTGATCACAACCTGAACTTCCTGAGTAACGCGCCTGAACTTCTCTCTGTACGAACCCGACCTTCGGGCTATCTTCGCAACCGTGCCTTCTACCGCAAGTTTTTCTGGTTAGTCGTGTTCCATGTGATGTAAGTGTAATCTTCAAACGATATTTAGCAACTAAATACACTTCTTAGATAGGAATCTCGCTCATAGGCGGATTTTGCACTCGGGGCGTGAAGAACTCGCGTTTTTTGCGATTTTACTGCCTGAGTTGTTCGACCTGAACTTCCCCATGTGCTAGGTTGAACTTCCCGCAACATTGCCCAAACGGGGCTTGCTATATACCGTTGGAAAGCTATGGACACGAGTATCGAGACCCAAGTTAAATTTTTCGCAAAATGTAAGCAGTTTAAGAGCAGTTTTGAAAACTGTTTTTTCTTCACACAAAAAAAGTGAATCGTATTTTCGATCGCATTTCTAAACCATTTATCGGAATGAGGCATATAATATGGCGTTGGAAAGCTGCTGCAAAACCGCTCCTTCCACATGTTGAAAGTTTTTTCTAATTCCCTATGGTTAAAGAGTAATTTGAAAAAACGTAAAATTTCGTAAACCGAACAGCTGAGTTCGGTTTTTTGATGTCATTTCTAAACGGCTAATCCAATGGAGGCATATGATATGGCGTTGGAAAGCTTATGAAAATGCGCTACTTTTTCATGTTGAAAGTTTTTTTCTAATTTTAAATGGTTTAAGAGTAATTTAGAAAATGATCCAAGTCCTACCGAGTTCGTATTTTCGAGCTAATTTTTTAACCGTGTGTCCGAATGCAGCAAATGATATGGCGTTGGAAAGCTTGAACAAATGCAAAAAGTTTTGGTATGTATTGTTTCTCCCAATTCTTTATGGTTTTAAGTCAGTTTCGAAAATGGCGAAAAACATATTTTCACCATAATTTCTACGAACTTTATCGGAATTGGGCAAATAATATACCTTTGAAAAGCTACGGAAAACGCGAAACTTTTTCATGTTGATGGTTTTCTCTGATTCCTATCCGTTTTCAAGTACTTCCAAAAACGACGGGATCATTCGTTCTGCCTCTATCGCGAGACAGATTCTTCGAAAATGCACCGCATGAAGAACCTGAACTTCTCGGTGAGTGTACCTGAACTTCACTCTGTTTTTCATGTGATTTTTTTGCTCGTAGCTCTTCATCCATTGCAAGTAGCTCTCCATCCACTCACTGGAATTGAGCAAGCGATATACCGATGGAAAGCTATATATTTTAAACACGCAAATTTCCCGTGTTGATCATTTTTTCATACTCGCGACGATTTTAAAAGTTTTTCATCTCAAATTCATTCAGTGTAGTAGGTGAACTTCCTGCTGTTTTCACGTTGAACTTCTGTGACGTATTCTCGTTTGTAATTTTCTCATCTATTTCGTCAGTGTTACACAAATGATATTCTTTTTGTACAAACCTCTCTCACAATATTTTTTTAACTTTCTCCAACCGAGGACTTGAATTTACACAAATAATATTCCTGCCGTTTTGAGGTAAATTAGAAAATGGCGAGATCATGATTTCTGCGTTCATCGCGAACGGAAATGCACTGTGTGAAGTACTTGAACTTCTGTGGCAGTTCTGTTTGAACTTCACTCTGTTTTTTGACGTGATGTTTTTCGCCCGTAATTCTCAAACCACTTACCGTAATTGATAAAATGATATACCGATGGAAAGCTATTAAAAACACGCAAGTTTTTTGTGTTGATGAGTTTTTCATACTCGCAAAGGTTCAAAATATATTTTTTAATGCGTAAAACAACGTCGTTTTTGCCTATTTTTTACATGTAACTGAAGGTCGGACGTCTCACACTAGAGATCTCGAACTTCACCGGGAGTAGCACGTGAACTTCTAGCAACAAAATCTTTTAAGCTTTTTGTTTTCTATTCTTATTTTCCTATCTGAAATGGATTTCATGTAGTAGTTGAACTTCCCGCTATTTTCATCTTGAACTTCTGTCATGTATTTTTGTTCAACCTCTCTCACAAGAATTTTTTGAACTTCCCCGGACAGAGCACTTGAACTTCTAGCAACAACTTTTTTAGAAGTTATTTTATTTTTGAACTTCTTGTTTCCATTCTTTAATAACGAGATAAATCTGAGTTTTCTATAATCATCAAACTTCTGCATCTTTTTAATTTGGACTTCCTTGTTTTTTTCTTAATCCTTTTTTATGGATTTTGAAGCGCTCTATTTTTAAAAGTTGAACTTCTTGTTATTTTATTTTTGAACTTCTTGTTTTCATTCTTTAATAACGAGGGAAATCTGTGTTTTCTATAATCATCGAACTTCTCCATCTTTTTAATATGGACTTCCTGGTTTTATTTTGTTAATCTTTTTTATGAAATTTTGAAGCGCTGTATTATTAAAAGTTGAGCTTCTTGTTATTTAATTTTTGAACTTCTTGTTTTCATTCTTAAATAATCTGAGTTTTTTTATATACTTCGAACTTCTCTGGTATTTTGAATTGAACTTCTTAGTCTTATTCTTAGAAAAAAATATGTTTTCAAAGAAGCATCAAACATTTTTTTAAAATTGAACCTCACACATTTATTTTTCCTAGGGATGGAAAGAATTTGAGTTTCCCGTAAACATCAAACTACTCCTTTTTATTTTAATTTGAACTTCTTTAATTTTATTCTTTAGTGACGAAGTGAATGCTGTTTTTTTATAAATATTGAACTTCTCTATTTTTATAATTTGGACTTCATGGTTTATTTGAAATACTTTCTTTTTCCATTTGAACATCTAAATACACGGTGAACCTCTTTCAGAAGAATTTTTGAACTTTCCTGGGCCGAGCACTTGAACTTCTACCAACAAAACATTTAGACTTTGCCCTTTTATTTTATTTTTCTAGTACGAAGCACACACCATGGAGTACGTGAACTTCTGACAGTTATCACTTTGGACTTCACTTTTGTTTCTCGTTAGTAATGGAAAAAATCTAAGTTTTTATAGACATCGATCCGCTCTAAATTTTTACCAAACAAAATTATAGTTTTTTCCACTTTCTACGATTTATTTTTTGTCTCGCGACATTTTTAGGCATTTTTTGTTGTCAGTGAAATGGCCTAGATGGTCCTTTTTTTTGATTGATGAATTTTCTTCGGTATATGGTACACGTGAACTTGTGAATTTCTAAAACATGAACTTCACATTTATATCTAAAACATGAATTTCTAAAACATAAGGGTTTAGCTTTTTAGAAATATACTTCGCGGCGTATATAATCGTCAGTGTTGAATTATTTTGAATACAAGCTCAAATTATTTTGAATTTCTTGGTTGTCATTTTAGAAAGATGAATAACTATTTTGAACTCCGTTCCTCGTTATTTAAGTTTAACCTTTCAAAAAAAATTATTTAGTAACGGTGAAACTCTTTTTTGATAAACTTTTTTGAACTTTTCTATTTTTCATTTTAACCTTCTTGGTTTTGTAATACATATTTAACTTCTTCGTTTTTTAAATTTGAACTTCTAGTTTTTATTAAAAATAGATTCAACATATTACTTTTATTCCTTTTTTTGGATAAGAGAAACAAAAACTGTATATTGTATAGTGAGAAGTTCAATTTTTTGCACTCTGAAAAGTTGCATTTTGTTGTGAATTTTTTGTTGTTTTATTTCTATCTTTTTTTACAAAACGAACAGTGCACATGTCGCTGGGAGAAACACATGCACAATATGTCACTGTTTCTTGTTGTTTTTATCAAGTATAAGCATTGACTAAATTTTCAAATTCAGTGGTGGAGCTATGCAATGACAGAATAAAGAAAACATGCACACAAATTCAGAGAGTTCAAAAGATCTGAAGCTCAAGTATACGGGGTACAGCTGTGTCTGTGTATGTGCGTCTGATTGCGTGGAACAGGTGCTCAAGGACGGACGAGGTCTTCAGACGCACTGCCGGCATAGTTCGGGCGGAGGGTGGCGCCAGGTTGTAATGCGGGATGCGGCGTCACCGTCACGCTCGTCACCAGGAAAGAGACGGCCAAGGCGTACAACACGTCCGTGCGCTAGGACAGGCCGATGACCTTCAACAAAATTTGCAGAGAACTTGAGCCATGGTGTATCAAGCATCACGTGTTTGATTTTTCAGAGCATCCTTGCTTGCAAGACAGAGTACTAATCTAATATCTAAGAGAATATAATACTTGGGAAATAAATATTGAAGAATATGTAGGAAGAACTAAACTGGAACTGCTCATCTAGCGAGACAATTCCTTCCTTCTCATAATTTTTCACGGAAAAAAATAAGAAAGAGATGCCACAAGCTCTGCTCAGTTTGGATTGAAGGAAATTCCTCTAGCATATGTTAGAACTCGTAACTGAACTAGCTTCTGCCGCTAACGATACAGGCAGCCTGGAGGATTTGTGTTAGTGCATACCACCAATTTTTTGCGTCTCCATCGAGCTGCAGTTGGCCTCGCTTGTACTACAGCGGAGGAGGAGCCGCCATGAGAGTTTACAAAGGCCCACCATGGCTGGCAAGGGGAAGTTCGAGCGACCAGTCGCCCGCGTGGAGAAGTTCGAGCAGCACCAGGGGCAATCTGTGGTGGTGTCCGGACGCTGTTCAGTGTGGCAACAGGTGGGGTAGCCGGATAAGTACTGCCTCCCCCGCCTGAGCTAGCGGTGGACTGCAGCGGCAGCTAGCGGAGGACTGCGGAGGCAGCAGTAGCTAGCGGCGGATGGTGGTGGCGCGACCCGGGGAGGGTGGCGGCGACGGCGGCGTGATCCGTACATGGCGAAGGTAGCGGCAGCGGCGGCGTGATCCCCGGCGGCGTCCCAATACAAGGAAGGGGTGACACGGCGGTCGATTCTCAGGGCGGCGGACGGCGCGGCGGCCAGTTCCCGGGGCGGGAGAGGCACGACGGCTGGTTCCCTGGGCGGGGGCGCGCCGGCGCCGGCGGGGTGGGTGGCTGGATTGGAGAGGGAGTGGGGCGTGGGAAGGTTCGCTAGATCCGGGAAGAAGTGGGGGCGTGGGGAGGTACGGTAGCGAGGTGGGTTCCGGAGCATCCGCTCAGCCCCTATATAGGGCGCGCCGTGATCCAAATAACTATTCTAATTCTAGGATTAGAATAGTGTTAGTATTCATCACCCTGGCTGAGGAATAGTTATTCTTCACCCCCTCTATTTTACTATCAATGGACCGTAATTTTACGTTCCGTAAATTTTGCCTTATTTCTGAAGTAAAAAGAAACCATAAGAAAATATATAATCGTCGGAAAAAATATTTTATGTTATGTAAAATTACAAATTTAAAAACATAGTGTAAAATACACATAAACTGTAATTTTTTTTGTCTTATGACCTATATTTTTATTTTCTTATGTCAAATTTTACGTCGTGAATCGATAGGAATGTAACTATTTGAATTCCAAACGTAATTTAATTATGAAATGATCGTAAGATTACCTCGGGTGAAGAATAACTTATTCTGCACCCTGGGTGATGAATAGTAACACTATATATATATATATATATATATAGACACACACATAGGGCTGGACTATTCTGTTTCCCATAACAGAATATTACTCTGTTACCCCCGCCCCCTATAGGAACTGACGCCGATTTCCAAAATCCAGAAAGTACCCAGCCGAACTGGTGTGGACAAAAAAAAGAGAAGCCCACCCACTCCAGGCGCGTCCCTAACCTCCCGATGCATCGGCTTCCACCAGCTCCCGCAAGATCCCTGCTTCCACCCACCGGCGCCGGATCCTCCCCTACTCCCACCCACTGCCGCCGCATCCTCCCCTGCTCCCACCCGTCGCCGCAGTCACCGCGCTCCCTGCTTTCACCGCCACCGTGGCCGCGCCCCCTGTGGTCATGCCTGCTTGGGTTACGCCGGCCGGCTGCCCCTCCCTCCCCGCGCGCTGCCGCCACCGGCCGCCCGCCCCTCCCTACCAGCGAGTTGCCGCCGCCGTCCGGCTGCCCCTCCCTCCCCGTGCGCTGCCGCCACCGGCCGCCCGCCCCTCCCTACCTGCGCACCACCGCCACCGTGTCTGTTGTCGTCCTGCGCCGCCCAGCCAGCCTCCTCCTTCCGCATCGCCGGCGACCTCCTTCCTCCATCTTGCCGCCACCCACCCTCTGGTCCGCGCGCCGCCGCCCACCCCAGGTCCGCGCGCCGCCGGCCATCCCCGAATTCACGCGTCACCGGCCATCCCCAGATCCCGCGCCACCAGCTATCGCCTCCCACCCACGCGCCACCCGTGGCTGCAGGGGGAGCCGCGGGTTCGAGATTGTTCCTCTCGGCAGTACACCTGCACGCTCCGTCGTCGGTCACGAGAAGAGCTGCATGCAAGGCACCCTCGATCCGTTCAACGATCCGGTAGCCCGCGTCCTGGTTCCTTCCCGGCATCCGTCATACTGGTTCACGCACCATCGCCGTCGGTCTTTTTCCGGTGTGAGATAGTGAGCGCCACCTGGGAAGGACTCTCCGTGGACAACGCTGCACCATCGACGGCCTCTTCGACCAGTACGTCTCCTGCCACCCCTCGATCGTAGTTCTTCTCCACCATTAGAAGCTCCATCCTCTCATCACCTGTCTATCCCCATACATGCTAAAGATTTGATGGCAAAGTCGATGCTATTTTTCATCTATTTTCTTAAGAAAAACTGAACTTGGTCAGAGTAAGAACAACCACAGTTGATGATTGCAGGTTGTGTTTGGAGCTGGATGTGTTTGGAGCTGCTCTGCTATATTTCTTTATTGGTTTAACAAGATAATTGCTCTAGATTTCATTTTCTAATATAATGTTAAAAGTCCACTAGATGGAAAATTCTCTGTGTTAGCTACATTAGTACTGCTCAGCAGTACGACAAGGAGCAGTACTAATCAGTACAACTTACACAATATTAGTACCGATCAGTACTATTCTTAATGTTAAAAGTAACATCCATATAGTACTGATGAGTTGTACTGACAAGGATGTCGTCTACAATTCTGAACTTATTGTTGAGTCGTACTAGTACCGATGAAATGGGAAGCAAGTGTCACATGAATCCTTAAGGCCATGTTCGGTTGACGGGGTTGTGGAGGGGTTTTGACAGGGATTGAGGTGGATTAAATCCTCTACAAGTCAAATCCCCCCAAATCCTCTCCAATCCTCTTAGGGCAGGGTGTAACCGAACAAAGCCTAATTGAATTGGAAGCAAGGTTGTAATGAGACCCTGGAAAATCACTATTTATTTTATCCCCGGTTCTTAGAAAAGCATGGAAACAATTCTCTGTGTGTTAGAGTATCGGTTCATGTGGAGAAGAACATGTTTCCTATATGAAAAAAAAATATTATCAGTTCAATGTGTATTTTGTCATTAGTTCATACAGAACAGCCGTAAAAATTATTTTGATGTGTGTTAGAGAGAGCTCGACTTTATATTATATGGTAGCTCGCTCATTGCACGATTGCACAGCAGTTTGGCAAGAAAATTCACATCAGTTCAGGGGCGCCCGCATCACAACCTCACCGTGCCACCACAATCTCTCCTTGATTCGCCACCGGACGAGCCCCTCCTCACACTTTGGCAAGCTATCACTTCTTGCTCCTGTGCCTGGATCCCATCTACTTCTCTAGGCCTAGAAGTTCTTGCTATTTCCCAGCAACAAAAAAACAATTCTGTAAATTTGCTCCTGATTTCGTTTAGTTCATGCTGATTTTAATTGAAAATCTCATTTTGTGATTGATTAAATTTTCGAGCACCATACTCCCATGATGTAGGTCTACCGTATTCCATCACTGGACTATGCCTTCTATTCAACACATCGTTTAGTTCAAAAATTGTCATTCTGTGAAGTTCAGCTATTCAGCCATGAACTACTAAATGGTGGAGTTGCATTTTGTTTCTTCAGTACATACATGATTGAATGTAATCAATGGAACATATGTCGAATCTCCAAGATAGATTTCATATTTATTTTCTTGCAAGTAGCAAATCTTTCCGTGGATCAGTACAACTTCTGTACGACCTTTTGTTCACAAATCTTGTAGTATTGTTTCTACATGAATCTTTTTAGTACTTTGTACAGCAAGTGTGGTCCATTTGTAAAATTATGTGAATGAGTAGCATAAATAAATAAAATATGAAAAAAGGCATCCTTCACTCTTGTAGTCTTGAATTTAATTAAGTGCCTTTAGAAATTCTAACAATCCATCCCAGACTAAGCAAAACAGTACATGTTAGTTTTTTAAAAAGAAATCTAGTATAAGTTGATCAACGTTTTAATTCTGTTCACTATATATGCACTTCATTATAGTCAACCATTGGTTAATTTGTCAGCTGCAAGTGAATAATGATCTTGCATTGTTGAGAAACACCTACCAGAATGTGGTTCAGAAACAAAAGTAAGTTAAAGAGAGGGGGTGTGGTCACTGAGCCCTGATGGTGCACTCACGTTGCTAACTGAAATGTTCACTATTTGTATACCACTATTGCATTGTGATATCTATCTAACTAGGTCGAAGGTTCTTAAGGGTGTCCTAATTTGGTCAACATGTTCTCTGTTTATTCTGTTTTAATGTCTGCAGTACATTCCAACTTGGCGTGATTCACATCATCGTTAGCACCATGTTCGCTGGCAAGACCACAGCGCTTCTCTGCCAGCACCGACAGGTACTCACCCCGTCCCATCTCTTGTTTAATGCTTCATTTTGCGTTGCTAAAATACAGAAACAACAAGTGAGTTCAAATTGTAAAAAAAATAAGAAGCTAGATGTTTAAAAAAATCAGAAGCCGTTTTAGTGAATCTATATTAAAAATTAACTCATGTTTTAGTGAACCAGAACTGGTTTGTACTTTTTGCTTGATGCATGTTCATGAGCAGTTCGAAACGTATACTTGTTCCCTGCATTGCTATAACACTTGTTAGATTGCTATCCAAAAAATGTCATGTATTCATGAATTTGCTGCTGGTGTAGCAGCCCAGTATATATTTTATCATCAGTTCATAAAACGAAAGCTGAATCAGTGCAATGTGCGTGTTAAAAAAAATCAGTTTTATATTGTATGGTAGTTCGCTATATAGAAAATTTGTAATATTTTGCCCAGAATAAAGTTCGCATAGTTCAGACTTGCGAGGCAGTAATGTTCAGTGAGAGAAAACCATCAGTTTAAATATATATGCAGGAGGTTGAGAGCATAAAACTGTGATTTTTTTATGCGTTTAATTTTTCAGCTGTAAGAGAGAAGAATTTCTCTCTTGTCTATCTTGCTTCTCAGGAAAATTGGGCAGGGAGTCAAGAAGCCGGCAAAATGTGTTGCTGCACAAGCACCTACAGTTCCCGGTGGTCGCCTTGGCCGCACTTGGCCACGAGCTCGTCCACCATGGTGACTGGCAGCCGTCCAAGTGGAACGCGGACATCAGTCCAAGCAGAACTTGGGATGGCTTCTGGGCAACTGCAGGTTAGAAAGTTCAACATCTGATAGGAATTCAGTGCAGAGAAATGTAGTTTAGAAATCCATCTTCTGTTCTCCCACCCACCCACCCCCCCACCCCTCCACAAAAAAGTTTTTCTTCTAAAGCTTGAAGCAAATGTGCTAGGAAGTGTTATAAGAAATTGTTTTGTTTCCGTATATGCATTCCATAGGAGAAGATGCATCATGCTGAAAAGCTTGGTTCGGTGTGTGGCCTAGAGTAGCATGAGACTCTAATGTTCTCTGAACATATTCAGAGTTTAACTAATTCAGTGCAAGTTTTGCTTATGAAAAACTGATATTTTCTGCATGTACTAATCCATTTCAACTATGGGTGTGTTTAAAAAAGAGTTCAACATGTACTGAAAAATGCCTTCAAAAAACGAAGATTAAATAACATCAGTGAGTTCTAGTACCTAAATTACAAAAAGTTCACTGACAAAAAAAATATCAGCAAAATATAGTGCTTCAACTAGAAGATCGCTCATGCTATTTGCTTCATAGTTTCTCTGTTGTTTCAACTTTTATTTTAATCTTTTCGTTTGTAAATTCTGCATCTTTTTTTTGTTTACAAATTATAGGCATGATACTTGTACTAGGACTAGAGTACAAGTATTACTTCCAGGAAAGTTCAAAATAAAACCCGAAGCAAGTTCTTTGTCCATTTGGGCACCCTCCGCTGCTGTTGTTTGCTTCACCATGTGGCAAATAACTTGTTGCCGCACTTAAACAATCAGTTTGCCTGTAAGCATAGCAAGGAGGTGGCATCCTTGCTGCGTGCCTCTGCCGAGGAGGATGTAGCAGCAGGGTTGAACTCCCTGTTCATATCTCCTCTCTCTTATCTCTCACCTACAAAAATTGATTGCTAATTTGATTTCTTGTACTGAACTATGATTTTTCATTGATGCAGAGAAGGTGATTGATTGTTCATATGCCCAATGAGAACTGGCATTTTTTCTTAAGGTTTGATGTTACACTACGGCTAAAGTGTTTTAGTTGTTACAAGTTGAAAAATCCACAACAACCTGTGAAATGCAAGTTGCAATTTTGGTTGGGATAGTAGTGTGGGTAGACTTGTATTTCCCGTGATTGTAGAAGCATCTAGGGAAGTAACAAAGTATTTATGTGAATTGTTGTCCGTTCCATGTGCATGTTTGATAAGTTCAAATTTTAATTTGAGATTTTTGACAAGATATAATAATAGGATTGCATTGTATAGATACATAAGTTCAGTACAGAGATGGTGATTCAGTTCGTCTTTTGTATGCACAAGTTCATCTTTTGTAAGCTTTTCAGTTCATCTACTTCTGATGGTGAGTCTGACTTCCTTTGTGTTTTCATCTTCATATAATAGAAACAAGTGCTTGTGGTTATGCTTCAGAATGAGCACCGTACTTTCACTTGGTTAACATAAAACAGGATGCATCGTGGATGTGCTCATCATAAAACAGGATGAAATTTATGCTGCGTACACCTTTGCCTCTCCGTTGCTTCACTCTCAAAAACACATGTATGTGCGGCTGTTTATTGCTTCTTGCTACCACTATTTTTGTAAATGATTTTGCGTGTGCACTCCAGGAGTGTTTTTATTTCTGTGGGTCAGCTGCTCAACAATCTTGTACCGCCCAGTACATGTATTACTATTGGGAAGGTTCAAAAAATCAGAACTCAACAAGTTCAACATGGTGTATGACACGAAGGAGATTATCGAGAGGGCGCGCCGCGGCGTCATGGGCTACATCAAGCACGCACTCACCCTCTTCATCGATTTCGTCGTTGTCCTCGTCGTGTCCTCATCATCGGGGTAAGCACCCTAGCCACCTTGGCTGACTACTCATCCTCCACCCACGGTTGCTAAAATTCGATTCATTTTTATATGATGTGATCCATTGAGATGGCTGGCGGTACTGTGTTCCATTGCAGCTCAAGAACGCAGGCGACAAGTCCGAGGACAAGAAGAAGAGGAAGAGGAGGTCCTGAGAGTGTCATCAGTGCATCATATATAGATAACATCACCTCCGCCGCTAGTGGCACCACCACTGCTAAGTACAGTATGTAGTAGGAATTAAGCTGGTGCAGTAACTTGGTGCCATGCCACCCTTGTTAATTCACACTCGTGGGAACCTGCTGCGAGTTTGCTGCTGATGAAGCTTTTGCAGACGTTGTGTGTGTTCCGGATCTCTTTTGTTCATGTTAGATATATAATCGAAACCTGAGACGATTTGGTTTGGTTTGCGAAGAACATCGCTACACTTCTTTGTGGTTGATCTAGTCTCATCGGTTATAACCTTGTGACGTGTCTCATTTCTTTTGCACTATAGGCCAGCTTCCTCTATGTAAGTCCAACACATGTTTGGTGTAGCGTTTCTGTCTTGGTAGGTGGTGTTGAGCAGGGACTGCCCGATTGTGATTGAGCAAGAGTAACTGAACTAAAATACTGTTTCTGCACTTTTTAATGTTTGAACTATTGTTTCCATCAAAATGTTTGATCTAGTCTCATCGGTTGTATGTTCAAACATGAAGTCTCAGATAAGTTTGGGAAAAAGCTCAAACAAAAGAAAAACCCATGAAAATTTAAATGGTAAAAGTTGAAATCGCAAAACGCGAGAAGTCCAAAACATCGTAGCAAAAAAAAGTTTGAGTTAAAAAAAACACAAAACATTTTCTTTTCAAAAAAATATCATTCAGTTCAATGATATAATCCATGCAAGTTCGTGGACTATGAAAACCGTAAACCATTGAAAAGTTGCGAGGAAAAGCCATACCAAAAAAAGTGAAGTCTAGTATGCGAAAACACCCTTAGTACAAACCCATACGGGCATCAGTTCAAGTACTTTTCCGGAACCATTCGAAATTACTCTATGAAAAAATACCTCCTCTGTACAAACACACACAGAGATCAGTATGAGTGCCGCCGCGAGCGCCGCCGTTGTTGCCCGCGCCCCAAATGTTGTAGCTTAGACGACTTCAGAATGTTTATTGTGTGTGCTCTACCGTCGTGTGCTAGTCCAAGAATTACTATCGTCACATAAGTCCATGTATTACTACAATGGGAGTTCAAAAGAAAACCCTATAACACGCGTCGTGCCCCGGCCCATGCATGGGACGCGAAAAAAGCTCAAACAAAAACAAAACCCCATATGAAAATTCAAATGGTAAATGTTCAAGTCCTAAAACAAGAGAAGTCCAAAACATCGTTGCAAACAAATATTTTCTTTTTGAAAAAAATGTCATTCAGTTCAACTATATAAATCATGCAAGTTCGGGGGCGATGATACCATAGATCGTTGGAAAGTTACGAGGAAAATCTTACAGAAAAAACAGAGTAAAGTACAATCTATGAAA
Organism: Triticum timopheevii; assembly: GCA_963921465.1. Taxonomy (NCBI): domain Eukaryota; kingdom Viridiplantae; phylum Streptophyta; class Magnoliopsida; order Poales; family Poaceae; genus Triticum; species Triticum timopheevii. The sequence goes on along the minus strand of OY997264.1, from coordinate 96,910,646 downwards.
ACCGCTCAGTACAAACCCAAAAAATTGGAGATCAGTTCGAGTCCTCTGTTTTCAAAAGAATTCAAAATTAATCTATGAAAAATAGGAGTACTATAGAAGAAGAGAGAGGGAAAATCAGCTGCAACAAACAAGCACCCCGTCATGGATTACAAATATCCAACACAGTGCCATTTCGTGATAACATCATAAGCCTGCTAGAAGAAACCTTCAAAGACAAAATGAATTGGCATCTAGAAAACTGATGAGCAAGATGAAAGGAACATGATTTATACAGTGCTAAATAGTACACCCCTCTTCACTCATACATGTATCTACAAAGCGTTTGGTCGAAAATAAGCACGAGATGGCACAATAGTTCCTAATTTTTCCTACCCTAATCAAAAGAATTTAAGCCTAACTATAGCTAAGCTGGTACTCCATTATTAATCCCAATCAAGAGAGACTGAAGATCGAGCAACAGTAACTCACATGATCTCATCAAGAATCAAAAGGAGAAATGAAAAGAAGATTAACTCATGATCAAACGGTTGTTCGTACGTCCATAGTACCCCGTCCCGTATGCATCTTTGGTTTTGCTCAGAGTCAGAGACTCAGAGCCAGAGCGCGCCGGCGTCCTTGAGTATGGGCACGAGCTCGCCGGAGATGTGCACGGCCATGAGCCGATCGAGCCTACCGAGGAGCCTCCCACCGACGAACACCGCCGGCAGCGCGACGACAGCCTCGCCTCCAGCGTTCCCGGCCACCGCCGCGGTGAGCTCGTCCTCGTCGGCGACCTCGTGCACGGCGGGGTTCACTCCGAGCCCCTACAGCAGCCGCTTCACCACGTGGCTGAGGCAGCACCCGCGCCTCCCCACCACTAGCACCAGGCTCTCTTCCACCGCCCTCCTCCCCGCCTCCCCGCCGTCGCCCCTCGCTGCCGCGTCGGCGAGCCACGAGCCCGCCCTCCTGGCCAGTCGCCCTCGGCCTCGGCCTGCTCGGACCGCCGCGGGCACACCGGCAGTCGGCCGGCGCTGTAGGGGATCGCCTGGTACATCTTGATCGGCCTAGCAAAGTACGACGTGATCGAGCTCTTCTCTTTTCCGCTCGATTCGCCATTGCTGCGCCAAGTCCCCTGCTGCCATGGACGCGTGCTTCTCTGCTTCCACCATGTTCGCTCATGCTCCGGTCGCCGCCCGCGTGTGGACTTGTACCGCCACTCTACCGCGTGTGCGCAAGGGCCACAAGGCAAGAGGCGCCTAGCTCCTTCCGCTTCTCGCCCACGCCATGGCGTGCGCGCTCCTGTAGAGAAAAATAGCTCAGAGTTCAATGAGATGAAAATCATCAGTACAACCGCCTAAAATCGTCAGTCCAAGTAGGGTAACAAAATAATATTCTGTTACGCGTAACAGAATAGCCCAGATGTACACACACACACACACATGTATGGTTCAACAGGTAAAAAGGCTAAAAAACGGCCAGTGCGCCAAATATCAGGCAGACTAGTGGGTCTGACGTGCCGGTGGCCCGGCCTGATTAGCACCTGGGTCGTGCCTGGGCTGTAGGCTGCAGCACGCAGGCCGTATAATAATCGTGCCTCGGCGGGCCAGGCCGTGCCAAGCACGATTAGGATGGGCCGGGCCGGGCCGGCCCGGCCCGTTTGGCCAGCTATTCATCCTACCTTGTGCATACATAATGGCATTTCATTTCTTTTCCTGTTTTCTTATGTGCCGATTCATCGGTTTTGTCCCGGGTTAATCACCATTCGCTTGTAATATTGAATAATCACACGTATTTTACTTTTTATTTCCTATCCCTTGGTGCCTAGAACAAGTTCTTCCAGGCTTCACCGGTAAGCTTGTGGATTCGCCTCCCCTCCGCCCGCCACTTTGATGGCCGGCGGCAGGGATGGGAATCCCGAGGCCTCCGCTGTGATTAGTGATTTAGGTCAGAATCTGTTTAGTCCTCTACGTGCGGTGTTCTCTTATTCAAGTTTGTCTTTCAGTCTCCGATCCTCCTCGAGTTCATCCGTTTGGACATAGTCAATGAGATCATACATAGATACCCGTCGCCTCCTTGAGGCGGTGTGGTTAGAGTTTCTAGTCGTGTGGCGAGATTTGGTGTCAGGTTGTTTAGACTATTCACGGATTCAATAGTGACGACTGTGACTCCCCCGCGCTGGTCCTTAGGGGCACGTGCACGAAGAGACATCCCAGCTGTCATCGACTAGGTCAAGCCGGCATCGGTAAGGGAATAGCGATAGTGCCATATCGACGGCTCGTTCTAGTGGCGGTGTGGCCATCTGGTGGTCCAACAATCTTGATGCAAATTTATTATGTGTGAGCCACTTTATACTTTCAGTTAACTTTGACAATTGATTTGAACCCGTTTCACAAAAGAAGTGTTTATCCCAACTTTTTTGGTTATTTACTTATTTATTTATTTTACTTTAGTTTTTTTATTTTTTATTTATGAACTTTCTAATTTTTTGTGAAAATTTCAAAATTCATGTATTTTTTTAAATTTGTGATTTTTTCAAATTTCTGAACATTTTTAATTTGTTTTTAATATTGTTGAAATACATGAACATTTTTTAATACATGAACATTATTTTAATTGATGAACATTTTTTTAACTCATATTTTTTTAAAATTCACGAATGTTTTTCAGGTTCGCGAACATTGTTTGAACTCATGAATAATATTAACAAATTCATGAACATTATAAAAGCACTAATATTTCTTGAATTCATAATTTTTTTTCAAAATTGACCAACATTTTTCGGAACTAGTGAACTTTTCTCAAATTCCTCAATTTTATAAAAGGTGCTAGAATTTTTGAAATGTACGATGTTTTATCCATAAAATATCGAAGTTGGATTTGTTCTGAACCAATAGAAGTTGTGTTCTTTAGATGGCTAGTGGAGGAAAAAGAAAGGTACTATGAGTCGGCTTTTGAGCGACCAAGCGGAGCGCTATCCGGTTGTGGCCCGCCAGGGCTATGCGAGCCCTAACATACGTTCAGGGGTGCCTGAAGTATTGATCCTATTCGAGGGCACCAAACTGACGCTAAAACGCAAAACACACAACGGGCCGAGGCCCATCTAGTGCATAGATTTCTACTTGTGAGCTGGCTTTGGCTACCAGAGAAGCGTGGCCCTAGCGGAGGACTTTTATGTTCATCGGATCTAGGTGGTGTCTGACTAGTACACGAAATAATGGCGGGTTCGCCGGCTTTTGTTTCTTGTGTTCTTAGCCACGAGCTTAGCACCTTGAATGTCGAGGCTCAGAATCTTGCTAAGCATGATCTTTCTATGGGCTCATGTTTGGTTTGGTCAACTTGGAGATCTTATCTTTGTCCATGTAAACAATGTGACGATGTAAAGCAGCATAAGACATCAACCGAAAAGCTAACCATAAAAGATTTTGATCCTCATGAGGGCAGATGCTGATAATGCAGTAACATTAAAAAGGATTCTGGATGATTACTATTCAGCTTCTGGGCAGTTGGTGAGTGAGAGAAATCTTCAATTTATTTCAGCCCAAATACTGATATTGAGAGGAAAGTGGAGATATGTCAAATCCTGGATATCTTGACCGAATCACTTTCAGATAAATATTTGGCTCTCCCCTTCATGATTGGGGTAGACCGAGTTGATGGTTTTAAGCACTTGATTGAGAGGAAACAAAAAATGATCAATGGCTGGAAGGAAAGGACCCTCTCCTGTGGTGGAAAGGAGTCATTGATTAAAGCAGTGGCCCAGGCCATCCCTACGTATGTGATGAGTGTTTTGAAATTCCCCAAAAATATTGCAAGGGATCACTAATGCTATTTCGCATTACTTGTGGGGTCACGGGGAGAATCAACGAAAGATGCATTGGTTCGCTTGGTGGAAGATGTGCATCCCAAAGGAGAAAGGTGGGATGGGTTTCCGTGATGTGCACAGTTTTAACCTGGCATTGTTAGTAAAGCAGTGTTGGAGACTTATTGAGCATCACGACTCATTATGTGCTAGCAAACGTTTGCCCACAACACACACGGCTTATTCCATCACAAACAGGTCGGATGGATCAACTATATGCCATGTATCGCACATTGTCAAAAAGTAATGCGGTAGACCTTTAACATGTGTTCAAAAATAAAAAAATACTCGTGGGATGGGTCATATCGGTCATTTAATTTGATAGATATGACCCATCTTATCAGTTAATTTAACATCAACACAGCTTCCCATCCAGTCACGCATATGATGGCTGCTCCAGCCTGAGCACACCTAACATGAGAGTTCTCTTACATGAGCTATTGGTGGAACAGTTAGTCCTTGCTGATATAGGATGCCTCTTCGCATCCTTATGGCGTATCGGGATGACCTCCCGTCCCCAAATGGCCAATAGATGTTGTGTAGACATAGCATATCATGTACGTCTTATTAGAAGCAATCGTCTGTGTTATTACCGGTCTTTGCACACATTTCTGATTACAGACATGTTTGCCGCGTATCACACACATCTTATTATATTGAACCGTTTATGTTCTCTTGTCTTAAGGAAAACAGTTCATCTGAGTGAACCGCATGCCATATATCGCACACACCTTGAACTGGCTGCCCGTTTCTTTTGTGTTGCCTAATCACAAACAGTTCATCCGAGTGAACCTTATGTTGTATATCGCAAACACCTTCATCTGGTAGCCCGTTTCTTTTGTTCCTCCTCATTGCAAACAGTTAATTGAACTGAACCGTATGCCCTGCATCGCACACATAGCCAAAATCTGAACCGTGTTTGATGCGTCCGTCATCGCAAACATTTTGCACTTTTTAAGGTTTTTTTACACCACCATTTCCGATTATTGCATCGTACACAGTTTCGTCGAAGGGTCTCTGATCGTAGTGTCGCGTTAGCAGCATCCTGCAGTAGTGGTTTCTTCTAGTAGTTCTCTTGATTCCACTAATGATTCTCTTAGCCAAGTTACACTTGAGCAAGAAAATAGCTTATTGAAGGGAATTATAGAGAAAGGTGTTTATAAGAGCCTTGCCGGAAGTAAGCAATTTGAGGAAATTGTGTGCATGCAAGGAAAGCACCGGAAGAATCAAGGTGTTGGTTTTGAACGAAAGTTCAATGCCAATGGAGTTAGGAAGAAGACCAATACCCCAAGACAAAGTTTGTTCCTCAACAAGAGAAGTATGACCCCACTTCTTTCAAGGGAACTCAAGCTCAAAATAATTTCCACCACAAGACCACAAGCTAAAAGGCAAGGACAATGTCGTGGTACTAAGTCTAACAGTAAGAGTAGGGGGTACATATGAGGAGGCAAGGCCCTAGCTATGGCGAGGTTGTACACATGAGTTTACGAGTTCAGGCCCTCTCGGAGGAGGTAAAAGCCCTACGTGTCGGTGCCCTGAGGAGGTCGACTGGAATATGGATGTGTGTTACAAGGGGTGCGAACCCTTGTCCCAGAGGAGGGGGTGGCTTATATAGAGTGCACCAGGACCCCAGTCGTCCCCTGTTACGGGGTTCAATGTACATTAAGATAGGGCGTTACTGGTAACGCTAGCTATAAACTGCTATTAATGATCTTTAAGACTACGAAGTGAACGCCTGACCGTTGCCATCCTGATTGACTCTAGGTCTTCTGTACTCCGAGTGGTTTCCTGTATGGTCGAATGACTTCGTCATGGTCGAGTGCAATTGGGGGTATCCGAGTGAGGTGACTGGTCAAGTGGATTGCACTCCATGGCTACTTCAGTCGGTATTTCTTGCTATACTTTGAATGTCCTTGATTCTAGGGTAGTGACCTTGAGTAGGGCGTACAGGTCAGGCCTATGACCCTACCCTAGGTCCATAGCATCGTCATTAGCCCCCGAATGGATTGAGGTCCGAGTGAAAAGAGAGTTGAAGTTGACCCTTTCTTGACTCTTATGCTTCATAAGCATTCTTACTGAGCCCAAGGTTCATGCTGAAACTTCGACTACATTTCAGTCGCCTTGATCGATTCAGAGGTCGTTGAGTGAACTTATACTGGTAGTCTTCAAGTGTTGATATGGTGCGAAATCTTTGGCGCGATTGGTTATTGCGGTTCCCGGATCTCACGGGATTTGAAAATTTGGGGAAGTGCGCGAGGCGGAGCGCGCCGCAGAAAATGGGATGGATAGACAGGGGCGCCTCGATTCCCGCGCCACCTTTTTTGCCACGTATCCGGTGCACGACTATTGCAGGATTTGACAGGGTTGCTTGGGCCCATGCATCAGCCACTCGGAAGCAAGCCTATAAAAGGCGTCGAGGCCGATGCATTTGCACAATGCGCCCCCATTCCCCTTCTTCTTCATCTGCTTCTCCACCGCGTCTTCCTCCACTCTCGAAGCCGCTGCCCCCCCCTCCCCCCCCCCCCGTGCGCAGTCCGCCGCAATGGTGAAGGACAAACGGTGGCCCTGGAGCGCGCGAAGAAAGCAATGGCGACGACGAAGGGCAAGAAGACGAGTCGGGGATCATCGTCGAGGTCCGGGTTGCCGCCTGGCTGGATCCCGGGGGGCAGGATTCGATCAACGCTCCGGCAAGAAGATTTGGAGGATCTGGACGCCACGGGATTGATCACTGACGGGTCTTGTAGGCTGCCGGGGGACGAGATTGAGCGTCAGCCACGGGAGGGTGAGTGCATCCTCCTTGCAACCCACGTCGACCGTGGTTTTTCTTTACCTCCGCATCCTTTCTTCTGGGGTTTCCTGAACTTTTTTGGTGCCCAACTTCACCATTTCTCTCCCAACACCGTCACATACCTTGATGCATATGTTTCTCTGTGCGGAAACTTCTTGGGCTGTAGACCAAACTGGGGTCTCTTCAAACATATCTTCACTTGTTGTTCTCAATCTGTGAAGAAGGCAAATCCGACTAACGAGAGGACGCACGTGATTCAAATGTGCGGGGGTTTAGGGATTCATATGAGGGTCAGGAGCACTTTTCCCCTATGACACTTCCTGAGTCGGTTAGGGCATGGCAGTCGACCTGGTTTTACTGCCAAGACATTCCGACCCCTGGTCTGTCGACCGGTCTTCCTCCTTTTACCCTAGATCGAGTCCAGCAACCTTCTTCACTGATCGGGTTCCAATGACACCGCTCGGGTCCACCTAGAGGAGGTCACCGGTGAGACAGTGGCCCAGTGGCTGAAGGGCATTACTGGAAACAAAGACAACCCCAGGGGGTCCAGGAGAGTCAACCCATTCGACACCGAAAATCAGCCGGACAAGGTCTGTTCCTTGTTACCGAGTGTCTTTCAATCTGACTTGCAACCATCTTTGAATCTGACTGATGTTTGTTTAACTTCTTGGCTTGCAGATTTATACTGAGATGTATTCGATGCCGAACGAGGAGCAAGCCCAGGAGGGAGTGGAGAGCACGGATGAGAGTGTCGATTGGCAATCTCCCGATGATGATGATGATAAAGAAAGCGATGAGTTGGACGATGAAGAAGAGGTCGACTCACCACCCCGCACAGAGCGTCGATCCAAGCAGTCTCACGACCTTGCAGGCGGGCCCAACAAGGCTGGACCTCCAAGCACGCAAGTGCATAAACGCACTGGGACTTCGACTCCGGAGCCGTCTGAAAAGGTCGCCAAGCAGCCCAAGGTTGTCCCTTCAAAGCCTCGGAAGACCTTGCCCAGGATCAAGATGAACGTTCCCTTCGCTTCTGCGTAAGTGTTCTGTCTTTCTGTGTTTTACTTTTGACTCATACTTCTGCTCTGACCGAGTGGGTTTTGAATCTTTCAGTGCTGCAACTTCTGGGACCTCCATGGACATTGACAAGGCTCAAGATGATGAAGAAACTGAAGATGCGGCTGCTTCCAAAGCTAGTACAATCCTGCAATCGTGTGCTTATTTTGTCGATTGAATAGTCGATCGACTGAGATCTTATGGTTGAATTTTGTGTAGTTCCCCAAAATGTCATTGAACTTCTAGACGATGATGATGAAGCACCTCAGAAGAATACGGGAAGGAGGGGCAGGACTTCAAGCAGGAGGACGCCTGTCAGCCAGGTGCCTCAGTCGACAACAGCACCGGAAACAGTGGTCCAGCAGTTCGGAGATCCGATTCGGGTCTCTGTTTCGTTTGCCAATCCTGTGTCGACTGACCGTCCTTCGGCGTCGATTGCTCAAGTGCCTTCTTTCCCTACGCAGCTCCATGCTTCAGATCCTGTGATTGCTCCGACTGTACTACTGTCACCACGCTTTGCTGCTCATCATACCCCGGATGACCCGGTGGGTGCGGCCAAGGAAGCCATACTCCAAGCTGGCCTTATGATGGAGCAGATGAAGGTGGTGCACGAGGCCAGCCAGGCTGCCTATAATGCCAGCTCTGCTCTGCACATTAATGTCAAGGTCAGCTAATTTCCGACTGATCTTCTAGTTTGGTTTTTGCCCTGCTACGATATAGTAGTTGTACACTGTTGACTCATTGTCCGTAAGATGTCCCTGGATGAGTGTTTTGGAACCTTTGATGTGCATCTATCATGAGTCTGCACTTTACATCCAATCACCCACTGGGTGTTTTAACTTATTGCTGAATAGTTCTTCCACTTGAGTCATCCAAGTTAAGTCGAGTGTGGTCTCGGGGACTACACCCAGTGGGTGCACCCTGCGTGCCCCCATTGGTCTGGAACCCACTCAGATCAAACTATTCTGCCAAGTGAAAGAACAATGAAGAGACATTCGACAAAGACCCCCGCTGAATCAAACATCCGACGGCGGTCTCGGGGACTACACCCAGTGGGTGCACTGTATGTGCCCCCACTGGTTCAGAGATACGGTCGACTGCGGGCAGTCGGCCGGGGTCTGAGAATCTCTCTTTTTTTTCTTTTCTTTTAATACTCACACTGGGCAGACCATGCTGAGTGGTAAACCAGACTAGTGGGGGCACGCCAAGTGCACCCACTGGGTGTAGTCCCCGAGACTACTATTGAATGTTTGATTCTGCAGTAGTCTTAGAACACTTTTTGCCATGATTAACTTTTGTTTCTGTCGACTAACGTGTCTTATTTGCTGACCACAGAAATCTTGTGAGCTCGGGGCCCAATAAGCTGAGTTGGAGAAGAAACAGATCAGCCTCAACCTTGACTTGGAGCTGGCCAAGAAGATCTTCAGAAGGCCAAGGGTGATGTTGCTGCTATGGGAGGTAATAACTCGCCAGCTGTCCACCTTATAGTTTTTCCCTTTTAGTCTTTTGAACCGAGTGACTCCACTTGAACAAATGTGCGTAGTGAAAACCGTCAACTCGAAGGTCATCTGAAGAATGTTATTTCTTTAGTCAAAATGAAGCAGGCTCTAGAGCAGAAGGACCTTGACCTTGCCGTAGCACAGAAAGAGGCATGAGAGAAAATAGAGCTTGCTGACAAGAAGCTAGCTTCAGTCAGCAAGTTAGAAGAGGAAGAAGCCAAGCTGAAGACTGCTATTACCGAAGCCAACAAAGAAGTTGTGAAGCTGAAGAAGGACAAGGAGACCCTGACTGACAAGGTTGGAGATCTCACTCAGAAGAAGGGTGAACTGGAGGCTTATCTGGGAAGACTCGCTGAGAAGCTGCTCCTGAAGCTTGAAGGTACTTTCTCTTGTCCGACTGGTTTGCAACTATCGACTCATCATAAAGCTATCAACTCACCATTTTTTCCGCATGTGCAGAATTCTGTCTAGACTTCGAGGCACAGACTGGGCGGGTCGAGACGGATCTAGACCCCATAAACTCTCCCATCAAGGACGACGTTCCAATGAACGTGCTGCGATTGGAGTCTCGTCTTGACAGTGCTGTGGATTAGCTTGCTCGTCTGAAAGTGGCAGTGTCACAGATCGACGCAGAGCTCTGGCCCCGAGTGGAGTTACAAAATGATCTCGAGTCCCTGATGACTTGACTCAACGATATCCCTGGTCGAGTGCAAGAGTGGAAGAAGTCGTCTGCTTGTTGTGGCGCTGATGTGGCTCTGTCCTTGGTCCGAGTCCATTGCAAGGAAGCCAGAGAAGACAATTTGGCGGCTCTCAAGGTTGCCAACACCAAGAAGCTCCAATTCTAGTCCTTCATGGAGACCTTCATCAATGCTGCTACTCGCATTACAGACGGCATCAACCTTGACAGCTTTGTCGGGCCAGCAAGCCCTCCTCTTGCCGAGTGAACAAACTTTATGCCTCACCTTTATTTGCTTTAGAATGCCGAGTGATTTTGTTATCGTTAAACTCTTACAGGCCTGATGCCTGAGTACTTCTGCCCGCGGTTCTGAACTTTGCTGGGCTTATCTGAACTTGGTTTTTCCTTGAATATGGTGGCTTTGCCTTTACCACTTTTAGATCTTTTTGAATTTCGAGTGGAACTTGAATTCCCACTCGGGAGCGGACGTTGCACTTGTGACGCAGCTCAGACGACGTGCTTGATTGGCGCCTTGCCATCCTTGCAGATCAGGATGGAGCGGACGTTATACTTGTGACACAGCTCAAATGAAGTGCTTGATTGGCACCTCGTCGTCCTTGCAGATCAGGATGGAGGGGACGTTGTACTTGTGATGCAGCTCAGATGAAGTGCTCGATTGGCACCTCGTCATCCTTGCGGATCAGGATGGAGCGGATGTTGTACTTGTGATGCAGCTCAGAGGATCTTTGCGGCTTAGGCGAGTACGAGGTCGCAGCTAAGCCCCCGAGTGGGAGGATTTCTCTCCACTCGAAATGGTCTTTTAACTTAGGCGAGTACGGGGTCGCAGGTAAGCCCTCGAGTGGGAGGATTGCTCTCCATTTGGAGTAGTTTTTAAACTTAGGCGAGCACGGGGTCGCAGCTAAGCCCCCGAGTGGGAGGATTGCTCTCCATTTGGAGTAGTTTTTTAACTTAGGCGAGTACGGGGTCACAGCTAAGCCCCCTAGTGGGAGGATTGCTCTCCACTCGGAATGATTTTTTAACTTAGGCGAGTACGGGGTCGCAACTAAGCCCCGAGTGGGAGGATTGCTCTACACTCAGAATGATTTTTTAACTTAGGCGAGCACGGGGTCGTAGCTAAGCCCCCGAGTGGGAGGATTGCTCTCCACTCGGAATGGTTTTTTAACATAGGCGAGTGCGGGGTCGCAGCTAAGCCCCCAAGCGGGAGGATTGCTCTCCACTCAGAATGATTTTTTGAACTTAGGCGAGTACGGGGTCACAGCTAAGCCCCCGAGTGGGAGGATTGCTCTCCACTCAGAATGGTTTTTTTAACTTAGGCGAGTACGGGGTTGCAGCTAAGCCACCGAGTGGGAGGATTTCTCTCCTCTCGGAGTAGTTTTTTAACTTAGATGAGTACAGGGTCGCAGCTAAGCCCCTGAGTGAGAGGGTTGCTCTTCACTCAGAGTGGTTCTGAAACTTAGGCGAATCGGGTTCGCGGCTAAGCCACCCACTGGGGGATTTAAACACATGTGCTTATGGGAAAATAACCATTAAGGTACTGCAAAAATCTTGTCTTTGATAAGCGAACCGAAGGATTCTTATTACAACTCGTCGATCCGAGTGGTCTAGCTATAGAAACGAAGGAGTAGCTCCGTGTTCCACGAGTGTGGCTCGTCCACTTTCTTGGCTACGTTGTAGAGGTGATATGCCCCGTTGTGGAGCACCTTGGTGATGATGAAGGGACCTTCCCAGGCCGGAGCAAGCTTGTGAGGTGTTTTCTGATGCACTCGGAGCACAAGGTCTCCTTGAAATGCTCGACCTTTGACATTACGGGCATGGAATCGACACATGTCTTGTTGATAGATGGTCGACCGGATTAGAGCCATCTCCCGTTCCTCCTCCAGGAGATCAACTGCGTCTTGTCGTGCCTGTTCTGCTTCGACTTCAGAGAAGAGTTCCACTCGGGGGGCATTGTGCAGCAAGTCACTCGGAAGCACAGCTTCAACACCATACACCAAGAAGAAAGGAGTTCGGTCAGTCGACCGATTCGGAGTTGTTCTCAGTCCCCACAAGACAGATGGAAATTCGGTCACCCAATCTCTAGCGGTGTGCTTGAGGTCTAATGACCCACAAGTATAGGGGATCTATCATAGTCCTTTCGATAAGTAAGAGTGTCAAACCCAACGAGGAGCAGAAGGAAATGACGAGCGGTTTTCAGTAAGGTTTTCTCTGCAAGCACTGAAATTGTAGGTAACAGATAATTTTGTGATAAGATAATTTGTAACGGGTAACAAGCAATGAAAGTAAATAAAGTGCAGCAAGGTGGCCCAATCCTTTTTGTAGCAAAGTACAAGCCTGGACAATTTCTTATAATGAGAAAAGAGCTCCCGAGGACACATGGGAATTATCATCAAGCTAGTTTTCATCACGCTCATATGATTCGCGTTCGGTACTTTGATAATTTGATATGTGGGTGGACCGGTGCTTGGGTACTGCCTTTACTTGGACAAGCATCCCGCTTATGATTAACCCCTATTGCAAGCACCCACAACTACAAAAGAAGTATTAAGGTAAACCTAACCACAACATTAGACATATGGATCCAAATTAGCCCCTTACGAAGCAGCGCATAAACTAGGGTTTAAGCTTCTGTCACTCTAGCAACCTATCATCTACTTATTACTTCCCAATGCCTTCCTCTAGGCCCAAATAATGGTGAAGTGTCATGTAGTCGACGTTCACATAACACCACTAGAGGAGAGACAACATACATCTCATCAAAATATCGAACGAATACCAAATTCACATGACTACTAATAGCAAGACTTCACCCATGTCCTCAGGAACAAACGTAACTACTCACAAAGCATATTCATGTTCATAATCAGAGGAGTATTAATATGCATTAAGGATCTGAACATATGATCTTCCACCAAGTAAACCAATTAGCATCAACTACAAGGAGTAATCAACACTACTAGCAACCCATAGGTACCAATTTGTGGTTTGGATACAAGAGATGAACTAGGGTTTTGAGAGGAGATGGTGCTGGTGAAGATGTTGATGGAGATTGACCCCCTCCCGATGAGAGGATCGTTGGTGATGACGATGGTGATGATTTCCCCCTCCCGGAGGGAGGCTTCCCCGGTAGAACAGCTCCGTCGGAGCCCTAGATTGGTTCCGCCTCGTGGCGGCGGAGTTTCGTCCCGTAAGCTTGCCTCTGATTTTTTTTCCATGGTAAAAGCCTTCATATTGCAGAAGATGGGCACCGGAGGGCCACCAGGGGGCCCAGGAGACAGGGGCGCGCCCAGTAGGGATGGGCGCACCCCCCCACCCTCCTGGCCAGGGTGTGGGCCCCTCTGGTGTTTTCTTCGCTCAATAATTCTTATTAATTCCAAAAATGACTTCCGTGGAGTTTCAAAAATTTTGGAGCTGTGTAGAATAGGTTTCCAATATTTGCTCCTTTTCCAGCCAGAATTCCAGCTGCCGTCATTCCCCCTCTTCATGGTAATCCTTGTAAAATAGGAGAGAATAGCCATAAGTATTGAGTTATAATGTGTAATAACAGCCCATAATGCAATAAATATTGATATAAAAGCATGATGCAAAATGGACGTACCAACACTACTAGGGAAAACCCTAGCAGTAGCGCGTGTTTTGTGCCCAAAAGTAGCGCGGGTGGCCGCGCTACTAATAAGGCGCTACAGCTATTGCTTAGCAGTAACGCGTGCCACCACACGCTACTGCTAGGACAAATAGCTGTAGCGCTTGTTCACTACCGCGCTACTGCTAAGGTATCTACTTGCAGCGTGTTTTCTTTCCATCGCTACTAGTATTTTTTTAATTTTTTTATTTTTAGTGTATTTATGTGCCATCATACAAATATTGGTACAATACCAGCTGTTATGAGGTTTACATCATTATGTCCATAACAGTGTATTAAATGAAGGTGGATTAGGTTCAAGTGGAGGCAATATGTGGTGCATGTCAAAAGTATACTACTAATCCAAACTTGATCTAGTTTGGACTAGTAGTACTTTCGATGTGCACAACATGTTTCCTCCACTTGAATCTAATCCGCCAGCACAAGCTATTTAATCATCATCATAGTCATTACCACCAACAGTATTTATTTAATCAGCACTAACACTAGCTAATAATAATCATCATAGTCATTACCACCAACACTAGCTATTTTATCATCATAGTAATAGTGTAGCACATCATCATCCTCAAACTCATTTCTAGCTAGCTAATCACTCCTACTGCTCTCTCTTAGGTAAAATAACATAAAACATATATAGCTCTCCTCCTCGATCAAACTGGAGCATGCAGATGAACCTGTCTCCTAATCGTGGGTAGCGCATCTGTTTGCTGCCCCCTAGTACTTCTCTGCGCTCCCCCATCACATATCTAATCCAGTCTTGCACTATTAAGCATCCGTCGCTAATCTTGAATGCACTAAAGTAATCTGTAGGATATCTTGGCCGTAAGCTGATAATACTCATGGTACCTTTAGTCTCGATCCCATAAGGCACAACATTCATTGGGAGTCCCTGTTGAAGAACATCGTACGGTAACATACTTAGCAATGAAGTTTAGCTTCAAAAATAATGTATGGAAAAGATGCACCGATGACAAATAGTAAAAATCTTACCATCCTTCCTAAATAGATTTGACCGTAGTTCATTACGAACACTATTGGTCGCACATTTTCAGTACTAACATTTCTAAATGCAAGAAGAAAATTTGTCTTGACAGTATCAAGATCCTCAAGCCATGAAACATAATGACTGAGCTCCTCGCAATTCAGTTCAGCCCCAGGATAGTATACGGTCCTGTCTACCAAGCGCTGGACATGTTTGCTTGCACGGAAATAAGCTGACAATACAAATTAGTTGTCAACTATTTTTGAATAAACAATATCAAAGACATAAATATGGTTGAGAAACTTACATAATGGTATAACTGGAGGCATTTGCACATCGACCCAGATGTCGGTATTACCTTCTATATCATCTTCCGGACGAATATCAAAGGTGATAACCATATCAGGCTCAAATGTATAACTCTTGCATAGTGCTCGCCATGTTTTGCATCCAAAATAGGTGTAGTCGTCTGAATTGTATAACTTCGCATGGAAAATATAACCATGCTCGGTCTTCAAGTAAACTTTCTTTTCCTCCATACTATGACTGAAACCTATCTTATCCAATACAAAAACTCTTGCATGGCAGGGGATACGCTAGTAGAATAGTTAAAAAAATATAAGTTGAAGCAAATGAAGCAGATGTCATGCTTAATTACGAAAAAAGACTTGTCTTTGTGACTTATTGTATCCACTTCGAAGTTCTCGTCCAGCTTGATGCTGAAGCGCCTATCATCATCTAGGAAGATTCCGTCGCACAGGCCGCGCTCATCTTCGCAGTATTTGCAAATACCGAAATCCTTCTCGTCGTCAGACATTTCCTATGTTCATAGTTAAAACATTAATTGAAAATCAATCGAAGACAACTACCAAGATACTCAACACACAAATCCGGGGCACTCGATATTTCCTACATATTCTAGCACAAGTCATGCCAAAATTCACGAAAAAATCCGGCATGACCTTTGCTAAAATAGGACATATCGAGCGCCTGAAATTTGCCGGAACGGAAATGAATCAACACTCCGGCAAAACATAGGCCACTCGAAGGTGTAACCTGCAAACATGACCGGCCACTTGGATATTGAGCAACACAAGATATACATTTCAAAATATCTTATAGGACTCAAATTAGCATGCATTCAATAAGCAAAAGTAGATCATCTCATGCGTCAGTACATCGTCGAATATTATCACTAATACATCACGAATAGTGTCATACATATAACATCACTAATACAACTAAAACTCTAGCACACGACGGGTATCGGCGCGGGCGGTGGACACCCATAGAGAAGGCACCATCACGGGATCATAGCTCCAGTGAGATCCCCGGAGAACCTGCCAGGTATTGGAGAACGGCCTGTGCTCCAATGCAAACAAGTGGCGATGGACGTGCGCGTCCTCCTCACTGACACGGTGACGCACCACCTCCGCGGAGTCTTCGAGCCTCTGGATCGTCACTGGCCCACGCGACCACCACCAAAGAAGGTTCGAGTCAACGACAGGCTGGCTCCTCACCAACCTGCGCCTCCCGGTAGGTAGCACCTCCCAGTACCTCCCCGGCGGAGCCCAGTCCTGGACATGGCCGATCTGGTCAAGCAGGTGTCGTCCTCCGCCGACTCGACGACGAGGATGCGGGATAGGCATCATCCACGTCGAGGCGGGAAAAATTGCTTTAACTAAAAAATCACCTAATTAGTACCTAGTTCTTACTAACTAGTTCTTACTAACTAAATAGAAGAAGGTCAAATTTTACTCGTTTTATTATGCATTACACTAGTGTTTATTCATCATCAAAGAAAACGTCACCTAAGAAAAAATCCAGCCGCATCTGTATCCAATTCATTTCCACCCATAGATGAACCCTAACTATTTGATGCAACTAAAATTTGAAGAACTCTATCTAGGCAGAGGTAGGGGAGGGGGAGGAGCAGGCATGCTCACCTCGATCGGGTGCCTGCGGCGAGAGAGGGGCAGGCGGCGTCGAGGTCGGGCTTGGGGCGGCGTCCGGGGCGGCGTTGAGGTCGGGGGCGGCGTCCGGGGCGGCGTTGAGGTCGGGGGCGGGGGCGGCGTTGAATCCGGGGGCGGGGGCGGCGTAGAGGGTGTGCGGAGAGCGCGCGGCGACCGACGGGCGATGGCGGCGGCGAGAGCGGAGTAGTGAGATTTGGGGGAAGTGGCCGTGGGGAAGGACGAATGCGGTGGTTAAGTCAGAAGTAGCAGTAGCGCGTTCCCAGAAACACGCTGCTGCTACATTAGCTACAGCGCGTTCTGCGATACGCGCTACTGCTACAACTTTCTCCTTTTTCCCTTTTTCACTTATTTTTCTTCACATTTTATTTTTTTCCTTTCACCTTCTTCTATTTCTTTCATTCTCAATTACCTTTCTATTTGCTTTTCATTTAATTTTATATATTTAGTAGTAGCGAGTTTAGAGCAAAACGCGCTGCTACAAAGAAGGTAGCAGTAGCGCGGTTCCATGTAGATCGCTAGTACTATGTGTACCATATCGACTAAGCCGTGAGAATTTTAGTAGTAACGTGTTTCGTGCGAGACGCGCTACTGCTACGAAACTATCTGCAGTGCGGTTTCGGCAGGCTCGCTGCTGCTATTTAGCACCAGCGTGCTTCTTTGACACACGCTACTGCTAAAGTTCTGTGTATATGGTTTTCCCTAGTAGTGCAAGGTCGCGCATTAGTCGGGGTTTCATCCCTTGAAGAAACTAACAATTTGCCATTTTTGCTTGCCCATTCGACTGCGGGTGCGGAACAGATGCATAATCGACCCGAGTGCCCTGAGAAGCACAAAACACCTTGAACTCATCAGAATCAAAGTTGGTACCATTATCTGTGATGGTGCTGTGAGGGACCCCATATCTGAATATCAGCTCTCGGATGAAATTGATGGCAGTGCTTGAGTCAAGGTTCTTGAAAGGCTTGGCTTCGATCCATTTGGTGAATTTGTCGACTGCTACGAGCAAATGAATGAAGCCACTTCTGCCGATCTTAAAGGGTCCAACCATATCTAACCCCGAGACTGCAAACGGCCAGACGAGTGGAATAGTGTTCAAGGCAGATGCAGGCTTGTGAGACATGTTTGAGTAGAACTGGCATCCTTCACACTTGTCGACTATATCTTTTGCCATCTCATTTACGCGCGGCCAATAGAATCCCGCTCGGTATGCTTTGGCCACGATGGTCCGAGAGGACGCATGGTGACCACAGGTCCCCGAGTGGATCTCATTTAAGATCATTCAACCTACTTCTGGGGTGATTCAACATTGAGCCACACCTATGACACTTTCTCTGCAAAGCTGCCCTCTTATCACGATGAAAGCCTTCGACCGATGGACGATCTGGCAGGCCTCATCCTCATCTTCTGGGAGTTCCTACCTGAGCAGGTACGCGATATATGGCACCGTTCAGTCGGGCGTGATCACTAAGACTTCCATGACCAAGTCGACTATAGCTAGGACTTCAATCTCAGTCGGATTGGTTGAACTTATCAGTTGCGGGGTCTCTTCCTTGAAGGGATCTTCTTGTACTGACGGGGTGTGAAGATGCTCCAAGAACACATTGCTGGGAATAGGCTTCCAAGTGGAACCTATTGTCGTGGTGGGTGCACGGCAGATGCCAAGGGATGGCTAAAGAGAGGAGGAGGCTCGAGGCGCTGGTGGGCTTCGGAGGCGAGGTTGATATGCGCGGGCGCGGGACACCGTACATACCCAGGTTCGGGGCTCTCCGGAGAGATAACACCCCTAGTCCTGCCGAGTTTAGTTGGATGGCTAATAGTACAATGTCGCTCCTGGAGCTGTTTGGAGGAGGAAGGAGGCTGGCCAAGGCTCCGGCTGCTCCTTCTCCTTGGTGTTGCTATGTTATGGCTAGTCCTATCTTGCTTGTTCTATCTCGTGTTCATGCGATGCTCATTCTCGCAATCTCTCTGCTGCTGCCCCTGTAGGTGTGGACTCTTGGGGGGTTTTATAGATCATCCCACCCAGGGTTACAATGGTAATATGCTGAGTCGGTGGGTCCGTATTGTCGGTGTCCGGGGTACCGGGCTGGGTCCCACTTGGGGGCTTGTGGTTCGCCGGATTCCCCTAGGTGCGGGCCCCGCGTGCTTGGGGGGACTGTGCGCCGTCTTGTCGATCGTCATGGCGTGGCCGGGTTGAGTCGCGCACAGTGTTCTCCGTCAGGCCGCCGCTTCCTGTCGTCAGCGTAAGGGCGGGAACACTGTTACCGTGCCAGCCCTGGTCAGCGGGTAGGTAAGGGGCACTGTTGCCACGCTCTGGCTGACCACGGGTATGGGCGGGGGCACTATAGTCTTGGTCATCGGTGATTGAGGTCTCGTCCCATTGTACGGCTTGGATGGGACGGGAGCTTACTGGGGAAGCCGAGGTTGCGCTGGGTTGAGTTGCCTTGAGCCAGCCGCTGCGGCCGAGTTGATGTACCTCGCCGAGTCGAGGGTCTTGGCCGGGTTGCGCGCCTTGCCGGGTCAAGCGACCCGGCCTGGTGCACGCCGGTTTGCGGGGCGATGCAGGCCCCGCTGTTTTTGAAATAGATCCGGGTTCCGTTGCCTGCCCGGGGTTCATCCCCTTGACAGTAGTCCCCGAAGCTGTGAAGGTCCACCGTCTTTGGATGAGTGGGCCTTCGCAGCTTCCCCCTTTAGCAAGGCGGAATCTGCGAACGCCGGGTCAGGCAACACCCACTGTGTGTCGGTTTTTTCGGAAACCGGATCACGGCATCCCGGCTGTGGCGGGAACTGAGGAGTCCGTCGAATCTTGAGGCGATCCCTCGGGCTTCACGCTGGCGCCACATGGTGCCCGGAAGCCGGAGGGGCCTGACAGGCCATGCACGTGACGGGACTGGGCGACGGGCCGGGGTCCCGCCGCCGCGCGCCCTTGGCCACGCGCGCGGATTTATTGCGGCGTCTGGGGGCCGGTTGCACTTCCCCGCGCAGTTAGTGCTTGTGTATGTGCGCACTTATTGCGGGGTAGTGGAACGGGCGCGTGCAGACGATCCCACTTCCCCACATTTTGAACCGGGGCTTATAAATTGAGGGGGGCAAGGGGGCGGCGGGCATTATTCTGACTCGCGCCCTCCTGTCCCCCTGCTCTCGCTCTGCTCCTTGCCACCGACGCACAGCTGCGCCCGCAGCCCCGAGCAGAGCTCTTCTCTGTCGTCCTTCTTCCTTCCGCTTCTATCCATGGCGCTGCCATCGGGCTCTTGGATGGGCTCCAACGTCACCAACGACGACATCACGCAGCTTCGAGCTTCGCGCGCCTGCCGCAGGAGACGGACGTTGGCGTCCGCCTGTCGCACAGCGAGCAAAGTCCCCGACCCGAGGGGCAGGAGCGCATCGTCTTCCTTACTCACTTCGAGCGCGGGCTCGGGCTGCCCGCGAGTACCTTCTTCCGCGCCTTCCTGGAGTTCTTCGGGCTTCAACCGCACCATCTCGGTGCCGGTGCCATCGTCCAACTCTCCGGCTTCGTGACCCTGTGCGAGGGGTACCTGGGGGTCGAGCCGACGATTGACCTCTGGGCGCGCTTCTTCCCCTTGAAGCAGCAGGGCCCGTCGGCCGGGGAGTTCACCGACTGCGGCGCCGCCTTCATCTCCAAGCAGTCGGGGGCTGATTTCCCCAAGATTCCGCTCGAGGATTCTGCCAAGAAGTGGCAGAATTCCTTCTTCTACGTTCGCAATCATGGTGCGGACCACATCAATCTCCCCCCTTTTGCCATGGCGCCGCCGCGGGCGAAGACGAACTGGGGCTACTCGCCCCGGCGCCCGTCGCAGGAGATCGTCAACCTCTGCAAGAGGGTGACGGTGATGAGGACGCAGGAGGGGCTCACCGGCATGGACCTTCTCGCCGCGTTCATCACTCGTCGGGTCCTCCCGCTTCAGAGGCGCTCCTGCCTCATCGGCGAGATAATCGGTCTGCAGGACCCCAACCGAATGGGTCGACGCGGCTTTCTGGGGAGCAGGCCGCGCGCACCGTCAACGCCATCTCCAGGGCCAATCTTGGAGAGGATTGGCGACTCGGCAAGGCGCCGTATAGCCAGGCGAACCCGGCGCCGCAGGTGAGCATCTGGTCTCCTTACTTCGCCGCCGCGCATCTTCTTGTTCGTCCCGACGTGTCACGGAAGGTTCTTCTGAATGCGAGTCGGCATCCTTACGCCCGGGCTCCGCTGCAGGTGGCGGCGGTGGCTCTAGAGGAGCCCACGGCCCAAGGCGGCGAGGAGGTGGCCGAGTCCGACGCTGGCGCTGTGCGCCGAGCCGGTAAGCTTCGAGTCTTTCTCTTCTTCATTTTGTCTTGAATTGTTGCTCGTGTCGCGGTGAAGGCGACGCTAACGCCAGTTGCTTGGTGTAGCGGTGTTGGGCGGGGGAGGCGGCGACGCGGGCGGAGCCGGGTCCTCGCATGGGGCGGTGTCGAGCCGCCCGCATGGCAAGGACAGCATCGCGCCGTGACCCCGCGGATCGAGCCGCACAGCGGACCCGGCCGAGCCCGGAAGGCCGGCCAAGAAGAAGCGCGTGAAGCCGACTCCGGTCCCGGTCTTGACGGGGTAAGTCTTGTTTCTTGCCTGTGCCATGATTTCTTGTTTCTTTTGCTTATTCTGCCTTCTTCTTCAGGTCACCGATTGCGTTGGCAAGGGCGGCGGCGGAGGCCGCGGCCACCGAAGGGACCGCGTTCCGCAGGAGCCGGTCTGACTTTGTCGGCCTGGCCGGGGAGGAGGGACGAGGCGACTCGGACCTCGGCTTGGACCCGGATGACGCCGAGGCCTTGGCCTGGCTTGACAGGAACCGGGCCGAGGCGGAGCTGGAGGCAGCGTCGGTTCGGGCTTGGACCGACGCGGCGGCGGCGTGGGCGCGAGGCAGCGCGGAGACGGCCTGGCGCGAGATGCCGGTGGGCATGGTGGTGGAGGCGACGGTTTTCGAACCGTCGTCGGCGAGGGAGAGCGGCTATGGGGGCCGGCCCGAGGTGGTGCTCCTCGACCAGGAGGTCGTGGAGGTGGGGGCGATACCCTGCCGCGAGCCGACATTGTCAAGCGCGCGGGGGCTGATGGTGGTGGAGGCGGCGTCCTCGAGGGGGCGCCGTAGGCGGCGGCACCGGAGGTGCCGTCGGCTATGGTGGAGGCACCGCAGGTGGCGGTGCCTGAGGTGGCGACGCAAGGCGCCCCGATGTCCGGGTCGCCACCGGCGCCGGAAGGGGAGTCGGAGGAGGTGTTGGCCGCGTCGCAAGCGGCCAGCGGGGGGCACGCCTTGGTGCCCCGGCAGGGTGGGCGCCGAGCTGCCGTGCCGCAGCCCGCGCGGAGCGGGGGCGCGGCCGTCTTCGGGCCCCAGACCCAGGAGGAGGCGGCGCTGGATGCCGTCAGCCGCCGTCTGCGAGGCCGAACGGAGCGCCTTGATGCCTTCTCCTAGGCCAAGACGGAGCAGACGCGCGACCTGGAGCGCTCCGTCCTGGTAAGTCCTTCTTCTTCTTGTTTTCTTGTGATTTTATCTCTGTGGGGGCGCGCTAGCACACCCACTGGGTGTAGCCCCCGAGGTTCGGCCGACTATGTAGTAGTTGGGTCGAACCTTAGGAGCATTGGCCTTGTGTTGACTTTGGTCTTCTCTTCAGCACCTTGATGCCTTCCGGGTTGCCGCCTACAACCGGCTCCTGGGCAAGCATCGGGAGCTCAAGGAGCAGCTTGCTGCCAAGGAGGAGGAGCTTCACGTCGCCGCAGGTACTTTGTTGAGTTCTTTTTCTTCTAGTGGGGGCGCGCTAGCGCACCCACTGGATGTAGCCCCCGAGATTTGGGCCAACTGTGTAACAGTTGGGCCAAATCTTAGGCCTTGTCTTATTTTTTCCTTCTTGCCGAGTTCTTCTTCTTTGCGGCCGAGGTGCTGTCTTGGCGGACCCAGCTGTTCCGGGCTGGTCATCACTATGACCGGCTCATCGCTGATTTCGGCCGTCTCGGCATCGAGGCGGCGCAGGCGAGGCCGGAGGCGCCGCGGCCTGGCGGTCTCTTGACGAGGCCAACCGGCTGCACGAGCAGCTGGCGGGTCACAAGAGCTGCCTCGAGGCCGAGGTGGAGCTTCTTAAGGCAGAGGCCGCCAAGGCGGTGGAGGCGCAGCAGGCCCTGGTGGAGGCAAACCAGCAGCGCGGCCAGCTGGCCGACGACAAGGGCCGGCTCCAGGCCGAGGTGGAGCGTCTGCGGGAGCAGGCCACCACGGCTGAGGAGGCTCGCCGCCGTGAGGCGGCCGAGAAGGCGGCCGAAGACAAGGACGTCGAGCTGAAGGCGGCCCTTGCTAAGGCAGCCGACCTGGAGAGGGCGCTCGGGGAGCGGGACAGTGTCTTGGGGCGGGAGCGACGTGGTATGTTGCTCGAGGCGCAGCACCTGGAAGAGTCTTTCTCCAGTAAGTGCTGCTTCTTCGTTGTTTGCCGGGTCGGGACCCGGCCCTTTCTTCTTTGTTGCTCTTCTAACTTGCTTCTTCTTTGGCTACAGGGGCCTTTCCGGAGATGCAGCGGCTGGCGGAGGAAGCCATCCGCTATCAGCGCGACCCGACCGACGTTGTTGGGTCTGGGACGGATCCGCTGACGGCCTGGACCTTCCCGAAGATCATTGCCGCTGCTGAGGCCCGACTGCGGGCCTTGGGGACGCAGATGGAGCGGCTGTCCTGAGCCGGTACCGCAATGACGGTGGCCTTGTGGCCGGATTCCGTCCATCCGTGCAGCTTCTCGCGTCTGGCGTGCTGGTTGGAGATGGGCCCGGATCGCCTTAGCGACTGGCGTGTTTCCACCGCTCGGGCCGGTGCTGAGATGGTGCTCCGGATCGCGCTGTCTTGGCATCTGGATCTTCAGCTGGATGCACTGATGGGTCAGCACGCTGGCTCGGAGCAGTTGCTACAGGAGCAGACCGGCCGGATCGCCTCCCGGGCTAGCTATATTGCCGAGTTCGCCTTTCACGACAAGTTCCATCTGGAACGGATGAAAGACGGCGCGGTCGTGGATGGCGACGACTACGGCTTGCTCCTTCGCGACCCGGAAGGCAGCTCAGAGGAGACGGGTGTCTACGGCGACGCGGAGGTCGAAGAGGACACCGGTGCTTCGCTGGACTCGGAGGCCGGCCGGGGTTAGCCGTCGATGTCGCGACGCGGCGCTGGGAATGCCTGAGAATCTTTTGTAGAAAATTCTGTTAAGTAGCAGGTCCACCCACCCACTGGGGGTTTTCTGGGTGTAATGAACTCGGGCCGTGGGCATTTGCTTGAAACATTTATGTGTAAATGTTGTGAGAGTTTATTTGCTTTTTGCCTTCTGCTTTTTTCGAACTTATTTCATGCGTTGCTCCTCTCTGAAACTTCCCCCTCGCGAGTCAAACGGCCGAGGCTCCGGTCCGTGACAAGGAGTTCGGCTCTTCGAGAGGCGGCCGCAGGAGTTGGGTCCTTAAAAATGTTGAGCGCGAGCAAAACACCCACTAGGCCGGCCGGCGGGAATCCGTCTTGGCCGGTTGGTGAGCAGCCTGTCGTGCGGCTAACTTAGTTGACGAGCGTCGGGCCGGTTTGGTCGACCCGGCGGCTTTGACTTAGTGTATGAATCACAGGGGAGCTTTAGCCCGTTGTGCTTGCCCGCCGTCAGCCAGAGCTAGATATGCGGTTTTAGGGCGAAGTGGGCGGGCGCGGCATCCTAACTTATCAGGAATCACTAAGTGAAGCAGCGGGGTGATGATCAAGCCGGCCAGCCCCCGAGCCCCTGGGTCGAGCTTGTCGAGCCGGCGGCCGGGTTCGGTAGTAAGGTGGTGTGAAATATTGATGCAATAAATTGGTCGGCAAAAGGCAGCCCCCGAGTCTCGTTTGGGGACCCCATAGTTTCATATGCTTACAAAAGGCGTTTATACATACATTCGTTCGCCTAACTATAGAACGGACGGAGGAGTTCCGCGTTCCACGGCCGGGTCGTTTCTTCGCCGGCGGTGTCCCTCTCGCGCTTCTTCAATTTGCGTGCGTCGATGAGGTAGTAGGCGTTGCGGTCGCGCAGAGCCCTGCTCACAATGAACGGGCCTTCCCATGGAGAGGACAACTTGTGCTGGCCTGCCTGCTCTTGGACGAGTCGGAGGGCGAGGTTGCCTTCATGGAATGCGAGAGGCTTGATCTTCTTGCTGTGGTAGTGCCTCAGGCCTTGCTGGTAGATAGCCGAGTGGCTAAGTGCCAGAAGGCGCACCTCTTCGAGCAGGTCGATGCCGTCTTCGCGTGCTTCTCTTGCTTCTACTTCGGTGTACATCATGACGCGCAGCGAGTCGAACCCGACGTTGATCGGGATGATGGCTTCGGATCCGTAGACGAGGAAGAATGGGGTGAACCCAGTTGACCGGTTTGGTGTCGTGCACAGACTCCAGAGAACTGCGGGCAACTCGTCCAGCCAACTGCCGGGTGAGCGGACAAGTGGCTCGACGAGTCGCGGCTTGATGCCGGACAGGATGAGTCCGTTGGCCCGCTCGACCTGCCCGTTGGACTGCGGATGTGCCACGGAGGCCAGGTCGAGGCGGATGCCGGAGACGGAGCAGTATTGCTCGAGCGCGCCCTTGGCGAAGTTGGTGCCGTTGTCGGTGATGCTGTTGTTCGGCATGCCGTAGCGCACCGCTATGTCCTTGATGAACCGGACGGCTGTTGGCCCGTCCAGTTTCTTGATTGGTCTTGCCTCGATCCATTTGGTGAACTTGTCCACTGCCACCAGCAAGTGCGTCATGCCGCCTCGAGCGGTTTTGAAGGGTCCCACCATGTCGAGTCCCCAGACCGTGAAGGGCCAGGCGATCGGTATGGTGCGGAGTGCTGACGCCGGCTGGTGGCTGCGTTTGCTAAAGCGCTGGCATCCTTCGCACTTGAGGACGAGCGGCTCGGCGTCTTCGAGGGCCGTTGGCCAGTAGAAGCTGTGGCGGAACGCCTTGTCCACGAGGTATCGAGATGCGGCGTGGTACCCGCACTCGCCCTGGTGAATGTCGAGGAGGATGTTGATGTCGCGGTCCTGCTCGATGCAGCGCTGGAACACGCCGGTAGAGCTGCGCTTGACGAGCTCGTTGTTGATGATGCTGTAGGCGGACGCCCGGCGTTGAACTTGCCGAGCCTCGGTCTTGTCCATGGGAAGAACCCCGTTCTCCAGCCATTTTGATATCGGCAAGGCCCAAGATGGGGCCGGGATGGCGGTGAAGACGGCCACCTGGGTGGGTTCCGAATCGGCGGCTCCTGGGCCGGGTTGAGCAGCCCCCAGGTTGGTGACGGCGACGGCCGGGTCCAGGGTGATGGTGGCCGGGTTGGGCTGAGCAGCCCCCGGGCTGGGTTGAGCAGCCCCCGGGCCGGGTTCAGCAGTCCCCGGGCCGGCTTGCGGCGCAGCCGGTTCTTCTAGGATGTGGATGGATTCGGAGTCTGGCGACGGCTTGACGGACGGCTTGTGCAGGTGCTCGAGGGAGACACCGGACGGGATGGCTTGACGTGACAAGGCGATCTTGGCGAGCGTGTCGGCTGCCTCGTTCTCCGCACGCGGGACGTGGAGGAATTCGCGGCCATCAAAGGATCCAGACAGCTTCTGGATGAGGAAGCGATAGCTTGCCATGTTGGAGTCGCGGGCATCCCACTCGCTAGAGCACTGCTGTACCACCAAGTCCGAGTCGCCGTAGCACAGGATGCGCCGGATGCCGAGTTCCTTGGCAAGCCGGAGGCCATGCACAAGGGCTTCGTATTCGGCGACGTTGTTGGAGGCGGCGAAGTGGATCTGGAGCGCGTAGCGGAGTCGGTCACCCTTCGGAGATGACAGTACGATGTCGGCCCCTAAGCCAAGTTGCATCTTGGACACGTCGAAGTGCATGCGCCAATGCGTCGAGTCGGGAGGCGGCGGCAGGTACTGGGTCTTGGTCCGGTCGACGAGGAAATCGGCCAGGGCCTGAGACTTGATCGTGGTGCGGGGCTCGTAGAGGATGGTGTGGCCGGCTAGCTGGATCGCCCACTTGGCAACCCGGCCGGAGACGTCCCGGCACCCGATGATTTCTCCGATAGGTGCCGTGCTGACGACGGTGATGACATGTTCTTGAAA
Organism: Triticum timopheevii; assembly: GCA_963921465.1. Lineage (NCBI taxonomy): Eukaryota > Viridiplantae > Streptophyta > Magnoliopsida > Poales > Poaceae > Triticum > Triticum timopheevii. Next base: position 96,884,093 of record OY997264.1, on the reverse strand, counting down.
GTATTGCTTCAGCTTCTTGGCGGTGAGGTACACGCCGTAACACATCTTCTGGTAGTGCGGGTAGTTCTGCTTGGAGGTGGAGAGCACTTCGCACAGGTAGTAGACCGGACGCTGGACGGCCTGGATCTTGCCCTTCTCCGGTCGCTCGACCACCAGCACCGTGCTGACCGCCCGCGAGGTCGCGGCTATGTAGAGCAACAGCGGCTCCTTGTCGGTCGGCGCGGCCAGGACGGGTGCGGTGGAGAGCATGCACTTGAGGTCTTGGAAGGCTTCGTCTGCCTTGCCGTTCCACTCAAACGGGCTTGTTTTCTTCATTAGCTGGTACAGGGGCAGCGCCTTCTCGCCCAGCCGGCTTAGAAACTGGCTGACCGAGGCCAGGCAGCCTGTGAACTTCTGGACATCGTGCAGCCGGGTTGGCTTGCGTATGCGCTCGATGGCCTTGATCTTCTCCGGGTTCGCCTCGATGCCACGTTTCGAGTTGAGGAAACCGAGCAGCTTTCCGGCTGGGACGCCGAAGACGCACTTTTCCGGGTTGAGCTTGACCTTGTATTCGCGGAGGTTGGCGAATGTATCCTTCAGATCATCGATGAGCGTGAGGTGCTTCTTGGTCTTCACCACGATATCGTCCACGTACACGTGGATGTTCTTGCTGAGTTGCGGTAGCAGGCACTTCTGTATGCAGCGTTGGAAGGTGGCGCCGGTGTTCTTCAACCCGAACAACATGGTGATGTAGCAGTACGCCCCGAACAGAGTGATGAAGGATGTCTTCAGAGCATCGGCCGGGTCCAGCTTGATCTGGTGATAGCCGGAGTAGGCGTCCAGGAAGGACAGCAGCTCGCACCTGGCGGTCGAGTCGATGTCTTGGTCGATTCGCGGGAGGGCGAACAGATCCTTGGGACATGCCTTGTTGAGGCTGGTGTAGTCGATACACACGCGCTAGGTCTTGTTCTTCTTCAGGACGAGGACTGGGTTGGCCAGCCACTCGGGGTGAAACACTTCCATTATGAAGACGGCCGCCAAGAGCTTGGCGACCTCTTCACCAATGGTTCTTCCCTTCTCTTCGAAAAATTGTCGGAGGGGTTGACGGACAGGCTTAGCGTCCTTGCGGACGTGGAGTTTGTGCTCGGCATACTTCCTCGGGATACTCGACATGTCTTTGGGGGTCCATGCGAATATATCCCGATTCTCATGGAGGAAGTCGACGAGCTCGCCTTCCTATTTGTTGTCGAGGCGGGCACCTACGACAACGTACTTGCTGCAGCTGGGGTCTTCCGGGTTCAGCTTCACTTTCTTGGTTTCCTTGGAGGGCTTGAAGGCGGCCTCATCAGCCAGGTCCAGGGTCGGGATCGACGCGTCGGAGGCCTCGCCAGCCAGGACGACGATCTAGTCGAGCTGGCGCCGCTCCTCGGCAATGACCAGCGACTCGTCCAGCTTGGCGCCGTCTCGGGTGCACTCCAGAGACTTGCGGTAGTCGCCGGTGACGGTAATGAGGCCCTTGGGACCCAACATCTTCATCTTCAGGTACGCGTAGTGGGGAACCGCCATGAATTTGGCGAGCGCGGGCCGGCCCAGCAGCGTACGGTACGCGCTGGACAGGTCCACCACTTCGAACCAGATCGGTTCACATCGGAAGTGGCTGCTGTCGCGAAACAGGACGTCGAGCCAGACCCGGCCAATGGGTGAACAGGAGAGGCCGGGTACGATGCCGTGGAAGACGGTCCGGGTTGGCTCCAGGTCCTCGGTCTTGAGGCCGAGCTTGGTCATCATGTCACGGTAGAGGATGTTGATGCTGCTGCCGCCGTCGATGAGGACTCGGGAGAACTTGCAGGTGCGCCGCGTGACGATGGTAGGGTTGAGGACGAGGGCGTATCCACCCGGACATGGCATTACTACTGGGTGATCCTCCCGGGTCCAGGTGATCGGGCGCTCCGACCAATGCATGAAATCCGTCTTGGCAGGAACGACGGTGTTCACCTCCTGCCGGAGGAGGCGCTCGCTGCACTTGTCGTCACCGAGGCTGGTGAAGACGACGTAGGTCGCGTTCTGGTCCGGGTAGGCATCGTTCCGCATTGCGTCGCCGGCGGGAGGCGGCGGTGGAGGCGGAGGCGGCTGTCCCGCGCCCGGAGCCGGAGCCGGAGCCGGAGGAGGCGGGACGTCGCCCCTCATGATGCGCTTGGTCATGGCGCACTGTCGAAGCATGTGCGTGGAGGGTCTTGCGCCGCTGTGGTGCTTGCATGGGGCGTCGAGCATCTCTTCAAAGCTCATGGCGGGTTGCCATGCCATCTTGCCGGTCTGCCGACGCTTTGCTGCTGGGTCCGTCGTGGGCTCGGCGGCCGCGACGAGCCGGTTGTCGTGACATTGCGTCGGCTGCTCGGCCTTGCGCTTGTTGTTCTGGTGGTGGTGCTGTCGGCTGCCTTCGCTAGCCGGCTTCTGTGGGGGGACCGGCTTCGCCTTGCCAGCCTCGTCCAGCGCCACTTGGATCTTCATGGCGGAGTCGGCATTGGCGTACTTGTCCGCCGTCACCATGAGCGCGGCCATGGTGGCCGGCTCGGAGCGTAGAAGCTTGTGCTTGAGAAGGGTGCCGTCTCGGCACCCGCTGACCAAGTATTGGATCGCCTGGACTTCATGGACGCCCTCACAGCTGTTCCGGAGCTCGGTCCAGCGTGCAAGGTACTCGCGGCCGGTCTCCGTCGGCCCCTGCACGCACATGGCGAGCTAACTGGGGCGACCGGGTCGCTTGTACGTCCCCATGAAGTTGCGGACAAATGCTTCCTTGAAATCGACCCATGCGTTGATGCTGCCCATAGGCAGGCTGTTCAACCATGTGCGAGCCGATCCTTGGAGCATGACCGGTGCGTAGCGCACGGCGAGACGACGATTGGCACCGGTGATGCCAATGGCCGTGGTGTAGTCGGTGAGCTAGTCTTCTGGCTTCACGATCCCATTGTACTAGGGGGTGTCACGGGGAAGCACGAACCCCTTGGGGAAGGGCTCCTCCCAGATGCGTGGGCCGAAACACGCCGACCCGATAGCGCCGCTCTCCTCCACCTCCATGGAGCGAGCGAGCTGATCGAGGCGGTGGCAAGTGTCAGCGTCGTTGATGGCGCGCGGGCCGAGTCGACTGGCGGCCAGGCCCCGAGGGGCCGGGTCGGCTGGAGCCGGACGCCGACCAGGCTGGCCGGGTTCGTGCTGGGTCTCTGGGGCAGGCTCGTTGCCCAGAGTGTCGGCGGCGGTGCCGGCCGGGTTGCGCCGGGTCCGTCCTTGGCCGGAGTGCGCCTCACCGGGCGGCGAAGAGGCCGTGTGCAGGAGTTCACCGGGTCCGCCAAGGCGGGTGGAACCGGACCCCGCCGGCTTGGCGAACTGGTTGAGGCGATCCTGCTGGGTGTTGGCGGCGTGGAGGAGCTCGCGCATCCGCCTGATGCGCTCCTTGAGCTCCTCGCCCGCGAGTTGGTTGAGGCCGACCGCGGCTGCCTCCGCTGCGCGCATGTTCTCGTTGGGTCCCGTAGATGGTCCAGCCGGTGCCGAAGGCCTGGCCGATCGCTCCTCCCCGGGCACGAGTATCAGCGGCCCGGCTTGGCTCGGCCACGGCGGGCGTGAATCCGTGAGCGACGTCATGCTCCATCTGAGCAGCTTCCAAGCGCCGTCTAGTGGCGGCCAGCATCTCGGACAGGTCCAGCATCTGCTGGCGCCTGTCCTCGAGCTGGGTTCGGGCTTCAGCGACATTGGTGGCGTCGACGTTGGTGCCGATGGGGATGCGGAGGCTCTGCATCACGGCGCGCAGCGGGTTGGACGACTCCGTCCATGCCGTGGTGGCCGCGGCTTCGGCGGCTCTTCTCGCCTTGCTCGACGAGGAAGAGGCGCCATCACCGGTGACGAATACCTCTATGTGGGCGTCCATCGCCCCGGCAGTGAATCCGCCGCTGAGAGAAAGCGGGGAGTCGGAGTAGCTGAGCACCCTGTTGTGGTACTCGTCGGCCGCGAGCGCGTCGGAGATGTGCAGCGCGGTGAAGGAGGTGGCGAGCGCGCCGATCACGTCGTTCGCCAGAGCGACGGACTCGTCGGAGTAGGAGAGGGGCCCCGTCCGAAGCATGCTTCCGGCCAGCTCCTCGAACAGCCCCACGGTGGGCGCCAACTGTCGTGGTGGGCGCACGGCAGATGCCAAGGGATGGCTAAAGAGAGGAGGAGGCTCGAGGGCGCTGGTGGGCTTCGGAGGCGAGGTTGATATGCGCGGGCGCGGGAAGCCGGACATACCCAGGTTCGGGGCTCTCCGGAGAGATAACACCCCTAGTCCTGCCGAGTTTAGTTGTATGGCTGATAGTACAATGTCGCTCCTGGAGCTGTTTGGAGGAGGAAGGAGGCTGGCCAAGGCTCCGGCTGCTCCTTCTCCTTGGTGTTGCTATGTTATGGCTAGTCCTATCTTGCTTGTTCTATCTCATGTTCATGCGATGCTCATTCTCACAATCTCTCTGCTGCTGCCCCTGTAGGCGTGGACTCCTGGGGGGTTTTATAGATCAACCCACCCAGGGTTACAATGGTAATATGGCGAGTCGGTGGGTCCGTATTGTCGGCGTCCGGGGTACCGGACTGGGTCCCGCTTGGGGGCTTGTGGTTTGCCGGGTTCCCCTAGGTGCGGGCCCCACGTGCCTAGGGGGACTGTGCGCCGTCTTGTCGATCGTCATGGCGTGGCCGGGTCGAGTCGCGCACAGTGTTCTCCGTCAGGCCGCCGCTTGCTGTCGTCAGCGGTAAGGGTGGGAACACTGTTGCCGTGCCAGACCTGGTCAGCAGGTAGGTAAGGGGCACTGTTTCCACGCTCTGGCTGACCACGGGTATGGGCGGGGGCACTGTAGTCTTGGTCCTCAGTGATTGAGGTCTCGTCCCATCGTACGGCCTGGATGGAACGGGAGCTGACCCGTGGCTGGGTTGCCGTGGATGCCACGGGTAGGTTGGCTTACTGGGGAAGCCGAGGTTGCGCCGGGTTGAGTTGCCTTGCACTAGCCGCTGTGGCTGAGTTGACGTACCTCGCCAAGTCGAGGGTCTTGGCCGGGTTGTGCGCCTTGCTGGGTCGAGCGACCCGGCCTGGCGCATGCCGGTTTGCGGGGCGATGCGGGCCCCGCTATTTTTGAAATAGATCCGGGTTCCATTGCCTGCCCGGGGTTCATCCCCCCAACACCTATCTTCGCCAGATCATCAGCAGCTTGATTCTTGATTCGAGGTATGTGGTGGAGCTCTAACCCCTCAAACTTCTTTTCTAGCTTTCTTATTGCACTGCAATAACCGGTCATTGCTGGACTCCTGATGTCCCATTCCTTCATTACTTGATTAACCACTAAGTCTGAGTCACCGTAGACCATCAACCGTCGGACGCCAAGTGAAATGGCCATACGTAACCCATACAACAGTGCCTCATACTCAGCTTCATTGTTTGAAGAATCAAAGTGAATCTGAAGGACATAGCTGAGCTTGTCACCTCTTGGGGATACTAAAACCACTCCTGCACCAGAGCCATTCAACATCATGGATCCATCAAAGAACATAGTCCAATGTTCCGAGTGAATCTGAGTCGGTTGCTGCTGTTCAATCCACTCTGCGAGGAAATCTGCTATTGCTTGAGACTTGATGGCTTTGTTTGCCTCAAACTTGATATCCAAAGGAAGGAGTTTGATCGCCCAATTTGCCACTCGACCAGTTGCATCCCTATTATTCAGAATTTCTGACAATGGAGCGTCGCTGACGACCGAAACCGAGTGGTCTGAGAAATAGTGTGCAATCTTCTTCATGGTCAAGTAAGTTACATAAACAAGCTTCTGATAATGAGGATATCTCTGCTTGGACGGAGTCAAGACTTCAAAAATGTAATACATAGGGGGTTGAACTTTGTAGACTTTGCCTTCTTCTTCCCGCTCGACCGTGAGCACTGTGCTGACAACCTGTCCAGTGGTTGCGATGTAAAGCAGTAAAGGCTCCTTGATGACTGGAGCGGCAAGCACCGACTGGGTGGAAAGCAGGGCTTTGAGCTCTTCAAACGCTGCTTCAGCTTCATCATTCCACTCGAACTTGTCAGACTTCTTCATCAGTCGGTAAAGAGGTAATGCCTTTTCATCGAGGCATGAGATGAATCGACTCAATGCAGCCAAACAACCAGTAAGCTTCTGAACATCGTGCACATGCACAGGGCATTTCATTCGGAGGATTGTGTCAATCTTCTTTGGGTTTGCGTCGATCCCCCATTCGGAAACGGGGAAACCGAGTAACTTTCCACCTAGGACTCCGAATGTGCACTTTGATGGATTGAGCTTGATATCATATCTTCTTAAGTTGGCAATGGTTTCAGCGAGGTCAGTTAGTAGGTCGGTCGTGACTTGTCCACTATGTCATGCATGTATGCTTCCACATTCCGACTGATTTGAGTGAGCAGACACTTCTGAATCCTGCGCATGAACGTGGCACCAGCATTCTTGAGGCCAAAGGGCATAGTAACATAGCAAAAACACCCGAATGGGGTGATGAAAGTTGTCTTTATCTCGTCGGGTCCATACAGACGGATCTGATGGTACCCGGAATAAGCATCCAAAAAGGACAATCGCTCACACCCCACAGTCGAGTCGACTATCTGGTCGATGTGGGGTAGAGGAAAATAATCTTTCGGGTAGGCCCGATTGATATGCTTGAAATCAGTACACATTCGAAGTGAATTATCTTTCTTAGGGACCATAACAACATTGGCGAGCCACACGGAGTGGTATATCTCGCGGATGAACTCAGCAGCCAGAAGACGAGCCACATCCTCGCCAATTGCCTTCCTCTTCTCTGCGGAGGATCGACGGAGATGCTCTTTAACGGGTTTTGATTTCGGGTCGAATTGCAAATGATGCTCAGCCAGTCCCCTGGGTACACCTGGCATGTCAGATGGCTTCCATGCAAAGATGTCCCAGTTCTCACGGAGGAACTGGATGAGTGCTTCTTCCTATTTTCCGTCGAGTGTTGTTGAGATATGAGTCGGAGCAGCATTGGGATCAGTCGGGTGAATGTGAACCGGCTTTGTTTCACCAGCCGACTGAAATGTGGATTCTGAGGCAGGCCTCTTGGCACGCAACAAATCACTCGGATCTGCATTCTTCTGGTGTTCTTGAAACTCCATTGCTGCCATCTGTTCATTGGCGATCTTTGAACCTTTCTGGAGACAATCTTCTACTCTCTGCCGATTCCCAGTGACTGTGATCATGCCTCCAGGGCCAGGCATCTTCAACTTAAGGTACACGTAGCACGGTCAAGCCATGAAACTAGCATAAGCAGGTCTGCCTAGAATGGCATGATAGGCACTATCAAAATCCACCACTTCAAACCTCAACTTTTCCTTGCGGTAATTCTTTGAATCACCGAAAACCACATCAAGAGTGATCTGACCGAGTGAATCGGCTTTCTTTCCTTGGATAACACCATGGAATCTCACGTTGCTCTCACTGAGCTTGGACATCGGAATGCCCATCCATCGGAGGGCCTCAGCATACAATATATTCAATCCACTGCCACCGTCCATCAAAACCTTGGTCACTCGGGTGCCTCCAACGACTGGGTAGACCACCAACGCTTGCTGCCCAGGAGTGGCAACGTGTGTTGGGTGGTCGGACTGCTCAAATGTAATAGGGGTTTTTGACCACTTCAAATATCTTGGCGTTGCCAGAGCAACCATGTTTATCTCTCTGTTAATAACTTTTAGTCGACTTTTGCTCTTGAGGTCAGCAAAAATCACCAAAGTGGCATTAACATTGGGGTAACCTTCATCTTCCTCTTTGTCTTCCTCCTTATCAGACTCTTTGTCCTTTTCACTGTGTTGGCTCTCTCGGAAGCTCTGATTCAGGAGTCGACATTGTTGAGTGGTATGTTTAGGAAGAATCAGATTTCCCTCTTCATCCTTTTTGGTGCATATACGACACGGTAAATCAAGCACATCATTTCCCGCTTGATCTTTGACTTTTTTAGGGGTCCAAGGCCCTTTAGGCTTCCCCTTGAACTTCCCTTGATTCAAAACTGCTGCCTCAGCAGGACCTGCAGCCTCAGCTTTCCGTTTCTGCTTCCGACTAGAGTTTCCTCCTCTGGTATCCTGGGCGACTGACTTATTTTTACCGCTCCAGAGTCGGTCCTACTCTTCGCCGTTAGCGTACCGAGTGGCAATATCCATCATCCGAGTCAGAGACATGTCTCTGGTCCGATCGAACTTCAGATTGAGCTCTCTGTAGTGAACGCCTTCTTTAAAGGCACAAACTGCTTGGTGCTCCGACACATTTTCCACTGTGTGATGAAGGGTAGTCCATCTCTGGATATAATCTAAGTCTCGTTCTATTTCTTCACACAATGCTGCAATTCTGTCAAACCAGGTCTCTTGCAAGTGCCTCAAATGTTTTAGTAAACACTTGGACCAATTCTTCCCAATTGAAAATGCTCCTTGGGGCCAGCTAATTCAACCAGCCTCTGGCAGAACCCTCAAGCATCAAAGGGAGGTGTTTCATGGCCACCTCATTGTTGCCACCACCAATGTGCACAACCACTCGGTAATCCTCCAACCAAGTGTCAGGTTTCGATTGTCCGGTGAACTTACTGATGCCCGTCGCCAACTTGAAGTTGTCAGGGATCTCAGTGGCTCAGATGGCTCTTCCGAAACACTCGGGGCCGGAAATGTGCACTTTGCTTCCACTGGATCGATCTCTATCCAACCTTCTTTGTATGCTCTGTTCCGGTCGACCAAACCTTGTACAAGGACTGACCTTTGTAGGATCGAAAGTATGTACTGGGGGGGTGATTACACTACTTGACCAAATAAAACTTATCCTTTTCCCAATTTTAGTCTTTGGCAGATTTTAGCTATCTTAGCACAAGTCAAGAAATCTTAACACAATTCAAGCAAGCATGCAAAGAGTATATGAGCAGCGAAAAGTAAAGCATGCCACTTGCAAGAATGTAAAGGGAAGGGTTTGGAGGATTCAAATGCAATTTGGAGACACGGTGATTTTTGAGCCGTGGTTCCGATAGGTGGTGCTATCGTACATCCACGTTGATGGAGACTTCAACCCACGAAGGGTAACGGTTGCGCGAGTCCACAGAGGGCTCCACCCATGAAGGGTCCACGAAGAAGCAACCTTGTCTATCCCACCATGGCCGTCGCCCACGAAGGACTTGCCTCACTAGCGGTAGATCTTCACAAAGTAGGCGATCTCCTTGCCCTTAAAAACTCCTTGGTTCAACTCCACATCTTGTCGGAGGCTCTCAAGTGACACCTAGCCAATCTAGGAGACACCACTCTCCAAGAAGTAACAAATGGTGTGTTGATGATGAACTCCTTGCTCTTGTGCTTCAAATGATAGTCTCCCCAACACTCAACTCTCTCTCACAGAATTTGGATTTGGTGGAAAGAAGATTTGAGTGGAAAGCAACTTGGGGAAGGCTAGAGATCAAGATTCATATGGTAGGAATGGAATATCTTGGCCTCAACACGTGAGTAAGTGGTTCCTTCTCAGAAACAGCAAGTTCGAAGTGTAGGTTTGTTCTGATGGCTCTCTCCATGAATGAAGAGGAGGTGGAGGGGTATATATAGCCTCCACACAAAATCTAACCATTACACACAACTTGCCAAACTTGATGGGACCGAATTGGTAAACTCGGTCAAACCGATTCAGCAAATCTAGTGACCGTTAGGATTTTCGGTGGGACCGACATGCAACTCGGTATTACCGATGTGGTTAGGGTTAGGGCATAACATAATATTGGTGAGACCTATTAAACAAACTCGGTGAGACCGATTTCGGTAATAAGCTAACCACATAGTTGGTCAGGTAAACTCGGTGGGACCAATTCGCTCATTTCGGTGGGACCGAAATGTTACGAAAAGGAAACATGGAGTTTACATTGCAATCTCGGTGGGACCGATCACTCATCTCGGTGGTACCGAAACGTTACGAAGGGAAACAGAGAGATTACAATCCCATCTCGGTGAGACCGAGATCCCAATCGATGAGACCAATTTGCCTAGGGTTTTTGGTAGTGGCTATGACATCTGAACTCGGTGGCACCGGATAGAAAGAATCGGTAGGGCCGAGTTTGACTTTTGGTTTAGGTCATATGTGGATATGAAAAAGTAGTTGAGGGTTTTGGAGCATATCACTAAGCACTGTAGAGCAAGAAACTCAGTAAGCAACACCTCATCCCTCCTTGATAGTATTGGCTTTCCCTATAGACTCAATGTGATCTTGGATCACTAAAATATAAATTGTAGAGTCTTGAGCTTTTGAGCTTGAGCCAATCATTTTATCCTTAGCATTTTGAGGGATTCACTTTTCTCATCCATGCCATGCCATCCATTGAGCTTTTCCTGAAATATTCATCTTGGAATGATGTTAGCTCAATGAGCTATATGTTGTTAGGAATTACCAAAACCACCTAGGGATAGTTGCACTTTCAATCTCCCCCTTTTTGGTAATTGACGACAACATATAGATCAAAGCTTCGACAAATGATAATAAGAGTGAAAAACATTGTCACTTTCAGAAGTATGTGATAAGCAAGAGCTCCTCCTAAAATTGTGCATAATTTAAGATTTGCTTTGGACTGCAAATGCACAAGGAGTTAGGCTCATGGGTAACTCTTCCATGTCACATACATCTTGGTGGAGCGCTCAAAATGATAATGATTGAATACATGCACTCATCACCAAGCAAAGTGAATGATCATATAGAGATAAACGAGATAATGTCATCCAACAAGCATAAATGTAGCATATGATCAAACACATGATCATCCAAGTATCACACAGACATAGAGCATGTCAAACAAGCAAATAAAGTTCAACCACCAAAGCAAGAGAGAACAAAAAGCAACACTCTCTCTCGAAGCCTATGATCTATACATTTTTCTCCCCCTTTGGCAACAAGTTACCAAAAAGTTCATAGAAAATGCATAGCACTAGATCGACTCTCAGGCTTGATCTTCAGGTGGTGGTGTAGAGATGGCTCCTTGGACGAAGACTTCACTTGATGTGGATGGAGCTGGAGGTGTAGGTGCTGGAGCTGGTTGCACTGGAGCTGTAGGAGCTGTAGCTGGTGCAGATGAAGTGGCTCTGGTGTCTGTCACTGGCACTGCAGCTGATCTCTGAGCTCTAGGCACTCTGGCAAATGCATCAGTGGTTGTCTTGCCCTTCCTCTCCTGCATATCATCCTGAAGCTGCTCAACAACAGACTGGATCTCAGTTACCTTCACATCCAAGTCATAGAACTTCTGCTCCATGATCCTCTCCAGGCTCTACTCGTTTTGAGTCAAGGTGGCCAGCCCCTTCTCAATCCTCAGAGTGGATACAATCAAGTAGCCTAGCTGATCTTGTTTGCTCTTCAGAAAGTACTGAGATGCCTCTTCCATTGTTGGCATCTTGGTAGCCTTCTCTGTCCTTGCCTTCTCCTTCTTTGCTTGAGCATGCACTGAAGATGGTTCATCTTCATCCATAACCACTTGGTTATCCTCAAAGTCTGGATAGATAGCAAAGTGTTCCTTGTCCAGCAAGTATGTGCATGTGCCCATCTTGGAGTTAATCAGCTCCTAGATCTGTGGGGCATACCCACAACTTCTTTTCTGGTCAGCTGCTGTCCTCTTGATAGTCTCAACAATGAGGCTCATGACCTTGAATTTCTGTGGCACATCAAATAGGTATAGCAAGTTTATTGCATGGCCTCTGATCATGTTGTGGTCACCTGACTTGGGCAAGAGAGTATGCCTGAGGATCCAGTTGATGGTTGGCAGTCCTGACAGAAGATAATGTACAGATCCAAACTTATGTGTCTCAACTGCAGCATCTGGAATCTCCTTGTACATATGTGCCATAGTGTTGTGATCCATCTTCTTCTTGGCATAGACATCCAAGTCATCTTCTTTCTCCTTAGGTGCATTAATCAGATTTGCCCATTCCTCAATTTGATTGGTACCTTGTACCTTCAAACATCCATACTATCCTGCCATCTGGATAAAAGTGTGTTGTGGAGTAGAATTGCATAATGAGCTTATCATTCCACTTTGTGAGCTTCTGCTCAACAAAGTCTGCAACTCCACATGCATTGAAACTGTCATACACACCAGGATAGTGTTCCTCATTCTCCTTCATGTAGGTCCAGTCGACCCATCTCATGTCACACACTATAGGCTTCTTGTCCAACAACACTGTCTCATAGAAATCCTGTCGTTCCTTAGTATGGAACCTGTAGTCAACAACAATCCTTCTCCTGATAGCATAACGATCAGACAACCTCCACTGTCTGAGTCCTGCATCCTTCCTCAGCTTCATGTTCTCAGCCACAGGATGAGCATCATTGTGGTCTGGAATCTTTGGCTTCAACTTTCTCAGGATATGCTCTTCATCTTCTTCTTCTTCAGCAGCAGTTTCAGGCACTGAGGCCTTGTTCTTCTCAGCAGCAGGTATGTTTCTAGTACTCCTCTTTGGTGCAATCTTGGGCTTGGAGGCAGCTGTGGGTGCTTCTTTGGGCTTTGATGATGCAGCCCCTGACCTAATAGCATCACCCATAAGCTTCTGAGCCTTGGGTGCTAGTGCAGCAACCTCTTCTTCCTCTTCCTTAGAGTCTCTCCTCATAGAGGGATTGCCAAGAACTTTGGCAGTAGTGGTTCTGACTCTCTTTTTCTTTTTGTCTTGACCAGCAGCTTCATCTTCTGACTCAATAGTAAACTTCATGGTTTCTCCAGTGGCAACCTTCCTGGGTTTGGAAGTGGGAATCCTTCTTGCAGGTGCCTTCTTCTGCACTACTGGCTTTGTGGTTGCAGCTGAACCATATTCTTTCTTGACCACCTTCTTCTTGGAAGTGGCCTCATCCTCTACTGCCACATAGTCTTCATCCTCAGATTCTGAGGTTTTCTTCTTTCTGGCCCTGGTGGCAGCTTTGGGCAGGTTGCTTGGGGTGCTTCTGCTACCATCATCTGAGGTACTAGAGGGACTAGTGCCCTCACTCATCTGAATCTGCTCCTCTTCCCTGTTCTGGCTGTCACTTTGATCAGACATGTTGCACACACTGAATGCAGACCCTGTGAATAGATATAGATGAGATAGAGTGGATGAGCATCACAAAATACAGAGGTTTTTGCAAAAGAATGATTTAAAAACTTAGTTTTGGTTTTCCACAGAAAGCATTTCGGATCAACCGATTTGCAAACTCGGTGATACCGAAGCAGCTTTTGGAACCTAAACCAGTGAACTCGGTTAGACCGAGTCATAGTTCGGTGGCGCCGAGACTGCTAGGGTTTCACAAAGTCCTGAACTCGGTCACACCGATTTGCAATTCTCGGTCAGACCGAGAATCACTTGTGCAATGGCCTTAGCCGAATCGGTGGAACCGAGTTCTGCAACTCGGTGGGTCCGAGATGGTTTCGGCAGAAACCTAACCCTAAATTTTCAATTCACTTCTAAACTATGGATTGTTTTGACAGGATAGAATAGTTTCAATCGTGGCAAGAATCATGATGAACACAATGTGCTAGGAATCGGACGGGGATAGCACTGTGATTGAGTCCATACCCTAGCTTGGCGATGAACTCGCTACGGCAGCAACGGTGGGGGTGAATTCCGTTGACGGCGGCGGAGACCAGCGACTGGAGGCGGCTGGCGACGAGGAGGACGATCCGGAGACCCTGGAGGCAGAGCGAGCTATGCGCGGGCGAAGGAGTTCAGAGAAAGTTTCCAATATTTTTCCCGTGAGTATATATAGCCCGACCCTGTCGGTGTGACCGAGTGGAACAACTCGGTAGCACTGAGATGCATAACTGTTGACAGTTACAGCAACTCGGTGTGACTGAAAAGTTCAAATTGGTTGCACCAAGATTGAAAACCTAGATCGACTTAGTGATCTCGGTATGACCGAAATGGAGGAATCGGTCAGAACGAAACGCACAAAGAAGTTTTGGAAGTTTAAGTCTATGACGAATCGGGGACTCCAAGTGCTCCTCACACAGAGTGGTTCGAATCTGACTTGATCAAATTTTGTGATGTAGCATGAATAGAGTTTGAGACAAGAAAAACATAGATAGCTAGAGAAGGTTCTTAGGCATTCTTGTCCATCCACTTGGCAAGAGAAAAAGTAATCAATCAACATGCTCACAACAAGTGGATGTCCTCGAATGAGTAAAAATATGCAACCAACATGCTCACACAATAAAATAGCAAATGAAACATGTAACAAAGCATGCACAAACAATTCTAGCATCTATCAAACAATTGGCGATGACTAGGTCATCTATATATGAGTATATTGACTTAGGAGTCAAATGAGAACATTTGATCATAGGTCATACTCATCGTTTAAACTCAAGTGGGGTTACCACTTTTACATAATGCATTGATGTGTTCACGCCATTAGAGTTGCTTTGACTCAATTCTTAGAGTTAAGATCCCCTAGATGTGAGATCCCCCCTTAGAGGGATGAACTAACCTTGGGTTTTGTCGATGATGACTTCATGTAGGTGTTGAAGATGTGGATGCTCAATGTTGATGAAGATCATTTGGAGCAATCCTTTGGAGTGAGTTGCACTTTCAATACCTATATGGGTTAGTCCCACAAGGAATAAACAAGGATATCCATAGACATAGAGTGATGCACACACAAGATGATGTCTATGAAAGCATTAGATTACCTTGTCCCTTGTCTTACCAACAAGAGGGTTTGTGACTCCTTGAACTAGTGCAAAATGTGGAAGTTTATTGCACTTGTTGTTGCCAAAATGATATGAGTGAAATATGTTGGCGGAGTCACCCTCAAGAACTCTTTAGATCTTCTTCTTCGGGATCCACATCATCTTGATGGGAATCCTTGGAGTTGTAGTCAAACTTGATGAAGTAGAACTTGTCGTAGTCTTGGGAACCCACTTGACCAAGGCCTTAGGAGCTTCTTCAAATGCATCAATCTCCTCTTGAAGCTTGTCCTTGCCTTTTTGCTTGTGGTATTGTGGTGGAAGATCATCTTGAGCTTGTGTCCCCTTGAAGGAAGTAGGATCATACTTCTCTTGTTGAGGAACAAACTTCGTCTTGGGATATTGATCTTCTTCCCACTCAACTCCATTGGCATTGAACTTTCGTTCAAAACCAACACCTTGGTTCTTCCGGTGCCTTCCTTGCTTGCGTACAATGTCCTCAAATTGCTTACTCCCGGCAAGGCTCTTGTAAACACCTTTCTCTATAATTCCCTTCAATAAGCTATTTTCTTGCTCAAGTGTAACTTGGGTAAGAGAATCATTAGTGGAATCAAGAGAACTACTAGAAGCAACAACATTTGATTTAGCATGATTATTGTTACTACTAGAGGAAGAATCCTTCTTGTTTTTGTTAATGGACTTGACTTGAGGCATGTAAGTAGATAAGAGTAAATGCTTGGCAATGTAAGAAGAACTTTTCTTACGAAGATCATCATTGATTGCCTTTAAGAACTCATGCTTTTGCTCAAGATTGAGCTTTTCAAAGCGTAACTTCTCATGAGTCCTTAAAAGTTCTCGATGATCTTCTAAGATAGTTTCATGAGCTAACTTAAGAGTGTTTAGTTCTTTAGTTAGAAGCTCAATCTTCTCCTTATCATTGTCATTCGTTTTATCTTGATTAGCATGATTAATTGACGTTTCATCATAGTAT
This sequence comes from Triticum timopheevii, assembly GCA_963921465.1. Lineage (NCBI taxonomy): Eukaryota > Viridiplantae > Streptophyta > Magnoliopsida > Poales > Poaceae > Triticum > Triticum timopheevii. The sequence goes on along the minus strand of OY997264.1, from coordinate 96,868,435 downwards.
TCATCACTAGAGTTGTCAACAAGTAAATCATCATCACCTAGCAAGTCATCTTCATCACTATTGAAATCAACATACTAGGGTGTGTTACCTTTGGGACTTTAGCCATGAAGCATCTCCCAATTCCTTCATTGGGTGAATCAAATATGTCATAGGAGTTGGTTGACACAAGTGCTAGACCGACAACACCTTCATCTTGAGTATATTCAGAGTCGGAGTGATAGATTCTCTCGGAGTGATTGTCGGAGTCGGAGCCAGATACCCATTCACCAACATGAGCTTGATGTCTTTGTTTTGTGTAGCTCCTTGATGACTTGTCCCTCCTTTCCGAATCCTTGCTCCTCCGGGATGTTCTTCGTTCATAACGATCATCTCTACTCCTCCTCTCTCTTGGTGGTGATTCCTCTCTTCTACTTCTCCTCTTGGGTGATTCTTCTCTTCTTTTGTGGGGTGCCGTACACTCATTGTAATAGTGTCCGGGTCTCCCACAATTGTAGCAATTGCACTCTCGACTAGAAGATCTTTTGTCATTGTAGGACCTTGACTTGGAGCTTCTCTCTTTGCTTCTACTCTTGTAGAATTTTTTGAAGTTCTTCACCATTAAGCTCAATTCTTCATTGAAGATTTGTTTCTCACTTGATGATGTGGGGGATTCACATGAGGCTTTGTAAGCACCACTTGACTTGTTGTGAAGTTCCTCCTTATCCTTGAGTGACATCTCATGAGCAACAATTCTTCCAATGACTTCCGTTGGCTTGAGATCTTTGTAATTGGGCATCATTTGGATCAATGTGCACACAGTATCATATTTTCCGTCCAAAGCTCTTAGGCTCTTCTTGATGATGAATTTGTCGGTCATCTCTTCACTTCCTAAGCCCGCAGTCTCATTTGTGATAAGAGCAAGCCTAGAGTACATTTCAGCAACACCTTCACCATCCTTCATTTTGAACTTGTCAAGTTGACTTTGGAGCACATCCAACTTCGATTCCTTGATGGAGTCAGTACCTTCATGCATATCAATCAAAGTGTCCCAAATTTCCTTTGCATTCTCAAGACAGCTGATTTTGTTGAATTCTTTGGGGCACAATCCGTTGAAGAGGATATCACAAGCTTGAGCGTTGTATTGCAGCATCTTCAACTCTTCCGCACTAGCTTCACGGTTTAGTTCTCTCCCATCAAAGAATTCAACTTGCAAGCCAATACACACAATAGCCCAAACGGCGGGGTTATGTCCAAGAATATGCATTTTCATCTTATGCTTCCAACTAGCAAAATTAGTACCATCAAAGTAAGGAACTCTACGGTGATAATTTCCCTTGCTAGACGCCATACTCTCCTAGGTTGTGAAACCAAGGTTATGACCACCAAAAGCTATGGAACTCAAAGCAAATGGAGACCAAAGCTCTGATACCACTTGTAGGATCGAAAGTATGTCTAGAGGGGGGGTGAGGGAGTCCTGGATAAGGGGGTATCCGGACAGCCGGACTGTGTACAACATTCGGACTATTGAAGCATGAAGATACAAGACTCAAGACTTCGGCCCGTGTCCGGATGGGACTCTCCTTTGCGTGGAAGGCAAGCTTGGTGATCCGGATATTGTGTTTCCTTTCTTGTAACCAACTCCATGTAAACCCTAGCCCTCTCCGGTGTCTATATAAACCGGAGAGGTTGGTCCTTAGAAGGCCGATCACAATTACAATCATACCATCATAGGCTAGCTCTTAGGGTTTAGCCTCTATGATCTCGTGGTAGATCTACTCTTGTACTACCCATATCATCAATATTAATTAAGTAGGAAGTAGGGTTTTACCTCCATCGAGAGGGCCCGAACCTGGGTAAACATCTGTGTCCCTTGCTTCCTATTACCATCAGCCTTGACACACAGATCGGGACCCCCTACCCGAGATCCGCCGGTTTTGACACCGACATTGGTGCTTTCATTGAGAGTTCCTCTGTGTCATTGCTATCAGGCTTGATGGCTCCTTCCATCATCATCAACGACGCTATCCAGGGCGAGACTTTTCTCCTCGGACAGATCTTCATGTTCGGCGGCTTCGCACTGCGGGCCAATTCGCTTGGCCACTTGGAGCAGATCGATAGCTATGCCCCCGGCCACCAGGTCAGGTTCGGAAACTTGAACTACACAGCGTATATTCGCAGGGACTTGATCTTCGACGTATTCAGGCCAGCGTCAGGAGCGCTGAACAGTCACGATGGGCATGGCTTAGACCTGCCGTCAGACGATGCTCGGGATATCACCCCGGTAGAAGCCTCGGATTTAAATCTGGGGCAGCTTGTGTTGCCTAAGGACGGAGGGCTGGACCCCGCCCCGCAGGTTGTACCCTCATTGGCGATGGAGCCGAACACATGCCTCACTCTTGAGGGAGCCTGTGACTCCGGACCCCCGGATTCATATCCGGTTGTAGGTTCCAGTCCGTGCGTCCCCGGGCCTGCCGAGCCTGATTGGGCTCCGGTGATGGACTTCACCGCAGCGGACGTTTTTCAGCACTCGCCCTTTGGCGACATGCTAAACTTATTGAAGTCTCTCTCTTTGTCAGGAGACACTGGGCCGAGCTATGTCCGGCTTGAGTGGGAAGCAGACAACGACGGAATTCGTTGCCCACCCACCACCCACTTCATTACCACGATCGACGATCTAACCGACGTGCTTGACTTCGACTCCGAAGACATCGACAGTATGGACGATGATGTAGGAGAATTACAGGAGCCACCGCTCACAGGGCGGTGGGCAGCCACCTCCTCATACGATATATATATGGTGGACACTCCGAAGGAAACTAATGGCGATGAGGCAATGGAGGATAACCCCTCGGGAAGAAAAACAAAGCATGGGCGTCGTCGGCGCCGCTCCAAGCCCCGCCACAGCAATACCGGACCCGGAGACGAAAATAATCCGGAGGGCACCGAAGAAGAATATGACCCTGACCAGCCCGCCTTCGAGCAGGCCGAACAGGAAGATGAGACGGTCAGCCCAGAAGAACAGGCGACGGACGCATACCCCGAGGAGGACAACTACATGCCCCCCTCCGAAGACGAGATTACCCTCGGCGACGATGAATTCGGCGTGCCTGAGGATCCCGTAGAGCAGGAGCGCTTCAAGCGCGGGCTTATAGCCACTGCGAGGAGCCTGAAGAAGAAGCAGCAGCAACTCCAAGCTGATCAAGATCTGCTCACAGATAGATGGACTGAAGTCCTTGCAGCCGAGGAATATGGACTCGAACACCAAACGGCTGACCGGCCACCCCGTGGCCGGGATAAAACGGGATATCAGCCCAGATACCAGCCCGCACCCCCACGCCGATACACTACGGCTCAGGGCAACAGGCAAGACCTGCAAGATATTCTGGAAAACAAAGCAGGACAGCCAATATCGATCTATGGATCGCAGTTGCGCGCCCCAGCGCGCGACGATGACCGTTGCGCCAGATACATCATCAACAAGTCCGGCCGGGCCGAACACAGCAACCAAGACCAATCCGACCTGCGTAGCCACATAGCCCGGCACAGAGGCGCCGCACACCCCCTCTGCTTCACTGACGAAGTGATGGATCATGAATTCCCAGAAGGGTTCAAACCCGTAAACATCAAATAATACGATGGCACAACAGACCCCGCAGTATGGATCGAAGATTTTCTTATCCACATTCACATGGCCCGCGGAGATGATCTGCACGCCATCAAGTATCTCCCCCTTAAGCTCAAAGGACCAGCCCGGCACTGGTTAAACAGCCTGCCAGCAAATTCCATTGGCAGTTGGGAAAACCTGGAAGACGCATTCCTCGACAATTTCCAGGGCACATATGTGCGACCACCAGACGCTGATGACCTGATCCACATTACTCAACAGCCCGGAGAGTCAGCCCAGAAATTCTGGACTCGGTTCCTCACTAAAAAGAACCAAATAGTCGACTGTCCGGACGCGAAGCCCTGGCGGCTTTTAAGCATAATATCCGTGACGAGTGGCTTGCTCGACACCTCGGCCAGGAAAAACCCAAGTCTATGGCAGCTCTCACAACCCTAATGACCCATTTTTGTGCGGGTGAGGATAGCTGGTTGGCTCGCAGCGGCACCATGCCACATTCCGGCACTTCTGACGATCGCGATGCTAACGGCAAGCCACGGCGCAACAGACATAAGAGACGGAACAACAGTGACAGCACTGAAGACACGACAGTCAACGGATTCAGCGGATCTAAGTCCGGACAGCGGAAAAAGGCGTTCAAAAGAACAAGGATCGTCCAGTCTGGACCGCATACTGGAGCGCTCGTGCCAAATTCATGGCACACCGGACAAACCAGCCAACCACACCAATAGAGACTGCTAGGTGTTCAAACAGGCCGGCAAGATAAACACTGAAAAAAAGGATAAGGGGCTGCACAGCGACGATGACGAAGAGCACGGGCGTCCGAAACGGGGGGACAAAAGAAATTTCCCCCCCAGGTGAAAACGGTCAACATGATCTACACCACCCATATCCCCAAGCGGGAATGGAAGCGGCCACTACGGGACGTCTATGCGATGGAGCCAGTCGCCCCTAAGTTCAACCCATGGTCAGCTTGTCCGATCACCTTTGACCGTAGGGATCACCCTACTAGCATCCGTCATGGTGGTTCAGCCGCATTGGTCTTAGACCCAATCATCGACGGATTCCACCTCACGCGTGTCCTTATGGACAGCGGCAGTAGCCTGAACCTGCTTTATCAGGACACAGTGCGCAAAATGGGCATTGACCCTTCAAGGATCAAGCCCACCAAAACTACCTTTAAAGGTGTTATTCGTGGAGTAGAGGCCCGATGTACGGGCTCTATAACACTGGAAGTGGTCTTCGGATCCCCGGACAACTTCAGGAGCAAAGAGCTAATCTTCGACATCGTCCCTTTCCGCAGTGGCTACCACGCACTGCTCGGACGAACCGCATTTGCTAGATTCAATGCAGTACCACATTATGCATACCTCAAGCTCAAGATGCCAGGACCGCGCGGGGTCATCACTGTCAATGGCAATATGGACCGCTCCCTTCGAACAGAAGAACATACGGCAGCCCTCGCGGCAGAAGTACAATGCGGCCTACTCCGACAAACCAATCCGGCGACAACTTCGAGCATAGTCAAGCGAGTCCGAAGCACCCCGCAACAGGATCATCAGGAAGGCCAAGAGCGTGATTAGCAGTCCGGCCTCCGCCCAATCCCCTTCAAAGCAGCGTTCGTGCCATGCGTACACAGTTACGCACTCAAGATATCATGGGCATAGGCGGAGGCACATCAACGACTCAATCAATAGTGCGGGTAACCGCCAAATACCTTCATACTCTTTCCCTCTTACATTTCAGGACACCGCGTTAGTGCAGCATCCTCAGAAGAGCCGAATTGCCGGACTCATATGGGAGAGACATCCAAGGAGGCAACAAACGTTGTGCACAGAAGGAAATACCCAGGTGGAATCTATTTACGATCATTATACCTGCTTTCTCTATCTGTACACAGCCTGCCCCTGGATAGGACATGTCAAATAGTCCTATTTTTATCTCTGCTTAATGCATCCATTGTAAACATACGCTTAAACGTATTTTTCTTCAATGGGAGATTATATATAGCGTCAGCTTATTATCCTTATTTGAGCATTTTCTTCTCTTATAAATGTTTATTTGGTATTGCATCCGTACACCTTGGTACGGTTAGTTTGCCAGGGGCTTCTTATGGCGCCCCGTAATATGGCAAATAAAGTCCGAACACTTTCAACAGTGCGGCACCCCGAACATATAGCACTATATGCATCAGCTCCGAACCATGTCTTGGGTCTACAGTTGGGATAGCCCGGCTCCCTTGTTTTGGTGCCTTACGTTCCGTTATATCGTCTAAGGTAGCACAGGGAGAACTACTGTGATTGTGTCCCGGTTCTTCCGGACGAACACCTCAATAGAGAAAGCCGAAAACTGACTGGCATGATGTGGCGAGAGCTGGTCGCTGTTCGAGAGGTACTAAAATCCTTAAAGATTTTCCGCTTTAGGTGATAAATCGGCTTTGTCCGATCTAGGCGTATATAGCGCCCCAATTCGGCCTTCCGGATTCTAGGGGCTTCGCCGAAATTTAAAATTGTAGACTTCTATGGCTAAGTGAAAGTTATAAAGCCGCATAGTCCGATTGGCTCGTTCGCTGTGTCGGACACCTCCTTAAGGGACCAAACATTTGGATAAAGAGTGTCCGGTTTTCCACGAACACCCCAGTGCTAGTCACGTGGGAGCGGAAGCCGACGACTGGCCTACTCTCAGGATTTTATAAATAGCCGCACAGAAGGTAATATTTTAAATAACAAAAGCTCTACATAGCGCAAGTAACTTCGTCCTTAAATTACAAGCATGACAGAAGTGAATTCATTCAAAGACGATGTCCTTGGTACATTCATCAGCCACGAGACGAGCACCCTTCATAATGCTATCATAGTACAGCTCGGGATGGCGATGCGCCTTGCCCTCCGGCGGCCCGTCCTTGACTAGCTTCTCCGCATCCAGCTTGCCCCAATGCACCTTGACGCGGGCAAAGGCCCGACGGGCACCCTCGATGCAAATGGATCACTTGATCACCTCAAGCTGCGGGCAGGCATCCACCATCCGCTTCATCAGGCCAAAGTAGCTACTGGGCATGAGCTCACCAGGCCACATCCGGACTATGAAACCTTTCATAGCCAGTTCGGCTGCCCTGTGGAGTTCGACCAACTGCTTCAGTTGGTCACTCAAAGGCATCGGGTGTTCGGCCCCAGCATACTGGGACCAGAACAACTTCTCCGTTGAGTTCCCCTCCTGGGCACGGTAGAACTCCAGGGCATCTGATACGCTGCGTGGCAGATCTGCGAATGCCCCTGGAGAGCTCCGAATTCAAGTAAGTAAAAGAAACGTCTCCTCCACATGTTTGCTTTGCATAAAGAACTTCTTACCCGCTGCTATCTTCTTGGCCTCCTGGATCTCCTGCCGTGCTTTCTCGGCTTCGGCCTTGGTGTCTTTCAAATTCACAAGGGCCTTCGCAAGCTCGGCCTCTTTCGCCTTCAGATCATGCTCCACGGACTCGCATTTCTTGCTGAGGTCCTGGAGCTCTTGCTGTACCTCACCTAACCTAGCACTTTGCTTTTCGCGCTCCTTACACTCTGAGGCCACCTTGTATTCGGCCTCGAACAGCGCCTTCTTCAGGGACGCCACTTCGGCGGTGGCCCCTGTTACACAGTCACGACACTTAGGTGTTAGACTCACCAATTCTGCCTATCCTTAATGCATAAGAGCAGGAATCACTTACCCTTGTTCTCTTCGAGCTGCCTCTTCGTGAGGTCGAGCTCTCCCTGCGCCTGCTCCAGGTCCCACTTCAGTTCGGCAACCTCGGCAGTACGGGCAGCAGCAGCAAGCAGCACAGCCTGCTTATTCACAACAATACTTATTATTAGACTCCTGTGGATTATAATTGACCCTCCGTTTGGCTTTTCTTTCCGAACACCAAACAGAGTATCAGGGGCTACTACCTATCAGGTGGTAGTTTTGCACATATTTATTACTTACCTCGAAGCCTGTTAGGAGGATGGTGCAAGCTTCGGTTAGTCCGCTTTTGGCGGACGAAACCTTCCGAATCACCGTACTCATAAGAGTACGGTGCCCTTCATCCAGGGAAGTGCCGCGAAGCGCTTCCAACAGACAGTCTGACGCCTCATGCGCAACGGAAGTCCTCAATACAGACGGCTCGCCCTCCCTAACGAGTGGTCGCCCGCCTGAGTCCGGAACCATCGAAGGTTCCGGAATGGTGTTCGGCTGAGAGCCCGGCTGGCCGTGGCTCTCGTCGACACGATCCGCAGGGATCTTGAACCCCACGTGTCCGACGTCTGCGACCCCGCCTCGGGGCATCTCCAGAGTCACCTCCCCCCGCTCTGGGAGCCTTTGGGACAACACCTCTGTGTCGTCCGCGGGTTGAGGAGTAGTGGCTGTCGGAAGCGAATTCATCTCCGAATCGCTCAGGGACCCGGAGGAAGATACCTCGGGGTGATCCCTGGCCGGACTGCATATATGTTCGTCATTATAAGTATGAAAACTATGAAGTGAAACCATGATAGAATGCGGACACTTACGATCGCACTGGGGGCTTCCCCCTGGGCAGCCACCCTTCCTCACTATGAGCGGCTGTGGTGGAGTAGTCCGGAAGGGGAACCTTCCCCTTCTTGGACGCCCCAGCCTCCCCCTCTGGGGCGGCTTTTCTCTTCTTCCCCTCCCCAGTGCGGGAGGTGGAATTTCTTCTTGATTCTCCCTGCCTCCGCAGGAGGAATCTGTCTCGTCGTCATCAGACGACAGGGGTATGACGGCCTTGCGCCAAGGGCCTTTTCCGTCCCCCTGGTCCGCCTCCTCGGGCCCCTCATCCTTTTTGGATGGGGCGTCTTCTTCTTCTTCCTCCTCCCCTTCGTGAGAGGAGTCCGCCTTGTCGTCTTCGGACGAGGCTTCTGGCACAACCTTGCGCCGAAGACCCTTTCGGATCCCCGGGGCCTTCTTCTCGGCCTTCTTCTCTGGCACCTTGTACGGTGCCGGGACCAGCATCTCCGTTAGGAGAGCATCAGCTAGGCCTTCTGGCAGCGGAGCTGGGCAGTAAACCTACTCCGCTGTCTCCACATAATCCTGAAGCGAATGTGCATAACTACTTAAGGCACTCCCATGAATATATTGGAAAGAACTGGGTCCGGTGTCAGTCTGAGAACTCACCGGCCTAGGAGCCCACGCGGCGTGGAGCCTGCGTTCCTCGGATGTGGGAGGAGGTACTTCGGAGGCCTTGAACAGCACCTTCCATGCGCCTTTGTGCGTCATGTCATAGAGCTTCTGGAGCGTCTGGTGTTCGGTTGGGACGAATTCCCACAGATTGACTGCCCGCCTCTGGCAGGGCAGGATCCGGTGAACGAGCATGACCTGGATCACATTGAAAAGCTTGATGTTCTTGTCATTCATGCTTTTGATGCATGTCTGGAGTCCGGCCAGCTCCGTGGAATCGCCTAGGACAAGCCCTTCTTCTCCCAACAGGTGAGCCGCATGGGGGCTCCGGATCGGAACTCGGGGGCCGCTGCCCAGTTGGCGCCGCGCGGCTCGGTGATGTAGAACCACCCCGATTGCCATCCTTTTACGATCTCCACAAAGGAGCCGTCGAGCCATGTGACGTTAGGCATTCTGCCCACCATGGCCCCTACGCACTCCGCTTGTTGGCCGCTTACAACCTTCGGCTTCACGCAGAAGGTTTGTAGCCATAGGCCGAAGTGAGGCCGGATGCAGAGGAAGGCCTCGCATACGACGATGAATGCTGAGATGTTGAGGACAAAGTTCGGGGCTAGATCGTGGAAATCTAGCCCGTAGTAGAACATGCGCCCGCGGATGAAGGGATGGAGTGGAAATCCCAGTCCACGAACGAAGTGGGCGACGAATACGACCCTCTTGTGGGGTCCTGGGGTCGGAATGACCTGCCCAGCGTCTGGTAGCCGGTGCGCTATGTCCGCGGCCAAGTATCCGGCCGCCCGAAGATTTGTGATGTGCTTCTCCTTGATGGTGGAAGCCACCCACTTGCCTCCTGCTCCGGACATGTTTAGCTGTGCGGAGAAGACTTGGGCTTGGGCACTGGAGCTCGAGGGGGCAAGAGTGGGCAAAGGAGGAAGAAGGCGTGGGTGAAATAGGAAAATCTTATCCCTTTATAGAGGCGCCAAAAGCGGTGCGCCTCCCCACTTGCCCGTTGGGAATCGCTTGTTTCCCAAGCACCACGATTAATGGCGTGGTGGGATAACCCATACCCGTATTGATGAGAATCCCGTAATAAGGGGACACGATCTCTGCTTTGACAAGACGTGTCACAGAAACCGCCTCGTAATATGTGTTGTAGCTGGTTGTGAGAAAATGGCTCGAATAATGATCCGACCGTAATAACATGTCACGTCATCAGAAAAAGTTGTCAGCAGATTGCATTTGTGAAATATCATTCTCTCCACGGTGGCATATGAACATCTCGCAGATCCGGACACGGTCTAAGTGTTCGGTGATTACTTTGGAGTATTTGGAGGAGGAACCTGCCTTGCAATGCCGAAGACAATACTGCGCGTCGGACTCATTGTCATTGAAGCCTGGTTCAGGGGCTACTGAGGGAGTCCTGGATAAGGGGGTATCCGGACAGCCGGACTGTGTACAACGTCCGGACTATTGAAGCGTGAAGATACAAGACTCAAGACTTCGGCCCGTGTCCGGATGGGACTCTAATTTGCATGGAAGGCAAGCTTGGCGATCTGGATATTATGTTTCCTTTCTTGTAACTGACTCCATGTAAACCCTAGCCCTCTCCGGTGTCTATATAAACCGGAGAGGTTGGTCCTTAGAAGGCCGATCACAATTACAATCATACCATCATAGGCTAGCTCTTAGGGTTTAACCTCTACGATCTCGTGGTAGATCTACTCTTGTACTACCCATATCATCAATATTAATCAAGCAGGAAGTAGGGTTTTACCTCCATCGAGAGGGCCCGAACCTGGGTAAACATCTGTGTCCCTTGCTTCCTGTTACCATCAGCCTTGACGCACAGATCGGGACCCCCTACCCGAGATCCGCCGGTTTTGACACCGACAGGGGGGTGATTAGACTACTTGACCAAATAAAAACTTATCCTTTTCCCAATTTTAGTCTTTGGCAGATTTTAGCTATCTTAGCACAAGTCAAGCAATCTTAACACAATTGAAGCAAGCATGCAAAGAGTATATGAGCAGCGGAAAGTAAAGCATGCAAGTTGCAAGAATGTAAAGGGAAGGGTTTGGAGGATTCAAACTCAATTTGGAAACACGGTGATTTTTGAGCTGTGGTTCCGATAGGTGGTGCTATCATACATCCACGTTGATGGAGACTTCAACCCACAAAGGGTAACGGTTGCGCGACTCCACAGAGGGCTCCACCCACGAAGGGTCCACGAAGAAGCAACCTTGTCTATCCCACCATGGCCGTCGCCCACGAAGGACTTGCCTCACTAGCGGTATATCTTCACGAAGTAGGAGATCTCCTTGCCCTTAAAAACTCCTTGGTTCAACTCCACATCTTGTCGGAGGCTCTCAAGTGACACCTAGCCAATCTAGGAGACACCACTCTCCAAGAAGTAACAAATGGTGTGTTGATGATGAACTCCTTGCTCTTGTGCTTCAAATGATAGTCTCCCCAACACTCAACTCTCTCTCACAGGATTTGGATTTGGTGGAAAGAAGATTTGAGTGGAAAGCAACTTGGGGAAGGCTAGAGATCAAGATTCATATGGTAGGAATGGAATATCTTGGCCTCAACACGTGAGTAGGTGGTTCCTTCTCAGAAACTGCAAGTTCGAAGTGTAAGTTTGTTCTGATGGCTCTCTCCATGAATGAAGAGGAGGTGGAGGGGTATATATAGCCTCCACACAAAATCTAATCGTTACACACAACTTGCCAAACTCGATGGGACCGAATTGGTAAACTCGGTCAGACCGATTCAACAAATCTAGTGACCGTTAGGATTTTCGGTGGGACCGACATGCAACTCGATAGGACAGATGTGGTTAGGGTTAGGGCATAACGTAATCTTGGTGAGACCGATTACACAAACTCTGTGAGACCTATTTTGGTAATAAGCTAACCAGAGAGTTGGTCAGGTAAACTCGGTGGGACCAATTCGCTCATTTCGGTGGGACCGAAATGTTACGAAAAGGAAACACGGAGTTTACATTGCAATCTCGGTGGGACCGATCGCTCATCTCGGTGGTACCGAAATGTTACGAAAGGAAACAGAGAGATTACAATCCCATCTCGGTGAGACCGAGATCCCTATCGGTGAGACCGATTTGCCTAGGGTTTGTGGCAGTGGCTATGACATCTGAACTCGGTGGCGCCGGATAGAAAGAATTGGTAGGGCCGAGTTTGACTTTTGGTTTAGGTCATATGTGGATATGAGAAAGTAGTTGAGGGTTTTGGAGCATATCACTAAGCACTGTAGAGCAAGAAACTCATTAAGCAACACCTCATCCCTCCTTGATACTATTGGCTTTCCCTATAGACTCAGTGTGATCTTGGATCACTAAAATATAAAATGTAGAGTCTTGAGCTTTTGAGCTTGAGCCAATCCTTTTATCCTTAGCATTTTGAGGGATCCACTTTTCTCATCCATGCCATGTCATCCATTGAGCTTTTCCTGAAATATTCGTCTTGGAATGATGTTAGCTCAATGAGCTATATGTTGTTAGGAATTACCAAAACCACCTAGGGATAGTTGCACTTTCAACCTTGCGTCAAACCCAGGCTCTCTTGGGGCCTGTCATTACCATACGGGCGCCTGTCGTCATATCGCCGGGGGTGCGTATGATCCGTCCCTCGGAGGGGGCGAAGGCACTCAACGCTGGTTGTCACGGGCATACTCACAATCAAATTCTCCATGGGCTCTCCCCAGGTGCCGATCCCGACGGCGGTCATGATCTTCACATCGCAAAGGAGACCCAGGACTGTGTGCTGACTGAACTGTATCTACCCTCACCGACCTGCTGTGGATCCTATTTCGCGACTGAGAAACGGCGGAGTTTTGCAATCCTGCTGCCCGGAGCAGCACTCGGATTTGTTCCAAGCCCCTTCCAGCTTTTGAACGGGGCAGCTGAATAGACTCTGCTATACGTGCAACAGTTGTAAGATTCTGGATCGGAGTGCGGTATACCTGGGGTTCAGGCGGAAACAATTGTCGTTGACTGGATTCGGGGATCAGTCGACGGGCGCCTTCATCGAGAGAATCTTGGAGATTCTCCAGATGCGCGCGCTCAGCCGGCGTGGCAAGGCGCGCAGCCTCCAAGGCCCGAGCCTTGGTAGTCTCCCCCATGATGGGGGTCTGGAGTGCCTCCATGTTGTGGCGGTGCAACTCTTCCCTCTGCTGCGAATTGAGAGGTTGGGGCTCGTACTCATCGTAGTCGTACGACGGGCCGTCATCGTCGTCGTTGTCGTTGTTGCAGCGAAACCTGAGTGGGCTGCGACGGGAGTCGACCATGAGAACTTCTACTGCAGGGCCACTGCTCCTGCGCTCGGAAAGAGTGTCCGTAGAGCTAGTCGACTGGTCCGCAGAGAAATTCGTCGGGCTCGATCGTCGTGACTTGAGGGGTGGCCGTCTGGTGAGCCACTGCGTGCTTCACCCACCACTGGAGTCGCGACCGACCAGATCGCTTGCAGCGGCGTCCAGCAGAGTGAGCAGACGATGCGAAGATTGACCGATACGGAGTCGACGATTGTCGTAGGAGGTCACTGCAGGCACTCGCGCGGAAGTGCGATGCCCCGCGGATCGGAAGAGCCTCGACATCGAGGGGGGCTTCTTGGAGCCAAGTAGAGTCGTCGGCGATGAAAGTGAGCGCGCAGAGTCGGAACTCGCAGCCCATGACCAAACCACCGCCGGAAACCATGTTGATGAAGATCGGAAAAAATGCAACCTCGCCGGAAGTTGCCAAGATGCTTTGCCCCACGGTGGGCGCCAACTATCATGGTACTAAGTCTGACAGTAAGAGTAGGGGTTACATATGAGGAGGCAAGGCCCTAGCTACGGCGAGTTTGTACACACGAGTTTACGAGTTCAGGCCCCTCTCGGAGGAGGTAAAAGCCCTACGTCTCAGTGCCCTGAGGAAGTCGACTGGAATATGGATGTGTGTTACAAGGGGTGCGAACCCTTGTCCCAGAGGAGGGGGTGGCTTATATAGAGTGCACCAGGACCCCAGCCATCCCCCGTTACGGGGTTCAATGTACATTAAGACAGGGCGTTACTGGTAACGCCAGCTATAAAGTGCTATTAATGATCTTCAAGACTACGGAGTGAATGCCTTACCGTTGCCATCCCGAGTGACTCTAGGTCTTCTGTACTCCGAGTGGTTTCCTGTATGGTCGAATGACTTCGTCTTGGTCGAGTGCAATTGGGGGTATCCGAGTGAGGTGACTGGTAGAGGGGATTGCACTCCATGGCTACTTCAGTCGGTATTTCTTGCTATACTTTGAATGTCCTTGATTCTAGGGTAGTGACCTTGGGTAGGGCGTATAGGTCAGGCCTATGACCCTACCCTAGGTCCATGGCATTGTCAGACAAGATGTAATAAGAGATTGATTCATTTGAAGAAGCTCTCAAGGCCTTGGTCAAGTGGGTTCCCAAGACTACATCAAGTTCTACTTCATCAAGTATGACTACAACTCCAAGAATTCCCATCAAGTTGATGTGGATCCCAAAGAAGAAGAACTAGAAAGTTCTTTAAGGGTGACTCCGCCAACATACTTCACTCATATTCATTTTGGCAAGGACAAGTGCAATCAACTTCCCTATCTTGCACTAGTTCAAGGAGTCACAAACGCTCTTGCTGGTAAGACAAGGGTCAAGGTAACCTAATGCTTTCATGGACATCATCGTATGTGTGTTTCACTCTATATCAATGAATATCCTTATGGGACTAACCCATGTAGGTATTGAAAGTGCAACTCAATTCAATGGATTGCTCCAAATGATCTACATCAACATTGAGCATCCACATGTTCAACACCTACATGAAGTCATCATCGATAAAACACAAGGTTAGTTCATCCCTCTAAGGGGGGATAATACATCTAGGGGGAGCTTTACTCTAAGAAATGAGTTAAAGTAACTCTAATGATGTGAACACAACAATGCTTTATGTAAAAGTGGTAACCCCACTTGTGCTTAAACGATGAGTATGACCTATCATCAAATATTCTCATTTGACTCCTAAGTCAATTTACTCATATATGTATAGATGACCTAGTCATCGCCAATTGCTTGATAGATGCTAGAGTGTTTGTGCATGCTTTGCCACATGTTTTATTTGCCATCTTATTAGTGAGCATGTTGGATGCATAATTTTCTCCATTCGAGGATATCCATTTGTTGCTTTGATTGTTTGGTTTTTTCTTTTACCAAATGGATGGACAAGAATGCCTAAGTACTCCATTTGTTGATTTAAAGAAGGAGGCGATAAATGTCCCAAAGTTGCTGGGGAATTTACAAATTTCAAAGATCAACAGGAGGGCAAATTTGGTGGCTCACGAGATTGCAAAGTTTAGTTTTAATAATAAATCGGATGGTTTTATTTTTCATTCTGTTCCGCCATGTGTGGCAAAGTTTGTAATGAATGATTATATAGATATTTTAAGTTAATTAATACATAGTGTGGTTTTTCAAAAAAAAAAAGGGAAACTGTCTGCTGCCCCACCCACCTTGGAGGTCTCGGTGTGATCCATCTAAAAAAATTGCGAGGGCGGTGCGGTTACGTTGTCCATGGCTTGAATGGACTGGCCCAAGCAAGTTGTGGTTTGGCATGGGCAAACTTTGTGATGCCGTGGACACGAAGCTCTTCTACAACTATGCCTGATTCACCATTGACAATGGGGACAAGGCATCATTATGGGATGCGTAATGGTTGGATGGGACAAGGCCGAAAGACATTGCCCCCTTTGTCTACTAGGCCGGTCGGGTTAACGAGAGATTTTCCATGGAACATTTATTCGAGTACTAGCTTTGGCACATTCTCTTGCATGTCCAGATTAAAGATGAATGATGAGGATGCCGGTTCTTGGAAGTGCATGACAAGTGGTATGTACTTGGCCAAGTCGGCCACAAGGTACAGTTTCATGGTGCCACACTCACCTAATTAGTTCCTAAATGTGAAATACATTTATTGAACAAAGTGAAATTAGTTCTTACAAATAACTCAACTGTTTCCTGAAGGACAAATCGACTTTTGGAGTTACTGAAATAAATTTATTGAAATGCGTGAAATTAGTTTATTGAAATATGTGAAATTACTTTTCTGAAATGAGAGAACATAGTTTTTGAATTAATTGAAATATGTTTTTTTGAAAGAGTTGAAACCAGCTTTTTGAAATTATTGCGATCAATTTATTGGAAGAGTGAAATTAATGTTTAAAAAATGTGTGAAGTTAGTTTATTGAAATCTATTTTTTGAAAGAACCAAAATCAGTTTATTGAAAAGAGTGAAATTAGCCTTTTGAAATTATTGAGATCTGTTTTCTGAAAGACTTGAAACAACTTATAGAAATGGATGAAATTAGTTGTTTGAAATAATTGAAATCTGTTTTTTGGAAAGATTTGAAATTAGTTTTTGAAATTATTGAAATCCTGTAAAAAAAACATTTTATGTCCGATTCCGGACGGGGACTCGGATCGAAACCGGCTTCGACCGTCTTCGACTCTGCTCCGGTACCGCATGGAACGCGTTGACCGGCCTATATATAACTACGCCCGCCCTCTGATGGTCTACCTATTTTTTCATACCCGAAGAAGAGATCGTGGAACGAATTCTTGAGGCAGCGCCGTCTTTCTCCGATGACGATGACGGGCATCCAGCTCCAGCCGGCCGGGCACAGCTTCGCAATGCTCTAAAACGGTGGTGTGAAACCATACGATTCGGCGGCGGCTAGGGCAGACGTCTGCCTGACTATATAATGTGGACCGGTTAGGTCGTGGAGAAAACCCCACGTCCAAGTAACAGCCCCACGATCCAAAAGGATCGGAAATGGCTGAGTAATTAACGCGTCCATTAGTTATTAATTAATGACTTATTAATTATTCTTGAGTAGCAAAAATATAGACAATGTGCATAGCTCTGTCCTCGGCTCATTCCTGTAACCTGCGGCACGTCGTGGTGAGGCGAGGCGAGCGAGGATGAGTGCGCGTGTAGGTCTCCTCTTCTCATGCTCATACAAGTGGTAGAAGAGTTCACTTTATAAAGAGGTGCAATTCTCTCTCAACTTTCGGGATGGGACTAAATTTTGGCCTCACTCACACCACTCACATGTGTGCATGAATGGGCCAAGAAAATTTCAGAATTTTAGTTGGGCTTTGGGCCAAAAGCCTACTAGCAAATTTCAACAATCCCCCACAAAGTCTAATTGGCACATCTCATCATTTAGCTCCAAATCATTGATTATGTACCGGTGCATGTGGAAGTGAGGTGTAAAGGAGATATGGCGCAACGCCGAATGTGAGGTAGCTATCATCTTGTTTTAAAGGGGGCTCTAGCAACAAAA
The DNA here is from genome assembly GCA_963921465.1 of Triticum timopheevii. Classification (NCBI taxonomy): domain Eukaryota; kingdom Viridiplantae; phylum Streptophyta; class Magnoliopsida; order Poales; family Poaceae; genus Triticum; species Triticum timopheevii. The sequence continues at coordinate 96,851,344 of OY997264.1, read as the reverse complement.
TTTCCTGCTAAGGCGAGAGACCGAGCGGGAAGGGGAGAGTTCGACAGGAAAAGTGAAGTGTGCGTCGTGGGTTGGCGTATTTCTGTTGGGACCGCGCATTGAAGATAACATGGCAGATAGTCTGGACAATCACATCTCTCCCCCACATATTGGCTAGATTTGGATGAGCATGTACTATATAGATGATTGAATTTTGGGGATCCCGCTGGGCGCCCGTTGGATGTCTGAACACGCCTGGACGTATGAGAGAGAAATGATCTTTGACTTTGAAGACAACCCTAATTTGTTTGATTTATTTATATGCATTGTAGCCTGTAGCAACTCGAGTGTTCTTAGTAGTCACATTCCTGATCATAGTATAGTAGGTTCAACAAAATGGTGTTATGGTGTGGAAAAAATGGCTTGATGTCTAAATACTTAAATTTAGTTGTTTTCAGAGCTTTAGCATTGGAATATGTTTCAGATCGGTGCCACTGACGTATGCTTTAATTATCAGCTTCCTTCTTGGAAATGTTCCGTTGAGGTAAGTAACCCCGCAAAAAAAAGTAGCACTTACCATGATGAGAATTGGGAAGTAAGTTCCATGAAACCATCAAACGCCAAGTGTCGATCATTTCCAGCTCATATTTGATCCTTTTTGGGCTTCGTTGCTCCGGTGGGAATGACATAGGCTCCACACTGCATCTTGCATCCTATTTGTGAGGGTTATCTTGGTTCAGTTGGCTTTCCTTGCACATATGCAGGGACTCGGCACAGTACACATCTTCGGTAGCACTAGAAATTCATACTTATTTACTTGGCTTCCTTCGTTTGTGTTTGATGATTCATTTTGCAGCGACATGTTCTGAAAAGGCCCTTGGCAGCAACAAAATCACTGGTGTTTGCAACATTGTTCATGTGTTGCTTCTCTGTCGTCATAGCTATATTCAAGGTAATTAAACATGCAATGACTTTATACTTTTGGTGCCATCAAACATATTTTATTGATGTCTGGAGCTTTCAGGATATTCCTGATGTTGATGGAGACCGAGACTATGGCATCACTAAAAGTGTTTCAAGAAAACCATATGCTACTATAGACTGGTTGATTTTGAACCTATTTTTCCAATTGTAGGTGTATCAGCTCTGCAGTGGAGCATGTTGTTCTTCTTGGGTCGAACTGAGGTGAGTATTATTTGATGCGTTAGTGTAGATTGGGACGTTGGCTGCTCGGCGTGAGTACCTGCTATGTCTATTTTATGTTTAAGTTAAAAGTACAATTTAGATGTGGGCCAAACATACAAAGATTAATGAATTGGTAAGAACTTAAATTGACTGTCATCCCCTGTTCAGAGGAGTAACTTTTTTTATCAGAGGAATAATTTTGTTAAGAAATGTTTGCGTCTGATTTGCTAGGTGAGGACTGATAGATTAAGTTGGGATATTGAGAGGTGGAAAGACTGATAGATTAAGCAAGGGAGCAAGGGATGGTTAGTTTTGGTCTTTCCATCAGAGGAACAATTTTTTTTGTTAAGAAAAGTTTGCGTGTGATTTGCTAGGTAAAGAGATAAAAATATTTTAGCTTGTTTAGTTATTTTCACATTATTTCTCCATTTGATGATTATATTTTCGTGAAATATTTCAGTTATTTCACTTTGTTTTCCATGTGATGGTTATATTTTTGGTGACTTGTTTGTGATATTATTCTGTTATGTGATTTTTTTTAATTTTTGGGATGCAGATGACCATATTTAAATCATGTTCTATTTGTATTGTTTTGTGTTTGAAAATAATCGATGAAACACAAATTGATCATGTCAATGTAAAAATAATGAATTAACATGATTTGTATTTGTGTTCCGGTTGTTTCCCAATTCAGAGAGCTTTGAGTCGAGGCCACCATTGATTGCAATGGGCACAAAACATGCTAGCACCGTAAGGCAATGCCACAAGCAGTCCATCTTAGACATACAAGTTGGTCGGAGTCATTGAAGTGTCCTTGAGAGAAGAAGATTTGGAATGTCTTTTTACATGTCCACTAGAGGAGGATGCGGCTCGGGGCTCAAGCATGCTGACTATATACACGAGCTCCTCATGATAATGGTATGGTAGTCGCCTGCAGGAGGACTGCAATCTATGAAAAGAGTGTTGATGAATCTACAATATACAATAAAAAACAATGTGAATGGTATTCCTCTGCTGAAAATATATACCCTTGTATTTTGGTAGTTCGTAAAGCCCTGGTGGTGTCCTTTTTGTATAGATGAGGCCCTACAACGTATTTAGAGTATCTGATCCACACATGTTGCTATAACTTAGAATCTTGGATGAGTAACAGGTGATTGGAGTGGAAATGTTAGTAGGTGCATGATCAGGAAAGGTGTCTCCACGAGCTGATGCTATCCAATATGATGGTACAACGTAACTCTGATTGTATATTAAAATCACTGAACGAAAGGTAGTAAAATAATAAACATGATCTATGAAAGGCTTGAAGTGTGAACAAATATTAATCAAGATATCATCTTCTTTGTGAGCATGTTATTAATATCAACCATTTCAATCTCTTCATGAAATTCGTGTATCATGATCATATCACAAGCCCGTAGCAACGGGCATTCCACTACTCACATGGCTCCCAAGCGAAACCGTTGGTTCATGGTTCTTCTCGTTCACCACACAAGCTCTCCACCAAACCTGGCACCTCCGCTTTGTGCCTTAATATAGCCATCTCTTCTTCGAGGCAGGAGACCGGGTCTCCCCCGCAACGACCACCGCACGCGCGCGCGCAGGCCGCCTCTTCCCACCATATCCCTCCCCTTACCGCGCCCATACATTTTTTGCAAACCATCGCCATGGACGAGCACACGGGCGTGGCGCCGTCCAGTTGAACCATCCCAGCCATGCGCGCAACGGGTGCAAGAAAGAAAGCAGCGTGAAAGAAAAGAGAGGAGCTAGGAGAATATGTCGAAGGCGCCCAGGAACCCCGGCGGCGGGTCGGCGGGCGCGCCCAAGTCGTCGTCCGGGCAGCCGGTAAAGTTCGCGCGCCGGACGCCGAGCGGGCGGTATCTCAGCCTGTCGCGCGAGGACATAGACATGGAGGGCGAGATGGGGCCGGACTACGCCAACTACACGGTGCACATCCCGCCCACCCCGGACAACCAGCCCATGAAGGACGGCGCGGAGCCGGCGGCCGTGGCGATGAAGGCCGAGGAGCAGTACGTGTCCAACTCGCTCTTCACCGGCGGGTTCAACAGCGTGACCCGCGCCCACCTCATGGACAGGGTCATCGACTCCGACGTGAAGCACCCGCAGATGGCCGGGGCCAAGGCCACCCGCTGCGCCATGCCGGCCTGCGACGGCAAGGTCATGCGCAACGAGCGCGGCGAGGAGGTCGACCCCTGCGAGTGTAGGTTCAAGATCTGTCGTGACTGCTACCTGGACGCGCAGAAGGACGGCTGTCTCTGCCCCGGGTGCAAGGAGCACTACAAGATCGGCGACTACGCCGACGACGACCCGCATGACGTGTCGGCAGGGAAGTCCCTGCTCGCCCGGAACCACAACGGGGAGTTTGACCACAACCGGTGGCTCTTCGAGAGCTCCGGCACCTACGGCTATGGCAACGCCTTCATGCCCAAGGGCGGCATGTACGAGGATGACCTAGACGAGGACGGCGCAGGCGGCGACGGCGGCATGCCGGCGGACTTGAGCCAGAAGCCGTTCAAGCCGCTGACGCGGAAGATACCGATGCCGACGTCGATCATCAGCCCGTACCGGATCTTCATCGTCATCCGCTTCTTCGTGCTCATCTTCTACCTCACGTGGCGTATCCGCAACCCCAACATGGAGGCGCTCTGGCTCTGGGGCATGTCCATCGTCTGCGAGCTCTGGTTCGCCTTCTCCTGGCTTCTCGACATGCTCCCCAAGGTGAACCCCATCAACCGCAGCACCGACCTCGCCGTGCTCAAGGAGAAGTTCGAGACGCCCTCGCCGTCCAACCCGCACGGCAGGTCGGACCTGCCGGGCCTCGACGTCTTCGTCTCCACCGCCGACCCGGAGAAGGAGCCGGTGCTCACCACTGCCAACACCATCCTCTCCATCCTCGCCGTGGACTACCCCGTCGAGAAGCTCGCATGCTACGTGTCCGACGACGGCGGCGCGCTGCTCACCTTCGAGGCCATGGCGGAGGCCGCGAGCTTCGCCAACATATGGGTGCCATTCTGCAAGAAGCACGACATCGAGCCCCGCAACCCGGACAGCTACTTCGCCCTCAAGGGAGACCCGACAAAGGGCAAGCGGCGCTCCGACTTCGTCAAGGACCGGCGCAAGGTGAAACGGGAATACGATGAGTTCAAGGTGCGAATCAACGGCCTCCCGGACTCGATCCGCCGCCGCTCTGACGCCTTCAACGCCCGCGAGGACATGAAGATGCTCAAGCACCTCCGTGAGACCGGCGCCGACCCGTCGGAGCAGCCCAAGGTGAAGAAGGCTACCTGGATGGCCGACGGCACGCATTGGCCGGGCACCTGGGCCGTGTCCTCGCCTGACCACGCCAAGGGTAACCACGCCGGCATCCTACAGGTACTCAATCTCAATCATCACGCCGGAATTTTGCCAAGCTGTTCCCATGCATCAAACATGATAATCGACATGCATGGCATGGCATGTAGGTGATGCTGAGGCCGCCGTCGCCGGACCCGCTGTACGGCATGCATGACGAGAACCAGCTCATCGACTACAGTGACGTGGACACCCGGCTGCCCATGCTGGTGTACATGTCGCGGGAGAAGCGGCCGGGGTACGATCACAACAAGAAGGCAGGCGCCATGAACGCCCTGGTGCGGTGCTCCGCCGTCATGTCCAACGCGCCCTTCATCCTCAACTTCGACTGCGACCATTACATCAACAACACGCAGGCCATCCGCGAGGCCATGTGCTTCATGATGGACCGCGGCGGCGAGCGCATCTGCTACATCCAGTTCCCGCAGAGGTTCGAGGGCATAGACCCCTCCGACCGCTACGCCAACCACAACACCGTCTTCTTCGATGGCAACATGCGCGCGCTCGACGGCCTCCAGGGCCCCATGTACGTCGGCACCGGTTGCATGTTCCGCCGCTTCGCGCTCTACGGCTTCGACCCACCGCGGACGGCCGAGTACACGGGCTGGCTCTTCAAGAAGAAGAAGGTGACCAACTTCAAGGACCCCGAGTCGGACACGCAGCAGCTCAAGACGGAGGACTTTGACGCGGAGCTCTCGGCGCAGCTGGTGCCTAGGCGGTTCGGCAACTCCTCGGCGATGCTAGCGTCCATCCCCATCGCCGAGTTCCAGGCGCGTCCGATCGCCGACCACCCGGCCGTGCTGCACGGAAGGCCGCCCGGCACGCTCACCGTGCCACGCCCACCGCTGGACCCGCCCACCGTTGCCGAGGCCGTCTCCGTCATCTCCTGTTGGTACGAGGACAAGACCGAGTGGGGAGACCGCGTGGGGTGGATCTACGGCTCCGTCACAGAGGACGTGGTCACTGGCTACCGCATGCACAACCGCGGCTGGCGCTCCGTCTACTGGATCAGCAAACGCGACGCCTTCCTTGGCACAGCCCCCATCAACATGACCGACCGACTACACCAGGTTCACTCCTTTCATTCGAACCATGAATAAAGTTGATGTATCATAGTAAAAAAGTTGATCACCTATACATGTGTTACCGGCGAATGACTATCGAACCATCGATCAGGTGTTGCGTTGGGCGACGGGGTCGGTGGAGATCTTCTTCTCCCGGAACAACGCGTTCCTGGCATCGCGGAAGCTCATGTTCCTGCAGCGGGTCGCGTACCTCAACGTCGGCATCTACCCGTTCACCTCCATCTTCCTGCTCACCTACTGCTTCATCCCGGCGCTTTCCCTCTTCTCCGGGTTCTTCATCGTGCAGACGCTCAACGTCGCCTTCCTCTTCTACCTCCTCACCATCACGGTCACCCTCATCGCGCTCGGCATCCTCGAGGTCAAGTGGTCAGGCATTGAACTCGAGGACTGGTGGCGCAATGAGCAATTCTGGCTCATCTCAGGCACGCGCATCATGAATTCTGATACTGACTACCTAGCTAGGATCCTGATACTGACCTGACCACCACGTGTGTCTTTGCACAATTAATGTGATGACAGGCATAAGCGCGCACCTGTATGCGGTGGTGCAGGGGTTGCTCAAGGTGATGGCCGGGATTGAGATCTCCTTCACACTGACCGCCAAGGCGGCGGCCGAAGACAACGAGGACATCTACGCGGACCTCTACGTCGTCAAGTGGTCATCGCTGCTCATCCCGCCCATCACCATCGGCATGCTCAACATCATCGCCATCGCCTTCGCCTTCGCCCGCACCATCTATAGTGACAACCCACGGTGGGGCAAGTTCATCGGCGGCGGTTTCTTTAGTTTTTGGGTGCTCGCTCATCTCAACCCATTCGCCAAGGGTCTCATGGGCCGCCGCGGCAAGACACCCACCATCATCTTTGTCTGGTCAGGCCTCATATCCATCACCATCTCCCTCTTGTGGGTGGCCCTCAGTCCACCGGAGGCGAACTCCACCGGTGGTGCACGAGGCGGCGGATTCCAGTTCCCTTAAAATAGGGTGATGGAAATGTTACTTCCCTGGTGTATGTGTTGATCCTCGAGCATGGATGCACGCCAGCACCCATCCAGATGGTGCGTTATAAATACATGATACATGAGTTAGCAAAGTCGTTGTGTTGTATTCTTCAATACTTGTTCTCTCGTAGACTTAAGCTTTGTGTATATGTATACTTGAAACTTGAAAGGATTGGGTCAATGTTTCCGTAGAGGAATGGCCTTTCGAAAGCTGAAATTGGTCGAAGGAAAATGATAGAGCCATGGACCGTAATATGTGGTGAACATTAAAATTTTAGGGAATTAATACAAGTAAAGTTATATGGCATCAAAAGTGATTTCATGCCACATCTAATGATGTTGATTTCTTATTGTGAGTGTTGATATTTTTTCCATGAAGTTGGTCAAATTTCACGAAGTTGAACTTCAGACAAATTTTATATTTAGGCCCTGTTTGCAAACCTCCGCTCCATCAGCACGGAGCAAAGCGGGCGGAGTGCCCTTTCAGCGATTCTCCAAATTTGAACTAAATGCTGCTCGGAGCGGAGTTGGAGAGGGGAGAGAGTCCGAACATGCTCTTAGACTAGAAACAGGTCGTCCAACGCAGAACGAACATGTCCGGTTGGTCCAACGGAGAACGCATCAGATCAAGACCTGTCAACATCACGGCGCCGGCATTTTCGGCACCTTGCCGACCGTGAACCCGCCGTCGACGACGAGGTTATGCCCGTTCACGTACCCGGCCTCGTCGGACGCCAGGTACACCGCTGCGCGGGCGACGTCCTCCGCCGCGAGCGCCGGCCCGCCCATCTCGTTCATGTCCCTCTCCACGATCCGCCTGCGCTCCTCGGCGCTCGCCCCGGGGTACGACTCCGCCATGTACCCCATCACCATCGGCGTCGGGATGTAGTTGGGCGAGATGGCGTTCACGCGCACCCCGGCGCGCCCCATCTCCCCGGCCACGGCGCGCACGAGCCCCACCACCGCCGCCTTGGACACGCTGTACGCCGGGAACGCCACGCCTCCCAGCACCGCCGCCGTGCTGGCCGTGCAGATGATGCTCCCGCGGCGGTTGGGGACCATGACGCGCGCGGCGTGCTTGACGCCCGCGAGCACGGCCCGCGCGTTGACCGCCATGACGCGGTCGAAGTCGGCGAGGTCCAGGGAGCCGAGGGGCACGGGCGTGAGGGCGCCGCTGATGCCGGCGTTGTTGAACATGACGTCGAGGCGGCCGTGTCGCGCCACGGCGAGGTCCACGGCCGCCGCGACCTGCGCCTCGTCGGTCACGTCGCAGCGCGTGTAGCATGCGGAATCATGGCCGAGCTCGGCGGCGACGGCGTGGCCGAGGTCGTCCTGGACGTCGGCGAGGACGACCCTGGCGCCGTTCCTGACGAACTCCGCGGCAGTCGCCTTGCCGAGGCCGCTGGCGCCGCCGGTGATCACGGCCACCTTCCCGGCCAACCTACAAATCAAATCAAACGCACAAACACCTTTGAGACCTCCCATGATCCGTTTCTAAGCACTAGTTGACTATTACCTCTGCGAGGTGGAAGCCACGGAGAAGTGGCTCGCGAAGGCCGACAAGACCGCAGGCTCAGCTCGGCTCTTCTTCGCCCAGACGACGGCATGCTTCACAGCTCGGAACATCCTGTCCCCCGCTGGTGCCGCGGGACCGAGCTAGATTTGACCAGTGTAGATGCTTATGGCCATCGATAATCCAAAGAGCACGCACTGGTGATCGATGAGATATGTAGCAGGAGCGGAGCTCGGCGCTGTCTAGAAAAAGAAAGACGTCGCTGTCCTGGCATTACTAGCTCTTTCGGCGGGGAACTTGATGCCAGTTGTTTATCTTCTCGCGTGGTGCATGCGGTATGCGGACAGCATAGCATAGATATGACCGTGGGAGGGAGGCGTAAGGTCAGACCTGTTTGTGATGATTCTTCCGTCGTTCCATGGAGTGCTGTTTTGGACCTTATGCAATATCGTATGACCCGAATCAGCTAGCTGATTGCCGTCTCATTAAAATGGTGGTATTATCTTGAAAGGTATCGAACTACCGTTAGGTGACAACTATTTATTTATTGTCGACGATTATAGAGACATATAGCCTCATCCCGGTTTATGTTTTTTTGAACACAATAGAATCACAGATGCTTGTATACATGAACATACACTCGTTTTTTATGAACACATGCACGCACGCATAGCTTACCTCATGAGAACCTTCAAATTATTGAATCAGCACATCATTTTGAGATTGATAAAGTCATCATAGACGTATCGTAGTCGACGGGAACGTCTTCTCGAACTGAACGAACATCGCTGAAGGATCTGAAATAAATCTTGAAAAATGCAAGCACACGTGTCGAGTTTAGGAAGAAAACTCCGGTGGGCTAGTTCCACCACACGGATCCTGGTGTATGCTTCCTACATTTCAAATTACTATACATATTAGGTTCCAAGGACAAGGCTTTGACCAATACTATTAGCGATGAATGCTATCTCTCTTATAGCTCGACTAGCATCTGTCTCGCCTGAATGGCTCGCATGTATAGGATGGCCCATTAGCGATGTTGTTCGCTCACTCGTTTTACGTACGGTTTCGTCCATTTCTTTTCTTTTTTTGGTTTTCCTCATTGGTTTTCTTCGGTTTTCTACTTTTTCATCTTTTTTTTTGTCTCTTTCAAAGTTTGACCATTTATTTATTATCTATGTTTTATTGATTTTTCGTGGGTTTTTTCTTTTCTTTGTTTTTGGTTTCCTTTGTTTCTTTTCTGCGTGTTCTTTCTGGTTTTTATAGGTTTGTATTGTTTTCTTTGTATATTTTTTGTATAGCCCAGAAATATTTTTTCTGCATATGGTTAACATTTTAAAAATACATGATCAACATTTTTCAACACATATGTTTTTATTGTATATTTTTCCATAAAGATTTTACATTTTTTGTATACACCAGGAATATTTTATATACAAACGTTTGATATTTTCTAATGATTAAGAGTTTTTACGACATAGATCTTATTTCTACTTTTTCCTTATACATTCTACATTTTTATAGACATCAGGAGCATTTTTGTATACACGTTTAGCTTTGTCCAAATACATGATTAATATTTTTGAAAACTTATATATTGTGATGTCTACTTTTTCGTTACATATTGTACATTTTTTTATACATCAGAACCATTTTTTCTATACAAATCTAACATTTTTAATGCATGATTAAAAATTCAAAGAAATTGGAAACATATAGTATTTTTTTGATTTCCACATTTTTTTCATACTCATTGTGCATTTTGGTATACATTTAATTTATACATCAGAAACATATTCTATTACACACTTAATATATTTTTAGAGCACGATTAACATTTTCCGAAATCATTTGTAAACTTATAGTATTTCCTCGTCCCATACACATTGTACATTTTCTGTATACCTGTATTTCTATATAAACTTACAATTTTGTAATGCATGGTTAATATTATTCTAACTTTTGTATAAACAGTGATTTTTATAATGAACATACTCAGAAGATTTCGAAATATAATCAAAAGTATAAAAAAATTAACTGAAAAATAATTGGAAAAGAGAGAGAGAGAAAAGCACTTGAGGGCAGTGTCCGCGGTGGGCTGCCCAATCGGACAGCTGCCTTCCGCGCTTGAAGGGTTTTTTGCTGTTTTCCAGGCTGATTGTCTCTGGTTTTTTGCTTTGTTTGGTTTTACTAGTTTTTTTTCTCTTTTGCCTTTTCCTATTTCTTGTTTTCCTTTTTATTATTATTTATAGTTTGTATAAATTTAAATATTTCATGATTTGTCTCAATTTCTCATTTTTTGGAAATTTACAAACAATTTCAAATCCATGAACTTTCTGTCAAATTCATGATTTGGTTTTCAATTTCACGTACGTTATAGAAAGTTACAAACTTTTCCAAAAAATTTATCTTTTTTATTTACGGATTTTTTAAAATTTGAAAAAAATGGTTTGGTGATTTTTTTTTCAATTTCATGAACTTTTTCCCACATGTCGTGCATTTTTTCCATATTCTTGAACTTGTCAAATTGATGAACTTATTCAAATTATTGTGATTTTTTTACTTTATATGAATTGTTAAGAAATTCATGTTTTTTTTGTCAACGGTGAATGGTCAAAATGGCGGTCAGGGTTCTGCAATCGATTGTCGAGATGATTGGTCAACAATGAACACTGGCGGATCTCGGGCCGCCCATGAACTCCACCGCGCCGGTGCATCGGGTGACCTCGTCACCTCCAACAATTGAGCGTTGTTGGGCTCGACACCGACAAACAGACTGCATAGGGCCGCAGGAGGCGCGAGGGGGGGGGGGGGGGGTGAGCTGACATTGTGAGGCCTAGGGCATGGCGGCGGCTTTAGAAAGGAGAAGGGATTTGTTTGTGCCGGGCCCTGGGTTTTGTGGGCTTTGGTTGGCTGGCCGTGTTTCCATTTACTTTTTTTTTTCAAGAATTTCAATGTGTTTAAGTGGACGTCCACGTACGCCATTTAGGTTAGTGGACGGCATAGTGAGATAAAGTTTAAAGCAGTTCAGTTCCAGTGTAATTTTTTTTTGAGAGCCTTGCTGTTAACTTTGAGGCACACAATCTAATCAAGTTCTCGCTTTTCCTAGGACAGGCACGTCACGTCTGGTTTGACCAAACTCACGACGTAAACTGTATCCCATACCTTGTGACTTTTGATGAATAAACTTGGTTTTTACCCCTCAAAAAAAAGTGATGTCCACTGTGACTTACATCCTGACTCCTCTTGGCTCTATGTCTCGAAACCCCCTCTTGCTTCCTTTTTTGTACAACGGATATCTCATTGATCTAGCAGCAGCGTACATATACAATCGTGCATTGCAGCACAGGACCGTGTGCAAATACAGTTGCATTGAGACAGTTCTCATTGCTACTGTAGAAGCTAAGCATCTGAAACTTGAACATCTATTCTGAATCTTGCTGTTGAAGCCGGATAATCAAACCATTTTCCTTAATCGTGGTAGAACCCATCATCCCGTCAAAAGGAAAAAAATAATAAAATCAAGCTCCTACAGATACAAGCAACACGGAAAGAAGAATAGCATCTACGACTATAATTCAGAGTTCAGACATATACGTATGTGTGAGGGATCCTGGTGGAAGATGGGAGTTCATTTCTTGAGGAAGAATTGTTCTTGCAGTTCACTTCTGAAGAGAAAAACGCTCGATTGTTCAGGTGCAGCAACACACCGTAACTTCATTTTTGAACTCTCGAATTAATAGACCGTGTATAGTCCGCTGGTCGACTCTTACAGTCTTACTGCGCCGGTGCCGGCATGTTGGGCGCCTTCCCCACCGTGTACCCGCCGTCGACGACGAGGTTGTGGCCGTTCACGTACTTGGCCTCGTCGGACGCCAGGTACAGCGCCGCCCTGGCCACGTCCTCCGCCTCCAGCACCGTCCCTTCCATCTCGTTGACGTCCTGCTCCACGATCCGCCGACGCTCCTCGGCCGTCGCCTTCGGGTACCACTCCTCCAGGGTGCGCATCACCAGCGGCGTCGGGATGTAGCTGGGCGAGATGGCGTTCACGCGCACCCCGGAGCGCGCCATCTCCCCGGCCACGGCGCGCACCAGCCCCAGCACCGCCACCTTGGACACGCTGTACGGGTGCGGCGCCACGCTGCCGAGCACCCCCGCGGTGCTGGCCGTGCAGATGATGCTGCCGCTGCGGCGCGGCGTCATGACGCGGGCCGCGTGCTTGACGCCGGCGAGCATGGCCCGCGCGTTGACCGCCATGACGCGGTCGAAGTCGGCGAGGTCGAGGGAGCCGAGAGGGACGGGCGTGAGGGCGCCGCTGATGCCGGCGTTGTTGAACATGACGTCGAGGCGACCGTGCCGCGCGACGGCGAGGTCGACGGCCGCGGTGACCTGCGCCTCGTCGGCCACGTCGCAGCGCGTGTAGGACGCCGCGTCCGCGCCGAGCTCGGCCGCCACGGCGCGGCCCAGGTCGTCCTGGACGTCGGCGAGGACGACCTTGGCGCCGTTCCTGACGAACTCCGCGGCCGTGGCCTTGCCGATGCCGCTGGCGCCGCTGGTGATCACGGCCACCTTCCCGGCCAACCTAGAAACATCGGATCGGTCCTCTGTGATTCATGAGCTCGGGAAAGCAAGTACAAGGCAAGATCGAGTCGAGTGTGACGGGAGGGCACGCGAACCTCTGCGCGGTGGAGGCCGCGGAGAAGTGGCTCGCGAAGGCCGACAGGGCTGCCTCTGCCCCGCTCTTCTTCGCCTTCGCCACGACGACGACGTGCTTCACTGCTCGGAACATCCTGCCCCCTCTGGTGCTGCTTGATCGTGCTAGATTTCTTTTCCTGAGCGTGTGGCTTGGGGATAGGCTACGTTATATTTCTGTTCCTGGCACAGCCGCATAGTACAGCATGGCTGGCATTTGGAACCGCACAGCATGACAGCAAGTCAACAACCACCGTACAATATTCTACAGTGAGCGAATTTATCAGGAACAGCCAAATACTACCAAGTGATCCATTTCATGATAGTTTGTTAGCTTTTGTCCGGGGAAGGCCTCTTGAGATCGGCATATGGCCATGTGGTGGCAGGGATAAAGTTCATTATGCAAGGGAGAGAGTTTATTTATATGAGAATCAAACATGAACAAAATAGGGTGGCAGATCGGTTAGCGTCATATAGTCGAATAGAAAGTGGTATAGCTGTATGGTTTCATAGTACACCACCATCTATAGAGGATCTTTTGCCTCTCGATTGTAACCCTATTATGCTAAAATAAAACTCTTTTCAGATCACAAAAAAATGTATAGTTTAAAGTGCATATAAATATCAAAAACAGCCAAGCAGCAATAATCTATGGGTCGCGCTAACTGCCACACGTGTGGCAGGAAGGGAGACGCACCACACGTCTCTAATGTAAACAGATTGTCATGTCATCGCATGCATGCATGCAGGAATCTTTTTGGATTTTCAGTTTTTAAAATGTTTTATCTTTTAAACGAAAAATCCGATTGAAAATCCGTTTTCACCATTAAATCCCTCGCGATGAGATCTTCGAAACTAGATCCCATGTTGATATGTTTTGATGAAATTTTTTTTTAATTAAAAGTTGCCATGTCTATTGCATATGAATTGCCATGATGTTTACACTGAAGTTGCCATGATATGTTTCAGCTATTTTTTTCTACATTTAAAAGTAAATTTTGACATTTATAAAATGGGGAATTAAGAAACTAGACTTGCCATGAACCATAAACTAAAATTGCCATGATACATGCACGTAAAATTGCCATGGTTCATACAAAAAATAATTTTCATGGTCAAAGTACTGGAGTTGCCATCATCAAAATACTAAAATTGCCATGATCTACAAACTAAAATTGCCACATGGCAACTTTAGTTTAAGCCCTATGGCAACTGCAGTGTAAACATCGTGGCAACTTCTGGCAAAAAAAAATCGTCAAAACATATCAACATGGGGTCTAGTTTTGAAGATCTCGTCGAGACGGATTTAAAGGTGAAAATGAATTTTTAGTTCGCTTTTTTATTTAGGAGATACAACATTTTTAAGCCGAAAACCAAAAAAAATTCTGCTGATGTCATCTATTCATACGTGGCAAAATGAGTGGTGATGGAGGCGTGTGGGCGATATGCAAACGCCCACACGTGTGGGCGTTAACATTTCCGATAATCTATTGAGTTGGCCGGAAAAAAAAAGTGATAGGTAGAGACATTGACGAATAACCACGCAATCATCACAACCCGTGACATTTTTCTTGTCTTCTACTCCCTCTGTAAAGAAATAGAAGAGCGCTTAGATCACTAAAATGCTCACTATTTTAGTGATCTAAACGCTCTTACAGTAGGGAGTACCTAAAAAAAATGCTACACCTACGAAGCTCTCTTATGTACCGTATGAAACTTCCCTTGTCACTAATCAACCCCACTCCCTCCCCTCGAATTTCAGTGTGGACATGCACCTCCACTAATCTCCAGTTAGAAACTATCAAGTCTTTACGTAACCATCTTAGACTGACAGTGTAGCAAAACCCCTCACTAATGCATGCAGATGTAAAACGAGGGGTTACTCAAAAAATGTAAAATGAGGGAATCTATTTTTTAGAAAACCTTTGATTTATTCATCAAACTCTTGCATGATAGTTTGACATTAATTGTGCAATGTAAAGTGAATAAATATCAAAAGCTTCAAAAAAAAGGAAAGCAGCAATGTATTGAGATATTCACAAATGGAAATGTTAACCATCTGGCATCAGATTTTTAAGCATGGCAAACCAAACGTTTTTATGGCAAATTATGTTGATGCAAGGATGACAATTTTTTAGCAACCATGACAAATCATGGTAAAAACTGAACAAGACAAGGATTTGCCATGCTTGTTAGAGGACATTGTCATCGTCACGACAACATAATTTGCCATGAAAAACGTTCAATTTGCCATGCTAAAAAAATATGACGGTCAATTTGTAGCGAAATCCATGGCGAATGGCCGTGTGTTGGTCACCACTTGCAATGTTTTTCTTGCCTCCTCACTAATGCAAGCAAATGTAAAATAAACTAATCTAGTCGTACCATCCCTTTGGATACTACCATGCTTGCGGTAACGCCACTAATAGGGCTTCAATTTTTTTTGAAACAATTGAGTACATAGACAAAACATGTATCTACCATCTCATAAAATTGCAATCATAAATTTGAAACACGGTTCAAGATTAAGAAAAGAGAGACAAATCTAGTTGTCTTCCGGCATACTTCCCATACTTTGATCTTTTCCACTCGATGCACATTGTTCCCTCTATTACTCCCACATCTAAACTAGCTAGGAGCAGACTTTTAGAAAGGAGACCAACATGTATCTACAATCAATCTTGCAACAAATATAACAATAACCTATGGAATTTTTTTTAGACTTTTTACGGTACATCGTACTACCCACTATGATGGGTAGTATTTTGGTAGATCGAACGGCCAGTATAGATTGGTCAAATTTTCGCTCTAGGACATATTGGTAATTTCTGATTAGAGATAGATTTATTCTTTGATAGTTCTAATCATAATTAATGATCTGATTAATTAAATTAACCCATCCTATCCGATGCGGAGCCACGGGCGAGTGCGTCTACCACCTCGTCGCCACTGCTCCTTCAGGTTGCCGGAGCGGCCCCGCAGGTGAGGCACAAGGTGCGGATCCGGCGCAGGTAGGCTATGAGATGAGCCTCCTGTGAAAGCAGCTCGTCGCCCCATAGAAACCGACTAGGTAGGCCTACTGTATCGCGCGCCTCTTCGATCCGCCCTAATGGAGTTCTGCTCGCCAGCATCGGCCTTGTAATCGCATACTAAGTTAAGGCAATAAAGAAAAGCACCGGAGACGATACGTGCCCGTGGCCATAAACAAGCGTCTATGTAGGTGTGTTAAGAGAAATCAGCGATCTGATTGTTGCGTACTTGCGTACGTGCTTGTGTATCCGGCCAGCGGCGAGTCTAATAGCGTAGCTTTTCTAGGTCGCCGTGTACGTCCGGTACAGGCCAGCTTGGAGCAACTTCGTTTCATCGTCTTCATCGTGCGTCGTCGGCCGAAAAGTACTGGTCGGCGTGTACTGCGCCATGGCGGGGAAGGAACCTGCCTGCGTGATTGATAAACATTAGAGTATCCAAAATGCCCTTAAGTAGTCAATATACTACCAAAAATCTGTTGTAGTATTGGCTCATCTGGGCCCTCCAAGCCACAAAAATTAACGGCCCAAATTGATTTAATGTACTGTAAAATGTCCATTTTTGAGAAGGAGAATAGAGTTTGTTTGTTACACCACACATATTACATGAGGTCCATTGCTCTCCCAGCATTATGCTACCTAATTTGTGTGCACCCGTAGTAACCCAAAGTCTAGTTTCTCTTTTGATGGTGTCGAAGATGACTGGCGCAGGTGTTGACTTGTGCCTGAATATACGACTGTTTCTCTCATTCCAAATGGTCCACCCAACTAGCATAGTGAGGGATGCCATGGCCTTTCTATTGGGGATGTTGCTTTCAGACATGTTTCTCCACCAAAGCGAGAGAGAGTGCAAATTGTCCCAAGTTGACATGTCAATCATATGGAGACCAAGCCAATTTTTGATGAGGTTCCAAATCCTAAGGGTGAAGCGACACTTGTACAAAAGATGGGCTCCATTTTCTTGCACATGCTGGCAAAGCGGACACAGTCCACAATTTCGCCAACCCCTCCTAGCGAGTCTGTCAGCCGTCCAAATCCTATTACGGGTTGCAAGCCAAGCAAAGAATTTCACCTTCGGCGGAGCCCACGCGCCCCAAATGTAGCAGTGGAAGGTGGTGCCCATAGATCCAACGAATTGTGCGTGATAAGCCGATGCCGACGAATAAAAACCACATGTTGAGTGCTTCCAAACCATCTCGTCGATGGCATCCTCGCGCAGGTGGGTGTGGCGAATTTGCTCCCAAAGTGTGAGAAATTATCTAAGGTGCTCCATGGTCAGAATCATATTGATATTTATCTTGCGAATCCAAGCATCATCCGCCAAGGCCTCCTTGACTTTCCAATTTTTTCACGAGGAGGCCAAGTAAATGAGAGGAGCAATGTCCTTCCGTTTCTTTCCATTGAGCCAAGGGGAACCCCAAAAGGGGGCAATGGCACCATTGCCAATTGAGATGATGGTAGAGGCGTAGAATAGGTTGATGTCCACCTTGCCGCATGGGTTCCCCGTACCCACCCAAATCTTGCCCGGGTCTTTCCACTCATACCAAAGCCAACGCAAACGCAAGGCCCGAGCAAACTTGTGAAGGTCGAGCACACCAAATCCACCAAGATGCTTTGGTCGACACACAGTAGCCCAATTAACCTTGCACTTTGCGCCGGTGATTTTGTCTGTTCCCGCCCAAAGGAAAGCCCTCTCGGTTTTGTTGATGCTCTTTATTACGGGTGGCGGTATGATAAGTGGAGTGGCATGGTAAATGACTTGCGAGGTGAGCACCGACTTGACAAGGCTACCACGACCAGTAGTGGTGACATTCTTCCCATCCCAAGGTACCAGCCTTGCGGCAACCTTATCTTCCAGGAATTGAAAATTTGCTCTCTTGAGTTGCCATATGGATAGTGGTAGGCCCAAGTAACGGATGGGAAAGTGAGCTCGGGTCGCTGGCAAGTTATGGAAGATCTCTCCTAGGTTGCGGTTGCTACACCGGATGGGGACATAGGAGCTCTTTTGGAAGTTTGTCTCTAGACCGGCGACGTCACCAAAGCAGCGCAAGATGGACGACAGGTTGTCCATATCTTGTTTGATGGGTGCCATGAATACCATTGCATCATCAGCATAGAGTGAGGTCCTACAAACAGCCCCACGACCTCTAATCGTATGGAGTAAGCCATGAGCAGTGGCCAAATCCAACACTTGTTGGAGAGGGTCAATGGCGATGACGAACAATAGGGGTGAGAACGGGTCTCCTTGGAGAAGGCCCTGGCCATGCTTAATAGGGGGCCGGGAATACCATTGAGTAGAATCAGGGAAGTGGATGTGCAAAGGAGGGCTGCAACCCACTCACGAAATTTGCTAGGAAAGCATCTTTGTTGGAGGAGATCAAGAATGTAATCCCAACGTACGGAGTCAAAAGCCTTCCGAATGTCAAGCTTGAGAAGGATGGATGGAGTTTTGCTTTTGTGGAGCCGGCGAGCAAGATTGCGCACATACATGAAGTTATCATGAATACTTCTCTTCTTGATGAAAGCACTTTGAGCCTTGGAGATAAGCTCGTCCATATGAGGCCCAAGACGGACCACAAGCAACTTGGCAATGCATGATCTTGGCTATGGCATTGATTAGGCTAATAGGTCTGTAGTCACCAATTCCCTCCGCCCCATCTTTCTTTGGCAAGAGCACAATGTTCGCTGAGTTAAGCCAATGGAGATTGGCCACATGGAGGTTACCAAATTGATGGATCACCTGCATAACATCCTCTTTAATAATGCCCCAACATGACTTGAAAAACAATCCGGTGAACCCATCCGGTCTGGGGGCCTTGTCATTGGGCATTTGCTTGATGACATTGTGGACTTCCTCCAGTGTCAAGGGGTCATCAAGATTGCCAAGGTCGCAATCCTCAAAATGAAAGTGATCCCAATTGAAGTCTTTTTTTCTAGCATTTGTCTTTCCGATGACGCTGGAGAAGTGTTCGAGAATGATTTCCTCCTTCCTCTCATGCTCGATGACCCAACCATTATTATGCTTCAGTCAGAGAATATGGTTTTTTCGCCTTCTAGAATTGATGCGCCTATGGAAGTATTTGGTGTTGGCGTCGCCCTCCCGCAAATTGGCAATACGGGCACATTGCTTCTTTCTTGAACGCTCAAGGACCGCCAGACTTACCACCCTTTTCTTGAGCCAAGCTCGGAGATCATGCTCGGCATGGCTTAAGGTGCGGGATTCTCAAGCCACATCAAGCTCAAGAATTATCCTAAGCGCAACATGAAGATGGAGTTTGGATTTGGAGAAGAGGCTTCTACTCCATTCAGAAAGTCGGACACCGGTCTTTTTGAGCTTATGGAATAACACTTGGTAAGGCTCGGTGTGCACCGAATGCTCATTCCAAGCCTTATGCACAACGTATAAACAAAAGATCCATCATAAGAATTACATGGATGATCATAATCTTGTTTGGCAGCTCATCCAATCTAGAAGGCGGATCACGATGAATTCCTCATAGAAATAGGCAAACCTGGAGTTTTGGATACATAATTCAAAGATCCTGACTGTCTGGAGGCTAAACTACCGAACTCAAAGATCAAATCCGGATTTCGGATTTTAACTCCGGGAAATCAAGGAGTCACATAACCCGGAGATCAAACCCGGAGTTCTGGGTTTTGCCTCGACCTGCCCAAAGGGAAAATCGCATGTTTTCTTCATGTTGCTAGGCTTTCGCTTGACTGCTTGTGATGGATATGACATGTACTCCCTCCGTCCCAAAATTCTTGTCTTAGATTTGCCTAGATACAGATGTATCTAATACTAAAATGTGACCTGATACATCCGTATCTAGGCAAATCTAAGACAAGAATTTTAGGACAGAGGAAGTATATGTTTTTCATGATCCGCCAACTTGAAACACCACATGAACCCCCTCTTTGTAGTGTGGATTTCCTGCTACTCAAATAATAAAAACTCCAAAAACATAACATCGACATCTTTTCGTTTTTAATGTGGGGTTGGGGAAGGGGCTCACATGTCACATCTACACATTTTTATTTTTGGACTATGCATATGCAGATCACTCGATTAAAAGTTAGTCCCAATAAATCACACGTCATCAACACTGCCCATTTTAGGGGGTTAGGTGTCCTTTGAAGTTCTCTATGCACGTAACAACGAATCATTTTGGATTGCGAATAATCATTGAGATTATGTTTCTTGTTGTGAAAGATAGATTTCAGAGTCAAATATACGATGCCATTTTAATAAAGTTTTGAGGTTCTGCTAATGTTTACCACTAATTCTTCTATGATTACGTTAGAATCAAATACACTATGTTTAATATTCCAAGATGGTATGGTGTACTATAAGTACATAGGTTCAATGGAATTTCATTGGTTATTGTAACACTATTCTTTGCTGTGTGTTTCTACTGAGAGTGGGGCTTAGAGCATCTCCAACAGGCGCGCTAAACAAGCGCCGCGCCGCAAATTTACCCATTTTAGCGCGCGCGCTATCGCTAATTTGTCTCCAGCGGGCGCGCAATAACCGCGCGCGCGACATATAGAGTTGGGCGCGCGGTCCGAATCGCTATCGCGCGCTGCGTATTTGGGGTGCCCGCTTCCGCGCGCGGCACACACGAGCGCTCGCACCGCACGCTTTCCCCCGCGCCACTTTAGCCCTGCGCGCGTCGGCACCGGCGAGCTGACCTGATGGACCCACGCGCCGGCACTCCCCTCACCCCATCCTACAGCCGCGAACCCTCCAGCGCCGCCGCCGCAAACCCTAGCGCTGGGAGCATTGGCCACGCCTCCGCCGGAGCTCCTCCGAGCATCGGCCTCGCGCGCGACCTCTTCATGCCGTCGCGGATGACCTCGGCGGCTGGTGGCGTCGCGCCAGCGCCGCCGGCGCCCGCCTCGACGGCTCCGGCACCTCGAAGCTCCCAAATGTGCCGCGGCCAAAGAAGGGCAAGACATCCGCGAAGAAGAAGAAGAAGGCGGACGGCTCCGGCACCTCGAAGGCGCCGAGGAAGAAGCTTGCAGGGCGTGTGACGAGCGCGGCGGCTACCGAAACGCCGGCGAGCTCACTTGTTGAGCCGGCGGCGGACGCGCACCATGTGTTCGACGATATGCCCCAAAGGTAAAAAAAATTCCGAACTTTTTTTTCTTCTTTATTTTTTGAATGCATACATATAGATAGCTTATTGCATTGTTCTATATACTTTGTAGTGTGAACGATGATGCATACATGTCAACTATGGGTGTTGGCTTGAACAATTCGCATTGGTCTCAAACCAATGACATGCATTTTGAAGACCATGAGTTCGAGGTGGACGAGGATGGTGAGGGCATTGTCGACGCACCGAAAGGAAGAGCGGGCAATTACACCAACGCCGAAGACATCTTACTATGCAATACTTGGTTGCAAGTGTCGAGGGATCCATCCGTTGGAGGTGATCAAAGTAGAGATGCTTATTGGCTCCGTATGAAAGAACACTTTGATCTTCGCAACATGAGTGGAATTGACCGCTCCGCACGATCACTTCGCTCCCGGTGGTCGACCATCAATAGGGATTGTCAACAATGGTCGGCCGCACAGAAAGCGGTTGACAAGTTGAACCCAAGTGGTACCAATGATGATGATATGGTAAGTTTGGTTTCATCATTCCTCATGTTCACATCTCATGCTTGTTGTCAGTGTTTCTTGTGCTAACTCGTTTTGTTTTCATGTAGTTGAACATTGGCCAAAACTTGTTCAAAGGAGAGGAGAAGAGGACCAAGAAGGGGAAGATCAAGAAAGGAAGGCCATTTACCTTGCCTCATTGCTATGAAGTATTGAAGGATGATGAGAAATGGAAGAAGCATGAGGATATTGATGATTTGGATTTGAGCAAAAAAATGCAAGCGAACTATTGAGTTGGAAAATGATGATGATGATGATGCATCAACTAAAGATGGCAAGAGAAGCCCCACCCCAAACTCGGTTTCATACTCGAAGCCAAAACGACCGTATGGCACGAAGAAAGACAAAGAAAAGAAGAAGAGGAAAGGAGATGATGAGATCAAAAATGCTATGGAAGCAATTGTCAACGCAAGAAAAGAAGCCAACGAGGTAAGGAAAATGGCAAGGAACCAAGATGTCGCGGCCAAGGAGAGGAGGTTGGCGGCCGAGGAGAGGAGGGTGGCCGCCGAGGAGAGGAAAGTGGCATTGGAGGAGAGGAAGATGGCCATGGAGGAGCGAGCTAAGTTGTTTGAATGGAAGATGCACTTGTTCTTCTTGGACACATCTTTGTTCAATGATGCGCAAAAGGAGTATGTCAACCTTGCCCGTGAAGAAGTCTTGATCCAAAAAAGAGCCATGATTGATGGCATGGGTGGCGGTGGCCTTGGCGGCATGGGTGGCGGTGGCGGCCTTGGCAGCATGGGTGGCGGTGGCAGCATGGGTGGTGGTGGCCTTGGCGGCATGGGTGGTGGTGGCGGCATGGGTGCCGGTGGCCTTGGCGGCATGGGTGTGGGAGTCCTGGATTAGGGGGTATCCGGACAGCCGGACTATATACTTTGGCCGGACTGTTGGACCGTGAAGATACAAGACTCAAGACTTCGTCCCGTGTCCGGATGGGACTCTCCTTTGCGTGGAAGACAAGCTTGGCGATCCGGATATTATATTTCCTTTTTTGTAACCGACTCCATGTAAACCCTAGCCCTCTCCGGTGTGTATATAAACCGGAGGGTTTAGTCCTTAGAGACATAATCATAATCATCATAGGCTAGCTTCTAGGGTTTAGCCTCTACGATCTCGTGGTAGATAAACTCTTGTAACACTCATATCATCAATATCAATCAAGCAGGAAGTAGGGTTTTACCTCCATGAAGAGGGCCCGAACCTGGGTAAACATTGTGTCCCTTGCCTCCTGTTACCATTAGCCTAAGACGCACATATCGGGACCCCCCTACCTGAGATCCGCCGGTTTTGACACCGACATTGGTGCTTTCATTGAGAGTTCCTCTGTGTCGTCGCTTGATACGTCTCCAACGTATCTATAATTTTTGATTGTTCCATGCTATTATATTACCCCTTTTGGATGTTTATGGGCTTTATTTTACACATTTATATCATTTTGGGACTAGCCTACTAACCGGAGGCCCAACCCATATTGCTGTTTTTTTGCCTATTTCAGTATTTCGAAGAAAAGGAATATCAAACGGAGTCCAAAGGGAATGAAACCTTCGGGAGCGTGATTTTTGGAACGAACGTGATCCAGAGGACTTTGAGTGCAAGCCAAGAAGCTGCCGAGGCTCCCATGAGATAGGAGGGCGCCCCCCTATAGGGCGCGCCCCTGTCTCGTGGGCCCCTCGGGTGGCCACTGATGTACTTCTTCCTCCTATATATACCTATGTACCCCAAAAACATCCAGGAGCAGGACGAAACACAATTTCCACCACTGTAACCTTCTGTATCCGTGAGATCTCATCTTGGAGCCTTCGCCGGTACTCTGCCGGAGGGGGAATCGACCACGGAGGGCTTCTATATCAACATCCTTGCCCCTCCGATGAGTTGTGAGTAGTTTACCATAGACCTACGGGTCCATAGTTATTAGCTAGATGGCTTCTTCTCTCTTTTTGGATCTCAATACAATGTTCTCCCCCTCTCTTATGGAGATCTATTCGATGTAAACTCTTTTTGCGGTGTGTTTGTCGAGATCCGATGAATTGTGGGTTTATGATCAAGTTTATCTATGAATAATATTTGAATCTTCTCTGAATTCTTTTATGTATGATTGAGTTATCTTTGCAAGTCTCTTCGAATTATCAGTTTGGTTTGGCCTACTCGATTGATCTTTCTTGCCATGGGAGAAGTGCTTAGCTTTGGGTTCAATCTTGCGGTGTCCTTCCCCAGTGACAGAAAGGGTTGCAAGACACGTATTGTATTGTTGCCATCGAGGATAACAAGATGGGGTTTATATCATATTGCTTGAGTTTATCCCTCTACATCATGTCATCTTGCTTAAAGCATTACTCTGTTCTTATGAACTTAATACTCTAGATGCAGGCAGTAGTCGGTCGATGTGTGGAGTAATAGTAGTAGATGCAGGCAGGAGTTGGTCTACTTGTTATGGACGTGATGCCTATATACATGATCATGCCTAGATAATCTCATAATTATTCACTTTTCTATCAATTGCTCGACAGTAATTTGTTCACCCACCGTAATTCTTATGCTATCTTGAGAGAAGCCACTAGTGAAACCTATGGCCCCCGGGTCTATCTCTTATCATATTTGCTTCCAATCTACTTTTATTTGCATCTTTACTTTTTGCATCTATATTATAAAATACCAAAAATATATTTATCTTATCTTACTATCTTTATTAGATCTCACTTTCGCAAGTGGCCGTGAAGGGATTGACAATCCCTTTATTGCGTTGGTTGCGAGTTCTCAGTTTGTTTGTGTAGGTGCGTGGGACTTTTGAGGAGCCTCCTACTGGATTGATACCTTGGTTCTCAAAAACTGAGGGAAATACTTACGCTACTATTGCTGCATCACCCTCTCCTCTTCGAGGAAAACCAACGCAAGCTCAAGACGTAGCAAGAAGGATTTCTGGCACCGTTGCCGGGGAGGCCTTCGCTCAACTCAAGACATACCAAGTACCCATCACAAACCCATCTCCCTCGCATTTACATTATTCGCCATTTGCCTCTCGTTTTCCTCTCCCCCACTTCACCCTTGCCGTTTTATTGGCCCTCTCTTTCCCAATCTCCTCCTCTCTTTTCGCTTGTCCGTTGTTTGCTCGTCGTTATGTCTAGTTCCTTATCCGCTCCTATGTCTCCCGAGTTTGAAGTTCTTCACTTCAAGCAAAGGCGAGGAGAAAACTTAAAAGATGCTTGGTATAGGATGATGGAATCTTATCGCAAGTGCACCCTAGAGGTGAACTTTAGAATTCTTCTTCGCAATTTTTATGTTGGGTTAAATATGACGCATAGACAACTCTTGGATTGCATTGCCAAGGGAAATTTTATCGAAATTGATCCTAGTATTGCTCACGAAATTATAGAGGGAATAGTGGGGACACTACCTCAAAAGGGAGGATCACATCCTACCCAAGAAGAAACACAAGTGTTTGGAAAGATTTGCGAAGTCATAATTTTTTTACAAAAGTCTCTTGAGCCACTTAAAAGTGTTAGCGGAAATCTTCACCGCATGAATATGTTGATTACTCTTTGCAATAAGCGGTTGGATTCTTTAGATCTAAAAATTTCCGAGTATGAAGGGAAACGGAAAGAACCTCCCGGATTCGAACATGACTCCGCTAAAAAACTGAAAATCCAAGATGACACTCGTTAGATCTATCTTCGCTTTTATGCCTAGCTAGGGGCGTTAAACGATAGCGCTAGTTGGGAGGCAACCCAATTTTCTTTATGTTTTTTGTTTTTTCTCCTGTTTAGTAATAAATCTTGCATCTACCTTCTGTTTAGATGTGTTTTTATCTTTAAATTAGTATTTGTGCCAAGTAGAACCTATAGGATAACCTATGATGATCGTTGATTTGATTCTGCTGAAAAACAGAAACTTTGCGTGCACGAATATAATTTTGTTAAATCACAGGAACCTGGTTCTACGTTGATGCTTTTTGCTGCTGATCAATAAACAAATTGTCCAGGACTTCCTATTTTGTTAGGATTTTTAAAGTTCCAGAAGTTTGCGTTAGTTACAGATTGCTACAGACTGTTCTGTTTTTGACAGATTCTGTTTTTCGTGTGTTGTTTGCTTATTTTGATGCATCTATGGCTAGTAAATTAGTTTATAAACCATAGAGAAGTTGGAATACAGTAGGTTTAACACCAAAATAAATAAAGAATGAGTTCATTACAGTACCTTATGTGGTGGTTTTGTTTTCTTTCACTAACGGAGCTTATAAGATTTTCTGTTGAGTTTTGTGTTGTGAAGTTTTCAAGTTTTGGGTAAAGCTTTTATGGACTATGGAATAAAGGGTGGCAAGAGCCTAAGATTGGAGATGCCCATGGAACCCCAAGATATTCAAGGATAGCCAAAAGCCTAAGCTTGGGGATGCCCCGGGAAGGCATCCCCTCTTTCGTCCTCGTTCATTGGTAACTTTACTTGGAGCTATATTTTTATTCGCCACGTGATATGTGTTTTGCTTGGAGCGTCGTGTATTATATTAGTCTTTGATTTTTAGTTTACCACAATCATCATTTCTGTACACACCTTTTGGGATAAGCCTATTTTATTTGAATTTGCTAGAATACTCTATGTGCTTCACTTATATCTTTTGAGTTTGATAGTTTTTGCTCTAGTGCTTCACTTATATCTTTTAGAGCACGGTGGTGTCTTAATTTTGAAGAAATTACTAGTCTCTCATGCTTCACTTATATATTTTTGAGAGTCTTTTAGAACAGCATGGTATTTGCTATGGTTATAAAATTGGTCCTAGAATGGTAGGCATCCAAGTTGGGTGTAATAAAAACTATCATAGGAAGTGAATTGGATGCTATGATCAATTTGATACTTGATAATTGTTTTGAGATATGGAGGTAGTGATATTAAAGTCATGCTAGTTGGGTGATTATGAATTTAAAGAATGCTTGTGTTGAAGTTAGCAAGTCCCGTAGCATGCACGTATGGTTAAAGTTGTGTAACAAATTTGAAACCTGAAGTGTACCTGGCTTGTGCATCCTTATGAGTGGCGGTCGGGGACGAGCGATGGTATTTTCCTACCAATCTATCCCCCTAGGAGCATGCGCGTAGTACTTGATTTTTGATGACTTCTAAATTTTTGCAATAAGTATATGAGTTCTATTGACTAATGTTGAGTCCATGGATTATACGCACTTTTACCTTTCCGCCATTGCTAGCCTCTTCGGTACCGTGCATTGCCCTTTCTCACCTTGAGAGTTGGTGCAAACTTCGCCGGTGCATCCAAACCCCGTGATACGATACGCTCTATCACACATAAACCTCCTTATATCTTCTTCAAAACAACAACCATACCTACCTATTATGGCATTTCCATAGCCATTCCGAGATATATTGCCATGCAACTTTCACCGTTCCGTACTTCATCATCATGACATACTTTACTTTTGTCATATTGCCATTGCATGATCATGTAGTTGGCATCGTATTTGTGGTAAAGCCACCATGCATTATTTTTCATACATTTCACTCTTGATTCATTGCACCAACCCGGTACACCGCCGGAAGCATTCATATAGAGTCATATCTTGTTCTAGTTTCGAGTTGTAATTCATATGTTGTAATCAATAGAAGTGTGATGATCATCATTATTAGAGCATTGCCCAAAGAAAAAAAAGGAAAAAAAAGAAGAAAGGCAAAAAAAAGGCCCAAAAAAATAAAAAAAAATAAAAAGGGCAATGTTACTATCTCCTTTTCCACACTTGTGCTTCAAAGTAGCACCTTGTTCTTCATGTAGTGAGTCTCATATATTGTGCTTCAAAGTAGCACCATGCTTTTCATATAGTGAGTCTCATAAGTTGTCTTTTTCATACTAGCGGGAATTTTTCATTATAGAGCTTGGCTTGTATATTCCTACGATGGGCTTTCTCAAATGCCCTAGGTCTTCGTGAGCAAGCAAGTTGGATGCACACCCACTAGTTTTCTTTTGTTGAGCATTCATTTATAACTCTAGTGCATCCGTTGCATGGCAATCCCTACTCCTCATGTTGACATCAATTGATGGGCATCTCCATAGCCCGTTGATTATCCTCGTCAATGTGAGACTTTCTCCTTTTTTGTCTTCTCCACACAATCCCCATCATCATATTCTATTCCACCCATAGTGCTATATCCATGGCTCATGCTCATGTATTGCGTGAAGGTTGAAAAAGTTTGAGATTATTTAAGTATGAAACAATTGCTTGGCTTGTCATCGGGGGTATAGAAGTTGGGAACATCTTTGTGTGACGAAAATGAAGCATAGCCTAACTATATGATTATGTAGGGATGAACTTTCTTTTGCCATGCTATTTTGAGAAGACATGATTACTTTGATTAGTATGCTTGAAGTGTTACTATTTATTTTATCAGTATGAACTTTTATTTTGAATCATTTGGATCTGAACATTCATGCCACAATAAAGAAAATTACATTGAAAATTATGCTAGGTAGCATTCCACATCAAAAATTTCTTTTTTATCATTTACCTACTCGAGGACGAGCAGGAATTAAGCTTGGGGATGCTTGATACGTCTCCAACGTATCTATAATATTTGATTGTTCCATGCTATTATATTACCCCTTTTGGATGTTTATGGGCTTTATTTTACACATTTATATCATTTTTGGGACTAACCTACTAACCGGAGGCCCAACCCATATTGCTGGTTTTTTGCCTATTTCAGTATTCGAAGAAAAGGAATGTAAAACGGAGTCCAAACAGACTGAAACCTTCGGGAGCGTGATTTTTGGAACGAACGTGATCCAGAGGACTTGGAGTGCAAGCCAAGAAGCTGCCGAGGCTCCCACGAGATAGGAGGGCGCCCCCCCCTATAGGGCGCGCCCCCTGTCTCGTGGGCCCCTCGGGCGGTCACTGACGTACTTCTTCCTCCTATATATACCTACGTACCCCGAAAACATCTAGGAGCAGGACAAAACACAATTTCCACCACCGTAACCTTCTGTATCCATGAGATCTCATCTTGGAGCCTTCGCCGGTACTCTGCCGGAGGGGGAATCGACCACGGAGGGCTTCTACATCAACATCCTTGCCCCTCCGATGAGTTGTGAGTAGTTTACCACAGACCTACGGGTCCATAGTTATTAGCTAGATGGCTTCTTCTCTCTTTTTGGATCTCAATACAATGTTCTCCCCCTCTCTTGTGGAGATCTATTCGATGTAAACTCTTTTTGCGGTGTGTTTGTCGATATCCGATGAATTGTGGGTTTATGATCAAGTTTATCTATGAATAATATTTGAATCTTCTCTGAATTCTTTTATGTATGATTGAGTTATCTTTGCAAGTCGCTTCGAATTATCAGTTTGGTTTGGCCTACTAGATTGATCTTTCTTGCCATGGGAGAAGTGCTTAGCTTTGGGTTCAATCTTGCGGTGTCCTTACCCAGTGACAGAAAGGGTTGCAAGGCACGTATTGTATTGTTGCCATCGAGAATAACAAGATGGGGTTTATTGTTGGAAATATGCCCTAGAGGCAATAATAAAAGTATTATTATATTTCATTGTTCATGATAATTGTCTTTTATTCATGCTATAACTGTATTATCCGAAAATCGTAATGCACGTGTGAATACATAGACCACAATATGTCCCTAGTGAGCCTCTAGTTGACTAGCTCGTTGTGATCAACAGATAGTCATGGTTTCCTGGCTATGGACATTGGATGTCGTTGATAACGGGATCACATCATTAGGAGAATGATGTGATGGACAAGACCCAATCCTAAGCATAGCACTAAGATCGTGTAGTTCGTTTGCTAGAGCTTTTCCAGTGTCAAGTATCTCTTCCTTAGACCATGAGATCGTGTAACTCCCGGATACCGTAGGGGTGCTTTGGGTGTATCAAACGTCACAACGTAACTGGGTGACTATAAAGGTGCATTACAGGTATCTCCGAATGTGTCTGTTGGGTTGACACGGATCGAGACTGGGATTTGTCACTCCGTATGACGGAGAGGTATCTCTGGGCCCACTCGGTAATGCATCATCATAATGAGCTCAAGGTGACCAAGTGGTTGGCCACGGGATCATGCATTACGGTACGAGTAAAGTGACTTGTCGGTAACGAGACTGAACAAGGTATTGGGATACCGACTATCGAGTCTCGGGCAAGTAACGTACCGATTGACAAAGGAAATTGTATACGGGGTTGTTTAATCCTCGACATCGTGGTTCATCCGATGAAATCATCGAGGAGCATGTGGGAGCCAACATGGGTATCCAGATCCCGCTGTTGGTTATTGCCCGAGAGTCGTCTCGGTCATGTCTGCGTGTCTCCCGAACCCGTAGGGTCTACACACTTAAGGTTCGGTGATGCTAGGGTTGTATGTATATGAGTATGCAGCATACCGAATGTTGTTTGGAGTCCCGGATGAGATCCCGGACAGTTCGAGGAGTTTCGGAATGGTCCGGAGGTAAAG
Source organism: Triticum timopheevii (assembly GCA_963921465.1). Classification (NCBI taxonomy): domain Eukaryota; kingdom Viridiplantae; phylum Streptophyta; class Magnoliopsida; order Poales; family Poaceae; genus Triticum; species Triticum timopheevii. The sequence goes on along the minus strand of OY997264.1, from coordinate 96,821,376 downwards.
AATTATATATAGGAAGTGGTATTTCGGCCATCGGGAAAGTTTTGGGGTCACCCGGTAATGTACTGGGACCACCGGAAGGATCCCGGTGAAGGAAATATGCCCTAGAGGAAATAATAAAGTTATTATTTATTTCCTTATTTCATGATAAATGTTTATTATTCATGCTAGAATTGTATTAACCGGAAACATAATACATGTGTGAATACATAGACAAACATATAGTCACTAGTATGCCTCTACTTGACTAGCTCATTAATCAAAGATGGTTATGTTTCCTGACCATAGACATGTGTTGTCATTTGATTAATGGGATCACATCATTAGGAGAATGATGTGATTGACATGACCCATCCCGTTAGCTTAGCACTTGATCGTTTAGTATTCTGCTATTGCTTTCTTCATGACTTATACATGTTCCTGTAACTATGAGAATTATGCAACTCCCGTTTACCGGAGGAACACTTTGGGTACTACCAAACGTCACAACGTAACTGGGTGATTATAAAGGAGTACTACAGGTGTCTCCGAAGGTACATGTTGAGTTGGCGTATTTCGAGATTAGGTTTTGTCACTCCGATTGTCGGAGATGTATCTCTGGGCCCTCTCGGTAATACTCATCACTTAAGCCTTGCAAGCATTATAACTAATGAGTTAGTTATGAGATGACATATTACAGAACGAGTAAAGAGACTTGCCAGTAACGAGATTGAACTAGGTATTGGATACCGACGATCAAATCTCGGGCAAGTAACATACCGATGACAAAGGGAACAACGTATGTTGTTATGCGGTTTGACCGATAAAGATCTTCGTAGAATATGTAGGAACCAATATGGGCATCCAGGTCCCGCTATTGGTTATTGACCGAGAATGGTTTTAGGTCATGTCTACATAGTTCTCGAACCCGTAGGGTCCGCACGCTTAACGTTTCGATGACAGTTTTATTATGAGTTTATAAGTTTTGATGTACTGAAGTTTGCTCGGAGTCCCGGATGTGATCACGGACATGACGAGGAGTCTCGGAATGGTCGAGACATAAAGATTGATATATTGGAAGCCTATGTTTGGACATCGGAATGGTTCCGGGTGAAATCGGCATTTTACCGGAGTACCGGGAGGTTACCTGAACCCCCCGAGGGGTTAATGGGCCTACATGGGCCAAGAGGGAGAAGAGGGAAGGAGCCAGGAGGGGGCCGCGCGCCCCTCCCCCTCCTAGTCCGAATAGGACAAGGGAAGGGGGGCGGAGCCCCCCCTTTCCTTTCCCTCCTCCTCCTCTTTCCCCCCTTCTCCTAATCCTACTAGGAAAGAGGGAGTCCTACTCCCGGTGGGAGTAGGACTCCCCCCTTGGCGCGCCCCCTAGGCCGGCCGCCTCCTCCCCCCTTGGCTCCTTTATATACGGGGGCGGGGGGCACCCCAAAGACACACAAGTTGATCTACGGATCGTTACTTAGCCGTGTGCGGTGCCCCCTTCCACCATATTCCACCTCGGTCATATCGTCGCAGAGTTTAGGCGAAGCCCTGCGCCGGTAGAACATCATCATCATCACCACGCCATCGTGCTGACGGAACTCATCTCTGGCGCTCGGCTGGATCGGAGGCCGGAGATCGTCATCGAGCTGAACGTGTGCTGAACTCGGAGGCTCCGTATGTTCGGTGCTTGGATCGGTCGGATCGTGAAGACGTACGACTACATCAACCGCGTTGTGCTAACGCTTCCGCTTACGGTCTACGAGGGTACGTGGACATACACTCTCCCCTCTCGTTGCTATGCCATCACCATGATCTTGCATGTGCGTAGGATTTTTTTTTGAAATTACTACGTTCCCCAACAGTGGCATCCGAGCCTAGGTTTTATGGTTTGATGTTATATGCACGAGTAGAACACAAGTGAGTTGTGGGCGATACAAGTCATACTGCTTACCAGCATGTCATACTTTGGTTCATCTGTATTGTTGGATGAAGCGGCCCGGACCGACATTACGCGTACGCTTACGTGAGACTGGTTCTACCGACGTGCTTTGCACACAGGTGGCTGGGGGGTGTCAGTTTCTCCAACTTTAGTTGAACCGAGGACATCTAACTTGCGAAGGTTAAAACAACACTAACTTGACGAACTGTCATTGTGGTTTTGATGCGTAGGTAAGAACGGTTCTTGCTCAGCCCGTAGCAGCCACGTAAAATTTGCAACAACAAAGTAGAGGACGTCTAACTTGTTTTTGCAGGGCATGTTGTGATGTGATATGGTCAAGACGTGATAAGATATAAGTTGTTGTATGAGATGATCATGTTTTGTTGAAGTTATCGGCAACTGGCAGAAGCCCTATGGATGTCTCTTTGTTGCATAAGATGCAAGTGCCAAATAATTGCTTTACTTTATCGCTATACGATAGCAATAGTTGCAAGAGCAATAGTTGGTGAGACAACCATGTGATGACACATTGATATAGATCAAGATGACGAAGATCATGGTGTCGTGCCGGTGATGATAGAGATCATGACAGTACTTTGGAGATGGAGATCAAAGGCGCAAGATGATCATGGCCATATCATGTCACATATTTTGATTGCATATGATGTTTATCTATTATACATCTTATTCTTGCTTTGATTGATGGTAGCATTTTAAGATGATCTCTCACTAATTATCAAGAAGTGTTCTCCCTGAGTATGCACCGTTGCCAAAGTTCGTCGTGCCCAGACACCACGTGATGATCGGGTGTGATAAGCTCTACGTCCATCTACAACGGGTGCAAGCCAGTTTTGCACTCGCGGAATACTCAGGTTAAACTTGACGATCCTAGCATATGCAGATATGGCCTCGGAGCACGGAGACCGAAAGGTCGAGCGTGAATCATATAGTAGATATGATCAACATAGTGATGTTCACCATTGAAAACTACTCCATCTCACGTGATGATCGGTTATGGTTTAGTTGATTTGGATCACGTGATCACTTAGATGACTAGAGAGATGTCTGTCTAAGTGGGAGTTCTTAAGTAATATGATTAATTGAACTTAAATTTATCATGAACTTAGTCCTGGTAGTATTTTGCAAATTATGTTGTAAGATCAATAGCTTGCATTGTTGCTTTCATATGTTTATTTTGATATGTTCCTAGAGAAAATTGTGTTGAAAAATGTTAGTAGCAATGATGCGGATTGGATCCACGATCTGAGGTTTATCCTCATTGCTGCACAGAAGAATTATGTCCTTAATGCACCGCTAGGTGACAGACCTATTGCAGGAGCAGATGCAGACATTATGAACGTTTGGCTAGCTCAATATGATGACTACTTGATAGTTTTGTGCACCATGCTTTATGGCTTAGAATCGGGACTTCAAAGATGTTTTGAACATCATGGACCATATGAGATGTTCCAGGAATTGAAGTTAATATTTCAAGCAAATACCCGAGTTGAGAGATATGAAGTCTCCAACAAGTTCTATAGCTGAAAGATGGAGGAGAATCGCTCAACTAGTGAGCATGTGCTCAGATTGTCTGGGTACTTCAATTGCTTGAATCAAGTGGGAGTTAATCTTCCAGATAAGATAGTGATTGACAGAATTCTCTAGTCACCATCACTAAGTTACTAGAACTTCGTGATGAACTATAGTATGCAAGGGATGACGAAAACGATTCCTGAGCTCTTCGTGATGTTGAAATCGATGAAGGTAGAAATCAAGAAAGAGCATCAAGTGTTGATGATTGACAAGACCACTAGTTTCAAGAAAAGGGCAAAGGGAAGAAGAAGGGGAACTTCAGGAAGAACAGCAAACAAGTTGCTGCTCAAGAGAAGAAACCCAAGTCTGGACCTAAGCCTGAAACTGAGTGCTTACACTGCAAAGGAAATGGTCACTGGAACCGGAAATGCCCTGAATATTTGGTGGATAAGAAGGATGGCAAAGTGAACAAGGGTATATATGATATACAGGTTATTGATGTGTGCCTTACTAGTGTTTATAGTAGCCCCTGAGTATTTGATACTTGTTCGGTTGCTAAGATTAGTAACTCGAAACAGGAGTTACAGAATAAACAGAGACTAGTTGAAGGGGAAGTGACGATGGGTGTTGGAAGTAGTTCCAAGATTGATATGATCATCATCGCACACTCCCTATACTTTCAGGATTAGTGTTAAACCTAAATAAATGTTATTTAGCATTTGCGTTGAGCATGAATATGATTTGATCATGTTTATTGCAATATAGTTATTCATTTAAAGTCAGAGAATAATTGTTGTTCTGTTTACATGAATAAAACCTTCAATGGTCATACACCCAATGAAAATAGTTTGTTGGATCTCGATCGTAGTGATACACATATTCATAATATTGATGCCAAAAGATGCAAAGTTAATAATGATAGTGTAACTTATTTGTGGCACTGCCGTTTGGGTCATATCGGTGTAAAGCACATGAAGAAACTCCATAAAGATGGATTTTCGGAATTACTTGGTTATGAATCATTTGATGCTTGCGAACCGTGCCTTTGGGCAAGATGACTAAAACTCCGTTCTCCGGAACAATGGAACAAGCTACTGACTTATTGGAAATAATACATATCGATGTATGCGATCCAATGAGTATTGATGCTCGTGGCAAGTATCGTTATTTTCTGACCTTCACAAGATGATTTGAGAAGATATGGGTATATCTACTTGATGAAACATAAGTCTGAAATAGTTGAAAGGTTCAAAGAATTTCAGAGTGAAGTGGAAAAATCATCGTAACAAGAAAATAAAGTTTCTGTGATCTGATCGCGGAGACGAATATTTGAGTTACGAGTTTGGTCTTCATTTGAAACAATGTGAAATAGTTTCGCAACTCATGCCACCTGGAACACCACAATGTAATGGTGTATCCGAACGTCATAATCTTACTTTACTAGATATGGTGCGATCTATGATGTCTCTTACTGATTACCACTATTGTTTTGGGGTTATGCATCAGAGACAGCTGCATTCACGTTAAAAGGGCACAATCTAAATCCGTTGAGATGATACCATACGAACTGTGTTTTAGCAAGAAACCCAAGTTGTCGTTTCTTAAAGTTTGGAGTTGCGATGCTTATATGAAAAAGTTTTTCAACCTGATAAGCTCGAACCCAAATCGGAGAAGTGCGTCTTCATAGAATACTCAAAGGAAACTGTTGGGTAATCCTTCTATCACAGATCCGAAGGCAAAACATTCGTTGCTAAAAATGGATCCTTTCTAGAGAAGGAGTTTCTCTCGAAAGAAGTGAGTGGGAGGAAAGTAGAACTTGATGAGGTAACTGTACCTTCTCCCGAATTGGAAAATAGTTCATCACTGAAATCAGTTCCAGTGATTCCTACACCAATTAGTGAGGAAGCTAATGATGATGATCATGAAACTTTAGATCAAATTACTACAGAATCTCATAGGTCTTCCAGAGTACGGTCCGCACCAGAGTGGTACGGTAATCCTGTTCTGAAAGTCATGTTACTAGACCATGATAAACCTACGAACTATGAGGAAGCGATGATGAGCCCAGATTCCGCAAAATGGCTGGAGGCCATGAAATCTGAGATAGGATCCATGTATGAGAACAAAGTGTGGACTTTGGTGGACTTGCCCGATGATCGGCAAACCATAGAAAATAAATGGATCTTCAAGAGGAAGACAGACACTGATAGTAGTGTTACTATCTACAAAGCTAGACTTGTCGAAAAAGGTTTTTGACAAAGTTCAAGGTGTTGACTACAATGAGATTTTCTCAACTGTAGCGATGCTTAAGTCTGTCCGAATCATGTTAGCAATTGCCACATTTTATGAAATCTGGCAAATGGATGTCAAAACTGCATTCCTTAATGGATTTCTTAAAGAAGAGTTGTATATGATGCAACCAGAAGGTTTTGTTAATCCTAAAGGTGCTAACAAAATGTGCAACCTCCAGCAATCCATCTATGGACTGGTGCAAGCATCTCAGAGTTGGAATATACGCTTTGATAAGTTGATCAAAGCATATAGTTTTATACAGACTTGCGGTGAAGCCTGTATTTACAAGAAAGTGAGTGGGAGCTCTGTAGCATTTCTGATACTATATGTAGATGACATATTATTGATCAGAAATGATATAGAATTTCTGGATAGCATAAAGGGATACTTGAATAAAAGTTTTTCAATGAAAGACCTCGGTGAAGCTGCTTACACATTGAGCATCAAGATCTATATAGATAGATCAAGACGCTTGATAAGATTTTTTCAATGAGTACATACCTTGATAAATTTTTGAAATAGTTCAAAATGGAACAGTCAAAGAAGGAGTTCTTGCCTGTGTTGCAAGGTGTGAAATTGAGTAAGACTCAAGACCCGACCATGGCAGAAAATAGAAAGAGAATGAAAAGTCATTCCATATGCCACAGTCATAGGTTCTATAAAGTATGCTATGCTGTGAACCAGACATATTGTATACCTTGCTCTGAGTTTGGCAAGGGAATACAATTTTGATCTAATAGTAGATCACTGGACATCGGTCAAGAATATCCTTTGTAAGGACTAAGGAGATATTTCTCGATTATGGAGGTGATAAAAGAGTTCGTTGTAAAAGTTACATCGGAGCAAACTTTTACACTGATCCAGATGACTCTAGGTCTTAATCTGGATACATATTGAAAGTGGGAGCAATTAGCTAGAGTAGCTCCGTACAGAGCATTGTAGACATAGAATATTTGCAAAATACATACGGCTCTGAATGTGACAGACCCGTTGACTAAGCTTCTCTCACGAGCAAAACATGATCACACCTTAGTACTCTTTGGGTGTTAATCACATAAGCGATGTGAACTAGATTATTGACTCTAGTAAACCCTTTGGGTGTTGGTCACATGACAATGTGAACTATGGGTGTTAATCATATACAGATATGAATATTGGTGTTAAATCACATGGTGATGTGAACTAGATTATTGACTCTAGTGCAAGTGGGAGACTGAAGGAAATATGCCCTAGAGGCAATAATAAAGTTATTATTTATTTCCTTATTTCATGATAAATGTTTATTATTCATGCTAGAATTGTATTAACCGGAAACATAATACATGTGTGAATACATAGACAAACATATAGTCACTAGTATGCCTCTACTTGACTAGCTCATTAATCAAAGATGGTTATGTTTCCTGACCATAGACATGTGTTGTCATTTGATTAATGGGATCACATCATTAGGAGAATGATGTGATTGACATGACCCATCCCGTTAGCTTAGCACTTGATCGTTTAGTATTCTGCTATTGCTTTCTTCATGACTTATACATGTTCCTGTAACTATGAGAATTATGCAACTCCCGTTTACCGGAGGAACACTTTGGGTACTACCAAACGTCACAACGTAACTGGGTGATTATAAAGGAGTACTACAGGTGTCTCCGAAGGTACATGTTGAGTTGGCGTATTTCGAGATTAGGTTTTGTCACTCCGATTGTCGGAGATGTATCTCTGGGCCCTCTCGGTAATACTCATCACTTAAGCCTTGCAAGCATTATAACTAATGAGTTAGTTATGAGATGACGTATTACAGAACGAGTAAAGAGACTTGCCGGTAACGAGATTGAACTAGGTATTGGATACCGACGATCAAATCTCGGGCAAGTAACATACCGATGACAAAGGGAACAACGTATGTTGTTATGCGTTTGACCGATAAAGATCTTCGTAGAATATGTAGGAACCAATATGGGCATCCAGGTCCCGCTATTGGTTATTGACCGAGAATGGTTTTAGGTCATGTCTACATAGTTCTCGAACCCGTAGGGTCCGCACGCTTAACGTTTCGATGACAGTTTTATTATGAGTTTATAAGTTTTGATGTACCGAAGTTTGTTCGGAGTCCCGGATGTGATCACGGACATGACGAGGAGTCTCGGAATGGTCGAGACATAAAGATTGATATATTGGAAGCCTATGTTTGGACATCGGAATGGTTCCAGGTGAAATCGGCATTTTACCGGAGTACCGGGAGGTTACCGGAACCCCCCGGGGGGTCAATGGGCCTACATGGGCCAAGAGGGAGAAGAGGGAAGGAGCCAGGAGGGGGCCGCGCGCCCCTCCCCCTCCTCGAATAGGACAAGGGAAGGGGGGCGGCGCCCCCCCTTTCCTTTCCCTCCTCCTCCTCTTTCCCCCCTTCTCCTAATCCTACTAGGAAAGAGGGAGTCCTACTCCTGGTGGGAGTAGGACTCCCCCCTTGGCGCGCCCCCTAGGCCGGCCGCCTCCTCCCCCCTTGGCTCCTTTATATACGGGGGCAGGGGCACCCCAAAGACACACAAGTTGATCTATGGATCGTTACTTAGCCGTGTGCGGTGCCCCCTTCCACCATATTCCACCTCAGTCATATCGTCGCGGAGTTTAGGCGAAGCCCTGTGCCGGTAGAACATCATCATCGTCACTACGCCGTTGTGCTGACGGAACTCATCTCTGGAGCTCGGCTGGATCGGAGGCCGGAGATCGTCATCGAGTTGAACGTGTGGTGAACTCGGAGGCTCCGTACGTTCGGTGCTTGGATCGGTCGGATCGTGAAGACGTACGACTACATCAACCGCGTTGTGCTAACGCTTCCTCTTATGGTCTACGAGGGTATGTGGACATACACTCTCCCCTCTCGTCGCTATGCCATCACCATGATCTTGCGTGTGCGTAGGAATTTTTTTTGAAATTACTACGTTCCCCAACACCCGGGGGTCCACCGGGTGGGGCCACCCATCCCGGAGGGCCCCATGGGCTGAAGTGGGAGGGGAGCCAGCCCATAGTGGGCTGGTGCGCCCCCCTAGGCCCACCCCCTGCGCCTAGGGTTGAAACCCTAGGGTGGGGGGGGGGGGCGCACCACATGCCTTGGGGGGCACTCCTCTCCCCTTGGCCGCCGCCCCCTTGGGAGATTCAATCTCCCAGGGCCGGCGCCCCCCCTGGGGGCCTCTATAAAGGAGGGCAGGGGGAGGGCAGCCGTACCCTTGTGCTTGGCGCCTCCCTCCCCCTGCTACACCTCGTCCTCCTCCCGTAGTCGCTTGGCGAAGCCCTGCTGGAGTTCTGCTGCATCCACCACCACGCCGTCGTGTTACTGGATCATCATCAACCTCTCCTTCCCCCTTGCTGGATCAAGAAGGAGGAGACGTCTCCCGTCCCGTACGTGTGTTGAACGCGGAGGTACTGTCCATTCAGCACTTGGTCATCGGTGATCTGAATCACGGCGAGTACGACTCCATCATCACCATCCCCTTGAACGCTTCCGCACTCGATCTACAAGTGGTATGTAGATGCAAACTCACTCCCTTGACTCGTTGCTTAGATGAACTCATAGATGGATCTTGGTGAAACCGTAGGAAAAAATTTAATTTTCTGCAACGTTCCCCAACAGTGGCATCATGAGCTAGGTCTATGCGTAGTTCTCTAATGCACGAGTAGAACACAATTTTGTTGTGGGCGTGGATCTTGTCAACTTGCTTGCCACTACTAGTCTTTTCTTGCTTCAGCGGTATTGTGGGATGAAGCGGCCCGGACCAACCTTACACGTACGCTTACGTGAGACCGGTTCCACCGATTGACATGCACTAGTTGCATAAGGTGGCTGGCGGGTGTCTGTCTCTCCCACTTTAGTTGGAGCGGATTCGATGAAGAGGGTCCTTTTGAAGGGTAAATAGAAGTTGACAAAATCACGTTGTGGTTATTCGTAGGTAAGAAAACGTTCTTGCTAGAACCCAATTGCAGCCACATAAAAGATGCAACAAGAATTAGAGGACGTCTAACTTGTTTTGGCAGCGATTGTTCATGTGATGTGATATGGCCAAAAGTTGTGATGAATGATGAATTGTGATGTATGAGATCATGTTCTTATAATAGGATTCATGACTTGCATGTCGATGAGTATGACAACCGGCAGGAGCCATAGGAGTTGTCTTTATTTTTTGTATGACCTGCGTGTCATTGAAGAACGCCATGTAAACTACTTTGCTTTATTGCTAAACGCGTTAGCCATAGAAGTAGAAGTAGTCGTTGGCGCGACAACTTCATGAAGACACGATGATGGAGATCATGATGATGGAGGTCATGGTGTCATGCCGGTGACAAGATGATCATGGAGCCCCGAAGATGGAGATCAATGGAGCTATATGATATTGGCCATATCATGTCACAACTATATAATTGCATGTGATGTTTATTATGTTTATGCATCTTGTTTACTTAGAACGATGGTAGTAAATAAGATGATCCCTTACAAAATTTCAAGAAGTGTTCTCCCCTAACTGTGCACCGTTGCTACAGTTCGTCGTTTCGAAGCACCACGTGATGATCGGGTGTGATAGATCCTTACGTTCACATACAACGGGTGTAAGACAGTTTTACACATGCAAAACACTTAGGGTTAACTTGACGAGCCTAGCATGTGCAGACATGGCCTCGGAACACGGAGACCGAAAGGTCGAACACGAGTCGTATGGAAGATACGATCAACATGAAGATGTTCACCGACGATGACTAGTCCGTCTCACGTGATGATCGGACACGGGCTAGTCGACTCGGATCGTGTAACACTTAGATGACTAGAGGGATGTCTAATCTGAGTGGGAGTTCATAATTTGATGAACTTAATTATCATGAACTTAGTCTAAAACCTTTGCAAATATGTCTTGTAGATCAAATGGCCAACGCTCATGTCAACATGAACTTCAACGCGTTCCTAGAGAAAACCAAGCTGAAAGATGATGGCAGCAACTATACGGACTGGGTCCGGAACCTGAGGATCATCCTCATAGCTGCCAGGAAACCATATGTCCTAGAAGGACCGCTAGGTGACGCTCCCGTCCCTGAGAACCAAGACGTTATGAACGCTTGGCAGTCTCGTGCTGATGATTACTCCCTCATTCAGTGCGGCATGCTTTACAGCTTAGAACCGGGGCTCCAAAAGTGTTTTGAGCATCACAGAGCATATGAGATGTTCGAAGAGCTGAAACTAGTTTTCCAAGCTCATGCCCGGGTCGAGAGATATGATGTCTCCGACAAGTTCTACAGTTGTAAGATGGAGGAAAACAGTTCTGTCAGTGAGCACATACTCAAGATGTCTGGGTTGCACAACCGTATGACCCAGCTGAACATTAACCTCCCAGATGAGGCGGTCATTGACAGAATCCTCCAGTCGCTCCCACCAAGATACAAGAGCTTTGTGATGAACTACAACATGCAGGGGATGGTGAAGACCATTCCTGAAGTGTTTTCAATGCTCAAGACAGCAGAGGTTGAAATCAAGAAAGAACATCAAGTGTTGATGGTCAATAAGACCACTAAGTTCAAGAAGGGCAAGGGCAAGAAGAACTTCAAGAAGGACGGCAAGGATGTTCCGCGCCCGGTAAGCCAGTTACCGGGAAGAAGTCAAAGAATGGACCCAAGCCTGAGACTGAGTGCTTTTACTGCAAGGGGAAGGGTCACTGGAAGCGAAACTGCCCCAAATACTTAGCGGATAAGAAGGCCGGCAACACCAAAGGTATATTTGATATACATGTAATTAATGTGTACCTTACCAGTACTCGTAGTAACTCCTGGGTATTTGATACCGGTGCCATTGTTCATATTTGTAACTCACAGCAGGAGCTGCGGAATAAACGGAGACTGGCGAAGGACGAGGTGACGATGCGCGTCGGGAATGGTTCCAGAGTCGATGTGATCGCCGTCGGCACGCTGCCTCTACATTTACCTACGGGATTAGTTTTGAACCTTAATAATTATTATTTAGTGCCAAGTTTGAGCATGAACATTGTATCAGGATCTCGTTTAATACGAGATGGCTACTCATTTAAATCTGAGAATAATGGTTGTTCTATTTATATGAGAGATATGTTTTATGGTCATGCTCCGATGGTCAATGGTTTATTCTTAATGAATCTCGAGCGTAATATTACACATGTTCATAGTGTGAATGCCAAAAGATGTAAAGTTGATAACGATAGTCCCACATACTTGTGGCACTGCCGCCTTGGTCACATTGGTGTCAAGCGCATGAAGAAGCTCCATGCTGATGGACTTTTAGAGTCTCTTGATTATTAATCGTTTGACACATACGAACCATGCCTCATGGGCAAAATGACCAAGACTCCATTCTCCGGAACAATGGAGCGAGCAACCAACTTGTTAGAAATCATACATACCGATGTGTGCGGTCCAATGAGCGTTGAGGCTCGCGGAGGATATCGTTATGTTCTCACTCTCACTGATGACTTGAGTAGATATGGGTATGTCTACTTGATGAAACACAAGTCTGAGACCTTTGAAAAGTTCAAGGAATTTCAGAATGAAGTAGAGAATCAACGTGACTGAAAGATAAAGTTCCTATGATCAGATCGTAGAGGAGAATACTTAAGTCATGAATTTGGTACACACTTGAGGAAATGTGGAATCGTTTCACAACTCACGCCGCCTGGAACACCTCAGCGTAACGGTGTGTCCGAACGTCGTAATCGCACTCTATTGGATATGGTGCGGTCTATGATGTCTCTTACCGATTTACTGCTATCATTTTGGGGATACGCTCTAGAGACAGCTACATTCACTTTAAATAGGGCACCGTCTAAATCCGTTGAGACGACACCGTATGAATTATGGTTTGGGAAGAAATCTAAGCTGTCGTTTCTAAAAGTTTGGGGTTGCGACGCTTATGTCAAGAAACTTCAACCTGAAAAGCTCGAACCCAAGTCAGAAAAATGCGTCTTCATAGGATACCCTAAGGAAACTGTCGGGTATACCTTCTACTTAAGATCCGAGGGCAAGATCTTTGTTGCCAAGAACGGATGCTTTCTGGAAAAAGAGTTGCTCTCGAAAGAAGTATGTGGGAGGAAAGTAGAACTCGATGAAGTACTACCTCTCGAACGGGAAAGTGGTGCAGCTCAGGAAAATGTTCCTGTGATGCCCACACCAACTGAAGAGGAAAATAATGATGATGATCAAGGTACTTCGGATCAAGTTGCTACTGAACTTCGTAGGTCCACAAGGACACGTTCCGCACCAGAGTGGTACAGCAACCTTGTCCTGGAAATCATGTTGTTAGACAACGGTGAACCTTCGAACTATGAAGAAGCGATGGCGGGCCCAGATTCCAACAAATGGCTTGAAGCCATGAAATCCGAGATAGAATCCATGTATGAAAACAAAGTATGTACTTTGACGGACTTGCCCGATGATCGGTGAGCAATAGAAAACAAATGGATTTTTAAGAAGAAGACGGACGCGGATGGTAATGTTACCATTTATAAGGCTCGACTTGTCGCTAAGGGTTATCGACAAGTTCAAGGGATTGACTACGACGAGACATTCTCTCCCGTAGTGAAGCTGAAGTCCGTCCGAATCATGTTAGCAATTGCCGCATACTATGATTATGAGATATGGCAGATGGACGTCAAAACGGCATTCCTTAACGGACATCTTAAGGAAGAGCTGTATATGATGCAGCTGGAAGGTTTTGTCGATCCTAAGAACGCTAACAAAGTATGCAAGCTCCAGCGATCCATTTATGGACTGGTGCAAGCATCTCAGAGTTGGAACATTCGCTTTGATGAGATGATCAAAGCGTTTGGGTTTATGCAGACTTATGGAGAAGCCTGCGTTTACAAGAAAGTGAGTGGGAGCTCTGTAGCATTTCTCATATTATATGTAGATGACATACTCTTGATGGGAAATGATATAGAACTTCTGGACAGCATTAAGGCCTACTTGAATAAGTGTTTTTCAATGAAGGACCTTGGAGAAGCTGCTTATATATTAGGCATCAAGATCTACAGAGATAGATCGAGACGCCTCATAGGTCTTTCACAAAGCACATACCTTGATAAGATTTTGATAAGGTTCAAAATGGATCAGTCCAAGAAGGGGTTCTTGCCTATGTTACAAGTTGTGAGATTGAGCTCGGCTCGGTCCCCGACCACGGCAAAAGATAAAGAAGAGATGAGTGTCATCTCCTATGCTTCAGCCATAGGATCTATTATGTATGCCATGCTGTGTACCAGACCTGATGTAAACCTTGCCGTAAGTTTGGTAGCAAGGTACCAAAGTAATCCCGGCAAGGAACACTGGACAGCGGTCAAGAATATCCTGAAGTACCTGAAAAGGACAAAGGACATGTTTCTCGTTTATGGAGGAGACGAAGAGCTCGTCGTAAAGGGTTACGTCGACGCTAGCTTCGACTCAGATCTGGATGACTCTAAGTCACAAACCGGATACGTGTATATGTTGAATGATGGAGCAGTAAGCTGGTGCAGCTGCAAGCAGAGCGTCGTGGCGGGATCTACATGTGAATCGGAATACATGGCAGCCTCGGAGGCAGCGCATGAAGCAATTTGGGTGAAGGAGTTCATCACCGACCTAGGAGTCATACCCAATGCGTCGGGGCCGATCAAACTTTTCTGTGACAACACTGGAGCTATTGCCCTTGCCAAGGAGCCCAGGTTTCACAAGAAGACCAGGCACATCAAGCGTTGTTTCAACTCCATCCGTGAAAATGTTCAAGATGGAGACATAGATATTTGCAAAGTACATACAGACCTGAATGTCGCAGATCCGTTGAATAAACCTCTCTCGCGAGCAAAACATGATCAACACCAGAACTCTATGGGTGTTCGATTCATCACAATGTAACTAGATTAGTGACTCTAGTGCAAGTGGGAGACTGTTGGAAATATGCCCTAGAGGCAATAATAAAAGTATTATTATATTTCATTGTTCATGATAATTTTCTTTTATTCATGCTATAAATGTATTATCCGGAAATCATAATACACGTGTGAATACATAGACCACAATATGTCCCTAGTGAGCCTCTAGTTGACTAGCTCGTTGTGATCAACAGATAGTCATGGTTTCCTGGCTATGGACATTGGATGTCATTGATAACGAGATCACATCATTAGGAGAATGATGTGATGGACAAGACCCAATCCTAAGCATAGCACTAAGATCGTGTAGTTCGTTTGCTAGAGCTTTTCCAATGTCAAGTATCTCTTCCTTAGACCATGAGATCGCGTAACTCCCGGATACCGTAGGAGTGCTTTGGGTGTATCAAACGTCACAACGTAACTGGGTGACTATAAAGGTGCACTACAGGTATCTCCGAATGTGTCTGTTGGGTTGACACGGATCGAGACTGGGATTTGTCACTCCGTATGACGGAGAGGTATCTCTGGGCCCACTCGGTAATGCATCATCATAATGAGCTCAAGGTGACCAAGTGGTTGGCCACGGGATCATGCATTATGGTACGAGTAAAGTGACTTGTCGGTAACGAGATTGAACAAGGTATTGGGATACCGACGATCGAGTCTCGGGCAAGTAACGTACCGATTGACAAAGGGAATTGTATATGGGGTTGTTTAATCCTCGACATCGTGGTTCATCCGATGAAATCATCAAGGAGCATGTGGGAGCCAACATGGGTATCCATATCCCGCTGTTGGTTATTGCCCGAGAGTCGTCTCGGTCATGTCTGCGTGTCTCCCGAACCCGTAGGGTCTACACACTTAAGGTTCGGTGACGCTAGGGTTGTATGAATATGAGTATGCAGCATACCGAATGTTGTTCGGAGTCCCGGATGAGATCCCGGACGTCACGAGGAGTTTCGGAATGGTCCGGAGGTAAAGAATTATATATAGGAAGTGGTATTTCGGCCATCGAGAAAGTTTCGGGGTCACCCGGTAATGTACCGGGACCACCGGAAGGGTCCCGGGGGTCCACCGGGTGGGGCCACCCATCCCGGAGGGCCCCATGGGCTGAAGTGGGAGGGGAGCCTGCCCATAGTGGGATGGTGCGCCCCCTAGGCCCACCCCCTGCGCCTAGGGTTGAAACCCTAGGGTGGGGGGGAGGCGCACCACATGCCTTGGGGGGCACTCCTCCCCCCTTGGCCGCCGCCCCCTTGGGAGATTCAATCTCCCAGGGCCGGCGCCCCCCCTGGGGGCCTATATAAAGGAGGGCAGGGGGGAGGGCATCCGTACCCTTGTGCTTGGCTCCTCCCTCCCCCTGCTACACCTCGTACTCCTCCCGTAGTCGCTTGGCGAAGCCCTGCTGGAGTTCTGCTGCATCCACCACCACGCCGTCGTGCTGCTGGATCATCATCAACCTCTCCTTCCCCCTTGCTGGATCAAGAAGGAGGAGACGTCTCCCGTCCCGTACGTGTGTTGAACGCGGAGGTGCTGTCCATTCAGCACTTGGTCATCGGTGATCTGAATCACGGCGAGTACGACTCCATCATCACCATCCCCTTGAACGCTTCCGCACTCGATCTTCAAGTGGTATGTAGATGCAAACTCACTCCCTTGACTCGTTGCTTAGATGAACTCATAGATGGATCTTGGTGAAACCGTAGGAAAAAATTTAATTTTCTGCAATGTTCCCCAACATTTATATCATATTGCTTGAGTTTATCCCTCTACATCATGTCATCTTGCTTAAAGCGTTACTCTGTTCTTATGAACTTAATACTCTAGATGCAGGCAGGAGTCGGCCGATGTGTGGAGTAATAGTAGTAGATGCAGGCAGGAGTCGGTCTACTTATTATGGACGTGATGCCTATATACATGATCATGCCTAGATAATCTCATAATTATTCGCTTTTCTATCAATTGCTCGACAGTAATTTGTTCACCCACCGTAATTCTTATGCTATCTTGAGAGAAGCCACTAGTGAAACCTATGGCCCCCGAGTCTATCTCTTATTATATTTGCTTCCAATCTACTTTTATTTGCATCTTTACTTTTTGCATCTATATTATAAAATACCAAAAATATATTTATCTTATCTTACTATCTTTATTAGATCTCACTTTCGCAAGTGGCCATGAAGGGATTGACAATCCCTTTATTGCGTTGGTTGCGAGTTCTCAGTTTGTTTGTGTAGGTGCGTGGGACTTTTGAGGAGCCTTCTACTGGATTGATACCTTGGTTCTCAAAAACTGAGGGAAATACTTACACTACTATTGCTGCATCACCCTCTCCTCTTCGAGGAAAACCAACGCAAGCTCAAGACGTAGCATCGCTGCAAGGCTTGATGGCTCCTTCAATCGTCAACAACAACATGGTCCAGGGTGAGACTCTTCTCCCCGGACAGATCTTTGTGTTCGGCGGCTTCGTACTACGGGCCAATTCGCTTGGCCATCTGGAGCAGATTGACAGCTACGCCCCTGGCCACCAGGTCAGATTCGGAAACTTGAACTACACGGCCGATATCCGTGGAGACTTGATCTTCAACGGGTTTGGGCCTGCTCCAGGAGCACCGGACAGTCACAATGAGCACGGCTTAGACCTGCTGTTGGACAATGCTCGGGATATCGCCCCTACAGAAGCCTCGGACCTAAATCCGGATCAGATGGCGTCGCCCGAGGACGGATGGATGGACCCCGCCCCGGAGCCCGCACACTCATCGGCGGTAGAGCCGAACACAGGCTCCACCCCCAATGAAGCCTGTGACACCGGACCTCTGGACTCGTATCCGGCTGTAGGTTCTGATCCGCGCACCTCCGAGCCCGCCGAATCTGGTTGGGCTCCGGTAATGGAGTTCACCGCTGTGGATATCTTCCAGCACTCGCCCTTTGGTGACATGCTGAACTCGTTAAAATCTATCTCTTTGTCAGGAGACTTTTTGCCGAACTATGTCTGGCTCGAGTGGGAAAGTAGGCGATGAAGGAATTCGTTGCCCACCCACCACCCACTTCGTTTCCACGGTCGATGACTTAACTGACGTGCTTGACTTCGACTACGAAGAGATCGACGGTATGGACGATGATGCAGGAGAAGAACAGGAACCACCGCCCACGGGGTGGTGGACAACCACCTCCTCATATGATATATATATGGTGGACACTCCGAAAGAAACCAATGGCGATGAGGCAATGGAGGATAACCCCTCAGGAAAGAAAGCAAAGCATGGGCGTCGTCGGCGCCTCTCCAAGCCCTGCCACAGCAATACCGACAAAAGAGAAGAGAACAATCTGGATGGTGCCGAAGATGAATACAACCCCGATCAGCCTGCCTTCGAGCAGGCTGAGCAGGAAGACGGGCAGGTCAGCCCAGACGAACAGACGACGGACGGATATCCGGAGGAGGACAACTACATGCCCCACTCGGAAGACGAGATTAGCCTCGGCGACGACGAGTTCGGCGTGCCTAAGGATCCTGTTGAGCAGGAACGCTTCAAGCGTCGGCTTATGGCCACTGCGAGGAGCCTGAAAAAGAAGCAGCAGCAGCTCCAAGCTGATCAAGACCTGCTCACAGACAGATGGACCGAAGTCCTGGCAGCTAAGGAATACGGACTCGAGCGCCACACGGCTGAATGGCCACCTCGTGGCCGGGATAAAACGGCATATCAGCCCGAATACCAGCCCGCACCCCCCACGCCAATACACTACGGCCCGAGGCAATAGGCAGGACCTGCAAGATATACTGGAAAACAAGGCAGGACAGCCAAGATCGATCTACGAATCGCGGGGGCGCGCCCCAACACGTGACGATGATCGTCACACCGGATACACTATGAACAAGTCCGGCCGGGCCGAATAAAGCCACCCAGACTCATTCGAACTGCGCAGCCACATAACCCGGCATAGAGGCGCCGCACACCCCCTCTGCTTCACTGACGAAGTGATGGATCATGAATTTCCAGAAGGGTTAAAACCCATAAACATCGAATCATACGATGGCACAACAGACCTGGCAGTATGGATCAAAGATTTCCTTCTCCACATTCGCATGGCACGCGGTGACAATCTACACACCATCAAGTACCTTCCCCTTAAGCTCAAAGGACCGGCACGGCACTGGCTAAACAGCCTGCCGGCAAATTCCATTGGCAGTTGGGAAAACCTGGAGGACGCGTTCCTCGACAACTTCCAGGGCACATACGTGTGACCACCAGATGCCGATGACTTGAGCCACATTAGCCAACAGCCCGGAGAGTCAGCCAGGAAATTCTAGACTCAGTTCCTAACCAAAAAGAACCAAATAGTCGATTGTCCGGACGCCGAAGCCCTGGCGACCTTTAAGCATAATATCTGTGACGAATGGCTCGCCCGGCACCTCGGCCAGGAAAAACCTAAATCCATGACGGCCCTCACGACACTCATGACCCGCTTTTGTGCGGGCGAGGATAGCTGGTTGGCTCGCAGTAGCACCACGTCAATAAATTCAGGCACCTCAGACGTCCGCGACAATAACGGCAAGCCATGACGCAACAGACATAAGCGATGGAACAATGGCGACAACACTGAAGGCACGACAGTCAACACCGAATTTAGTGGCTCGAAATCCAGTCAGCGGAAAAAGCCGTTCAAAAGAAACAATCAGGGACCGTCCAGCCTGGACCGCATACTTGAACGCTCGTGCCAAATTCATGGCACCCCGGATAAGCCAGCAAACCACACTAATAGAGACTACTGGGTGTTCAAATAGGCAGGTAAAATAAACACCGAAAACAAGGACAAGGGGCTGCACAGCGATGATGACGAGGAGCCCCGGCGTCCGAACACGGGGGGACAGAAGAAATTTCCTCCCCAGGTGAAAATTGTCAACATGATCTACGCCACCCACATCCCCAAACGGGAACGGAAGCGAGC
This sequence comes from Triticum timopheevii, assembly GCA_963921465.1. Taxonomy (NCBI): domain Eukaryota; kingdom Viridiplantae; phylum Streptophyta; class Magnoliopsida; order Poales; family Poaceae; genus Triticum; species Triticum timopheevii. The sequence continues at coordinate 96,801,789 of OY997264.1, read as the reverse complement.
ACTACGGGACGTCTATGCGATGGAGCCAGTCGCCCCAAATTTCAACCCATGGTCAGCCTGTCTGATTACTTTCGATCGTAGGGATCACCCTACCAGCATCCGTCATGGCGGTTCAGCTGCATTGGTCCTAGACCCAATCATCGACGGATTCCACCTCACGTGAGTCCTTATGGATGGTGGCAGCAGCCGGAACCTGCTTTATCCGGACACAGTGCGCAAAATGGGTAGAGGCCCGGCCACCAAAACCACCTTCAAAGGTGTAATTCCAGGAGTAGAGGCCCGTCGCACGGGCTCCATAACACTGGAAGTGGTCTTCGGATCTCCGGATAACTTCTGAAGCGAGGAGTTAATCTTTGATATCGTCCCTTTCCGCAGTGGTTATCACGCGCTGCTTGGACAAACCACATTCGCTCGATTCAATGCGGTACCACACTATGCATACCTCAAGCACAAGATGTCAGGACCTCGCAGGGTCATAACAGTCAACGGAAACATGGACCGCTCTCTCCGTACAGAAGAGCATACTGCAGCCCTCGCAGCAGAAGTACAATGCAGCCTTCTTCGGCAAACCACCAATCCGGTGACAACAACTCCAAACACCATCAAGCGAGTCCGGAGCACCCCGCAACAGGATCGCCAGGCACGCCAAGAGCGCGACTAGCAGTCCGGCCTCCACTCAAGCCCCATCAAAGCAGCATTCGTGCCGCGCGTACACAATTATGCACTCAAAATACCATGGGCATAGGCGGAGGCGCAACAGTGACTCAGTCAACAGTGCGGTATAACCGCAACGTACTTTAATAACCCCCCTTTATCTTTCAGGACACCGCTTTCGGGAAGCCTCTTCAGAAGAGCCGGATTATCGGACTTACACAGGAAAGAAAACCAAGGAGGCAACAGGCTTTACGCACAAAGGGAATACCCAGGTGGAATCTGTTAATAATCGTTATACCTGTTTTATATACCTACATGCAGCCCGCCCTTGGATAGGACATGTTAAATAGTCCTATTTATTTCTGCTTAAACGCATTCATTGTAAACATACGCTTAAATGTATTATTTACCAATGGGAGATAATATATAGCGTCAGCTTATTATTCCTATTTACACATTTTTCTATAAATGTTTATTTAAATTGCATCCGTACACCTTGGTACGTTTAGTTTGCCAGGGGCTCCTTATGGCGCCCCATAAACACGGCAAGACAAGTCCGGACACTTTCAATAGTCCGGCACCCCGAACTTATAGCACTATATGCATCAGCTCCGAATCATGTCTTGGGTCAATAGTTGGGTTTGCTCGGCTCCCTTGTTTTGGTGCCTTACGTTCCGTTATATCGGCTAAGGTAGCGCAGGGAGAACTACTGCGATTGTGTCTCGGTTCTTCCGGATGAGCACCTCAGTAGAGAAAGCCGAAAACTGACCGGCATGATGCGGCGAGAGCTGGTCGCTGTTCGAGAGGTCTTAGATTCCTTAAAGATTTTTTCTGCTTTAGGCGAGGAATCGGCTTCGTCTGATTTAGGCGTATATAGCGCCCCAATTCGGCTTTCTGAATTCTAGGGGCTTTGCCAAAATTTAAAATTATAGAGTTCTATGGCTAAGTGAGAGTTATAAAGCCGCATAGTCCGGTTGCCTTGTTCGCTGTGCCAAACACATCCTTCAGGGACCAAAAATTTGGATAAAGAGTGTCTGGGTTTTTCCAGGAACACCCCGGTACTAGTTATGTGGGGGCAGAAGTCGACGACTGGCCCACTTTCAGAATTTTATAAACAGCCGCACAGAAGGTAATATTTTAAATCAAAAAGCGCTATATAGCGCAAGTAACCTCGTCTTTCTATTACAACAATGATAGAAGTACATTTACTCAAGGATCGTGTCCTTGGTACATTCATCGGCGACGAGACGATCGCCTTTCATAACGCCATCATAATATTTTTCGGGACAGCGATGCGCCTTGCCCTCTGGTGGCCCGTCCTTCACCAGCTTCTCCGCATCCAGCTTGCCCCAATGCACCTTCGCACGGGCAAAGGCCTGGCAGGCACCCTCAATGCAAACGGATCGGTTGATCACCTCAAGCCGCGGACAGGCGTTTACCATACGCTTTATCAGGCCAAAGTAGCTGGCAGGCAGGGGCTCACCAGGCCACATCCGGACTATGAAATCCTTCATAGCCACTTCGGCCGCCCTGTGGAGTTCAACCAACTGCTTCAGTTGGTCACTCAGAGGCATTGGGTGTTCGGCTCCAGCATACTGGGACCAGAACAACTTCTCCGTTGAGCTCCCCTCCTCAGCATGGTAGAACTCCGCGGCATTTGATACGCTGCGTGGCAGATCTGCGAATGCCCCTAGAGAGCTCCGAATTCGGGTAAGTAAGAGAAACGCCTCCTCCGCATGCTTGCTTTGCATAAAGAATGTCGTACCCACCGCTATTTTCTTGGCCGCCTGGACTTCCTGCTGGGCCTTTTCGGCTTCGGCCTTGGCATCTTTCATACTCGCAAGGGCCTTCGCAAGCTCAAACTCCTTCGTCTTGAGGTCACGCTCCAAGGACTCGAACTTCTTGCCGAGCTCCTGGAGCTCTTGTTGTACCTCGCCCACCCTAGCATTCTGCTTTTCGTGCTCGACGCGCTCCAGGGCCGCCTTGTCTCCCTGGGCCTACTCCAGGTCCCGCTTGAGTCCGGCGACCTCGGCCGTGCCGGCAGCAGCAGCAAGCAGCACTGCCTGCTTATTCACATGCACAACTACTTTAGACTCCTGCGGATTATAATCGACCCTCCGTTTGGCTTTTTGTTCCGAACACCAAACAGACTATCAGGGGCTACTACCTACTGGGTGATAATTTGACACATTTTTGATTACTTGACTCAAAGCCCGTCAGGAGGCTGGTGCAGGCTTCAGTTAGTCCGCTCTTGGCGGACAAAACCTTCTGAATCACCGCACTCATAAGAGTACGGTGCTCTTCATCCATGGAAGCGCCACGAAGCGCTTTCAGCAGACTATCCGACGCCTCTGGCGTAACGAAAGTCATCGGCATGGACGGCTCACCCTCCTTAGCGAGGGGCCGCCTGCCTGAATCCGGAACCATCGGAGGTTCCGGTACAGTGTCCGGCTGAGAGCCCGGCTTGCTGCGGCTCTCGTCGGCACAATCCACAGGGATCTTATGCCCCGCATACCCGGCGTCTAGGATTTCGCCTTGGGGCGTCTCCAGAGTCACCCCCCTGCTCGGGGAACCTTTGGGACAACACCTCCATGTCGTCCTCAGGCCGAGGGGTAGTGGCCAATCGGAAGCGAGTTCATCGCCGAATCACTCAAGGACCCATCCGAAGAGGATACCTCGGGATGGACCCTGGCTGGACTGCATATACGTGTTCAGCATTATAACAGATTATGAAGCAAAGTCATACTAAAGTACAACAGAGAGCGGATACTTATGATCTTACTAGGGGCTTCCCTGGGCAGCCACTCCTCCTCGCTATAGGCGGCCGTGTTGGAGTAATCTGGAAGGGACGCCTTTCCCTTCTTGGGCGTCCTAGCCTCCCCCTCCGGGGCGGCTTTCCTCTTCTTCTCCTCCCCAGTGCGGGGAGGTAGAGTTTCTTCATGTTTCCCACCGCCTCCGCGGGAGGAATCTGCCTCGTCGTCTTTGGATGACAAGGGTATTATGGCCTTGCGCCGGGGACCCTTCCCGGTCCCCTGGGCCGCCTTCTTAGGCCCCTCGTCCTCTCCAGATGGGGAGGCCCTTTCCTCTTCCTCCTCCCCTTCAGGGGAGGAGTGTGCTTCATCGTCCTCGGACGAGGCGTTCGGTATGACCTTATGCCGGAGACCCTTCCTGGTCCCCGGGGCCTTCTTTTCAGGCGCCTTGTAGGGCACCGGGACTAGCATCTCCGTCAGGAGAGCATCTGCTGGACCTTCTGGTAGTGGAGCCGGACAGTCAATCCGCTCCGCCATCTCCACATACTCCTGATCAAATACACACAATGACTTAGGATTCCCCCATGAGTACATTGGGAAAAACTGCACCCGATGGTGGTCAGAAAATTCACCGGACGAGGGAGCCGCATGGCGTGAAGTCCGCGGTCCTCGGATGTGGGAGGAGGTATTTCGGAGGCCTTGAATAGCGCCTTCCATCCGCCCTTGTGTGTCATGTCGTAGAGCTTTTGAAGCGTCTGGTGTTCGGCCAGGACGAACTCCCACAAATTAAATGCCCGCCTTTGGCACGGAAGAATCCGACGGACAAGGATGACTTGGACCACGTTGACGAGCTTGATTTTCTTGTCCTTCATGTTCTTGATGCAGTTCCGAAGTTCGGTCAGCTCCGCAGGCTCGCCCCAGGCTAGGCCCTTCTTTTCCCAGGAGGTAAGCCGCATGGGGATTCCGGATCGAAATTCGTGGGCCGCTGCACAGTTGGCGTCACGCGGCTCGGTGATTTAGAACCACCCCGATTGCCACCCATTCACGGTCTCCGCGAAGGAGCCGTCGAGCCAGGTGACGTTGGGCATCTTATCCACCATGGCGCCTCCGCACTCCGCTTGCTGGCCGCTCACGATCTTTGGCTTCACGCAGAAGATTCGTAGCCACAAGCCGAAGTGAGGCTTGATGCGGAGAAAGGCCTTGCACACGACGATAAACGCCGAGATGTTGAGGACAAAATTTGGGGCTAGATCATGGAAATCTAGCCCGTAGTAAAACATGAGCCCGCGGACGAAGGGATGAAGTGCAAATCCTAGTCCACGGATGAAGTGGGCGAGAAACACGACCCTCTCGTGGGGTTATGGAGTTGGAATGGTCTGCCCTTCGTCCGGTAGCCAGTGCGCGATGTCTGCGGCCAAGTATCCGACCGCCCGGAGCTTCGCAATATGCTCCTCCTTCACGGTGGAGGCCACCCACTTGCCTCCTGCTCCGGACATGTTTGGCTGTGCGGAGAAAGCGTAAATCAGGGCGCTGGAGCTCGATGGTGTGGGAATGGATAAGCAGAGGAGGAAGAAGGCGTGGGTGAAATTGTGGAATCCTTATCCCTTTATAGAGGCGACAAGAACAGTGCGCCTCCCCACTTTCCTGTTGAGAATCGCTTATTTCCCAAGCGCCACAATTGATTGCGCGGTTGGGTTACCCATGCCCGTATTGATGGAAATCCCGTGATAAGGGGACATGATCTCTGCTTTGACAAGACGTGCCGAGGAAACCGCCTCGCAATATGCGCTATGGCTGGTTGTGGGAAAACGGTTCGAATAATGACCCAACCGTAGTGTCATGTCACTTTGTCTAAAGTTGTCAGGGGATTACATTTGTGAAATATTATTCTCTCTACGGTGGTATGTGAAGATCATCTTGCAGATCCGGACACGATCCAAGTGTTCGATAATTATTTTGGAGTATTCGGAGAAGCAACCCACCTTTTAATGCCAAAGACAGAACTGTGCGCCGGACTCATCGTCATTGAAGCCTAGTTCAGGGGCTACTGAGGGAGTCCTAGATTAGGGGGTATCCTAACAGCTGGACTATATACTTTGGCCGGACTGTTGGACCGTGAAGATACAAGACTCAAGACTTCGTCCCGTGTCCGGATGGGACTCTCCTTTGCGTGGAAGACAAGCTTGGCGATCCGGATATTATATTTCCTTCTTTGTAACCGACTCCATGTAAACCCTAGCCCTCTCCGGTGTCTATATAAACCGGAGGGTTTAGTCCTTAGAGACATAATCATAATCATCATAGGCTAGCTTCTAGGGTTTAGCCTCTACGATCTCGTGGTAGATCAACTCTTGTAAGACTCATATCATCAATATCAATCAAGCAGGAAGTAGGGTTTTACCTCCATCAAGAGGGCCCGAACCTGGGTAAACATTGTGTCCCTTGCCTCCTGTTACCATTAGCCTAAGATGCACAGATCGGGACCCCCTACCCGAGATCCGCCGGTTTTGACACTGACAATGGGTTCCATGAGTGGCTTTGGAGCTACCGTGGGCGGCATGGGTTCCATGGGTGGCTTTGGAGCTACCATGGAGACCATGAGAGGCATGGGTGGCTTTGGAGCACCTCCGGGCGGCTTGGACGACATGGGTGGCATGGGTGGCATGAGTTTTGCGTCTCTCATTGGGGGCATGGGTGCACCTCCGGGGGCCGGTGTGCCACCTTCGCATGAAGATGCCATTCAAGATCTTGGCAACACCATCCGAGCTTCACGCGATGATGATACGACGCACAACAATGAAGAGGAGGAGGAAGAATCATCTTCGGAGGAGGAATAATCGTCTTCGGAGGAAGAGGATGAAGACTAAGACGAGGACGAGGCTTGATTCTTGTGTCTTTCGTTTGTGTTTCATAAACTTGGTTTGGATGTTGAACTTGGTTTAATTATGTTGTGGGCATGAATTTGAACTTGTGGGCATGAACTTTTGGGCACGAACTTGGTTGGAATGATTTGTGATTCAATATATGCCATGTGTTTTGTGTTGAAGTGTGAAATTTGTGCCCAAAATGTGTGCGCCGGCTGCCCGCGCGCGCTGCATTTTAGCGCTCTTGCTGGAGCAGTGCGCGCGCACTGCATTTTAGCGCTCCTGTTGGAGCAAGCGTTGTGTGGCGCGCTAAATCTAGCGTTGCGCGCAACGCAAACCAGATTTTAACGCGCCGCGCGTTGGGCGCCTGTTGGAGATGCTCTTATGATGCTTGCTAATATTACTAACAAGAATGGGGAAAATATTTGGGTTTGATGTTGACAAACAACTGAGAGCAGAATCTCTTGTCTTCTCACCACCCCCCACATATGGATGCATCGTGATCAGAGGTGATAAAGAACGATTTTGGTTTCGGTCCTTGCCCCCCACATATAAAAGGAGTACATTGTGCCCCCTTGGAATATGTATACACAAACGAGTAAAACCCTACCTCCAAACCAAGCATCCTAAAGTATGATCGCAGGAAACATAAGACAGCTCACCACTACGGGAACCTTCAGGTCGGTGCCAGCGATGTCCTACACGTCTATTCAATGAACTCACTAGCAAAGACCCAAGGTTCCTGCCATGGGTTTTTCCCTATGCTAAATATGATTTGTCTCTTGTCTTCTACACAAAATGATGTTTCCATTAGGAGATTATTAAGATCCTGGTTATGTTAAACCCACACAATTATTTCTTTTTTTGAGCTGGAACACCTTGCATTCCAAGATTACGGTGGACCGACCAAATCGGCGGCCACAGCATGGCTTACATCCAGGGGGAAATCAGACAGCCAGACACGTTGGCTATCTTGAAGGTTCCGACAGTCATAGGCAGCCAGCACATGCGCTGGATGATTACAGTTTCTAGGTTGATAAACTACACTCTCCTCCAAAAACCCTAGCTGCAGCTGGAACTTTGCCTCCCGGATCAGGACCCCAATAGCACTCCTATCAGCCGAAGTCGAGGACATCGCTTGCTGTAGAGGCAGACAATCTGTCTGAAAAATCACACGCCCCATCCCAAACTGTTCTGCCATTTGAATAGCCTTTAGCAGCGCGCACGTTTCCGCGTGCATGGCATCCTGCATGAACTCGAGCGAGCCCTCCACAGCCATAACTGCTTCCCCCTCCGCATACCTCGCCAGCACACCCCAGCCTCCCATTTTCGCCATAGCATGAAATGATGCGTCGAAGTTTATCTTGATGAAGTCCATCGGGGGAGGGATCCACCGAGCATGTGGTAGAGGCACAGCCTTGTCCTTCTTTCCCACAAACTCTTTCCATTCCATAACGTTATGCCCCACTTTTGCACTGAAAGCTTCCACTGATAACCGTTGTTTTTGGTGGTTAGTTTTGTTTCGCTCCGTCCACCAAGACCATAGAAGGCTGACCACCCTTAGCATACAATCACCAGGCAGTTTCAGGATTGAGGCGATCATCTCTTTTGGTGTTTGCTCAAGAAGAAGCGTGCTCCTGATGTGATCCAGTCCACACCCCCTCCATGCTTTCCTCGCCTCCTTGCAACGCAGGAACAAGTGCCTCCCATCCTCCGGTAGCCTACCGCAGAGAAGACAAGTAGTATCGAGCTGTACCCAATTCTCTCCACATTCCACAGCAAAGGGTGACTGTTATGTGCCAAACACCATAGGAAGTGATGAACGCGGGCGGGACATTGGATCTGCCAGAGTTTCTTCTAGAAAGCCCTGCTCTGGTCGTGACCCGCCATACTCTCCCCAACCTGCCTCGACCTGGCTCGTAGCAACATATCTGAGTATAGCCTGTAAGCTGACCGTACCGAAAACAGCCCTCTTCTGTCAAAGTACCAGGCGACAAAGTCATCAAATTGCTCACATATAGGAATAGCCATGATGGTCGCTGCATCCTGAGGCGTGAAGGTTTGGGCAACCAACTGGGCATCCCACTGGTTAGTCGCAGGGTCGATGAGCTCAGATACCCTAGTCAGCAGGTGGCCACCCTGGAGAGAACTAGGAAGGTGTGTATCGTTAGATGGCAGCCACGGATCCGACCAAATATGGATGCTCTTGCCCGAGCTAACTCTCCAAATCATCCCTGCTTTCACCACCTCCACGCCTTGCAAGATACTTCTCCACACGTAGCTCATCCCCGGCTGTGGCACTACTGCGAATATCCCCCTCCGGGAAGTACTTTGCCTTCAGGACGTGCCCACATAGCTAGTCAGGAACCTGAATCAGCCGCCAGAGTTGGCGGGCCAGCATGGCGACATTGAAAGCATGCAGCTCCCTAAAGCCAAGACCCCCCCTTCTCCTTCGTTAAGCACATACACTCCCAGCTAATCCAATGATGTTTGTGCTCATCTTCCTGATTTGCCCACCAGAAATTATAGACCATCTTGCTTATACTCTCGCACAACTCCTTTGTCAGGTCAAAACACGCCATGGCATAGGCAGGGACGGCCTGGATGACTGCTTTAATGAGAATTTCCTTCACTGCCTTCGACAAAAGCTTGATCTTCTATCCCTTAAGGATTTCCCAAATCTTATCGCGGAGGTATTCAAAACACTTCTGTCTGGAGAGGCCAACATAACTAGGCAGCCCGAAGTACCTGCCATGCATGTTCTCAGCTTGCAAGCCTAGAGCGGTAAGCAGACCCTGTTTCTTTGCATTGGAGGTGTTCCTACTAAATAGGACTGCCGGTTTGTCACGGTTAATTACCTGGCCCGATCCCTCCTCATACACTCGTAGGATTTGGTTCACCACCCCAATACTTTCCTAGGTTGCTTCCATAAGCAGCAACGAGTCATCCGCGAACAGTAGGTGGCTAATCGATGGGGCTTGGGGCGCGACTTGTATCCCTTTGATATGGTCGACCTGCTCTGCGTGCTGGAGTAGCGCTGATAGTCCTTCCGCGCAGATCAAAAACAAGTACGGTGAAATGGAATCACCTTGGCGTAGCCCACGTCCGGGTATGACCTCATCAGTATAGGAGCCATTGACCTTAAAGCAAAATTTGACCGTTCTGATGCATTTGCTAATCAACTGAATGAACGGTTCAACAAAACCCAGCTGCGCCATGACCTTCTCCAAGAAATTCCACTCGACCCGGTCGTAGGCTTTACTCATGTCCAGTTTTAATGTCGCATAGCACTGGGATCCGAACCATTTCCTCTTCAAGAAATGAGTCATTTCGTACGCCAAAATAGAGTTGTCCGAGATGAGCCTGTCGGGCACGAACGCACTCTGGTTTGGAGAGATGACTTCCCCTAGGATACACTTTAGCCGATTCGCCAGGACTTTTGACACGAGTTTGTACACCACATTGCAGAGGCTAATAGGGCGTAGATCCTTCACACGTTCAGGGTTTTGAACCTTGGGGATTAGAACCACTAGGGTATCGTTCCATCCCTCTGGTATACTGCCGCCTCGCCATACATGCAACACTTCCCGAGTCACCTCGTCGCCGACCAATTGCCAATAATGCTTGTAAAAGACCGCTGGGAGCCCGTCCATTCCAGGAGCTTTGAGGTCACCAATGTCATCCAAGGCAGCTTTAACTTCCTCCGATGTGAACTCCGCCATCAAAAATTCATTCATTGCGTTTGTCACCTTAGGAGCGATATGGTTCAGAATGGCATTTGTGTCATCACCTGCCATAGAAGTAAAGAGAGATGAAAAATAGTCAGTAACCAGCTTCTTCATCCCCTCCTCGCTCTCCACCACCGCACCATCCTCCGCAACTAATCGCTATATGTGATTCTTCCTCTTTCGCTCTGAGGCATACGCATGAATTTTTTTTGGTATTGCGATCCCCAAACACCAGCCAGTTTACATGAGCTCGTTGTCTCCACACCAGGTCTTCTTGCTCCTCTAACCGTTCTAACTTAAAGCTGATTGTTTGCTCCTTCCTGACCTGGCTATCCGAGATGGCCTCCCGTCGCACTGCTTCTAGCTCCCCCCGTAATTTCTTAATCCATTTTCCCAAGTCCCCCAAGACATCCCTACTCCATGTGTTTAGCACCCTGACCACCCCTTCCAACCTCTCCCAAATATTTCCTCCTACTTCCCCCTCCCAAGCCTCCTTGACGATGGAGTCACAATCCCCTTCCAGCAGCCACCGAGCCACAAACCGCAACAAGCGCACACACCCCTATTCTGGCCTCCTCATCCCAGCTCTACCATCACGCACAAGAATAACCGGTCGGTGATCCAATTTCTGTGGGTCACCATTAGATACCTTATACGCCGGGAAGCGAGCACACCACTCAGGAGTGGACACAACCCTATCAAGCCTCTCCCTGATGTAGCCATCAACACGGTAATTTTTATTCCTCCATGTAAACACATCCCCCTCAACACCGAGGTCATGAAGATTACAATAGTCAAGGGCATCGCGAAAATTTTGCATATATCTATGGGCTCTAGAGCCCCCTCTTTGCTTCTCATGATTGAAAAGAATCTCATTGAAATCACCTAAGCAAACCCACGGCAGCTGAATTTGATGTTGCAGGGTACGAAGCAGCTGCCAAGTATCCACCTTCTTATCCACATGTGATTCTATCCCTGTCAGCCTCCACTTGAAGCCATCCTTCTCCTCCACAATAGCATCAATGTGCATCCTACCCATCCATCGAATTGTAACATTTATTCCGCGTCGCCAAAACAACACCAAGCCACCACTTTTGCCTTTATTATCTTGGGCCACCATATGCTGCAGCCCGAGCGAGTCCCTAAACCTTCCCATCCTATCCTTATCCATCTTTGTCTCAGACAAGAACATAATATTGGGGTCCTCCTTCTTCTAGATATCCAGAAGACCACGAACTGCCGGCCTATTCCCCAATCCCCGGCAGTTCCAAGCAATAATTTTCATTGCGATTCGCAGGACTGCTCCGGCAGCCCCGCCATTTGAATTGACAACTCCACACCTTTCACCTCGAGCCCATCCTGCTTCCTCTTCTTATGCCCTTCACCCTCCTCCACCCCTCCCATCCTATCCTCTTGGGTCCTCTTGTTGCCTACTAGCTGTTCCGGCACCAGGCCCAAACCCTCTCGGACCTGCTCTCTCCCCTTCTTCTTATAGGTACCCTGTTGCTTGACTGGTTTGGCCGCCGGCACCACCCCCACTTGCACCACATGATCCACCCTTGCTACGTTAACGTCGATCTGCATGGAGCTATTAGTCTGCATGGCCTCGGGCCTTGCGCCAGCCACTGTAGCATCTCCACCCAGCAGGCCCCCCGCTGACCCCCATGCCACTTTGTTTATTCCCACTGTCCCCCCCCCCCGACTCCATCCACCTGTACCCCCTGGTTAGTTTCCTCCTCCAATGGAAACGTGAGTTGTTTCGCTGCATCCCCACCCTTCCTCCCTGCCTGCCCCCCTGCTTCAACGGCCTTTAAAGGGCTAGTCACCTCCTGCTCCTTGTCTTCCTCCTCCACCACTCCACCCCCGCTCCTCTCACTCTTATGCCATGATGGTGCATCACTTGCCGAAGAGGACCTCCCCTGCCACGCCCCCAAACTCCTGTTGCCCGAACTCCTGCCGCTCCGAAACGACGAACCTTCCCCACCTTTACCCCGGAACCCGCCTGGATTGCACCGCGGCATGAAGGCGCGCAGCCATGGCCCAAACTGCCTTTTCTCCCCCCTCTTCAGCTGTTGGGGAATGTAGTAATTTCAAAGTTTCCTACGCGCATGCAAGATCATGGTGATGGCATAGCAACGAGAGGGGAGAGTATTGTCCACATACCCTTGTAGACCGTAAGCGGAAGCGTTATGACAACGCGGTTGATGTAGTCGTACGTCTTCACGATCCGACTGATCCAAGTACCAAACGTACGGCACCTCCGAGTTCAGCACACGTTTAGCTCGATGACGATCCCCGGACTCCAATCCAGCAAAGTGTCGGGGATGAGTTCCGTCAGCACGATGGCGTGGTGATGATGATGATGTTCTACCGACGCAGGGCTTCGCCTAAGCACCGCAACGATATGACCGAGGTGGAATATGGTGGAGGGGGGCAGCGCACACGGCTAAGGAACGATCACGAAAATCAACTTGTGTGTCATGGGATGCCCCCCTGCCCCCGTATATAAAGGAGCAAGGGGAGAGGAGGCCGGCCCTAGGAGGGGGCGCGCCAAGTGTGGAGTCCTACTAGGACTCGATTCCACCTCCCTTGTTGGAGTAGGAGAAGGGGAAAGAGGGGGAGGGGGAGAAGGAAAGGGGGGCTGCGCCCCTTGTCCAATTCGGACCAGAGGGGGGCGCAGGCTTCCTCTCTTTTGGCCTCTCTCCTCTATTCCCGTATGGCCCAATAAGGCCCATATACTCCCAGGCGAATTCCCGTAACTCTCCGGTACTCCGAAAAATACCCGAATCACTCGGAACCTTTCCGAACTCCGAATATAGTCATCCAATATATCGATCTTTACGTCTCGACCATTTTGAGACTCCTCGTCATGTCCCCGATCTCATCCGAGACTCCTAACTCCTTCGGTACATCAAAACTCATCAACTCATAATAAAACTGTCATCGAAACCTTAAGCGTGCGGACCCTACGGGTTCGAGAACTATGTAGACATGACCTAGAACTATTCTCGGTCAATAACCAATAGCGGAACCTGGATGCTCATATTGGCGCCTACATATTCTACGAAGATCTTTATCGGTCAAACCGCATAACAACATACGTTGTTCCCTTTGTCATCGGTATGTTACTTGCCCGAGATTCGATCGTCGGTATCCAATACCTAGTTCAATCTCGTTACTGGCAAGTCTCTTTACTCGTTACGTAATGCATCATTCTGTAACTAACTCATTAGCTACATTGCTTGCAAGGCTTATAGTGATGTGCATTATCGAGAGGGCCTAGAGATACCTCTCCGACAATCGGAGTGACAAAACCTAATCTCGAAATACGCCAACCCAACATGTACCTTTGGAGACACCTGTAGTACTCCTTTATAATCACCCAGTTACGTTGTGACGTTTGGTAGCACCCAAAGTGTTCCTCCGGTAAACGGGAGTTGCATAATCTCATAGTTACAGGAACATGTATAAGTCATGAAGAAAGCAATAGCAACATACTAAATGATCAAGTGCTAGGCTAACGGAATGGGTTAAGTCAATCACATCATTCTCCTAATGATGTGATCCCGTTAATCAAATAACAACTCTTTGTCCATGGTTAGGAAACATAACCATCTTTGATTAACAAGCTAGTCAAGTAGAGGCATACTAGTGACACTCTGTTTGTCTATATATTCACGCATGTATTATGTTTCCGGTTAATACAATTCTAGCATGAATAATAAACATTTATCATGATATAAGGAAATAAATAATAACTTTATTATTGCCTCTAGGGCATATTTCCTTCATCAGCTTCACTTGCACTAGAGTCAATAATCTAGTTCACATCATCATGTGATTTAACACCAATAGTTCACATCACCATGTGATTAACACCCATAGTTCACATCGTCATGTGATCAACACCCAAAGGGTTTACTAGAGTCAATAATCTAGTTCACATCGCTATGTGATTAACACCCAAAGAGTACTAAGGTATGATCATGTTTTTCTTGTGAGAGAAGTTTAGTCAACGGGTCTGTCACATTCAGAGCCGTATGTATTTTGCAAATATTCTATGTCTACAATGCTCTGCACGGAGCTACTCTAGCTAATTGCTTCCACTTTCAATATGTATCCAGATTAAGACTTAGAGTCATCTGGATCAGTGCCAAAACTTGTATCAACGTAACCCTTTACGATGAACCTTTTTTTGTCACCTCCATAATCGAGAAACATATCCTTATTCTACTAAGGATAATTTTGACCAATGTCCAGTGATCTACTCCTAGATCACTATTGTAATCCCTTGCCAAACCAGGGCAGAGTATATAATAGGTCTGGTCCATAGCATGGCATACTTTTATAGAACCTATGACTGATGCATAGGGAATGACTTTCATTCTTTTCTATTTTCTGCCGTGGTCGGGATTTGAGTCTTACTCAATTTCATACCTTTGCAACACAGGCAAGAACTCTTTCTTTGACTGTTCCATTTTGAACTACTTCAAAATCTTGTCAAGGTATGTACTCATTGAAGATCTTATCAAGCGTCTTGATCTATCTCAATAGATCTTGATGCTGAATATGTAAGTAGCTTTTACTGAGGTCTTTCTTTGAAAAACTCCTTCAAAACACTCCTTTATGCTTTGCATAATAATTCTACATTATTTCCGATCAACAATATGTCATTCACATATACTTATCAGAAATGTTGTAGTGCTCCCACTCACTTTCTTGTAAATACAGGCTTCATTGCAAGTCTGTATAAAACTATATGCTTTGATCAATTTATCAAAGCGTATATTCCAACTCTGAGATGCTTGCACCAGTCCATAAATGGATCACTGGAGCTTGCACATTTTGTTATCACCTTTAGGATTGACAAAACCTTCTTTGTTGTATCATATACAACTCTTCTTTAATAAATCCATTAAGGAATGTAGTTTTGACATCCATTTGCCAAATTTCATAAAATGTGGCAATTGCTAACATGGTTCGGACAGACTTAAGCATCGCTACAGTTGAGAAAATCTCATTGTAGTCAACACCTTGAACTTTGTCGAAAACCTTTTGTGACAAGTCGAGCTTTGTAGATAGTAACAATACTATCAGTGTCTGTCTTCCTCTTGAAGATCCATTTATTTTCTATGGTTTGCCGATCATCGGGCAAGTCCACCAAAGTCCACACTTTGTTCTCATACATGGATCCTATCTCAGATTTCATGGCCTCCAGCCATTTTGCGGAATCTGGGCTCATCATCGCTTCCTCATAGTTCGTCGGTTCATCATGGTCTAGTAACATGACTTCCAGAACAGTATTACCGTACTACTCTGGTGCGGACTGTACTTTGGAAGACCTACGAGGTTTTGTAGTAACTTGATCTGAAGTTTCATGATCATCATCATTAACTTCCTCACTAATTGGTGTAGGAATCACTGGAACTGATTTCTGTGATGAACTACTTTCCAATAAGGGAGAAGGTACAATTACCTCATAAAGTTCTACTTTCCTCCCACTCACTTCTTTCGAGAGAAACTCCTTCTCTAGAAAGGATCCATTTTTAGCAACGAATATCTTGCCTTTGGATCTGTGATAGAAGGGGTACCCAACAGTTTCCTTTGGGTATTCTATGAAGATGCACTTCTCCAATTTGGGTTTGAGCTTATCATGCTGAAACTTTTTCACATAAGCATTGCAACCCTAAACTTTAAGAAACGACAGCTTAGGTTCATTGCTAAACTATAGTTCATACGGTGTCGTCTCAACGGATTTAGATGGTGCCCTATTTAACGTGAATGTAGATGTCTCTAATGCATAACACCAAAACAATAGTGGTAAATCAGTAAGAGACATCATAGATCGCACCATATCCAATAAAGTGCGGTTACGACGTTCGGACACACCATAACATTGTGGCGTTCCAGGTGGCGTGAGCTGTGAAACTATTCCACATTGTTTTAATTGAAGACCAAACTCGTAACTCAAATATTCGTCTCCGCGATCAGATCGCAGAAACTTTATTTTCTTGTTACGATGATTTTTCCACTTCACTCTGAAATTCTTTGAACCTTTCAACTATTTCAGACTTATGTTTCATCAAGTAGATATACCCATATATGCTCAAATCATCTTGTGAAGGTCAGAAAAAAACGATACTTGCCGCGAGCATCAACACTCATTGGATCGCATACATCGGTATGTATTATTTCCAACAAGTTAGTAGCTCGTTCCATTGTTCTGGAGAACGGAGTTTTAGTCATCTTGCCCAAAAGGCACGGTTCGCAAGCATCAAATGATTCATAACCAAGTGATTCCGAAAATCCATCTTTATGGATTTTCTTCATGCACTTTACACCGATATGACCCAAACGGCAGTGCCACAAATAAGTTGCACTATCATTATTAACTTTGCATCTTTTGGCATCAATATTATGAATATGTGTATCATTACGATCGAGATCCAACAAACTATTTTCATTGGGTGTATGACCATTGAAGGTTTTATTCATGTAAACAGAACAACAATTATTCTCTGACTTTAAATGAATAAACATATTGCAATAAACATGATCAAATCATATTCATGCTCAACGCAAACGCCAAATAACATTTATTTAGGTTTAACACTAATCCCGAAAGTATAGGGAGTGTGCGATGATGATCATATCAATCTTGGAACTACTTCCAACACTCATCGTCACTTCCCCTTCAACTAGTCTCTGTCTATTCTGTAACTCTTGTTTCGAGTTACTAATCTTAGCAACCGAACAAGTATCAAATACTCAGGGGCTACTATAAACACTAGTAAAGCACACATCAAACACTTGTATATCAAATATACCCTTGTTCACTTTGCCATCCTTCTTATCCACCAAATATTTAGGGCATTTTCGCTTCCAGTGACCATTTCCTTTGTAGTGTAAGCACTCAGTTTTAGGCTTTGGTCCAGCTTTGGTCTTCTTCACGGGAGTGACAACTTGTTTGCCATTCTACTTGAAGTTTCCCTTTCTTTTCCTTTGCCCTTTTCTTGAAACTAGTGGTCTTGTCAATCATCAACACTTGATGTTCTTTCTTGATTTCTACCTTCGTCGATTTCAACATCACGAAGACCTCGGGAATCATTTTCGTCATCCATTGCATACTATAGTTCATCACGAAGTTCTAGTAACTTAGTGATGGTGAATAAAGAATTCTGTCAATCACTATCTTATCTGGAAGATTAACTCCCACTTTATTCAAGCGATTGAAGTACCCAGACAATCTGAGCACATGCTCACTAGTTGAGCGATTCTCCTCCATCTTTTAGCTATAGAACTTGTTGGAGACTTCATATCTCTCAACTTGGGTATTTGCTTGAAATATTAACTTCAATTCCTGGCACATCTCATATGGTCCATGACGTTCAAAACATCTTTGAAGTCCCGATTCTAAGCCGTTAAGCATGGTGCACTAAACTATCAAGTAGTCATCATATTGAGCTAGCCAAACGTTCATAACGTCTGCATTTGCTCCTGCAATAGGTCTGTCACCTAGCGGTGCATTAAGGACATAATTCTTCTGTGCAGCAATGAGGATAAACCTCAGATCATGGATCCAATCCGCATCATTGCTACTAACATCATTCAACACAATTTTCTCTAGGAACATATAAAAATAAACATATGAAAGCAACAACGCGAGCTATTGATCTACAACATAATTTGCAAAATACTATCAGGACTAAGTTCATGATAAATTTAAGTTCAATTAATCATATTACTTAAGAACTCCCACTTAGACAGACATCTCTCTAGTCATCTAAGTGATCACGTGATCCAAATCAACTAAACCATGTCCGATCATCACGTGAGATGGAGTAGTTTCAATGGTGAACATCACTATGTTGATCATATCTACCATATGATTCATGTTCGACCTTTCGGTCTCCGTGTTCCAAGGCCATATCTGTATATGCTAGGCTCGTCAAGTTTAACCTGCGTATTCCGCGTGTGCAACTGTTTTGCACCCGTTGTATTTGAACGTAGAGCCTATCACACCCGATCATCATGTGGTGTCTCAGCACGAAGAACTTTCGCAACGGTGCATACTCAGGGAGAACACTTCTTGATAATTAGTGAGAGATCATCTTAAAATGCTACCGTCAAACTAAGCAAAAAAAATGTATAAAAGATAAACATCATATGCAATCAAAATATGTGACATGATATGGCCATGATCATCTTGCGCCTTTGATCTCCATCTCCAAAGTACTGTCATGATCTCTATCGTCACCGGCATGACACCATGATCTTTATCATCTTGATCTATATCAATGTGTCGTCACATGGTCGTCTCGCCAACTATTGCTCTTGCAACTATTGCTACCGCATAGCGATAAAGTAAAGCAATTATTTGGCACTTGCATCTTATGCAACAAAGAGACAACCATAGGGCTTCTGCCAGTTGCCGATAACTTCAACAAAACATGATCATCTCATACAACAACTTATATCTCATCACGTCTTGACCATATCACATCACAACATGCCCTGCAAAAACAAGTTAGACGTCCTCTACTTTGTTGTTGCAAATTTTACGTGGCTGCTACGGGCTTAGCAAGAACCGTTCTTACCTACGCATCAAAACCACAACGATAGTTTGTCAAGTTAGTGCTGTTTTAACCTTCTCAAGGACCGGGCGTAGCCACACTCGGTTCAACTAAAGTTGGAGAAACTGACACCCGCTAGTCACCTGTGTGCAAAGCACGGCGGTAAAACCAGTCTCGCGTAAGCGTACGAGTAATGTCGGTCCGGGCCACTTCATCCAACAATACCGCCGAACCAAAATATGACATGCTGGTAAGCAGTATGACTTATATCGCCCACAACTCACTTGTGTTCTACTCGTGCATATAACATCAACGCATAAAACCTAGGCTCGGATGCCACTGTTGGGGAACGTAGTAATTTCAAAAATTTCCTACGCGCACGCCAGATCATGGTGATGGCATAGCAACGAGAGGGGAGAGTATTGTCCACATACCCTTGTATACCGTAAGCGGAAGCGTTATGACAACGCGGTTGATGTAGTCGTACGTCTTCACGATCCGACCGATCCAAGTACCGAACGTACGGCACCTCCGAGTTCAGCACACGTTCAGCTCGATGACGATCCCCGGACTCCGATCCAGCAAAGTGTCGGGGATGAGTTCCGTCAGCACGACGGCGTGGTGACGATGATGATGTTCTACCGATGCAGGGCTTCGCCTAAGAACCGCAACGATATGACCGAGGTGGAATATGGTGGAGGGGGGCACCACACTCGGCTAAGGAACGATCACGAAGATCAACTTGTGTGTCATGGGGTGTCCCCCTGCCCCCGTATATAAAGGAGCAAGGGGGAAGGAGGCCGGCCCTAGGAGGGGGCGCGCCAAGTGTGGAGTCCTACTAGGACTCGATTCCACCTCCCTTGTTGGAGTAGGAGAAGGGGAAAGAGGAGGAGAGGGAGAAGGAAAGGGGGGCTGCGCCCCTTGTCCAATTCGGACCAGAGGGGGGCGCAGGCTTTCTCCCTTTTGGCCTCTCTCCTCTATTCCCGTATGGCCCAATAAGGCCCATATACTCCCCGGCGAATTCCCGTAACTCTCCGGTACTCCAAAAAATACCCGAATCACTTGGAACCTTTCCGAACTCCGAATATAGTCGTCCAATATATCGATCTTTACGTCTCGACCATTTTGAGACTCCTCGTCATGTCCCCGATCTCATCCGGGACTCCGAACTCCTTCGGTACATCAAAACTCATAAACTCATAATAAAACTGCCATCGAAACCTTAAGCGTGCGGACCCTACGGGTTCGAGAACTATGTAGACATGACCTAGAACTATTCTCGGTCAATAACAAATAGCGGAACCTGGATGCTCATATTGGCTCCTACATATTCTACGAAGATCTTTATCTGTCAAACCGCATAACAACATACGTTGTTCCCTTTGTCATCGGTATGTTACTTGCCTGAGATTCGATCGTCGGTATCCAATACCTAGTTCAATCTCGTTACCGGCAAGTCTCTTTACTCGTTACGTAATGCATCATTCCGTAACTAACTCATTAGCTACATTGCTTGGAAGGCTTATAGTGATGTGCATTACCGAGAGGGCCCAGAGATACCTCTCCGACAATTGGAGTGACAAAACCTAATCTCGAAATACGCCAACCCAACATGTACCTTTGGAGACACCTGTAGTACTCCTTTATAATCACCCAGTTACGTTGTGACGTTTGGTAGCACCCAAAGTGTTCCTCCGGTAAACGGGAGTTGCATAATCTCATAGTTACAGGAACATGTATAAGTCATGAAGAAAGCAATAGCAACATACTAAACGATCAAGTGCTAGGCTAACGGAATGGGTCAAGTCAATCACATCATTCTCCTAATGATGTGATCCCGTTAATCAAATAACAACTCTTTGTCCATGGTTAGGAAACATAACCATCTTTGATTAACAAGCTAGTCAAGTAGAGGCATACTAGTGACACTCTGTTTGTCTATATATTCACACATGTATTATGTTTCCGGTTAATACAATTCTAGCATGAATAATAAACATTTATCATGATATAAGGAAATAAATAATAACTTTATTATTGCCTCTAGGGCATATTTCCTTCATCAGCTTCACCTTGCATGCTTTGTCATCGTGCCTAATGATACCACACACATAACAAAACTCAGGTAGATACTCATACTCGAAGGGGCACCAGTTGTCCTCCTCCTCTTCCTCACCAGTTCGGTCCCCATCCTTCCTCGCCCGTTCAGCCCCCTCCACCTCTTGATCCACCGTAATGCCCCTCATCAACGGCTGCTTAATCCCCATCCTGACCTTCACACGCAAGAATCTCCCTACCGCCGTACCATCCGCTCTGGCCTCCACATCAAGAACTTCACCGATTTCCTGGCCAATAGTCTCACCCACCTCCCGACACATCATACCCAGAGGTAGTCTCAGGACCCTCACCCATATGGGTATAGTTTCAAAAGTGTAATCTTCGATCCTCTTCCTCGGCACAAAATCTTCCACCACCAAGAGATCATTACCAAATTCCCACAGTCCACTCTCCAATGCCGTCCTCTTCCCCGATTCCTGCCCGAAGGTGAACAGGAAGGTATTCACGCCCACCTCCTTGCAATCCAGGCCTTTGAGCGGACACCAGATCTTGCCTAGGGTTTCCGCCATCGCATCCACGAAGACCGGCTTCTCAGATAGTAGTTTCGCTAGGGCTTGGGGTTCAACCACACCCACCTTGCCGGACCCACTCCACCCAATCTTGACGCCTTTCGTCTCCTTGTCCGACAGCTTCAGGTTCTTCAACAGCCCCTCACACGCTCCATACCGCCCCGCTCCTCCTCCTAACCCGGACACCAACTAGAGAACACCAGACTAGGGAACGATGGTGGTGTACGATCGTGTGCCCTAGATCACGCGAAAGGCTTTTCGTGGATGGGTGCTGCCGGAGATCGCCCGGGGAAAGGGCGCCGGCACGGTGACGAGGGCGGGGACTCAGGTGGCGGCGGAGCAAAACCCTAGATCGCCTCCCGAGACGCTAGACGAACCGTCACCCGAGGGACGGACTTGTCCTGCCGGGATGGGCCCCCACACAATTATTTCTAGCAAGCATTATAGAGCGAACAACCTAATTTTTCCTAAGAGGTGGGTGGACCCCGACCTCTGTATCCTATTTTGAACACAGTCATTTTATTTTTTTTTTGAAACGAAGGCAAAAGATTTGCCTCATCCATTAATTAAGTAGAAGAGAATTGCCCAGTTAATTAACGGAAAACCGGGCGAAAACCGTCACAATCCGCTGAGCGGCATACATAGAATACCCCATACACCCCTCTCTGAAGAGGGCCTCGTCGAGCTAGCACACACGTATCATCGTCATCACTTCTCCTCCAGCGGCGTCATCGCCATCCCTAATCCCCGAGCAAACGACTCCGACTCCACCGTAGACGAGCATCAACACAACCCACACCATAGAGGTCATGTGGAGACAAATGAAGCTCCGCACCAAAACTCAGCCACCCGCATCGAGGACAACGCAGCTCCGACTCTGACAGAGAGCTACGAAGAAGAAATATGCAAGGTTGGCGCCATGAAAGACCGCCGAACAGACCACCTGCTACTCGTCATCGTTGCCACAGGGGCCCTGCCTCCTCAGCTCCGACTTCACAGCAACAAACGGGCTAAGGCAATCCCACGAACACGTCGAAGAAGAGCCGACTAACACAACCATTGCCGTGCCTCCGACCTCGCTCACCACCGCCATCGTTGCCACAGAAGCCTCACCACAAACTCATCACTCTGGAACACCCGCCACTAGTCCCTCCAACTGATCGCCACCTCCAAAGACGAAGCCCTCAAGAGGGGCACGACGCATGACGCCGCCATCGTCCGATCCATGAATGCACAGATCTGAGGTTTCCCTCGGAGAAAGGTTCGGTAGGGAGATGAGCACTTCACCACGGCAACGCCTTCAAAAAGGTCACGACGCCCATGAGCGCCGCCGTCTGCCGGCTCCGGCCGAAACCAGAGTCAAAGCTTTCGCTCGGTGTAGTAGCACAATGCCCTGACCAAACCAGCTGAACCTCCAGCAATGCATCACCACCCACAGATCAGCTTGTCGATGAAGAACGGCTAGGAGCCGCCGCAGCAAGCGTCCAGCCATCAAATCCAGCCGCCAAGCCAGATCCGACCACAGCTGGCCGGATCCAAGGCCTCCCATCGCAGACTGAGCCATCGCGGCCTGCCAGCACCATGCGGATGTAGGCTATAGTGGAGCGCCGCCCGAAGATCCAGCCGCGCCGCAGCCCGCACCTGCGCCAACGCGCGCCCAGCGATGCACCTCCAAGCGCCAGACATGAAAACGCGGCCCTCGCGTCCGCGCCCAGCCACCCCTCTGCTGCCGTGCAGCTCCACATGACGCCTCGTTGCGTCGCCCAACGGCCA
Organism: Triticum timopheevii; assembly: GCA_963921465.1. NCBI lineage: Eukaryota > Viridiplantae > Streptophyta > Magnoliopsida > Poales > Poaceae > Triticum > Triticum timopheevii. Next base: position 96,778,820 of record OY997264.1, on the reverse strand, counting down.
GATCCGAGCCGCCCCGGGCCGCCTCGCACCTCGCCCGCGGCGCACCACCCCTGGGCCTCCACGCCGCGCGCCGCCCAGAGCCTTCACACCGCACGCCCATGCCTTGCCCATACCCACCGCCGGCAGCAGCCGCCGACGCCAACCCACATCCGCCTCGGGGAAGAAAAGCCCAGCCGCTGAAGTTCACAGCCGAGCTCACGGAATCCGACGCGACCACGCCGCTGAAACAGCCCCGCCGCCTCCGCGCCGCCCGGGCTTTGCCCGGGGACGCCCTCCGGCGGCGGCGAGGGAAGGTGGGGAGGTAGGGAAGGTCTGCCGGCGATTGGATCTGGGCGCCCCGGTGCGGCCACAGGAGCCGCACGGGAGCGATGTCTGTGTCACAGTCATTTTATAGCCGCAAAGAAAAGAGTATCATGTCATACAATTTAACCGAAGGAGTTAAAAAAGTGGGAGCCTAGCTCCACGGGGCTACATCAGCCACAATGGGAATTACGTGCAAACAACCAATGGATGTCATTGTTAGGTCGACATCCCGACTTGTTAGGTCGACAGGTACAGATATCATTGTTAGGTCGACATCCCGACTTGTTGAATATAGTCCGATCTATCGTCTCCTAGTGGATGCACATAGAGACACGGAAATGCACGTCTCCATACGGTGCAGTAAGCACCACATACAGATCCGGTTAGTAGCCAGAAAGATAACAACAACCGGGCAACAAAAACGTAATGCTCGGTGGTTCTACTTCTGGTGCAATACAACAGGAAGTAAATTTATTTCAAGAGCTCGCTTCGTTTTACAGCGCCGGTGCCGGCATGTTGGGCGCCTTCCCCACCGTGAACCCGCCGTCGACGACGAGGTTGTGCCCGTTGACGTACTTGGACTCGTCGGACGCCAGGTACAGCGCCGCCCTCGCGATGTCCTCCGGCTCCAGCACCACGCCCTCCATCTCGTTGATGTCCCCCTCCACGATCCGCCGGTGCTCCTCGGCGCTGGCCTTGGGGTACCACTGCTCCAGGATGCGCATCACCAGCGGCGTCGGGATGTAGTTGGGCGAGATGGCGTTGACGCGCACCCCGGAGCGCGCAACCTCCCCGGCCACGGCGCGCACGATCCCCAGCACCGCCGCCTTGGACACGCTGTACGGGTGCGGCGTCACGCTGCCCAGCACGCCGGCGACGCTGGCCATGCAGATGATGCTGCCGCTGCGGCGCGGCGCCATGACGCGGGCCGCGTGCTTCACCCCGGCCAGCACGCCCCGGGCGTTGATCGCCATGACGGCGTCGAAGTCGGCGAGGTCCAGATCGCTCAGCCGCGGACGCGCCAGGGAGCCCACGATGCCGGCGTTGTTGAGCATGATGTCCAGCTTGCCGTGGTGGGCGACGGCGTGGTCCACCGCCGCGGCGACCTGCGCCTCGTCGGTCACGTCGCAGCGCGTGTAGCATGCCGCGTCCGGGCCGAGCTTGGCCGCAACGGCGCGGCCCAGTTCGTCCTGGACGTCGGCGAGCACGACCTTGGCGCCGTTCCTGACGAACTCCTCCGCCGTCGCCCTGCCGATGCCGCTGGCCCCGCCGGTGATCACGGCCACCTTTCCGGCCAACCTCTGGGAGCTCGAGGCCGTGGAGTAGCCGCGCTGGCTGACGTAGCCGGCCACCGACGCCAGCGCAGCCCGGCGGCTCTCCCCCCTGCAACACACACCAAGATTAGCAGGCACATGCAGGGCATTCTCTTCCGAAACCAACGCCAGCATTACCTGGTGGCGACCTGCACCGCTCGGAATCGGATCATCTTTGTGGATCCTGGCGAAGTGCGACTTGGCGAGGCGAAGGAGACGACAGAGCAGCCGATATTTATCCGGGCGCCGGGCTGCCACGTACGTCCGGCTCGCTATGGATCATTGCATCAACACGCCATGTGGGCTCTGACGTACTGTAGCAAGTTGCAATCATGCGGACAAAGGACACGGGCACGCCGGGCTTCTACAGTTCCACTGACAGGACAGGCGAAACACCATTGCCACCCCCTACGCCCTACCCTGGATTCTTTCGCCGATTGGGAACTCGGTGAATGCAGCGGGAAGATGCCGTCCGTTGATGCAGCGTGCATTTACCCAAGCATGCAATGCAAAGACAGGACCTGGCCATGCCGGGCTGTAGCCCAAGTTTGGATCCGTATAGCGTATAGCATCGTGTAGCTTGCTGTAGTTTACAGTGCTTAAACGACGGGCCGGCCTAGTTCCGCCACAGATTCAGAATCACATTATCTCAATCTGCAGAGCAACCGAGATCGTCCATAGACGTGAGATTTTCTGAACCATGGCTCCGCTGGCCCATGCATACTCCACACCATTAAAGCTAGGAATATGAACACGTGGAATCAAAAAAGATTAGCAGAGGAGAGCGAATACTTGTGTTTCTTTTAACATGATACAGACGCAAAAGCACATACACTCATCACTATGAACGCACGCACATGCACCCTATCTCTATGAGCAACTCCGAAAGATTGAGCCGGCATATCATCTTAAGATTGACGAAATCGTCACAGACGCCTTCGTAGTCGATGGGAACGTCCCCTTCCATTGAACGCACATTGTTAGAGGGACTGAAATAAATCCAGAAAATTGCGAGCATCAGTGTTTATTTTTCTTTTCTAAGGTTAAGTCTAGGACTTGAACCCTTGTGGGCTGGGATATCACTGTCCTCCTAACCATCCAAACACAAGTTGGTTCACAACGAATACTTACACTAGTTATACCCCTCCGTCCTAAAATGTAGTGCTTATCAAACATTATCAAAGTTAAACTTTACAAATTTTGAAGTTTATAATTTTTTAATCAACATGTAGTATACCAAATCGATACCATTAAATTCAGCATGAAATAAATTTCTAAATCCCAGCTAGTTGAAAAATACTTTTATCTCATTCGCACCCTTGACCTTCCATTAAAAAAAGTGTCGTAATTCATGCAACGTCTCGAGCGCCTAGCTCAGCTTGCGTAGCGATGCCTCATTCGGGAGCTCCTATTTGCCATGTATGTCGGCAGATAGCCACCAATAGGACACCCCTGCAGTACTGTACCGTGTTGTACAGTCACTGCCATGTGGGACCTGGCCCCACAGGTCATCGACACTATAGCATCATATGGTACTGCAGAGGATCCCAACCCCCCCTGCAAAACCACTTGCATTTTACGACGACCGATGTGCGGATATTTTTCTTTGATAACTGTTCATGAATTTCAAATTTAAAGAAATGTTTGGAATTAAAATGTTGTGAATTTCAATAACTGTTCACAAATTTTGGCAAAAATGGGGTTTTTAATATAAATTTTAAAATGATCCAAATGACAAAAAATATCACAAATGTAAAATAAATTCACGAGTTTGAAAAATGTTCTGAATTTTAGGAAAAAATCATGAATTTGATAAAGATTGGGGATTTCATAAAATGTTCATGAATTTGAAAAAAAGTTGCAAATTCCTAATAATGCTCATGAATTGTAATAAATATTCACAAATTTCAAAATTGATTCGAATTTGGGTAAAATCAAGAATTTAAAAGTTCAACGATTTAAAAAAAGTTCTTAGATTTTAAAAACTTTCCCGTAATTTATGAAGAACATTCACAATTTTTTAAAAATGTTCACAAATTCAAATACTAATCATAAATTTCAAAACTTTTTCATGAATTAAGGAAATATTCATGAATTTGAAAAATATGTTCTTGAATTCAAAATTATTCATGAATTCTAAAAAAGATTTGAAACTTCAAAAAATGTTTGCGAGTTCGAAAAAGTTCATGGATTTCTAAAACTTCTCATGAATTAAAAATATATTCATGGATTCTAAAATTGTTCACAGACTGTAAACAAAAGGTGAATTAAAATATTATTTGCGGGTTTGAAAATGTTCATGAAATTATGAAAAGAAAATTAGAATAATAAATAAAAAAGAAAGGGCAAAAAATGGAAAAGGAATCAAAAACCAGGAGAAAAACAAAAAAACGAATTGGGCGGCGGCCTCATCTGACCAGTTTCTCTTTTTTCCGTCATGGTTTTCTTTTTCAGGGGAACACCCGAACTTTATTACTGAATCATAATGATTTCAGGGGGGTGTCGTGGTTCTAAGGCTGACAGTAGAAAGGGGGGGTAGGTATGGAGAGGCAAGATCTCAGCTATGGTGAAGGTGTACACACGAGTTTTACGAGTGCAGGCCCTTCTCGGAGGAAGTAACAGCCCTACGTCTCGGTGCCCGGAGGCGGTCGATTGAATTGTATGTGTGATGTTACACGGGGGTGCGAACCCTTGTCTCAGAGGAGGGGGGTGGCTTATATAGAGTGCGCCGGGACCCCCATCACCCTCCATTACAAGGGACTTAATGTACATAAAGTGGGGGCGTTACTGGTAACGCCGGCCTTAAGTGTTGTTAATGACCTTAAAAGACTACAGAGTGAACGCCTGGCCATTGTAACGCTGAGTGACTCCTAGTCTTCATGAGGTCGAGTGATTCTCTGGATGGTCGAGTGACAGTAGGTGGGAATACTCCCGAGTGACATGATGTCGAGTGGATTGCACTCGACATCTTCGACTGGGGGTCTCATGCTGCCTCTTGAACTTCTTGTCTTCTTGGGTAGTGACCTTAGGTAGGACGTATAGGTCAGGCCTATGACCCTACCCCAGGTCTGTATCCTCATCAGTAGCCCCCGAATGGATTAAGGGTCAAGTGGAAAGTAGGTTGGAGTTGAACTTATTCTGAGTCTTGCATCTTCGCGAGCATTTCCCGCGAGATGGAAAACTCGCGTATGTACTTCAGCGTCGATTCAGTCGCCTTGATCCATTCAGAGAGTCGTCGACTGAACTTGTGGCGTCGTTTGCCGAGTGTTGTATTAGAGTGCAGGATCTTGGGCGCGATTGGCTGCTGCGTATCCCGGATTTCGCGGGATACGAAATTTCAGGGAAGCGCGCGGGACGGGGAATGCCGAAGCGGGCGGAGCAGATAAACAGCGATGCCTCGATTTCCGTGCCGCCTTTTTCGCCACGTATGTTGCGTGCGACTGTTGCGGGATTTGACAGGATTGCCTGGTCCCACGCGTCAGTCACTCGGAAGCGACCCTTTATAAGGCGACGGGGCCGAGGCGTCTGCACTGTGCATGCTCGTTCCTCCTTCTTCCTCCACTTCTCCGCCGCGCCCAGCTCTTCTGTTCCGACGCCGCCACTTGATACGTCCATTTTGCATCACGCTTTTATATCAATATTTATTGCATTATGGGTTGTTATTACACATTATATCTCAATACTTATGGCTATTATCTCTTATTTTACAAGGTTTACCATGAAGAGGGGGAATGCCGGCAACTGGAATTCTGGCTGGAAAAGGAGCAAACATTGGAAACCTATTCTGCACTGCTCCAAAAATCCTGAAACTCCACGAAACCTATTTTTGGAATTAATAAGAATTATTGAGCGGAATAAATACATCAGGGGGCCCACACCCTGGCCAGGAGGGTGGGGGCGCGCCCACCCCTACTGGGAGCGCCCCCTATCTCCTGGGCCCCCTGGTGGCCCCCGGGTGTCCATCTTCTACTATATGAGGGCTTTTACCCTGGAAAAAATCATGGGCAAGCTTACGGGACGAAACTTCGCCGCCACGAGGCGGAACCTTGGCGGAATCAATCTAGGGCTCCGACGGAGCTGTTCTGTCGGGGACACTTCCCTCCGGGAGGGGGAAATCAACACCAACGTCATCACCAACGATCCTCTCATCGGGAGGGGGTTAATCTCCATCAACATCTTCACCAGCACCACCTCCTCTCAAAACCCTAATTCATCTCTTGTATCCAATCTTGTATCCAAACCACAAATTGGTACATGTGGGTTGCTAGTAGTGTTGATTACTCCTTGTAGTTGATGCTAAATTGTTTACTTGGTGGAAGATCATATGTTTAGATCTGTAATGCATATTATTACTCCTCTGATTATGAACATTAATATGCTTTGTGAGTAGTTACGTTTGTTCCTGAGGACATGGGTGAAGTCTTGCTATTAGTAGTCATGTGAATTTGGTATTCGTTCGATATTTTGATGAGATGTATGTTGTCTTTCCTCTAGTGGTGTTATGTGAACGTCGACTACATGGCACTTCACCATTATTTGGGCCTAGAGGAAGGCATGGGGAAGTAATAAGTAGATGATGGGTTGCTAGAGTGACAGAAGCTTAAACCCTAGTTTATGCGTTGCTTCGTTAGGGGCTGATTTGGATCCATATGTTTAATGATGTGGTTAGGTTTACTTTAATACTTCTTTTGTAGTTGCAGGCGCTTGCAATAGGGGTTAATCATAAGCTGGATGCTTGTCCAAGCAAGGGCAGTACCCAAGCGCCAGTCCACCCACATATCAAATTATCAAAGTACCGAACGCGAATCATATGAGCGTGATGAAACTTAGCTTGACGATAATTCCCATGTGTCCTCGGGAGCTCTTTTCTCATTATAAGAAATTGTCCAGGCTTATCCTTTTCTACAAAAGTATTGGGCCACCTTGCTGCACTTTATTTAATTTATTTACTTGTTACTCGTTACTATTTATCTTATCACAAAACTATCTATCACCTACAATTTCGGTGCTTGCAGAGAAAACCTTACTGGAAACCGGTTATCAATTCCTTCTGCTCCTCGTTGGGTTCGACACTCTTACTTATCGAAAGGACTATGATAGATCCCCTACACTTGTGGGTCATCAAGACTCTTTTCTGGCGCCGTTGCCGGGGAGTGTAGTGCTTTTGGCGAGTGGAACTTGGTAAGGAAACATTTATATAGTGTGCTGAAATTTTCTGTTACTTGTCACTATGGAAACTAATCCTTTGAGGGGCTTGTTCGGGGTATCTTCACCCCGACCAGAAGAGCAAAGAGTTGCTTGATGTCTACTGCACAACCTTCTTCTTGTAGACGTTGTTGGGCCTGCAAGTGCACAGGTTTGTAGGACAGTAGCAAATTTCCCTCAAGTGGATGACCTAAGGTTTATCAATCCGTAGGAGGCGTAGGATGAAGATGGTCTCTCTCAAACAACCCTGCAACCAAATAACAAAGAGTCTCTTGTGTCCCCAACACACCCAATACAATGGCAAATTGTATAGTTGCACTAGTTCGGCGAAGAGATGGTGATACAAGTGCAATAGTGATGGTAGATATAGGTTTTTGTAATCTGAAAATATAAAAACAGCAAGGTAACAAGTGGTAAAGGTGAGCGTAAACGGTATTGCAATGGTAGGAAACAAGGCATAGGGTTCATACTTTCACTAGTGCAAGTTTTCTCAACAATAATAACATAGATAGATCATATAACAATCCCTCAACATGCAACAAAGAGTCACTCCAAAGCCACTAATAGCGGAGAACAAACGAAGAGATTATGGTAGGGTATGGAACCACCTCAAAGTTATTCTTTCGGATCAATCTATTCAAGAGTTCATACTAGAATAACACCTTAAGACACAAACCAACCAAAACCCTAATGTCACCTAGATACTCCATTGTCACCTCAAGTATCCGTGGGCATGATTATATGATATGCATCACACAATCTCAGATTCATCTATTCAACCAACACAAAGTACTTCAAAGAGTGCCCCAAAGTTTCTACCGAAGAGTCAAGATGAAAACGTGTGCCAACCCCTATGCATAGGTTCATGGGCAAAACCCGCAAGTTGATACCAAAACATACATCAAGTGGATCACGTGATATCCCATTGTCACCACAGATACGCACGACAAGACATACATCAAGTGTTCTCAAATCCTTAAAGACTCAATCCGATAAGATAACTTCAAGAGGAAAACTCAATTCATCACAAGAGAGTAGAGGGGGAGAAACATCATAAGATCCAACTATAATAGCAAAGCTCGCGATACATCAAGATTGTGCCATAGAGAGAACACGAGAGAGAGAGAGAGAGATCAAACACATAGCTACTGGTACATACCCTCAGCCCCGAGGGTGAACTACTCCCTCCTCGTCATGGAGAGTGCAGGGATGATGAAGATGGCCACCAGTGATGGGTCCCCCCCGGCAGGCTGCCGGAACGGGCTCCCGAGAGGTTTTTGGTGGCTACAGAGGCTTGCGGCAGCGGAACTCCCGATCTATCTTGATATTCGATGTTTTAGGGTATGTAGGCTTATATAGGCAAAAGAAGTCGGTCGGGGGAGCCTCGAGGGGCCCACGAGAGGGTAGGGCGCGCCCAGGGGGTGGGCGCGCCCCCCTGTCTCGTGGCTTCCTCGACGCTTCCTTTACTTCAACTCCAAGTCTCCTGGATCATAATCTTTCCTAAAATCACGCTGCCGAAGGTTTCATTCTGTTTGGACTCCGTTTGATATTCCTTTCCTTTGAAATACTGAAACATGCAATAAAACAGCAATATGGGATGGGCCTCCGGTTAATAGGTTAGTCCCAAAAGTAATATAAAAGTGTATAATAAAGCCCATAATCATTCAAAACAGATAATAAAATAGCATGAATGCTTCATAAATTATAGATACGTTGGAGATGTATCATTGCTCCTCAATCTAGTGAATTTTTTGAAAATATTTACTTTGAGATTCCTTCGGGTATGATAGAGAAACTGCTAGCTAATCCATTTGCAGGAGATGGAACATTGCATCCTGATTTACACCTTATCTTTGTGGATGAAGTTTGTGGATTATTTAAACTTGCAGGTATTCCCGATGATGTTGTCAAAAGGAAGGTCTTCCCTTTATCTTTGAAGGGAGATGCATTGACATGGTATAGGCTATGTGATGATACGAGATCTTGGAATTATAAACGATTGAAGTTGGAATTTCACCAGAAGTTCTATCCTATGCATCTTGTTCATCGTGATCGTAATTACATATATAATTTCTGGCCTCGTGAAGGAGAAAGCATCGCTCAAGCTTGGGGGAGGCTTAAATCAATGTTGTATCCATGCCCCAATCATGAGCTCTCCAGAGAAATGATTATTCAAAAAAATTATGCTCGGCTTTCTCTCAATGATCGCAGCCTGCTCGATACTTCCTGTGCTGGTTCTTATATGTTGAAGACTATTGATTTCAAATGGGACTTATTGGAAAGAATTAAGCGCAACTCTGAAGACTGGGGTTCCGACGATGGTAAGGAGTCAGGTATGACACCTAAGTTCGATTGTGTTAAATCTTTTATGGATACCGATGCTTTTCGTGGATTTAGCACTAAGTATGGACTTGACTCTGAGATAGTAGCTTCTTTCTGTGAATCTTTTGCTACTCACGTTGATCTCCCTAAGGAGAAATGGTTTAAATATAATCCTCCCGTTGAAGTGAAAGTTGTTGCACCTATTATAGTTGAAGAAAGGACTGTCACCTATAGTGATCCTATTGTTCCTACTAATTATGTTGAGAAACCTCCTTTTCCTGTTAGGATAAAGGATCATGCTAAAACTTCAACTGTTGTTCTTAAGAGTAATACTAGGACTTATACACCTCCTGAGCAAATCAAAGTTGAACCTAGTATTGCTATGGTTAAAGATCTCTTGGATCATGATTTAGATGGCCATGTTATTTATTTCTGTGGTGAGACTGCTAATATTGCTAGACCAGATACTAAGATACATATACCTGTCGTAGGCATGCCTGTTATTTCTGTTAAAATAGGAGATGATTGTTATCATGGCTTATGTGATATGGGTGCTAGTGCTAGTGCAATACCTTATGACTTATATAAATAAATTATGCATGACATTGCACCCGTTGAATTAGAAGACATTGATGTTACTATTAAGCTTGCTAATAGGGATGCCATTAAACCAATTGGGATAGTTAGAGATGTTGAAGTCTTGTGTGGGAAGGTTAAATATCCTGCTGATTTTCTTATTCTTGGTTCCCCACAAGATGATTTTTGTCCCATTATTTTTGGTAGACCCTTCTTGAATACAACTAGTGCTAGGATTGATTGTGAAAAGGATATTGTTACAATTGGCTTAGAGGGTATGTCTCATGAGTTTAATTTTGCTAAGTTTCATAGACAACCTCGTGATAGAGAATCACCTAGTAAGGATGAGATTATTGGTCTTGCTTCCATTGATGTGCCTCCTACTGATCCGTTAGAACAATATTTGCTAGACCATGAAAATGATATGTTTATGAAGGAAATAAGGGAAATAGATGAAGTGTTCCTTAAACAGGAACATGTGCTTAAACACAACCTTCCCGTTGAAATTCTTGGGGATCCCCCTCCACCCAAGGGTGATCCCGTGTTTGAACTCAAACCATTACCTGATAATCTTAAGTATGCTTATCTTGATGAAAAGAAAATATATCCTATTATTATTAGTGCTAACCTTTTAGAGCAAGAAGAAGAAAGATTATTGAAAACTCTGAAGAAGCACCGAGCTGCTATTGGATATACTCTGGATGATCTTAAGGGCATTAGTCCCACATTATGCCAACACAAAATTTCAGTGGAGAAAGATGCCAAACCAGTTAGAGATCCTCAACGACGACTGAATCCCAAGATGAAAGAAGTGGTAAGAAAGGAGATACTAAAGCTCCTTGAGGCAGGTATAATTTATCCCGTTGCTGATAGTGATTGGGTAAGCCCTGTCCATTGTGTTCCCAAAAATGGAGGTATTACCGTTGTTTCTAATGATAAAGATGAATTGATCCCGCAAAGAATTATTACAGGTTATAGGATGGTAACTGATTTTCGTAAATTAAATAAAGCTACTAAGAAAGATCATTACCCTTTACCTTTTATTGATCAAATGCTAGAAAGACTATCCAAACACACTCATTTCTGCTTTCTAGATGGTTATTCTGGTTTCTCTCAAATACCTGTGTTAGCTGGGGATCAATCAAAAACTACTTTTACTTGCCCTTTCGGTACTTTTGCTTATAGACGTATGCCTTTTGGTTTATGTAATGCACCTGCTACCTTTCAACGATGTATGATGGCTATATTCTCTGATTTTTGTGAAAATATTTGTGAGGTATTCATGGATGATTTCTCCGTTTATGGATCCTCTTTTGATGATTGCTTGAGCAACCTTGACCGAGTTTTGCAGAGATGCGAAGACACTAGTCTCATCCTGAATTGGGAAAAGTGTCACTTTATGGTTAATGAAGGCATTGTCTTGGGGCACAAGATTTCCGAGAGAGGTATTGAAGTTGACAAAGCTAAAGTTGATGCTATTGAAAAGATGCCATGTCCCAAGGACATAAAAGGTATAAGAAGTTTCGTTGGTCATGCCGGTTTTTATAGGAGGTTCATTAAGGACTTTTCTAAAATCTCCAGGCCTCTGACTAATTTATTGCAAAAAGATATTCCTTTTGTCTTTGATGATGATTGTGTAGAAGCATTTGAAATACTTAAGAAAGCTTTGATCACTGCACCTATTGTTGAGCCACCTGATTGGAATTTACCTTTTGAAATTATGTGTGACGCTAGTGATTATGATGTAGGTGCTGTTCTAGGGCAAAGAGTTGATAAGAAATTGAATGTTATCCAGTATGCTAGTAAGACTCTTGATACTGCCTAGAGAAATTATGCTACTACTGAAAAAGAATTCTTAGCAGTTGTGTTTGCATGTGATAAGTTTAGACCTTATATTGTTGATTCCAAAGTTACTATTCACACTGATCATGCTGTTATTAAATATCTTATTATGGAAAAGAAAGATGCTAAGCCTAGACTCATTAGATGGGTTCTCTTGCTCCAAGAATTTGATTTGCATATTATTGATAGAAAGGGAGCTGAGAACCCCGTTGTAGACAACTTGTCTAGGTTAGAGAATGTTCTTGATGACCCACTGCCTATTGATGATAGCTTTCCTAATGAACAATTAGCGGTCTTTAATGCTTCTCGTACTGCTCCTTGGTATGCTAATTATATTGTTGCTAAATTTATACCCCCTAGTTTCACATACCAGCAAAAGAAAAAGTTCTTTTATGATTTAAGACATTACTTCTGGGATGACCCACACCTTTATAAAGAAGGAGTAGATGGTGTTATTATACGTTGTGTGCCTGAGCATGAACAGGAATAGATGCTACGCAAGTGTCACTCTGAATCATATGGAGGACACCACGCTGGAGATAGAACTGCACACAAGGTACTGCAATCTGGTTTTTATTGACCTACTCTCTTCAAAGATGCTCGTGAGTTTGTTTTATCTTGTGATGAATGTCAAAGAATTGGTAATATTAGTAGACGTCAAGAAATGCCTATGAATTACTCTCTTGTTATTGAACCGTTTGAGGTTTGGGGCTTTGATTATATGGGACCTTTTCCTGCCTCTAATGGTTATACACATATTTTAGTTGCTATTGATTACGTTACTAAGTGGGTAGAAGCTATCCCAACTAGTAGTGCTGATCATAACGCTTCTATTAAAATGCTTAAAGAAGTTATTTTTCTGAGGTTTGGAGTCCCTAGATATCTTATGACTGGTGGTGGTTCACATTTTATTCATGGTGCTTTCTGTAAGATGCTTGCTAAGTATGATGTCAATCATAGAATCGCATCTCCTTATCATCCGCAGTCTAGTGGTCAAGTAGAGTTGAGCAATAGAGAGCTCAAACTAATTTTGCAAAAGATTGTGAATAGATCTAGAAAGAATTGGTCCAAAAAACTTGATGATGCATTATGGGCCCATAGAACTGCATACAAGAATCCTATGGGTATGTCTCCTTATAAGATGGTTTATGGAAAAGCATGTCATTTACCTCTTAAACTTGAACATAAAGCATATTGGGCTATTAAAGAGCTCAAATATGACTTCAAACTTGCCGGTGAGAAGAGGTTATTTGATATTAGCTCACTTGATGAATGGAGAACCCAAGCCTATGAGAATGCCAAGCTGTTCAAAGAAAAAGTCAAACGTTGGCATGATAAAAGGATACAAAAGCATGAGTTTAACATAGGGGATTATGTGTTATTATTCAACTCTCATTTAAGATTTTTTGCAGGAAAACTTCTCTCTAAATGGGAAGGTCCTTACGTTATCGAGGAGGTCTATCGTTCTGGTGCCATAAAAATCAATAACTTCAAAGGCACGAGTCCGAGGGTGGTAAACGGTCAAAGAATTAAACATTATATTTCAGGTAATCCTATCAATGTTGAAACTAATATTATTGAAACCGTAACCCCGGAGGAATACATAAGGGACACTTCCCAGAATGTTCCAGACTCCGAAAAGGAATAGGTATGTGGTACGGTAAGTAAACCGACTCCAAAACAACTCCAATGGCAATTTTTATCAGTTTTAGAATATTTAAAAAAATTAGGAAGAAAGAAATAGTCCAAGAGGGACACGAGGCCCCTACGAGAGTGGAGGGCGCACCCCCCTGTCTCGTGGACACCCCGTGTGCCTCCTGGACTCCGATTTCTTGCACGTTACGTATTTTGGTCGGTAAAAATTCATTATATATACTCCCGAAGGTTTTTACCACCGTATCATGCAAATATCCTCTATTTTCGTTTCGAGCTGTTTCGTTGCAGATCTAGAGCACCATGACTTCACCCTCCTCCTCCAAAAACGAAGAAAAGGATGCTTGGCTATTGAAGATAGAGCTAAAGAGAGAAGAACCGGAAGAGATCAACAAGGATGAAGGGATGAAGAAGGCCATGGAGGTTCAATCTCCGGCGGTGAAAGAAGAAGACATCCCTCAACCTTTACCTAGCCTATTTACTCCAATAGAGATTAAGCTTTCAAGATGATTGAGTTAGCTCGCATACAGAACAAGTATCTCACATAGGAGAATATTTTGTTGAAGGATCATATTGCCGGACTCAAGGGCATTATCCGCAAGCTGGAGGAGCTTTTACGCTCGATGTGCGATTATCCACCATCATCGTCACCCCCTCCATCACCTCCGAGGACATAATTACATGGGTATGGGCACTCCCCTTGGCAACTGCCAAGCTTGGGGGAGGTGCCCCGGTATTGTATCAGCATCACACTCCTATCTTTACCGTTTTATTTAGTTCGATCCTTTTAGTAGTATCTTGATCTAGTAGATTGAAGTTTTGATATCAAGTAGTTTTGAGTTTTGCTTTGTGATCTCTTTATATAATTGAGTCCGTGAGCTATCTATAATAAAGATTAGTGTTGAGTCAAGGGCTTTGCTATGTTGCTATGATCTTGAGGAAGTAGAAAGAATAAAAGAGTTCATATTGATCTTATGGTTAGTGATGACTTCACACATAGAAAGTATGAGGCATAAAAGTTGTTGAGAGTTGATAAACGTAGTTTTGGTCATCGTTGCAGTTAATAGGAAGTGATAAGGAAAGAGAGGTTCACATACAAATATATTATCTTGGACATCTTTTATTATTGGGAGCACTCATTAAGTATGACATGCTAAAAGAGTTGACGTTGGACAAGGAAGACAATGTAATGGTTTATGTTTTCGCACATCTCAGTTAAAGTATATTGTCATTGACCTTCCAAACATGTTGAGCTTGCCTTTCCCCCTCTTGCTAGCCAAATTCATTGCACCAAGTAGAGATACTACCTGTGCTTCCAAATATCCTTAAACCCAGTCTTTCCATGAGAGTCCACCATACCTACCTACGGATTGAGTAAGATCCTTCAAGTAAGTTGTCATGTTGCAGGCAATAAAAATTACTATCTAAATATGTATGACTTATTAGTGCAGAGAAAATAAGCTTTATATGATCTTGTTGTGGAAGTAATAAAAGCAATGGACTGCATAATAAAGGTCCACATACAAGGGGCAATATAAAGTGATGTTCTTTTGCATTAAGATTTTGTGCATCCAACCCTAAACGCACATGACAACCTCTGCTTCCCTCTGCGAAGGGCCTATCTTTTTACTTTATGTTTTACTTTATGCTTGAGTCAAGGTGATCCTCACCTTTCCCTTTTTCATTTTATCCTTTGGCAAGCTCCTCGTGTTTGAAAGATCATGATATATATATCAAATTGGATGTAAGTTAGCATGGGCTATTATTGTTGACATCACCTAAAGGTGAATACGTTGGGAGGCAACACAATAAGCCCCTATCTTTCTCAGTGTCCGGCTGAAACTCCATAACCACAAGTATTGCGTGAGTGTTAGCAATTATAGAAGACTACATGATAGTTGAGTATGTGGATTTGCTGAAAAGCTCTATTGTTGACTCTTTCTGATGTTATGATAAATTGCAATTGCTTCAGTGACTGAGATTATAGTTTGTTAGTTCTCAATGAAGTTTTTGAACCATACTTGACATTGTGAATTGATCATTACTTGAGCATAAGAAATCATATGATAAAATCTATATATGTTGCTGTTATAAGAATGATCATGATGCCCTCATGTCCGTATTTTATTTTTATAGACACCTCTATCTCTAAACATGTGGACATATTTTTCGATTTCGGCTTCCGCTAGAGGACAAGCGAGGTCTAAGCTTGGGGGAGTTGATACGTCCATTTTGCATCATGCTTTTATATCAATATTTATTACATTATGGGCTGTTATTACACATTATATCTCAATAGTTATGGCTATTCTCTCTTATTTTACAAGGTTTACCATGAAGAGGGGGAATGCCGGCAGCTGGAATTCTGGCTGGAAAAGGAGCAAACATTGGAAACCTATTCTGCACCGCTCCAAAAATCCTGAAACTCCACGAAACTTGTTTTTGGAATTAATAAGAATTATTGAGCGGAAGAAATACATCAGGGGGCCCACACCCTGGCCAGGAGGGTGGGGGGCGCGCCCCCTATCTCCTGGACCCCCTGGTGGCCCCCCGGTGTCCATCTTCTGCTATATGAGGCTTTTACCCTGGAAAAAATCATGGGCAAGCTTACAGGACGAAACTCTACCGCCACGAGGCGGAACCTTGGCGGAATCAATCTAGGGCTCCGGCGGAGCTGTTCTGCCGCGGACACTTCCCTCCGGGAGGGGGAAATAATCACCAACGTCATCACCAACGATCCTCTCATCGGGAGGGGGTCAATCTCCATCAACATCTTCACCAGCACCACCTCCTCTCAAAACCCTAGTTCATCTCTTGTATCCAATCTTGTATCCAAACCACAAAGTGGTACCTGTGGGTTGCTAGTAGTGTTGATTACTCCTTGTAGTTGATGCTAATTGGTTTACTTGGTGGAAGATCATATGTTCAGATCCTTAATGCTTATTATTACTCCTCTGATTATGAACATGAATATGCTTTGTGAGTAGTTACATTTGTTCCTGAGGACATGGGTGAAGTCTTGCTACTAGTAGTCATGTGAATTTGGTATTCGTTCGATATTTCGATGAGATGTATGTTCTCTTTTCCTCTAGTGGTGTTATGTGAACGTCGACTACATGACACTTCACCATTATTTGGGCCTAGAGGAAGGCATGGGGAAGTAATAAGTAGATGATGGGTTGGTAGAGTGACAGAATCTTAAACCCTAGTTTATGCGTTGCTTCTTTAGGGGCTGATTTGGATCCATATGTTTAATGTTGTGGTTAGGTTTACCTTAATACTTCTTTTGTAGTTGTGGATGCTTGCAATAGGGGTTAATCATAAGTGGGATGCTTGTCCAAGCAAGGGCAGTACCCAAGCGCCGGTCCACCCACATATCAAATTATCAAAGTACCAAACGCAAATCATATGAGCGTGATGAAACCTAGCTTGACGATAATTCCCATGTGTCCTCAGGAGCTCTTTTCTCATTATAAGAAACTGTCCAGGCTTATCCTTTGCTACAAAAGGATTGGGCCACCTTGCTGTACTTTATTTACTTTATTTACTTGTTACTCGTTACTATTTATCTTATCACAAAACTATCTATCACCTACAATTTCGGTGCTTGCAGAGAAAACCTTACTGAAAACCGCTTATCAATTCCTTCTGCTCCTCGTTGGGTTCGACACTCTTACTTATTGAAAGGACTACGATAGAACCCCTACACTTGTGGGTCTTCACCGCTCCGCCGCCATGGTGAAGGACAAGACGTCGGCGCTAGCGCGCTCAAAGAAGGCGAAGGGGGCGGCGAAGGGCAAAAAGCAGCACCGCGGGTCATCGTCGTGCGCGGGGCTGCCACCGGGCTGGATCCAGGGCGATTGGATCTGGTCTTCGATTCGGCAGGAGGATCTGGACGAGCTGGCGGAGTCTGGGCTGATCGCCAAGGGAGCGGCAAGGTTGCGGAGGGGGAGATGGAGCCTCAACCTCGACCGGGTGAGTGCGTA
The DNA here is from genome assembly GCA_963921465.1 of Triticum timopheevii. Lineage (NCBI taxonomy): Eukaryota > Viridiplantae > Streptophyta > Magnoliopsida > Poales > Poaceae > Triticum > Triticum timopheevii. The sequence continues at coordinate 96,761,620 of OY997264.1, read as the reverse complement.
CTGCTCGCCACCCACGTCGACCGGGGTTTTTCGCTTCCTCCGCATCCTTTCTTCCGGGGGTTCTTGAATTTTTCGGTGCCCAGCTCCACCATTTTTCTCCTAACACCATCACGTATTTGGCCGCCTTTGTGTCGATGTGTGAAAACTTCTTGGGGTGTCGACCTCAAACATATCTTCACCATCCGCTCCCAGTCGGTCAAAAAAGCTAAGTCGAGTGACTCAAAGACCAATGTCATCCAAATGTGTGGGGGCCTAGGTATCTAGAAGAGGCATAGGAGTTCCTTCCCTGCTATGACTCTCCCTGAATCAGTTAGAGGCTGGCAGTCGACCTGGTTCTACTGCCAGGACGAAGCAGCTCCAGGTCAGTCGACCGGCCTCCCCCACTTCACATTCGACCGCGTCCAGACTCCTTCTCCGCTCAAAGTGACCGCTACTGAGAACGTGGAGACGAAGATTCTGGTGGAGAAGGTGGTTCAACTTATCAACGAGGGTGTCACCGGCCTGGATCTGCTGGAAGTGTTCCTCAGTTGATGCATCCAGCCTCTCCAGGCCCGTGATCATCCTCTGTGGTTTTACTCTGGACCTGAAGACACCGCTCGAGTCCACCCAGAGGAAGTGTCGTCCGAGACCGTGGCCATGTGGTTGAGGAGTATCACAGGTAATCAGGACAATCCCAGAGGATCCAGGCGAGTCATCCCTTTCACAGACGACAATCCACCCGACAAGGTATGCCCCTTTTATTCCGACTGCTTGGCGTATATGTTCTGACTGCACTTGATGTCGACTGACTTTTACTTGAATTTTTGTCTTGCAGATTTTCACCGAGATGTATTCGATGCCCAACGGCGAGCAAGCTCTGGAGCAAGGCCAGGAGGGAGAGGCCAGCGCAGAAGAGAGCGGCGACTGGGAGTCTTTAGATGAATAAGAGGAGGAGGAGAGTGAGGAGTTGGACGACGAGGAAGAAGTCGACTCGCCACCGTGTTCTGAGCGCTGATCCAAGCAGCAACACGACTCGGCGGGCGGGCGCGGGACGAACATGGCTCCGAGTACCCACGCTCAGAAGCTCACTCGGACGTCGACTCCGGAGCCGACGAAGAATATCGCCAAGCAGCCCAAGGTTGCACCTTCCAAGACTCGGAAGACTTTGCCGCGGATCAAGATGGACGTCCTAGTGGCTTCGGGGTGAGTATCACACTTGCGTTTGTACAGACCGACTGAAATTTCTATTCTGACCACTTGGATTATGCATCTTTCTAGTCCTACCTCTGCTGCTACTGACATGGATGTCGATAAGGCACCAGGAGACGAGGAGGCCACCTCTCAGGCTGGTAAGTCCGTTCGACCAAGTTTCATTTAGTCAAGTGGATTGTCAATCGACTGAATATTTGATATTTCTCTCTTTCTGTAGCTCTGCAAGAAATTTTTGTGCTCCCTGATGACGAAGAAGAAGAAGCACCTCTACATGAGAGGAGGAAGAAGAGTGGAAGCTCGGGCAGGAGGAGGCTTGAAATTCAAGTCCCTCAGTCGACGCCGATGCTTAAGGCGGTGGTCGAACATTCCGGAGGGCCGGTTCAGACCAACGTCACATTCGCCAGCCCGCTGACGACTGGCCGTCCATCGGGATCGACTGCACAGACTCCTGCCGCTCCGGTGCAACTCCACTCGTCCGACCCGGTAACTGCTTCGACTACTTTGGAGCCATCACTTTTTGCCGTGTATCAGACCCCAGACGACTCGCCGGGCGCCGCTAGGGAAGCTCTTCGTCGGGTGAACCTTGTCATGGAGCAGGTGAAGGTGATGCATGAAGCTAGCCAGGTGGCTTACAATGACAGCACTGCCCTTCACACTAATGTTCAGGTCAGCAAAACTTCAACTGAACTTTTGAGTGTTGCTTCTTCGACTGAACTTTTGGGTGTTGCTTTATATCTGATCACCCACTGGGGTGTTCCTTTGTTTAGAGTTTAGGAAATCTTCCACTCCGCTCGCTTCGAGCTGAGTCCCAGTAAACTGTTCGATTCAGTGGGGGCATGCCGAGTGCACCCACTGGGTGTAGTCCCCAAGACCACGGTCGACTGCTGGCAGTCGACTGAGGTCTAATGATGTATTCTCTTGCTTTTTTTTGAACTCACGCTGGGCAGACCCTGCTGAGTATTGATCTGAACCAGTTGGGGCACGCTAAGTGCACCCACTGGGTGTAGTCCCCAAGACTACCGTTGAATATTTGATTTAGCAGTAGTCTTAGAGTAACTTTTCCCTGTCACTGTCTCTTATTTCTGTCGACTGACATATCTCCCTTGCTGACTGCAGAGGTCTTGTGATCTTGGAGCTCGACTCTCCGAGTTAAAGAAGAAGCATATCAACGTTGAACTTGACCTTGAACTCGCAAAGAAGAATCTCAAGACTGCTCAACAAGAGACGGCCATTGTTGGTGTGGGATCTCGGGTAGGGGGTCCCGAACTGTGCGTCTAGGCGGATGGTAACAGGAGACGAGGGACACGATGTTTTTACCCAGGTTCGGGCCCTCTCGATGGAGGTAAAACCCTACGTCCTGCTTGATTAATATTGATGATATGGGTAATACAAGAGTAGATCTACCACGAGATCAAGGAGGCTAAACCCGAGAAGCTAGCCTATGGTATGATTGTTGTAATGTATGTTGTCCTACGGACTAAAGCCCTCCGGTTTATATAGACACCGGAGAGGGCTAGGGTTACACAGAGTCGGTTACAATGGTAGGAGATCTACATATCCGTATTGCCAAGCTTGCCTTCCACGCCAAGGAAAGTACCATCCGGACACGAGCCGGAGTCTTCAATCTTGTATCTTCGTAGTCTTGGAGTCCGGCGGATAATGATAGTCCGGCTGTCTGGACACCCCCTAGTCCAGGACTCCCTCAGTAGCCCCTGAACCAGTCTTCAATGACGATAAGTCCGGCGTGCACAATGTTCGGCATTGCAAGGCGGGTTCCTCCCTTGAATAATCCAGAGAAGATCATGAACACCAGGATAGTGTCCGGCTCTGCAAAATAAATTCCACATTCCACCGTAGAGAGAATAAAATGTACACTTAGTTCAATCTGCTGACATATTATGCGGCGTGACATCACACCGCCACCAGGCCTTTGTTCGAACTACCATACCACCTCAGCACATTTAGCGAAGCAGTTTCCTTGGCACGTCTTGTCGAAGCAGAGATCGTGTTCCCCTTATTCCGGGATTCTCACCAATACGTGCGTGGGTAACCCAACTGCTCCCGTCGCCACGCCTCCTCTATCGAAGGGGAATCCCAAACGGTCACGGAGACGGCCCTTGGTATTTCTTCCCCTTTATAAGAGGACCAAGGCTCGCCATTGTTCTTCAATCCCGCATCGAATCTCTTCCCCGCTCCCAGTTCCAACACCCAGAGCCTCAGATTCGAGCGCTTCGGATCCTCAATCATGTCCGGCTCCGACCTCCAGGGCCGGTGGATGCCTTCCTCCGTCACGGAGGAGGACATATTGAAGTTGCGTGAGGCCAAGTACCTGGCCTACGAGGTTTCGCACAGGTTGCCTGCCCAAGGGCAGGCTGTGCCAGCCCCCGAGCCCGGTGAATACGTTGTTTTCGTATCCCACCTCCGTCAGGGTTTAGGCTTCCCGACGGATCCCTTCGTGAGGGGGCTCCTGTTCTACTATGGGCTGGATTTTCACGACTTGGCTTCGGAGTCCATCCTCCATATCTCCGCATTCATTATCGTCTGCGAAGCCTTCCTCCGCGTCATTCCCCACTTCGGCCTATGGCTGAAGACCTTCAAGGTGTAGCCGAAGATGATCGGGGGGCGTCAAGCGGAGTGCGGCGGGGCGACCATAAGCAAAAAGGTCGATGCCCCGTGGCCCGAGGGTTCCTTCCAAGAGGAACTTGGACCGTGGCAGCAGGAGTGGTTCTATATCACCGCTCCAAGGGGCAGCAGGCAAAAGCCGCCGCCCTTATTCCACCCGGGACCTCCACGCCAACTGATGTCGTGGGTCAACCAAGGGCTCAATTGGGGGCCGTCCGAAGACGTGCCTTCACTGCAGGGCCAGATTCGAGACCTCCAAGCGAGGGAGATCGACCTGATCAAGGTGATGCAGGTTATGCTAGTCAGGCATCTTCTGCCCTGCAAACGCCGTCCTCTCCGTCTATGGGAGTTCAACCCAGAGGGACCTCGGATTCTCCAACACTTCATGGGTGCGACACCCGTGGAGATGCACAAGTTGTTCTTCGGACCGCAGGTGGCGTGTCCGGATTTAGCCGAGGATGTAGGCCTAAGCCGCGATCGCCCGGATATTCAGGTAAGTAGCTCAGAATCCGGACATTCTGTTTATGTGCCTTTCTAGAGTTCGCCTCCTGACCCTTTATTCTTTACAGGAATGGGTGGCGCGATCAAGGCTGATAAGGTGTCCGGCCCCCCTCCCAGAGACCGCGCAGGAGCCCGTGCTGGTCAGAATGTTGGAGGTTGCACCCACAGAAGGGGGCGACGGGGAAAATAGAGGAGCTAATATTTCGCCCAAAGGGGCGACCGAAGAGGGGGGAACCAAGAACCCCTCCCTTCAGGGGGAGAAGAGGACCGCCTCCGAAGATCCGGAGGCCAAAGCCCCTAAGCGTGGGAAGAGATCTTCCCCGGGGAGTCCGGCGCCCGGAAAGAATCCAGACGCACAATCATCATCAAAGGATCGGCCCTCCAGCGAGCCGTGAGTATGAAAGAGGGAGTTAATTAGTAAGGAAATACCTTCATTTGTGCTTCTGTAGATAACCGAAATATTTATATTGCAGTTCGGATCTGCAGCCTTCTCAGATGAGTTCATCTTCGGGGGACCTTCTTCTGGAGATGATGGAGAGCGATACGCCTCCGTCCGCAGCGCCGCCAGATGAGGCAGGCGAACCCGAAGTGTCATCACGGAGGGTATCCCCGAGTCCGGAGGGGCCAGAGAGTTCGGCACCTACTAGTGTCCGGCCGGGAGAACTGAAGAATCTGCTTGAGAGGGCGTCCATTTCAGAAGATCACCGTGCGTTAATGCGTATGGTGATCGGAAGGATTTCGTCCGCTGAGAGCGAATTGCGTAATGCCGCCATGAGTTTGCTGGCGGGATTTGAGGTATGCGAGAATGACGCACCCCTTTGTCTTTTAACAGTTTTGCATATAAAAAATGCGCCCTGTATAGATAGTAGCCCCTGAGACTCGGTAGGTTGTCGAAAACGACAGCGTACCAAGGATCGAAATCTAAAGGAATGAATTCTGTCGGTCCTATGCAGGTGGCGGATAGTCCGGGGGCTAGCCGGACTAGTGAGTTTGCCGAGTTAAATCGGCAATTTGACTTGGCAGATGCGGACATCGCACTTGTCAACAGGCGACTTGACGAGTCGCAAGGTAAAAGAGTTCTCCGCAGTCGCTTTATTAAGGGGGTCGAAGCCCTCCTCTGATAAATTATATGTTGTTTGTACAGACGGTGCTGCTGCTGTGGAGGGCCTTCGGGCCGAACTTGCTCGAGCTAAGGAGCAAGCCCGAAGGAGTGAAGCGGCTGCCTCGAGGGCAGCCGAGGAGTTGAAAGCCGAAAAGGCTGCGCACTGCCTAAGCAGGGCCGAGGTGGCCGAATTGGCCATGAAAGTAAAGGATGCTGCCGACCGCAATGATGCTCTTGAAAAGGAGCGCTTATCGGAGCGGGAAGACCTGAAGAAGGCCACCGCCGAAGCCAAGGATGCCCGCTCTGCAATGCGGGCTATAAAGGAGGAACTGCGCCAGGCCGGAGAGATCGTGGCTGGCAAGCCTTTTTTGCTGCGTCGCCGGTTTATGGATGGAAAGTATGCTCAATTTGAGCGGCTGTGGAGTCCGGAGGATCCGTATATGGACTTAGCTGCAAGTGCGGCCGATGCCATTAAGCACTTCCGGAGCCAGAAGGATCACGAGACGGAAGAGCTATATTGGTCTCAATTCCATAGTCCGGATCGCCCACTTCCATTGACAGACCGGTTGGCCGAATGGGCCGAGTTAAATAGATTGTCCGGACTTGCCATGACTGACATCGTGGCCCATGTCTGGCCAGAGAGGTCCAAGGCGACGAGTTACGTTGGCTTACTACAGCAATTCCTTGGAGCGGTGCCGCATATAAAGGAGATGAAGCGGTCGGCCTGCATAGAGGGCGCGCGGATGGCTCTTGCCCGTGTGAAGGCGCATTGTCCAGAGATGGACGCCACCGCTGTTGCTGCCCAGGGTTCGAATGAAGACCGGCTCCCTGCCGAGCACTATTTCGGGGAAGTTATGCGTGGCGCTTGTGTAATAGAGTCGCAGTGCTCGAAGAATGTAACGTTCAAATGAACGCATTAGCTTGTAAATCGATGATTATGTTGTAACTGCTTTTTATACTTGTGCGTCCAAGTAGTAAAACTTCTCCTGTGCGGCCGTTTACGTATACTTGTGTATAACTTGAAAGATGGCAGTCTTCGGCTTCAGCCCCCACGCACAAGGTGCTGGGGTGTTCGCAAAAATAGCGCGTTTTCACACTTAATCCGACGTCTTGGTCCTGTTATAAGGAGGTGGTAGCGTAGCGAACGAGGCAATCCGGACTATAATGCTTTATCACTTTCACTTAGCCAGTGGAGCTCGAGGGTGGGGCTACGATATAGCCCCTGGTGACATCGCCCTTCTCTGAAGTCGGAGCGCGTGTGCCTGACCGGGAAGCGGCCCTTCGTCAAAGCGGGAATTCTAAACATTCCGATAGTCGATCGAGTGGCTGACCAGTCTCTCGCTGTATCATGACAGTCAGTTTTCGGCTTTCTCTACTGAGGTGCTCGCCCAGCCGAACTGGGGCACAATCGCAGTAGTTCTCCTGGTGCCGCGTTAGCCGATGATACGGAACGTAAGGCAGCAAAACACAGGAGCCGGGCAAACCCAACATTTGACCAAAGACATGATTCGGAGCTGATGCATATAATGCCTAACTCGAGACGCCGAACACTCCCTAAGGTGTTCGGTCTTTATAATAATGGGCAGAATGATGCCCTAAGCCCCTAGTGTCCAGGTACGGGCATGGTCTTCTGACGCGGCCGATGCCAAAGCGTCAGGCTCCGCTTTGGCTATAGGAAGAAACCAAGGGAGAATAACAACAAGAGACAGTAAAAAAAGGTTTACGCAGGGTCTTAATTTGAAAAGAATCCTCACAACGGGTCCCTACTGCACGTCTGCGCCTGTGTCTCCGTTGCACCGTTATCCTGGACGGGTATGCACGTTGTTCATCTGTAAAAAGAGAGGAACGTTTAGTTTTAAAAACAATTCGTGCGAAAAATATTAGAAATATAAATAATAAAAGCGGGGTTTGTGTGAACCCGCGGTTATTTGTGCGCGCAGCCCCCTGTGAAGGGGTATGCGGCTAGGGAGCCCCTAGCCCACTGACGCTGGATTCGTCTATCCAAGTCCGAGGTCTTTTATTGACCCTCGCACTAAAATTACGCCACGCGGTCCGGGCATCTTGAGTGTAAGAGACGCGTAATGCGGTATGGCGTTGAAGCGGACAAAAGCCTTTCGTCCCAAGAGTGCTTGATATTCACTTTCAAATGGGACGATGTGAAAAATTATTTTTTCGCGTCGAGAATTGTTCGGCGATCCGAACACGACTTCTAGTAATATGGAGCCTGTGCACTTGGCGTGATGGCCTGGCGTCACTCCTTTGAAGGAAGTGCGGCTGTGTCGAATTTTGGTAGGGTCTATCCCCATCCTACGGATTGTGTTTGAATATAGCAGGTTTAAGTCACTGCCTCCGTCCATTAGGACGTTAGTAAATTGCAATCCGTCTATTATGGGATTCAATATCAGGGGAGTCCATCCGGCATTTCGAACGCTTCTGGAATAGTCCAGGTTGTCGAAAGTGATTGGTTTTGATATCCAATCTCTGCGGTTTGCTGGGTTGGACCGCGTGAAGCTCTTTTTAGAAAGTGCCGCACTATTTTTCCGTATGATCACATGAAGTGAGTTTACTGCTTTGACCCCTTGTGGGAAAGTCTTTTGTTTTCCGGTGCTCTGCTGGTGGGGTTTATCTTCTTCGCTTGACGCGTCGAGCCCCTTGTGTTCGGCATTTAGTCGGCCGGACTGTTTAAAAACCCAACAATCCCTGTGGGTGTGATTTGCAGGCCTTCCGGGGGTACTGTGGATTTGGCATATCCGACCCAAAATTTTTTTTAAGTTGGACAATTCGTCACTGTCATCCTTAAGAGGCTGTGTTTTATTATTGGGCCGCGAACTTTTGAATCCGGTGTTGACTGCCGCGCTCTTTGGGCTTTTCTCTTTATTCCGGCGCTGCTCTTTTCTGCACCGTGATTTTCCGTTTCCATCTTTTATCTCTGATGTACTTGGGTCGCTGGTGCTGCATCGTGCTAACCAGCTATCCTCGCCCGCACAGAAGCGGGTCATGAGGCTTGTTAGTGCGGACATTGTCCTCGGTTTCTCTTGACAGAGGTGCCTGGCGAGCCATTCGTCTCGGACATTGTGCTTGAAAGCTGCTAAGGCTTCGGCGTCCGGACAGTCGACTATTTGGTTCTTTTTTGTAAGGAACCTGTTCCAGAATTTCCGCGCTGACTCTCCGGGATGTTGAGTTATATGACTTAGATCATCTGCATCCGGAGGACGGACATAAGTCCCTTGAAAATTTGCTCTAAACGCGTCCTCGAGCTCTTCCCAACTTCCAACAGTATTTTCTGGGAGGCTTTTAAGCCAATGACGGGCTGGCCCTTTGAGCTTGAGGGGTAGGTATTTTATGGCGTGGAGATCATCTCCTCTGGCCATATTTATATGTAGTATATAATCTTCTATCCAGACTCCAGGGTCTGTTGTTCCATCGTAGGCCTCTATGTTTATGGGTTTAAATCCTGCTGGGAATTCATGGTCCAGCACCTCGTCAGTGAAACATAGTGGGTGTGCGGCGCCCCTGTATTTGTGTGTGCCGCTATCATCGGACACTTGGCGTGTTGCCTTGCTTCCTGGGGCCTTCTCCTTTGGCCCGTAGATGGATCTGGCTGGTCCATCTATCCTTCCAAGTTCGTTGGTTGGTTTATGTGTGGCGCCACTGTCAGAATTTGGCCTATCATCTGGCCGTCTATCCAGCCAGGCAGCCCCTTTATTTTTGGACGGTGGGGGCTCTATGGCCTCCTCGTCGAATTCTGGTAGCAGCTTGCGCTTCGGGTAGCTCTTTGATTGGTGGCCATTGCCGTACTTATCTGCGGTTTTGAGCACTTTCCTCCATCTCATTCTGAGTGTGTCTTCCGCTGTTTTGAGCCTCCGTTTTTCCTTCTTCAGGCTTTTTTCCGTACTGACGAGTCTTTTCCGAAGGTTCTTGCTCTCCGGCGGTGTGTCCGGCGTGAGGTCGTCCGGACTGTTGTTTTCACCTGGCCTGGACTGATTATCTGACTCGTCATGGTCGGACGGTTGCTTATCTGCGTGTTCGTCGTCCGTTTGTGAGCCCTGCCGTATTGCGGGCTCTTTGGGAGCGTTGTTGTCGAGGCGGGACTTAGGACGGCGCCTGCGCCGCCGTTTTGGTCGTTTATCGGCGTGGTCATCTTCTGCCGCGGCCCGTTGATCCTCGTTATCGCTCTCCTTTGGGGTGTCTACCATATATATGTCATGTGATGAGGTAGTCCTCCCGTGCCTTATAGGCTCTGTTTCTTGTTCATCTCCAGCATTGTCGTCTATTCCGTCAATGTCTTCGGAGTCAAGGTCTAGCATGTCGGTTAGATCGTCGACAGTGGCTACAAAGTGGGTGGTAGGTGGGCTCTGAATTTCTTCATCGTCCGTTCCCCAACCGTCCTGGCCATAGTCCGGCCAAGACTCTCCTGATAACGAGAGATGCTTTAGTGAATTCAAGATATCGCCGAAAGGTGAGCATTGAAAGATGTCCGCGGCGGTGAATTCCATAACCGGTGCCCAATCCGGATCGATTGGCAGGGGCGCGGGAGGTTCGGAGTCCGGCAAGGAGTCCGGTGCCTCGGAGTCACGAGTTTCGCGGGGGACAAGATTAGTGTTCGGCTCCATCGCCGTGGATGTTGAAGCCCCCAGGGCGGCGCCTATCCACCGACCCTCGATCTGGGCGATCGGCTCCGGGCTAATGGCCGAAGCGGATCTGTGTGCGGCCACCAAGGCACTGTTCGGCGGCAGAGCTAGATCATGCCCATCATCACAGTGTAGCGTGCTCGGCTGTGGCTCGAGTCCGTCGAGGATCAAGTCTCCGCGGACATCGGCCGTGAAGTTTAAGCTTCCAAATCTGACCTGACAGCCAGGGGCGTAGCTTTCGATCTGCTCCAGATGGCCAAGTGAATTGGCCCGCAGTGCGAAGCCGCCGAATACGAAGATCTGTCCGGGGAGAAAAGTCTCACCCTGGACAGCGTTGTTGGTTGAAGATGCCATCAAGCCTATCGGTGACGACACAGAGGAACTCTCAATGAAAGCACCAATGTCGGTGTCAAAACCGGTGGATCTCGGGTAGGGGGTCCCGAACTGTGCGTCTAGGCGGATGGTAACAGGAGACGAGGGACACGATGTTTTTACCCAGGTTCGGGCCCTCTCGATGGAGGTAAAACCCTACGTCCTGCTTGATTAATATTGATGATATGGGTAATACAAGAGTAGATCTACCACGAGATCAAGGAGGCTAAACCCTAGAAGCTAGCCTATGGTATGATTGTTGTAATGTATGTTGTCCTACGGACTAAAGCCTCCGGTTTATATAGACACCGGAGAGGGCTAGGGTTACACAGAGTCGGTTACAATGGTAGGAGATCTACATATCCGTATTTCCAAGCTTGCCTTCCACGCCAAGGAAAGTACCATCCGGACACGAGCCGGAGTCCTCAATCTTGTATCTTCGTAGTCTTGGAGTCCGGCGGATAATGATAGTCCGGCTGTCCGGACACCCCCTAGTCCAGGACTCCCTCAGCCATCATGGGAGGTAATCATTCGACCGCCTTGTCTGCTTTGTAGCTCGCACTTTGCACTGCTTTTTCTTTCAGTCTCTTTGAACCGAGTGACTTCACACAAGCAGATGTGCATAGTGAAAATCGCCAACTTCACGCTCATCTGAAGAGTGTTGTTTCTTTAGAGAGGATGAAGGAGGCTTTGGAGAAGAAGGACCTGGACCATGCTGCTGCTCAGAAGGAAGCACGTGAGAAGATGAAGCTTGCGGACCAGAAGCTGGCTTCAGTCGGCAAATTGGAAGAGGAGAACGCGAAGTTGAAGACCGCCATCTCGGAAGCTAACCAAGAAGTCGAGCAGCTGAGGAAGGACAAGGAGAACCTGACCACTGAAGTCGGTGGCCTCGGAACCAAGATAGACAAGCTAGAGTCCTATCTGGAACAACTTGCCGCGAAACTTGTTCTGAAGCTTGAAGGTATGGTCATTCGACTGGTTAATTCATCGTCGACTGAAGTTTGTTGTTATATTGTCGACTCATCGTTTTTCGCAGTGGGACGGAACTTTGTCAGGACTTTGAAGCTGAAACTGGGTGGGTGGAGACAGGTCTCGACCCCATCAATTGTCCCATGAAGGATGACGTTGCAATGAACCTGCTGCGATTGGAGTCCCGTTTGGATGGTGCAGTCGCTTATCTCGCTCGACTGAAGGCGGCGATGACCCGAGTGGACGCTGAACTCTGGCCTCAGGCGGAACTTTCTCAAGACCTCGAGTCGTTGATGACTCGACTTAATCATATTCCTGGCCGAGTGCAAGAGTGGAAGAAGTCCTCTGCTCGTTGTGGTGCTGACGTCGCCTTGTCTTTGGTTCGAGTGCTCTGCAAGGAGGCTAAGGAAGACAAACTGGCTGCCCTCAAGGTAGCGAATACTAAGAAGCACTCCTTCCAGTCCTTCATGGACAACTTCCTCGAGGCGGCCACTCGTATTGCCGACAGCATCGACCTCGACAGCTTCTGCGATCTGGCTAGTCCTTCTCCCGCCGAGTGACTGAAAAACATTATGCTTCACTTTTATTTTCCTCGGAATGCTGAGTGATTTTGTAATCGTTAAAACTCCATCGGGCCTGACGCTCAAGTACTTTAATCTGTGGTTAGGAATCTTTGGATTTATCTTCGAATATGTTGCGTTTATCTTCGAGTGAAATTCGTTCTTCTCTCGGATTGGTTTCTGTTTGCTTGATGCAGCTTCTGAAGAAGAATCAGGAGTCGACCAGTTGGACAAACCTTGAGCAGCATTGATCAGCTCATCAGCAAGGCACTCAGGAATGGTCTTGACGTTCCTGTTAGCCGTCTGCTTTGGCGCCAGCCGTTGGATGGGCCTTTGACAGTGCGCACAATCTCGTCCTTCTTCTTGACGATGCGGCCCTCGGGGGGAGGGGTCGCGGTCGACTCGCGCCATTCGGCGGGGCCGGTCAACTCATCGACGAGGAATTCAGCAATAGTCTTGACGTTCCTGAAAGTGGCTCGCCTTGGCGACACGCTCAATCTTGTCCTTCTTCTTGATGGTGCAACTCTGGAGTGGGGGTCGTGGCCGGCCCGCACTTTGCTAAGTCCTCGAGTGAGACGGTCAACTTTCACTCGGAAGGGTTTTTAAAACTTAGGCGAGTACTGGACTATGGCTAAGCCCCCGAGTGGGAGGATTGCTCACCACTCGGTAGGATTTTTAAAACTTAGGCGAGTATTGGACTGCAGCTAAGCCCCCGAGTGGGAGGATTGCTCACCACTCGGTAGGATTTTTCAAACTTAGGCGAGTACTGGACTGCAGCTAAGCCCCCGAGTGGGAGGATTGCTCACCACTCGGTAGGATTTTTCAAACTTAGGCGAGTACTGGACTGCAGCTAAGCCCCCAAGTGAGAGGGTTGCTCACCACTCGGTAGGATTTTTCAAACTTAGGCGAGTACTGGACTGCAGCTAAGCCCCCGAGTGAGAGGGTTGCTCACCACTCGGTAGGATTTTTCAAAATTAGGCGAGTACTGGACTGCAGCTAAGCCCCCGAGTGGGAGGATTGCTCACCACTCGGTAGGAATTTTCAAACTTAGGCGAGTACTGGACTGCAGCTAAGCCCTCGAGCGGGAAGATTGCTCTCACAATCTCGTCCTTCTTCTTGACGGTGCAACCCCCCCCCCCCCGGGGGGGGGGGTCATGACTGACTCGTACCATTTGATGGGACTTTTTAAACTTAGGCGAGTATTGGACTGCAGCTAAGCCCCCGAGTGAGAGGCAGACTCACCACTCGGCAGGATTTTTTATTACTTAGGCGAGTACTAGACTGCAGCTAAGCTTCCGAGTGAGAGGCAGACTCACCACTCGGCAGGATTTTTTATTACTTAGGCGAGTACTGGACTGCAGCTAAGCCTCCGAGTGAGAGGCAGACTCACCACTCGGTAGGATTTTTCATTACTTAGGCGAAACGGATTCGCAGCTAAGCCCCCGAGTGAGAGACAGACTCACCACTCGGCAGGATTTTCACTTTGACTTAGGAAAAACGGATTCGCGGCTAAGACACCCACTGGGGGATTTTAAAACATGTAAAAAATGAACAACAATCATTCGAAGACTGTAAAATCATGTCTTTTGATAACCAAACTAAAAGGTACTTCTTATTACATCTCATCAGTCTAAATATTTAAGAGTAAAAAGGGTGGAGCAGTTCCGCATTCCAAGCGTGTGGCTCATCTTTATTGTGCTCGACATTGAAGAGACGATATGCTCTGCTGTGGAGCACCTTGGTGACGACAAAAGGGCCTTCCCAAGCAGGAGCGAGCTTGTGTGGTTTCTGCTGGTCCACTCTAAGAACCAGGTCTCCTTCTTGAAATGCCCGACCCCTTACGTTTCTGGCGTGGAATCGATGCAAATCTTGCTGATAAATGGTCGACCGGATCAAGGCCATCTCTCTTTCTTCTTCCAAGAGATTTACTACATCTTGCCGAGCCTGCTCTGCTTCCTCTTCTGAGAAGAGTTCGACTCGGGGCGCGTTGTGGAGCAAATCACTCGGGAGTACGGCTTCGGCTCCGTAGACTAAGAAGAATGGAGTCCTTCTAGTCGACCGATTAGGAGTTGTCCTCAATCCCCAAAGTACTAATGGGAGCTCGTCGACCCAAGCCCCCGCTGCATGCTTGAGGTTACGCATCAAACGGGGTTTCAGTTCTTTGAGAATCAATCTGTTTGCTCGCTCAGCCTGCCCATTCGACTGAGGATGAGCAACCGAAGCGTAGTCGACCCTTGTGCCTTGAGAAGCACAAAAGGTTCTGAATTCATCAGAGTCGAAGTTTGAGCCCTTATCTATGATGATGCTGTGCGGAACACCATATCTGAATATCAGTTCCCTGACGAAACTCACAGTTGTACTCGCTTCAAGGTTTTTAATGGGCTTGGCTTCGATCCATTTGGTGAACTTGTCGACTGCCACCAGCACATGAGTAAATCCACTCCTGCCAGTCCTCAGAGGTCCAACCATGTCCAATCCCCAGACAGCAAAAGGCCAAACAAGTGGAATTGTCTTCAGAGCTGATGCAGGTTTGTGAGACATGTTGGGGTAAAACTGACAACCTTCACACTTGTCCACTATTTCCTTTGCCATCTCATTGGCCTGTGGCCAGTAAAATCTGGCTCGGTATGCTTTGGCCACGATGGTCTGAGAGGACGCATGGTGACCACAGGTCCCCGAGTGAATATCATTGAGAATCATTCGACCTTCTTCTAGCGTGATGCACTTCTGGCAGACCCCAGTTATACTTTCTCTAAACAACTATCCTTTTATCACGGTAAAGGCCTTAGATCGTCGGACGATCTGTCGAGCCTCTTCTCCATCCTCTGGAAGTTCTTTCCTAAGAATGTATGCAATGTACGACACTGTCCAGGCGGGAGTGATGACCAAAACCTCCATGACTAAGTCGACCACGGCTGGGATTTCGACTTCAGTCGGATCTGTGGCGCTCTTGGGCTGTGGTGATTCTTCAGTGAAAGGATCTTCCTGCACAGAAGGTGAATGGATATGTTCCAGAAACACATTGCGGGGAATGGCCTCTCTCTTTGAACCTATCTTCGCCAACTCATCTGCAGCTTGATTTTTCAGTCGGGGTATATAATGAAGCTCCAATCCTTCAAACTTCTTTTCCAGCTTTATTACTGCATTGCAATAACCAGTCATGGCTGGGCTTCTGACATCTCATTCCTTCATCACTTGATTAACCACCAAATCTGAGTCGTCGTATACCATAAGGCGATGGACGCCGAGTGAAATGGCCATACGCAACCCGTATAAAAGTGCTTCGTATTCCGCTTCATTATTGGAGGAATCAAAATGAATCTGGAGAACATAGTTAAGCTTGTCTCCATGGGGGACACCAATACTACCCCAGCACCTGATCCATTCAGCATCTTGGAGCCATCAAAGAACATAGTCCAATGCTCCGAGTGAACTTGAGTCGGTAGTTTCTGCTTAATCCACTCGGCAAGGAAATCTGCGATTGCTTGGGACTTGATGGCTTTCTTCGCCTCAAACTTGATATCCAACGGAAGGAGTTCAATCGCCCATTTTGCCACTCGACCAGTTGCACCTCTGTTATTCAGGATCTCAGATAGTGGTGCGTCGTTGACGGCTGTAATGGAGTGATCAGAGAAATAATGTGCAACCTTCTTCATGGTCATGTATATTCCATAGACAAGCTTCTGATAATGTGGATATCGCTGCTTGGATGGAGTCAAAACTTCAGAGAGATAATAAACTGGGCACTGAACCTTGTAAGTCTTTTCTTCCCCTACTCGCTCAACTGTGAGTACTGTGCTAACAACTTGTCCAGTGGCTGCAATATAAAGCAGTAAAGGCTCTTTGCTGATTGGTGCAGCAAGCACCGGCTGGGTGGAAAGCAGGGTTTTGAGTTCTGCAAACGCTGCATCAGCTTCTTCAGTCCGCTCGAACTTATCAGATTTCTTCATCGGTCGGTAAAGAGGTAAGGCCTTTTCACCGAGACAAGAAATGAATCGACTCAAGGCGGCCAAACAACCAGTCAACTTCTGAACGTCATGCACTCGCACAGGGCGTTTCATTCGAAGGATGGTATCTTCCTGGATTGGCATCGATCCCTCGTTCGGAAACGAGAAAACCGAGTAACTTTCCACCTGGAACTCCGAACGTGCACTTTGACAGATTAAGCTTGATATCGTACCTTCGTAGGTTGGCAAAGGTTTCTGCGAGGTCAGTCAATAGGTCGGAACCTTTCCGAGACTTGACCACAATGTCGACCATGTACGCTTCCACATTCCGACTGATTTGAGTGAGTAGGCACTTCTGAATCATCCTCATGAATGTGGCTCCGGCATTTTTAAGACCAAATGGCATGGTGACATAGCAAAAGCACTCGAATGGGGTGATGAAGGATGTTTTCATTTCAACGGGACCATACAGTCGGATCTGATGATACCCGGAATATGGATCTAAAAAAGACAAGCGCTCACACCCCACAGTCGAGTCAACAATCTGATCGATGCGGGGGAGAGGGAAGTGATCTTTTGGGCAGGCCCGATTGATATGCTTCAAATCAATGCACATACGAAGTGAATCGTCCTTCTTAGGGACCATGACTACATTGGCAAGCCACTCGGAGTGGTAGATCTCTCGGATGAACTCTGCTGCTAGCAGTCGAGTCACTTCTTCGCCAATCGCTTTCCTCTTCTGCACGGCGGACCGCGCGAAGGTGCTCTTTGACGGGTTTTGCCTTGGGGTCGACACGCAAACGGTGCTTAGCCAGTCCTCTGGGTACACCCGACATGTCAGAGGGTTTCCATGCAAAGATGTCCCAGTTCTCACGGAGGAACTGGTTGAGCGCTTCTTCCTATTTGCTGTCGAGTGTCATTGATATATGAGTCAGTGCGGCATTGGGATCGGTTGGGTGCATATGAATCGGCTTCGTTTCACCGGACGACTGAAATGTAGAATCCGTGGAGGCTTCTTGGCTCGGAGCAAATCACTCGGATCTGCCTTCTTCTGATACTCTTGAAGTTCAACAGCTGCCATCTGCGCATCGGCAATTTTGGAACCTTTCTAGAAGCATTCCTCTGCCTTCTGCCGATCGCCAGTAACTGTGATCACACCTTTGGGGCCAGGCATCTTTAACTTGAGGTACACGTAACATGGCCGAGCCATAAAACGTGCGTAGGCAGGCCTACCCAGAATGGCATGATAAGCACTCTGGAAATCCATGACTTCAAATGTCAACTTTTCCTTACGGTAATGCTTGGAATCACCGAAAACCACGTCGAGAGCAATCTGGCCGAGTGATTCGGCTTTCTTTCCGGGGATAACACCATGGAAACTCATATTGCTCTCGCTAAGTTTGGACATCAGAATGCCCATCCCCTTCAAGGTTTCAGCATAAAGGATATTTAGACCGCTACCATCGTCCATCAGCACTTTAGTCAGTCGAGTGCCTCCGACCACAGGGTCAACCACCAGTGCTTGCCTCTCAGGGGTGGCCACACAAGCAGGATGGTCAGACTAGTCGAATGTAATGGCTGTCTGAGACCATTTCAGGTATGTGGTCGTCGTCGCCAGAGCGACCATATTCACTTATCTGTTGATAACTTTCAACCGACTCTTGCTCTCAACATCAGCAAAAATCATGAGGGTGGAATTGACTTTGGGATAACCATCGTCTTCCTCTTCATCCTCATCTTTGTCTGACTCTTTCTCCTTCTCATTGGGATGTTTTTCTCGGAACTACTGGATCAGGAGTTGACATTGTCGAGTGGTATGCTTAGGGTGTATCAGATTACCTTCTTCATCCTTCTTCGTGTGGATGTGGCATGGCAAATCTAACACATCATTCCCTGCTTGATCTTTTACCTTCTTAGGGGGCCAGGGCCCTTTAGGTTTTCCCTTAAACTTTCCTTGAGACACGATGCAATATCACCGGATGCCGCCGGCTCGGCCTTACGCTTCTGTTTCCGATTGGAATTACCTCCACTGGCCTCCTGGCCGACTGGCTTACTCTTCCCACTACGGAGTCGATCCTCTTCTCCGTTAGCGTACCGGGTGGCTATCTTGATCATCCGAGTCAGAGTCATATCTCCAGTCCGACCGAACTTCAGGACCAACTCTCTGTATTTAACGCCTTCCTTGAAGGCGCACACTGCTTGATGCTCTGATACATTTTCAACGGTGTGATGCAAAGTGGTCCACCTCTGAATGAATTCCCTCAAAGTCTCATTCGGCTTCTGCACACAATGCTGCAACTCGGGCAATCCTGCTGGTCGCTTGCACGTGCCCTCAAAAGTTCTGACGAACACTCGAGCCAGCTCTTCCCAACTGTGTATACTGCCTGCAGTCAACTGAGTCAACCACGCTCGGGCCGACCCTTCCAACATCAGAGGAAGATGCTTCATCGCTATTTCATCATTTCCGCCTCCGATCTGCACAGCCACTCGGTAATCCTCAAGCCAAGTTTCAGGCTTGGATTCTCCAGTGAACTTACTGACTCCGGTTGCCAGCCTGAAGTTGGGAGGAATCACTGCCGCCCTGATGGCTCTGCTGAAACACTCTGGACCTGAAACATGCAATCTGCTGCCACTTGGGCGATCTCTGCCTGGGTCTTCCCTATGAGCTCTGTTCCGGTCGACTAGGCCTTGAACAAGAATGGATCTCGCATCGAAGCCTGGCTCCCTTGGGTCGACTGGTCCTCTGCGCTCGCCACTGTGACGGTGTCTATCATCGTTCTGCCGAGGCACATATAACGCACTCCTCGGAGGAGGCATAGGCACTCGACGACGATTGTCGCGGTCGAGCTGACGATCATACTGTCCACGGCCTTCACGCCGCAGGGGCGATCTTGGGCTGTGGGCCGACTGAACTGTATCTGCTACTACGGATCTGCTGTGAATCCTATTTCGCGACTGAGACACTGTGGTGTTCTGCTCTCCTGCTGCCTGGAGCAAGGCCTGGATCTGCATCAACCCTCTGACAGCCTCCGACTGGGAAGGTTGGATTGACTCTGCTATTCGGGCCGCAACTGTGAGGTTCTGAATCGGGATACGGTATACCTTAGGTGGAGGCGGGAAAAGCTGCCGTCGACTGGACTCAGGGACCCTCCCGAGCCCGCTCGTCGAGAGCGCGCTGCAAGTTCTCCAGTCGAGTGCGCTCAGCCAAATTAGCGAAGCGCGCCTCCTCCAAGGCTCGAGCCTGGGGGGTTTCTCCAACGATGGGCGTGTGGAGTGCATCCATGCTGCGGCGACGAAGTTCTTCCCTCTGCTGCGAAGAAAGGGGTTCGGGATGGTATTCCTCATGGACGCGCGACGGATCGCCGCCACCATCTTCGTCGTCTTCGCGACGGAAGCCAGGTGGACCACGCGGACCGTCGACCATCAAGACTTCAGCCGCAGGGTCGCTGCTATCATACTCGGATGTGGTCTCCGTGGAGCCAGTCGACAGATCGAACAGGCCGTGAAGAGTTTCGTCGGGCTCGATTGCCGCGACTTGGTGGGTGGCCGAACGCCGAGCCACCACGTGTTTCACCCACCGTTGAAGCCACGATCGACCGGATCGCTTGCGGCAGCGAACAGCGGGAAGGGAAGATACCATCGGGGTCGACTGATACTGAGTCGACGGCTGCCGGAGAAAGACGCCGCGAACGCACGCGTGAAAGTGCGTCGCCCCTCGGACGGGGAGCGCCCCAATGTCAAGGCTCGCTATGTTTCACGTACGTCCGGCTCGCTATGGATCATTGCACCAACACGCCATGTGGGCTCTGACGTACTGTAGCAAGTTGCAATCATGCGGACAAAGGACACGGCCACACGGGCACGCTGGGCTTCTACAGTTCCACTGACAGGACAGGCGAAACACCACCACCTACGCCCTACCGTGGATTCTTTCACCGATTGGGAGCTCTGTGAATGCAGCGGGAAGATGCCGTCCGCTGATGCAGCGTGCATTTACCCAAGCATGCAATGCAAAGACAAGACCTGGCCATGCCGGGCTGTAGCCGAAGTGACATCCTTTGGATCCGCATAGCTTATATCATCGTGTAGCTTGCTGTAGTTTTACAGTGCTTAAACGACGGGCCGGGGCATGATGCCGGCCTAGTTCCGCCACAGATTCAGAATCACATTATCTGGCAAATTTGACAATTATGATCCGTGGATGAAATCATTTCATAAAATAAACTGTCCCTAAAAAAATTTCACTCAGCTGACTTTTTTGAGTGGCGTCCGACACGAAGGTGTCACACTACACTGTGCAGCGCCTTACTGATGCTGCACGCCTAGCCAGCGTCGCATCCGGATGATCCGAAAATTACTAAGTCAGTGTGCAGCGCCTGAGAGCTAGGCTCCACACTATACATTGTAGCACCTAGCGTCTAGGCGTTGCACTAGTGGTTGCTTCATTTTGTAGTGCTAAATAGTGCAACCACTAGTGCAACGCCTAGAGGCTAGGCGCTACACTATATAGTGTGGCGTCTAACTCTTAGGCGTTGCACATTAACTTGTAATTTTTAAGCAGTCTGGAGTGCGACGCTGGCCAGATGTGTAGATCCCCTCAGTGAGGCGTTGCACAGTGTAGTGTGACGCTTTCGTGTCGGGTGCCACTCAAAAAGATCAGCCCAATAAAATTTTTTTAGGGGCAGTTTATTTTGTGAAATGATTTCACCACAGATCAAAATTGTCAAATTTGCCACATTATCTCAATCTGCAGAGCAACCGAAATCGTCCGTAGACGTGAGATTTTGTGAACCACGGCTCCGCTGGCCCATGCATAGTCCACACCATTAAAGCTAGGAATATGAACACGTGGAATCAAAAAAGATTAGCAAAGGAGAGCGAATACAGATGCAAAAGCACATACACACATCACTACGAACGCACGCACGTGCACCCTACCTCTGTGAGTAACTCCGAAAGATTGAGCCGGCACATCATCTTAAGATTGACGAAATCGTCACAGACGCCTTCGTAGTCGATGAAAACGTCCCCTCTCATTGAACGCACATTGCCAGAGGGCCTAAAATAAATCCAGAAAATTGCGAGCATCACTGTATATATTTTTTCTAAGGTGAACACCAGAGTCTAGGACTTGAACCCTTGTGGCTGGGAGATCACTGTCCTTCTAACTATCCAGATTGCCTTTGAACTTCCACATGGTGAGCAATCCACTTAGAGAAGCGCTAGACACTCCCTGTTTATGGTTGATGCTGGATCATCAAGTTCTCCGAGTTCAGACATATGATTTGAAATGAAAGTACAAGTTGCAAAAGGAGCTTGTTATTTATCCTCATGGACCACATCCCTTCTCGCTTTCTAGATTGCCCAAAGATTAACCATGATCTTCACATACTCCTGTTCACTTAGTTGCTCCTCTAGCATAAACATCCAATTTTTAGCTCTCGGTTCACCACATACCTTGATTCTATAGCTCCTCGTCAAGTCCCATATACATCTGGACATTCTACACTCCATGAGCGGGTGTCTCCACCAATCCTCCTTGCATCTAAATATCGTGCAAATATCCGTTGTTGCCATATTCCTCCGATGAGCTATGTCCATCGTGGTTGTCTAATCATGGCCATGTGTAGCTGGTCATAGCTCTTTTTTTTCTATTGTATTTGGGTGTCCAAATCCACTTATTAGCTCACTAGTGTTGTTGTTTGCTCGGCCCATTAACAGAGGAAACTGGTGGAAGAAGGTCTTAGTCGGTTGCTGGAAGCTTCTCAATCTGGTTTTTTGGGAAGCTTCTCGGACCTTCCAGACGGTTTTAGATAGCTTTTCTTCTTCTTTTTCTTTTTTTAACTTGTTTTCGGTTTTCTTTATTTATATAATTCCTGTTTTTTGGTTTTTATTTGTCTTATTTTTTTATTTTCCTTTTTTCGTTATTTTTTAAATTTACGAAAATTTTAAAATTAAATAACATTTGTAAAATTTCAGTTCGGAAAACCTTTAAAATTATAATGCGTTTTTCATTTGACAAATATTTTCCAACTTCAAAAAAATTGAGGTCGGGAATAATTTTGAAATAGCATCAATTTTTTTTCAAATTTCCAATTTTTAAATAAAATGCAAACATTTTTTGAATTCGCAAACATATTTAAGTTCCAGAAATTTTTCAGATTCTTGGAAATTTTCAAATTCACAAAATTTGTGAATTCATGAGAATCTTGAATTTTCAACATTTTTGAATTGTTTTGAATGCACGAATATTTTTTAAATTCATGAAGTCTTTGATATTTGAGATTCGCAACCATCTTTAAAAATTAAAGAAATTTATTTAAATTTGCAACTGTTTTCAAAATTCAGGAACATTTTTAACATTCAGGAGACAAGAAGCGATTGCTCCACTAATGATGCATGTCTGGATAAAGTACTTCCCCCTACTCAAGATGTTTCCTGCATGTGCTTAGAATGGTGGGCTTTCGTTATCAAACCGAAGTACTCCCTCCGTCCCAAAATTCTTGTCTTAAATTTGTTCAAATACGGATGTATCAAGTCATGTTTTAGTATTAAATACATCCGTATCTAGACGGATCCAAGACAAGAATTTTGGGACGGAGGGAGTAGAAGAAAACAAAATGAAATGATGTTTCTTCAGTCCATTTTCCCATCTTTTTTTGTGCGGGGTTTTCCCATCTTTTTTTTCCATGAATATGATAAAAGGAAATGTAATGCGAAAGCATTTATCTGAGTTGGTCAGCTCTAACTTGAAACTAACATGCCCTACAAGTGGATTGCAATCGAACAGTTTAAATTTATCAGATGCCTCTGTTATTCAATTTTTGTTGAAATATTTCTAGTTGCTCTTTTGTAGAGATGGACGGGTGCGGCAACGCCCCTTCTTGTTCTAATGCGCTCTGTGCGATATATAGCTGTGCTCATCTACAAGACAATGTGCTTATTTCGATTTGGGCAACGATCTGCGCCGGCGCATCGGCCCAATCGTTGGGCCGGTCAAGCCCCAGCCGCCCGATCCGCGAGCTCGTGCCGTCAGATCTGTTTCCTCGCGCTCCCTTCCCCGCGTTGACTTCTTCTTCCTCTCCTTCTTCTTCACCGCGCCCCCACCCCAGCCGCTCTTGTCGCCGGCGACTAGCCCCCTCACCTGGACCTCCCCCCCTAGTCCCACGCTGCTGGATGCGCTCTCCGTCGCCGCCAGTCGCCGTCTCCGTCGCTGTCGCATCATCCATACTCACCCCCGGTCCAGCAGAAAGCCCCCCTTGTAGCAAAAAATGGCGCCGTCTTGAAGCACACCGGCATCCCCTGTCGTTGCAACACCTAGCAGCCGCCATCGTCTCTGCACTGTCGTGTCGCCGATGCAGCGCTCAACGTCGCCGCTCGCTGCCATTGACGAGTCAGGTTGAAGCTTTTTATCTCATCGGTTGAAGCTTTTCTCTATGCCTGTTGAAGCTTTTCTCGCGGATTGAAGCTTTCCACCATGCCAATTGAAGCTTTTTTCACCTGAGCTTGAAGCTTTTTTCACAAAGGGTTGCAGCTTTTTACTCTGCAGTTGCAACAAAACACACAGAGAGACGTCGTGGTCGTCGTCGAGGAGGATTTTCTCAATCTCTGTTTGAAGCTTTTTCATCTGCAGGTTGAAGCTTTTTGTCAAAACGGTTGTAACTTTTCATGCATTTCGTTGTCTGGTTGAAGCTTTTTTATCTACTGGATGTAGCTTTTGTGTCCATGGTTGTAGCACGGGGAAACGCCGTTTGCAACTCTCCCAGTACCGCGGTTGCAGCTCCTCCCCCGTGGCCATGGTTGTAGCACGGGCACCTCGGTCCTCCCGACGTTTTGCCTGTCGCCGGTTGCAACAAAAGGGGAAGAGAGGAGGAGGAAGAGGGAAGAGAGGGAGAAGGAAGAAAAAGGAGGTGGGAATGAGAGCGGGGCTGCAACCTCTACATCCATGGGCGACGGCGAGCCACTCCACGCGCTACAATGGAGGAGGCGAGATGGGATCAGGCGGAGGCGGAAGGAAGAAAAGCAAAGAAAAAGAAAAAAAAGAAAGAAAAACGTTTGGGACACTAAGCGCGCGTGCCAGCGTGTCCCGCGCGTGAAAAAAGGAAGAGACCGGCCGAGCGCACCGTCCCCAAACACTTCCCTTTCAATTTAGTATAGTCCAAGCGCATCTGTAAACACCGTGGTGGAGTGTGTCGATCGTGTGGAGCCCTAGGCACGTGTTTCATAAGTCAACGTCCAATTCCCTCGCAAAATAAAAATAAACATAAAAATAAGTCAACATCCCAATCCAATCCCAGAAGTAGAGTTCACTACGAGTCTACGAGAATATATTTTTGAAGTGATACAGTTCATTCATCACGAAGGTTTTCTTTTGCAATGCTGAAGAAATAAACAGATTTGTTCCGGTAGAGCAATACGCTGACTCCGATTGTGTCCCCTCACTGCGCCGGTGCCGGCATGTTGGGCGCCTTCCCCACCGTGAACCCGCCGTCGACGACGAGGTTGTGGCCATTGACGTACTTGGAGTCGTCGGACGCCAGGTACAGCGCCGCCTTGGCGATGTCCTCCACCTCCAGCACCACCCCTTCCATCTCGTTGATGTCGCTCTCCACGATCCGCCGGTGCTCCTCGCCGCTCGCCTCCGGGTACCACTCCTCCAGGATGCGCTTCACCAGCGGCGTCAGGATGTAGTTGGGCGAGATGGCGTTGACGCGCACGCCCGAGCGCGCCAGCTCCCCGGCCACGGAGCGCACGAGCCCCACCACCGCGAACTTGGAGACGCTGTACGGGTGCGGCGTCAGCTGGCCCAGCACGCCGGCGATGCTGGCCGTGCAGATGATGCTGCCCGCGCGGCGCGGCGCCATGACGCGGGCCGCGTGCTTGACCCCGGCCATCACGCCCCGGGTGTTGATCGCCATGACGGCGTCGAAGTCGGCGAGGTCGAGCGCGCCCAGCTCGGGCCGCGCCAGGGAGCCCACGATGCCGGCGTTGTTGAGCATGATGTCCAGCTTGCCGTGGCGGGCCACGGCGAGGTCGACCACCGCGGCAACCTGCGACTCGTCGGTGACGTCGCAGCGGGTGTAGGACGCGGAGTCGGCGCCGAGCTCGGCCGCCAGGGCGCGGCCCAGGTCGTCCTGCACGTCGGCGAGCACGACCTTGGCGCCGTTCCTGACGAACTCCGCCGCGGTCGCCTTGCCGATGCCGCTAGCAGCGCCGGTGATCACGGCCACCTTACCAGCCAACCTCTGGGAGCTCGATGCCGTGGAGTAGCCGCAGTGGCCGGCCAAGCCAGCCGCCGCCGCGGACGCAGCACGACGGCTCTCCCCCCTGCAAAACACACAGCATGATCAGAATGCAGGCAGCGACCATTACCACAGAACATATTTGTGCTACCAGATGGACTCGCCGTGGCTCGGAGTGCATCGTACCTGAGGACGACCTGCATCGCTCGGAACATCTTGCAGATCTGCCGTGCTTGTGCGTTATGTGACTCGGCGAGGCGAAGGAGCCAAGGACAGAGCAGCCGCTATTTAACGAGGAGCCGGCCCGCTCGAGCTCTGGATCATTGACATGACATGACGCCCTGTGAGCTGTGAGCCTGTGACTTGGCAACTTGGCATCATTCAGGATCACGTTATGTTGATCTGAATGAAGAGCGAGGCGAGATCGTCCATGTCATGCCCGCGGCCCAAGAGGCGGGCGGCGGCAGAAAATTCACCTCGTGGCTCGCGCGACGCGTGCGTCCATGTGTCCACAGCTCATCCGTGTGCGCCAGTTGCGTTTTCTTTTCTCTGCGTGCTCGCCGATCGATCGCAGAGTGTTGCAGGTGATTGGGATGCGGTGTTTACGAAACTACTAGTTTCTTCTCCGCGCGTTCGGGATCGTGGCACCGCCAGGGCGCCACGTGATCCCGGTTCCCCAAAGCTCCGAACCGCCGGGCGGGTCGCTTACTGGCGCAGCGCGTCGCACCAGATTCCATCTGATTTCCTCGCCAAGCACGCGCGCTAGCTTCCGCCATGACACGCGCGCATCGCTCCTCACGCGGCAGCGCGGGCAAAAAAAAAAAAATGAAAAAAAGCAAGAAAAAAGAGGGGCATTCCGAGAATCGAACTCGGGACCTCTCGCACCCAAAGCGAGAATCATACCACTAGACCAAATGCCCTGGTACATACGGATGTTCCATTGCATACTAATTAACTGAAATTCATGCAAATCATGGCTGACTGCCACCAAGGTGTCGTTCATAAGAACAACTCTAGCACATCCACATGTTCTGGTTGGATCATGGCAATGACCAATGTATCATTACGGTAATTCTTCCATCTTCAGTGCATAATCAGTATCTAAGAGGACCCTCTCGTTGCACCAATCTCCCATGAAAATGGACATGGAAACAGAAACACTATGAGAGAGTACGCTTAAGAAAACACTCCCTCCGTTCCATATTAGTTGTCGCTGAAACGGATGTATGTAGACATATTGAAACGGAGGGAGTACATGGCAAACATATGTATGCCATGGTACCGACTGGCCTCTTATATTATGAAACGAAGAGAGTAATTTGCATTGGGTGCTCTAGGGAGCCTTTGCAAAATCTCTTTATACAAAGAATGATAAGATCTTAGGACACGAGAACATATTCGTTTACCAAGACGTCCAGGACTTCATATGCAGATATGCTACCACACACATTGAGGAGGTTCTAGTACACTTCTGAATTGTACTCGCACTAAGTTGCCCCCTAGCATCCCTCTTCTAACTCGCCAACTAAATCATGTGCTTTGACAGGATTTAAAATGAATAGAAAGAGCTCCCTCTAAGTTCATTGAGTTTTCAAGTTTGTGACGGGATACTGATAAGAAAACTCACGATTTCTGCCATGTGATGGCTTAGACCAGACTAATGTTGCCGTTGTCCTCCCAGATGTCATGTCATGTCTACTATTCAATGTTAATTATTGTCGTGTGGTGTGCACTATAAAAAAACACAAAAGCATTCGCAAAAATAAAATACACCAAGGAGAAACATTTGATGAATGTTGCTAAAAAAATGGGGCAATCCAAGAACTGGACTCGGGGCCTCTCACACCCAAAGAAAGAATCATATCACTAATCCAAATGTTGTAATACAAATACATATTTCTACAAGTAGTTTATTAACCATAATTTTTACAAACTATGATAATGCATGTCGCCTAAGATATAGAAACTCTTCCTTTCCCTCCTTCCCAACCTCTCCAGTGACCAACAAAATAGCAAAAACAGGACAACAAGGCTAAAACATGGCGACAAAAATATATTAAACCCCATAAATCCACAAAGGATCATCAAAGGGGGGCTTTTGATTGCGCTTTAGTCCCTGTTTAGGTATCTAGTCTGAATCTTTTGCAGAGTTCTCATGTCTAATGAGATCGGTTCGAAGAAAAAAAAGTCCTTATGTCTACAAGCGGTGTTTTGTCCTTTAAGAATTTGTTTTCATTGTTACTACTTGAGCCAGAGGTTGAAACAATGACTATAATCCTTAAATAAGTCTCCAGGACGCATTGGAGCTCACTAAATTGTGTCATTAAAGTGTGACAAAAAATATTGTGAATATTTTGGGACTTGTCGTACGAACGAGAAGAACAACAAAGAATGTGTCCTACACCCAGACTTATGGTACACCTAAGGCACATAAGCAATCAGAAATACCATTTGGATTTCTGAAAACTTTATCACGATATAGATGCAACATGTATATGCACCTTATTATAATATTTCAAATCTAAATTAAGAATTGAACACTAGAAACAAGAAAAAAAATTAGTTGTGAATTTTGGCAATTAGAAACTATTCACTTGAGAGCTGGATTTGGAAGGTTCACATCATAGTTTGCCTTTTTTTTTGTTTCTCATGAAGCAGGAGTAAATTGCATTTGAATTTTTGTGTCTAAATAGATTTCTAATCAATTCCAAAAAATAGTTTTTTTCCAGAGATTCCAAGTTGAATATTGTGTTATGGTGCAATTCAAATCCAGGTGCACCACAGTCCGCAGGCTGGATGCACATGATAAGCAAGAACATGAGGTAATTAACACATTTGTCTTGTCAACATGATTTGAGAGTAACTCCTTGATTAGTGACTAATACCTTACCGAGATATAACAATTTTAGTAAAATCATGGTATTTAAGTTAAATATTCTGAACATACTCTTGGAGTAACTCCTTAATTAGGAAGAACCGACAACATATGATTGATTCTATAGTTTTATTTTTTGGAAATGTTAGGAGCTTTCCTTTGGATCAAGTTCTTACTACAATCAACATGTAGGTTGATTGCAAGGAAACTAGGGATATCAATAAGTCAACAACATGCTCAAAGCGTAAGGAGCCTTGACACAACAGTGAGTTGAAAATATTGCATTTCCTATGGAAATTTAATTTTAAACAACAAAATAAGCAAACACAAAACTAAGCTCCTCAAGTAGGAGAAGTTCATCGTAGAAAAAACTATATGAAAATTCTTAGACACACCCTTCTTTTTCGTGCTCGAGACACCACTGCTCGTGATGATTTTTCCTTCTAGGGAACTATGGTGGGTAAAAAAACGATCTGAAGTTCAATACTACAAAAATCAGTCCTATACAAAAATGAAAGGAAAAACCCAACCCATGATTATTTTAATCCAACCATGATCAGACCACGAGCTTACAAAAATACATAGAACACACGGGGTAACCGTTGTCTACATGGGAGGGGGGGCTCCAACACAACCAACAAGTTGCAATGTGTCCAATTGATTCTAGAAGAACAAGTAGCCCACATTACTAAGATACACTCTCAACACAACGTGGGATGACATAACATGCCTTCTAGGTATGTCCCTACCAGAATTCCCTACTTTGCCGAGTGTGCACCGACATACACTCGTCAAAGAATATAGTCGTCTGAGCCTCAAAACACACCTTCGTTTCTGCCTAGAAATGCTCTGCATGAGGAGGAAGATTTGATGCATGCATGCTAGACTTTTTAGGATTGAGAGTGCCATTTTGCATGGTGAAGAAGACAATGAGACGTTGATGAAAGACTGTTGATGCACCCATTGGTCCAATGTTGAGTTGCATTATCCGTGAAAGTGGAATTTTTATAGGTAAAGGTTAGTTGAGGCAAAAAACCAGAATCTATTTTTTTATCAAAATTGTGTTGTCCTTTTATACATAAAGTAAAAAATCATTGGGTTGTGTATGTATACAAACTGACATCATCTGCCAATGCCTGACGAGTGTTCCCACTAACTTTATGTCTAGTTATGCATGCATGCTCCCAAAGTACTCCATCCAAAGAAAAGCTAACACTTTATTTTTCGGATGGGATATTAATCATAGATAACTTTTCAAGAAGAAGTCCTTTTTTAAATCTTCTAACATTTTTAATTCCTGGCGATGAGATCTTTAAAACAAGACCAATATGAATATATTTTAAATGAGTATAAATTCATGATACTATTTCACTCATTTCTTACAAAATGATTTCACTTGTTTCAAATAAACATATTTCACTCAGTTCACCCAATTCATACAAATAATTTCAATCATTTAAAAAAAGAATGATTACCCATTTAGAACAACATATTTTACTCGTTTTAAAAATAGATTCCACTCGTTTCACTAAATTCAGACAAATAATTTCAATCGTTGGAAAAAATGATTTCATTCAACTAAAACAACATATTTCACTCGTTTCAAAAACAGATTCACTCGTTTCAAAAAACAGATTTCAGTCATTTCATTGAATTCACTCAATTCACACAAATAATTTCAATCTTTTTCAAAAATAATCATTTCACTCATTTAAAACAACATATTTCACTCGTTTAATTCAAACACATAATTTTAATTATTTTTGAAAAGAATGATTTCACTCGTTTAAAGCAACATATTTAACTAGTTTATTTCACTTTTTTCGAAAAATTGATTCCACTAGTTTCTTAATTCAAAACACATTCCACTCAACTCGAAAAAATATTTTCACTTTATGAAAGAAGTGATTTCAATAATTTCACTCATTTAAAAAAACACTCATTAAAAATACGGTTTCGGTCAATTCAAAAAACCGATCTCGGTTTAAAACACCGATTTCACTCTTTCCATAAGACTTATAATTCAGGAATAGGCGGCAAAGGCTACTTTTCTTTTATAGGTATGGCTGTTAGCAAGGAGTTTGAAGCTTTAGTACTTCCAGCTTTCCTTTTTAGCTAGGAATGAAGATTCACTCATTTTAGATAATAGTAGATTTCATTCATTAAAATTTCACTATTCTGATAAAAATTA
The DNA here is from genome assembly GCA_963921465.1 of Triticum timopheevii. NCBI lineage: Eukaryota > Viridiplantae > Streptophyta > Magnoliopsida > Poales > Poaceae > Triticum > Triticum timopheevii. The sequence continues at coordinate 96,731,417 of OY997264.1, read as the reverse complement.
ATTTCCTTAAATAAACTTTCACTCCTTTTCAAACACATGTTTCGCTCATTTCAAATGAATAATTTTTAACCGAAGTCGAAAACAAAATTTCACTCATCGATCTTCTTCTAAGGAGTCCCCCACACTAAAATAGATTGCGTGTAATAAGTTAACTACAACATTGAAATATAAACGTGTTTGAAATGTATCCAAAAATATTGTTCTAATTGTATTGGTGCCAGGAGTTCAAGTTTTTTAAAAGAATCAAACGGAATTTTGGTTTAAGAGATATGGATCGTCTAAATTATCGAAAAGAAAATAAAGTGATGGATTTTAAGAGAGAGAGAGAGAGAGAGAGAGAGAGAGAGAGAGAGAGAGAGAGAGAGAGAGAGAGAGAGAGACGCGCCTATGTGGCCAAGGCCCGCGCAAAAGGGATCAGTATAGTTATTTCTGAGAGTTAGTAATTTGAGCTTCTGGGCTCAGCACCCCAACATCTTTTGCTCGAGCATCTATGGACGTGCCCTTGTGTGTACACACTCCGCGTTGCTTCCCCTCTCTCGCGTACTTACCATAAACTCCTTCTATCAATGAAATGATACGCAAGCCTTTTACGTATTTGTGGGAAAAAAACTTAGTGCGTGGTGCGCTTCACTCGGATGCACCCTCTCAGACTTTGAACCTACATACGATTTATCAAAAATGTGGAAGAATTTGCATCGATGGATATGTGTGGAATGTCTGCACCTTCAGAAAACAAAATATGGTTATTTATGCCATGCGCAAAGAAAAGAGACACTACTCGTGTCTACTACTATAATCCTCCTCTTACCACTATGAGTTCTTAATTTGGGAGTACTTTTAAAACACGCATGTTCAAATGCGGGTGCATCATGCATGGTTGAATCCGACATCGGGTATGACCATTTCTTTTTGTCCCACCAAAGCATGAGTCGTAATTACAAATTAGATCACGAGGACCCCGTGTATGCACAAACTAATGGTTCCTTATTTTGAGAGAACACGGAGATAATCTTTCCGGCGATGCAAAATTTAAAACCGATCATACGGCTCAAATCATGGCTGTGGATATGCCCGATCCCCTTTTCTTTTTCTGCTGATGCTTAAAGCCTTCTGGGTTCTGGCTCCATCTTTACACACTTCAGTCCATTCCTGAAATCGGAAAACCATTCTCAGAGTGTTCTTTCTTTACATGTGACAACAGATATGTCTATCAGGCAAAGCAGGATTTTAAAGGGACCGTCTAATCTTCAGTTAATCAGTTAATTAACTAAAAGACCATTTTCAGTCGCCCTCGCCTTCGTCCTCCGGCTTGTTCCCTGATTGCCCTCGCCGCCGACGATACGCCAGCCGCAGTGTCCATGTCTGAGGTTCGGTGCTCTGCAATGAATGGACTCAAACCTAGAATAATTTCAGGCAACTGATTATTAGCAGACACGGATTTTAAACTGATATAGTATGTGTTAAGTTTGACATACAACCAACAAACTACATGACACCAAAATGAAAACACTAGAGCATCGGATGCATATATTCTGCTTGTCTGTCATCCGCTAAATCACGATTTTAAACCGTATTTTCGCCGAATATACACAAGACAGATACCCACACTACCAAATATGTACAAATGATTCGACGAAATAGGATTAGCATAACCCCTAGGCGCCACATCCCTCGTGATCAGTCGTTGTTCATCAGCATCAAGCGGCGGGATGCTCTGCTCATTCCTGAAGTAGTCGTCGGGATCAATCTGAAGCTTGGCCATGGCGAGCCGCATGAAGTTACCCTTGTAGTACTTCTCGCCCCAGACCTTGCCGGCCTCAAAGCTCGTGACGTTGCCCACGACCACGTTCTCGCCGAGGTCAAGGTCCCTGTAGTTCACGTACGCCTCTCTCGGGTTCTTGCTCACGTGCGGCTCCATGAACGCGTAGACGTCTCTGACCCACGCCGTCTGCGCCGCGCCGTCGCCGGCGGCAGCCCAGAAGTTCATGTATTGGATGTTGTAGAGCACGCCGGCGCGGTGCGGGAACGGCGTTGCCGCCTCGGGCACGCGTGCCATGCTTCCCCCATAGGGGTCTAGGATCATGAGGCCGGCGTCCGGCCTCGCGAGCCAGGTCGCGAAGATCTCCTCCCACACGTCCCTGGCGATGGCATGCCGGACGTAGTCGGACGTGGCCTTGCTGGAGGTGGCGTCCACGGGGTCGGTCCGGTTCAAGATGTCCTCCACGGTGGCGCCGCCGCCCAGGTAGACGTGCGGCACGGACTGGAGCCAGGTCATCTCCTTGCAGTGCGTCCGATTCACGCCGAGCTCCGGGAAGCGGTGGCGCATCACCGGCAGGAGCGCGTCGCAGGTGCCTAGGTACAGGGCCTGGAATTTGGCCACCTGTCGTTGGACGAGCACCCTCACGAACAAGTCGTCTGGGAGAGCCGGCGCGACCTCTTGCCACTTGGTGAGGATGTCCACGGCGCCCTGGTCGACGGACTTGGGGACGGTGAACGCGGTGACCGTCGGCGGCACGGCCACGAGCTTCACCCGCCACGACAGCACGATCCCGAAGCTCCCGCCGCCGCCACCGCCGCGGATGGCCCAAAAGACGTCCTGGCCCATGGCGTCCCTGTTCAGGATCCTCCCCTCGGCGTCAACAAGCGTGGCGTCCACGACGTGGTCGGCGGCCAGGCCGTGCTTGCGCAGCAGCATGCCGAAGCCGCCGCCGCTGAGATGTCCACCGACGCCGACCGTTGGGCACAGACCCGCCGGGAACGCTAGCCGGTCACTCGCCTTCCCGATAGCATAGTACAACTCCCCGAGCGTCGCGCCGGAGTCCACCCACGCGGTGGCCGGCGCTCCCTCCCGCGGGCTGCCTAGGCTTACACGCACGGAGCGGAGGCCGGCGAGGTCGAGCACGAAGAACGTCTCGGGGCGCGCAGACCTGAACGAGAGTCCCTCGTAGTCGTGCCCGCCGCTGCGCACGCGGAGGCGGATGCCGTGCTGTCGGCCGCACACGACGGCGGCCTGGACGTGGGAGGCGTTCGTCGCCGTGACGACGCAGAGCGGCCGCACGGTGGCCTGCGTGAGAAACCTGCGGTTCCGGACGGAGGACGCCAGGACCGACGCGAACGACGGCGAGCTCCGGGTGAAGAGGAGCTGCTCTGGCACGGACGCCGTGAGGCACGCGAGGAAGCCATCGGAGGAAGCTTGGGAGCAGAAGAACAAGCGGGAGACCAAGAGCATTGCTAGCACCGCCATGATTCGGGACGGGGTCATCGAGCTCTGCTGCATGCTTCGTCAACGAATGGCCAATGATAGATCTTTGCTAGGTTTGGCGCATCGAGGTAGCACTCACTGCTTGCGTGTATATAGCCTGCGACGACGGCGAGTACTCTGTCTGAACTCGAAAATTCTGTTCACTGCAAACAAAAGGTCTTGCATGGTCAACTATGTGGATAGTGGTCCGCGTGGCGGGTAGCGATTGGCTCAACCTAACGAAGTGCATGCAACGCGTAGTTAAAGCTGGAGCTGTATTTAAATTGCTAAATTAATCCATAGTTAGCCCGCCTCGTGGTTCCCGTGCGAACAGATTATATGATACCGTCGTTTATGCGACTAGAATTTTTAAATTTTGACATGAGTACACAACTTTTGAAACAACCTGCAAAAGAAACTTTTGAAACATAAATGGCCGAGTTTTTTTTTTGAACATAAGCACACATGGATGACTAGTACGTTCCCTGACAATATCACCAACTACTCCGTCTGTTCCCAAATAAAAGTTTTTCTAGAGATTCCAACAAATGATTAGATACAGGGCAAAATGAGTGAATCTACACTCTAAAATATATCTACATACATCTATATGTTATAGTTCATTTAAAGTTTAAAAGACTTATATTTAGGAACGGAAAGAGAGTATATCATAGTTACACTTCTCTTGTTATAGTTAAAAACCAAAGATCATGCACTTGTACATAACTGTGATTGAAAAAGGACTACACCTAGCTAACATATCGTTTCAATTTCTGTTCATATGGTTTTGACTCGCTTACATTCTTCACTGTTGATATGTAAGTTGACAATCTCAAATGCTTCTTTTACCTTTTTAGACTTGATGTTCTGATGGATTGTATATAAAGTTATAAACAATATGGTTTCTCCTCCCCGGCCCACAGTTACCTTAATTGCAATGTCATGCATCTAGCCAGTTAGATGATCACACATAGAACACACATATACTTATCTCACTTTCTTTTAACAAGGCTACCCCCCTCCCCCCAAATTTTTTTACTGTACTTTGATAACCCACAAGTATAGGGGATCGCAACAGTTTTTGAGGGTAGAGTATTCAACCCAAATTTATTGATTCGACACAATGGAAGCCAAAGAATATTCTCAAGTATTAGCAGCTGAGTTGTCAATTCAACCACACCTGGATAACTTAATATTTGCATCAAAGTATTTAGTAGCAAAGTAGTATGGAAGTAACGGTAACGGTAGCAAAAGTAACAGTAGCAGTTTTGTAGTAATTGTGACAGTGGCAACGTTAAAGTAACTAAGCAAAGAACAATATGTGAAAAGCTCGTAGGCATTGGATCAGTGATGGATAATTATGTCGGATGCGATTCCTCATGCAACAGTTATAACATAGGGTGACACAGAACTAACTCCAGTTCATCAATGTAATGTAGGCATGTATTCCGAATATAGTCATACATGCTTATGGAAAAGAACTTGCATGACATCTTTTGTCCTACCCTCCCGTGGCAGCGGGGTCCTAGTGGAAACTAAGGGATATTAAGGCCTCCTTTTAATAGAGTACCGGACCAAATCATTAACATTTAGTGAATACATGAACTCCTCAAACTATGGTCATCACCGGGAGTGGTCCCGATTATTGTCACTTCGGGGTTGCTGGATCATAACCCATAGTAGGTTACTATTGACTTGCAAGATAGGATCAAGAACTCACATATATTCATGTAAACATAATAGGTTCAGATCTGAAATCATGGCACTCGGGCCCTGGTGACAAGCATTAAGCATAGCAAAGTCATAGCAACATCAATCTCAGAACATAGTGGATACTACGGATCAAACCCTAACAAAACTAACTCAATTACATAATAAATCTCATCCAACCCATCACCGTCCAGCAAGCCTACGATGGAATTACTCACGCATGGCGGTGAGCATCATGAAATTGGTGATGGAGGATGGTTGATGATGACGACGACGACGTATTCCCCTCTTCGGAGCCCCGAACGGACTCCAGACCAGCCCTCCCGAGAGAGATTAGGGCTTGGCGGTGGCTCCGTATCGTAAAAGGCGATGAATCCTTCTCTCTGATTTTTTCTCCCTGAACATGAATATATAAAGTTGGAGTTGAGGTCGGTGGAGCACCAGGGGGCCCACGAGGCAGGGAGGCGCACCCAGGAGGGTACGGCGCGCCCCCACCCTCGTGGACAGGGTGTGGCCCCCCTGGGCCTTGATTCTTTCGCTAGTATTTTTTATTAATTCCAAAAATATTCTCCGTGGAGTTTCAGGTCATTCCGAGAACTTTTATTTCTGCACAAAAATAACACCATGGCAATTCTGCTGAAAACAGCGTCAGTCCGGGTTAGTTCCATTCAAATCATGCAAGTTAGAGTCCAAAACAAGGGCAAAATTGTTTGGAAAAGTAGATAAGATGGAGACGTATCAACTCCCCCAAGCTTAAACCTTTGCTTGTCCTCAAGCAATTCAGTTGACAAACTAAAAGTGATAAAGAAAAACTTTTACAAACTCTGTTTGCTCTTGTTGTTGCAAATATGTAAAGACAGCATTCAAGTTTTCAACAAAGATTATGAACTAACCATATTCACAATAACACTTAGGTCTCATGTTTACTCATATAAATGGCATAATCAGCTAGCGAGCCATAATAATAAATCTCGGATGACAACATTTCTCAAAACAATCATAATATGATATAACAAGATGATATCTCGCTAGCCCTTTCTGAGACCGCAAAACATAAATGCAGAGCACCCCTGAAAATCAAGGACTGACTAGACATTGTAATTCATGGTAAAAGAGATCCAGTCATAGTCATACTCAATATAAATTAATAGTAATTCATGCAAATGACGGCGGTGCTCTCCAACTGGTGCTTTTTTAATAAGAGGATGATGACTTAACATAAAAGTAAATAGATAGGCCCTTCGCAGAGGGAAGCAAGGATTTGTAGAGGTGCGAGAGCTCAAGTTTTGAAATAGAGATAAATAATATTTTGAGCGGCATACTTTCATTGTCAATGTAACAACTGAGAGATCTCGATATCTTCCATGCTACACACATTATTGGAGGTTTCCAAACAGAATGGTAAAGTTTATACTCCCCCTCCACCAACAATCATCAATCCATGGCTTGCCCGAAACAACGGGTGCCTCCAACTAACAACAATCCTAGGGGAGTTTTGTTTGCAATTATTTTGATTTGATTTGAGCATGTGACTGGGCATCCCGGTGACCAGCCATTTTCTCGTGAGTGAGGAGCGGAGTCCACTCCTCTTGAGAATAACCCACCTAGCATGAAAGATACAGACAACCCTAGTTGATACATGAGCTATTCGAGCATGCAAAACAGAATTTCATTTGAAGGTTTAGATTTTGGCACATACAAATTTACTTGGAACAGCAGGTAGATATCGCATATAGGAAGGTATGGTGGACTCATATGGAATAACTTTGGGGTTTATGGAAGTGGATGCACAAGCAGTATTCCCGCTTAGTACAAGTGAAGGCTAGAAAAAGACTGGGAAGCGACCAACTAGAGAGCGACACCAGTCATGAACATGCATTAAAATTAATAGACACTGAGTGCAAGCATGAGTAGGATATAATCCACCATGAACATAAATATCGTGGAGGCTATGTTGATTTTGTTTCAATTACATGTGTGAACATGTGCCAAGTCAAGTCACTCGAATCGTTCAAAGGAGGATACCGCCCTATCATACCACATCACACCATTTTAATAGCATGTTGGCACGCAAGGTAAACCATTATAAACTCCTAGCTAATTAAGCATGACATAAGCAACTATAATCTCTAATTATCATTGCAAACATGTTTATTCATAATAGGCTGAATCAGGAATGATGAACTAATCATATTTACAAAAACAAGATAGTTCGAGTTCATACCAGCTTCTCTCATCTCAATCAGTCCATCATATATCGTCATTATTGCCTTTCACTGGCACGACCAAATGGTGTGGATAATAATAATAGTGCACGTGCATTGGACTAAGCTAGAATCTCCAAGCATTCAATTCAAGGGAGAAGACAAGGTAATATGGGCTCTTGGTTAAATCAATAATAATGCATATGAGAGACACTCAACATTTTCATCATGGTCTTCTCCTCTCGACCCCCAAAGAAAAGAAAAAAAATAAAACTATTTACACGGGAAAGCTCCTAACAAGCAAAAGAAGAACGAGAAATCTTTTTGAGTTTTCTTTTAATTACTACTACTACAGGCATGGAAAGTAAACTAGCTAAAATCTATAACTATTTTTTTGGTTTTCTTAAGGTTATTCAAACACACAAGAAGAAGGCGAGAAAAAGAAAATAAACTAGCATGGATAGTACAATGAAAAAGTATGAGCACCGACAACTAGCATGAGTGTATGAACATGAATGTAATGTCGGTGAGAGATATGTACTCACCCAAGCTTAGGCTTTTAGCCTAAATTGGTCTATGCCCATGGATAAAAAATGCTCTCTCCGGTGTACTGAGGAGTGTCATCTGGGTGATACTGGTTGGCGATCTCCTCCGGATCCCACTGATAAATAGACTATCGACAAGGGTCAAGTGGTGGTTCCGGCTCAGGCTCTGGAGCTGGTCTCAGGCTCCGATATGCGTAAACGGCCTCCGGCAAGATGAGGTACGCGCGTGAAAATATGTTAAACAAAGAGGGTGCAGGCAAGATAATAGTCTCACTGTGAGTTTTATTAAATCTCAAATTATACTTAAGCATCATCTCATTATTTTTAACAATAAATTCATGTGCTACCATACTCTTATAATCTAGAAAAATAGGGGACATCAACTTTTCCTCTTTCTCATAATGCCTAATAGGCATCTTAAAGTGTTTAGCAAGGCGTGAAGCAAAGATGCCTCCAAAGATGAGGCCCTTTGTACGGTTCAGACTTAATCGTTTAGCAATAATAGCGCCTAAACTAAAAGTGTTATCGCGAAACACAGCATGGCACAAAGTAATAATATCAGGGGCACTAAGGTTTCCATAGTTCCCACGACCAATTAAGAATCTACTAGCAAATATTGCAAAGTAACATAGAATAGGAAAGTGTATGCTAGTAATTCTTGCATAGGAAACCTTCCTCGTTTTCCTACAGCGATCATATCAATAAATCCATCCACATCACTATGATATGGTTCCTCTATGCTGCCCGCAAAGGGTATCTTGCAAACCCCACAAAAATCATATAGTGACATCTCCTTAACCTCATCATATAAATGAAACTCCACTGAAGGTGGTGATTTCCTAGCATGAAAGTAAAAATTTTGCACAAAAATATTAGTGAGTAGGAGATAGTGATCGAGTTGGTTGTGGAGGAAGTCGGCGAGGCCTGCATTCTCAGCCAAATAATAAAAATCATCATGAATCCTGACTGCTCTCAAGAACTCATCACAAGGCCATTCACACGACCGAACCTCTGATATCTACTACGCAACCTTCTCCTTGTAGACGTTGTTGGGCCTCCAAGTGCAGAAGTTTGTAGGACAGTAGCAAATTTCCCTCAAGTGGATGACCTAAGGTTTATCAATCCGTGGGAGGCATAGGATGAAGATGGTCTCTCTCAAGAAACCCTGCAACCAAATAACAAAGAGTCTCTTGTGTCCCCAACACACCCAATATAATGGTAAATTGTATTGGTGCACTAGTTCGGCGAAGAGATGGTGATACAAGTGCAATAGAGATTGTAGATATGAGTATTTGTAATCTGAAAATATAAAAACAGCAAGGTAACAAGTGGTAAAAGTGAGCGTAAACGATGTTGCAATGCTAGGAAACAAGGCCTAGGGTTCATACTTTCACTAGTGCAAATTCTCTCAACAATAATAACATAATTGGATCGTATAACTATCCCTCAACATGCAACAAAGAGTCACTCCAAAGTCACTACTAGCGGAGAACAATAGAAGAGATTATTGTAGGGTACGAAACCACCTCAAAGTTATTATTTCTGATCAATCTATTCAAGAGTCTGTAGTAAAATAACATGAATTAGCTATTCTTTCCGTTCGACCTATCATAGAGTTCGTACTAGAATAACACCTTAATACACAAATCAACCAAAACCCTAATGTCACCTAGATACTCCAATGTCACCTCAAGTATCCGTGGGTATGACTATACGATATGCATCACACAATCTCAGATTCATCTATTCAACCAACACAAAGAACTTCAAAGAGTGCCCCAAAGTTTCTACCGGAGAGTCAAGACGAAAGCGTGTGCCAACCCCTATGCATAAGTTCACGAGGTTACAGAACTCGCAATTTGATCACCAAAACATACATCAAGTGGATCACGTGAATATCCCATTCTCACCACAGATAAGCACATGCAAGACAAACATCAAGTGTTCTCTAATCCTTAAAGACTCAATCCGATAAGATAACTTCAAAGGGAGAACTCAATTCATCACAAGAGAGTAGAGGAGGAGAAACATCATAAGATCCAACTATAATAGCAAAGCTCGCGATACATCAAGATCGTGCCATATCAAGAACACGAGAGAGAGAGAGAGAGAGAGAGAGAGAGAGAGAGAGAGAGAGAGAGAGAGAGAGAGAGAGAGAGAGAGATCAAACACATAGCTACTAATACATACCCTCAGCCCCGAGGGTGAACTACTCCCTCCTCGTCATGGAGAGCGCCGGGATGATGAAGATGGCCAGTGGGAAGGGAGTCCCCCTCCGGCAGGGTGCCGGAATGGGCTCCCGAGAGGTTTTTGGTGGCTATAGAGGCTTGTGGCGGTGGAAGTCCCGATCTATTATGCTCCTGGATGTTTTTAGGGTATATGGATATATAGGTAAAAGAAGTCGGTCAGGGGAGCCACGAGGGGCCCACGAGGGTGGGGGCACGCCCAGTTGGGTAGGGCGCGCCCTGGACCCTCGTGGCCACCTCGTTGCTTCCCTGACGTCTACTCCAAGTCTCCTGGATTGCGTTTGTTCCAAAAGGAACTCTCCCGAAGGTTTCATTCTGTTTGGACTATGTTTGATATTCCTTTCTGCGAACACTTAAATAGGCAAAAAAACAGCAATTTGGGTTGGGCCTTCGGTTAATAGGTTAGCCCCAAAAATAATGTAAAAGTGCTTAGTAAAGCCCATAAACATCCAAAACGGGTAATATAATAGCATGAACGATAAAAAATTATAGATACGTTAGAGACGTATCAACCTCTGCGGTGCGAGAGAGATTATATTTGGGATTTTTATTCTCTTCACTTTGCTTATCCTTCGAGCTTCGGCTCGAAGAGCCCCTCAAAAATCTCTTCATCAATTTCTGATTTTTTTTTGAAATTTTTAGTAACTCAAAATAAAAGTGAACCAAACTCAACAAAATTGATAGCAACTACTCTCACAAGTGCCTAGAGGCTATATCATGCATTAGAACTACTTGGGACCAAATAAATTTGACATGCAAGCTCAAGAACAGGGTCACCTTAGCAGAAATTTTTTTCAATGAATAAAGTAGTAGAACAAAAACTAATTGGACCATTGGAGGAGTCACATACTAAAGAACAATCCCCCAAAGCAGTTTTGTGAGTGGAGCTTTGAGCAAGGAGATTGAAAATGGCAGCAAGATGAGCTAGAACTCGTGCTTGAGCTGGTTGGTGATTTTTTTGGGAGGAAGAAGTGTGTGGGTGCTGGAATAAGTGGAGGGGGCTACCAGGGGCCCACAAGGCAGGAGGCGCGCCCCAGGGGGGTGGGCGCGCCCTGGACCCTTGCGGCCAGGTGGTTGCCCCCTCTGGTGTGTTCTCAGTGCCAAATATTCTCAAATATTCTAGAAAAAAAATCATATTTCATTTTCACGGCATTTGGAGAACTTTTATTTTCGGGGTATTTTTTATTGCACGGATAAATCAGAAAATAGATAGAAAATACTAATTTTGCTTTATTTAATCTAAATAACAGAAAGTAAAAGGAGGGTACAGAAAGTTGTGCTTTCTAACTTCATCCATCTCATGCTCATCAAAAGGAATCCACTAACAAGGTTGATCAAGTCTTGTTAACAAACTCATTCCGAATCGCATGAAACCGAAGAAATTTCGAATAACACTAGGTTACCTCAATAGAGATATGTACATCCCCAATAATAAGAATATCATGTTTCTTCTTTACAATAGGAAGAGGAAATTCAAAACCTCCAATAATAATCGACGGAATTTTTCCAATAGAATTGATACTGTGAACTTGAGGTTGTTTCCTCGGAAAGTCTACCGTATGCTCATTACCATTAACATGAAAAGTGACATTGCCTTTGTTGCAATCAATAACAGCCCATGCAGTATTCAAAAAGGGTCTACCAAGGATAATCGACATACTATCGTCCTCGGGAATATCAAGAATGACAAAGTCCGTTAAGATAGTAATGTTTGCAACCACAACAGGCACATCCTCACAAATACCGACAGGTATAGCAGTTGATTTATTGGCCATTTGCAAAGATATTTCAGTAGGTGTCAACTTATTCAATTCAAGTCTATGATATAAAGAGAGAGGCATAACACTAACACCGGCTCCAAGATCACATAAAGCAGTTTTAACATAGTTTCTTTTAATGGAGCATGGTATAATTGGTACTCATGGATCTCCAAGTTTCTTAGGTATTCCACCCTTAAAGGTATAATTAGCAAGCATGGTGGAAATTCCAGCTTCTGGTATCTTTCTTTTATTTGTAACAACATCTTTAATTTACTAAGCATAAGGATTCATTTTAAGCATATCAGTAAAACGCATACGCAAAAAGATAGGTCTAACATTTCAGCAAAGCGCTCAAAATCCTCATCATCCTTTTTCTTGGATGGTTCTGGAGGAAAAGGCATGGGTTTCTGAACCCATGGTTCTCTTTCTTTACCGTGCTTCCTAGCAATGAAGTCTCTCTTATTATAACGTGATTCTTTGATTGTGGGTTATCAAGATCAACAGCAGGTTCAATCTCTACATCATTGTTATTGCTAGGTTGAGCATCAACATGAACATTACCATTAACATTATCACTAGATTCATGTTCATCACCAGATTGTGTTTCAGCATCAGAAATAGAAATATCATTGGGATTCTCAGGTGTGTCTACAACAGGTTCACTAGAAGCATGCAAAATCCTATCATTTTTCTTTTTCTTCTTTTTAGAAGGACTAGGTGCATCAACATTAGTTCTCTGAGAATCTTGCTCAATTATCTTAGGGTGGCCCTCGGGATACAAAGGTTGCTGAGTCATTCTACCACCTCTAGTCATAACTCTAACAACATTATCATTTTTCTTCTTATTTAATTCATTGAGCAAATCATTTTGTGCTTTAAGAACTTGTTCTACTTGAGTGGTAACCATAGAAGCATGTTTACTAATAAGTTTAAGTTCACCTTTAACTCTAGACATATAATCACTCAAGTGTTCAATCATATAAGCATTTTGTTTCAATTGTCTACCAACATAAGCATTGAAGTTTTATTGTTTAGCCATAAAGTCATCAAACTCATCCAAGCATTGGCTAGCAAACTTAGTAGACGAGATTTCAACTTTATCATATCTATAGAGAGAATTTACCTTTACTACCTGTGTCGGGTTATCAAGACCATGTATTTCTTCAATAGGCTGTAAATTCTTAACATCTTCAGCTTTAATACCCTTTTCTTTTCTTTGCCTCTTGCATATCTTCAGGACTGAGAAATAGAACACCTCTTTTCTTTGGAGCTGACTTAGGAGTTGGTTCAGGAAGTGTCCAATTGTTTTCATTAGTCAACATATTATTCAATAACAATTCATCTTGATCAACAGTTCTTTCCCTGAAAACACAACCAGCACAACTATCCAGGTGGTCTCTGGAAGCATTGGTTAGTCCATTATAAAAGATATCAAGTATTTCATTTTTCTTGAGAGGATAATCAGGCAAAGCATTAAGTAATTGGAGAAGCCTCCACCAAGCTTGTGGGAGACTCTCTTCTTCAATTTGCACAAAATTATATATCTCCCTTAAAGCAGCTTGTTTCTTATGGGCGGGGAAATATTTAGCAAAGAAGTAATAAATCATATCCTGGGGACTACGCACACAACCAGGATCAAGAGAATTAAACCATGTTTTGGCATCACCCTTTAATGAGAATGGAAATAATTTAAGGATATAGTAGTAACGAGTTTTCTCATCATTAGTGAATAGGGTAACTATATCATTTAATTTAGTAAGATGTGCCACAACAGTTTCAGATTCATAGCCATAAAAAGGATCAGATTCAACCAAAGTAATTATCTCACGATCGACAGAGGAATCATAATCCTTATCAGTAACACAAATAGGTGAAGTAGCAAAAGCAGGGTCATATTTCATTCTAGCATTCAATGACTTTTCTTTCAGCTTAGCTAATAATTTCTTAAGATCGGATCTATCATTGCAAGCAAGAAAATCTCTAGCAGTTTCTTCATCCATAACATAACCCTTAGGCACAACAGGCAATTCATATCTAGGGGGAGAATCTTCATCATCACTTTCATCAGTATTATCAGTTTCAATAATTTCATTCTCTCTAGCCCTAGCAAGTTGTTCATCAAGAAATTCACCTAGTGGCACAGTATTATCAAACATAGAAGTAGTTTCATCATAAGCATCATGCATAGCAGAAGTGACATCATCTATAACATGCGACATATCAGAATTAATAGCAGAAGCAGGTTTAGGTGTTGCAAGTTTACTCAAAACAGAAGGAGAATCAAGTGCATAGCTAGATGGCAATTCCTTACCTCCCCTCATAGTTGAGGGATAAATCTTGGTTTTCTCATCTTTCAAGTTCCTCATAGTGATCAGCAGATATAAATCCCAAGTGACTCAAAAAAGAGAGCTATGTTATGTCTACTATGCAACCTTTTCCTTGTAGACGTCGTTGGGCCTCCAAGTGCACAGGTTTGTAGGATAGTAGCAAATTTCCCTCAAGTGGATGACCTAAGGTTTATCAATCCGTGGGAGGTGTAGGATGAAGATCGTCTCTCTCAAACAACCCTGCAACCAAATAACAAAGAGTCTCTTGTGTCCCCAACACACCCAATATAATGGTAAATTGTATAGGTGCACTAGTTCGGCGAAGATATGGTGATACAAGTGCAATATGGATGGTAGATATAGGTTTTTGTAATATGAAAATATAAAAACAGCAAGGTAACAAGTGGTAAAAGTGAGCGTAAATGGTATTGCAATGCTTAGGAAACAAGGACCAGGGTTCATACTTTCACTAGTGCAAGTTCTCTCAACAATAATAACATAACTGGATCATATAACTATCCCTCAACATGCAACAAAGAGTCACTCCAAAGTCATTAATAGCGGAGAACAAACGAAGAGATTATTGTAGGGTACGAAACCACCTCAAAGTTATCCTTTCTGATCGATCTATTCAAGAGTCCGTAGTAAAATAACACGAAGGTATTCTTTCCGTTCAATCTATCATAAAGTTCGTACTAGAATAACACCTTAAGACACAAATCAACCAAAACCCTAATGTCACCTAGATACTCCAATGTCACCTCAAGTATCTGTAGGCATGATTATACGATATGCATCACACAATCTCAGATTCATCTATTCAACCAACACAAATTACTTCAAAGAGTTCCCCAAAATTTCTACCGGAGAGTCAAGACGAAAATGTGTGCCAACCCCTATGCATAAGTTCACGAGGTCACGTAACTCGCAAGTTGATCACCAAAACATACATCAAGTGGATCACGTGATATCCCATTGTCACCGCAGGTAAGCACATGCAAGACATACATCAAGTGTTCTCAAATCCTTAAAGACTCACCGATAAGATAACTTCAAAGGGAAAACTCAATCCATTACAAGAGAGTAGAGGGGGAGAAACATCATAAGATCCAACTATAATAGCTAAGCTCGCGATACATCAAGATCGTATCACCTCAAGAACACAAGAGAGAGATCAAACACATAGCTACTAGTACATACCCTCAGTCCCGAGGGTGAACTACTCCCTCCTCGTCATGGAGAGCGCCGGGATGATAAAGATGGCCACCGGTGATAGATTCCCCCTCCGGCAGGGTGCCGGAACAGGGCCCCGATTGGTTTTTGGTGGCTATAGAGGCTTGCGGCGGCGGAACTCCCGATCTATGGTGCTCCTGGATGTTTTCGGGGTATATGGATATATATAGGCGAAAGAAGTCGGCCAAGGGAGCAACGAGGGGCCCACAAGGGTGGGCGCCGCGCCCAGGGGGTAGGGCGTGCCCTGGACCCTCGTGGACACCTCGTTGCTTCCCTGACGTCTACTCCAAGTATCCTGGATTGCGTTTGTTACAAAAATAACTCCCCCGAAGGTTTCATTCCGTTTGGACTCCGTTGGGCGCGCCCCCCACCCTCATGGACACCTCGTTGCTTCCCTGACGTCTACTCCAAGTATCCTGGATTGCGTTTGTTACAAAAATAACTCCCCCGAAGGTTTCATTCCGTTTGGACTCCGTTTTATATTCCTTTTCTGCAAAACACTGAAATAGGCAAAAAACAACAATTTGGGCTGGGCCTCCGGTTAATAGGTTAGTCCCAAAAATAATATAAAAGTGCTTAGTAAAGCCCATTAAACATCCAAAATGGGTAATATAATAGCATGAAAAAAATCAAAACTTATAGATACGTTGGAGACGTATCACTATGCTCCCCGGCAACGGCGCTAGAAAATAGTCTTGATAACCCACAAGTATAGGGGATCGCAACAATTTTCGAGGGTAGAGTATTCAACCCAAATTTATCGATTCGACACAAGGGGAGCCAAAGAATATTCTCAAGTATTAGCAGCTGAGTTGTTAATTCAACCACACCTGGATAACTTAATATCTGCAGTAAAGTATTTAGTAGCAAAGTAATATGGAAGTAACGGTAACGGTAGCAAAAGTAACATATCAGTTTTGTAGTAATTGTAGCAGTGGCAATGGTAAAGTAACTAAGCAAAGAACAATATGTGAAAAGCTCGCAGCATTGGATCAGTGATGGATAATTATGTCGGATGCGATTCCTAATGCAACAGTTATAACATAGGGTGACACAAAACTAACTCCAGTTCATCAATGTAATGTAGGCATGTATTCCGAATATAGTCATACGTGCTTATGAAAAGAACTTGCATGACATCTTTTGTCCTACCCTCCCGTGGCAGCGGGGTCCTATTGGAAACTAAGGGATATTAAGGCCTCCTTTTAATAGAGTACCGGACCAAAGCATTAACACTTAGTGAATACATGAACTCCTCAAACTACGGTCATCACCGGTAGTGGTCCCGATTATTGTCACTTCGGGGTTGCTTGATCATAACACATAGTAGGTGACTATTGACTTGCAAGATAGGATCAAGAACTCACATATATTCATGTAAACATAATAGGTTCAGATCTGAAATCATGGCACTCGGGCCCTAGTGACAAGCATTAAGCATAGCAAAGTCATACCAACATCAATCTCAGAACATAGTGGATACTAGGGATCAAACCCTAACAAAACTAACTCGATTACATGATAAATCTCATCCAACCCATCACCGTCCAGCAAGCCTACGATGGAATTACTCACGCACGGAGGTGAGCATCATGAAATTGGTGATGAAGGATGGTTGATGATGACGACTGCTACATCTTGAGCTTGCGTTGGTTTTCCTTGAAGAGGAAAGGGTGATGCAGCAATAGTATCGTAAGTATTTCCCTCAGTTTTTGAGAACCAAGGTATCAATCCAATAGGAGGCTCCTCAAAAGTCCCACGCACCTACACAAAAAAATAAAGAACTCGCAACCAACGCAATAAAGGGGTTGTCAATCCCTTCACGACTACTTGCGAAAGTGAGATCTGATAGAGATAGTATGATAAGATAAATATATTTTTGGTATTTTATAATATAGATGCGAAAAGTAACGAGGCAAATAAAAGTAGATTGAAAGCTTATATGATAAAAGATAGACCCGGGGGCCATAGATTTCACTAGTGGCTTCTCTCAAGATAGCATAAGTATTACGGTGGGTGAACAAATTACGGTCGAGCAATTGATAGAAAAGCGAATAATTATGAGATTATCTAGGCATGATCATGTATATAGGCATCACGTCCGCGACAAGTAGACCGACTCCTGCCTGCATCTACTACTATTACTCCACACATCGACCGCTATCCAGCATGCATCTAGAGTATTAAGTTCATAAGAACAGAGTAATGCATTAAGAAAGATGACATGATGTAGAGGGATAAACTCAAGCAATATGATATAAACCCCATCTTTTTATCCTCGATGGCAACAATACAATATGTGCCTTGCAACCCTTTTTGTCACTGGGTAAGGACACCGCAAGATTGAACCCAAAGCTAAACACTTCTCCCATGGCAAGAAAGATCAATCTAGTAGGCCAAACCAAACTGATAATTCGAAGAGACTTGCAAAGATAACTCAATCATACATAAAAGAATTCAGAGGAGATTCAAATATTTCTCATAGATAAACTTGATCATAAACCCACAATTCACCGGATCTCGACAAACACACTGCAAAAAGAGTTTACATCGAATAGATCTCCACAAGAGAGGGGTAGAACATTGTATTGAGATCCAAAAAGAGAGAAGAAGCCATATAGCTAATAACTATGGACCCGAAGGTCTGTGGTAAACTACTCACAACTCATCGGAGGGGATATGGTGTTGATGTAGAAGCCCTCCGTGGTTGATTCCCCCTCCGGCGGAGCGCCGGTGAAGGCTCCAAGATGGGATCTCGCGGATACAGAAGGTTACGGCGGTGGAAATTGTTTTTCATTGGCTCCCTGGATGTTTTCGGGGTACGTGGGTATATATAGGAGGAAGAAGTACGTCGGTGGCCGCTCGAGGGGCCCAGGAGACAAAGAGGCGCGCCCAGGAGGGGTGGGCGCGCCCTCCTATCTCCTGGCCACCTTGATTGCTTCTTGACTTGCACTCCAAGTACTCTGGATCACGTCCGTTCCAAAAATCACACTCCCGAAGGTTTCATTCCGTTTGGACTCCATTTGATATTCCTTTTCTTCGAAACACTGAAATAGGCAAAAAAAACAGCAATACGGGTTGGGGCTCCGGTTAGTAGGTTAGTCCCAAAAAATGATATAAATGTGTAAAATAAAGCCCATAAACATCCAAAAGGGGTAATATAATAGCATGGAACAATAAAAAATTATAGATACATTGGAGACGTATCAACGACAGCGACGGATTCCCCTCTCTGGAGCCCTGAACGGACTCCAGATCAGCCCTCCCGAGAGAGATTAGGGCTTGGCGGCGGCTCCGTATCGTAAAATGTGATGGATCCTTCTCTCTGATTTTTTTCTCCCCAAACGTGAATATATAGAGTTGGAGTTGAGGTCGGTGGAGCACCAGGGGGCCCACGAGGCAAGGAGGCACGCCCAGGGAGGTAGGGCGCGCCCCCCACCCTCGTGGACAAGGTGTGGGCCCCCTGGCCTTGATTCTTTCGCCAGTATTTTTTTATTAATTCCAAAAATATTCTCCGTGGAGTTTCAGGTCATTCTGAGAACTTTTATTTCTGCACAAAAATAACACCATGGTAATTCTGCTGAAAACAGCATTAGTCCGGATTAGTTCCATTCAAATCATGCAAGTTAGAGTCCAAAACAAGGGCAAAAGTGTTTGGAAATGTAGATACGTTGGAGATGTATCATACTTTCATGACGGAAATAACCTTTAAGCAGAAGAACAGGAGGCGAAAGAGAAGTAGCAAGCTCAGGGCAATATCAGGAAACCCAGTACATGTGTCTGCTATCTAGGCATAGACCATGTGGCAAAAATCTGATATCACCCATACAACCCACCGAAGGAACCTAGAAAGTGTCAAAGACAACATAATACATGCTAACATGACATCAAAAGAGAAGCAACATCCATCAATGACTCGCTTCAGGAAAAGGGGCGATATCATCTCGCAATATCTACACCCCAACATCCTAGGATTCTCCCTCGTTGACCAGTCAAGAAAAAGGTGGGCCACACAAAAGCATCATTTGTGAAGCATTTTCTATCAGTAGCTCCATGCCTGACAACATCCATCATACCCGGCTTCTGCAACCTGCCCAATAAATCAGAAAAGCACTTGCCGTAAACACTAACTCAAAGGGAGTATTGATCCATTTATGTTGTAAAGAAGATCACTGCCAGACCAACAGTGTAAAGATTCACATAATCTGGTAAGGAAGTATAAGTCCAAACATAATATTGCCACAAAGAGTCAGGACTCAAGTCAGTTCCAGCATTGAACCTATTGTTCTCCTGATGACTCTAGCAACCAAGCACAAAAAATGTAAGTGTTGGGACGGTTCCAGCTGATCACGAAATGAGATACTAGGATTACCAGGCCACCATCTCTTTTCATATTTATATATTAAGCACAACATCTTGAAATAATTGCCACAGGACAATTGGATTTTCAAAGGTATTTTAGCCTACCATATCCACTTGTAATTAGCTCCAGCCAAGTCGTTTTCCATCCAATTGTACATAGGCTTACTAGTATAAACTAGGGGTTTGCTAAACCTCCAAAGCACATTATCAAGAAGTTCATTTCTACGAAGAAGCATCACCTCATTCTTAGCTCTTCCCATTGCTTCACCAAATCAAGCGATAATCTTCTTCTAACAAACTATATATGTTTAATTGTTTCAATTTTATTATCTGTACAATATTGCTCAAGATAGATATGAAACAATAGAGGAAACCTTTCACACAAAGGTCTATTTTCACCAATGCACTGCTTCGAGAGTCTTGCAATATTTCTTTATTAATTTCTACCCCCGCCAGTCATATAAAACTCTTTAATATTCATAATACATTTCCAACAAAGAGAGTGCTCTAGTTTTCACCTAGGCTTATTTTTAATTTCTACCACCAAAGATTTTTTTTAAATTTAGCTTTGACAACATCTTGCCACAAAACATGCTTCTTTTCTATTTTCCAACACCATTTTGCAAGTAGGCTGATATTTTGTTTCCATAAATCTTCCACACCCAAACCTCATTCTTTCGTATATCTGCACACTCTACTCCACCTCACCATATGTTATCCTCTCTTTTTCCTATTAATATACCAAAATAATTTCCTTCTAGGCTTATCCCATCTTTCCAGCATAGTTTGATTAATCAAAAACATCGGCATATAATACAAAGGGATATGAGATAAGGCAAAATTTACTTTGATAGCATGACCCCCCATCCCCATGTAAAAGACATTATCGACCCATGCTTCACATTAATCTAATAACTTAGTATCAACAAAGAACCACTCAGAGCATTTTAACCCAATATAGCTCACAAGCATGCCAAGATATTTAACATGGGAAGATCCTATTTGGAAATTAAACATCTCAGCATATACTAGAACAGTAGCCTCATCTTCACAAACAGCAAAAACTTCGCTATTTAGGAAGTTTATTTGACAACCAGTCATGATCTCAAAAAGATATAGTAGCAGTTTAAGGTTAAAATAATATTCACAATTATCTTCAAAGCACATGATAGTATCGTCGGCATGTTGTAAAATATGAAAACCATTTGGTATCAAATTAGAGACTAACATGTTAACAAACCATTTTTCCTATCCTAGAAAGTCCATTTTGGTCAGATAATCTCCAGCAGTACTAAAAAAAGAGGAGAAATGGGATCCCCGTGGCGCACCCCCTTAGAGATTTGGAAATACGGTCCAATCACATCATTAAGTTTGACACTTATTGTACCACCAACTTGTTTCTAAGTCCGTCAACCACTTAGGAGCAAAAACAAGCATATCTTCAGAGCCTTCCACATATTATCTACAATACTATTAAGATTACTAGGTGCTGGTCCAAGTAAATTTTTATAAAATGCAGTAGCATGAGTAAGAAGGTTGTCAGTGCCCTCAACTATCATATCCCCAACACTAAGAGAGACATATTATTCTTTCTCCTCCTCTCATTCACAATCCTATGAAAGTAGTTAGTATTTTGATCTCCTTTCAGAAGCCAGTTTTCATGAAATTTGCAACCAAAAGATTTCCTCTTCAGCTAGAAGTTTTTGTATTTCAACAATAACTTCAACTTTTCTACGATACATCTACGGAGAGAGTACATCAATCTCCTCTAGTTGCTCTAGGTTAGCTAGTTCCTCTCTTAAGGATTTCCTCTTTTTTTGGCAACCCCAAAGGAATTAGAGCCCCATCCCTTGAAATATTTTTAAAATATCTTCAATTTAATGTATGTAATATCAATAGGATCCATACACCTAACAGGTTTCCACCAAATCTTAGCTACCATGGGGGGAACTCATCATTTATCAACCAATTTATCTCAAATCTAAACGCTCTGTTATGTGCAGCAACAAGAATAAAATCTTCATTATTAAGCAGCATGGAATAGTGGTCAAAAATCTCTTTTACTAGTTTTTAGACAAAAGTAAAAGGGAACACAACTTCCTAGGAGCTAGACATTAAGATTATGTCTAATTTTTCCAGGGTAGGATTTACTGCTTATCAGACCAGGTATATAGATCACCACTCATATCTATTTGTCTTAAGCAAACACGTTAGTAATATAATTAATCAGAGGAATGTTTCAAACTAGTTTTTTTCTCACCAGCATGGCATACTAAAATCACTTTCCACAATGTAAAGACACCAATATTATTATGGAAATCAGCTAATCCAGTTAGGCATTCTGCATTAAAGTCTTCATTGGCAGGGCCATAGACCACCAGGATGTTCTATCTTATTTTTTACTCTTACACCACAACAAAAAAATTTCATAATGCACTTACGAGACTGATAGGAAAAAAATATCTAGAGTCTTCTTTAATACTCCCTCCGTTCCTTTATATAAGGTGTATTTGTTTTTTCAAAAGTCAAACGAGTGCATGTTTGACCAAGTTTTTAGAAAAATATATCAATATCCACAATATGAAATTTATATCATTTGGTCGATCATGTAAGGAAGTTTCATATTTTATCTAGGTATTACAAATGGTTCTATTTTGTTCTATAATCTTGGTCAAACTTTCAAATGGTTGATTTGCACGGAAACCAATACACCTTATATTCTGGAACGGAGGGAGTACCACACAGGGTGCTACCGGATTTACCTAAGGAAGGAATTCACTTCAACCAAAACGTATTTCCAGTCTCAAATTTTCCTAAAAAAATCAAGAGAAAGTATCTCTTTTCATAGTTTCCTGAATCCGTTGGAAATCCAAACGACCATCCTTTATTTAATGAGACAGTCGGATTGCCATACCTCCTTTTCCCAACTCCTCTATAGTTACAAAAGAGACTAATCATTATTATTTATTCTTTTTTGGGGTGTGAGTTCTCCTGCTAGGTCTACCAGGGGGCATGGTAGCACCTGCATTAGAACCCACATTATTCTTCCGACTTCTAGTAGTAGGTTTAGTAATGACAACATTCACTTTCTTCTCTCTTTCCCCCTAGATTTAACAACAGTAAAATGATCCTCATAAACTTCATTATCGTTCATCCAATTGGTATTAAGGGGGATTTTATTTCCCGCTCCATTAGTAATACAGAGGTGCTAGCCTATTATTTTTCATTATCATCACTTTTTTCTACAACATTAGTTCTATATTTTTCTAATTCCTCCAACACATCGATTACAACAAATTATTATAAGGAATAACAACACCGATCCTAGCGGCTTTACTCATAACTCCATATTGGAAAGAACATCAAAGTATTAGGGGAAGATATGTCGTTGTTACCTTGCAGATTTCTCTTCCTTGTAAGATTAATTGCCTTAGCTTCCATGTTCTCCATATTAGGTCCAGCAGTCCTCTAGCTTAATCTTGCTTGCACCTCCTCTATCACAGGAGGAGTAGGTATGATTTCCACCCGCTCCCCAAAAGTTTCAAGAGACCGATCGATATATGGAGAGGGTATTTTCTGACAAGAAAAATCCTCGGGTTCAAGCTCAGTAACCGCAGATTCCCAAGGACAACATCCAAATAGGAAGAATATTGAGGAGTCACTGGAGAATTAACAGCCACCTGCATAATATTCACCATAATAGTTCAATATGCAACAACAACATGAGCCTAGCACTACTAGGAAAAGGGCTATAGATAGGATTGATACTAATGGCGCACCATGGAAGTAGTGCGCCACTACTATATACTAATGGCGCACCAGTTGGTGATGTGCCATTAGTGTGGAAGACACTAATGGCGCACCAGAAACAGGGTGCGCCACTAGTACTAATTTTTTTCCATTTTTCCATACATACTAATGGCGCATCAGGTCGAAATGCGCCATTACTAGTTGTAACTAGTAACGGCGCACCAGGCAGACAGTGCGCCATTACTGTAAATTTTTTTTTTGCAAAACTACTAATGGCGCACCATTTCATAGTGCGCCATTACTAGTTTAAACTAGTAATGGCACACTATGACCTGGTGCGCCATTAGTATATATATATATATATATATATATATATATATATATATATTTTACTTATTTGCAAAACTACTAATGGCGCACCATCTGCAGGTGCGCCATTAGTAACCAGGCATACTAATGGCGCATTTGCAGGTGGTGCGCCATTAGTAACCTGGGACCCCAACAAGATATTTTGGACAGCCACACCTACCCACTCACTTTCCCCACTTCATTCCCTCCACCTCCTTCTCCAAGCTTTCGGTTGCCTCCTCCTCCTCACCTCATTTCCACCATAGATTCATCAAAATTAAGTGGTGAAATTACCTTTTTTGATAGGTAAGTAAGGGGAAAGCTATCTTCATGATGTAGATCTACTTTTTTTCTCCCTAGCTCGCTCCAACAACGTGCACATGCACTTTTTGTGGCCTAGCTAGATCTATGTATGTTTGTGGTGTTGCATGTGTTTGTTGTGTTGCATATATGTTTGTGTTTGCAGGTACCGGTATTTGAAATGCGATAGTTGCCAATATTTTGCCGGAATGTTGATTCATTTCCGTTTCGGCGAGAATTTTGGCACTATGCATTCTTTTTGGTCCTATTTTTAGGGAAGGTCATGCCAAATTTTTTCTTGGTTCTAAAATATCGTTTTGCTCTACCCCGCAGGCGACCATGGTCCGCACGATGACCGAAGGCATCATGAATAGGTTTTTGAGCTCCGCGAAGGCTGAGATGCTTCAAAAGAACGAGATGGAGATAAGATGTCCGTGTCGAAGATGCAAGCTGACGAGCCTTATTGCGGACCCGGATTCCGGGCAGGTGCGGCACCACCTGCTCTTGCGTGGTTTCATGGATGGCTATCAGTGGCAAGGTGATGAAGATGACTATGAAGTCGTCCATGGGGGCCGAGCAAGAAATGAGGAAGGGCAAGAAGACAAGTACCACCGCAGCGAGGGCGGGCGAGAAGACGAAGAATCTCTAGGACATGATCACGAGGTGATGCTGTACACAGTCATCATGTAGAAGATGTCGTACATGATGAGGAAGATCAAGACGAAGGGCATGATCATGAAGATGAAGATGCCGGAGCAGACGACGATGGAGGCTGGGTGCAGGACCCTCATATTGAAGAGCTGCTTCTCAAGCAAACGGATAATGCAAGAGCTGCCGCCCGAGGGAAAGCCAAGCTGGATCAACTGGAGATAGACGCGGTTACTCCATTGTATGAAGGATGCAGGCCCGAGGATACCCGCCTGAAAGTAACGCTCATGGCTCTGGAGATGAAGGTAAAACACAAAATGACCGAGGCATGCTTCAACAAGAACATGTCATTCTGGCACGAACGTCTTCCCAAGGGGAACAAGTGCCCGACCAGTTTCGAGGAGGCGAAGAAAATCGTGTGTCCTCTGGATTTACCGCATAAAAAATACCATGTGTGCATGAACAATTGCATCATTTATCGGGACGAGCACGCGGAGTCTACCATATGTCCGGTGTGCGGCGTCACTCGATACAAGAAGAGGAAGAAAGCTCCTCGAAAATCAGTGTGGTACTTTCCGATCACTCCTCGTCTGCAGCGGTATTTCGCGGACCCTAAGGTAGCAAAGCTCCTGCGTTGGCACGCGGATAGGGAGGAGAAGAAGCGGGAAGATGACGGAAATGATCTGGAGATAAATAAAAAGGACAAGATGCTGAGTCACCCTAAGGATGCGAGCCAGTGGCAAGCGTTGAACTTAGAATACCCAAAATTTGGGAAGGATCCAAGGAACATCGTGCTGGGCACGAGCACCGATGGAGTCAATCCGTTTGGCAGCCAGAGAAGCACACATAGCACCTAGCCTGTGTTTGTGTGGATGTACAACCTTCCCCCCTGGTTGTGCATGAAGAGGAAGTACATTCACATGAGTATGCTAATTGAAGGGACGAAACAACCAGGGAACTACATCAACCTATATCTGGGGCTGCTGAAGGAGGAGCTAGACACGCTGTGGAAAACTCCAGCCAATACGTGGGACGCCGCAGAGAAAGAATATTTCCCTATGAGAGTCGCACTGCTCACGACGATGCACGACTATCTCGGTTACGGATATCTCGCGGGGCAGGTAGTCCACGGATTTTCTGGATGCGTAAGGTGCATGGATGACACAACGTATCGCCAGCTAGATAGAGATCCCGGGTCTTCGAAAACCGTGTTCGTGGGACATCAAAGGTGGCTTCGCGACGATGACCCGTGGAGGAAACGCAAGGATCTGTTTGATGGTGAAACCGAACCCCGAAAACACCCCTGTACGAGGAGCGGCGAGGAAATAGACGAGTTGTTGAAAAATTGGAAAGACTGCCGCAAAAGGCGCCAGAGCCGGGAAAGAAGCGAAAGGCGCCAGAGCCACTGCTAAAGGTATGGAAAACGAGGTCTGTTTTCTGGGACTTGCCGTACTAGAAGATCCACCGTGTGCCTCACAGCCTTGATGTCATGCATATCACGAAGAACGTGTGCGAGAGTCTGCTTGGTACCCTGCTCAACATGCCAGAGAGGACCAAAGATGGGCCGAAAGCAAGGGCAGACTTGAAATCAATGGGCATCAGGCAGGAGCTTCACGCTAATGATGATGATGATGATGATGATGATGATGATGATGATGATGATGATGATGATGATAATGATGATGAGGCGAAGCAGGACACAGAAAGTCGTCGCAAAGGCAAAAAGGCCAAGAAGACCGGAAATGACTACCCTCCCGCATGCTTCACTCTAAGTCAGGAGGAGATCGAGCAGTTTTTCACCTGCCTCCTAGGAGTAAAACTTCCTTACAGTTACGCGGGGAAGATAAGCAGATACCTAGACCCAGCGAAGCAGAAGTTCAGCGGGATGAAGTCTCACGACTGTCACGTGCTGATGACGCAGATACTTCCAGTTGCAATCCGTGGGATCATGGATGCGCACGTCCGTGAAACGCTATTTGGCCTATGCAACTTTTTCGACGTCATCTCTCGGAAGTCGATTGGCGTGAGGCAACTGAGGGAGTCCTGGACTAGGGGGTGTCCGGATAGCCGGACTATCATCATCGGCCGGACTCCAAGACTATGAAGATACAAGATTGAAGACTTCGTCCCGTGTCCGGATGGGACTTTCCTTGGCGTGGAAGGCAAGCTTGGCGATACGGATATGTAGATCTCCTACCATTGTAACCGACTCTGTGTAGCCCTAGCCCTCTCTGGTGTCTATATAAACCGGAGGGTTTTAGTCCGTAGGACGAACAACCATTACAACAATCATACCATAGGCTAGCTTCTAGGGTTTAGCCTCCTTGATCTCGTGGTAGATCCACTCTTGTACTACCCATATCATCAATATCAATCAAGCAGGAGTAGGGTTTTACCTCCATCGAGAGGGCCCGAACCTGGGTAAAAACATCGTGTCCCTTGTCTCCTGTTACCATCCGCCTAGACGCACAGTTCGGGACCCCCTACCCGAGATCCGCCGGTTTTGACACCGACATTGGTGCTTTCATTGAGAGTTCCTCTGTGTCGTCACCGATAGGCTTGATGGCTTCTTCGATCAACAACCACGCAGTCCAGGGTGAGAATTTTCTCCCCGGACAGATTTTCGTGTTCGGCGGCTTTGCACTGCGGGCCAATTTGCTTGGCCATCTAGAGCAGATCGAAAGCTATGCCCCTGGCCATCAAGTCAGATTTGGAAGCCTAAACTTCACGGCTGACATCCGCGTAGACTTGATCTTCGATGGATTCGAGCCACAGCCGAGCATGCCGCACTGTCACGATGGGCATGATTTAGCTCTGCTGCCGGACAGTACCTTGGAGGCCGCACACGAGTCCGCTCCGACCTATAGTTCGGAGCCGACCGCGCAGATCGAGGACAGGTGGCTGGACACCGCCTCGGGAGCTGCAATCTCTACGGTGATGGAGCCGAATACCGACCTTGTCCCTTATAAAGCTCGTTACTCCGAGGTGCCGGACTCCTTGCCGGACTCCGAACCTCCTGCGCCCTTACCAATCGAATCCGATCGGGCACCGATCATGGAGTTCACTACCGCGGACATCTTTCAGCACTCACCCTTTGACGACATCCTGAATTCGCTAAGGCATCTCTCGTTATCAGGAGAGCCCTGGCCGGACTGCGGTCAGGATGGTTGGGATGCGGACGACGAAGAAATTCAGAGCCCACCTACCACCCACTTTATAGCCACTATCGACGATCTAACCGACACGCTAGACTACGACTCCGAAGACATCGACGGTATGGACGATGATACCGGAGACGACCAAGAACCAGTGCCTACGGTGCACTGGAAGGGTACTTCAACTCATGACGTATATATGGTGGACACCCCAAAAGGAAGCGATAATGAGGAACAACGGGACGCGGCAAAGGATAATTCTGCCGAAAAACAACCAAAATGGCGATGTAGGCGCCACCCTAAGTCCCGCCTCGACAACAACAGCACTCCTAACGACCCAGCAATAGAGCAGGTCAAACCAGTGGGCGACGAACATGCAACCAAGCAACCATCCGAACAGGACGAATCGGATAATCAATCTATGCCCGGCGAAAATAACAGTCCAGACGATCTCACGCCGGACACACCACCGGAGCATAAGAACCTTCACAAAAGACTTGTCGCCACTGCAAGAAGTCTGAAGAAGGAAAAACCGAAGCTGAAAACAGCGGAAGACATACTCAGAATGAGGTGGAGCAAAGTACTCAAGACCGCGGACAAATATGGCAATGGTCACCAAACAAGGAGCTACCCGAAGCGCAAGCTACTGCCAGAATTCGACAAGGAGTCCATAGAGCCCCCACAGTCAAAAAGCAAAGAGGCCGCCTGGCCGGATAGACGACCAGATGACAGGCCAAAAGCGACAAGCGGCGCCGCACACAAGCCGACACATGATCCTCGTAAAACAGATGGCCCAGTCAGGTCCATTTATGGGCCAAAAAAGAGGGCCCCAGGAAGCAACACAACACGCCGAGTGTTAGAAGACAACGACACACCCAAATACAGGGGCGCCGCACACCCACTATGTTTCACCAATGAGGTGCTGGATCATGAATTTCCAGCGGGGTTCAAACCCGTAAATATAGAGGCATACGACGGAACAACAGACCCTGGAGTCTGGATTGAGGATTATATCCTACACATACATATGGCTAGAGGATACGATCTCCAGGCCATAAAATATTTACCCCTCAAGCTCAAAGGGCCAGCCCGACATTGGCTCAAAAGCCTCCCAGAAAATACCATTGGAAGTTGGGAAGAGCTCGAGGACGCATTCAGAATAAATTTTCAAGGGACTTATGTCCGCCCTCCGGATGCAGACGATTTAAGTCACATAACTCAACAGCCCGGAGAATCAGTGCGCAAATTCTGGAACAGGTTTCTTACCAAAAAGAACCAAATAGTCGACTGTCCGGACGCCGAAGCCTTAGCAGCTTTTAAACATAATGTCCGAGACGAATGGCTCGCCAGACACCTCGGCCAAGAGAAGCCGAGAACAATGGCCGCGCTAACAAGCCTCATGACCCACTTCTGCGCGGGGGAAGACAGCTGGCTAGCAAGATGCAGCATCAACGACCTAAGTACATCCGAGATAAGAGATGGAAACGGAAAATCACGGTGCAGAAAGGATCAGCGCCGAGATAAAGAGAAAAGCCCAAAGAACACAACAGTCAACGTCGGATTCAAAAGCTCGCGGCCGAACAACAAAACACTGCCTCTTAAGGACAACAGTGACGATCTATCCAACTTAAACAAAATTTTGGATCAGATATGTCAAATCCACAGTACCTCCGGAAGGCCTGCAAACCACACCCACCGAGATTGTTGGGTCTTCAAGCAGTCCGGCCGACTCAACGCTGAACACAAGGGGCTCGACGTGCCAAGCGAGGATGACGACAAACCCCACCAGCAGAGCGCGGAAAACAAAAGACTTTCCCACAAGAAGTCAAAACAGTAAACTCACTTCATGTGATAATACGGAACAATAGTTCGACACCAACTAAAGCATGTGTCGCACGGTCCACCCCAGCGGAACCCCGAGATTGGATGTTAAAACCAATTACTTTTGACCACCTAGACTATTCCAGAAGTATTCGAAACGCAGGATGGACTGCTCTGATATTGGATCCTATAATCGACGGACTACAATTTACACAAGTCCTAATGGATGGGGGCAGTGATTTAAACCTGCTATATCCGGACACAATCAGCAAGTTGGGGGTAGACCTTACCAAAATTCGACATAGCCGCACTTCCTTTAAAGGAGTGACGCCAGGCCCTCATGCCAAGTGCACAGGCTCCTTATTACTAGAAGTTGTGTTCGGGTCACCCGACAACTTCCGACGCGAAAAGCTAATCTTTCATGTCGCCCCATTCAAAAGTAGCCATCAAGCACTATTGGGACGTCAAGCTTTTGTCCGCTTTAACGCAATACCACATTACGCGTCTCTTACACTTAAAATGCCCGGTCCACGCGGCATCATCTCATTAAAAGGTCGTCCAAGACCCCGGACACAGCTAGACGAGTCCGGCATAAATAAGCTAGGGGCTCCCTAGCCGCACACCACTTCACAAGGGGCTGTGCGTATGAGCAATAAGGAGCCAATAAAAGCTCAACCTTATTTATTTATTCATGCTTTGTTTCAAATACATTTTTTACACGATTTCTTTTCAAAACTAAGTTCCTCTCTTTTACAGATGAACAGCGTGTTCAACCCGTCCAGGATACAGCACAATGGAGACACAGGCGCAGACGTGCAGCAGGGACCCGTTGCAAGGATTCTTTTCAGATTAACACCCTGCGTAAACCTTTTTTACTGTCTCTTGTTGCTACATATCCCCTGGTTTCTCATTATAACCAGAGAGGAGGCTGACGTTTTGGCATCGGCCGCGTCAGAGGACCTTGCGTGTACCTGGACACTAGGGGCTTAGGGCATTGTTCTGCCCGTTATCATAAAGACCGAATACCTTAGGGAGTGTTCGGCGTCTCGAGTTAGGCCTTATATGCATCAGCTCCGAATCATGTCTTTGGTCAAATGTTGGGTTTGCCCGGCTCCTGTGTTTTGCTGCCTTACGTTCCGTATCATCGGCTAACGCGGCACCAGGAGAACTACTACGATTGTGCCCCGGTTCGGACGGGCGAGCACCTCAGTAGAGAAAGCCGAAAACTGACTGTCATGATACAGCGAGAGACTGGTCAACCACTCGATCGACTACCGGAATGTTTAGAATTCCTCCGCTTTGACGAATGACCGTTTCCCGGTCAGGCACATACGCTCCCCGAATTCGGAGAGCGTGGTGCCCCTAGGGGCTATGTCGTAGCCCCACCCTCGAACTCCTATGGCTAAGTGAAAGTGATAAAGCATTATAGTCCGGTTGCCTCGTTTTCTACGCTACCACCTCCTTCACAGGACCGAGACGTCGGATTAAGTTTGAAAATGCGATATTTTTGCAAACACCCCCGCACCTTGTGCGTGGGGGCTGAAGCCGACGACTGCCATCTTTCAGGTTATACACACGTATATATAAATGGCCGCACAGGAGATATTTCAATACTTGAACGCACAAGTATAAAAAGCACTTATATTATAAACATCGTTTTACAAACAATAAAGTTCATTTGAACATGACATTTTTTGAGCACTGCGACTCTATTACACGAGCACTACGCAAAACTTCTCCAAAATAGTGATCGGCGGGTAATCGGCTTTCGTTCGAACCCTGGGTCGCAACAGCGGTGGCATCCATCTCCGTCTAGTATGTCTTCACACGGGCGAGGGCCATCCGCGCACCCTCTATGTAGGCCTACCGCTTCATCGCCTTGATATGCGGCACCGCCCCAAGGAATTGCTGTAGTAAGACAAAATAACTCTTCGGCTTGGTCCTATCCGGCCAGATATGAGCCACGATATCCGCCATGAGCCACGATAGCCTTGATATGCGGCACCGCCCCAAGGAATTGCTGTACACAGTCATCATGTAGAAGATGTCGTACATGATGAGGAAGATCAAGACGAAGGGCATGATCATGAAGATGAAGATGCCGGAGCAGACGACGATGGAGGCTGGGTGCAGGACCCTCATATTGAAGAGCTGCTTCTCAAGCAAACGGATAATGCAAGAGCTGCCGCCCGAGGGAAAGCCAAGCTGGATCAACTGGAGATAGACGCGGTTACTCCATTGTATGAAGGATGCAGGCCCGAGGATACCCGCCTGAAAGTAACGCTCATGGCTCTGGAGATGAAGGTAAAACACAAAATGACCGAGGCATGCTTCAACAAGAACATGTCATTCTGGCACGAACGTCTTCCCAAGGGGAACAAGTGCCCGACCAGTTTCGAGGAGGCGAAGAAAATCGTGTGTCCTCTGGATTTACCGCATAAAAAATACCATGTGTGCATGAACAATTGCATCATTTATCGGGACGAGCACGCGGAGTCTACCATATGTCCGGTGTGCGGCGTCACTCGATACAAGAAGAGGAAGAAAGCTCCTCGAAAATCAGTGTGGTACTTTCCGATCACTCCTCGTCTGCAGCGGTATTTCGCGGACCCTAAGGTAGCAAAGCTCCTGCGTTGGCACGCGGATAGGGAGGAGAAGAAGCGGGAAGATGACGGAAATGATCTGGAGATAAATAAAAAGGACAAGATGCTGAGTCACCCTAAGGATGCGAGCCAGTGGCAAGCGTTGAACTTAGAATACCCAAAATTTGGGAAGGATCCAAGGAACATCGTGCTGGGCACGAGCACCGATGGAGTCAATCCGTTTGGCAGCCAGAGAAGCACACATAGCACCTAGCCTGTGTTTGTGTGGATGTACAACCTTCCCCCCTGGTTGTGCATGAAGAGGAAGTACATTCACATGAGTATGCTAATTGAAGGGACGAAACAACCAGGGAACTACATCAACCTATATCTGGGGCTGCTGAAGGAGGAGCTAGACACGCTGTGGAAAACTCCAGCCAATACGTGGGACGCCGCAGAGAAAGAATATTTCCCTATGAGAGTCGCACTGCTCACGACGATGCACGACTATCTCGGTTACGGATATCTCGCGGGGCAGGTAGTCCACGGATTTTCTGGATGCGTAAGGTGCATGGATGACACAACGTATCGCCAGCTAGATAGAGATCCCGGGTCTTCGAAAACCGTGTTCGTGGGACATCAAAGGTGGCTTCGCGACGATGACCCGTGGAGGAAACGCAAGGATCTGTTTGATGGTGAAACCGAACCCCGAAAACACCCCTGTACGAGGAGCGGCGAGGAAATAGACGAGTTGTTGAAAAATTGGAAAGACTGCCGCAAAAGGCGCCAGAGCCGGGAAAGAAGCGAAAGGCGCCAGAGCCACTGCTAAAGGTATGGAAAACGAGGTCTGTTTTCTGGGACTTGCCGTACTAGAAGATCCACCGTGTGCCTCACAGCCTTGATGTCATGCATATCACGAAGAACGTGTGCGAGAGTCTGCTTGGTACCCTGCTCAACATGCCAGAGAGGACCAAAGATGGGCCGAAAGCAAGGGCAGACTTGAAATCAATGGGCATCAGGCAGGAGCTTCACGCTAATGATGATGATGATGATGATGATGATGATGATGATGATGATGATGATGATGATAATGATGATGAGGCGAAGCAGGACACAGAAAGTCGTCGCAAAGGCAAAAAGGCCAAGAAGACCGGAAATGACTACCCTCCCGCATGCTTCACTCTAAGTCAGGAGGAGATCGAGCAGTTTTTCACCTGCCTCCTAGGAGTAAAACTTCCTTACAGTTACGCGGGGAAGATAAGCAGATACCTAGACCCAGCGAAGCAGAAGTTCAGCGGGATGAAGTCTCACGACTGTCACGTGCTGATGACGCAGATACTTCCAGTTGCAATCCGTGGGATCATGGATGCGCACGTCCGTGAAACGCTATTTGGCCTATGCAACTTTTTCGACGTCATCTCTCGGAAGTCGATTGGCGTGAGGCAACTGAGGGAGTCCTGGACTAGGGGGTGTCCGGATAGTCGGACTATCATCATCGGCCGGACTCCAAGACTATGAAGATACAAGATTGAAGACTTCGTCCCGTGTCCGGATGGGACTTTCCTTGGCGTGGAAGGCAAGCTTGGCGATACGGATATGTAGATCTCCTACCATTGTAACCGACTCTGTGTAACCCTAGCCCTCTCTGGTGTCTATATAAACCGGAGGGTTTTAGTCCGTAGGACGAACAACCATTACAACAATCATACCATAGGCTAGCTTCTAGGGTTTAGCCTCCTTGATCTCGTGGTAGATCCACTCTTGTACTACCCATATCATCAATATCAATCAAGCAGGAGTAGGGTTTTACCTCCATCGAGAGGGCCCGAACCTGGGTAAAAACATCGTGTCCCTTGTCTCCTGTTACCATCCGCCTAGACGCACAGTTCGGGACCCCCTACCCGAGATCCGCTGGTTTTGACACCGACAGCAACTGAGAAGGCTACATGAAGAGATCATGGTGATACTATGCGAGATTGAGATGTACTTCCCGCTCACATTCTTCGATGTTATGGTGCATCTGCTGGTCCATATCGTGGAGGATATCATCCAACTCGGGCCAACGTTCCTGCACAGCATGATGCCGTTCGAAAGGATGAATGGTGTCATCAAAGGATACGTTCGCAACATGTCACGTCCAGAGGGAAGTATAGCCAGGGGCTTTCTGACCGAAGAGTGCATCTCCTACTGCACGAATTATCTAGGCATTGAGAACCCCGTTGGTCTGCCCGTCAACAGGCACCTCGGCAGGCTCGCTGGATGGGGTCACCGTGAGGGTCGCCGCGAAATGCATGTCGACTTCGACGGTCGACTCGCTGACTTTGAAAGAGCAAACCTAGTTGCGCTACAACACATAGACGTGGTTGATCCTTGGGTGGTAGAGCACAAAACCTTTATTGAGAAGACATACAATGACCGAGGCCAACAGAGGACGGACGGAGATATAATCAAAGAGCACAGCTCATGTTTCACGCGTTGGTTCAAGCAGAAGCTTCTGTCGTACCCTTTACATGAGGATTCTTCCGCGGAAGAACAACTCATATTCGCCTTGTCATAGGGCGCCGAGCACAACCTGATGACCTATGAGGCGTACGATATCAACGACTACACATTCTACACCGAGAACAAGGACATGAAGAGCGATGATTATCAGAACTCCGGGGTAACGATGGAATCCTACACCGGCAACGACAAGGACAGATACTACGGAAGGATCGAGGAGATCTGGGAGCTGAGCTACGCTGGAGAGAAGGTCCCGATGTTCCGTGTCAGATGGGCCAAGAGCGTCCTAAAAGAAGACCGGTATTTCACCACCATGGTTATACCCGAAGCCAAATCCAAGACCGCGGGCGCAAACGTCACCACGAAAAATGAGCCATGGGTACTGGCTTCCCAAGTGGACCAATGCTTCTTCATTACCGACCCGTCAAAGCCCAGTCGTGTTGTCGTGAGGAGAGGCAAAAGGAAGATCATCGGAATGGATGGAGTAGCCAATGAGCAAGACTTCGACAAGTACGGCGACCCGAAGATCGAACATGACGACAACGATGAAGTAGAAGCACACACCACAAGAAGAAGCAGGACCACCCTACCTAAAGGACGTCCGTTCCACAGAAGAACTCCATTTGCGAAAAAGAAGGGCAAGAAGATTGTGAACAGATAGCTAGCTAAGATCGATTGTATTTAAATCGTAGTCTTCATTTCTCGATTGTATTTCGACATTTTGAAATGATATTTCTTCTGTTCTAGTCCTCATGAATATTGAATTATGTTTATTATGGTATTGAATTTCTAACTCACAAAAAGTATTGAATTTGTTAATATTTTGTGAACTCATTAATATTTTTAATTTTTTATGATATTTTTCAAATATTTTCAAATAAAAAATTTGATGATATTTTTTAATATTCATAAATAATTTCAAATAAGAAATTTGATGATATTTTTTCACATTCATAAATGTTTTCAGATTTGATTTGTCATTTTCTAAAAAAATATTAGATGAAACTAAATATTTTTTCACAACCCCCCGCACCCGTCAACGAATGTAAATGCTCCCTCCCTCCCTCCCTCCTCTACTCATCTCCTGTATATAGTGTAATAATTTTTATCAACAAAAAATAAAAAAATAAAAGTTACTAATGGCGCACCAGGAGAGGGTGCGCCATTGTTATCAATAAAAAAATTACTTATGGCGCACCCCTCGGTGGTGCGCCATTGCTATGGATGTACTTATGGCGCACCCCTGGGTGGTGCGCCATTGCTATCCCTTTCCCCCCTCTATCGCTTTCCCCCTCGCCCACCGCGCCAGATCAAATCCCTAGCCCCCTCACCCCCCGCGCCAGATCCCTTTCCCCCTCGCCGTCGACGACCCCTTTCCAGCGCGTCCCGCCCCCACCTCCAGCGCTCCTCCACCCATCACCACCGCAGCTCTTCCACCCCTCACCACCACAAGCCGCCGCCACCCCCGAGCATCCCACCGCCGCTGTCGCCACCCCCGCCACCTTAGATCGCGCGGTGACCGCGGCCCCCCTTGTCGTTGCCGCGACCACCGTCATCATCGTCGCGCGGGAAGACGTCCAGGAGGATCACCGTGTTTGGCTTCTTCCATTCAGGGAACCAGCTTGAGCTGGGGTCTCACATAGCCGCCGCCGTCACTGCCTTCTTCGTTCATCCGCCCACATCTCGTCGACCCAACCGCTGCTCTTGCCCGTCCCTGGCCTTGTCGAGCTCTCCTCCGGCCCTCCCCGTGGTGAGCCTCCTCCACCCCCCCAGTACTGAAGCTGCTTGCTCTGAAACTGCTGATGCTGCTTGCTGTGAAATTGTAAGATTTGATTCATTTCTGAGCTTCACCGCAAACGAAATCTGCTCTACTGTATTTTTCAAAGCTCTAAAACGTTCTGTTTTATTGGCCTCAAATCCCCTGCTCCCTCTTTCTTCAGAGCTCTGCACCAGAACAGCCTGCACTGCCCCATCCCCGCAGAGATTAGGAATTTCACAAAGCTCAGAGCGATGTAAGTATGCCACAAGTATACCATCTACATTTTCTTTGTACTACTACTAGTAGTTCATTGGATTGGATTTGTTTTATTGTGTTTGGTAGATTATCAGTTTGCTGAAATAAAATGTGGGTGTTGTGCTTGTCTGTATCTTCTTCAGTTACCTGAAAGCCAACTACCTGCAAGGCGACATCCCTCCGGGGATTAGCGACCTCACTCACCTCACCATCCTGTAGGTTCTTGGCACCACCATCGTCCTCTTTGTTACTCAGTTTGATGCTATAATGTGTTGTCGGTCTGACAAACGTTTGTCAAATAAAAATGCAGGGACCTGTCCAGCAATCTGCTGCGAGGCGCGATATCGGCGACGATCGGAAGCCTAACTCATCCGCGGTTCCTGTAAGTTGTTGCTGCTGTGAATCTCCTTGGCATTGCCTATAGTTTCAGTTCACAAGGGTGCCGATGGAAAAGTGGGTGTTTCTCTCAAAAATTTCAAAAGAGTAGGATGGGTCTTTGTTCAAAAATGATTTACAGGAATTATAGGGTCTCCCAAAATTTTTGTGGCAATTTTATAAAAAATATTTGGATTAGTTTTAGTGCAACAGAGGCAACTCAGAGTTTGAAAATGGCATTAAAGGAATTTGTTTTGGGGGTAAATTCTATTATGAAATAATTCCTACTGTTATTTAAAATATAAATGAAATGATTTGGAACACCAAGCAAGAATTACGTTTCAAGTTGCTGAACCTTTTCATATAAGCTTGCAGAAGATTTAATTGATCCTAGTTGGTATTATTTTCCTCAATTTTAAGTGTTGAATGAACACATAAAGAGAGTGCTAAGTGATTTCAATATATCAAGTTTCAGAATAATATATAGGATTGTTGGTTTTTAACCTTGGTTGCCATTGTTTCTATTTGTAACGGTCTGAAGAATGACTCATGCTGTTTGTGCTAACAATCTCTAAGTGAAAGCAACTAGTTGGAGTAGATTTGTGCACACATACTCCTTCCAAGACAATTTGCTTCCAAGGAGTAGTTTCAGTTTGCTTGCAAGGAGTAGTTTCAGTAAAGTTTCAGCATGGTTTCAGTATAGTTTCAGCATGGTTTCAGTTTGCTTCCAAGGAGTTGTTCTCTGTCTGGTCCAATTCTAAAGAAATAAAAAGTGAATAGTTTGTTTGTTCTCTGTGTGGTCACTCTATTTTTTGAGTACTGACATTAGTTATGTTTGTTAGTAGCAAGATATTTAAATGAAGCTTGTTCTTGTTCAACTGTTCAACTGATGCCATGAAACTGAATATAGTAGTTGAAAACCCTATTTTTCTTCCTGATCGTGAAAATTTGAAGTCCTGTTTGTGTTTTGGTTTTGTTGGTTGACAATTATGTTTAGTTTTTCATTTCATGGGTGCTGTAAAATGTGCAGGTGGTGAGTTGAGGCTCAGCATACATCTTGTTTGGACTAACCAAGAGGACGAGGTATGTTGCTTGCCCAAGCTAAGTGACACACGCCAAGTTTTCTGTTATATAATTACCTGTTAGTGCTTAGTTAAACTGCATGATACGGCCATAGCAGATGGATGGTACTAGGTGTTGTTTTGTTTCTTGCCAATGTATTCAGAGAGCAGATGTGCCACTGCAGATTTCTTTTCTTGAAGGCAGCTAGTACAAGTGAACAACTTGCTGCTATTAGATCTGGAATGGAAGCTCACATAAGTTGAGCTGATTTTTGTCCATATGAAAGCAGAGGACCATATGGTCTGTGGCCTTTTCATCCATATAAAAGTAGAGGCACATTGTGGTGCTAGTTTGCTGGGTTTTGTCTCCGACCATCGTGTCGTGATGATTTTGCAGGTACCCCAAGAGGCCCTTGAGTTTGCCAGAATGTTGATTAACTTCCGTCCTGGCAAATTCGGGTACTCCATATGTCCTATTTTCAGCAAAGGTCATGCTGAAATTTTCCGTGAATTTTAGCATGACTTTGCTAAAAATAGGACATATGGGGTACTTGCGACTAATGCATGGGCCGGGGTATCTTAGTACTTAATTAAGTAGGATCAACTGCCCCTTTATTCTTGCTGCATTAAACCATAGGTGGCAATAGAGCCAAGTGATTAGGCCCAACTTAGAATTCTCCTTAGCACCGATAAACCCTAGATGATAAACCCAACATAGATGGCAATAGAGCCAAGTGATTAGTGCCAAGTGATTAGGCCCAACCTAGGGTGCCTCGGCATCGATAAACCCTAAATGATGAAAACTTAACTTGGCTGCCCCGGATGCCTCGGTGGCGATGAGAACCTAAATGATGTACGCTTAGGCTTTTAGGGTGCCTCGGCGTCGACAAACCCTAAATGATAAAAGCTTAGCTTTTAGGATGCCTAGGTGTCGACAAACCCTAAATGATGAGACCATGATCTTGTTCCTTGACAATAACCAACTTTTTAACCAAACTTTTTTCCTATTTAGAGCGAAACATGGCCCACAACGATGAGGCAGGTGGTTCGAACGGCAAGCAATTCTGGGAGCTGTCCCAGGAGATGGAGGAACAACCTCACCACTATGAGGACGCCGCGGAAGACACCGATCCTGACTACACAACCCCTAGTGGCATCGGGGATGACACCACTGATGGTGCCGCCGAGGATGCCACCACTGATGATGGCGGCGCACACACAGATGGCAGCCAACCGAAGAAGCAAAGGAAGGACCGGCGCCCGAATGCGCTCCGCACCCTCAAGGAGGAATTCACTCAAGTGGACTCCGACGGGAATCCAACGGAGCCCAAACATGTAGTCAAGGGGTACTCGCTTCAGCTCGGGTGCATTCTCCGGAGCACCGTCTCGATCAACACCGATAACCTTAGGAATAAGGACCACGGGAATTTGCGCAACCTCCTCTTCACGAAGCTGCACGAACGATACAAGTTCCCCGCTGAATTTGAAAACACACACCTCTCAGGGAATAAACTGAACAGTGCCGCCCTCATGAAGATGAGCACGGCCCTGTCTAGTTGGAGAAGCGCGGTGAAGAGAATGATTGATAAAGGTGATAGTTATGAGAAGATCAAGGCAAAATATCCTTTGATGAGAGAAGATGAGTACAAGGAGTTCAAGATCAAGTGCGAGAGCAGCACAACCTCCGAATCAAGTCAGTGGGGGAAAGAAATGCGGGAGTTGAACTTAGGGGAACACAAACTCGGTCCCGGCGGTTACAGAGTGGCGGGAGCCTATATGGGACAAGGAGGACACGGAGCGTGCCGAGCAAGGCCTACCGCCCCGCTTCGAGAAATACAGCGGTGACAAGCAGACCAAGAACTATGTCAGGGCCCGGTACAAGGAGGACCCGATAACAAAGGAGCTTACCACGGATCCGAAGACCAGGGCGCTTGAGCTTGTTCTGGTAAGGAATACAGCCCCACATAATTACCTCCATATGGTTGCACTCTAATTAATCCCCAATATTTCTAAATGGTTCACGTTCCTTTCGCAGGACACTGAAAGCAGTAGCGCGGGGTCGTCTCAGAGCTTCCCTTTCGACACCCCTTTAAATAGGGCGTTGCACATAATGAAAAACAAGGATAAGCTCACTAAGCCGACGTCAGCTGGTCGTGTGGCCGGCAAAGGCTTGTCCACAAAATGGGGGTCATACTATACCACTGGTGTGCGGAAGGAGAAAAAGACCAGCTCGGAAAGCCAGACGCGCGAGGATGAAGCACTCAAGGCACAAGTGGCACGGATTCCGAAGCTTGTCCAAGAGAAAGTGGAACAACAACTGGGAACGAAGCTCAACGCCATGGTGCCTACGTTGATTCATGGGCTGACGACGTGGATTGCGGGCGGCCAACAGGGGCCTCCCCCGGTTCCCAGCTTCACGGCCAGCAACTCGCACAGCGCGCAGGCGGCGCCATTGGTGTCTCCGGCGGCGGCGCCATTGGTGTCTCCGGCGGAGGCGGTATTCGTGTCTCCGGCGCCGGCACGGGCATTGGAGCTTAATGCACCCGGGTGTACGCCGGCCGACACCTCGCCAGCAAGCGCCCCCTCCGTCAGTTGCACGCCCGCCGTTGGCGGTGCCTCGACATTAGCCGAGCTCGACGGCATCACGGTAACTAAGCCTCTCGGCCGATGACTTCATCTCCTTGCCTTTGACTGGGCATCCCTGACGCCCTGTACATGTTTTCGCAGGGCACCGCCGACGTTCCTTGCACTCTTCTGCACTTCGTGGGCACCGAGTTGGTCGATGTCGCCAAGGGCAGAATCGTTCAACCGGGCAACCCCATGTTCCACGGTAATCCGATGCCACCCACAGTGTATAGGGTTGAAGTGGTTCGGGTGCTGCCAGGTTGCGACGAGCTGTTACCTCCGATTCGACCCGCTGGGGCCGACGAAGAAGATGAGATGACCCTCAGCACCTGCGTAAACTGGCCCCTGCTTTGGCCGAAGAATCAGATTCGTTTGTGGGCGGGGGACACCAACCCACAGACAAGACTGCCAGTCGTGCCGGCGCCAAGCCGTGGCAGGAACGCCGCAACGCTACCGTGTTGGGGAACGTTGCAGAAAACAAAAATTTTCCTACGGTTTCACCAAGATCCATATATGAGTTCATCTAGCAACGAGTGATCGGATGCATCTACGTACCTTGTAGATCGCGAGCGGAAGCGTTCAAAGAACGGGGATGATGTAGTCGAACACGACGTGATCCAAATCACCGGAGATCCTAGCACCGAATGGACGGCACCTCCGCGTTCAACACACATACGGAATAGCCACGTCTCCTCCTTCTTGATCCAGCAAGGGGAGAGGAGAGGTTGAGGGAGATGGCACCAGCAGCAGCACGATGGCGTGGTGTTGATGGAGCTGCAGTACTTCGGCAGGGCTTCGCAAAGCGCTATGGAGGAGGAGGAGGTGTTGGAGAGGGAGAAGGAGGCAACCAAAGGCGTGAGATGAAATCCCTCCTTCCCCCACTATATACAGGAGGGCCAAGGGGGGGGGGGCGCCGGCCCTAGGAGATCCAATCTCCTAGGGGGGTGCGGCCAAGGGGGGTTTCCCTCCCCCCCAAGGCACCTAGGAGGTGCCTTCCCCTCCTAGGACTCTTCCTCCTTGAAACCCTAGGCGCATGGGCCTCTTGGGGCTGGTGCCCTTGGCCCATGTAGGCCAAGGCGCACCCCCTACAGCCCATGTGGCCCCCCAGGACAGGTGGCCCCACCCGGTGGACCCCCGGGACCCTTCCGGTGGTCCCGGTACAATACCGATAACCCCGAAACTTGTCCCGATGGCCGAAATAGGACTTCCCATATATAAATCTTTACCTCTGGACCATTCCGGAACTCCTCGTGACGTCCGGGATCTCATCCGGGACTCCGAACAACATTCGGGTTACTGCATATACATATCCCTACAACCCTAGCGTTACCGAACCTTAAGTGTGTAGACCCTACGGGTTCGGGAGACAAGCAGACATGACCGAGACGACTCTCCGGTCAATAACCAACAGCGGGATCTGGATACCCATGTTGGCTCCCACATGCTCCTCGATGATCTCATCGGATGAACCACGATGTCGAGGATTCAACCCCGTATACAAATCCCTTTGTCAATCGATATGTTACTTGCCCGAGATTCGATTGTCGGTATCCCAATACCTCGTTCAATCTCGTTACCGGCAAGTCACTTTACTCGTACCGTAATGCATGATCCCGTGACCAGACACTTGATCACTCTGAGCTCATTACGATGATGCATTACCGAGTGGGCCCAGTGATACCTCTCCGTCATACGGAGTGACAAATCCCAGTCTTGATCCATGTCAACCCAACAGACACTTTCGGAGATACCCGTAGTATACCTTTATAGTCACCCAGTTACGTTGTGACGTTTGGCACACCCAAAGCACTCCTACGGTATCCGGGAGTTACACGATCTCATGGTCTAAGGAAAAGATACTTTGACATTGAAAAACTCTAGCAAATGAACTATACGATCTTGTGCTATGTTTAGGATTGGGTCTTGTCCATCACATCATTCTCCTAATGATGTGATCTCATTATCAATGACTTCCAATGTCCATAGTCAGGAAACCATGACTATCTGTTGATCAACGAGCTAGTCAACTAGAGGCTTACTAGGGACATGTTGATGTCTATTATTCACACATGTATTACGATTTCCGGATAATACAATTATAGCATGAATAAAAACAATTATCATGAACAAGGAAATATAATAATAATGCTTTTATTATTGCCTCTAGGGCATATTTCCAACAGTCTCCCACTTGCACTAGAGTCAATAATCTAGTTACACTGTGATGAATCGAACACCCATGGAATTCTGGTGTTGATCATGTTTTGCTCTAGGGAGAGGTTTAGTCAACGGATCTGCTACATTCAGGTCCGTATGTACTTTACAAATCTCTATGTCTCCATCTTGAACATTTTCACGAATGGAGTTGAAGCGACGCTTGATGTGCCTTGTCTTCTTGTGAAACCTGGGCTCCTTGGCAAGTGCAATAGCTCCAGTGTTGTCACAAAAGAGTTTGATTGGCCCCGACGCATTGGGTATGACTCCTAGGTCGGTGATGAACTCCTTCACCCATATTGCTTCATGTGCTGCCTCCGAGGCTGCCATGTACTCCGCTTCACATGTAGATCCCGCCATGACGCCCTGCTTGCAACTGCACCAGCTTACTGCCCCACCATTCAAAATATACACGTATCCGGTTTGTGACTTAGAGTCATCCAGATCTGTGTCGAAGCTAGCATCGACGTAACCCTTTACGACGAGCTCTTCGTCACCTCCATAAACGAGAAACATTTCCTTTGTCCTTTTCAGGTACTTCAGGATATTCTTGACCGCTGTCCAGTGTTCCTTGCCGGGATTACTTTGGTACCTTCCTACCAAACTTACGGCAAGGTTTACATCAGGTCTGGTACACAGCATGGCATACATAATAGAACCTATGGCTGAGGCATAGGGGATGACACTCATCTCTTCTATATCTTCTGCCGTGGTCGGACATTGAGCTGAGCTCAATTTCACACCTTGTAACACAGGCAAGAACCCCTTCTTAGATTGATCCATATTGAACTTCTTCAATATCTTATCAAGGTATGTGCTTTGTGAAAGACCTATGAGGCGTCTTGATCTATCTCTATAGATCTTGATGCCTAATATATAAGCAGCTTCTCCAAGGTCCTTCATTGAAAAACTCTTATTCAAATAGGCCTTGATGTTGTCCAAGAGTTCTATATCATTTCCCATCAAAAGTATCTCATCTACATATAGTATGAGAAATGCTACAGAGCTCCCACTCACTTTCTTGTAAACGCGGGCTTCTCCATAAGTCTGCGTAAACCCAAACGCTTTGATCATCTCATCAAAGCGAATGTTCCAACTCCGAGATGCTTGCACCAGCCCACAAATCGAGCGTTGGAGCTTGCACACCTTGTCAGCATTCTTAGGATCGACAAAACCTTCCGGCTGCATCATATACAATTCTTCCTTAAGGAAACCATTAAGGAATGCCGTTTTGACGTCCATTTGCCATATTTCATAATCGTAGAATGCGGCAATTGCTAACATGATTCGGACGGACTTCAGCTTCGCTACCGGTGAGAAAGTCTCATCGTAGTCAACCCCTTGAACTTGTCGATAACCCTTAGCGACAAGCCGAGCTTTATAGATGGTCACATTACCATCCGCGTCTGTCTTCCTCTTAAAGATCCATTTATTTTCTATGGCTCGCCGCTCAACGGGCAAGTCAGTCAAAGTCCATACTTCGTTTTCGTACATGGATCCTATCTCGGATTTCATGGCTTCTAGCCATTTGTCGGAATCCGGGCCCGCCATCGCTTCTT
The DNA here is from genome assembly GCA_963921465.1 of Triticum timopheevii. Classification (NCBI taxonomy): domain Eukaryota; kingdom Viridiplantae; phylum Streptophyta; class Magnoliopsida; order Poales; family Poaceae; genus Triticum; species Triticum timopheevii. The sequence continues at coordinate 96,686,835 of OY997264.1, read as the reverse complement.
CATAGTTCGAAGGTTCACCGTTGTCTAACAACATGATTTCCAAGACAGGGTTGCCGTACCACTCTGGTGCGGAATGTGTCCTTGTGGACCTTCGAATTTTAGTAGGAGCTTGATCAGAAGTATCTTGAACATCATCAATAACTTCCTCTCTAGTAGGTGCAGGCACCTCCGGAACATTTTCTTGAGTTGTGCCATTTTCCGGTTCAAGAGGTAACACTTCATCAAGTTCTACTTTCCTTCCACTTACTTCTTTCGAGAGAAACTCTTTCTCTAGAAAGGACCCATTCTTGGCAACAAAGATCTTGCCTTCGGATCTGAGGTAGAAGGTGTACCCAATAGTTTCTTTTGGGTATCCTATGAAGACGCATTTTTCCGACTTGGGTTCGAGCTTTTCAGGTTGAAGTTTCTTGACATAAGCATCGCATCCCCAAACTTTTAGAAACGACAGCTTAGGTTTCTTCCCAAACCATAATTCATACGGTGTCGTCTCAACGGATTCCGACGGAGCCCTATTTAAAGTGAATGCAGCAGTCTCTAAAGCATAGCCCCAAAAAGATAGCGGTAAATCGGTAAGAGACATCATAGATCGCACCATATCTAATAGAGTGCGATTACGACGTTCGGACACACCATTACGCTGAGGTGTTCCAGGCGGCGTGAGTTGTAAACTATTCCACATTTTATTAAGTGTGTACTAAATTCATGACTCAAGTATTCTCCTCCACGATCTGATCGTAGAAACTTGATTTTCCTGTCATGTTGATTTTCAACCTCACTCTGAAATTCCTTAAACTTTTCAAAGGTTTCAGACTTGTGTTTCATTAAGTAGATATACCCATATCTAATTAAATCATCAGTGAGTGTGAGAACATAATGATAGCCACCGCGAGCCTCAACACTCATTGGACCGCACACATCAGTATGTATGATTTCCAATAAGTTGGTTGCTCGCTCCATTGTTCCTGAGAACGAAGTCTTGGTCATCTTACCCATGAGGCATGGTTCGCACGTGTGAAATGATTCATAATCAAGAGACTCTAAAAGTCCATCTGCATGGAGCTTCTTCATGCGTTTGACACCTATGTGACCAAGGCGGCAGTGCCACAAGTATGTGGGACTATCATTATCAACCTTACATCTTTTGGTACTCACATTATGAACATGTGTAGTATCACGTTCGAGATTCATAAAGAATAAACCATTCATCATAGGAGCATGACCATAAAACATATCTCTCATATAAATATAACAACCATTATTCTCGGATTTAAATGAGTAGCCATCTCGAATTAAACGAGATCCCGATACAATGTTCATGCTCAAAGCTGGCACTAAATAACAATTATTAAGGTTTAAAACTAATCCCGAAGGTAGATATAGAGGTAGCGTGCCGACGGCGATCACATTGACCTTGGAACCATTCCCGACGCGCATCGTCACCTCGTCCTTTGCCAGTTTCCGCTTATTCCGCAGTCCCTGTTTTGAGTTACAAATGTGAGCAACGGCACCGGTATCAAATACCCAGGAGCTACTACGGACACTAGTAAGGTACACATCAATTACATGTATATCACATATACCTTTTGTTTTGCCGGCCTTCTTGTCTGCTAAGTATTTAGGGCAGTTCCGCTTCCAGTGACCGCTTCCCTTGCAATAAAAGCACTCAGTCTCGAGCTTGGGTCCAATCTTTGGCTTCTTCCCAGCAGCTTGCTTGCCGGGCGCGGCAACCTCCTTGCCGTCCTTCTTGAAGTTCTTTTTACCCTTGCCTTTCTTGAACTTAGTGGTTTTATTGACCATCAACACTTGTTCCTTCTTGACTTCTACCTCTGCTGATTTCAGCATAGCAAATAGTTCAGGAATGGTCTTTTCCATCCCTTGCATATTGAAGTTCATCACAAAGCTCTTGTAGCTTGGTGGAAGCGACTGGAGGATTCTGTCAATGACCGCATCATCCGGGAGATTAACTGCCAGCTGAGTCAAGCGGTTATGCAACCCAGACATAGTGAGTATGTGCTCACTGACAGAACTGTTTTCCTCCATCTTACAGCTGAAGAACTTGTCGGAGACTTGATATCTCTCGACCCGGGCATGAGCTTGGAAAACCATTTTCAGCTCTTTGAACATCTCATATGCTCCGTGTCTCTCAAAACGCTTTTGGAGCCCCGGCTCTAAACTGTAAAGCATGCCGCACTGAACGAGGGAGTAGTCATCAGTACGTGCCTGCCAAGCGTTCATAACATCTTGTTCTGCAGGGAGAACGGGTGCGTCACCAAGCGGTGCTTGTAGGACATAATCTTTCTTGGCAGCTATGAGGATGATCCTCAGGTTCCGGACCCAGTCCGTATAGTTGCTGCCATCATCTTTCAGCTTGGTTTTCTCTAGGAACGCGTTGAAGTTGAGGACTACGTTGGCCATTTGATCTACAAGACATATTGTAAATGTTTTAGACTAAGTTCATGATAATTAAGTTCATCTAATCAAATAATTAATGAACTCCCACTTAGATTAGACATCCCTCTAGTCATCTAAGTATTACATGATCCGAGTTAACTAGGCCGTGTCCGATCATCACGTGAGACGGACTAGTCAACATCGGTGAACATCTTCATGTTGATCGTATCTTCTATACGACTCATGCTCGAACTTTCGGTCTTCTGTGTTCCGAGGCCATGTCTGTACATGCTAGGCTCGTCAAGTCAACCTAAGTGTTTGCATGTGTAAATCTGTCTTACACCCGTTGTATGTGAACGTCTGAATAAAACACCCGATCATCACGTGGTGTTTTGAAACAGCGAACTGTCGCAACGGTGCACAGTTAGGGGGAACACTTCTTGAAATTAGTATGAGGGATCATCTTATTTACTACCGTCGTTCTAAGTAAACAAGGTGCAAAACATGATAAACATCACATGCAATGAAATAATAAACGTGACATGATATGGCCAATATCACATAGCTCCTTTGATCTCCATCTTGGGGCTCCACGATCATCTTGTCACCGGCTTGACACCATGATCTCCATCATCATGATCTCCATCATCGTGTCTCCATGAAGTTGCTCGCCAACTATTATTTCTACTATTATGGCTAACGCGTTTAGCAATAAAGTAAAGTAATTTACATGGCGTTTCTCAATGACACGCAGGTCATATAAAAGAATAAAGACAACTCCTATGGCTCCTGCCGGTTGTCATACTCATCGACATGCAAGTCGTGATTCCTATTACAATAGCACGAACATCTCATACATCACATATAGATCATTCATCATTCATCATAACTTTGGCCATATCATATCACAAACCACTTGCTGCAAAAACAAGTTAGACGTTCTCTAATTGTTGTTGCAAGTTTTACGTGGCTGAATTAGGGTTCTAGCAAGAACGTCTTCTTACCTACGTTAAAGCCACAACGTGATTTGTCAACTTCTATTTACCCTTCATAAGGACCCTGTTCATCGAATCCGCTCCAACTAAAGTGGGAGAGACAGACACCCGCCAGCCACCTTATGCAACTAGTGCATGTTAGTCGGTGGAACCGGTCTCACGTAAGCGTACGTGTAAGGTTGGTCCGGGCCGCTTCATCCCACAATACCGCTGAAGCAAGAAAAGACTAGTAGCAGCAAGAAAGTTGACAAATCTACGCCCACAACGAATTGTGTTCTACTCGCGCAAAAAGAACTACGCATAGACCTAGCTCATGATGCCACTGTTGGGGAACGTTGCAGAAAACAAAAAATTTTCCTACGGTTTCACCAAGATCCATCTATGAGTTCATCTAGCAACGAGTGATCGGATGCATCTACATACCTTGTAGATCGCGAGTGGAAGCGTTCAAAGAACGGGGATGATGTAGTCGAACATGACGTGATCCAAATCACCGGAGATCCTAGCACCGAACGGACGGCACCTCCGCGTTCAACACACGTACAGAACAACCACGTCTCCTCCTTCTTGATCCAGCAAGGGGAGAGGAGAGGTTGAGGGAGATGGCACCAGCAGCAGCACGACGGCGTGGTGTTGATGGAGCTGCAGTACTCCGGCAGGGCTTCGCAAAGCGCTATGGAGGAGGAGGTGTTGGAGAGGGAGAAGGAGGCAACCAAAGGCGTGAGATGAAAGCCCTCCTTCCCCCACTATATATAGGAGGGCCAAGGGGGGGGGGGGGGGGGCGCCGGCCCTAGGAGATCCAATCTCCTAGGGGGGTGCGGCCAAGGGGGGTTTCCCTCCCCCCCAAGGCACCTAGGAGGTGCCTTCCCCTCCTAGGACTCTTCCTCCTTGAAACCCTAGGCGCATGGGCCTCTTGGGGCTGGTGCCCTTGGCCCATGTAGGCCAAGGCGCACCCCCTACAGCCCATGTGGCCCCCCGGGACAGGTGGCCCCACCCGGTGGACCCCCGGGACCCTTCCGGTGGTCCCGGTACAATACCGATAACCCCGAAACTTGTCCCGATGGCCGAAACAGGACTTCCCATATATAAATCTTTACCTCCGGACCATTCCGGAACTCCTCGTGACATCCGGGATCTCATCCGAGACTCCGAACAAAATTCGGGTTACTGCATATACATATCCCTACAACCCTAGCGTTACCGAACCTTAAGTGTGTAGACCCTACGGGTTCGGGAGACAAGCAGGCATGACCGAGATGACTCTCCGGTCAATAACCAACAGCGGGATCTGGATACCCATGTTGGCTCCCACATGCTCCTCAATGATCTCATCGGATGAACCACGATGTCGAGGATTCAAACAACCCCGTATACAAATCCCTTTGTCAATCGATATGTTACTTGCCCGAGATTCGATCGTCGGTATCCCAATACCTCGTTCAATCTCGTTACCGGCAAGTCACTTTACTCGTACCGTAATGCATGATCCCGTGACCAGACACTTGATCACTCTGAGCTCATTACGATGATGCATTACCGAGTGGGCCGAGTGATACCTCTCCGTCATACGGAGTGACAAATCCCAGTCTTGATCCATGTCAACCCAACAGACACTCTCGGAGATACCCGTAGTATACCTTTATAGTCACCCAGTTACGTTGTGACGTTTGGCACACCCAAAGCACTCCTACGGTATCCGGGAGTTACACGATCTCATGGTCTAAGGAAAAGATACTTTGACATTGAAAAACTCTAGCAAACGAACTATACGATCTTGTGCTATGTTTAGGATTGGGTCTTGTCCATCACATCATTCTCCTAATGATGTGATCTCGTTATCAGTGACATCCAATGTCCATAGTCAGGAAACCATGACTATCTGTTGATCAACGAGCTAGTCAACTAGAGGCTTACTAGGGACATGTTGATGTCTATTATTCACACATGTATTATGATTTCCGGATAATACAATTATAGCATGAATAAAAACAATTATCATGAACAAGGAAATATAATAATAATGCTTTTATTATTGCCTCTAGGGCATATTTCCAACATACCGGACCTGCCGGACATCCCTATGGCACAGGATCCGGACAGCCCTATGGCACAGGATCCGGACGACGACAACAACGACGATGATACATTTACCAAAGTTGATAAGTACTTTTCCGAACATGGGTACGCTGACGAGTTCTGCGGGCCTCTTTCTCAAGAACCCAACCAAGATGACCGCAATCTAGCTGGTACGGCAGAGAAATCCAATTGCAATAGGCGTCGTCTGGCATTCAGTTCTCAGGAGACGCCTCCAGCTCCCGCCTTCACCGAGCCTCAGATAGTTGAGGTGCGAAATATTATCAGCCCCAACATGCTCAAGAAGGCGGTCTGTGAGCAGAACTCGGTCCCCTTACAGGAGATCAAGAAGAAGGGACGGAAATGAAAGACTAACAAGGGCGCCGGTGTGAGCCAGCCGGCACTGAGTTCGATCTGTGCTCAGGACAGGCCACCTTCACCTAAGGATATCTCGAGGAGGGTGCATGTGGCGGGTAGGGCGATGCTACTGCCAAATATGCTGAATGCTGCAACCGGTGCTATACGGAGTCTGCACGACAGTGTTCTTTCTTTGGAGAAGCGGCATCTCAGAGAGAAGGATGTGGCATACCCGGTTTTCGTGGCCAAGGTGCCAGAGGGCAAGGGCTTTGTGGATGGCGACATCGGGGGTACGATCGTCCTGCGGTTTGATGACATCTTTGCTATGTTTAACCTTCATCCGCTGCACTACACCTTTGTTCGGCTGTTTTCGCTGAGTATGGAGATGCGGATCATTAGAGACAAGACCCCGGACATCGTGATAGTCGACCCCTTCTACATGCGTGCCAAGCACTTGAGCAGCGCTGGGGACCGCCAAGTTGCGAGTTCACACCTCGAAGGCGTCATTCTGGCAAACCCAGATAAGGATAACTTCCTTGTGGCTTACTTTCCCGAGTAAGTCATCCCTTAACCGCCCCGTAACATATGATTTCTTAGATTTCGATCGTTCTTTTTTTTCTAACATTCCGTGTTCTGTGCAGTGACACACATTGCACACTCATCCTCTTAAGCCCGAAATATTCCATGACCATGTATTTCGACCCGAATCGTAACTCCAAGATAGACTACACAAATGTCAAGAAAGTTCTTGATGATGTTCTCCCCGGCTACGCCAAATCTGGAGGCACCTTCACCAGGGCAGTTCGTAAGTACGGCAAGCACATGTTCTCACACAATATGAAGTTCTGCTGCGTCAAGCAGCCGCCTGGCGGTCAGAAGGATGCCTACTACGCCCTCCATCACATGCGGGTGATCGTAAGGGACCATCATCAACTTCTGCTACCAGATAATCTCAAAGATTGGGCCGCTAACTTGTCAGCAATCCAGGACGCGGACCTCAGACAAGAATTCTTTCGCATCCAGTCGGACCTTGCGGACATCATCCATCAAGATGTCCTTCATACCTCGGGGCAGTTATTCCTCAGATATCAACAGTCCAACAATGAGATAGATGGAATGCTACAAATGCAGGGTGACAACGACCGCGATTTCATGACCATCACGACAGACGGCGGCTTCATCCACGCTCCTGTCCGATGAGTCGAGTCGAAAGTAGTGATGTGTAGTTCTGAAACATTGATTGGCTCATGTTGTAATTAAACTTCAATGAATTCGTATGTCTCTTTGGTTTGGACAGTCATTCAACTTAGATGTAATCGATGCTATTTATTAGTAGGACCATGAATCGTGCTATCAATGTCTTGCTTTTCTCTTCCGATCCTTTTGTTGCATACTTACATATTGCTTATGTATTGTCTGTTGTTTGTCTTGTGCATAGAGATGTCGTCGTATGTCGTGTACAAGGGTAAGGTTCCCGGAGTCTAAGACGACTGGGAGGAGTGTCGGAGATAGGTTCACCGTTTCAGCGGTAACAGTTACAAAGGGTACACCACTAGGGCGGAGGCCGAATCTAGATACGCCCGCTATCTAGCGGGAGAGAGGAGGGAGCGTTGGAGGAACCGGATGAAGACTAGTTTAATCGCGATGATGCTCATCATGATGACCACAACTCTCTTCTATGTGATGGTGGTTTAGATGATCGATATCGACTTGTAATGTGAAGACAAACTCGATACTCGCGGTCTTGAGACTTGTAATGTTTTATCTTTGTTCGGTCTTTTGAATTCGGAGACTAATATGATGAATTATATTCGGAGACTAATCTTCTATTGTATTCGATGAATCTGATGTTGTTGTGTGCTGCTGTCTATATTCTGTCCAATAATATATTTTGTAACTTGTGCAAAAATCAGAAAAGTAAAAAAAAACAAATATTCATACTAATGGCGCATCACCATCAGGTGCGCCATTAGTATGCCAAAGGATACTAATGGCGCATCAACACAGAATGCGCCATTAGTATGACAAAGCACATGCTTACGTATGGCCCCCCGGAAGGCACACTAATGGCGCATGGTGTTACATACTAATGGCGCACTGCTTGATGCGCCATTAGTATACCAGATACTAATGGTGCACCAATGGTGCGCCATTAGTAAAAAATACTAGTGGCGTGCTACTAATGGCGCACTGGTAATGCGCCATTAGTAGGCAAAACCAGTGCGCCATTAGTAGGCCTTTTTCTAGTAGTGTAGACATCCACATCATCATCACAAGCGCCCATATTTTCCTTAGCCATAGTGTGATTCAGGAGAGCATTGTCTATTCTTCACTTTCATCTTCAGAGTTCTCAATCTCCACATGCGCTTTTTCAACGTCAGAATTTTTCCACATGAGCACAACCTTTTCCTGTTAGGAGGGCGGAGCCACAATGTCCTTCTTCTCATGCCCGAACTATCAACTTCTATGGATAAGAATTTACTTTCAAAGATTAAGATTTTACCCTTACGTACTAGGTACTTCCTAATATTTAGTGGAGGTATGCCCATATAGTTAACTTGGAGTACCATTTAATTTTATCCACTAGACTGGAATGTATGGATGGTTCATAATAAATCCATATACCGTAAATAACTATAAATTAATGGAGTGGACTAACCAAAGAACGTTATGTTTTAGGGATAAATACGAACACCTCATCTCCTCCTTCTCACATGCACATGCATGCTGTCATCCAATATTCTTTCTTATTTTAAAAATTCAAAATGTTTAGTTCAAACCATAGGTCCCATTCAAAATCCGTTTTCACCACTAAACCCGTCGCGATGAGACATTCTAAAGTAAATCTCATCTTGGTATGTTCTGATGACTTTTTAGTTTTGGGTCCAAAGTTAGCACGCGTGAGCTACACAACTTATCACCCCTGCAATATGTAAGTTATATCGTGTTTAAACAGAAGTTACCACGGACATACAAAATGGTCGGCCAACCTTCTTCTTACATGCAGCATGCAATAGAGGAAAAAGGCATGATATCACCCTAAATTCTTCTCATTTTGGATTTTCTAAAAAGAAATTGTAGCTCAAACATCGACCCGATTCAAAATCCGCCATGATGTGACCTTTCGAACCGATACCATATTTGTATGTTCTGACGACTTTTTGGGGGGTCAAAGTTACCAAGCCCGACGGTAGTTATATTACTATATCTGTGGTACATAAGTTACAACACCTTTTACACATAAATTATTAGAGTATGTTTCAACTTTTTTGGATCAAAATTATCACGGTGTTGTATGTAAGTGATGATATGGTTTGCGGTGCATTAATTACCATGCTATTTATAGACAAGTTTCCGGCGGATGTTTCAATAACTTTTTTCTCGGGCCCGGGTACCCCGAGTTACCAGCCATATGATGCGTAAAATACCATGCATGTTGTTTACGCAAAAGTTACTGTGGTATGTTTCAATAATTGTTTTCCCAGCCAAAGTTACCAGACGGGTATACGTAAGTTACTAGGTTGTGAGTTCAAATCCCACCTTTAACAAAAAGTTCTAAGAAACTACGGGAATATTAAGAGACAACTGGGAGCCGCACGAGATAGCTTTTGCATTTGCTCGTACTTGATATAAAACAATTAGGGATGAGTTGGTTACCAGACCAATGTGGATGTTTTTACAACCAGGTTCAAATCCCACCCTTACATTCTTTCACCTAAAAAGAGGATGAAAAAACCTATAAAGGCATACGGCAGAAAAACTGATAGAGAGAAAACCAGGACGGAGGACTGACGGGAGAGAGACAAGCGGGGATGAGAGAAAACCGAAAGAGAGGGCAAGCGCGGCCAGTGCGCGTGGGAAGATGATCGGATGACGCTAGAGGCGTTTGAGCGTAAAGCTAAAGCGTAACGTTTGCCAAATATGTTTTGCGAAAATTATATTATACTATTATTCCTCCTCTAGTTGATAAAACCGCTCACTCTATTGCAAGGGACTTTAGATAGCACACACGGATTCAGTTAGTAGTAATTTATAGTATCTCTACATTCACAACTTCACATGAGCTGCAGATTTTGACAATTATATTGCTACATCACACATGAACAGAAGTTCCTCTCCAATCATGGTCTAATAATTGTAGAGAAAAAGAGTAATTTGCTTCCCGCTGCATATTATGAGTATTTGGCTGCATCCACCAACACCTACTGCGATAAAATCGATGTTCCCGTATTGAGATTTATGGCCATAAAGCCATGAATTTAGATCTTCCTAGGCTCCTAGCTTCACTTGAGGTGTTACATTGTCGCGTCTGATTTATTAGTCATCTTCTGTCTGTTTCAGAATTTAGAGTCTCATTGGTATATTTATTCTTCAGGGAAGCCTTTTAGTAGTTAAAAAAAAAGGAAAGCCTTTTAGTATTGGAACGAAGAACCACTCCCCTACTCGTGCACGTAGTATTGGAACGGGTGATGTACTGACTCCAGCTCCTGAGCTAACCACTCGACATCTCCTGCTCCATCACCACCTCAACTACATAAGCACACGCACGCTACATCACCATCCACAACCACAGCCACAGAGCAGCAAGCACACAAGCAAGAAACACGATCGAGAAGCTGCCAGCCAGCCATGGAGGTCATGTCATCCATAGCCGTGCTCCTACTCCTCTCCTGCTCGCTCACGGCGGCGACGGCGCCGGCCGGCACGATCGAACGCGTGTCCAAGCAGCAGATCCTAGCGAGCATCCCACCAGGAGGGCACGCCAGCCCGCCCGTGCTGTTCCTCACGTCTCCCTCTGGCAAGTACGCGGCCTACTTCGTGCGCACCCACACCGCGCCAGGCGCCGGCGGGCTCGGCGCCGACTTCTGCTACGTCGAGGTGATGGCCGGTGATGAGGGCGAAGGCGGCGGCAGCACTGCCCACGCGAGCGCGTGGGAGTCGGAGTGCCGGCCGGTGAGTACGGTGAACACGTGCACACTGCTCTTCTCGTGGCACGGGCTGGAGGTGTTCGACGGGGCCGAGGAGGTGTGGCACGGCGAGACCAACACCGACGGAACCAACTTCCTCCAGACGCTCGAGCTCGTCGACGACGGCGACATGCGCGTCCGCGACAAGGACGGCGAGCTCGCGTGGCGCGCCAGCGACGAGCCCCGCCACGCGCAGCACTGCGGCGCGCCGGGGTCCCCGGGCCTCGCGGCCGCGCTGCCGCCCTTCGCCGAGCCCATTGGCGCGCACAGCAGCAACCTGCCCTTCGGCCAGGTGGAGGGCGGCAACGGCCACGCGGCCGAGCTGCCGCAGGCGGCGGGGCTCGGGGACGGGGTTGCTCCAGGGGCCGGAGCCTTTGCTGGCGTAGGAGGAGTTGCCCCGGAAGCAGGCGGCTTGGGCGACGGGTACGGCTACGGCATTGCACCAACGGCGGGAGGCGGCGGAGGTGTTGCCGCGGGGACAGGAGCAGGACCCTTGGGTGACGGCTACGGGATTGCACCGGGCTCCGGGACAGGAGCCTTCGATGGTACCGGGGACATGGGCGGACAGGGTGTAGCCGCGACGGCGGCGGGGGCTGCGGGCGGTGTGGCCGGAGCGGCAGCGTTCGGCAGCCAGCCGCTGGTGGACAACAGCCCCTACGACAGCGGAGCCTACAAGGGCAGCCGTGGGGCCCGTCTCGCAGCGATTGGAACCGTGGTTTTCGTCGGTGCCATTGCCGTGGGTTTCTGACCAGGAAGACGAATCAATGGCGAAAGCGCGGGCAACATCTATCGTGCAATGCAATCGTGTTTCTTAAGGAGTTGTGAAGCTGTGATATAATGCATCTACTGTACTTGTTAATCATGTAATTTGTGTACTACAATTGTATCAAAGTCCATACAATTTGATAAAATTAAATTATATCATTTGACATTTTGTTCTCTAGTCTATTGCAGCCTTTACTAAGAGCAATACTCGTCTATAGATGACCCCCTCCCCTCTCCCCTCCTGTGTCACCCCCACAGGCTGCGGAGGGAACTCTAGCCACCGTCGGGCACCCCCCTCCCCTGCTGCCGCCAGAGGGTTGACCCCGTTGACAATCGATGATAAATCATCAGAATATGTGTAGCCTCTTGTAACACACGAGGCAGTTAACTAGTACTCATTCCAGAAGTTGATGTAGGAGTTACCCATATCCAATACTTTCTAGCTAAACAACATTGAATTCAAATAGGTACATATATAATACAATGAAAGTTGATGTAGCCCCAACTTTGTTTCTAGTAATTATTAAAAAAATCCTTATGGACCAATGTTTTCATTGAGATGTACATGGAGGAACGTTCCATAGGTAATGCATGAATAATATTGGATGGATTTGAGGATGGATGGTTGTTCTTGCTACTCCTAGGATTTGCGCTAGTTAGCAGTTGTTGGGTCCCCAAGTGACTTCGTTGTTGTTTCTACAACAGCATTAATTACTTAAATCTTCGCTGGACTAGAAACCTTGAACATTCGCTGATTGGTTACACATTAGAAACTAATTCTGAGTGGAAACCAAACAAAGCACTAATGAGCAACCCTTGCTCATTACTAGTAACACAATATCACTAATGTGCATTCCCTATTCGTCGGTGATTCTACACCATGGAAATAAATAAATACATGGCTCATCGACGACATCTAGTTAGTAGCACCACCCCATGCTCGCACCTCAGCATCATCGACGCATCACACCTCACCTTAAGCTTCCGCCCCTAGTGCCAGTGACTATGCGCTTATCAAACTCAATCTTGATGGCTCGAAGTTCCCTCACTTCTTATCATAATACATTCATCTATTGCACTCAATGATCTCTATGCATATCTTGATTTAATTATATAACATTTCTCCAATATCCTTCATGTACCATGTAAAATTCATCCATCTAATATTATTCGTACATAATTCAATGAGAATAGTTAGTCTATAGGAATTGTATTAATTACCAAAAACAAACTTGAAGGCTACATGCAATTTAAGTATCCACCTCCTTACTTTGTGAACTGTGATATAATGTATCTACTGTACTTGTTAATCATGTAAACTGTGTACTACAATTGTATCAAAGTCCATACAATTTAATATCATTTGACATTTTGTTCTCTACTCTATTGCAGCCTTTTCTAAGAGCAATACTCGTCTATAGATGACCCCCTCCCCTCTCCCCTCTTGAGTCACCCCCGCATGCCGCGGGAGGGAACCCTAGCCGCCGTCGGGCACCCCCCTGCCGCCGCCAGAGGGTGTGATCCCGTTGACAATCGATGATAGATCATCAGAATATGTGTAGCATGTTGCAACGCACCGGGCAGTTAATTAGTATTCATTCTAGAAAACTTGTGCCTATTGGTATTTCTTCAAATACCTGTAATATCAATTTTTGTTTGACTATTGCTAGCACATACCAGACATCTTCTTCTGCAAGGACAACCACATAATTCAAACATTCGAATAGAGATTCTAGATCCTCCCCACAAACTCAAAATAAGCAACTCCTACCCTTATCACTAATTCAAATGACCTAATTTTGAGTACATTGTCATAATATGTAGAACACATAAGAAACACATATTATATAGTTCTTAAGAAGAAAAAGTCACTATACCACCATAAAGGAGTTCCTTGTGATAATTCCAAACCTGCAAGTGTCTTGCAACATTTTAAAATTTTAGATGGAAAAGCTAAGCTCACTAGTCCTCTTTGGCACGTCCTCTGTAACATAACTCATAAAGTTTCATTTATATATGGAGACCTTATGATTATAATCAATTAGCAATTTGGCATGTAGAAAACATACATAGCAAGAGAAGATTTGTGTAAATTTTTCTAACTCTACACTAGTAGCTTCTTTAGAATTTATTTTCCTCTTGTGTTTTAGCGCGGTATAAACTCTAATTGGGAGAAGTATCACTGATCGAACCACTGAAATTTCATTTATTGCGATATATGTCCTCCATGCTTCCCAAGATTTCAAAACATTTATATATTGACTTTTTCCAAACAGCATTTTGCAAATGTCTTAAAGAGTCACTGAATCTATGATGAGATATTTGAATTTATAATGAATACAACAATCTGCAATTTTGTATAATCTGCACTAAACAAGCTTTTATGGGGACTTTTTCCTAATACCATAGTTACCATTTTGCATACATGAGTGTGCAAATTGCAAATAAGATGTTAAAAAACCATGAACCAACCTAATGGAGTTTTGAGCATAGTTAGATACAACAAATTGTAAATACAAATGTATGAATCAAGGAAACACAAACTCAGGAAGGACAGTGCAAATAAACCAAAAGGAACATAAAACATAAAAAAACTAACACTTCACGTTGAAAAGAATGATTTTCGTCCCATAGAGAAATAGGAGGAGCTAAATAAAGCATGTTAGTCTGGAACTCAATGTCGAGCCTATGGTTCAACATCAAGGTTTATAGTATCTCAAAATTTGCATGGACAAGTTGGAAAAAAATGTTTGTTCAATTGTTTCAAGTTAGTGCACCAAATATAATAACTATTCAAATGTAATACCACATCTAACAGTGCCAATTATACATCATAAGCTTATGTAGGAAGGAGTAGCGCATCGTAAAGTCAGCTATTATCTTACATGTGAATAGAGAAAGCTTATTGGCAACCTACATGTCAGGCAACATTGGTTCTTTCAAAAGTGTATTGTGCTAAATACACTACTTTTAATTCACTTGTGGTACTGTAACTAGGAGTTAGCCATATCCAATACTTTCTAGCTAAACAACATTGACCTAGGACACTATTCGCGAATTCAAATAGGTACATATATAATACAATGGAAGTTGATGTAGCCCCAAATTTGTTTCTGGTAATTATTAAAAAAATCCTTATGGGCCAATGTTTTTATTGAGATGTACATGGAGGCATGTTTCATAGTTAATGCATGAATAATATTGGATGGATTTGAGAAAGTATGGTTGTTCTTGCTACTCCTAGGATTTGCGCTAGTTAGCAGTTGATGGGTCCCCAAGTGACTTCGTTGATGTTTCTACAACAACATTAATTACTTAAAACATCATTGGACTAGAAACCTTGAACACCCACAGATTGGTTACACATTAGAAACTAATTCTGAGTGGAAACAAAACAAAGCACTAATGAGCAAGCCTTGCTCATTACTAGTAACACAATATCCACTAACGTGAATTCCCTAATCGTCGGTGAGGCTATACCATGGAAATAAATAAATACATAGCTCATTGACAATATCTATAGCAGCACCACCCCATGCTCACACCTCGGCATCATCGACGCATCGCACTTCACCTAAAGCTTCCATCCCTAGTGCCAGTGATCATGCGCTTATCAAACTCAATCTTGATGGCTCAAAGTTCCCTCACTTCTTATAATAATACATTCATCTATTGCACTCAATGATCTCTATGCATATCTTCATTTATATAACATCACTAGTAGAAAAAGGACCTTATGTTTAACTCTTTAGTCCCGGTTTGTAATAAAACCGGCACTAATGTGTGTTGGGGAACATAGTAATTTCAAAAAAATTCCTACGCACACGCAAGATCATGGTGATGCATAGCAACGAGAGGGGAGAGTGTTGTCCACGTACCCTCGTAGACCGTAAGCGAAAGCGTTATGACAACGCGGTTGATGTAGTCGTACGTCTTCACGATCCGACCGATCCAAGTACCGAACGTACGGCACCTCCGAGTTCAGCACACGTTCAGCTCGATGACGATCCCCGGACACCGATCCAGCAGGGTTTCGGGGATGAGTTCTGTCAGCACGACGGCGTGGTGATGATGATGATGTTCTACCGACGCAGGGCTTCGCCTAAGCACCGCAACGATATGATCGAGGTGGAATATGGTGGAGGGGGGCACCGCACACGGCTAAGGAACGAGCACGAAGATCAACTTGTGTGTTCTAGGGTGCCCCCTGCCCCCGTATATAAAGGAGCAAGGGGGGAGGCCGGCCGGCCCTTTGGGGCGCGCCAAGGAGGAGGAGTCCTCCTCCTAGTAGGAGTAGGACTCCCTCTTTCCTACTCCTACTAGGAGGGGGAAAGGAAGGGGGAGAGGGAGAGGGAAAGAGGGGGGCGCCGCCCCCCCCTCTCCTAGTCCAATTCGGACCAGAGGGGGAGGGGGCGCGCGGCTCATCCTGGCTGCCCCTCTATCTCTCCACTAAAGCCCATAAGGCCCATTACTTCTCCCTGGGGGTTCCGGTAACCCTCCGGCACTCCGGTTTTCTCCGAAATCACCTGGAACACTTCTGGTGTCCAAATATAGTCGTCCAATATATCAATCTTTATGTCTCGACCATTTCGAGACTCCTCGTCATGTCCGTGATCACATCTGGGACTCCGAACAACCTTCGGTACATCAAAACTTATAAACTCAGAATAAAACTGTCATCGTAACGTTAAGCGTGCGGACCCTACGGGTTCGAGAACTATGTAGACATGACCTAGAACTATTCTCGGTCAATAACCGATAGCGAAACCTGGATGCTCATATTGGCTCCTACATATTCTACGAAGATCTTTATCGGTCAAACCGCATAACAACATACGTTGTTCCCTTTGTCATCGGTATGTTACTTGCCCGAGATTCGATCGTCGGTATCCAATACCTACTTCAATCTCGTTACCGGCAAGTCTCTTTACTCGTGACGTAATGCATCATTCCGTAACTAACTCATTAGCTACATTGCTTGCAAGGCTTATAGTGATGTGCATTACCGAGAGGGTCCAGAGATACCTCTCCGACAATCGGAGTGACAAAACTTAATCTCGAAATACGCCAACCCAACATGTACCTTTGGAGACACCTGTAGAGCTCCTTTATAATCACCCAGTTACGTTGTGATGTTTGGTAGCACACAAAGTGTTCCTCCGGTAAACGGGAGTTGCATAATCTCATAGTTACAGGAACATGTATAAGTCATGAAGAAAGCAATAGCAACATACTAAACGATCAAGTGCTAGGCTAACGGAATGGGTCATGTCAATCACATCATTCTCCTAATGATGTGATCCCATTAATCAAATGACAACACATATCTATGGTTAGGAAACATAACCATCTTTGATTAATGAGCTAGTCAAGTAGAGGCATACTAGTGACTTATGTTTGTCTATGTATTCACACATGTATCATGTTTCCGGTTAATACAATTCTAGCATGAATAATAAACATTTATCATGATATGAGGAAATAAATAATAACTTTATTATTCCTCTAGGGCATATTTCCTTCAGTCTCCCACTTGCACTAGAGTCAATAATCTAGATTACATAGTAATGATTCTAACACCCATGGAGTCTTGGTGCTGATCATGTTTTGCTCGTGGAAGAGGCTTAGTCAACAGATCTGCAACATTTAGATCCGTATGTATCTTGCAAATCTCTATGTCTCCCACCTGGACTTGGTCCCGGATGGAATTGAAGCGTCTCTTGATGTGCTTGGTCCTCTTGTGAAATTTGGATTCCTTTGCCAAGGCAATTGCACCAGTATTGTCACAGAAGATCTTCATTGGTCCCGATGCACTAGGTATGACACCTAGATCGGAAATGAACTCCATCATCCAGACTCCTTCATTTGCTGCTTCCGAAGCAGCTATGTACTCCGCTTCACATGTAGATCCCGCCACGACGCTTTGTTTAGAACTGCACCAACTTACAGCTCCACCGTTTAATAAAAACACGTATCCGGTTTGCGATTTAGAATCGTCCGGATCAGTGTCAAAGCTTGCATCAACGTAACCATTTACGGTTATCTCTTTGTCACCTCCATATACGAGAAACATATCCTTAGTCCTTTTCAGGTATTTCAGGATGTTCTTGACCGCTATCCAGTGATCCACTCCTGGATTACTTTGGTACCTCCCTGCTAAGCTTATTGCTAAGCATACGTCAGGTCTGGTACACAGCATTGCATACATGATAGAGCCTATGGCTGAAGCATAGGGAACATCTTTCATTTTCTCTCTATCTTCTGCTGTGGTCGGGCATTGAGTCTGACTCAACTTCACACCTTGTAGTACAGGCAAGAACCCTTTCTTTGCCTGATCCATTTTGAACTTTTTCAAAACTTTATCAAGGTATGTGCTTTGTGAAAGTCCTATTAAGCGTCTTGATCTATCTCTATAAATCTTGATGCCCAATATGTAAGCAGCTTCACCGAGGTCTTTCATAGAAAAACTTTTATTCAAGTATCCCTTTATGCTATCCAAAAATTCTATATCATTTCCAATTAATAATATGTCATCTACATATAATATCAGAAATGCTACAGAGCTCCCACTCACTTTCTTGTAAATACAGGCTTCTCCAAAAGTCTGTATAAAACCATATGCTTTGATCACACTATCAAAGCGTTTATTCCAACTCCGAGATGCTTGCACCAGTCCATAAATGGATCGCTGGAGATTGCACACTTTGTTAGCACCTTTTGGTTGCATCTTATACAACTCTTCTTCCAGAAATCCATTCAAGAATGCAGTTTTGACATCCATTTGCCAAATTTCATAATCATAAAATGTAGCAATTGCTAACATGATTCGGACAGACTTAAGCATCGCTACGGGTGAGAAAGTATCATCGTAGTCAACCCCTTGAACTTGTCCAAAACCTTTCGCAACAAGTCGAGCTTTATAGACAGTTACATTACCATCAGCGCCAGTCTTCTTCTTAAAGATCCATTTATTCTCAATGGCTTGCCGATCATCGGGCAAGTCAACCAAAGTCCATACTTTGTTCTCATACATGGATCCCATCTCAGATTTCATGGCTTCTAGCCATTTTGCGGAATCTGGGCTCATCATCGCTTCCTCATAGTTCGTAGGTTCGTCATAGTCAAGTAACATGACTTCCAGAATAGGATTACCGTACCACTCTAGTGCGGATCTTACTCTGGTAGACCTACGAGGTTCAGTAGAAACTTGATCTGAATTTTCATGATCAATTTCATTAGCTTCCTCACTAATTGGTGTAGTTGTCACAGGAACCGGTTCTTGTGATGGACTACTTTCCAATAAGGGAGCAGGTATAGTTACCTCATCAAGTTCTACTTTCCTCCCACTCACTTGTTTCGAGAGAAACTCCTTCTCTAGAAAGGATCCGAATTTAGCAACAAAAATCTTGCCCTCATACCTGTGATAGAAGGTGTACCCAACAATCTCTTTTGGGTATCCTATGAAGACACATTTCTCCGATTTGGGTTCGAGCTTATCTGGTTGAAGTTTCTTCACATAAGCATCGCAGCCCCAAACTTTAAGAAACGACAACTTTGGTTTCTTGCCAAACCACAGTTCATGAGGCGTCGTCTCAACGGATTTTGATGGTGCCCTATTTAACATGAATGTGGCCGTCTTTAAAGCATAACCCCAAAACGATAGCGTTAAATCAGTAAGAGACATCATAGATCACACCATATCTAGTAAAGTACGATTACGACGTTCGGACACACCATTTCGTTGTGGTGTTCTGGGTGGCGTGAGTTGCGAAACTATTCCGCATTGTTTCAAATGTAAACCAAACTCGTAACTCAAATATTCTCCTCCACGATCAGATCGTAGAAATTTTATTTTCTTGTTACGATGATTTTCCACTTCACTTTGAAATTCTTTGAACTTTTCAAATGTTTCAAACTTTGTGTTTCATTAAGTAGATATACCCATATCTGCTCAAATCATCTGTGAAGGTGAGAAAATAACGATACCCGCCGCGAGCCTCAATATTCATTGGACCACAAACATCAGTAAGTATGATTTCCAACAAATCAGTTGCTCGCTCCATAGTTCCGGAGAACGGCGTTTTAGTCATCTTGCCCATGAGGAACGGTTCGCAAGTACCAAGTGATTCATAACCAAGTGATTCCAAAAGTCCATCAGTATGGAGTTTCTTCATGCGCTTTATACCGATATGACCTAAATGACAGTGCCACAAATAAGCTGCACTATCATTATCAACTCTGCATCTTTTGGCTTCAACACTATGAATATGTGTATCACTACTATCGAGATTCAATAAAAATAGACCACTCTTCAAGGGTGCATGACCATAAAAGATATTACTCATATAAATAGAACAACCATTATTCTCTGATTTAAATGAATAACAGTCTCACATCAAAAAAGATCCAGATATAATGTTCATGCTCAACGCTGGCACCAAATAACAATTATTTAGGTCTAAAACTAATCCCGGTGGTAGATGTAGAGGTAGCGTGCCGACCGCAATCACATCGACTTTGGAACCATTTCCCACGCGCATCGTTACCTCGTCCTTAGCCAATCTTCGCTTAATCTGTAGTCCCTGTTTTGAGTTGCAAATATTAGCAGCAGAACCAGTATCAAACACCCAGGTACTACTACGAGCATTAGTAAGGTACACATCAATAACATGTATATCACATATACCTTTGTTCACTTTGCCATCCTTCTTATCCGCCAAATACTTGGGGCAGTTCCGCTTCCAGTGTCCAGTCTGCTTGCAGTAGAAGCACTCAGTCTCAGGCTTAGGACCAGACTTGGGTTTCTTCTCTTGAGCAGCAACTTGTTTGCTGTTCTTTTTGAAGTTCCCCTTCTTCTTCCCTTTGCCCTTTTTCTTGAAACTGGTGGTCTTGTTGACCATCAACACTTGATGTTCTTTCTTGATTTCTACCTCCGCAGCTTTTAGCATTGCGAAGAGCTCGGGAATAGTCTTGTCCATCCCTTGCATATTATAGTTCATCACGAAGCTCTTGTAGCTTGGTGGCAGTGATTGAAGAATTCTGTCAATGACACTATCATTAGGAAGATTAACTCCCAGTTGAATGAAGTGATTATTATACCCAGACATTTTGAGTATGTGTTCACTGACAGAACTATTCTCCTCCATCTTGCAGCTATAGAACTTATTGGAGACTTCATATCTCTCAATCTGGGCATTTGCTTGAAATATTAACTTCAACTCCTGGAACATCTCATATGCTCCATGACATTCAAAACGTCGTTGAAGACCCGGTTCTAAGCCGTAAAGCATGGCACACTGAACTATTGAGTAGTCATCAGCTTTGCTCTACCAGACGTTCTTAACGTCGTCAGTTGCATCAGCAGCAGGCCTGGCACCCAGCGGTGCTTCCAGGACGTAATTCTTTTGTGTAGCAATGAGGATAATCCTCAGGTTACGGACCCAGTCCGTGTAATTGCTACCATCATCTTTCAACTTTGCTTTATCAAGGAACGCATTAAAATTCAACGGAACAACAGCACGAGCCATCTATCTACAACAAACATAGACAAGCAAAATACTATCAGGTACTAAGTTCATGACAAATTTAAGTTCAATTAATCATATTACTTAAGAACTCCCACTTAGATAGACATCTCTCTAGTCATCTAAGTGATCACGTGATCCAAATCAACTAAACCATGTCCGATCGTCACGTGAGATGGAGTAGTTTCAATGGTGAACATCACTATGTTGATCATATCTACTATATGATTCACGTTCGACCTTTTGGTCTCCGTGTTCCAAGGCCATATCTGTTATATTCTAGGCTCGTCAAGTTTAACCTGAGTATTCCGCGTGTGCAACTGTTTTGCACCCGTTGTATTTGAACGTAGAGCCTATCACACCCGATCATCACGTGGTGTCTCAGCACGAAGAACTTTCGCAACGGTGCATACTCAGGGAGAACACTTCTTGATAATTTTAGTGAGAGATCATCTTAAAATGCTACCGTCAATCAAAGCAAGATAAGATGCATAAAGGATAAACATCACATGCAATCAATATAAGTGATATGATATGGCCATCATCATCTTGTGCTTGTGATCTCCATCTCTGAAGCACCGTCGTGATCACCATCTTCACCGGCGCGACACCTTGATCTCCATCGTAGCATCGTTGTCATTACGCCATCTATTGCTTCTACGACTATCGCTACCGCTTAGTGATAAAGAAAAGCAATTACAGGGCGTTTGCATTTCATACAATAAAGCGACAACCATATGGCTCCTGCCAGTTGCCGATAACTTTGGTTACAAAACATGACCATCTCATACAATAAAATATAGCATCATGTCTTGACCATATCACATCACAACATGCCCTGCAAAAACAAGTTAGACGTCCTCTACTTTGTTGTTGCAAGTTTTACGTGGCTGCTACGGGCTGAGCAAGAACCGTTCTTACCTACGCATCAAAACCACAACGATAGTTCGTCAAGTTAGTGTTGTTTTAACCTTCGCAAGGACCGGGCGTAGCCACACTCGGTTCAACTAAAGTTGGAGAAACAGACACCCGCTAGTCACCTGTGTGCAAAGCACGGTGGTAAAACCAGTCTCGCGTAAGCGTACGCGTAATGTCGGTCCGGGCCGCTTCATCCAACAATACCGCTGAACCAAAGTATGACATGCTGGTAAGCAGTATGACTTGTATCGCCCACAACTCACTCGTGTTCTACTCATGCATATAACATCAACACATAAAACCTAGGCTCGGATGCCACTGTTGGGGAACGTACTAATTTCAAAAAATTTCCTACGCACACGCAAGATCATGGTGATGCATAGCAATGAGAGGGGAGAGTGTTGTCCACGTACCCTCGTAGACCGTAAGCGGAAGCGTTATGACAACACGGTTGATGTAGTCGTACGTCTTCATGATCCGACCGATCCAAGTACCGAACGTACGGCACCTCCGAGTTCAGCACATGTTCAGCTCGATGACGATCCCCGGACTCCGATCCAGCAGGGTTTCGGGGATGAGTTCTGTCAGCACGACGGCGTGGTGACGATGATGATGTTCTACCGACGCAGGTCTTCGCCTATGCACCGCAACGATATGACCGAGGTGGAATATGGTGGAGGGGGGCACCCCACACGGCTAAGGAACGATCACGAAGATCAACTTGTGTGTTCTAGGGTGCCCCCTGCCACCGTATATAAAGGAGCAAGGGGGGAGGCTGGCCGGCCCTTGGGGGCGCACCAAGGAGGAGGAGTCCTCCTCCTAGTAGGAGTAGGACTCCCTCTTTCCTACTCCTACTAAGAGGGGGAAAGGAAGGGGGAGAGGGAGAGGGAAAGAGGGGGGCGCCGCCCCCCTCTCCTAGTCCAATTCGGACCAGAGGGGGAGGGGGTGCGCGACCCATCCTGGCTGCCCCTCTCTCTCTCCACTAAAGCCCATAAGGCCCATTACTTCTCCCGGGGGGTTCCGGTAACCCTCCGGCACTCCGGTTTTCTCCGAAATCACCTGGAACACTTCCGGTGTCCGAATATAGTCGTCCAATATATCAATCTTTATGTATCGACCATTTCGAGACTCCTCGTCATGTCCGTGATCACATCCGGGACTCCGAACAACCTTCAGTACATAAAAACTTATAAACTCATAATAAAACTGTCATCGTAACGTTAAGCGTGTGGACCCTACGGGTTCGAGAACTATGTAGACATGACCTAGAACTATTCTTGGTCAATAACCAATAGCGGAACCTGGATGCTCATATTGGCTCCTACATATTCTACGAAGATCTTTATCAGTCAAACCGCATAACAACATACGTTGTTCCCTTTGTCATCGGTATGTTACTTGCCCGAGATTCAATCGTCGGTATCCAATGCCTAGTTCAATCTCGTTACCGGCAAGTCTCTTTACTCGTTACGTAATGCATCATTCCGTAACTAACTCATTAGCTACATTGCTTGCAAGGCTTATAGTGATGTGCATTACCGAGAGGGCCCAGAGATACCTCTCCGACAATCGGAGTGACAAAACCTAATCTCGAAATACGCCAACCCAACATGTACCTTTGGAGACACCTGTAGAGCTCCTTTATAATCACCCAGTTACGTTGTGACGTTTGGTAGCACACAAAGTGTTCCCCCGGTAAACGGAAGTTGCATAATCTCATAGTTACAGGAACATGTATAAGTCATGAAGAAAGCAATAGCAACATACTAAACGATCAAGTTCTAGGCTAACAGAATGGGTCATGTCAATCACATCATTGTCCTAATGATGTGATCCCATTAATCAAATGACAACACATATCTATGGTTAGGAAACATAACCATCTTTGATTAATAAGCTAGTCAAGTAGAGGCATACTAGTGACGTTATGTTTGTCTATGTATTCACACATGTATCATGTTTCCGGTTAATACAATTCTAGCATGAATAATAAACATTTATCATGATATGAGGAAATAAATAATAACTTTATTATTGCCTCTAGGGCATATTTCCTTCAATGTGACCATTAGTGCTGGTTCCAACGGCTAGGTGGGCGGCTCTCATTAGTAACGGTTTGTGGCGAACCATTAGTACCGGTTCGTGCCACGAACCGGTACTAAAGAGTTGGTGGCAGACTTGTGTCAGGTGCTACCTCTTAAGCATGCGTTGGTTTTCCCTTGAAGAGGAAAGGGTAATGCAGCAAAGTAGCGTAAGTATTTCTCTCAGTTTTTGAGAACCAAGGTATCAATCCAGTAGGAGGCTACACTCAAATCCCTCGTACCTGCACAAACAAATAAGAACCTTGTGATACGTCTCCAACGTATCTATAATTTTTGCTTGCTCCATGCTACTTTATCTACTGTTTTGGACTATATTGGGCTTTATTTTCCACTTTTATATTATTTTTGGGACTAACCTATTAACCGGAGGCCCCGCCCAGAATTGCTGTTTTTTGCCTATTTCAGTGTTTCGAAGAAACGGAATATCAAACGGAGTCCAAACGGAATGAAACCTTTGGGAACGTGATCTTCTCACCAAACGTGATCCAGGAGACTTGGACCCTACTCCAAGAAGCTTCCGAGGAGGTCATGAGGGTGGAGGGCGCGCCCCCCTAGGCCCGCCCCCTACCTCGTGGGCCCCTCGGAGCTCCACCGACGTACTCCTTCCTCCTATATATACCTACGTATCCCCGTATGATTAGAACAGGATCCAAAAACCTAATTCCACCGCCGCAACCTTCTGTATCCATGAGATCCCATCTTGGGGCCTGTTCCGGAGCTCCGCCGGAGGGGGCATCCACCACGGAGGGCTTCTACATCATCACCATAGCCCCTCCGATGAAGTGTGAGTAGTTTACTTTAGACCTTCAGGTCCATAGCTAGTAGCTAGATGGCATCTTCTCTCTTTTTGGATCTCAATACAATGTTCTCCCCCTCTCTCGTGGAGATCTATTCGATGTAATCTTCTTTTTGCGGTGTGTTTGTTGAGACCGATGAATTGTGGGTTTATGATCCAGTATTATCAATGGAAAATATTTGATTCTTCTCTGAATTCATTTATGTATGATTGAGTTATCTATGCAAGTCTCTTCGAATTATCCGTTTGGTTTGGCCAACTAGATTGGTCGTTCTTGCAATGGGAGAAGTTCATGGCTTTGGGTTCAATCTTGCGGTGTCCTTACTCAGTGATAGAAAGAGTTGCAAGGCACGTATTGTATTGTTGCCATCGAGGATAACAAGATGGGGTTTTTATCATATTGCATGAATTTATCCCTCTACATCATGTCATCTTGCTTAAGGCATTACTCTGTTTTTAACTTAATACTCTAGATGCATGCTGGATAGTGGTCGATGAGTGGAGTAATAGTAGTAGATGCAGAATCGTTTCGATCTACTTGTCACGGACGTGATGCCTATATACATGATCATTGCCTAGATATACTCATAACTATGCTCAATTCTGTCAATTGCTCAACAGTAATTTGTTCACCCACCGTAGAATACTTATGCTCTTGAGAGAAGCCACTAGTGAAACCTATGGCCCCCGGGTCTATTCTCATCATATCAATCTCTATCACTTTATTTACTTGCTTTGTTTTACTTTGCCTTTACTTTTTACTTTGCATCTATCTATCAAAAATACCAAAAATATTATCTCTATCAGATCTCACTCTCGTAAGTGACCGTGAAGGGATTGACAACCCCTAAGCGTTGGTTGCGAGTTGCTATCGTGTTGTGCAGGTACGAGGGACTTGCGCGTGACCTCCTACTGGATTGATACCTTGGTTCTCAAAAACTGAGGGAAATACTTACGCTACTGTGCTGCATCATCCTCTCCTCTTCGGGGAAAACCAACGCAAGCTCGAGACGTAGCAAGAAGAATTTCTGGCGCCGTTGCCAGGGAGGCTTACGCAAAAGTCAACATACCAAGTACCCATCACAATCCCTATCTCTCGCATTACATTATTTGCCATTTGCCTCTCGTTTTCCTCCCCCCCCACTTCACCCTTGCCGTTTTATTCGCCCTCTCTTTCCCAATCTCCTCCTCTCTTTCCCGTTTGCCTTCTTCCCGTATGTATCTTTGTTTGTGTTTCCTTGTGCCTTCTATATGCTTGCATCTTCGCTTGCTGAAAATCTATTGATATGGATCCACTTAAAGTGTTCTACTTGGATCATCTTCGATCCTTATGTGCTCGTGCTGAAACCCCAACTAGCCTAGTTGATGGGAAATCTTTAGATGAGCATTTTTATTTTGTCGTCATCGTTTGTCTGAAAAGGGGAGACTCTTACGGTATCATATAAATAGGTTGCTTTGCTATGCTTTGAATCTTTGTGAAATGTGTGATTTTACTTGTTGCTCTAAGAACCCTAAAAAACACCTTCCCTACCTATGTGAGTTCAATGATAATGAAATATTATCTTCTTATGCAAAGGGTGTTTATAGTTACTATGATATCGAACAAATTGAAGAATTTGTCATTTTTAAGGGTGCTCATGAAGTTGCTACTTTGATTGAAAAGTATGATTTTACTCTCAACAAATCTGAAAATTTCGTCATACTTAAGTATTGCAATGAAAACCTTGCTCATAATGTCTATGTCCAAGAGTTTATTGAAAGAATGACCGTTGCTTTGGAAGAAAATAATGATATGCATGAATCTATAGATAATGATGATTCCGATGATTTGATTGAAATATCCCTTGATGAACATGATGCTTGCTATCCTTGTGGCCATGATGCCAATATTTATGAAGAAGAATTTGCTATAGTTCCTTATGTTAAACATGAGATCGTTGCTATTGCACCCATACTTGATAGTTCCTTCGATGAAAAGCATGATTGCAATGATTTTACTATAAATCCTCTTGATGTCAATTATGCTAATAATATGCAAAACCCCTAAGCTTGGGGATGCTAGTTTTGTTGTGTCCACTATTTGTGGCAATGATCATGATTGGGGTGATTTTTCTTATGATCTTGAAAATTTATTTAATCCCCATGATGAATATGAGATTGGTAATAGTGTTTGCAATAATATTGAAAGTGGGTTTGGAAGAGTGTCAACTTTAGATCCCGCATATTTGGAAAATGTTCAATCTTATGGTATTTTTGATAAAAGTGGGTTTGGAGAGGTCATGACTTTAGTTAATGTTAATCCCACTATTTCGGAAGAGTGTCAACTTTGCATGCATGTGGATCGTGTTGAAAATATTTTATGTGATAGCTATTTTGTTGAATTTGCTTATGATCTACATGTAACTATTATGAGAGAGGAAAATATGGTCATAAAAAATTTCATGATAATAAATTACCTCTCGTTATTTTGAGATTGCTATTGTTTCTTTCCGCTTCCTTGCATATGCTAGTTTTTGCTTGCTATGATAATTTGTTTGCCTATAAGATGCCTATGCATAGGAAATATGTTAGACTTAGATGTGTTTGTCATGTGTTTCATGATGCTCTCTTTGTGCTTTAATTCTTGTCTTTGATGTGAGCATCGTTAAAATTCTCAATGCCTAGCTAGAGGCGTTAAACGATAGCGCTTGTTGGGAGGCAACCCAATTTTATTTTGTGTTTTTTGTTTTTGGTTCTGTTTAGGAATAAATAATCCATCTACCTTCTGTTTGGATGTGGTTTTATGTTTTAATTAGTGTTTGTGCCAAGTAGGACCTATAGGATAACCAACGATGATAGTTGATTTGATTCTGCTGAAAAACAGAAACTTTAGCGCTCATGAGATTAGCTGCCATTTTTTACTGGAGAGTGATTTTGCGTTGATTCTTTTTGATGCCGATCAATAAAAAAAAATTCCAGGACTTCCTATTTTGGTAGAATTTTTTAGAGTTCCAGAAGTTTGCGCTAGTTACAGATTACTACAGACTGTTCTGTTTTTGACAGATTCTGTTTTGCGTGTGTTGTTTGCTTATTTTGATGAATCTATGGCTAGTAAATTAGTTTATAAACCATAGAGAAGTTGGAATACAGTAGGTTTAACACCAATACAAATAAAGAATGAGTTCATTACACTACATTGAAGTAGTCTTTTGTTTTCTTTCTCTAACGGAGCTCACGAGATTTCTGTTGAGTTTTGTGTTGTGAAGTTTTCAAGTTTTGGGTGAATTCTTTTGATGGATTATGGAACAAGGAGTGGCGAGAGACTAAGCTTGGGGATGCCCATGGCACCCCCAAGATAATCCAAGGACACCAAAAAGTCAAAGCTTGGGGATGCCCCGGAAGGCATCTCCTCTTTCGTCCACTTTCATCGGTAATTTACTTGGAGCTATATTTTTATTCACCAACATGATATGTGTTTTGCTTGGAGCGTCTTGTATTATTTGTGTATTTGCTTGTTAGTCTACCACAATCATCCTTGCTGTACACACCTTTTGAGAGAGCCTTACATGATTTGGAATTTGTTAGAATACTCTATGTGCTTCACTTATATCTTTTGAGCTTGATAGTTTTGCTCATAGTGCTTCACTTATATCTTTTGAGCTTGATAGTTTTGCTCATAGTGCTTCACTTATATCTTTTGAGCTTGATAGTTTTGCTCATAGTGCTTCACTTATATCTTTTTGAGCATGATAGTTTTTGCTCTAGTGCTTCACTTAGATCTTTTAGAGCACGGTGGTGGATTTGTTTTAAAGAAACTTGATCTCTCATGCTTCACTTAGATTATTTTGAGAGTCATTAATAGCATGGTAATTTGCTTAATGTTAATATACTTAGTGTTCAAGATATGTGAAACTTTCTTTTGAGTGAATTGAATGCTAAGATAAATTTAATGCTTAATAATTGTTTTGAGACATGGAGGTAATAATATCAAAGTCGTGCTAGTTGAGTAGTTGTGAATTTGAGAAATACTTGTGTTGAAGTTTGTAAGTCCCGTAGCATGCACGTATGGGTAAAGTTGTGTAACAAATTTGAAGCATGAAGTGCACCTGGCTTGTGCATCCTTATGAGTGGCGGTCGGGGACGAGCGATGGTCTTTTCCTACCAATCTATCCCCCTAGGAGCATTGTGCGTAGTACTTGATTTTTGATGACTTCTAAATTTTTGCAATAAGTATATGAGTTCTTTTGACTAATGTTGAGTCCATGGATTATACGCACTTTTACCTTTCCGCATTTGCTAGCCTCTTCGGTACCGTGCATTGCCCTTTCTCACATTGAGAGTTGGTGCAAACTTCGACGGTGCATCCAAACCCCGTGATATGATACACTCTTTCACACATAAACCTCCTTATATCTTCCTCAAAACAGCCACCATACCTACCTATTATGGCATTTCCATAGCCATTCCGAGATACATTGCCATGCAAATTTCCACTATTCCGTTCATCATGACATACTTTACTTTTATCATATTGCCATTGCATGATCTTGTAGTTGACATCGTATTTGTGGCAAAGCCACCATGCATTATTTTTCATACATGTCACTCTTGATTCATTGCACCATCCCGGTACACCGCCGGAGGCATTATATAGAGTCATATCTTGTTCTAGTTTCGAGTTGTAATTGTTGAGTTGTAAGAAAAATAAAAGTGTGATGATCATCATTATTAGAGCATTGTCCCAAGTGAGGAAAGGATGATGGAGACTGTGATTCCCCCACAAGTCGGGATGAGACTCCGGACGAAAAAAAAGAGGCCAAGGAAGCCCAAATAAAAAAAGAGGCCATAAAAAAAGGCCCAAATAAAAAAATGAGAGAAAAAGAGAGAAGGGACAATGTTACTATCCTTTTACCACACTTGTGCTTCAAAGTAGCACCTTGTTCTTCATGTATTGAGTCTCATATATTGTGCTTCAAAGTAGCACCATGTTCTTCATATAGTGAGTCTCATAAGTTGTCTTGTTCATACTAGTGGGAATTTTTCATTATAGAACTTGGCTTGTATATTCCTACGATGGGCTTCCTCAAATGCCCTAGGTCTTCATGAGCAAGCAAGTTGGATACACACCCACTAGTTTTCTTTTGTTGAGCATTCATAGCTCTAGTGCATCCGTTGCATGGCAATCCCTACTCCTCATGTTGACATCAATTGATGGGCATCTCCATAGCCTGTTGATTAGCCTCGTCAATGTGAGACTTTCTCCTTTTTTTGTCTTCTCCACACAATCCCCATCATCATATTCTATTCCACCCATAGTGCTATATCCATGGCTCGCGCTCATGTATTGCGTGAAGGTTGAAAAAGTTTGAGATTATTTGAGTATGAAACAATTGCTTGGCTTGTCATCGGGGGTATAGAAGTTGGGAACATCTTTGTGTGACGAAAATGAAGCATAGCCTAACTATATGATTTTGTAGGGATGAACTTTCTTTGGCCATGTTATTTTGAGAATACATGATTGCTTTGATTAGTATGCTTGAGGTATTATTATTTTTATGTCAATATGAACTTTTATCTTGAATCTTTCGGATCTGAATATTCATACCACGATTAAGTAGATTTACATTGAAATTATGCCAAAGTATCACTCCGCATCAAAAATTCTTTTTTCTTATCATTTACCTACTCGAGGACGAGCAGGAATTAAGCTTGGGGATGCGTGATACGTCTCCAACGTATCTATAATTTTTGATTGCTCCATGCTACTTTATCTACTGTTTTGGACTATATTGGGCTTTATTTTCTAGTTTTATATTATTTTTGGGACTGACCTATTAATCGAAGGCCCAGCCCATAATTGCTGTTTTTTGCCTATTTCAGTGTTTCTAAGAAACGGAATATCAAACGGAGTCCAAACAGAATGAAACCTTCGGGAACGTGATCTTCTCACCGAACGTGATCCAGGAGACTTGGACCCTACTCCAAGAAGCTTCCGAGGAGGTCACGAGGGTGGAGGGCGCGCCCCCCTGGGCGCGCCCCCTACCTCGTGGGCCCCTCGGAGCTCCACCGACGTACTCCTTCCTCCTATATATACCTACGTATCCCCGTATGATCAGAACAGGAGCCAAAAACCTAATTCCACCGCCGCAACCTTCTGTGTCCACGAGATCCCATCTTGGGGCCTGTTCCGGAGCTCCGCCGGAGGGGGCACCCACCACGGAGGGCTTCTACATCATCACCATAGCCCCTCCGATGAAGTGTGAGTAGTTTACTTCAGACCTTCGGGTCCATAGCTAGTATCTAGATGGCTTCTTCTCTCTTTTTGGATCTCAATACAATGTTCTCCCCCTCTCTCGTGGAGATCTATTCGATGTAATTTTCTTTTTGCGGTGTGTTTGTTGAGGCCGATGAATTGTGGGTTTATGATCCAGTATTATCTATAGAATATATTTGATTCTTCTCTGAATTCTTTTATGTATGATTGAGTTATCTTTGCAAGTCTCTTCGAATTATCCGTTTGGTTTGGCCAACTAGATTGGTAGTTCTTGCAATGGGAGAAGTGCATGGCTTTGGGTTCAATCTTGCGGTGTCCTTACTCAGTGACAGAAAGAGTTGCAAGGCACGTATTGTATTGTTGCCATCGAGGATAACAAGATGGGGTTTTTATCATATTGCATGAATTTATCCCTCTACATCGTGTCATCTTGCTTAAGGCGTTACTCCGTTTTTAACTTAATACTCTAGATGCATGCTGGATAGCGGTCGATGAGTGGAGTAATAGTAGTAGATGCAGAATCGTTTCGATCTACTTGTCACGGACGTGATGCCTATATACATGATCATTGCCTAGATATACTCATAACTATGCTCAATTCTGTCAATTGCTCAACAGTAATTTGTTCACCCACCGTAGAATACTTATGCTCTTGAGAGAAGCCACTAGTGAAACCTATGGCCCCCGGGTCTATTCTCATCATATCAATCTCTATCACTTTATTTACTTGCTTTGTTTTACTTTGCCTTTACTTTTTTACTTTGCATCTATCTATCAAAAATACCAAAAATATTATCTCTACCAGATCTCACTCTCGTAAGTGACCGTGAAGGGATTGACAACGCCTAAGCGTTGGTGCGAGTTGCTATCGTGTTGTGCAGGTACGAGGGACTTGCATGTGACCTCCTACTGGATTGATACCTTGGTCTCAAAAACTGAGGGAAATACTTACACTACTGTGCTGCATCATCCTCTCCTCTTCGGGGAAAACCAACGCAAGCTCGAGACGTAGCAAGAAGAATTTCTGGCGCCGTTGCCAGCGAGGCTTACGCAAAAGTCAACATACCAAAAAGATCTCCAAGAATTACATCGAATAGATCTCCACGAGAGAGGGGGAGAACACCGCAAAAAGAATTACATTGAATAGATCTCCAAGAAGATCGAGGAGAACTTAGTATTGAGATCCAAAGAGAGAGAAGAAGCCATCTAGCTAATAACTATGGACCCGAAGGTCTGAGGTAAACTACTCACACTTCATCGGAGAGGCTATGGTATTGATGTAGAAGCCCTCCGTGATCGATTCCCCCCACGGCGGAGCGCCAGAAAAGGCCCCAAGATGGGATCTCACGGGTACAGAAGGTTTCGGCGATGGAAATAGGGTTTCGTGGTGCTCTCGGATGTTTTCAGGGTATATGAGTATATATAGGCGAAAGAAGTCGGTCAGGGGAGCCACGAGGGGCCCACGAGGGTGGGGGGCGCGCCTCGTGGCCGCCTCGTTGCTTCCTTGGCGTCCACTCCAAGTCTCCTGGATTGCATTTGTTCCAAAAACGACTCTCTCGAAGGTTTCATTCCGTTTGGACTCCGTTTGATATTCCTTTTCTGTGAAACACTGAAACAGGCAAAAAATAACATTTTGGACTGGGCCTCCGGTTAATAGGTTAGTCCCAAAAATAGTATAAAAGTATATAATAAAGCCCATTAAACATCCAAAACAGATAATATAATAGCATGGAACAATAAAAAATTATAGATACGTTGGAGACGTATCATCAGGCTGCGGCTCCACCATGACCTATAGTACCGGTTCATGCCACGAACCGGGACTAGAAGTTCACCTTTAGTCCTGGTTCATGTAACCAACCGGGACTATAGATATCACTATACATAGTGCTTCTTCCAGCCCGAGCCAAAGCCCTCTGTTTTTTCCCTCCTCTCTGTTTTCTTCCCCTCTTGCTCGAGCTCCCACCTCCATTTTTGCCAAAATTTTCCAACATTTGAAGGCACCCCATCCATCCAAGTGATCCCAAAGGTTAGCAACTCTGTCCTTTCATCTCTCATTGCTACATTAGCTCTTGCAATGCTCTATAAGTATAGTGATTTGTGGGTTTTTAGTTTGGAAGGAATCATATGTTGTAGTTTATTTGATTTATATGCAATATGAGGTCAAAATAACTCTTAGTTTTCATATGTAGGTGTGGTTTAGTTAGTGCCTTCCCGTATCCGTCCTAACCACCGTCGATCACCCGCAACGTCCCGTTGCCGGCACCACCTTGTGGTGAGCCTCTTGTTCTTATCTTCTTAATATAAGAAAAAAAATCATGTTTGTGTTATTTAGATATATAGTTACTTGTATAATTACCTTACCCATACATTGTTTGTTATACATAGTGCCATGGTTTTGATATCCGTCCCCGTCGGCCCTCGTCTGGGTTATGATTCGGATGTGGTATATTCTCTTTTATAACTATTTTTTGCATTTCATGTTTATGACAAATTATGCCCATCAAGTTGACATAGATATTTTTATCTAGGAGGTATGTGAACTGGAAATTCCAACCGACCCTATTGTCAAGAGGTTAAATTTAGTTGAAAAAGAAAACAAGTATTTGAAAGAAAAATTGAAAAGAATTGAGGGGGAGAAAATGGAATTGGAGTTGCATGTTGCCTATGTCATCGATGATCACAAGATCAAGATGGAGAAAATACGCTTGAAGATTAGAAAGATTAGAAAATATGCCATCGATAGTGAGGCTTGGTATCATTATGCTGTTGGATCAATTGTTACCTTAATTGCGATCTTGATCGCATTTGTTGTTGCATTTAAATGCTTTAGCTAGAGAGTTATTTGTATGTTGTTTTATGAGAATAATTGTTGTATGAACTTTATGTACGAACTTTGTGTATGAACTTGTATTAATTTGGTCTTTTCGGTGCTGTGTAAATGAAGATGAGCCGGCAATGGATGTACGATGACCGATGCTCTCCCCAGTTCATTAATGGCATGCATACTTTTTTGCTTGCGGCTGCGGCAAACAAGCGGGTGGATGATTTTATGCCTTGTCCATGTGCTAACTGTAAGAATGATCTGAATTACTCTAAGCCAAGAACCATTAACGTCCACCTATTTGAGTCCGGTTTCATGCCCCACTATAATGTTTGGACCAAGAACGGAGAAAGAGGGGTTATGATGGAAGACAATGAAGAAGAAGAGGACGACAACAGCTATCATGACCATGGGTTCCCTGAATACGATGGTACAACAATGGGGGAAGAAGGTGAGCAGGCAATGCGGGAAGAAGCTGAAGAAGAGGCATCAGATGTGCCCGCTCATGATCTAGGTCGGGCCATTGCCGATGCAAAGAGAAACTACGCAAGTGAAAAGGAGAAGAAGAAGTTGCAGCGCATGTTAGAGGATCACAAGAAATTGTTGTACCCGAATTGCGAAGCTGACAAGAAAGAGCTGGGCACCACACTGGAATTGCTGCAATGGAAGGAAGAGAATGGTGTATCTGACAAGGGATTTGGAAGGTTGCTGATAATGTTAAAGAAGATGCTTCCAAAGGACAACAAATTTCCCGAGAGTACGTACGAAGCAAAGAATGCTGACTGCCCTCTAGGATTAGTGGTGCAGAAGATACATGCATGCCCTAATGACTTCATCCTCTACCGCAGTGAGTACGAGGATTTGAACGCGTGCCCGGTATGCGGTGCATTGCGCTATAAGATCAGCTGGATTGACCCTGGCGATGTCGAGGGCGAGTGGCCCAGGAAGAAGATTCCTGCCAAGGTGATACATGTGTGAATACATAGACAATACATAGTGTCCCTAGTATGCATCTACTAGACTAGCTCGTTAATCAAAGATGGTTATGTTTCCTAACCATAGACATGTGTTGTCATTTGATGAACGGGATCACATCATTAGGAGAATTATGTGATGGACATGACCCATCCGTTAGCTTAGCATTATGATCGTTACAGTTTCATTGCTACTGCTCTCTTCATGACTTATACATGTTCCTCAGACTATGATATTATGCAACTCCCAAATACCGGAGGAACACTTTGTGTGCTACCAAACGTCACAACGTAAAAGGGTGATTATAAAGGTGCTCTACAGGTGTCTCCGAAGGTGTTTGTTGGGTTGGCATAGATCGAGATTAGGATTTTTCACTCCATGTTTTGGAGAGGTATCTCTGGGCCCTCTCGGTAATGCTCATCCCTATAAGCCTTGCAAGCATTGTAACTAATGAGTTAGTTGCGGGATGAAGTATTACGCAACAAGTGAAGAGACTTGCCGGTAACGAGATTAAACTAGGTATGATGATACCAACGATCGAATCTCGGGCAAGTAACATACCAATGACAAAGGAAACAACATATGTTGTTATGCGGTTTGATCGATAAAGATCTTCGTAGAATATGTAGGAGCCAATATGAGCATCCAGGTTCCGCTATTGGTTATTGACCGAAGATGTGTCTCGGTCATGTCTACATAGTTCTCGAGCTCGTAGGGTCCGCACGCTTAACATTCGATGACGATTTGTATTATGAGTTATGTGATTTGATGACCGAAGTTTGTTCGGAGTCCGGGATGAGATCATGGACATGATGAGGAGTCTCGAAATGGTCGAGACGTAAAGATCGATATATTGGAAGGCTATATTCGGACATCGGAAAGGTTCCGAGTGATTCGGATATTTTTCGGAGTACCGGAGAGTTACGGGAATTCGCCGGGGGAAGTAATGGGCCTTAATGGGCCATACGGGAAAGGAGAGAAGGGCCTCAAGGGGTGGCCGCGCGCCCCCCATGGGCTGGTCCGAATTGGACTAGGAGTGGGTGGCGCCCCCCTCCTTCCTTCTCCCTCTTCCTCCTCCCCTCCTTCTCCTACTAGGAATAGGAAAGAGGAGGGGAATCCTACTTGGACTGGGGAGTCCTAGTAGGATTCCCCACACCTGCCCCCCTCCTTGGGCCGGCCACCTCTGCCCTCCCCTCCTTTATATACGTGGCCAGGGGGCACCCCATAGACACACAAGTTGATCTTTTAGCCATGTGCGGTGCCCCCCTCCATAGTTTTCCACCTCGGTCGTCGTAGTGCTTAGGCGAAGCCTCGTGCCGGTAACTTCATCATCACCGTCACCACGCCGTCGTGCTGACAGAACTCTCCCTCGGCCTTAGCCGCATCTAGAGTTTGAGGGATGTCACCGAGCTGATCGTGTGCAGATCGCGGAGGTGCCGCGCGTTCGGTACTTGATCGGTTGAATCACGAAGACGTTCGACTACATCAACCGCGTTACATAACGCTTTCGCTTTCGGTCTACGAGGGTACGTGCACACACTCTCCCTCCGTTGCTATGCATCACCTACATAGATCTTGTGTGATCATAGGA
This sequence comes from Triticum timopheevii, assembly GCA_963921465.1. NCBI lineage: Eukaryota > Viridiplantae > Streptophyta > Magnoliopsida > Poales > Poaceae > Triticum > Triticum timopheevii. The sequence goes on along the minus strand of OY997264.1, from coordinate 96,650,304 downwards.
TTTTTTTTGAAATTACTGCGTTCCCCAACACTATACCTGGAAGGCTAGGTGATTTTGTGGTTGCTTGCTCCAGATGATTTGTCCCTACAAATTTTTCGGATTCATGTGCACTGACCCTGATCAAGGCATATAACACGGAGCGATCTGTTATTGTCATTTTAATGCCGTTGGCATATCTTCTCCACTTGGTCATGTATGCTCCTGTATCCCAGACTTCAGTCATATCACTGTCCATATGCGCAGGTTCTTAAGTTGTTGTGAGCAGTTCTGTGTACAGTTTGATCTCATAACACTGATGATATTTTTAAGTTATTTGGGTTTGTTCCATGCCTTGAATTCTTTTGTTCTGCACATATAGTTCACACTTTCAAGCCTTGAATTCTTGATGCCTTTAGCTTTGGTAATGTATTTTTGTCAAATACAAGAGAGTAATCAATGATTCCCCGTGTAGTTTTGTTTTATAAAATAACAAGCGCAAATGGTTATGTGATAAGATAGATTTGTGTCAAAAGACCTAGTTTTTATATGGTGAAACATTGCCACTGTAATTCTTTTGAGGTACATTATGTATGCAGACTGTATCCTGACATGTGCACATGACCTTGCTATTTCTTCTAGGCTCCAGCCGTAAAAATTGGAGTTAACGGCATTATGTATTGATGAATGCACAAGAATTTAATCCTGAAGGTCGGATTTATGTTCTTATTCCTATACTGTTTTGCATTTATATGATTATATATCAATCTTATCCGCTTTCCTGTTGACACGGTACAATTCATGTTCAAATATGGATCCAGTAAAACTGAAAAACCAAAAGAACTCAAAAAGTAGTTAATTGTTGTCAAGCATGCAGCTTTTTTATTTTAAAATTTAGATTTGAAAATGGAGAGATATACTGTGCATTTTTTCTGGTTTCCAGGATAAGGGATAGCATGAGCCTGACAATGACAAATTAATTTGTGAGCCTCCTTCCACAAAAATCTAGCTGTATCAAGCACCAACCGTGAGGGTGTGTATCAAGCAATAGCTCGTGATTTGTTCTTGGAAAATTGACGAAACTCAGTCATCATTTTCAGTTGCTGCTATGCAAATAAAGCCTAAATTCACGCCTCTTGATGCTGGTGATTATCAGAGAAAGCAGATGCACTGGAAAGTTTACAGAACTAAGCTAGAAAGAGCAAGATTTTATATGAAATGTTTAGGTACATGAAGCATTTCAATAGCCATAAATTTGATATCTCCCACCAATGATTGTTACCAGGATATCTATTACTATATGTAGGCAGTGACCTATTTCCAGAATATATTTTGGGTCCGAACATAGGTTTTATTCTACATTGCAACGATGCTAATTTGTTGGAAATCAGGAAGCAAAGCTATATATGCCTGCACTTATGGTTGATATCAAAATTATCTACCCTCCTTTTGATGTTAAATAGCTGACACATGTTTTACTACCCTGCCTCTAATGTGGTGTATGATATGATCACTTAACATTGTGAGTATGCTTGTAACCAAAACCTATCACATATCAGTATACCTTGGCCTATTGTTTTGGATGGTACAAGCTATGTAAATTCTACTGGGTCATATAGTGCTAACTTGTGTTTTCCAATAAAGTTAAAAGTAGAACGTGAGCTGTTAGATTGTTCTGCTGCATATGAAATGTTGCCTGCAATATATTATAGTCTGCATAGTCTACAACGAACCATCTGGCTGATGCTATTTGGTACTCATAGGGAAATAAATATCAATGTTACAAGAATTATAACAATAGTACAAAACGAGTTCGTAGTGTTACCTAAACTTAGTGTGAAATACCCCAAAGTATTGTGAATATTTCTGTTGCCTATTAGTCCATATATTTATAAAATTCCTCTCTGTGATTACGAACAATATAATAGAAGGGCACAGCAACGCGCACCTTCATGGTCTAGTGCAAAATAATGAGTTGACACAGCAACTAAATAATACAGCGGGGTTGTATGTTAATAGTGGACATACGCATCTTAGCTCGTTTCCTTATACATAGTGAAATTATTAATCCTTCGATCTGTTGTGGCCCCTCCCTTATTTTCTTCTCCTTCACTTTTATCCACAACTAGCCAACATTGAGATGCAAACATGATACCCCTTCCATTTTTATTTATTACTCAGCATATTATATATGTCTCAAGTCAAACTTTGTAAATTTTGACTAAGTTTATACAAAAAATTATTAACATCCACAATACCATTTGAATCATCATTGAATATATTCACATCATATATATTTGTTATTGTGAAAGTTTATATTGTTTTCTATGAAGATGTTAAGTTTATAATGTGTGAATTATGTCAAAGTTAATATGGGGAGTAAATAAAAGCATAGGAAGTACTTTGAATCAGCTACATGGTACGTCACTTATATACAAACACCCAAGGGCAACTCTAGCCGAACCCTTATAATTTATACCCTCAAATGTCTCCTCAAATCTTAACTCCTTCAATTTAGGGAGTTAAAAAAATGTTGTTTCTAGCCAAACTCTTAAATTTGACTCCCTAAAACCTTTTTGCACACAATTTTATTACAAACACAAACTAAAACTACTTGATTCAAACGTGAATTTACACAAAAGTAGCACAATTTGATACATTGCATAACATGAATTTGAACTACTCAGTAGAAACTAGTTGGTTCAAATAATATAAAACTACTTCTAGCATCCTAAAACTAACAAATCTTTTTTGGCCTCCAGCGTCTCCCAATCCACGTCGTCATCATCGGAATCGCTGGATGTAAGTTTGATCACGGAGGGTCCGACCTCATCTGCGAGCCCCCACCAGACGCCCGGCCTCATCGGCATTCTTCTTGTAGAGCTCTCGTAGATGCGGAGGTCCTTGGCGACGAGCTCTGACTATGCAGCATCGAACTGACTGCACACGATTAAAGTCATAGATGCAGCATCAAATTGACTGCACAAGATTCAGACAGATTTATACATGTAGAAAGCAGCACCGTATTGGGGGCCGGATTGCTATAGTTACAACAACAACAAAGCCTTTAGTCCCAAGCAAGTTGGGGTAGGCTAGAGGTGAAACCCATAAGATCTCGCAACCAACTCATGGCTCTGGCACATGGATAGCAAGCTTCCATGCACCCCTGTCCATAGCTAGCTCTTCGGTGATACCCCAATCCTTCAGGTCTCTCTTAACGGACTCCTCCCATGTCAAATTCGGTCTACCCCGCCCTCTCTTGACATTCTCCGCACGCTTTAGCCATCCGCTATGCACTGGAGCTTCTGGAGGCCTGCGCTGGATATGCCCAAACCATCTCAGACGATGTTGGACAAGCTTCTCTTCAATTGGTGCTACCCCAACTCTATCTCGTATATCATCATTCCGGACTTGATCCTTCCTCGTGTGGCCACACATCCATCTCAACATACGCATCTCCGCCACACCTAACTGTTGAACATGTCGCCTTTTAGTCGGCCAACACTCAGCGCCATACAACATTGCGGGTCGAACCGCCGTCCTGTAGAACTTGCCTTTTATCTTTTGTGGCACTCTCATGTCACAGAGAATGCCAGAAGCTTGGCGCCACTTCATCCATCCGGCTTTGATCCGATGGTTCACATCTTCATCAATACCCCCATCCTCCTGCAGCATTGACCCCAAATACCAAAAGGTGTCCTTCCGAGGTACCACCTAACCATCAAGGCTAACCTCCTCCTCCTCACACCTAGTAGTACTGAAACCGCACATCATGTACTCGGTTTTAGTCCTACTAAGCCTAAACCCTTTCGATTCCAAGGTTTGTCTCCATAACTCTAACTTCCTATTTACCCCCGCCCGACTATCGTCAACTAGCACCATATCATCCGCAAAGAGTATACACCATGGGATATCTCCTTGTATATCCCTTGTGACCTCATCCATCACCAATGCAAAAAGATAAGGGCTCAAAGCTGACCCCTGATGCAGTCCTATCTTAATCGGGAAGTCATCAGTGTCGACATCACTTGTTCGAACACTTGTCACAACATTATCGTACATGTCCTTGATGAGGGTAATGTACTTTGCTGGGACTTTGTGTTACTCCAAGGCCCACCACATGACATTCCGCGGTATCTTATCATAGGCCTTCTCCAAGTCAATGAACACCATATGCAAGTCCTTCTTTTGCTCCCTATATCTCTCCATAAGCTGTCGTACCAAGAAAATGGCTTCCATGGTCGACCTCCCAGGCATGAAACCAAACTGGTTTTTGGTCACGCTTGTCATTCTTCTTAAGCGGTGCTCAATGACTCTCTCCCATAGCTTCATTGTATGGCTCATCAGCTTAATTCCACGGTAATTAGTACGACTCTGAACATCCCCCTTGTTCTTGAAGATTGGTACTAATATACTCGGTCTCCATTCTTCTGGCATCTTGTTTGCCCGAAAAATGAGATTGAAAAGCCTGGTTAGCCATACTATCGCTATGTCCCCGAGACCTTTCCACACCTTAATGGGGATACAATCCGGGCCCATCGCCTTGCCTCCCTTCATCCTTTTTAAAGCCTCCTTGACCTCAGACTCCTGGATTCGACGCACAAAACGCATGCTGGTCTCATCAAAAGAGTCGTCCAGTTCAATGGTAGAGCTTTCATTCTCCCCATTGAACAGCTTGTCGAAGTACTCCCGCCATCTATGCTTAATCTCCTCGTCCTTCACCAAGAGTTGGCCTGCTCCGTCCTTGATGCATTTGACTTGGCCAATATCCCTTGTCTTCCTCTCTCGGATCTTGGCCATCTTATAGATGTCCCTTTCGCCTTCCTTCGTGCCTAACCGTTGGTAGAGGTCCTCATACGCCCGACTCCTTGCTTCACCAACAGCTCGCTTTGCGGCCTTCTTCGCCATCTTGTACTTCTCTATGTTGTGTGCACTCCTATCCAGGTATAGGCGTCTAAAGCAATCTTTCTTCTCTTTAATCGCCTTCTGGACATCATCATTCCACCACCAGGTATCCTTATCTTCGCTTCTCCTTCCCCTGGACACTCCAAACTCCTCTGAGGCCACCTTACGAATGCATGTCGCCATCTTCATCCACACATTGTCCGCATCCCCTCCTTCCTCCCAAGGGCCCTGCTTAATGACCCTCTCCTTGAACGCCTGAGCTACCTTCCCCTTGAGCTTCCACCACTTCGTTCTAGCGACTTTAGCCCGCTTATCCCGCTGGACACGAATCCGAAAGAGGAAGTCAGCAACCACCAACTTATGCTGGGGTACAACACTCTCTCCAGGTATCACCTTACAATCTAGGCACGCACGCCTATGTTCCCTTCTCGAGAGGATGAAATCAATCTGGCTAGAGTGTTGGCCACTACTAAAAGTCACCAGATGTGATTCTCTCTTTCTAAAGAGGGTGTTGGCTACAATCATGTTGTAGGCTAGAGCAAAGCTTAAGACATTTTCTCCTTCTTGATTCCTGATGCCATAGCCAAAGCCCCCATGCGCCCCTTCAAAACCTGTGTTAGATGTACCCACGTGGCCATTGAGGTCTCCTCCTATGAAGAGCTTCTCACCAATTGGTACACTCCTAACCATGTCTTCCAGGCCTTCCCAGAACTCCCTCTTGGTGTTCTCATTGTGGCCTACTTGCGGGGCATACGCGCTGATAACATTGAGAACCAAGTCCTCAACTACCAGCTTGACCAGGATAATCCGGTCCCCACGTCTCTTGACGTCTACCACTCCATACTTATCAAAAATTGATTACACAGGTCGGGTCTCAAGACTCACGAGAAATACAGTCAAGATGCCAGACAATATTCAGTTCTGTGGAGATCGGAGTGAAGAACTGCAGACTATAATCAGTTCCAGAAACTACTCAGCCTTTAGTCTGTCCGCCAGCTCGAAGCCATCAAGTAATCAAGCAGCTGCTGAAAGTCTGCTCGATCACTGCGTCCACACATCCCCGCTGTATCTAGAGCTGGCCTTCCGGGCGCGCTTCGAAGCCATGGCGCCGCACGCCCCCGCTGGTCTGGCCTGCTGCAGAGCGGCCGCCATGCGACGGCAGCTCACCTTGGCGTCAATGTAGTAATCCATCCGTCTCTTTCTTGGAGAAGCCTCCAGCAGAAGAGATGAGGAGGAGGAGGAGGCGCTGGTGGTGGTGCTCATTGGCCTCTTCTTGGGCCGCAACATCGACACCTTGATCTGGATGGTGGTGGGGACGCTGCACCCGGCGGGTAGCTGTAGCTGCTACTGCGAGCCCATCGTCGCCGTTGGAGACGGAGATGCCGCTACGGCCCTCTTCTTCGACGGGAGCAGCGATGGATCGATGGTGGTGCGGAAGCTGTGCCCGGCCGGCTGGAGCTGGATGCCCGTCGTCGTCATCGGAGAAAGATGGCGCTGCCTCAAGAATTCGTTCCACGATCTCTTCTTCGGGTATGAGAAAATAGGTAGACCATCGATCAGAGGGCGCGCGTAGTTATATATAGGCCGGTCAACACGTTCCATGCGGTACCGGAGCAGAGTCGAAGACGGTCGACGCCGGTTTCGATCCGAGTCCCCGTCCGGAATCGGACAGGAAATGTTTTTTTTTACAGGATTTCAATAATTTCAAAAACTAATTTCAAATCTTTCCAAAAAACAGACTTCAATTATTTCAAACAACTAATTTCATCCATTTCTATAAGTTGTTTCAAGTCTTTCAGAAAACAGATCTCAATAATTTCAAAAGGCTAATTTCACTCTTTTCAATAAACTGATTTTGGTTCTTTCAAAAAATAGATTTCAATAAACTAACTTCATACATTTTTTAAAATTAATTTCACTCTTCCAATAAATTTATCGCAATAACTTCAAAAGGCTGGTTTCAACTCTTTCAAAAAAACATATTTCAATTAATTCAAAAACTATGCTCTCTCATTTCAGAAAAGTAATTTCACATATTTCAATAAACTAATTTCACGCATTTCAATAAATTGATTTCAGTAACTCGAATAGTCGATTTGTCCTTCAGGAAACAGATTCGGTTATTTGTAAGAACTAATTTCACTTTGTTCAATAAATTTATTTCATATTTTAGGAACTAAGTGAGTGTGGCACCTTGAAACTGTACCTTGTGGCCGACTTGACCGAGTAGATACCACTTGTCATGCACTTCCAAAAAACCGGCATCCGCAACATTATCTTTAATCTGGACATGCAAGAGAGTTTGCCAAAACTAGTACTCGAATAAATGTTCCATAGAAAATCTCTGGTTAACTCGATTGGCCTGGTAAACAAAGAGGGCAATGTCTTTCGGCCTTGTCCCATCCAACCATCACGCATCCCATAATGATGCCTTGTCCCCACTGCCAATGGTGAATCAGGTATAGGTGCAGAAGTGCTTCGTGCCCACGGCATCACAAAGTTTGCCCATGCCAAACTACAACTTGCTTAGACCAGTCCATTTAAACCATGGCCAATGTAACCGCATCGCCCTCGCAATTTTTTTAGATGGATCACACCAAGACCGCAAAGGTGGGTGGGGCGGCAGACAGTTTCCCATTTTTTTTTTGAAAAAACCCCCACCATGTATTAATTAACTTAAAATGTCCGTACAATCATTCATTACAAACTTTGCCACAGAGGGCGGAACAAAATGAAAAAGAAAATCCTCAGATTTATTATCAAAACTAAACTTTGCAATCTTGTGAGCCACCAAATTTGCCCTCCTGTTGATCTTTGAAATCTATAAATTCGCCAGCATCTTTGAGACATTTACCGCCTTCTTATTTAAATCAACAAAGGAGGACCTATCCATACAATCTCTTCCAAGAATAGAGGCAACAAAGGAGCAATCCATTTCCAAAATGACGGGCATGTCTAGTGTCATAGAAATATACAGGCTGACAGGAACGCTCTAAGTTCCGTCCTAAACGCTATCGCAAGCTCCAATATAATCCCAGGAAGAAAGAATAACTTGTCCACAATGGTTTCTCACAACCACCCCCACCCTCGCAGTTTCAATGGCCTTCACAAAACTTGTGTCGACATTAATCTTGTAGAACTCTGAGGTGGCGGCCTGCCAATGAATAAACTTCCCAATTGCAATTTAGCATGACATGACAAGTAAGATTCCCAATAATTTCTATAAATCTCACTAAGGCTGAGATGGATTCCTTTCCCTTACCAAAGATCAAATCATTCCTCAGATGCCAAACTCTCCAGAACATGAAAATAGTTTGCTCATGCACAGGTGAACTTAATTGATCCAACAAAATAAGAAACCATTCCAGCCCAGAATATTTGAAAATCTCCTCGGTCGGTAAGTTCCACACTTCCTGCAGCGCCATACGAAACGCACGAGCCTTGGGACAACTAACCAATGCGTGAAAAATACATTCATCTTCGGTACCACAGATTGAGAGCACGTACCTAGAATAGCTTGATGATGTTTAACCCTGTTGACTTGAACAACCAGACTATTAGAGGCAGCCCTTCAGGCAAAAATTCTAATTTTCTGGGGAACATTAGTATTCCAAATTATATTCCAGAGCCTCCTATCCCCATTCATGGCACCACTAGAATTGCCTAAATCGATCTTCGGATCCTTAAGATTCAGAGCCAGTCTGTACGCAGTCTTCACCGAGAACAAACCACTTTTCTCATGGTGCCAAGCAATAAAATTTCCTTCGCCCATTCTAAGAGTGAGCAACTTTAGGATCTCCTCTGCATCACGGATAAGAAATAGATGCATGATCAGGTTTTCATCCCTCCTAGTCCCACTCAAAAATTACTCTGACACCCATTTGATCCTAGTTTTGTTCTTCTTAGCAGAGATTTAAAGACCAGATTCCCTAGGGATCCAATTATCCCTCCAAATATTTAGCTAAGCATGACCTTATTTCCATACAGCCAGAGAAAAAAATTACTAGTGTTAATGTTAAAAAAATTACCATGTGACAGTAATCAGCTGGTTAAAATAAGAAGTCAGTAATGCTAATCTTTGGCAGTACTATTATAGTGAGCTTTTGTTGACAAATTAATTGACATTCTGTATGAGAATTCAGTGTACTGTTCAAATTCATGGGCTAGACTTTTGTTGCTAAACATTATAGAGTATTATCTTTTCTGCGAAAAATCTATTGTCCTTATTGCGATGACTTAGTGTCATTTTGAAGAGGAATTTGTATGCTGTTTTCAAATCAAGGGGCCAGTTACGTTATATTGTGCTAGCATTAGTGGCATCGGCAAGTTAATGACTTGGGACCTGCAACAAACAGTGAACCATGGACAAAGATGTATTGAGATGGAAACTTCGTATTGTTGACGCAGAACTCCACTGCCCCCTTGCTTTCTCTCTCTTGCCGAGCTCACTCTTTCTTGCTGTAACCGGACTGTAGAAGTGCATGCTTTAGCCAATGCAACCAAAAGACCGATCTAATGGAAGAGACTAGGCAGCACATTATACGTCAACACTCCTCCTCACGTGTGGCTCCCTCAGGCCTAAACGTGAACCGAAAGTGGGCTGCAATTTAATTGCGCCAGCCGGGTCTTGAACTCAAGACCTCTTGGCTCTGATACCATGTAGAAGTGCATGCTCTAGCCAATGCAACCAAAAGACCGATCTGATGGAAGAGACTAGGCAGCATATTATACGTCCACATGGACGACATGAGAAGAAGGAAGAAGATCAGAGGGAGAACGCTAGACACAGCAAGGTTTTCCTGGCGCACGAACGCCGCCGCCGCGACAACGGCTGTTTTCCTCAGGCAACAAACTCGAGCCCCCTGTTACAACAAGCCCCGCAGCCCGCAGGTGCTTTTATGCCATGGGCCGACGCTGGGCACGACCCGCACGCCCCCCACCCAGCCGAGCCCTGCTCTGGCCGCGCCTATGACGCGCACGCACGCGTCTGGGTCGCGCCAAGCCCGCACTGGCCTGACCCGATCGCACCGCCCAGCTCGCCAACGGCTGCATATAACTACGGTGCACCACATGCACGCACACACGCGCACCCATGCACCACACACGCGCGCGCACACAACCCTGCTACGGACCCGACGCGGACCGGACCGCGCCACGCACGTCTAGCGCATGCACGCACACGCACCTGACGCGCCCTGGCCCTAGCTTATTGGCCAACACACACCCCCTAAGCGACGGCCTAGAGGAGCCCGTCGTACTCGATGTTGCCGTCGGCGAGAAGGGCATGCTCTGCCACCTGTGCCTTCCGCGGCTTTGGGAACTCGCGCCGGAAATGCTCGCACTAGCCGTAGTTGTAGCAGCACCCTCGCCGCTTCCCTCCGCCGCTCGATGTCGTGCTCGCCGCTCCATCGTCGTCGTGGTCATCGAAGTCGCCTCCGCCCTGTTGACGCCGTCTCGCTGCCCAGTGAGCCTCGGTGAGCATCAGGTGCTTGTCCGCCCGGTCGCCGCTGGCCTTCGTGCGCCGCCTCATCCGCTCCTCGAAGGCTTTCAAAGGACCGAGCGCGTCCTTGAAGAGCATCTCCTCGACGTCGCAGAACTGCTCGATGCAGGCCACCGTGACGTACAGCCGGTCCGGCACAGTATCAACCAGCTTTTTCACCATCGCCGCATCGTCGAGTGTTGCTTCGAGCACCGTGTATCTTGCTGCCATGCTGTTCACCTAGCCGGCGTACGCGTCGAGCTCATCGCCGTCCTCCATCCGCCGCCCGGACCCGATCGACACCGTTGAAGCGCGCCTCGAGGGAGTCGCATACCTTCCTCGTGGTGGGCTTTGTCGCCACCTGCTTGAGCACCTCCTCCGGCAGTGCCCCCAGCATCATAGCCCTCGTCGTCTTGCTCTTTCCGGTGTCGACCGCCACGCCCTTCGCCGGAGCCACCACGCAACACAGTCCCTAGGCATCAAGGAGCGCCTCCACCTTAATCGCCCGGGATGTGTAGTTCGCCAGCGTTAGTGGCGGGATCGGTAGCGACATCGCGCCATCCCCGCCGCCGTGTGGAACGAGCGCCATGGCTGCAGGTGATCACTCCCGAACCTAGCTCTGATACCAATGATTGGAGCAGAACTCCCTTGCCCAAGAGCTCTCTCTCTCTCTCTCTCTCACTCACTCTCTTTTGCTACAACCGAATGACAGAAGAAGGAGGAAGATCAGAGGGAGCACGGCGGACACAACAAGGTTTTCCCGGCGCGCAAACGCCGCCGCCGCGACAACGATTGTTTTCCTCAAGCAATAAACTCGAGCCCCCTGTTACAACAAGCCCCGCAGCCCGCAGGTGCTTTTATGCCTTGGGCCGACGCTGGGCACGACCCGCACGCCCCCCACCCAGCCGAGCCCTGCTCTGGCCACGCCTATGACGCGCACGCACGCGTCTGGGTCGCGCCAAGCTCGCACTGGCCTGACCCGATCGCACTGCCCAGCTCGCCAACGGCTGCATATAACTACGGTGCACCACATGCACGCACACACGCGCACCCATGCACCACACACACGCGCGCACACAACCCTGCTACGGACCCGACGCGGACCGGACCGCGCCACGCACGTCTAGCGCATGCACGCACGCGCACCTGACGCGCCCTGGCCCTAGCTTATTGGCCAACACACACCCCCTAAGCGACGGCCTAGAGGAGCCCGTCGTACTCGATGTTGCCGTCGGCGAGAAGGGCATGCTCTGCCACCTGTGCCTTCCGCGGCTTTGGGAACTCGCGTCGGAAATGCTCGCACTGGCCGTAGTTGTAGCAGCACCCTCGCCGCTTCCCTCCGCCGCTCGATGTCGTGCTCGCCGCTCCATCGTCGTCGTGGTCATCGAAGTCGCCTCCGCCCTGTTGACGCCGTCTCGCTGCCCACTGAGCCTCGGTGAGCATCAGCTGCTTGTCCGCCCGGTCGCCGCTGGCCTTCGTGCGCCGCCTCATCCGCTCCTCGAAGGCTTTCAAAGGACCGAGCGCGTCCTTGAAGAGCATCTCCTCGACGTCGCAGAACTGCTCGATGCAGGCCACCGTGACGTACAGCCGGTCCGACACGGTATCGAGCAGCTTTTTCACCATCGCCGCATCGTCGAGTGTTGCTTCGAGCACCGCGTATCTTGCTGCCATGCTGTTCACCTATCCCGGCGTACGCGTCGAGCTCATCGCCGTCCTCCATCCGCCGCCCGGACCCGATCGGCACCGTTGAAGCGCACCTCGAGGGAGTCGCATACCTTCCTCGTGGTGGGCTTTGTCGCCACCTGCTTGAGCACCTCCTCCGACAGTGCCCCCAGCATCATAGCCCTCGTCGTCTTGCTCTTTCCGGCGTTGACCGCCACGCCCTCCGCCGGAGCCACCACGCAACACAGTCCCTAGGCATCAAGGAGCGCCTCCACCTTAATCGCCCGGGATGTGTAGTTCGCCAGCGTTAGTGGCGGGATCGGTAGCGACATCGCGCCATCCCCGCCGCCGTGTGGAACGAGCGCCATGGCTGCAGGTGATCACTCCCGAACCTAGCTCTGATACCAATGATTGGAGCAGAACTCCCTTGCCCAAGAGCTCTCTCTCTCTCTCTCTCTCTTGCTACAACCGAATGACAGAAGGAGGAAGATTAGAGGGAGCACGACGGACACAACAAGGTTTTCCCGGCGCGACAACGATTGTTTTCCTCAAGCAATAAACTCGAGCCCCCGTTACAACAAGCCTCGCAAGTGCTTTTATACTCTGGACCGGCGCTGGGCACGACCCGCATGCCCCCACCCAGCCGAGCCATGACCTGGCCCCGCTCTGGCCCCGCCCACGACGTGCACACACGCGTCTCGGGTTCCTATAACTAAGGTGCACCACCTGCACGTACACACGCGCACCCATGCACCACACACACAGACACACGCAACCCCTGCTACGGACCCAACGCGGACCGGACCGTGCCCGGCTCGTCTGGCGCATGCACACACGCACACCCGACGCGCCCTGGCCGTGGCTTAAAGGACAACAGGAGTGGTAAAGTTGCGTCCATCACGGGCGCTGTGAGCGGCATCGACAGGGCGACGGCGGCGGAGTATCAGGAACGGCTCCAAAGTCGTCGTCAACGACGTGCAGGACGACCAACTTCACATCTGTGATGGGCGTCGTCTATTCGCTCCGTCGCTGCGTGCAGACCTCGGGCCCGGATGCCGTCTACACCCGCCGCGACGTCTCTCACGAGGCGCAGATCGCCGCAGCCGTCGAGCGGCACTGCCACGCACGACGCGCACGTCATGGCGCCGGGCCTCCTCGACGGTCGCATCCTGTGCACGATCAGCGTCGTTGGCGTGCTCAGCTCCGGCTCCCCGATCCTCACGAACGCGATCTGCAAGGCCACCGTCATCGTCGCGGTGCGCGTGAACGCGCTCTCGGTCTCACCGCGTCGGGATGGCGGTGCGGTGGCTATGGCCGAGATATTTCCCGGCGCCGGCGAGGATGCGCTCACGCGGGTGGTGGAGGAGGACTGGAGGGAGTTGGACGGCACCGTACTGGAGGTGGAGGACGTGGTCGGGCGGCGTTGTGCCTGGCGTCGGGGGCGTACGTGACACAACCTCGTCGTCGACGGCTTGTTCACCGCGCACAAGAGTGTCAGCGTGCCGTCCCCAGACAGCCAGACGCGCGTCACAAGATCTGGCTTGCTTTCGGCGCCATCGGCGTCGTCATCCATCGTCGCATTGAGATTGCTGCCTGTGTTCGACTTCGACACCATGGACTAGCAAAGAGGAATCACCCTGCCAGTTTCATTTTGTAATTGAACACCAGTTCTACAAGCCACGTAACTTATTCGAAAGAAATCAGCAAGCAGAGGGAGTACGTACTAAATCTCTAACCACGACACTAGCTAGTGCTTCCCTGGGCTCTAACAAGAGCACGCGGCATGTCACTCCGTCAGCGGAGCCTGGCTAGGCCGCGTGAACTGGGCGGAACCGGGAGGCGAGGATCCAGAGCATCCCCAAGGCCGACGCGGCGGCGAGAGCCCCGGCGGCGCATGAGATCGCGGCGGCGACAAGGTACACTGAGCACACGGCGGCCCTGGGGCCGCAGTAGTTGTGCTGGATGGCGAACTGGTCGACGGCGAGGGCGGCGCAGGCTGAGCCGAAGGTGGAACATGCGAAGACCCACTCCACGGCGCTCAGGACGCGCGAGGAGGTCGACGTTGGTGGCCTCCCAGCCGTGACACCAGCAGTTGACCTGTAACATCAGCAGCACGGCACCCCACGGGACGGCACCCCAAGGAAGTCCACCACATCAACCTGGACAAACGTGATATCATCAGAGAAAGCTTGCAGGGATATATGGGATTAACAATTAAATTAATCGCGGGACTCAACTGGTTGGCCAGCCTAAACGTCGGGTAGTATGGGCCGGCCAGGATACAGACCAACACCGCCGCCAAGTCGAGAAGCAAGCTGCCGGCCGTGGAGAAGAAGACGAGGAGCTCCAGCATCCTGCCTACCGCCATGAGCGCGCTGTGGGAGGGGCCGGGGGTCTGTCTCCAACGATAGGGTGGGTGTGGTACACTGGTACAGAAGTAGAAGTAGAAGCATCGTGATGGACAAAAGATGAACTCCCCCACCCACCACCCCTTTGAGTCAATGGCGTTTCCACGAAAGCTCGCACAGCTTATAGCCGTGTCAGTCTTGGATGCTTTCACCGATTTGGAAACTCGATAGGGGAAGGGGAGCGGTGGCGCCTGCTGTAGTGCATATGCATGCTCGCACGTCATCCATTTCAGGTCCGGAATAGATGACCCTACTGCTCCCTCCGTCCAATAATATACTAGTGTAGTGTCAAAAAACGTCCTATATTATGAGACGGAGGGAGTAGCTTCTATCGACCGTAGCATTACCCGTGTGTTGCGTTGCGCACTTCCACTGTCGATGTACATGTCCCAGCTTGGACGTGCTAAGCCTGACAACAGCGGTAGGCGCAAACTTCATACTAGTAGTAACATGGACTGCAGTGCAGTCTCACGCACATGCTTGAAACACTTTTTTTTCTTTTTACTTTACGTATAAAATTTGTTTGAAGTCAAACTTCATAAAATTTGTTTGAAGCCATAGAATTTGACCAAACTTATAGAAAAAGAATATCAACATTCACGATATGAAATCAATATCATTTGATAAACACTTTAGCTACATTTCAGTCAGCTGAATTTAGTTTTGTGGTCAGTCGATTTTCTGGACCTTGGATTGTGCTTTAAGATTTGTGTAGTTTTTTTTTCTATCACATTTTGCTGGTGTACTGGGCTGTTTGGATTCGATTGTCCCCTATTTTGGGTCCATCAATTTCATTCTTGGGCTGGATTTCCGTATGTGCATGCTTTTTTCCATGTATTTGCTTTTGCTTTTTTCCATGGATGCCTTTATTTTTTTATTTTTTAGTTGAGTTTTTTTTCTTTACTTGTATTTTCGGATGTTGAGTGTGTGTAAATTTATACATGCCAGTACTACATGTACAAATTAAATTAGATTACAGAAACTTCACACTTATATATTTATTCTACATATTATATAAAGTGCATTTTTGTGCTTATTGTGTGGAAAATTTATCTTTTTATTTTCTTTATTATTTAAGGGTAATACCAATGCTAATTGTTTTGTCCTAATTTTTTGCTAATTAAATACATTTTTCTATTATAATGTGTAAGTATGCACGGAAGTACTATACAATATATGTGTAAATTATACTAGACTGCTAAAGTTGCATTATTATATGTGTATTCGTTGCATATTATAAAAAGTGCAATCTCAATGCAAAGTTGTGTGCAAGTTTCTTTATTTTCTTTCTTCTTAAGAGTAATACCAATGTCAGTAATTTATTCTTTATTAGAAAACTTTATTTGTTTTATTATGTTTAGTTTTTAATTTATTTTCTATTTTAAGGACGATACTATTGCCACTAATTCGTTCATTTTTTAAAAACTTCGTTTTTATGTGAAATTAACTACTATATGTTTATTCTTACATAACTAAAAAAGTGCATTTTTTGTGTAAATTGTGTGCAATCTGTATCATTAAAAAAAATCTTCTTAAAGGGTGGTACCAATGCCACTATACTTGATTTCTTCATAGAAAATTTTATTTTATTTTTGTGTTTGTAAGTAACTATAAACACAAGTATGATACAGCATGTGTGTAAATTATAGTAGAGAGCGAAAATTGGATTGTATATGCTTATTTTTTGCATCTTACAAAAGTGCAATTTCAGGGGATACTTGTGTGCAAGTTATTTTTTATTTTTCTTTTTTTCTTAAAGGGTTTCATTTTCCCCTAGAAAAGTTCATTATTTTGTTTCAGTTTTAGTTTTTATATTTTCTTTCTTCTTAAGGGGCTTCATTCTTACATTGAAAACTTCATTATTTAGTTCTAGATTTAGTTTTTGTATTTTTTTTCTTAAGGGTTTCATTCTTCCATAGAAAACTTCTTTATTTTGGTTTGGATTTAGTATTTTATTTTCTTTCTTCTTAAAGGATTTCATTCTTCCATAGAAAACTTCATTATTTTTTTTATTTTCTTTCTTCTTACGGGGTTTCAATCTTCCCTAGAAAATTTCATTATTTTAGTTTTTTGATTTTTATTTTCTTTCTACTTAAAGGTTTTTATTATTCCCTTGGAAAAAACCATTAATTTGTTTTCTTTTAGTTTTATTTTATTTTATTTAACGGTAATACCTATATCGCTCCACTATTATATGGTTATTATTTCGTATTATAAGCGCAATTTCTGTGTAAAATGTGCACTTTTTTATTTTTTATTTTTATTATTATTTTCATCATGTTCTTCTTAAAAGGTAATACCAACACCAATAGTTCATTGATTCTTAGGCAAGTTTATTTTTTATTTTCGTGTGTAGGTATACACGCAAATACTATACAATACCAATCTGTATGTAAATTACACTCGCAACCAATTCAACGACACTTATTTTGGGAGGAAGGGAGTACTAGATTGTGAAAATTGCACTATTATATGTTCATTCTTTGTGTATTACAAATTGCGCAATTTGAATGTAGAGTTGTGTGCATGTCTTTTTTTTAAAGGGCAATATCAATGTCACAAATACATTTTTCTTAGAAAACTTAATTATTACTCCCTCCATCCCGAAATGTAAGACGTTTTTTGATACTATGATAGTGTCAAAAAACATCTTACATTTTGGGACAGAGGGAGTATTATTTTATTTTTATGTCCATACAATCATTAAAGACTTATACAAACGTGTGTGCGCTTTTATTTCTCATGTATGTACTCATATCTTTTTTGTGTGAGGAATGTATGTACTCGTATCCATCAAAGCTAAAAAGTTCAACTATGAAAGATGATGTATGTGTGACGCATCCATCATCCATGCATGACATGCCGAACAATTGCATGCACGCATGCATGCATGAGCCCAGCCAGGCATAGCGTTGCTACAGGGATAGGCTTGGGCCTTGTTTCCCTATTATTACTTGATGAATCAAACTGGAAAAAAGTGACTGGCCCAAAATACGAAGTCAGTCGATTTGCAAGTAGCCATTCCCCCTTTGATAAAATTATTTAAAAATGTACCCTCTTGGTTTCACGCCAGATCATCTTGGTTCTAAAACACACGTGACAACACCTTCTCACAAGACGGTCATCATCCACCCTGCCAGCGAGGCACCTACAATACGCGCCCTATCAAAAGGCGAAACCAAGCAACCAATATAAAAAAATGTATTGAAATCCTTCAAAATTACTTTAGAAACCCTAGTACATTTGTCTTTGTAAACTTGGAAAAAAGTATGCAAAATTGAACTTCAGTGTGGTTATCATTTAACAGGAAAGAAGCATCACCTTGATGTATAGTTTATCCAGGCACGAAAGCATATAAGGAATCTAACAACTTGATCCAGATCGGGGCCGATAGATTCTAGTGCCAAGATCTTCACTATGTGCACAAATGGGGTCAAGCTTGTCGGAATCATTTTTTAAATGACAGACGGATATACAATTTTAAAAAATAAAAAATGCTAATTTCATGAAGAAGAAGGAGAATAAGAATAAGAAGACTGTTGTACCCTAACGGTTATGGATCTAACAACAAGTTCGAAGAATATGACAGATGAGTAGCCCAACATCGTCAATTTCGATGCGTCAATGACCCTGTGTCTTGTTGGACCTTGTTGATCAACTACAACCAATCTCTCAAGTAAAAGGCACATCCTCAATGACCATATCGTCATACACCTTAAGTGATCTCCTGCTGCAACACAAATAAATTGTCCGAAGATTCATGGAGGTGATGTGGAGTCTACTCAACCCATCGATCGCTTGAAGACGAAGGAACTCGAGCGCAGTATAGCTGCGGAGTAGGGGCTCCATGTCCTCCTTGGAGATGCCGACGTCGAAGAGCTCGAGCTGCTTCACCTGATGGAGAAGAAGAGCGGGTGCGACATTAATCTGGGGAAAAGGCGGTTCATGAACCTGGCGCGGCGAAGCACAGACGGTTGAGGGGGGTGGGGCGCCAGAGGGGGCGCTACCGCCGGATGAGGACGGTTTTCCGCACGCCAGATTTGATGGGAAGGGGGGAGATGATGATTATCAACTATCATCGAGGAGGCTGCTGATGAAGTCTACGCTTGCTGGAGGCTCTTGCGGTTCTGGATCGACCCGCATTCACTCGTTGGCCACCTCGTTCTCTACCTCAGCAGGCGATGACACAAGCAAATCTAGAGTCTCCTCACGACAGCACTTTCTGATAGGAGTGGAGGTGTGGGAGGATAGTGATTATTTAGTCAGAACAGGGCAGTAGAATAATGTACTGGTAATTGGAAGCTACTAAGTAGGAGTAATCTTAACAGAGACAAAAAATAACATCCCAGTTGGTTACTTAAATACTACATTTACTCCAATTTTGCTAAGTAAGTCAACATGAAGATACTTGAAGGAACACTTACTTCAAACAAATTGTGGATGGATGATGTCATCGGGGAAGTTAATATCTATTATATGAACAACCTCTGTTAGGTCCAGTATAGTTTTAGTGTCATCTTTCAGTACATAAAACTTAAAAAATGCTCTTCAAAGGCCCACATCAAAATATGGGTGACCATATTCATCAAGTTTTACCCAGACAACGATCGTAAAATCCATGATTTGTGTTCAATATGACATTTCTGGAGTCTTCAGTTAAGTAAAGGCCAAGATTTTGCACTACACATGCTCTAAAGTAAAGGATGTACTTGGGCAATGGGATCTGTGGAGATCTTCTTCTGCTGGAACAATGCGTTCGTGGCGTCGCAGAAACACATGCTCATGCAGCGGGTTGCATATCTTAACGTCGGCATCTACTCGTCCACTTCGATCTTCCTGCTCACCTACTGCTTCATCCCAGCGCTTTCCCTCTTCTTAGGGTTCTTCATTGTGCAGACGCTCAATGTCGCCTTCCTCTTCTATCTCCTCACCATCACGATCACCCTCATCAAGCTCGACATCCTCAAGGTCAAGTGGTCAGGCATTGAACTCGAGGACTGGTGGCGCAATGAGCAACTCTGGCTCATCTCAGGCACGTGCATCATGAATCCTGACACTGACGGCCTAGCTAGGATCTCGATACTGATCTGACCACAATGTTGCACAATTAATGTGATGACAGGCGCAAGCGCACACCTATAAGTAGTGGTGTAAGGGGCTGCTCAAGGTGATGGCCGAGATCGAGATCTCCTTCACACTGACCGCCAAAGCGGTGGCCGAAGACAACGATGACATCTACGCGGACCTCTACGTTGTCAAGTGGTCATTGTTGGTCATCGGGCCTATCACCATCGGCATGATCAACATCATCGCTATCGCCTTTGCCTTAGCCTGCACCATCTACAACGAAAACCCACGGTAGGGCAAGTTCATCGGCGGAGGTTTCTTCAGTTCGTGGGTGCTTGCTCATCATTACCATTTGCTAAGAGCATCTCCAGCCGTTCGGCTCCCCAGGGCGGCAAAAAAAAGACGTCTGGGGGCGAACCGGTGCAAGTTTGGCGCTTGGGGGCGACTCGGTCCCCAGTCGTCGCCCACCAGGTCACCCTGAGTTCGGCGAAATTATGTAGAAATTTGTGCAAACTCGGCGATCTGGTACGAACTCGGAGAAATTTCATTGAAATTTGTATAAAAATAGTAAAACGGCAAACTACGCAGACCTACGCCAGCCACTACGCCGCTAGCCACTACGCCGCGTCCACCACCCGCCATCTACATGCCGAGAAGCCTGTAGAAGCGGGTGTAGTCGCCGCCGTCGTCATCGTCGTCACGCGCCCCGCTGGAGCCACCCCCGTCCCTGCTGCAACCCTGCCCAGGGTCGCCGATGCGCGGCCGGGCGCTGGACGGTCCGGCCTTGTCCTCCTCGTCGCTGTCGAGGACAATGACGCCGCCCTCCTCGCGGCCGCGTCGCCGGGCCTAGAGCTCCGCCGTAAGTCTGGCGCTGGGGGCGCACCTGTTTGCGGACGTAGTCCTCCTTCGCCCATTTTAGGGCGGCGTCGGGGGCCACCATGTCGGCGTGCTCCGGCTTCACGGGGAGCAGGCCCGGCTCGGGCTTCGGCCAGACCAGGCGAAGAGAGCGCGGGGAGGGGCGGGTACCCTCGTTGATGACGAGGGCGCCACTGCGGGTGCAGCGCTGCTGCGGTGTCTCCTCCGGCTCTGGCTTGAGGGGACGGAGAGCCGGCGAGCCAGAGCCCGACGACAAGGACGTCGGCTCCATTCGCCGCGGCGTCCAGGAACTGCCGCGGCGACGAGAGATGGACAGCCGCGTCGGGTACTCGAGGCGCGGCACGTTGCTGGTCTCGATGTGGTCGAGGACGGCCTCGAGGGTGCGGCCGGGGACGCCCCACCACTCGCGCCGTGCTTCGGCGTTGGGGCTGCCGCGGGGAATGACGTCGTTGATGGAGGCGATCTGCTCCTCGCGGCGGCGCTCGAAGTACATCGTCCACAGCGTTTCGCTGTCGGGCGCGTACCTCGGCTTGTTCCGCTGCTCCTCCATTAGCAAGGAGCGGATGCGGGCGATCTCCGCCCGCCGTGCCGCCCCCTCGGGCACCGGCGGCACAGGGACGCCGCCAATGCTCAGCCTCCACGCCCCCGGCACGCGCATGTCAAGGGGCGCCGGGTACTCGGCCTCGTAGAGGCGGCGCGCCTCCGGCTCTTGGAGGTGCCGGCGGCCGAAGCCGTTCGCCGCTGCGCCATCGCCTGGAAACCTCTCGGCCATCTTTGCTTTGCTCGTCGGCGGGAAGGGGGGAGAGGGCTGCTTTTGCGAGGGCGGATGCAGGGGAGGTTGTGGTGTTCACCGGCTGGAAGGGTTGCCTTTTATAGCCCCAGCGGGGCGGCGTGGAGGCTGCATGCCGGGCGAGAAAAGTCGTTGTGTTGTGTTCTGCGAAAAATACGTGTTCTCTGGTAGAATTAAGTTTTGTATATATGTATACTTTCTTAGATAATATGATAGTGTGACCCATATGGAATTTTCGTATACTTGAATGTTTTTGTACAGGAATGGGCTTTCAAAAGCTGAAATTGGTCGATCGATCAGGAGATTGTGCCCATTGTGCAGGAATCTTTCATTATTCAGAAGATTGTGCCCATTGTACTACTCTGCGGCACATCGATCGATCAGGCATCAGCAAGTCTGCGAGAGCATATGGAGTTGGAGTACAAGGGAGTATGTGATGATTTGCCGTCGATACGGGTGCAGGTTAGCTGGCACCTGGCAGGCGACAGCCGCGGAGTTTCATCAGGAACGGCGCCAAAGCCATCATCTCCGACGTGCAGGACGACCTTGGCCAGTGCGCTGCGACGTCGAGCGGCACGGCTACGTGGACATGCTCTACAGCAACGTCGGCGTCTCCGAGTCCGCAAGCCAGAGCTCCTTGGGCGCCCTGAACCCGGTCGGCGGTCGCGTGCATCAAGCACGGGCGCGCGCATCATGGCGACGGGCCGCCACCCGTGGCAGCATCCTCTGCACGGACAGCGTAATGGGCGTGCTCAGCTTCCGCTCCCCTATCCTCGCGTACGCGATCTCCAGGGCCACTGTCATAGACTCATAGGCGCGGGTGGTGGAGGACTAGAGCGAGCTGGAGGTGGAGGACGGGGCATCGGACGAGAACAGGCATGTGACAGGGCACAACCTCCTCCTCCTCGTCGACGGCGGGTTCACAGCGCACAAGGATGCCAGCTGCATGCCGTCCCTTGCTAGCTTGCTCACGGCGACACCACCGTCGTCATCGCTACATTAAGATTGCTGCCTGTTTTCGACACCATGGATTTGTCTCCATCGACTGCCAAAGAGGAACCACCCCACCGATTTCATTTTGCAACTAAACCCGAGTTCTTGCAAGCAAAGCAACATAACTATTTCAAAAGAAACCAGTAAGCAGACGTACTGCCTAATCATAGGCTCTAAACTTTGACAAGACCGCGAGGCACCTGATGGACTAGGCCGCGTGAGCGGGGCGGAACCGGGAGGCGAGGATCCAGAGCATCCCCAAGGCCGACGCGGCGGCGAGAGCCCCGGCGGCGCTATGAGATCGCGGCGGAGACAAGGTACAGGGAGCACACGGCGGCGCTCGGGCCACAGTAGTTGTTCTGGATGGCGAAATGGTCGACGGCGAGGGCGGCACACGCTGAGCCGAATGTGAAACACGCGACGACCCACTCTGTTTGGTTAATCCAAACAAGTTGAAAGTTTAGTTTGCAAAGTGGTCTAATCATCATATCTTTGCACGTGGTGATGTTAAGCAAAGAGTCCGGCTAGGAGTAGTAACTAGCCGTGTATCCAAGTAGTAGTACCAGGTATTTTACGTATAGAAGTTGGAGTTGGAGTCATGTTAGGCTTGTGATCAAGCTTGCCGGTGATTAGATTAGGAGAGTCCGGTTTAGGACTTGAGTCAGTGTCCGTGTTGGGTTAGGAAGGCTCGGGTCGGTTTGCTATGCGTGCGTTGAGATTTGTCTGCTGCGTATACCTATATAAACGCAGGCAGGGTGCGTGAGTTTGTATCAAGAGAAAAAGG
Source organism: Triticum timopheevii (assembly GCA_963921465.1). Taxonomy (NCBI): domain Eukaryota; kingdom Viridiplantae; phylum Streptophyta; class Magnoliopsida; order Poales; family Poaceae; genus Triticum; species Triticum timopheevii. The sequence continues at coordinate 96,627,364 of OY997264.1, read as the reverse complement.
AGAAAAGTAATAAAGAGAGGATTTAGAGGGTGCGAGACGCACCCTTGGCTATCAGTTGTTGTGCACGTGTGTTCGTGCAATTTTATGTGATCGATCCTGAGGGTGGATTTCCAACAATTGGTATCAGAGCAAGGTTCAAGTGAAGCTGCGCTTGCCCCGGGGTGGCGACCTGCTAGCGCCTCGGGGCGGGCCATATAGTCGTTGGGTAGTACAACGACGAGGAAGTGCGGGCAATACAGTCGCTGGTGTAGCGACGAAGAGGATCGGGCGATTTAGTCGTTGGGGTGCAATGGCGTGGAGGATTGGGCTGATTGTCGTTCGCCGGAGTGACGACGAGGAGGCGGTGATGTCGCTGTCGCAAGCGAGGTGACGGGTGATCGTCATTCGACAAAATGACCTGGAGGAGGGCGACATGGCTGTCGTCGTAAAGGCGTTGGTGATCGTTGATGGTTATGGAGGTGCCGAAGTTGTGACACCGAGGAAATCATCGACATCATCGTTAGAGGGTGCAAGGTGGAGATGGCGAAGTTACGAGCCGTCATCGAGATGTGCACATGTGTTCTTGTAAGGTGCGTCCAAGAGCTTAGGTGTGTGAATCTTCTGCTGCAGTTGAGATGCGTCACTGGCGGAGGAGAATTGCGAGCGAGAGCAGGCGGAAAAAGGAATTCGTGCCTTGTGTTTCCGTTCGTGATCAAGGAGTTCCGGCGAGTTCATATACAGTGAAGTTGAGTTGCACGTATATGGCAAGTTGTGTTGCCGCTGGACATGAGGTGTCGTTTGGTAAGTTGTGTCGCCAACGACAAAGAAAAAAGATGTGCCGGGTGAATAGATGTGTCTCCCCGTGTGCAAGCAACCGATGAGAAGATGAAGATCAACGTGAGGACGCGCACCAGTTAAGTTGAGTTCCTGCATGAGGCTATGCGTTTAGTCTGCATGTAGCACGCTAAGATGTGGCAGCGTGGCTGGTAGTCCGGGTAATCGTTGGTTTCAGTCTACAAGTCGGCATGAAAAAGGAAGGATGGTGATGAAGTGTTGGCCATCGTTGTAAGAAGAGGGAAGTAGCGGTTCGGTAAGCCGCGTCACCGGAGGCAATTGATATGACAAGATGACAGACGATCGTCCGCGTGTTGGTCAAGTAAAGAATCGAGTGTTTGGATTAGGGGGTGATTGTTAGGTTAATCCAAACAAGTTGAAAGTTTAGTTTGCAAAGTGGTCTAATCATCATATCTTTGCATGTGGTGATGTTAAGCAAAGAGTCCGGCTAGGAGTAGTAACTAGCCGTGTATCCAAGTAGTAGTACCAGGTATTTTACGTATAGAAGTTGGAGTTGGAGTCATGTTAGGCTTGTGATCAAGCTTGCCGGTGATTAGATTAGGAGAGTCCGGTTTAGGACTTGAGTCAGTGTCCGTGTTGGGTTAGGAAGGCTCGGGTCGGTTTGCTATGCGTGCGTTGAGATTTTTCTGCTGCGTATACCTATATAAACGCAGGCAGGGTGCGTGAGTTTGTATCAAGAGAAAAAGGAGAAAAGTAATAAAGAGAGGATTTAGAGGGTGCGAGACGCACCCTTGGCTATCAGTTGTTGTGCACGTGTGTTCGTGCAATTTTATGTGATCGATCCTGAGGGTGGATTTCCAACAATTGGTATCAGAGCAAGGTTCAAGTGAAGCTGCGCTTGCCCCGGGGTGGCGACCTGCTAGCGCCTCGGGGCGGGCCATATAGTCGTTGGGTAGTACAACGACGAGGAATTGCGGGCAATACAGTCGCTGGTGTAGCGACGAAGAGGATCGGGCGATTTAGTCGTTGGGGTGCAATGGCGTGGAGGATTGGGCTGATTGTCGTTCGCCGGAGTGACGACGAGGAGGCGGTGATGTCGCTGTCGCAAGCGAGGTGACGGGTGATCGTCATTCGACAAAATGACCTGGAGGAGGGCGACATGGCTGTCGTCGTAAAGGCGTTGGTGATCGTTGATGGTTATGGAGGTGCCGAAGTTGTGACACCGAGGAAATCATCGACATCATCGTTAGAGGGTGCAAGGTGGAGATGGCGAAGTTACGAGCCGTCATCGAGATGTGCACATGTGTTCTTGTAAGGTGCGTCCAAGAGCTTAGGTGTGTGAATCTTCTGCTGCAGTTGAGATGCGTCACTGGCGGAGGAGAATTGCGAGCGAGAGCAGGCGGAAAAAGGAATTCGTGCCTTGTGTTTCCGTTCGTGATCAAGGAGTTCCGGCGAGTTCATATACAGTGAAGTTGAGTTGCACGTATATGGCAAGTTGTGTTGCCACTGGACATGAGGTGTCGTTTGGTAAGTTGTGTCGCTAACGACAAAGAAAAAAGATGTGCCGGGTGAATAGATGTGTCTCCCCGTGTGCAAGCAACCGATGAGAAGATGAAGATCAACGTGAGGACGCGCACCAGTTAAGTTGAGTTCCTGCATGAGGCTATGCGTTTAGTCTGCATGTAGCACGCTAAGATGTGGCAGCGTGGCTGGTAGTCCGGGTAATCGTTGGTTTCAGTCTACAAGTCGGCATGGAAAAGGAAGGATGGTGATGAAGTGTTGGCCATCGTTGTAAGAAGAGGGAAGTAGCGGTTCGGTAAGCCGCGTCACCGGAGGCAATTGATATGACAAGATGACAGACGATCGTCCGCGTGTTGGTCAAGTAAAGAATCGAGTGTTTGGATTAGGGGGTGATTGTTAGGTTAATCCAAACAAGTTGAAAGTTTAGTTTGCAAAGTGGTCTAATCACCATATCTTTGCATGTGATGATGTTAAGCAAAGAGTCCGGCTAGGAGTAGTAACTAGCCGTGTATCCAAGTAGTAGTACCAGGTATTTTACGTATAGAAGTTGGAGTTGGAGTTTGTGATCAAGCTTGCCGGTGATTAGATTAGGAGAGTCCGGTTTAGGACTTGAGTCAGTGTCCGTGTTGGGTTAGGAAGGCTCGGGTCGGTTTGCTATGCGTGCGTTGAGATTTGTCTGCTGCGTATACCTATATAAACGCAGGCAGGGTGCGTGAGTTTGTATCAAGAGAAAAAGGAGAAAAGTAATAAAGAGAGGATTTAGAGGGTGCGAGACGCACCCTTGGTTATCAGTTGTTGTACACGTGTGTTCGTGCAATTTTATGTGATCGATCCTGAGGGTGGATTTCCAACACACTCCACGGCGCTCAGCACCAGGAGGTCGATGCTGGCGAGCTCCCCGTCATCCGCATCCAGGCAGCCGATCTGTACGACCACCAGCACCCAAAACGACGGGAAGGCGCCGCAGACCGAAGTCCACCACATGAACCTGGACAAAAGTGATATCATCAGTGAAGATGTACAGGGCTTGCAGGGATGGGATCAACAATCAAATTAACCGCGGGGACTCAACTGGTTGGCCAGCCTAAACGTTGGGTAGTTTGGGCCAGCCAGGCCACCGGCGGCCACCGACGCCAGGCCGAGAAGAAAGCTGCCGGTCGTGGAGAGGACGACGAGGAGCTGCAGCCTCGTGCCTACAGCCATGCGCGCGCAGTGGGAGGGGCCGGGATGTGGTGTGCTACACTGGTAGGGAAAGCTAGCAGAAACGTGGTCATGGATCCTCACACCCACCACCCCTTTCAGTGATTCAATGGCGTTTCCACGAATGCTCGCAAAAGCTTTGCCGCGCCAGTCCTGGATGCTTTCACCGATTTGGAAACTCGATAGCTAGGGGTCGTCTCCCGTGCTGCGCATGCACATGCATGCTCGCTCATCATTCATTTTTCCGGAGTAGATGACACCACGAATGCTCTATCGACGATAGCATGCATTACCCGTGTGTTGTGTTGCGCACTTGCATGGTCGATGTATGTGTGCCAGCTTGGACGTGGTAAGGCATGACTTCAGCGCGGTAGGCGCAAACTTGATGATAGAAATATGGACTGCAGTGTAGTCTGGCAGACATGCTTGAAACCCTCCTTTTCTTCTTACTCTACGTATAAAATTTGTCTGAAATCAAGCCTCATAAAATTTGACAAAATTTATAGGTAAAATTAACAACATTCATGATGCGAAATCAATATCATTTGATAAATCATTAAATTCATTTTATCTTGTAGTATAAGTGTGGTATTGTAGATTTTGATATTTTTTAATATAAATATGGTCAAACTTTACTAACTTTTGCCTTCATACAAATGTTATATGCGGAGCAAAAAGAATTGTGGAATACAAACATTACATGTGAGACTGACACCATATCTACAACCAAGCAAAGGTGGTTAACTTTTTATAATTTATACCAAAATGGCGCTTAAACAAACTTAACATCTGACTCCTCGAAAAACTTAGGTGGTAGTCCGCCCTGCCAGCGTGACACCTGCAATACGCACCCTATTGAAAGGCGAAACCAAGCCGGACGAGCTGCATTTAGGTGGTACGTAGACTCTCCGAGATGCTTCTTCAGTTTTTCAGGCCGTTGGGTAGTTGTGCCTTGATGCGTTATTGTTGAATCCGAATAAGATTGTGAACAGTGTGAGATGCTACGTGACACACACGACACCAGTTCCGCCGCACGCCATCATCGCGGTGCGCGCGACCGGTCACGCGTGAATGCCATCTCGCTGCCGCTGACGGTGCAGTCCAGGGCCGACATATTTCTCGATGCCGGCGAAGATGCGTTGAGGCGGGTGGGGAAGGACTGAAGCGAGCTGAACGGCACGGTGCTGGAGGTGGAGCGAGCTGTACCTGGCGCCGGACGAGGCTAGGTGCGTGACCGGGCACAACCCGGGTCCACCGTGCACAAGGGTGCCGAGTAAGAGCGCCGCATGCCATCTCTAGAGGTGCCGAGTAAGAGCGCCGCATGTGTTCGACACCTGGATTGATTTACATAACGAATTCTTAACAGCCAACAAAAGCCAAGCAGTACCTCAAATTCAACAGAACCAAGTAAGCAGACGTTCGCTGTTGTACTCCATAGTCTTTGCGGGTGCACTCCACAGTCTACCAACTAGTACTCTCTAGATACATTCATTTTTTGGACGAGTAATTTCGAACGGAGGGAGTAAATGACTAACCATAACGCCAGAACCTCCATCGGCGGGTCTAAACACGATCGAGGGAGGCAGCTGACAAACTATGGCGCCTGACCCGGGGCAAACCGGGACCTGAGGATCCGGAGCATGCCGAGGGCCGACACTGCGGCGAGAGCCCCGGCAGCACACACCATCGCGGCGGCAGCAAGGTACAGCACGCAGACGGGGATCCCCGGATCACAGCCCTTGTACTTGTACTGGTGCTGGATGGCGTACTGGTTGACGGCGAGGGCGGCGTACGCCGAGCCGACGACGAGACACGCAACGGCTCAGTCGACGGCTATCAGTGCCAGGAGGGCGACATTTCCCGGCCGCAAGAACTCGAAACACAGCCAGACTAACTGGAACACCAGCAGCGCCGTACCCCAAAGGAGGCCTCCGAAGCAGAGAGTGTGCCACATCAACCTGAACGAGAGCGTACGTCTAATTATAACCAAGCCTCTATTCCAGGGAGCTTTTTCGCTCCAAGAATCGCCCACTTGGATGAAAATGACGCATGCTGTATTACATATGTGACGCGTGGTATTAATTTGGTACCTGCCGGGGTAGAAGTGCTTTGTGGATTCAGGGTTTTGTTTGAAATTTTTTGAACGTGTGTGCGCTTTGGTTTGGTTGGTTTAGTATTTACTGCTGCATGTGTGCCAGTCTTTGTGCTGAAGTTCGTGTCCTGACAGCCCCTTTTACTTCGATGCTAGCTTCTTCGGTCTTGTGATTGGTTTGGGTATTCCAGCCGCTGTTGGCCCAGTTGTCCTGTCATTGTCGACCTCTGCCGCTGTTGGCCCGGGTCGCTTTCTTGCTTTCGATTCGTCGTCGGGTGGTTTATCGGTTGATCCTGTCGCTATCGCTGCGTGGCTGCCGCTGTTGCTTCGGTCGGTGTTTCCTTCTGGTTGATCAGTGCCGCTTTACCCTGGTAATCTGTGTTGCTTTGATCGTTAAATCTAGAGACATCGCCGCTCCTGATCGGTGCCGCCTCGATCGTTCAATCTAGAGACGCCGCGGACTTCCACTGTCCACCGATCCATCACCGCCGCTGCGCTCTACAAGCAATAAAACGATCTCCTCGGCATCCCTCCATTAGCATCGTCTCCACGGCCCTTGCTCGATCTCCATCAAAGCTGTGTTCTTCTGTTCCTTTTCCATGCACCACGATCAAGCCATGCGGGGAGCGCAACCGTCGGAAAAGGTGAGCAGGTGAGGTTGATCTTGACGGCGTCCTACTGCTCGCCGGCAAGGCTGTCCGGCTGTCCCATGGGGAGTGCCGCCTGAGTCTCTTTCTCCTCAGGCACGCGGCCTCTCCCCTCCAGCACCGGTTCTTCATGCCTTTGCCGTCGTCGGGCCATCACCGCCTCTCCCTCTTTCTCCCGGTATGTGGGACATGCTGTGTCCCTCGCCTCGCACCTCTGGACGTCGCCCTGTTCTATCTGTCCTTCTTCTTAGATCATGTGTAACATCAGGAGGGACGGCGGTACGGTTTGGCTTTGGAATGGTGCTCCATGGTGGCCGTAGGGCTTCGACCTGCTCTTCAATCCGTTTCTCTTTGCTTTCCTCTGAGATGGAATGGTGCTCCATTCGCCACATCCCCGAGCATGCCCCACCATGGTCGGATCCTAGTGGCCTGCGGCCTTCCTTGGCGAGAGGCGTCACGGTCCATGGCATTGGTGGAGGCGGCGATCGACACGGCGGGCAGCGACAATATGAAATCCTGTTTGTTGTGCTCCTGACCGTGAGGATCACGACCGCACGAACGGAGGGATGACAACACCGCGGAGCTATTGAACCTCCAGCAGTTCGGCTTCTCCCTGTCCGCACAGGAGAAAGCCACTTATCTCTCTGATTTTCTAGCTAGAAATTGGTGTGCTTCACTTATTTCTACTAGATGCATCATGCATGTTACTACTCAAATTCTTTGTATTTCGCCTGGCATCTCGATGGACCTAATAATCTTCTCTGAATTTAGTGGTGCTGCAGGACCGACAGGAGATGATCAGAGCGCGGCTCTGGACACTGCAGGAATTCATATGCACCGCCACCAATTTTAATTGAAGATACCACAGTGAAATGCAAAATTAGACGGTCCACCAAGAGACTGCATAGCATACAGAGATCATTGATCCTCATAGTCACTTACCCACCAAGAAAGCTACATGATAGTTTTCTTTAGTAATAGGTATATAATTTTGTTTTTCCTTCTCACGGGTTTGTTTATTCCGGTTGCCTTATCTTCTGTTAAGCATTTTTTTTTTTACAAATTAACCGCATCTTAGTATCCTGTTGTTGTACATGCCAGTAAATTTTATAGGTTCAATTATTAATTGTTGCACATAGCTGGGTTTGGTTCGAAGTTCTGCTTTGTTCTATAACAGTAGGAATGTAGTTCTCGGGAGTTTAGTGCTACGATTAAGTAATTCATGTAGTGAGTAAATGGGTGACACTCAGATTGTCAGAATGTGCTTAGTGTAGTACATAAATAATCCTACATATGATTTACTTGTATAACACTTTCTGTGGATTGCAGGTTTGTAATGCTTCTTGTGTTTCTAGGTCTGTAGAGCACGTTGAATCTTGCAAAGAAAGATAATTCTGAAGTTATTTCATATTTGCTGTGTACATGCAATTTTGGTTTTTGTTTTATGTGGCCCATAAGAATCTACAAATAATGTTCAGGGTTGTTAAAACAAGACTCACCGCAGGAGTGAGACTAGCATGTTCGAGGCTTCAGGCACTAAACAGAGAGAGATCAGTCAAAATTTATATGACAAAAGGAGCATCTTTATTTGTGTGTGGGAGTAAAGAGGTCTATATTTCCAGAACATCGTGATACTTTTAAAGGTACAAGTACAGTAGTTCAGCATAGGCCAGGGACTTTCCCTTCTGCTCTAATCCGCTTACCTGTTCAAGGGATGTTTTGTTGTCCCCGTATGGTCAATGAAAGTTGGTCAGACACTGAGGTTATCCAATCCACCACACGTTATGACCTGCTAATCAACATCGACTACTATGCCTTGCAGTTTTATCTATTTTGATGTTTCAAATATGATCTGCAACCATTTGTTTCCTGCAACCATTTTTGCCTTTATCCGCATCCGCATACAGATTAAAAACGGAAGAGAAATCTATGAACTGTATTATTTCGCAGTACATAGATCGGACGGATTTGATTGTATGTATAGCATATTCAGATCTTTAAGGCATGGCTATCTCAACAATAATCAGTACATTACAGGAGTGTAACCAAAGATGTGACATCAAGTTCATATATTTAGTCATGCATAGCGCATTGTTTATATTCAGAAAGCAAGAGACAGAAACAGTTTTTATCAGCGAATTGAGTTTAGTTAGCTTTGCTTGATATCCGTTTGCAAAATCTAACTCTTCTTTTCCAACGAGGGTTAGGCATATGCAGAAACATCTACTTCCTCTGTTTCTAAATATAAGACCTTTTAGGGATTCCAATTTAGAGATTCCAATACGGAGACTACATACGGAGCACGATTCTGTATAAAAATGTGCATTTGAGTTGTGGCTGTTTATCTCAACATACAGTTTGCTCTCTTTTTTCTCTCGCAAAGTACACTTCGCCCTTTTTAGCCATTTGTGTTTGTCATGATTGGGTGTGATAGGAAGCATGAGATACGATCGCTACCCCATCGGCAATGGACGTCCCACGAGTACAAGCAGAGGCGTAAATATGCACATACACCTTCCGAGGAAACCCAGCTCCGATGAAAAGAAAATGCCAGGCAAGATGACACGCCAATAAGCCCTCGCCCTCCACAAAGAAAGTAGAAGGTCTGTCTTCAGTTTTTAGACCCATTTTGCACTCCCAGTCTGTCCTCGAACCGGAAGCACACGCCAATCCTGCAGGATGTTGCACTAGAATGACATAAGCTATGAATGGCAGTAATACAGATCTTAGTACGAGAGTAGCAATGTGTACTTTGTACTTTGTAAAATATATGGATCATGTGATGAATAAATCTATGCTTTCCAATTCACCTTTATACATTGCTTGCCTTATTGTAACCCCTGAATTGCACACATATATTTTTTCTCTAAATCTAAATTAGTCAAATAAAAGAAATTAGCAAACTAGCATTACTATGCCGTAACATATTTCATCATGATGCATCAACGGGGCGCGGCGTGCCGCCGCGCGGGCATTGCTAGTACATATACTAAACCTGGCCAGGTTTAGTTTATCTGGTTTTTTTGACTTTTTTCAATCAGTAAAAACCTGGCCAATGGGAGGCTGACACGCAAATTACTGGGGGAAATGACGAGGTACGCTTCCATGTGCGCTTTGCGATTTTCCTGCAGACCAATTCGTTTTGGCTAGCACTGCTTTGACCGATGGTTCCCAGATTAGTTTACGTGAGTGAGTAGTATTCATCCATCGCGAAGTCTCCAGTCTAATCCAGCCCACCGCTCCACCGCTGAATAGGACTATAAAAGAGGCCTTCCTTTTCCTCGATTGTTCATATCGCCTCCTCTCGGCCCTCCCCGCCTCACTGTCGATCTTGTTCGAGACGCGACTCGGCCACGCCTCGACTTGTCAAAACCGACGACGCCCCGCCGTTCCGTGCTACCGGAGTCGTAGCCCCGCATCGTCGTCGTGAGGAGATGCCGACTGCGCCCCCAGCTCCCTATCTCCCCATCTCCGCGTCAACCGCGGGAAGGTGAGCACACGACGGCTGCCTTCAGCTTGCTCTCTTGCCCGTGCACCCCTGGCGCCTAGGCTGCGTCGCGCGCGCGGGGCCTGCGTTTTTTGGCTGTGTTGCGTGAGCTTGGTGGGTGGGCGTGTTTCGTGTCGGTGAGGTGCTCTGTAGCGGCCAAATGCAATTGATGTTATCCTCCGTACTCTTGTTCTGTCCGTCTCTTCCTCTGTTTGGCGTTGGTCTATTTGAGGCGTGTGGCTATATGCCGAGACGCACCCGGCTCGCCACCGGTGTCCCTTCGCCGGCTCATCGCCGTCCGTGTCCACTGCCCAGCCGCTGAAGCCGCCAAGGTCATACCGCGTCCTGTCCCACCCACAGACCAGCCGATCGCTTCTCTTGCGGCCGCCGGTATCGGGGCCAGCGTTGCCAAGGAAAACAAGGAGAAAAAGAATACCAAGAGGAAGAACAGAAGGAAGTCGTTCGCGTGCCTCCTGAACGCTCTGCTTTGCAACAGGAAGCCGCCGACCGCCGGCAAGGTCGTTTTTGACCAACGCGGCGGCAAATGCAGGCCCCGGCGCTGACAGGCGACAATAGTGGTGGAACCGGCGTCAGCGAGGTCGATCATGTCATGGGTCATGGCGCGCTTCCCGGCGGGAGTGCGGGACTCCGAGGCTCTCGGGAGTTGAAAGGCGGGCCGTGAGGTTTTCATCAGCGGCGGAGGTCGCGGTGGACAAGGAGGAGCACGCCCATCGAGCTAGGATGATGGCGAGACTGACCAACGCTAGCGGGAGTGAGACCGAGTTATTGGCGTGAGGCGGCCGGAGTGGAGGGCGAAGGAGCTGCTGAGCGTCCATGGCATGGCGAAGGAGAGGGACAGGTCAAGGAGAGCAACGAACCCAACTCCGACCTGTTCGAGCTCGAGAGCTTGCCGCTGGCGCTGGACGATACAGTACGTATATGCCAACGTACGTGTGCCATTTGCTACTTTCTGCAACTATATGACCTGATCATCTCTCTGTGTTTCTTTACACTTAAAATAGACACCATCCTCAGGTTAAGTCAAAAATTGATGGGTTACTCTGCCTACAAGAGCTCTAGGGATTGTTTTATTCTTCTATTTCTAATTGTGTGAATTCAGAGCCCTGTGTAAGGAGTCAATTCAGATGTTCTGATGAACTTTGTCTCACAGTAGCAAACACAATATCTGATGAGTGTTAGTAGCATGGGGAGCTCAAAGCAATAGATAGCCAGATGATAATCTCTTTTGGAGAAGACCTGCCGTGCTAGAGTAAAATCCAACATTCCATCTCGAAGGTTGCTTACAGTAGCCTGCCATCTCGAACCTGTATGTCCTATGCACGGAAGGGAGTGTGGTGGTCACATGTTTATGAAATGGTAGCACGTGAACTTGTGAAGACATGTTTCGCAAGCCATTTTCCTTGAGTATCCTAGGCACAAGAATGTAGCCCGGCAAAAGAAATGGCTCTAACACATTCTGAAAAAAATCTAATACAATTATTATAGAAACTGCAGATATTGCTTTGGGTTTGGTGGTTTAACCACTAAAAGGTAAATGCAGGTGACCTGATGAGTAAATTCCCAATTTTCATTGCAGAGCCTCACTGAGACAGAGGCAACAATTCAGATTGTAGTGTTGCCTCTTCTATTTGTTCGCGTGCATTAGTGGGGGGTATAGCGGGGTACGTTCCTTTGGGTGTGCCTATCGATTGTTGTTCGGATTGATCTTTGTCTCTCTCTGTCTGAAAACTCCTACCAAGTATCGTACACGACTCGCCCACGACCGTATAGGCATATAAAAAGGTTCTCCTGCCGAATCCAAGCAACCCACCTGGACTCACTGACATCCCCCAGAAAAAATTATTGCGTTCCAAACAGAGGGCCATATAAGTCTCAAAGTTAGTACTGGTAGTTCAACAACATGGACAATGGAACCAAATAAAGACACTTGTCCTTGAGTGTGCAAATCTTCACATGATCTTTCAACAATTTGGAGTACTAACAATGGTATCATACACCTATTTGCTTGCACTACAACACTAATTCTTGATTGGTAGGTCAATCACATATCTAGCGAATCATATTTAGAGTTGGATATTTAAGCCTCTGGTTAGCCCAATATGCATGCTACTGTTTCATGGTAATTGTGCATAGTTAATGTTGATCTTACTAAGTTGCTAGAGATCTGCGAATTATGTTCATCAATTTTAATTAATCCAAGTTAAGAATTAATACTCACTTTATGTCTGTTTGATTAAAGTTGCTCACATTTTAGTACTGATTCCGTTCTGGATTAGCAAATTAGAAGACAGTGGATCAGAAGTACACACAGAGTAGGAATACCCAAAATCTTTTAGGGCTCCGGCCAAGTTGTCTCTGCCCAGTAGAAATGATTTATTTATTTCTGGTTTTCCACTACTGGATTGGGCTCTCTAATGGGCTGCCATGGGTATTTTGGGCCAAAATATTTCTGTCATTTTTTGCCTACTGACAGTGCATTTTAAGTTCATATTTTCTGTTTTGCACTGTTTTATACATAAATTGCTTAAAATATGATGAACTAAAATATCATCTTGTTTTACATTAAACTGAACCGACGAGATGTTTCATTTCGGTTTTATGATGTGTTGATTAAATTTGATGTTTAATTTAAGAATGATATGGCTCTAAACTTAATTCTGACCAATGTTGTTTTACTTTTATGAGTCATCACATGACCTCCTCCAAGAGTTTGCACAAGCTCTTTACAACTTCTCCGTTGGCACTAATCTGGCAAGTGGCCATACAAATTAATCTGAATCATCAAAGACCACCGAATCAACAATTTTGGCGCTTGGTATTGAAATTTAGTTACTTCCTTGGAGTCTATCTATTGTTTTTATGTAATAAAATCTTGCTTTCAGGATGCCTTATCGTCTATCCTAGCTTAACTCCACTATAAGATATCCATCCAAGTTTTCCATCACTTACACATGCAACCACCCGTGTGTAATAAAAATATAAAGAAAAGAAATACTAACACATCAGACTTAAAAGGAAAAAAACCAAATCTATGGTCTCATGGAATCGATCATTCCAGTTATACACCACCTAATCTTGAACGCCCGAGCAAAGAAATGATGGCCAATCTAGCATTCAATAAAACAATCAAAAAATTAACAACACGTGAGTCTCCACTTTACCACTTATGAAATCTCAACACAAAGTATCGATGAGGTGCGGCGTGCCACCGCACGGGCATAGCTAGTAACCACTAGAACCATCACGGTTTGGTGCTATTTAAGTGGCGCAGTTCTTTATCACCTAGAATGGACGTAGTGTAGCAGTTTTTTAATTATAAATATTGTAGCATATAAAAATCGTTATTGTACAACCGGGCCGACATTCTAGCTAAAGCGTTGTTTATAGCTAAAAAAATGTGTTTCTTCATCTATTGGAATATATTTTAAATATGAAACATTTTCAAAATTTGGACTTCTTTTGGAAACACGTTTTTTTTTCAAATTTTCGAACCTTCTTTACGAAAAATAGGACAATTTCAAGGATGTCGAAAATCAACATGCTCTCTAACATACCCTTCTTGCCAACCTAAACACCTTCCGTTGAACATGGTGTTTCGTGGACATCCTTGAAATTACTCCAACTTTTGCCACTAGGTGGACATGCCCATGATAGGCATCCATGGCAGGTTTGAACTACTTCAGACATCATATGCAAGTTGCGACACGTCTAGTCATTTATCGACCTTTTTTGACTGAGAAAACTTTAGAAAATGCAAAATTTGGCGAAAACCCAAGCAACTTGGATTGGTGCCTTGAATTGGTCATACAGGACCATGGAAAAAATACTGGAGGCATGGATGCCTTCCTTGGGTATTCCAGCTGCTTGCAAATGTTGGGTTCATTTCAAAAATGTCCAAAAAAACACCATGTTCAACATACGTGTCCGAGTAGTCATCAATGCCAGTTTTGAAGCAAAAATGTATTTAAAATCATAACTTACATAGATTAAAGCTGTCATTTTAAGTTTCTAACATAACTAATAAGTACAAAATGATAGAATTGAAAACAAGAAATGCTTTTTAAAGCATTTAATAAATATATAAATGAAAAATGAATTTTAAATCACAATTTAAAATGGTGACTTAAAACTGTTATTTTGGTATTTCAATTTTTTGAACAGGTTTCAAACAAATAATAAAGTTTAAAAAGGAGAAAAGATAAATTAACGAAAAAAGAGAAAAACCAAAAAATAGAAAAGAAAAAAAATCTTAGGTGTTGCCCAACTAAGAGACGGCATCGCTCCTGTCCCGCGACTATTGGGATTTGTTCCAAATTTTAAAAATGTTCTCAGTTTCAAAATAATTGTTAATAAATTGAAAAAATGTTCGGGCAAATTCAGAACACCTTTTTGATATCATTTATTTAGTATCATTTCTGGAAAAAATGTAATTTAATTTTTTGTCCGTGCTCTCAGAAAATGTTTGTTTTCACAATTGTGTTTGTGCTTTTGGAAAAATTATTCACATTTTGACATTCTGAACAATTTTTTCAAACACAAACATTTTCTGAAATTACCTTATAATTTCTGAAAATGCATATATTTTTTAATTTATGAACAAAATTTGGAAATAATAAACTATTTGAACTTTTGAACAACATTTTGAAAGCGCGGCCATTATTTGAAAAAGAACAACTTGAAAAGGAAAATAAACAAATAAAAAGATATTATGGAAAAAAGACCAGTTCACAAAGTGTTGCTAAAATCTTTAATAAAATTCCCAGCCAGTGCATTACTTAAGGTGTCTAGCTTCAGATCATTTGCAGTGGTTGTGGACGTAGTTAATGTTTTAAGTGGTCTTGAGTTCGATTCCTAGCTTGTGCGAATTTTCTGCTATTTTTCATCTCATGCCACCACAAATGGGCCCGCCCAAGTAAGCTGCCCGGTGTATACGTTACTTGAAAAGTAGTAAGCTGCCCGGTGTATACGTTACTTGGAAAGTAGATACAAATTGTGAAAGGTCTATATTACCCCTTTATACGTATTGCAGGGGGGTTGTACCGAAGCGGGACTCATTGCAAAATAATACTCCCTCCGTTCGGAATTACTTGTCTCAGAAATGGATGTATCTAAAACTAAAATACGTCTAGGTACATCCATTTCTGCGACAAGTAATTTCGAATGGAGGGAGTAGGAAACCAAAAATGCTAGACATACAAAGATTTGTAAAAGCCTGTAAACTGTTTTCATCTAACAACCAGTCACAGACCTCTCCCCCCTTGATTTTCAGAAGGGTGGGCCGTCCCGCTTACCTGTTGGCCAATAAAAACTAACTACAGTGAGCAAATTAAGCGCGGAGCTCAACTGGTTGGCCCGGAAAGGTACGCTGGCCTCGCCGCCGATGGCCGCCACCGCCGTGAAGGCTAGTAGCAAGCTGCCGCATCTCTTGAGAGGAGGACGAGGAGCTCCAGCCTGCTGCCTAGAGCCATGCGCGCGGCGCCGCCGTGAGAGAGCTCTCCAACGGAACGAATGATCTGATTGGCCTCTGGTGTGTAGTGTACACTACTGGTAGGTAGAGAAGTAGGAATGGCATTTGATGCATCCCACTCCCACCTTCCCTTGCCTTGATTCAATGGTGTTTCTACAAATGTGTGCTAACACCTTTGCCGCGCCAGTCGTCCTAGGCGCTTTCACCGATTTGGAAACTTGATAAGAGAAGGGAGGGAGGTGGTGGCGCCTGCTGCACATGCTCGCAGCTCGCTCGCTCGTCATCCAGCCTACTTGCTACGGAGTACTATGTAACATGAAGTGTGCTTGCATCCTACCAGTCGATGTACGTACTCCAGCTTGGAATTTGGCGTTGTGTTGCTAAAACCAGATGTACGAGATGAATGAGGGACAGTTGTAACGCGACGTGTAGGCTAAGTTGTTAATGCCAGGTACTCCCTTCGTTCCCAAATACTTGTCTTTCTAGGCATTTCAAATGGGCTCAACATACGGATGTATGTAGACATATTTTAAAGTGTAGATTCACTCATTTCGCTTCGTATGTAGTCACTTGTTGAAATCTCTAGAAAGACAAGTATTTAAGAACGGATGGAGTAGAATGCATCGCATGCACATTTACTTTGGTACTCCGATGGAAAAGCGTGTGGCAACTTCCCGGCGCCTTCGGCGAGTTCCTAATCGGTGAAAGAATCCTGGGTCGGGGCTTTGGGCTTGCAAATTTGCCCCCCGTGTCTTTTCGTGGTGCTGATGGTCCACGCCTGGCTGTGTCTGGCCGGAGAGCAGCCGTGGGACGTCCTAGTCGCCGTCTTCGTCGCCGGGGAGTCGCAGTTGGCCCAGATCACCTTTAGCACGGCATGGGCCGAGCTTGTTGTCGTGCACGACACCATCAGCCACAGAGGAGCCTGCGCACCGGCAGAGACGTCGCTGTGATGGCCAGCCTCGCCGCGTTCTCGGCTCGCAGCATGCTCTGGCTCACTCCACTCAGTCGGCCTAGAGCCTAGACCGCACCACTCGATATGCACTTCAGACATTGTGTTTGTCCGTGCGAACGTGCTAATTAAGCTAGTACTCCACTGATCACCACCGATCGTACAATGGTGATTTTAGTACTAGTTAGGAACTTGGTATATATTGTAGCTGTTCATGCGAACGTGCTAATTAAGCTAGGACCTCGAGGTCACCCCTGTTCATGTGAACTTGGTATTGTATTGTATCTGTCCATGTGAACCGACTAAGTTTTTTTAGCGGAGCGGGGAGCTACGGGCGAAGAATTCACCACACACGATTGCTTTGAGATTTGTGGTCACTGTTCACGTATATGTAACCCAATCTCTTTCACACTTCAATACGTGAGAATACAAACCTGCTGTGAACCCCTATGCATGTCATGCAGCTTTTGTGAGGAATCTATATGTGGGTAATAGTACGGCGATTTAACATTCCAAGAAAAGACTAGTATTAAATTTGATAGCCAAAATTTTGGAGATTGCTATATTTAAACAATAAATTTAATTGCTGATATTTTGATATATTTGAATTGCTCGAGGCAAGACCTTTAAAATAAGATCAAAATTGGATACATTTCGACTAATTTTATTTCACCGATTCCAAATAACATATTTCACTCAACTAAAAAAACTATTTCACCTATCTTGAACAAGAGAACTGATTTCACTCATTTTGAAAATATATATTTCACTCATTTCAATAAATGATTTCACTTATATTATTTACAAAAGATAGGTTTCACACATTTTTCAAAACACATTACACTCACTCAATTGAAATAATATATTTCACTCATTTTCGAAAGAACTGATTTCACATTTCCGTTACATTCAAAATCCAATTTCACTCGGTTCCAAAAAATGATTTCCCTAAAAGTTTAATAAGTTCAGTGAAATAACTTTCACATGTCGACAAATGTAAGTTTCACATTTTGTAAACAACAATTTGACATCTTTTCACACACCGCAATAACATATTTTCACACTAAGTTCCACTCATTTTACAAAACGGATTTCACTCATCTGAAAAAACATATTTCACTCAAATTTTAACCATATTTCACTCATTCGAAACAACCAAATTTACTATTTCAAATGATTTCACTCATTTCAAAAACATATTTCACTAATTTCAATGGAAACTTAGTTATAATAACACAAAAAATTATCCAATTTCACTATGTTCCAAAAAATGATTTCCCTGAAATTCAAATAACTTTGAAATATGTTTCATAAGTTAAAAAAATACCATTTCATATATTTGAAATATTCAATTTCACGCATTGAAACAATCAAATTCACATGTTTGAAAGAACATGTTTCACATATTTTCACTCATTTCGAATAACAGATTTCGCCCGGTATATGCGTGAAATTAGACGTAAAATTTAAATGTGTTTGAAATCTGTCCAATATTGATGTTGTTCTAAAGATCTTAGTATCACGAGTTCAAATATATAAAATATTTCAAAAACCAAATCACTATTTAAAAGATATAAACGATTGAAAATGTCAAAGAGAAAATAAAAGCCATGAAATTTACAGGATGGGAGATTAGACAGATGGGTCGCTTTCATGCATTTGCAGCAGGCAGTGATGTCTCTTGCATGCATGCATGGGTGGGACCTACGCATGATTTGACCTAATGATGGATACAGACATGAAAAATTAAAATACACAGAGATACAATGATGTGGGCCACCAAACAACACGAATCCTAAACTACACCAACGATGGATGCTTGACCGGTACCTCCCTCCACTGGTAAAAAGAGGTTTGCGCCATGTGAACATGCTAACCATGGCACTGGTGCTTCCCTGGGCTCTAACAAGAAGAGGCGGCAGTCAGCGGAGGCTGCCTGACTAGGCCGCGTGAGCTGGGCGGTGTTGGAACCACAGCCCTCTAGCTACGTCTCCTCTCACTTGAACCGAGGTGGAAGAAGAACAGTGGAGACAAGATTTTTCGGCCGGCGCACGAACGCCGCCACGGGCGCACGAACGCCCCAATCCTTTTCTTCCTTACAATGGCTACATGGCTACACACGGCTCGGCACATACCGCGGCAACCAACCAGTACACAGGCGGGGGGATTTATAACCCGAGCACAAACACGCACCTAGCACACGCATGCTCACCACACCGAGCACTAACCACACCGAGCCACACGGGTCACTAACCCATGGCCTGACTAACTAACTATGCATGCACACGTACATGCAGTAACAAACTGCAGGACTTGTGCAGGATCCTCAACGGCCGCAAGACCGGGCCTCTCCACGAGCCAAAAGAGTGATGCACATCCCGTTGCCCAACTTCATGCGTCGGAGTCTCAACGAGCACAACGACGCTGCGCCAACTGATACGCCAGTCACCACGCCGAGCCGTGGTTTACTCCTAACATATTCCCCCTAAACCACGACTTGCCTCCACGTCGACGGAGTTGTTGCAGCTCTCGTCGTCGTTGTCGTCGCGGCCGTGACCCAGCCCGCGGGCTCGACCTGTTGCACCGACGCCGGTCGCACCGTGCTCCGTTGCGACACCAGCGACACACGTCGAGCTCCTTCTCCGTCGGCGACACACGCCTGGCGTCCCTCTGTGCCCCGCACGTCCCGCGCGCATCCGTCGCGCCGTATGAGCCCGACCGCACCAGTGCGTCCCGCACGTCCCGCGCATATCCGACGCGCCCGACGAGCACGACAGCACCAGACACTCACCGCGTGCCGCCTCCGCGTCCGCCATGGCAGTCGCCAGCGACAAACGCCGGAAGGATGTAGCCGAACTCGAGCACGGACTCGAGCACCACGGTGACATACGCCTCCTCCCAACGTCAATCGCACGCTCGTACGCGCGCCCGCGGTCCCGACGCACCCGACGCGTCCAGCGCGCACCCATAACACGCACCGGTCGCGCCCGGCTCGCCGCTGCGTCTTATTGCCCTGCACCGCCGCGGCCTCAACCGCAGCGCAACACCTCCATGCCGCCATGCCGCGCCACCGCGCAGGTCCGCCGGGGCCGCCACGGCTCCGTGCCACGCTCCTCCGCGGTTGTCGCGTCGAGCCGCCGCGCCCTCTGCGCCACCACGCAGGTTCTCCGCGACCTCCTCGTCTCCGCGACCACCGTGCTCTTCGTGCGCATGACATCACACCGCACAGCCGCGGACTCGCCATGCGTCGCATTCACCACGCGCTCGCCGCGCGCCGCAGCCGATGCCTCCATGTCGGCCGCGCACGCCGCGTCCACCGCGGCCACCGCGGCCTCCTCGCCGCGCCGCGCACCTCCATAGACCGACACACGGTCCGGAGCTTCACCGCGCAGCCGCCGGCGAACGCCGCCACCGCCGCCACGCCTCGGACACGGCAAGCACGCCCAAGACACCAAGCTCTGATACCAATTGTTGGAACCACAGCCCTCTAGCTACGTCTCCTCTCACTTGAACCGAGGTGGAAGAAGAACAGTGGACACAAGATTTTTCGGCCGGCGCACGAACGCCGCCACGGGCGCACGAACGCCCCAATCCTTTTCTTTCTTACAATGGCTACATGGCTACACACGGCTCGGCACATACCGCGGCAACCAACCAGTACACAGGCGGGGGGATTTATAACCCGAGCACACACACGCACCTAGCACACGCACGCTCACCACACCGAGCACTAACCACACCGAGCCACACGGGTCACTAACCCATGGCCTGACTAACTAACTATGCATGCACACGTACATGCAGTAACAAACTGCAGGACTTGTGCAGGCTCCTCAACGGCCGCAAGACCGGGCCTCTCCACGAGCCCAAAGAGTGATGCACATCCCGTTGCCCAACTTCATGCGTCGGAGTCTCAACGAGTACAACTACGCTGCGCCAACTGATACGCCAGTCACCACGCCGAGCCGTAGTTTACTCCTAACAGGCGGAACCGGGAGCCGAGGATCCAGAGCATCCCGAGTGCCGACGCGGCAGCGAGAGCCCCGGCAGCGCATGCGGTCGCGACGGCGACAAGGTACATTAAGCACACGGCAGCCCCCGGGCGGCAGTAGTTGTGCTGGATGGCGAACTGGTCGACGGCGAGGGCGGCGCACGCTGGGCCGAAGGTGAAACACGCGACGACCCACTCGACGGCGCTCAGGACGTGGGTGGGGCTCAGCTGGTTGGGCAGCCTGAACGCTGGGTGGTATGGGTCGTCCAGGCAAGAGACGACGAACACGGCCATGAAGCCGAGAAGCAAGCTGCCGGCTGTGGAGAAGAAGACGAGGAGCTCTAGCCTCCTGCCCACGGCCATGCGCGCGACGTGGTGGGAGGGGGCCTGTCTCCAACGATCGGATCGACGGACACTGGTAGTGGTAGAGAAGCAGAATTGTCATTGATGCATCCTCGCCCCCGCCCCTTTGATTGGCAACAGCTTTGCCGTGCATTGCTTGGGTGTTTTCATCAATATTTTAAATAGCGCGCTACAAAATATAGCGAGGCCCTTCTCTAAATGCTACACAAGTTATAGCGCGCTAATAGCGTGCTATATTTTAAAATAGCGTTTGCAATAAAAAAATCAAATATATCTAGAAATAAAGTATTTAAGCAACTAATTTTTTCATAGGAGCAAGCAATATATGCATATGGGCCAAATCCAACACATAAAAATAGTAAGTCTCAAACATCAACAGCCATAGTTTTAAGAGTCTCTAACATCATTTTTTTTGAGCGAAAGAGTCTCTAACATCAACAGCCACCGGGGCAGCCACCTGAGCCTGCTGGTTAGGTCTCGTGGGAGCAAAAGGAGTGAGAAAGCTAGTGGTTGTGGGTTGGTTTTGGCCTGCTGGGCCTGCTGGGCTGTGCTTATTTCAGTTTTGCATGGTCTGCACATTGTAACGTTACAACGTTACAACATTATAGCGTGTGTAGCGCGCTAACTACGCGATTAGCGCCGTAGCGTCCGATTTTGCCAAAACGTAACGTCTCCCTTTCAAATATGCTATAACCGCGTTATAACGGCGAAATAGCGTGCTATTTAAAATATTGGTTTTCATCGATGTTGATAGGGGAAGAGAAGTGGTGGCGTCTATGGTGCTTCACCTGCACATGCTTGCTCCTAGTAGATGACCATGAAGCAGTGGGTTTGCGTTCTACTAGCCGTTTCTATCGACGGTGTCATGCATTCCCCGTGTGTGTAGTGTTGTGTTGCACACTTGCATGGTCCTGCCGGTAAGGACTTTGCGTGCGTGTTTCTTTCTTTTTTAGCACAACATACTACTTCCTCCGTTTCTAATTATAAGATGTTTTAGATATTGCAATATGAACTACATACGGATTAAAATGAGTGAATATGCACACTACACCGCGTGCATACGAATCTGAGAGAATAGAGAAACACTAAAACATCTTATATTTAGAAACAGAAGGAGTAGATTTTATTGGTTGATAGGCATGGGAATACAAGCATGGTGAGGTATTCTAGCCGGTTGTAAAGAAGATGCAAATCTAGCTAAGTTGTGGGCTTCTTAGTTCGAGTCTCTTTTTTGTGGACAAAATTACAAAGAGTAAAGGACGATTTCATATCTACAATTTCCTTCACGATAGCTTCATATTTCCCTCCTTGTGCAGCAACAATGGCATTCACCACACTTTCACAATTTGAAACTACATGCAACCTCTGAAGATAGAGGTCCATAGCCAAAGCGAGCACCTCCCGGCACGCCAACGCTTGTAGGATAGATGGTTCAGTCACACCTTGAATAACCAGAGCTGATGAACCCAAATAAAGTCCATGATCAATGGCGGAGCCAGGGGGCGAATAGGGGTCTGCCCCCCTCCCCCTAACGACGACAATTTTGTTAGGAGCTACGAGTAATAACTAGTAGAAAACAGGGCTTTGGTCCACACCGTGTAAGCCCATTAATCCCGGTTTACTCACGAACCGGGACCCATGGGGGCATCGGTCCCGGTTCATGAGGCCAGGGGGCCGGCCGGGCCTCGTGGGCCATTGGTCCCGGTTCGTCTGACACCTTTGGTCCCGGTTTCAGACACAAACAGGGACCAATGAGCCTCGCTCCTGGCCCACAACCACTGGTCCCGGTTTGCGGCTTGAACCGGGACCAAATGGATTCCTTTAGTCCCGGTTCCAGCCACGAACCGGGACCAATGAGATGCCTATATATAGTGCCCGCGCGCTCAGCTCAGCTCACTGCTCTGTTTTTTTGGGAGAGGTGTGTTGTGCTCTAGCTCACCTCCTATGCACATGAGGTATTCGATGAAATGCCCGAGCCACACTTAAGCTTTCTCCTCTCAAAGCTCCTTGTCCAAACTCCATTTTCCTCAAGATTTGTCTAGGTTAGGCTGTTCATCTTGTCCCGTCCCTGTCCTCACCACCGTCAATCGTCCGAGCCGATCTCGTCGCCGGCACCACCGTGGTGAGCCTCTTGTTCTTATCTTCTATCAAATATTTTTTGTTGTTTTTAAATGGGCCATTTGTCACGGTTCCAGAGGCCCATTAGCCCCGGTTCTGGAACTGGGACTAAAGGGTCGGGACTAAAGCCCAAAACCTTTAGTCTCGGTTCGCTTACAAATCGG
Source organism: Triticum timopheevii (assembly GCA_963921465.1). Lineage (NCBI taxonomy): Eukaryota > Viridiplantae > Streptophyta > Magnoliopsida > Poales > Poaceae > Triticum > Triticum timopheevii. The sequence continues at coordinate 96,604,570 of OY997264.1, read as the reverse complement.
GACAGAAAGGGCTCCACGTGGCCGCTGCGGGGCGCTCAGGCAGGAGGATCTTTAGTCCCGGTTGGTAATACCAACCGGGACCAAAAGGCATCCACACGTTAGCATATGGCAGGAGCTAGGGTTTTTGTTTTTTTTGAAAGGGGGGGGGGGGGGTTATGGGGTTTTGGAGGGTTAATTTAGGGGTTTCATATATTGTGTTAGCTAGCTAATAGAGAGAAGTGACCTCTCGTATCTCCGTGCTTGGTCGACAGCTAGGTACTATACGTATAGAGAGAACTCGACACGCTAGCTAGTAAGCAAATGAAGGAACCCTTAAGTACACAAGATCATCATGAACATATACAGAGAGAAGTGGCCTCTCTTTCTTTGAGAGATTGATCGAACAATAAGTTGCCGTATATCTATCCGACGCTACTAGCTACATATATACAATATAAGATCTCTTACAAACCCTAACATCTAAGGTCTATTTCAACTTTCACATGGTATTCTCCGGCTTTATGTATGACGTGGTCAAGAAAGAATCTCGCCAATTCCTCTTGAATAGCTCGTATGCGATCATGTGCTAGGAGTTCATCCCGCATCTGCCACATCTAATTTAAAGAAGTGGGTCAATACATATATATATGAATGAAACTCAACACAAATGATGGTAATAAAATAAAATTGTGAATTCTTTTGTTTACGTACCTCATATTGTTTTTCAGAGTAGCCCCGCGTAGAGGTCGTCGAGTCGTAGATGAACTCGCAAACGTATATCCACAAAAATTATTCCCGGCTTCCTGCCACAAGCACTTTACGAGAAATAGAGTTCAATCAAACTGATAATCAAGCATGTTAAATGGTATTGATGAAACTAGTTAGAATCAATAGGAGATGCGCGGAACTAGCTAGCTAGTAGTACTTGATGGATTCACGTACCTAGGGTAGGGTCATAGACCTGATCTAAGTACCCTACCCAAGGACACCCTTAGAAGAGATTACCTTCCAGTCGACCTACGAGGAACCCACTCGACTGACTTGAAGGACTCGACCATGAAGACTCACTCGACCACCAGAAGGTCAAGAAGCACTCTGCACTACAACGGTCTGTAATTAAGTAGACTTTATGATAGTTAAGACACTTTATGTGGGGCGTTACCAGTAACGCCCCGGACTTAATGTACCTTAAACCCTTCATTACGTGGGTTGGCTGGGGTTCTGGCGCACTCTATATAAGCCACCCCCCTCCACAGGCAGAAGGGTTCGCACCCCTGTAACTCATATACACATAATCCACTCGACCGCCTCCGGGCTCCGAGACGTAGCGCTTTTACTTCCTCCGAGAAGGGCCTGAACTCGTACATCTCTTGTGTTTACAACCTCTCCATAGCTAGGACCTTGCCTCTCCATACCTACCCCCCACTCTACTGTCAGACTTAGAACCACGACAGTTGGCGCCCACCGTGGGGCCGGTGTTTTAGCGATTTTGTGGAGAAGTTGCGATTCTTCCGAGTACTTTCATCATGGTGGCTGCTGGAGTTTTGGTCGAGGGTCACGAGATCCGTCTCGGCGCTCTCACCTTCATCGCCGACGACTCCGCTTGGCTCCAGGAGGCTCCACTCGACGTTGATGCGCTCCCCGTCCGCGGTGCGATGCATTTTCGCGCATGTGTCCGCGGCGTTCTTCTGTGACAACCGTCGACCCCGTATCGGTCGACTCCCCTATCGACCACCCTCCCGGTCTCCTGCTAGCGCAAGCGCTCTGGTCGGTCGAGGCTTCAGCGGTGGGTGAGACACGCGGTGGCTCGCCAAACGGCCACCACCCAAGTTGCGGCAATCGAGCCCGACGAATCTCTCTACGGCCTGTTCGATCTGTCGACTGGCTCCGTAGAGACTGCATCCGAATGCGATAGCAGTGATCCAGCGGCGGAAATCCTGATGGTCAACGGACCTCGCAGTCCCCCTGGCTTCGCCCATGAAGGCGGGGCAGGCGGCGGAGACGACCCCGCACGAGACCACAAAGAGTACCAGCCCGAGCCACTCGACTCTCTGCAAAGAGAGGAACTTCGCCGCAGGAACATGGATGCCCTGCATACTCCCATCGCAGGAGAAACCCCCGAGGCTCGCGCCTTGGAGGAGGCACGTTTGGCCAATTTGGCCGAATGCGCTCGCTTGGAGAATCTTCAGCGAGCACTCGACGAGCGCGCGGGGCAACGAGTTCCTGACGCCAATCGACGTCAACTCTTCCCGCCGACTCAGGTATATCGAACCCCAATACAGAATTTAGCAGCTGCGACCCGTATAGCAGAGTCCATCCAGCCCTCTCAGTCGGAAGCTGGCAGAGGCTTGATGCAGATCAGGGATTTGCTCCGGGCAGCAGGGGACCAGAATTCAGCCGTGTCGCAGTCGCGCAACAGAATTCACAGTCGATCCATCGTTGCAAATACGGTTCAGTCGGCTCACAGTCCCAGATCGCCTCCGCGGCGAGAAGGGCGCGAGAATCGGCGAGACCAGTGTGGAGACCGACACGACCGAGATGATAGGCGTCGAGTGCCCACTTCCCCTTCGAGGGGTGGGTCTTACGCTCCTCGGCAGCAAGATGACAGGCGTCAGCTCAGTGTGGGGCGAAGAGCTCCAGTCGACCCCAGAGAACCAGGCTTCGACGCGCGATCCATTATCGTGCAAGGCTTGGTCGACCAGAACAGAGCTCATCGGGGTGGGCCCAACAGAGATGCGCCCACAAGCAGTCGAGTGCATGTTTCTGGTCCAGAATGTTTCAGCAGGGCTATCAGAGCCGCAGTGATCCCCCCAATTTCAGGTTGGCAACAGGAGTCAGCAAGTTCACCGGTGAGTCTAAGCCTGAAACTTGGCTTGAGGACTACCGAGTGGCGGTTCAGATTGGTGGTGGGAATGACGAGGTGGCCATGAAGCATTTGCCCCTCATGTTGGAAGGTTCTGCCAGAGCGTGGTTGAATCAGTTACCTCCTAGCAGCATTTACACTTGGGAAGATCTGTCCCGAGTGTTCGTCAGAACGTTTGAAGGAACTTGCAAGCGACCGGCTGGATTGACGGAGCTGCAAGTCTGTGTGCAGAAGACCAATGAGACTCTCAGAGAATATATTCAGAGATGGATCACTTTGCACCATACTGTGGAGAATGTGTCTGATCATCAGGCAGTCTGCGCCTTCAAGGATGGCGTCAAGAACAGAGAATTGAGTTTGAAATTTGGTCGAACCGGAGACATGACCTTGAGTCGGATGATGGAGATTGCTACCAAGTACGCCAACGGCGAAGAAGAAGACCGACTCTGAAGCGGCAAGTACAAGCCGAGTCAGTCGGAGAAGGGAAACACCAGTCGGAAACAGAAGCGGAAAGCTGAACCAGCAGCTCCTGGAGAGGCCCTGGCCGTGACTCAGGGAAAGTTCAAAGGGAAACCTAAAGGATCCTGGAACCCTAAGAAGGTAAAGGATAAAGAAGGGAACGACGTGATGGATATGCCGTGTCACATCCACACGAAGAAAGATGAAGAGGGTAATATCATTTACCCAAAGCATACCACTCGCCAATGTTGACTCCTGATCCAACAGTTTCAAGGAAAACAGTCTAAGGACAAGGAAAAGGAGTCGGACAAGGCCGAAAACAAGGAAGACAGTGAGGAAGGATATCCGCATGTCAACTCCACTCTGATGATCTTCGCAGATGTGGAAAGCAAGAGCCGACTGAAGGTCATTAATCGTGAGGTGAACATGATTGCCCCAGCAAAACCAAGTTATCTGAGATGGTCCCAAACGCCCATCACATTCGACCAATCTGATCACCCGACTCATATTGCCACCCCTGGGAGGCAAGCTTTGGTGGTCGATCCAGTTGTCGAAGGCACTCGACTGACAAAAGTGCTGATGGACGGTGGTAGTGGGCTGAACTTGTTGTATGCAGACACACTGAAAGGAATGGGCATTCCGATGTCCCGACTGAGCACCAGTAACATGAGCTTTCATGGAGTTATACCCGGAAAGAAAGCCGAGTCACTCGACCAAATAGCTATGGACGTGGTGTTTGGTGATTCAAAACATTTTCGCAAAGAGAAGTTGACGTTTGAGGTCGTGGATTTTCAGAGTGCGTACCACGCCATTTTGGGGAGGCCAGCTTACGCACGGTTCATGGCTCGACCATGTTACGTGTACCTCAAACTGAAGATGCCCGGCCCCAAAGGAGTGATCACTGTCACCGGTGATCGGAAAAAGGCAGAAGAATGCTTTCAGAAGGGCTCGAAGATTGCCGATTCCCAGGTGACAGCGGTCGAATTTGAAGAATATAAACAAAGTGCAGATCCGAGTGATTTGCTGCGATCCAAGAACCCCGCCACAGAATCTGCATTTCAGTCATCCGGTGAGACGAAGCCTGTCCACATTCACCCGACCGATCCCAATGCAGCCTCGACCCACATCTCCACAACACTCGACCCGAAATAGGAAGAAGCGCTCATCCAGTTCCTCCGTGAGAACTGGGACATTTTTGCATGGAAGCCAGCTGACATGCCAGGTGTTCCCAGGGGACTGGCTGAGCATCGCCTTAGAGTCGACTCATCAGCAAAACCAGTTAAAGAACATCTTCGGCGGTCCGCCGTCCAGAAGAGAAAGGCTATTGGTGAGGAAGTGGCTCGACTGTTGGCGGCAGGATTTATCCGAGAGATATACCACTCCGAGTGGCTTGCTAATGTCGTCATGGTTCCTAAGAAGGACAAATCGCTATGAATGTGCATTGATTTCAAGCACATCAATCGGGCCTGCCCGAAAGATCATTTTCCTCTCCCTCGCATTGATCAAATTGTTGACTCGACCGCGGGGTGCGAGAGATTGTCTTTTCTAGACGCCTATTCCGGGTACCATCAGATCCATCTATATGGACCCGATGAGATAAAAACAACTTTCATCACTCCATTCGGGTGCTTCTGCTATATCACCATGCCATTCGGCCTCAAGAATGCTGGAGCCACATTTATGCGAATGATTCAGAAGTGTTTACTCACTCAAATCAGTCGGAATGTGGAAGCGTATATGGATGATATCGTCGTCAAGTCACGAAAAGGTTCCGACCTGCTCACTGACCTCGCCGAAACATTTGCCAACCTTCGAAGGTATGATATCAAGCTCAATCCATCAAAGTGCACATTCGGAGTTCCTGGTGGCAAGTTACTCGGTTTTCTCGTTTCCGAGCGAGGGATCGATGCTAATCCAGAGAAGATCGGCACTATTCTCCGAATGAAACGCCCTGTGCGAGTGCACGGTGTCCAAAAGCTTACTGGATGCTTGGCCGCATTAAGTCGATTCATCTCACGACTCGGTGAAAAGGCATTGCCTCTTTACCGACTGATGAAGAAGGCAGACAAGTTCGAGTGGACTCCAGAAGCTGATGAAGCGTTTGCCGAGCTAAAAGCTCTGCTCTCCACCCAGCCGGTGCTTGCTGCTCCAATCAGCAAAGAGCCTCTGTTGCTTTATATCGCAGCCACAGGACAAGTCGTCAGTACAGTGCTTACGGTCGAGCGGGAAGAAGAAGGAAAAGCCTTCAAAGTTCAGCGCCCAGTGTATTATTTGTCTGAAGTCTTGACTCCATCCAAGCAGAGATATCCTCATTATCAGAAGCTTGTGTATGGAATATACATGACCACGAAGAAGGTTGCTCATTATTTCTCTGATCATTCCATCACAGTCGTCAGCGATGCTCCACTATCAGAGATTTTGCACAATAGAGATGCAACTGGTCGAGTGGCGAAATGGGCGATTGAACTTCTTCCCCTTGATATCAAGTTTGAGGCAAAGAAAGCCATTAAGTCCCAGGGAATAGCAGATTTCCTCGCCGAGTGGATTGAACAGCAGCAGCCGACTGAAGTTCACTTGGAGCATTGGACCATGTTCTTTGATGGCTCTAAGATGTTGAATGGTTCCGGTGCTGGGGTTGTCCTGGTTTCCCCCAGAGGAGATAAGCTCAGATATGTGCTCCAGATTCACTTTGATTCCTCCAACAATGAGGTAGAGTATGAGGCCCTCTTATACGGATTGCGCATGGCCATCTCACTCGTCGTCCGTCGCCTGATGGTCTATGGCGATTCAGATTTAGTGGTTAACCAAGTGATGAAGGAGTGGGACGTGAGAAGCCCAGCCATGACTGGATACTGCAATGCAGTGAGGAAGCTGGAAAAGAAGTTTGAGGGGTTAGAGCTCCATCATATACCCCGACTGAAAAATCAAGCAACTGATGATCTAGCAAAGATTGGTTCCAAGAGAGAAGCCATTCCGAGTGGCGTGTTTTTGGAACATATTCATATGCCGTCAGTTAAGGAAGACCCTTTCACTGAAGAAACCCCACAACCCAAGAGTGCCACGGATCCGACTGAGGTAGAAGTCCCAGCAGTGGTCGACTTGGTTATGGAGATCATGGTAGTCACGCCCGACTGGACAATTCCCTATATCGCGTATATCCTGAGAAAAGAGCTCCTAGAGGATGAGGAAGAGGCTCGACAGATCATCCGTCGATCCAAGGCCTTTACCGTTATCAAAGGACAGTTGTATAGAGAGAGCGCGACTGGAGTTGGTCAAAAGTGCATAACGCCGGAGGAAGGTCGAATCATTCTCAATGATATCCACTCGGGGACCTGTGGTCATCATGCATCCTCTCGGACCATCGTGGCCAAAGTATACCGAGCCAGATTTTACTGGCCAAAGGCGAATGAGATGGCAAAGGAAATAGTGGACAAGTGTGAAGGATGTCAGTTCTACTCAAATATGTCACACAAGCCTGCGTCAGCTCTGAAGACCATTCCACTCGTCTGGCCTTTCGCAGTATGGGGGTTGGACATGGTCGGTCCCTTGAGAACAGGTCGAAGTGGCTTCACGCATGTACTGGTGGCAGTCGACAAGTTCACCAAGTGGATTGAGGCTAAGCCAATCAAGAACCTTGACGCCGGTACTGCTGTTAGCTTCATCAGGGAACTGATATTCAGATATGGAGTCCCGCACAACATCATTACGGATAATGGGTCGAACTTTGACTCGGAAGAATTCAGGGATTTCTGCAACTCTCAAGGCACACGAGTCGACTACGCTTCAGTCGCCCATCCGCAGTCAAATGGACAAGCAGAGCGAGCCAATGGCCTGATCCTCAAAGGATTAAAACCACGACTGATGCGTGATCTCAAGCATGCGGCTGGAGCGTGGGTCGACGAACTTCCCTCAGTGCTTTGGGGACTGCGGACCACACCTAATTGGTCGACCGGAAGAACTCCATTCTTCTTGGTCTACGGAGCTGAAGCAGTCTTGCCGAGTGATCTTCTCCACAATGCTCCTCGAGTTGAACTCTACAACGAAGCAGAAGCTGAACAAGCGCGGCAGGACGCAGTCGACCTTTTAGAGGAAGAAAGGGAGATGGCTCTGATCCGATCGACCATCTACCAACAAGACTTGCGTCGCTTTCACGCCAGAAATGTGAGGGGTCGAGCCTTCCAGGAAGGGGATTTAGTACTCCGAGTGGATCAGCAGAAACAGCATAAGCTCGCTCCTTCTTGGGAAGGGCCCTTCGTCGTCACCAAAGTTCTCCACAACGGGGCGTACCGTCTTTACAACGTCGAACACAATATTGACGAGCCCCGAGCTTGGAAGGCGGAACTACTCCGTCCAGTTTACACTTAAAGTTTTCACTCGGATGAGTTGTAATAAAGTACTTCTGTAGTTCATGGATTACAAAATAATAGTGTCATAATTTCTCCATAATTTTTGTCACTTTTTATTTGTCCAATAAAATTTCCCCTCCAGTGGGTGACTTAGCCGCGAATCCGCTTTGCCTAAGTTTGTAAAAAAATCCTTACCGAGTGATGAGCCAGACTCCCACTCGGAGGCTTAGCTGCGAATCCATTTCGCCTAAGTTATAAAAATCCTACCGAGTGGTAAGCCAGACTTCCACTCGGGGGCTTAGCTGCAGTCCAAGTACTCGCCTAAGTTATAAAAATCCTACCGAGTGAAGAGCAAACCTCTCACTCGGGGGCTTAGCTGCAGTCCAAGTACTCGCCTAAGTTATAAAAATCTTACCGAGTGAAGAGCAAACCTCTCACTCAGGGGCTTAGCTGCAGTACAGTGCTCGCCTAAGATATAAAAATCCTACCGAGGTGAAGAGCAAACCTCTTACTCGGGGGCTTAGCTGCAGCCCAGTGCTCGCCTAAGTTATATAAATCCCACCGAGTGGCGAGCCAGACTCCCACTCGGGGGGCTTAGCTGCAGTTGAAACACTCGCCTAAGTACAATGTACGCTCGCAAGGAGGACGAGGCGCAGGTCGACTACGACCCTCTCCTCTGAGCTACGCCATAAGTACAATGTACGCTCGCAAGGAGGACGAGGCGCAGGTCGACTGCGACCCTCTCCCCTGAGGTACGCCATAAGTACAATGTGCGCTCGCAAGGAGGACGAGGTGCAGGTCGACTGCGACCCTCTCCTCTGAGCTACGCCATAAGTACAATGTGTGTTCGCAAGGAGGATGAGGTACAGGTCAACTGCGACCCTCTCCCCTGAGGTACGCCATAAGTACAATGTGCGCTCGCAAGGAGGACGAGGTGCAGGTCGACTGCGACCCTCTCCTCTGAGCTACGCCATAAGTACAATGTGTGTTCGCAAGGAGGATGAGGTACAGGTCAACTGCGATCCTCTCCTCTGAGCTACGCCATAAGTACAATGTGCGCTCGCAAGGAGGATGAGGTACAGGTCGACTGCGACCCTCTCCTCTGAGCTACGCCACAAATACAACGTGCGGTCGTAAGGAGGACGAGGTGCAGGTCGACTGCGCCCCTCTCCTCTGAGCTTCGCCACAAGTACAACGTGAAAATCCTACCGAGTGAAGAGCAAACCTCTCACTCGGGGGCTTAGCTGCAGCCCAGTGCTCGCCTAAGATATAAAAATCCTACCGAGTGAAGAGCAAACCTCTCACTCGGAGGCTTAGCTGCAGCCCAGTGCTCGCCTAAGATATAAAAATCCTACCGAGTGAAGAGCAAACCTCTCACTCGGGGGCTTAGCTGCAGCCCAGTGCTCGCCTAAGTTACAAAAATCCTACCGAGTGAAGAGCAAACCTCTCACTCGGGGGCTTAGCTGCAGCCCAGCGCTCGCCTAAGTGAATTAAGGAACAAGTCGACTGCAGTGAACGTCTTGCTTTGAACCTGCAAAAGACATTTCGAGCCAAAAGCAATCATATTCAAACATTAAATCCAAGTTCAGATCGATACCTAAAGGAACCAAAAGTGCTCAGGCGCTAAGCCTGTTAAGGTTTATCGGTTACAAATTCACTCGGCATACCAAGGCAAATTTGAAGTGTCGAGCTTAAAGAAGTTTTTTACCCCTCCTGTGGAGGGCTGGAAGGTGCAACGAACTCATCAAGGTCAATTCCGTCTGCGATCCGAGTGGCAGCAGCGATGAAGGTTTCCATGAAAGACCTGAAGTCGTGTTTCTTGGTGTTGGCCACCCGGAGAGCCGCCAGCTTGTCTTCTCGCGCATCTTTGCAGTGGACTCGGGCCAGACACAGAGCAACATCTGCACCGCACCGAGCCGAGGACTTTTTCCACTCCTGCACTCTATCAGGAACCGTGTTCAGTCGAGCCATCAGTGACTCCAGGTCGTTCTGGAGTGTCTCCCTAGGCCAGAGCATTGAGTCGATGCGAGAAGTGGCGGCCTTCAGCCTTGCAAGATAGTCCACGACGGCTGCAACATGGGATTCCAGTTGGAAAACATTCATGGCAACTTCATCGTTCACCGGAGAATTGACGAGGTCAAGGTTTGGTTCCAGCTGGCTAGTCTCTTCTTCAAAGTTTTGACAAAATTCTGCAAAGACAATCACCGAGTCAAGACAATGGTCGAATGGAAAGATCACAGTTGAAAATGATTGTCGAGCGTAAAGGATTACCTTCGAGCATAAGGAACAACTTCTTGGCAAGTCCACTCAGGAAGGCCTCCAGATCATTTTTCTTCCCAGTCAACTGACTGACTTTGTCGGTCAGGGCAGCTTTGTGAGTTTTCAGTCGACTGACTTCCTTGTTGGCGATCCCAAGAGCAGCTTTCAGATTGGTATTTTCTTGTTCGAGCTTGATGACTGAAGCTAACTTCTCATCAACAAGTTTGATCTTCTCAGCTAGCTCAAGGTCTTTTTTCTTCTGGGCCTCCTTCACCTTGCCTGCAAGTTACAGCAAGGTCAGATTTTGAAACAAATGAAGGGAAAAAGGAGTCGTCGAGGTCTCACCGAACATACCTTTGGTCTCCTCCTTCGCCTTCGTCAGATTCTCCTGAACCAGCTTCAGATCCAGTTCGAGCTGAATGTGCTTGTGCTCCAGCTCGGTATAACGAGCCGCAAGGTCACAGGATTTCTGCGAAGAACCAATCGACAAAATATCAAAGATAATTCACTTCCGAGTGGATAAGAGAAAATCATGCGTTTCTAATACTACAGCCGAATACAAACATTTGACCATAGTCTCGGGGACTACACCCAGTGGGTGCACTCAACGTGCCCCCACTAGTTCTATTAAAGACAGAGTCGACCAGTCAACCCCAAAAAAACGCTCAAGACATATTCTTCAGACTGTAATCAACTGCAAGCGGTCGACCACAGTCTCGGGGACTACACCCAGTGGGTGCACTCAGCGTGCCCCCACCGGTTTGGGAAATCCATTCGCCAAAGTCGAATGACGGAAAGACTGAACTTATAAAGCCTAAGGTCGACTGCCAGCAGTCAACCTTAGCCTTGGGGACTACACCCAGCGGGTGCACTAAGCGTGCCCCCGCTAACACGGAGTTTCAATCGACACACCCAGTGGGTGATCGCTATAGATTCCGGAAAGAAAAGCTTTTGATAGCATATCCTAACAGAACAAGCGATCCGACTGACCTGTACATTGCTTTGAAGAGCAGAACTGGCGTCGTAAGCTGCCTGGCTCGCATCCCGGATGGTCTTCACCTGCTCCATCATGATCCCCGCCTGGCGTATCGCCTCCTTCGCGGCGCCAGCTTGGTCCTCTGGGACGTGGTGCATCGTGAAGAGGGAAGGCTATGCGGCACTCGACGAAGCAGGGAGAGCACTCGTCAGTGGAACTGCGAAGGACACGGTGTGTCGAGTGGTGTTCTCCTCCTCCGCGACCAGAGTCTCGGGCGCCGACACATCCTGGGCCACCCTGCCGGCAGACGCTTTCCTGCTCCTTCTGTGCTTCAGCGGTTCCTCATCGTCATCATCATCAGGAAGAGTGATAACAACATTGGATGGAGCTACAAAAAAGAATCAGAATTAGAGATCATGAGTCAGTCGACTAAAAACGGAATTAAGAGTATAGTACCAGGGTTTGAGGTTGCTGCGTCCTCCATCTCATGGCCGTCAGCCCTGGCTGAGGTCTCAGAAGTAGTAGCACTGCAATTCCAAAGAATCAGTCGACTAACTCAAGCGTCAACCAGAGATAAAGCTCGCACAAAACAAGAAGACTTAAGCAGCATGTTTACCCTGATATGGTGGGGATGGACACCTTCATCTTCGGCAGGAGTTTGGTTGGCTTTGACGGGGCCGCCCTGGGCTGCTTCGACGCCTTTTCAGTCGGCGCCGGAGAAGTGGTCCGAGGGCGCTTGGTCGACTGCGCAGCAGTCGCAACCCCCTTGCCACGTTCAGTCACAGGGTCATGGACAAGCTTCGACCGCCTTTCCGAGCGCGGTGGTGCGACCTCCTCCTCCTCCTCTTCTTCGTCCTCCTCATCGTCATCATCATCATCATCATCCTCAGCGGCATCCGAGTCCCACTCCTCCTGGCTCTCGCCCCCGCTCGCTTCTCCCTCTTCAGTCGGAGCCTGTGCTCCATTGGGCATCGAGTACAGCTCGGTGAGGGCCTGATAAACATCAAGACAAAGATCAATCGACCGATTTGCGGAGAAAACAGAAATAAATGTGACAAGAATACAATGGGAAGTGGAGCAGACATACCTTGTCTGGAACGTTGCGGTGGCCAAGTGGAGGAATCCTTCTCGCTCCACGAGGGTTATCCTTGTTCCCAGTGACAGCGGCCATCCACCTTTCCAGAGTGGCATCGTCGACTGCTTCTGGATTGATCCGAGTCTCATCTTCAGTCCCGCGGTACAACCACATGCAATGGCTCCGGAACTGAAGAGGCTGGATACGTCGCCTAAGAAAAACCTCCAGGAGATCCATACCCGTCACTCCCTCCCGAACCAACTGAACTACACGCTCCATCAGCATCTTCACGTCGGCCTTCTCCTCCGGTACCACCTTCAGAGAGGAGGGCCTGTTGACTCGGTCCATGGTAAACTGAGGGAGTCCACTCGACTGCCCCGGCGTCGGCTCATTCTGGCAATAGAACCAGGTCGACTGCCAGCCTCTGACTGACTCGGGAAACGACATGGTTGGGAAGGTGCTCTTGTTCCTCATCTGGATCCCCAGGCCTCCACACATCTGGACAACTTTGGTTTTATCGTCGCCTGGGCTCGCCTTCTTCACGGTCTGAGAGTGACACGTGAATATGTGCTTGAACAAGCCCCAGTGCGGTCGGCAACCCAGAAAATTCTCACACGTGGACACAAACGCGGCAAGATAGGCGATAGAATTCGGGGTGAAGTGGTGGAGTTGCGCTCCAAAGAAGTTCAAGAAACCACGAAAGAAAACACTCGGTGGCAAAGAAAATCCGCGGTCGACGTGGGTAGCCAGAAGCACGCACTCACCCTCTTCCGGCTGGGGCTGCCACTCCTTCCCCGGAAGCCTTGCGGCTCCGTGGGGGATCAGACCGTCGTTGGCCATGTTGAGGAGATCTGTCTCCGTGATGGTCGACCGGATCCAGTCTCCCTGGACCCAGCCGTTTGGCAGACGAGATCTAGACGAAGACCCGCCACGACTGGTGGATCTCCCCTTCGCCTTCTCCGTCGCCGACGCCTTCTTCGCGCGTTCCAGCGCCGCCGTCTTCTCTTTGACCATGGCTGCCGGCGAGATGCGCGATGAGAGGTTGTGCGGAGACGAGAGCGAGCGCGTTGGGCGGAGACGAGGAGAGCAGAGAAGGAATGCTGAGGCACTGTTCAAAAACCCTCGCCAGGCGCATTTATAAGATCCCTTCCGAGTGGATGACAGGTGGGCCCGGTCGATCTAATCATATCCCGAAATAGTTGCACAGACGCGATACGTGGCGAAAAAAGCGGCGCGAGGATCAATGCGTCTATGCCCTATCCCATCCGAGCGCCGCGGTCCGCCCCGCTTCGCGCGCTTCCCCAAATTTCATATCCCGCAGAATCCGCGAACGGCAGATCGGTCTGTCAGACGTGGGATTTCCTGCGATCCGTCGCTCGGAAATCGGCAAAGTCCAAAAGATCACTCGACGAAAGAAAAGAATGGATCGAGTCGACTGAAGAAAAGTTGCCCGTTGTCAACGAAGAGATTCTTAGTCCAAAACAACGCATGACCAGTATGCAAAAGTCAATCGGAAACTGCATCAACTCCTTCCCCACTCAAGCCTCAATCCATTCGGGGGCTAATGATGGATTCATGTACCTAGGGTAGGGTCATAGACCTGATCTAAGTACCCTACCCAAGGACACCCTTAGAAGAGATCACCTTCCAGTCGACCTACGAGGAACCCACTTGACTGACTTGAAGGACTCGACCATGAAGACTCACTCGACCACCAGAAGGTCAAGAAGCACTCTGCACCGCAACGGTCTGTAATTAAGTAGACTTTATGATAGTTAAGACACTTTATGTGGGGCGTTACCAGTAACGCCCCGGACTTAATGTACCTTAAACCCTTCATTACGTGAGTTGGCTGGGGTCCTGGCACACTCTATATAAGCCACCCCCCTCCACAGGCATAAGGGTTCGCACTCCTGTAACTCATATACACATAATCCACTCGACCGCCTCCGGGCTCCGAGACGTAGGGCTTTTACTTCCTCCGAGAAGGGCCTGAACTCGTACATCTCTTGTGTTTACAACCTCTCCATAGCTAGGACCTTGCCTCTCCATACCTACCCCCACTCTACTGTCAGACTTAGAACCACGACAGTACTTATTTTCGGGTGTTTAAATTGCAGCTCCGTCGGGCAATCCCAGCGTAATTGCGGTGAACTCTTTCCAAATCCTGTCAGACAAAGAGAATAATTATTTGATACCCAAGAAATGAACAAAGTTGCCGATATGGTGCGATAATGATCGATTGAACTTACTCCTGGAGCATATCAGTCATGTCCGCATACTCCTGGGGATCTTTTCTTCTCGAGTTTAAGACAGTTACTATTACAACTTCAAGCTTAATCTCTAGCAAAATACAGTGGAATCTGTGCACGCATGTGGTTGCTCATGACATTGCTAGTCGAATATCCACGGATACTCGAATATGTACTAACGCGTGGATTACTAATTAAGTGTACGTAGATCATTTTGGGTGAGTACGCATGCATGCATGCATTCATTTGGCTTGCTCACACGCACGAATCGAGTCACCGGACCCCCGCAAAAAAAAAAATCGAGTCGCCGGAAAAAGAAGGGACAATTGCATTTTTATCCCTAGTTGGTTCCTACCCACGGGTTTTGCCCTTACTTTTCGAGCTTGCTCAGTTTTGCTCTTACTTTTTCCATCGAGGTCCCTTAAATGCCCTTTGACCGTTTGACCAAAACTTTGAAAATTCATAACTAATTCATACGAACTCAGAAAAATGCAAATAAGATATCAAAATGTTTAGATAAACATTACCTTTATGGGCATATCATTTGCATTCAGGACAAAAGCATCATTTAAACTACCTGAGGTAATTAATGTTATTAACATTATTAAAAATAAATAGGTATAAACAATATTTTTTTCATGAATAAAAATTACATGCAAATGTAGGTGATGTTTTCTGAACATCCTGATAACTTATTTGCATTTTTCTGAGTTTGTATCAACTTGTTATGAATGTTCTAATGACTTTGACCATTATTTGGAAACTTCATAACAAGTTGATACGAACTCAGGAAAATGCAAATAAGGTATCAGCATGTTCAGAAAACATTACCTACATTTGCATATAATTTTTATTCACGAAAAAATATTGTTTATACCTATTTATTTTTAATAATGTTAATAACATTAATTACCTCGGGTAGTTTAAACGATGCTTTTGTCCTGAATGCAAATGATATGCCCATAAAGGTAATGTTTATATGAACATTTTGATATCTTATTTGCATTTTTTGAGTTCATATGAATTAGTTATGAATTTTTAAAGTTTTGGTCAAACGGTCAAAGGGCATTCGAGGGACCTTGATGGAAAAAGTAAGGGCAAAACTGAGCAAGCTCGAAAAGTAAGGGCAAAACCCGTGGATAGGAACCAACTAGGGGTAAAAATGCAATTGTCCCGAAAAAGAAAGAAAGAACCCCCCAAAAAAGATGGGATCGCATCACAGGCATGACCAAGGAAGAAAGAAAGAAAGCGAGGAAACGACAAAACCAGTACGTGGTATGTTTGACATGCGCGACGCGATGAAACGAGATTGTAGCACCAAATGTGTGTCCGTACGTCTGGCGAGCGACTTGGCAGGCGGAGGGGCACGCGGGCGAGTCGGTCGATCGAAGAAAAGAAGAAAAAAAAAGGACACTGATAACTGCCACCATATGGTGTATTCGACATGCGCCCACACACCGTGTGTGGTGTGAGCAGGAGGCAGCCCACACGGGCTGTGTGTGGGCGGATATTATAATTGCCCACACGTGTGGCCGCGGCTGCTTCGTGCCACACGCCAATAAGTACTACTCATCTCCACCCCACGAGTGTGGCACGAAGCAAAAATGCCCGCACATCCTGGCGCAACTACGTTAGGTACACCGCGGGATGATGATTTAGTTGCCATCCTGGTTGGCAGATGTACTTATCCGGGATGTCAAGTGTAGTTGTAAAAGCATGTCAACTCTATCTGTTTTGGTTAACTATAGTTGCCATGTCTAATTTATGGTAGTTGCCGCGTATAATCAAACCATAGTTGCCATGTGTGATTAACTACTTGCCATATATGGTCAAACAGTAGCTGCCATGTGCGTTTACCTAGTTGCCACATGTGGTCCAACCATAGTTGCCATGTGTGATTAACTACTTGCCATATATGCTCAAACAGTAGTTGCCATGTGTGTTTACCTAGTTGCCATGTGTGGTCCAACCATAGTTGTCATGTGTGTTTATCTGGTTGCCATGTACGTGCAACTGCAGTTGCCGTATAGCAAAAAATCACAGTTGCCATGTGTGTTTACCTAGTTGCCACGTTCGTCTAACTGCAGTTGCCATTCACAATGTAGGAGTGTCTTGTAGGAGAAAAGTAGTTCGCCCACACGCGCATGAACTAGGTGGCTGGCTGTGTGGGTAGAAACTAGTTCGCCTACATAGCGCAGTTGGCAAACAGCATGGTGCTAGCGTGTGGGCAAACTTTCCAACACCCACACACCAGCCTCGTCCTATGTGGCGCACAAAATCAACCTTTTCGTGCCAAGATTCGTGCAAAAGGCACTGGACGACGATCGAGGCATGTGGGCGAGTTGGATAACGCCCACACTTGTGGGCGTTAGTGTTTCCGAAAAAAATCATGTGTTGGTAGTGGCGTGAACAGCCCTCCGTCCACAACCAAACAAGGAAGCAGACGTGCGCTGTTGTACGCCACAGTCCACTAACTAAATGACTAACCATAACGCCAGAACCTCCATTGGCGGGTCTAAACACGATCGAGGGAGGCAGCTGACAAACTATGGCGCCTGACCCGGGGCAAAGCGGGACCTGTGGATCCAGAGCATGCCGAGGGCCGATGCCGCGGCGAGAGCCCTGACAGCACACAATATCGCGGCGACAGTAAGGCACCACTCGCAGACGGGGAACCCCGGGTCACAGGCCTTGTACTGGTGTTGGATGGCGTAGTGGTTGGCAGCGAGGGCGGTGCACGCCGAGCCAGCATTGAGGCACGCGAAGCCCCAGTCGACGGTGATCAGCACCATGAGCGCGACACTTCCCGGCTCGAAGTCGTCGTAACATAGCCAGAAGAACTGGAACAACAACAGCGCCGCACCCCAGAGGATGCCTCCGAAGAACAGAGTGTGCCACATCAACCTGAACAACGAGGGCGCAACCAGTACATGACCGGGCTAGCAGGGCAGGGGACAGAAGAATACATCCTCAAAATGCAAAATATAGAAAACAGGGAGCAAATTAAGCGCCAGACTCAACTGGTTGTCCCGGAACGGTAGGCTGACCACGCCGGGGATGGCCGTCGCCACCATGCCGATGAGTACAACGGCGGAGCTATGTTGGGGTCGAGGGGGGCCGTGGCCCCCCAGCTTTGGAGGAAACCCTGAAGAATATATTTTTTGAAGGGCCAAGATGAGGTGAAAATTAGCCTTTTGCCCCCTAGCTCTTTGTCATTTACGTTTCACCCCCCGCAATGGTTTAGGTCTAGCTCCACCACTGGACGAGTACCAAGCTGCCGCATCTTGAGAGGACGATGAGGAGCTCCAGCCTGCTGCCTAGAGCCATGCGCGCGGCGCCGTGAAGAGAGCACTCGAAGGGACGAATGATCCGATTGTTGTGGTGTGCAGTGTACACTGGTAGGTAGGCAGAGAAGTAGGAATGGCATTTTATGCTTCCCACTCCCGCCTCCCCTTGCCTTGATTCAATGGTGTTTCTACAAATGTGCGCTAACACCTTTGCCGCGCCAGTCGTCCTAGGCGCTTTCACCGATTTGGAAACTTGATAAGACAAGGGAAGGAGGTGGTGGCGCCTGCTGCACATGCTCGCACCTCGCTCGCTCCTCATCCAACCTACTTGATACGGAGTACTATGTGACATGAAGGACCTGTTTGGTTCCAAATAAGTAACCAACTTATAAGTCGAAAAGTGAAAAAAGTAACTTATTTTGCCAAACCAACCCAACTTACAAGTCACCCCAACTTAAAACTTAAAAGTAACCCTCTTTTGCGTGGGTTCCACCACCTGCATGATGTGGATTGGTGTGGGAAGGTGTGGTCAGGTGACTTATAAGTTAGGTGACAACCAAACAAGCGTGACTTATAAGTCACTGGTTTTAAGTCACCTGACTTATAAATTGATGACTTATTTGAAACCAAACAGGCCCGAAGTGTGCTTGCATCCTACCAGTCGATGTACGTACTCCAGCTTGGAATTTGGCCGGAGTATGTGACATGAATGAGGGATAGTTGTAACGTGACGTGTAGGCTACGCTGTGAATGCCACTGTAGAATGCAATGCATGCACATTTGCCTTGATAGATAGAAAGCGTGTGCGTCTAAGAGCTTGTGAGGCAACTTCCCGGCGCCTTCACCGAGTTCCTAATCGGTGAAACAATCCTTTGGGCAGGCACTGAATTAAAAGCAGAGCTGCACCAAAGCTTCAGTGGAGTCTCTCTCGCAACGTCATTGTCGTTGCAATCTATTCGACCACGAGTGTGTGCTAACACCTTTGCCTCGCCAGTCGTCCTAGGCGCTTTCACCGATTTGGAAACTTGATAAGACAAGGGAGGGTCGTCGTCGTCCGTGGTAGTGCCCCCGATGTGGATGGAATGTAGTCGGAGAGGCGCCAAAGAAGACGTTGCTGCTCCTTCGTTTGGCGGACGGCCTTCGCGGTGGCGGTCTCCTTCTCTCGCGCGAAGTGCTCGGATCCCTCAAGCCCGTGGAGGGCCTTCTCGTTCTTGCGTCGGATGCGCCATGCGTCGATCTCCACCATGGTTAGCAACAACCGGATGACCTCGCAGAGGAGCACCTCCTCGGGTTCGACGGGGGCAGGGTGCACCGGCTAGCGGGAAGAGCTGGGCTCCACCGTGTGGCCCTCTCGGGGCCGCCTTCGCCTTTGATCCAGCATGCACATCCACACTGGAGCCGCAGGGCACGAGCACCCATCGTTGCTCGGGCGGTGCTAGCACTGGAGGGGAAGGGGAGACGTCCGCGCTCCGGATTTGGAGCAGCGTGGAATTGGACGGGCGACCCGCATTCCACCAGCGGGAGGTGGAGGATCTCGCGACGGATGCGATGGAGCTCGAGCTCCCGCAAGTGTCCATGTTCGAGCGTGAGCTACTTATCGTCCGACGCATTGCTAATCCGTCGTCCTCCTCCTTCATGAGACCATCCCAGTCCATGGGATCGGGCTCACTGCCGAAGTCCTGACCGGAGTTGGCCATGACGAAGGGGACGGGAAGGATTTGGGAGGAACCGGAGGAGACGAGGGAAGCGGAGAAGGCCGAGTGTGGGCTGAGAGTGTGGGTTTCTAGGGTAATTCCGATGGGGTCAGGTATTTGTGAGGATATCGGTGGGGGCGGTGTGGGCCCGCCCTAGTGCGCTGACCCAACATGGTGCCCGCGCCCGAGCGTATCCGTCCTAGATATGGGCCGGGTAGGAGAACTGCCGGTCAGGCTGGTCGTTTGGGCTGGATATGAGGAGCCCAATTGGGTGATGTTTTTTTTCTCCGCACATGGACCGGGCAGCCCGTCCGGGTCGTTTTGCCTTGGATATGGGTGGTCTAGTTGTAAAAAAAATGATAGTGTCACGCGCGGGGGGGGAGGGGGGGGGGGAGGGGGGGGAGGGGTGGGACTGGGAGGAGGAGGCTCCCCACCTAAATATATTTCAAAAGATTTTTTGTTTACAAGTGAGTTATGGGGAGCGGGAAGGCAGGTAGTTACGCCACAAGCTGGCGTGTTCCAAAGAGTGCCAACCTTGAGCCTGTGAGACCGGAGAGTAAGGTTTGAGGTAATGTTTGCAATTACAACAGAAGATGGGTCTGTTGGATGCAGAGGTCAGGGATCATCCTTCTTCTCCAACAAAAAAACAACAGAAGGTGGAAGGTCTATATTCCTGGAAACCTTAGAGTTCCTAGCATCCCAAATCTTCCACGGCAGCAGTAGATGCTCTCACTCTGTGGTTTCAATAAAGAAATCAGATGGTCTTTTACAAACTACTACTACCAAGCTTCAAATTAGTACCCAAACCCAAACGCTACCAAGCACCGCATCATCAGAATGACAATGCTGGGACACGAGTATCACTAGCACACACAAAAATTCATGCAAGATCCACATGAGGCCAGCACAATGCTGGAAAACAGTCCTTGTACGTATTCCAGCTTGGACTTTGGCGAGAGATGCTACACACACGGGATTACTATAGGGGGTTTACGGGGTGGTTAAGGCCTTTTACAATGGTAGGTGCTTAGAGAAATAAACCAGGCTTTTCTTAAGCACCGATGCTTATCTGTATATGATAGACACTTAACTAAGCGTCTCTCCTGTAGAAATAGGCACCGGTGAAAAAAACTTGATTTATTTTTCTAAGCATCTCTTTAAGCACCTCCCATTGTACAAGGCCTAAGAGTGATTGGTTGAAATTTGATTAAGTGAGGCGGGCCCACCAGTGAAAATGGGGGGGGGGGGGGGCAAATTAGAGAAGGGCACGCGTTAGGGTCTGTAAAAGTCCGTCGAGAGAGTCTGTATGTGTACCCTACACGTCAGGGTGGCGGGGAGGTGCGTGGGGTCAGGGCAGCGGTGGTGCTGCCCTGCGTGCTGGGCGGCCGCGGTCTCGACGGCGCCGTTGTGGAGGGAGGTGGGCTGCAGTGGTTTCTGTAGCCGGTGGTGGTTGGCGGCGACATGCTGCCTTGTCTGCTTGGTCATGTGGCTGGGCGAGGACGGTCGGCATGATGCCGGAGAAGGTTTGCTGGGCAGGCTGCGGTGAGGATGGATTTGGTGAGCTCTGGGCGAAAGGCTAGCTCGACCTCGGTCGTTCCCTCCTTGGAGGCGTCGTCGTGGAGCCCCTTCACCACCATTGTCGCCTCGGTCTCGGGCTCTTCGGGTGAAAACCCAAGTTTTGACCTTGGTCGGAACGGGCGTCGGCGGCATTCTTGTCGCTTCCCTCTAGGGGGCGACGCCTTGGAGGTCTGGTCCTCGTCAGCTCACAGTGACTCGGGTGGCTTTGTGGGTTCTTCGTCGGCCATGCATGTGCGCGGCCTCGGGGCCGGTGAGGAAGTCGGAGCGGCGGCTCCGAAGAGCATTGTCATGGAGTGTTCGATCTGGTCGCGTGGGCGGCAGCGTCATCAGCTCAGGTGGAGCGTGGCCTCAGGGCCGGCGGGGAAGTCGGAGCGGCGGCTCCGGAGAGCACCACAGGGTTTTGGAGTGTCGGTTCTGTTCGTGTGGACGGCAGAGTCGTCGACTCGTATGGAGTGCGGCCTCGGGGCCGACGTGTGTGAGTTTTTTGTGGTTTGTAAGCCGGTGTGGCGGCTCCGGGTCGTGTGGTGGAGTGGCAACTCTGGTTGTTTGGGCAACAGGGGAGTCGGCTCGTTAGGTACGTAGCCTCGGGGCTGGTGTGTGTCGATGTATCGGTTTTCGGCCAATTTTCCTTATAAATTAGTCAGTTCTCTTCTTCTTAATGCAAAGGCAGAGCTCCTGCTGTTTTCTCGAAAAAAAGAGTCCGTGTGTGTAGTATTATCGGACTTTGGCCGTGTGTTGCCGTACGACACGAGTCAGGGAGAGTTGCAACGCGACGTGTACCCTACGCTGTGAATGTCACGATAGAATGCATCGCATGCACATTTACCTTAGAAAGCGTGTGCGGCTGAGAGGAGCGAACGGCAACTTTGTGGCGCCTTCAGTGAGTTCCTAATCGGTGAAACAATCCTGGGTTGGGGCTTTGGGCTTGCAAATTTGCGCCCCTCCCCCCCTCCCCGTGTCTTTGCGTGGTGCTGATGGTCCACGCCTGGCTGTGTCTGGCCGGAGAGCAGCCATGGAACGTCCTCGTCGCCGGGGAGTTGCTGTTGTCGTACCTCACCTTCAGCACCGCCTGGGCCGAGCTCGCTGTCATGCACAGTGCCATCAGCCACGGAGCCTGCGCACCGGCGGAGGCGTGCGAGAAGTATCAGTACGTCGTCGTGATGGCGAGCATCGTTGGGGCTCTCGCCGCGTTCTCGGCTCTGGGCATGCTCTGGCTCACTCCACTGAGGCGGCCTAGAGCCTAGTCCGCACCACTTGAGTTATTTACTCAAAACCACCACATTATGGATTAGGGTAACAGATCGGTACCACATTCGAGGTAGGGCACAAAAAACCACCAATAATGGGGCTAATCTGTAACATGGAGCATTGATGCTGCGTTTTAGTCCAAAAAACAGCAAATCCGACAAGTGGGTCTCGCCTGTCGGGCTGACGTGGTGCGTGTTGACGGACGCCGTTAGATGGCGAGAGACGGCCGTTTCGGCGCACCCGTGTAAGTGGCCTGCACCGGTTGGTGTTCGAACTAGACCAGGGAGTACATCACTCTCGCTCTCCTCTCTCTCGACCCCGACCACCGCCGGCGCCGCCACTGTCGACTCGCCGCCTTTCGCCGCTCCGCCATGGTTTCTTGGAGCGACCAGTCCTCGAGCTCTTCTTCGGACGGCAAAGAAGTCACTAGACAGGTATGTGTGTTCTCCTCTCGCCTCCCCCATGGATTAGGGTTCATCCCGCTAGGGTTAGGGTTCATCATTTGGGAATTTTTTACCAGGTCGCTGATTTGTGCAATTTGTGTGTTGGTTAGCTTCCTAGGACCATCCCTTGCTATGAATGGAGTGGCATTGCTCACGATCCGTTGTCTGCATCAAGAACCTTGCGTCGGGCTTGTTGCATTTGAATCCGTGGACACAGGCAGACGTTTTCTTGAGTGTGCTGAGGTGAAGGTATGTTGGTTAGTAATGTAAGTAGATTAGCTTAGTTAGTTTATACTCCATTTACTTGTGAGTACTCCAATTTTGTGTATCAAAGATTTGTTCTTGGATAGTTGTTGCTTCAGTACTCCAATCTTCTGTTGCTTCACTTGATGTAATAAGTCTTTGTGGATACAATTTCTTCCGAGAATTTGCTGTTGTAATTGTTTCTGTCCAGAATTTGTGCATACAATTTTGAGAATATATCTATTAATTAATGATGTATATTTGACTTAGGCACCAATTTATGCATAGAATATAATTCAGTGGATAGAACTAAAACTAAAATTTAGTGGATATACCTAAACTACACTTCAGTGGATAGAACTAAACTAAATTTCAGTGGATAGAACAAAAACTACTAATTGTGCACATTTGGGTGGAAAGAACTAAAGTACAATTTCATATAGTATTATATAATTTGTGCACATTTCATACAATTTCTTATTGAGAACATATTTATTTAATTGTAGGCAGAACTAAAGTGCAACTATCTGGAGTGGATAGACCCAGAGTGGTCAGTGGCTATGCAGTTCACCCTCACTGAATTGTGGAGCATGTATGACAAAGATATCAATGACAGGCTGAAAGAAAATGTTGAGCTTGTTGAAAGAAATTTCAAACTAGTTGAAGAAAAGAGGAAGATCTGAGGTTTTTCAAACTGGACTTTGCTAAAATGGTTGCTGACAAGGAGGATGCTATCACAGAGTTGGGCAATGCTAGGTTGGCTCTAAGTGATCTCAAAGAGGAGATGGAGAGGAAGAAGCTGGCAGACCATGGTTGTACCAATCTTCATCAGGTACTTAGGGCAAAGGCAGAGAAAGCGAGGGACCAGCTAGTGGTAGAGAGAGACCAAGTTGTGACAGAGAGGGACCAACTGAAACAAGAGAAGAAAAACTGGAGTACATGATTGCAGATCTGCTCAAACAGAAACATGGGTACAAGGAAAAGATCAAGAAGTTGAAGGAGATATGTGATGATTTTTAAGTATGTATTGTGGTGTGGTTTAGGGTAGCATTGCAGTTGATATGAATGTGCTCTTATGCACTTAATAAGCTTTAATGCTTTATGTATCTTTATGTCCAAGACTTGTGTTGTGTACTCCCAAGAACTAATGTCCAACTTATTATCATTGCATCTTTGGATCAATGTCCTACTTATTAATGCATTTTGTTTGTATCAAATGAAATGGTTGTGGTTGTTGTGCGATAATAGTTGCTGATGATTTTTAAGTATGTATTGTGGTATTTTGCACAGATCTTGTTTGCTCATTTACTTTGGAGAGAACATATATTGCACAGAACATACATTGCACAGAAATTACTTTGCACAGAACCTATTTTGCAAGCAATTAACTTTGCACAGAACATATTTTGCACAGAAGTTGCACAGAACCTAATTTGCAAGCAGAACATATTTTGCAAACACTTAACTTTGCACAGAACATATTTTGCACAGAAGTTGCACAGAACCTGATTTGCACAGAACATATTTTGCTCAGAATTTTAACAACAGGAGATAAACATAGATAACTTCACAGTGCCATACATAGGTTCATAATGCCATACATAGGTTTAACATACATAGGTTCTGAGTGCCATAACCATACATAGGTTCATAATGTCATAAATAAAGTGATGTAATGCCTGATTTAGCACACATGCACTTGCATACAGACTTCAAATGTGAGGATTTAGTAGTTCCCACTGGCATAGAAGTACCCCTCCATCCTCTTGCTCATGTACTTTGTCCTCTTTGGCCTACTGCCTGCATGCTGGCTAGTAGAAGCTTCTGCAGAACTTCTTGGAGGCTTGAACCTTTTTGCACCCCTTCCAGCAGCAGTGGAAGGTCTTGCACCTCTTCCAGCAGCAGGAGAAGAACTAGCACCCCTTCCAGGAGTAGTAGCAGACCTTGCTCCTCTTCCAGCAGCAGCAGATGAACTAGCAGCACCAGTAGTCTTTGCACCTCTTGCAGTAGCAGGAGAGGAGTTTGTAGTAGATGATGATGATGCACCCCTAGAACTTCTAGACTTCTAGTAGCTGATGAACATGCACCATGGTGCCATTCAGGTACAGTCATGTTTTCCTGTAATTAAAAAAGTAAACAACTTTATAATGATCAGTCAATAGAAATGAACACTCAAGTAATTTCAAAATGAAAATACCGTGTGCTTGTTCCTCCTGATTTCCAGATCAGGCCTCAATGGCTTTGGACAACTTGTGTACTTGTGTCCTTGCAGCTTGCAGTTCCCACATGTTATAGTAGCCATCCTAGATGTCTGCTTTGCTTGAGGTAGCTCAAACTTCCCTTTTTCCTTTTCTCTTCTGCTGGCCCCTTCTTATCATCTTTGAATTGTGCTGGTTCAATGTCAGGTGTTGGAGTTTTCATCCAGCTATCTGGACCAGGAACAGGGTAAATTACTAGCTTATATGCCTCCAAGTACAAAGATTTCTTGAAGAACACATTGATATGATCATCTGGCAGCTGTTTAGACCTATAGATGGCAGAATAAGCATGGTTACAATGAACTCCAGCGATGTCCCATTTCTTGCACCCACATATCTGTAGGTTTGTGTCAACACCATGTCTCCACTTGTGACTTGGAAAATTCCTTAGCCAGCTATCAGTGCTTTGCAATCCCTTGCATACTTCTTGTTCATCTCCAACTTCTCTGCACAGGTTGGTGCAATCTCCCATCTAGCACATTTTCCACCCTCTCTCTTCTGGTGGAACCTCACTAGAAACTTGTCCTTGATCCAATTGATCATTGTGACAATTGGCTTGTTCCTTACATCTAGAATGTACTTATTAAAAACTTCACTTAAGTTATTCACCACCAAATCAGTTTTAGAATTAGTATCCATTGCATGCCTAGACCAAGCTTTAGGAGGAATTCTTGACATCCACTCCCAAGCAGCAGTGCACTTAGCCTTCATGCTTTCCATAGCCAAATTAAAGTCATGTTCAGTGTAAGCATATGAAGCTGCATCCATGCATCTCTTCAAATCATCTCCTCCAAATCTTGCTCTCTGGAAGTTTGCATAAATGTGCCTCAAACAGTACCTATGATTGCAATTTGGGAATACTATTGTCACTGCATTGAGTAGACCCTGCATGAAAGTGAATTGGACTAATTTAATAAGATTTAAATGATTTAATATGATTTTAAATGATTTAATATGATTTAATATGATTTTAAATGATGTTAAACGATTTTAGATGATGCCTATGATTTAATATGACTTAATATGATTTTAAATGATTTTAATTGATTTAATATGATTTAATATGACTAAATATGATGGGTTCACTTTGATGATCAACTAGTCTTGATGGGTCACCCTAGGCTAGGCTAGACCAAAGTGTCAACAAGAAGCGTTACGACTCGACACCTACCAACTAGTCTTGATGGCATCACTTTGATGATGCCTATGTTTTTTGATCCCACATGGGTCACCCTAGGCTAGGCTAGACCAAAGTGTCGACAAGAAGCATTACGACTCGACACCTACCAACTTGTCTTGATGGCATCACTTTGATGATGCCTATGTTTTTTGATCCCACATGGGTCACCCTAGGCTAGGCTAGACCAAAGTTTCGACAAGAAGCGTTATGACTCGACACCTACCAACTTGTCTTGATGGCATCACTTTGATGATGCCTATGTTTTTTTAGCCCACATGGTGAAAGAACATGCGGTGCCCCCATGTTTGGTTTTGGTAATTGATGACCATCTCTATGGACTAATGGTTGCCTTGAGTTATATTTGAAGGGTTTGTCCATAGGCTTTTCTTGGAGTCCATTTGTTGGTTTCAAGGATAGTTTGTGATGACCAATGTGCTATTAAGGAATTATCTAAAGATTGGTCTTACATCATCCAAATGAATAGAGTTGGAAAGATTCAAGATTGATCAAGACTAAGTATAGAGAGTGTTTCAAGTTGATAACACACAAAACGTAGAAGATGTACCGAGAGGGATCAAGCGATCCCATGGTATGGTAAGCATTGTCAATTACGCTTTGTGTACTAACCCATCGTATTTGTGAGAGTTCTATGTGGGGTTAGGTTATCTTCCATGGGCTTGCGTTAAGAGGAAGATCTCATACAACCCATGGAGGATGACATCAAATCAAGGTTGTGTTGTGCAAGTTCAAGTGGAGCATCACGAAGAAATCATGCTTGTAGCTTGCCGTCCATTATGGTATCAATGGACTTGTGAAGATGTGCCAAAGAGTGGCTCACCCATAGTGGAGTATGGGGGAGCAACCAACTAGTCTTCATCGAGCGAATGCAATCAAGAAAGATGGTCCAACTTGAGGGAGTCAAGATCGTCATCATTTAGCTCAAGTGGACTTCGTGGAATGCAAAGGTTTGCCCTTGATAGGTTTTATATTTTACCGGTCGCATGGTGATAGTTTGGAGACCGGGTTATAGGATCGATAACCGTACTATCAAGGGGGGCTCTCAAGTGAGTAGCTTGATCGTATCGTTCGTCGAGAGCTCAAACAATTGCATCCTTCATCATGTTTCTTGGTTCTTGTTTGATTCTGTTTGTGAGTCTTAGAGCTTATGGTCATCTTGATGACAAGCTTGAGTTCATCGAAAATGGAGTTTGCATGCGTCTTCTCTGATGTTTTCGGTGTTGGAGGTTTTACCGGTCTCATCCGAGGAACGGTTTTCACCATTTTCTTTTGGGCCTTTTCTAATTTGCTTATTATTGGTATTTCTATCAAGATTTTATTAGCCCTTGTCGCTAGCTTTCCAACAAACTTGGTTTCGTCGAATTCGGAGTCCGTTTGCAGAAGTTGTGGTAGTTTTGGTGTTCTGAAAAGGCTGCAGCGGTACTACCGCGGGTAGGAGCGGAAGTAATTTTTTACTACCGCTCTTGGGAGAGGTACTACCGCTTGGAGCAGTACTACCGCGGCTACTTCCGTGGCTACTTCCGCTCGAGACCAAAAACTCGTCACAAGTCCAGTGGTGGTAGGCACGGATGTAATTTTTTAGTACCGCTCGCAAGCAGTAGTACCACTACCCTTAGCAGTAGTACCGCTACCCCTAGCGGTAGTACCGTGAGGTCAAGCGGTACTACCGCTCCGACGGTTCTTCTGGCCTTTTTGCCTCCTTGCTTTTGCGTTTCGAAGGGGTACTAGCGCCCTAGCGGTAGTGCCGCTCCTTGGAGCGGTAGTACCGCTCTGTGCGGGCTATGAGCATAACGGTTGGATTTTTCCCCACCTATAAAAGGGGGTCTTCTTCCCCATTGAACCTTATCCCTTGAGCTCGTGTTCTTCCCCCATTGTTGACCTTCTTCGAGCTTGCTAACTCTCTATCCCTCCTATGATTCTTGCTAGTTCTTGAGGAAAAAGAGAGAGGAGATCTAGATCCACGTTTCCACCAATCACTTTCTCCTCTAAGTGAGGGGAACCCCTTGGATCTAGATCTTGGAGTTCTTCGTGTTCTTCTTTCGTTCTTCCTCTCATTTTCCTCCCTAGCATTAGTTGCTTTGGTGGGATTTGGGAGAGAAGGACTTGGGCACTCTGTGTGCCCTTGCCATTGCATTTGGTGCATCGGTTTGAGTTCTCCTCGTGATACGTGGAAGTTACAAGTTGAGAAGCTTATTACTCTTGGGTGCTTGGTGCCCTTGAGCTTGTTCCTCTTGGGTGCTTGGGCGCCCTAGACGGTTGGTGGTGTTCAGAGCTCAATCATTGTGGTGTAAAGCTCCGGGCAAGCGTCGGGGTCTCCAATTAGGTTGTGGAGATCGCCCCAATCAATTTGACGGGTACCGGTGACCGCCCCCAAGGGTTGCCAAAGTGTACGGGTTCGGTGACCGCCCCCAAGGGTTTCCATTTGTACGGGTTCGGTGAACGCCCTCAAGGGTCCCTTAGTGGAATCACGGCATCTTGCATTGTGCGAGGGCGTGAGGAGATTACGGTGGCCCTAGTGGCTTCTTGGGGAGCATTGTGCCTCCATACCGCTCCAAACGGAGATTAGCATCTGCAAGGGTGTGAACTTTGGGATACATCATCGTCTCCGCGTGCCTCAGTTATATCTTACCCGAGCCCCTTTACTTATGCACTTTACTTTGTGATAGCCGTAGTGTTCCTTGTTATATATCTTGCTATCACATAGTTGTTTATCTTTCTTAGCATAACTTGTTGGTGCACATAGGTGAGCCTAGTTGTTTTAGGTTTTGTGCTTGACAAATTAACCGTTAGGTTTATTCCGCATTTGTTCAAGCCTAAACCGTGATTATTTTAAAGTGCCTATTCACCCCCCCTCTAGGCGACATCCACGATCTTTCACATGGGTCACTCTAGGCTATCTAGACCAAAGTGTCGACAAGAAGCGTTATGACTTGACACCTACCAACTAGTCTTGATGGCATCACTTTGATGATGCCTATGTTTTTTGAGCCCACATGGGTCACTCTAGGCTATCTAGAGCAAAGTGTCGACAAGAAGCGTTACGACTCGACACCTGCCAACTAGTCTTGATGGCATCACTTTGATGATGGCATCACTATGTTTTTTGAACTTAATGAACTAAATGATCTAAATGATGTAAATGAACAACTAAATGAACTAGTAAATGAAATACATTAACTAAATTAACAAGTAAATGAACTAAATGAATTAAATGAACAACTAAATAAAATAGTAAATGAAAGACAATAACAAAATTAACAAGTAAATGAACTAAATGAACAACTAAATGAAGTGAATGAACCAACCTTCTGTCTATCCGACATGAATGTGTACTTTCCAAATTTGCCCTCTTCACTTCCTCCTAGAGCATACTTGAGTTGTGTCAAGAACCAAGACCAGTTCACTGTATCTTCAACTCCAACCACTCCAAAGGCAATGGGGTACATATTGTTGTTTGCATCCCTTCTAGTAGCTGCTAGTATTTGTGCACCACTTGTCAATTTGATGAAGGATCCATCTAGACCTATGAATGGCCTACATCCATTCAAGAAGCCCTCACAACATGCATTCAAACTGAAAAATAGACCATGGAACCTTGGTCCAGCAGTAGGATTTTCTCTGCTTTTGCCACTAATAGTAGTGACAATGCACCTAGATCCAGGATTTGTAAGCTTCACAGTCTCCAAATAATCTCTCGGCCTCTCATATTGCTTCTTGTGATCACCAAGCAAAATCTCCTTTGCTTTCTTCTTAGCTCTCCATGCCATCATCCTAGGAATCTCAAGACCAAATTGCCTCTTTGCCTTGTCAACAATAGCAGGTACAGTAGTGTTGGGATCTGATGTGATAGTTTCAAGCATTTTGTTGCCAAGCCACCTTGAACTAATCCTAGTTTTCTCAGACTGGGTGGGACAGGTGTGCTCCAACCTCATCTTCTTAATGCAGAAAGTGGGCTCATTTCTTATCTGTGCTGCTACCATGTAGAGCTGACAACCATCTCCATCACATCAAACTTGTTGGGGAACGTAGTAATTTCAAAAAATTTCCTACGCACACGCAAGATCATGGTGATGCATAGCAACGAGAGGGGAGAGTGTTGTCTACATACCCTTGTAGACCGTAAGCGGAAGCGTTAGCACAACGCGGTTGATGTAGTCGTACGTCTTCACGGCCCGATCGATCAAGCACCGAAACTACGGCACCTCCGAGTTCTAGCACACGTTCAGCTCGATGATGTCCCTCGAACTCCGGTCCAGCCGAGTGTCGTGGGAGACTTCCGTCAGCACGACGGCGTGATGACGATCTTGATGTTCTACCGTCGCAGGGCTTCGCCTAAGCACCGCTACGATATAATCGAGGTGGACTATGGTGGAGGGGGGCACCGCACACGGCTAAGAGATCCAAGGGATCAATTGTTGTGTCTTTGGTGCTAGCCCTGCCCCTCTATTTATATGTTGAGCCCCGGGGTCGAAACTTGGAGCAAAAGCCTCCTCAAAGTCGGTTTTGCCCGAAAGGCAAGAGTCCCACTCGGACTCCAGGACCAAACGCCACAAAACTTGGCGTCTGGAAAAGACGCCATGGGCCTCGGCGTCTGGCCCAGGGCCAGACGCCAGGGTCTCCGGCGTTTGGCCCCCTGGCCTCCGCAAAACTCCTTTTGCACCGACCTAAAGCCTCATGGGCTTGACCCATTGGCCTAACCATATCATCCAATATATGAATCTTTACTCTCGACCATTTTGAGACTCCTCGTCATGTCCCCAATCTCATCTGGGACTCTGAACTCCTTCGGTACATCAAAACATGTAAACTCATAATATAACTGTCATCAAAACCTTAAACGTGCGGACCCTACGGGTTCGAGAACAAAGTAGACATGACCGAAACACGTTTCCGGTCAATAACCAATAGCGGAACCTGGATGCTCATATTGGCTCCCATATATTCTACGAAGATCTTTATCGGTCAGACCGCATAACAACATACGTTGTTCCCTTTGTCATCGGTATGTTACTTGCCCGAGATTCGATCGTCGGTATCTCAATACCTAGTTCAATCTCATTACTGGCAAGTCTCTTTACTCGTTCTGTAATACATCATCTCGCAACTAACTCATTAGTTGCATTGCTTGCAAGGCTTATGTGATGTGCATTACCGAGAGGGCCCAGAGATACCTGTCCGACATTCGGAGTGACAAATCCTAATCTCGAAATACGCCAACCCAACAAGTACCTTCGGAGACACCTGTAGAGCACCTTTATAATCACCCAGTTACATTGTGACGTTTGGTAGCCCACAAAGTGTTCCTCCAGTAAATGGGAGTTGCATAATCTCATAGTCATAGGAACATGTATAAGTCATTAAGAAAGCAATAGCAGCATACTAAACGATCGGGTGCTAAGCTAACGGAATGGATCATGTCAATCACATCATTCTCCTAATGATGTGATCCCGTTAATCAAATGACAACACATATCTATGGTTAGGAAACATAACCATCTTTGATTAATGAGCTAGTCAAGTAGAGGCATACTAGTGACGTTATGTTTGTCTATGTATTCACACATGTATCATGTTTTCGGTTAATACAATTCTAGCATGAATAATAAACATTTATCATCATATGAGGAAATAAATAATAACTTTATTATTGCCTCTAGGGCATATTTCCTTCAGTGTCCCACTTGCACTAGAGTCAATAATCTAGTTCACATCGCCATGTGATTTAATACCAATATTCACATCTGTATGTGATTAACACCCATAGTTCACATCATCATGTGACCAACGCCCAAAGGGTTTACTAGAGTCAATAATCTAGTTCACATCGCTATGTGATTAACACCCAAAGAGTACTAAGGTGTGATCATGTTTTGCTCGTGAGAGAAGCTTAGTCAACGGGTCTGTCACATTCAGAGTCGTATGTATTTTGCAAATATTCTATGTCTACAATGCTTTGCACGGAGCTACTCTAGCTAATTGCTCCCACTTTCAATATGTATCCAGATTGAGACTTAGAGTCATCTAGATTGGTGTAAAAGCTTGCATCGTTGTAACCTTTTATGACGGGCTCTTTTATCACCTGCATAATCGAGAAACATCTCCTTAGTCCTCACTAAGGATATTCTTGATCGTTGTCCAGTGATCTACTCTTAGATCAAAATTGTATTCCTTTGTCAAACTCAAAGCAAGGTATACAATAGGTCTGGTCCATAGCATGGCATACTTTTATAAAACCTATGACTGAGGCATAGGGAATGACTTTCATTCTCTTTTCTATTTTCTGCCGTGGCCGGGATTTGAGTCTTACTCAATTTCACACCTTTGCAACACAGGCAAGAACTTTTTCTTTGACTGTTCCATTTTGAACTACTTCAAAATCTTGACAAGGTATGTACTTATTGAAAAACTTATCAAGCGTCTTGATCTATCTCAATAGATCTTGATGCTCAATATGTAAGTAGCTTTACTGAGGTCTTTATTTTAAAGAACTCCTTTCAAACACTCCTTTATGCTTTGCAGAATAATTCTACATTATTTCCGATCAACAATATGTCATTCACATATACTTATCAGAAATGCTGTAGTGCTCCCACTCACTTTCTTGTAAATACAGGCTTCACCGTAAGTCTGTACAAAACTATATGCTTTGATCAACTCATCAAAGCGTACATTCCAACTTCGAGATGCTTGCACCAGTCCATAGATGGATCGCTGGAGCATGCACATTTTGTTAGCACCTTTAGGATTGACAAAACCTTCTGGTTGCATCATATACAACTCTTCTTTAAGAAAACCATTAAGGAATGCAGTTTTGACATCCATTTGCCAGATTTCATAAAATGTGGCAATTGCTAACATGATTCGGACAGACTTAAGCATCACTATAGTTGAGAAAATCTCATTGTAGTCAACACCTTGAACTTGTCAATTACCTTTTTTTTGCGACAAGTCGAGCTTTGTAGATAGTAACACTACTATCAATGTCCGTCTTCCTCTTGAAGATCCATTTATTTTCTATGGCTTGCCAATCATTGGGCAAGTCCACTAAAGTCCACACTTTGTTCTTATACATGGATCCTATCTCAGATTTCATGGCCTCCAGCCATTTTGCGGAATCTGGGCTCATCATCGCTTCCTCATAGTTCGTAGGTTTATCATGGTCTAGTAACATGACTTTCAGAATAGGATAACCGTACCACTCTGGTGCGGACCGTACTCTGGAAGACCTACGAGGTTCTATAGCAACTTGATCAGAAGTTTCATGATCATCATCATTAGCTTCCTCACTAATTGGTGTAGGAATCACTGGAACTGATTTCAGTGATGAACTATTTTCCAATTCAGGAGAAGGTACAATTACCTTATCAAGTTCTATTTTCCTCCCACTCACTTCTTTCGAGAGAAACTCCTTCTCTAGAAAGGATCCATTTTTATCAACGAATATCTTGCCTTCGGATCTGTGATAGAAGGTGTGCCCAATAGTTTCCTTTGGGTATTCTATGAAGACGCACTTCCCCGATTTGGGTTTGAGCTTATCAGGATGAAACTTTTTCACATAAGCACCGTAGCCCCAAACTTTAAGAAACGGCAGCTTAAGTCTACTGCTAAACCATAGTTCATACGGTGTCGTCTCAACGGATTTAGATGTTGCCCTATTAAACGTGAATGCAGCTGTCTCTAATGCATAACCCAAAAACGATAATGGTAAACTGATAAGAGACATCATAGATCGCACCATATCTAGTAAAGTACGATTACAACATTCGGACACACCATTACATTGTGGTGTTCCAGGTGGCGTGAGCTGTGAAACTATTCCACATTGTTTTATATGAAGACCAAACTCGTAACTCAAATATTTGTCTCCGCGATCAAATCACAGAAACTTTATTTTCTTGTTATGATGATTCTCCACTTCACTCTGAAATTCTTTGAACCTTTCAACTATTTCAGACTTATGTTTCATCAAGTAGATATACCCATATCTGCTCAAATCATCTGTGAAGGTCAGAAAATAACGATATACGCCGCAAGCCTCTACACTCATCGGATTGCATACATCGGTATGTATTATTTCCAATAAGTCAGTAGCTCATTCCATTGTTCCGGAGAACGGAGTTTTAGTCATCTTGCCCAAAAGGCACGGTTCGCAAGCATCAAATGATTCATAACCAAGTGATTCCGAAAATCCATCTTTATGGAGTTTCTTCATGCGCTTTACACCGATATGACTCAAAATGGCAGTTCCACAAATAAGTTGCACTATCATTATTAACTTTGCATCTTTTGGCATCAATATTATGAATATGTGTATCACTACGATCGAGATCCAACAAACTATTTTCATTGGGTGTATGACCATCAATGGTTTTATTCATTTAAACAGAACAACATTTATTCTCTGACTTTAAATGAATAACCGTATTGCAATAAACATGATCAAATCATATTCATGCTCAACGCAAACGCCAAATAACATTTATTTAGGTTTAACACTAATCCCGAAAGTATAGGGAGTGTGTGATGATGATCATATCAATCTTGGAACTATTTCCAACACTCATCGTCACTTCCCCTTCAACTAGTCTCTATTTATTCTGCAACTCCTATTTCGAGTTACTAATCTTAGCAACCGAACAAGTATGAAATACTCAGGGGCTACTATAAACACTAGTAAAGCACACATCAATAACCTGTATATCAAATATACCCTTGTTCACTTTGCCATCCTCCTTATCCACCAAATATTCAGGGCATTTCCGCTTCCAGTGACCATTCCCTTTGCAGTGTTAGCACTCAGTTTCAGGCTTTGGTCCTGCTTTGGTCTTCTTCACGGGAGTGACAACTTGTTTGCCATTCTACTTGAAGTTTACCTTTCTTTCCCTTTGCCCTTTTCTTGAAACTAGTGGTCTTGTCAATCATCAACACTTGATGCTCTTTCTTGATTTCTACCTTCGTCGATTTCAACATCGCGAAGAGCTCGGGAATCGTTTTCGTCATCCCTTGCATACTATAGTTCATCACGAAAGTTCTAGTAACTTGGTGATGGTGACTAGAGAACTCTGTCAATCACTATCTTATCTAGAAGATTAACTCCCACTTGATTCAAGCGATTGTAGTACACAGACAATCTGAGCACATGCTCACTAGTTGAGCGATTCTCCTCCATCTTTTAGCTATAGAACTTGTTGGAGACTTCATATCTCTCAACTCGGGTATTTGCTGGAAATATTAACTTCAACTTCTGAAACATCTCATATGGTCCATGATGTTCAAAACATCTTTGAAGTCCCGATTCTGAGCCGTTTAAGCATGGTGCACTAAACTATCAAGTAGTCATCATTTTGAGCCAGCCAAACGTTCATAACGTCTGCATCCGCTCCTGCAATAGGTTTGTCACCTAGCGGTGCATCAAGGACATAATTCTTCTTTGCAGCAATGAGGATAAACCTCAGATCACGGATCCAATCCGCACCATTGCTACTAACATTTTTCAACACAATTTTTTCTAGGAACATATCAAAAATAAACATATGAAAGCAACAACGCAAGCTATTGATATACAACATTATTTGCAAAATACTACCAGGACTAAGTTCATGATAAATTTAAGTTCAATTAATCATATTACTTAAGAACTCCCACTTAGACAAACATCTCTCTAGTAATCTAAGTGATCACATGATCCAAATCAACTAAACCATGTCCGATCATCACGTGAGATGGAGTAGTTTCAATGGTGAACATCATTATGTTGATCATATCTACTATATGATTCGCGCTCGACCTTTCGGTCTCCGTGTTACGAGGCCATATCTGCATATGCTAGGCTCGTCAAGTTTAACCTGAGTATTCTGCGTGTGCAAAACTGGCTTGCACCCGTTGTAGATGGACGTAGAGCTTATCACACCCGATCATCACGTGGTGTCTGGGCACGACGAACTTTGGCAATGGTGCATACTCAGGGAGAACACTTCTTGATAATTTTAAGTGAGAGATCATCTTAAAATGCTACCGTCAAACAAAGCAAGATAAGATGCATAAAGGATAAACATCACATGCAATCAATATAAGTGATATGATATGGCCATCATCATCTTGTGCTTGTGATCTCCATCTTCGAAGCACCGTCATGATCACCATCATCACCGGCGCGACACCTTGATCTCCATCGTAGCATCGTTGTCGTTACGCCATCTATTGCTTCTACGACTATCACTACCGCTTAGTGATAAAGTAAAGCAATTACAGGGCGTTTGCATTTCATACAATAAAGCGACAACCATATGGCTCCTGCCAGTTGCCGATAACTTCGGTTACAAAACATGATCATCTCATACAATAAAATATGTCATCACGTCTTGACCATATCACATCACAACATGCCATGCAAAAACAAGTTAGACGTCCTCTACTTTGTTGTTGCAATTTTTACGTGGCTGCTACGGGCTTAGCAAGAACCGTTCTTACCTACGCATCAAAACCACAATGATAGTTCGTCAAGTTAGTGTTGTTTTAACCTTCGCAAGGACCGGGCGTAGCCACACTCGATTCAGCTAAAGTGAGAGAGACAGACACCCGCCAGCCACCTTTAAGCACGAGTGCTCGTAACGGTGAAACCAGTCTCGCGTAAGCGCACGCGTAATGTCGGTCCGGGCCGCTTCATCTCACAATACCGCCGAACCAAAGTATGACATGCTGGTAAGAAGTATGACTTGTATCGCCCACAACTCACTTGTGTTCTACTCGTGCATATGACATCTACGCATAAAACCTGGCTCTGATACCACTGTTGGGGAACGTAGTAATTTCAAAAAAATTCTTACGCACACGCAAGATCATGGTGATGCATAGCAACGAGAGGGGAGAGTGTTGTCTACATATCCTTGTAGACCGTAAGCGGAAGCGTTAGCACAACGTAGTTGATGTAGTCGTACGTCTTCACGGCCCGATCGATCAAGCACCGAAACTACGGCACCTCCGAGTTCTAGCACACGTTCAGCTCGATGACGTCCCTCGAACGCCGATCCAGCCGAGTGTCGAGGGAGAGATCCGTCAGCACGACGGCGTGATGACGATCTTGATGTTCTACCGTCGCAGGGCTTCGCCTAAGCACCGCTATGATATTATCGAGGTGGACTATGGTGGAGGGGGGCACCGCACACGGCTAAGAGATCCAAGGGATCAATTGTTGTGTCTTTGGTGCTAGCCCTGCCCCTCTATTTATATGTTGAGCCCCGGGGTCGAAACTTGGAGCAAAAGCCTCCTCAAAGTCGGTTTTGCCCGAAAGGCAAGAGTCCCACTCGGACTCCAGGACCAAACGCCACAAACCTTGGCGTCTGGCAAAGACGCCATGGGCCTCGGCGTCTGGCCCAGGGCCAGACGCCAGGGTCTCCGGCGTTTGGCCCCCTGGCCTCCGCAAAACTCCTTTTGCACCGACCTAAAGCCTCATGGGCTTGATCCATTGGCCTAACCATATCATCCAATATATGAATCTTTACGTCTCGACCATTTCGAGACTCCTCGTCATGTCCCCAATCTCATCCGGGACTCCGAACTCCTTCGGTACATCAAAACATGTAAACTCATAATATAACTGTCATCAAAACCTTAAACGTGCGGACCCTACGGGTTCGAGAACAAAGTAGACATGACCGAAACACGTTTCCGGTCAATAACCAACAGCGGAACCTGGATGCTCATATTGGCTCCCACATATTCTACGAAGATCTTTATCGGTCAGACCGCATAACAACATACGTTGTTCCCTTTGTCATCGGTATGTTACTTGCCCGAGATTCGATCGTCGGTATCTCAATACCTAGTTCAATCTCGTTACTGGCAAGTCTCTTTACTCGTTCTGTAATACATCATCTCGCAACTAACTCATTAGTTGCATTGCTTGCAAGGCTTATGTGATGTGCATTACCGAGAGGGCCCAGAGATACCTCTCCGACATTCGGAGTGACAAATCCTAATCTCGAAATACGCCAACCCAACAAGTACCTTCGGAGACACCTGTAGAGCACCTTTATAATCATCCAGTTATGTTGTGACGTTTGGTAGCACACAAAGTGTTCCTCCGGTAAACGGGAGTTGCATAATCTCATAGTCATAGGAACATGTATAAGTCATGAAGAAAGTAATAGCAGCATACTAAATGATCGGGTGCTAAGCTAACGGAATGGGTCATGTCAATCACATCATTCTCCTGATGATGTGATCACGTTAATCAAATGACAACACATGTCTATGATTAGGAAAAATAACCATCTTTGATTAATGAGCTAGTCAAGTAGAGGCATACTAGTGACGTTATGTTTGTCTATGTATTCACACATGTATCATGTTTCCCGTTAATACAATTCTAGCATGAATAATAAACATTTATCATGATATGAGGAAATAAATAATAACTTTATTATTGCCTCTAGGGCATATTTCCTTCAAAACTATTATCCTATCACTGTAGTTTCTGTGATATGTGTATCCTCTAAGTTGTTTCACATGCAAATTGACAAGAGCCTCTCTGAATTGGTAACCATTTTTGAAACAGAGCTTGAGCTGGAATTGCTGTTCTGGATGCATCCTGTCCTCATCATACCAGATGCTAGGTGGTCTTTTCTTAGCTCTACTCCTTCTGCCAGAGCTGATAGCAAAGGACATTGGTTCATTGCCATCATCATCAGCTTCAAAGCCTGTATCTTCTTCTTCTGAAGATGGAAACCAATCAGGATTAATGGTTGGACCAGCACTAGAGTGGGACCTACTTGTAGGACCTGGCCTCTTTGCCTTCTTCTTAACAGGCTCAGGAACTGGGATCTCTTGGGCCTGCTCATCATCTTCTTCCTGCTCCATGTCATATATATCTTCAGGATCTGTGTCCCCTCACCATGTGTACTAGACATGTATTCAGCTCTCTTCCTCTTTATTTCAGAAATAGTTTCATCTAGTTCAGGTTCCTCTTTCCTCCTATTTGCAATTTGTTCTTCTACATACTGCACTGAATCCGAGTCATCTTCTTCTCCTCCTGCATCTAAGTGCTCCACATCAACTACAAAATCTTCATCACTACTTGAACCTTCATCATCATCTGTGTCCATGCCTACAGGAATTTCTTCCTCACTAACTGCATTGTCCTCCTCATCTGAATCAAACTGAAAATCAGCATAGTTGACACTTACTTCAGTGTTAAGCCGTGTCCCAAGATGTAATTGACAGTTAGGAGGAACTAATTTGAGTGGCAAAAAAATTACACTTTCATGTGGCCCAAGATGTAACTGACAGTTAGGAGGAACTGATTTGTGCACAACACCTGATTCAGCAACAGCAAAAACAACAAGTGGCTCTACATATATTTGTTGTGCATTTTGATCTTCTCCAATTGGTGGTTCAGTAACTACCTTTCCCTTTATAACTGTCAGTGACAATGTCTGGGTGCTCTCAAATTCTCTCAGCATGCGAACTACTTCAATGTTGCCTTTAATGACACAAACACCTTGCAGCCCTATATCTTCCTCTTTCAAGTAGCAAAGACTGTCACCCTTACAGTATCCATTGCTGACCATTACATTGACCAAACTACCATAAGTGATTTCTTTTTCAGACATCTTAACAAGAGCATACTTCTTCCCAGGAAACTGGAAATAGATTGACCATAAATCTTCAGCCCTAAAATAGACATACAAATGAATATTAACAAGTCAATTGTATTAACATAACTGACCATTATATATGACCATTACAATGCACTATTTAAAAAAATTTAGAACCATCAAATTAGTACTAACATTACTAGCATAGACAAATGAATATCTTCAAGCCTAATATAGCTCACCATTACAATGTAGTGTAAGCAAAATTACCAAGTCAATTATAGTAACATGACAATAACATAAATGAACACTACAGTGCGATTTTCTCCAAAAATTCAGAACCCTACAGTAC
Organism: Triticum timopheevii; assembly: GCA_963921465.1. Taxonomy (NCBI): domain Eukaryota; kingdom Viridiplantae; phylum Streptophyta; class Magnoliopsida; order Poales; family Poaceae; genus Triticum; species Triticum timopheevii. Next base: position 96,564,465 of record OY997264.1, on the reverse strand, counting down.
TACTAACATAACTGAACCCTAACTGAAGATGTGATTTTCGATAAATATTCAGGACTACAATCAATTCTAAATGACTAACAAATCAATATTCGGACCTAGAATCGATGTTCAATGTATAAAACAGATCCAGTAGTAAGGAAAGATTGAAAGAACACATTTCAAAGATTGAGATTACCTAGCTGAAGATGCGGCGAATGGGAGCACATCCTCGGGACCAATATGTGAAGCTGCTTCCTCGGTACAAGGCTCCGGCGACAGGACTGTCGTCGTGGCCGACTATGGATCTAGGTCGCAGCCACCATCGGTGTGGGGGCCGATGCCTCCGCATTGCGAGCGCAACCGCTTCTGCCCTGAAGTAGTACCACCGCCCTCGCCGCTGTGTGCGCCGTCGCCGCTTCCATCGACCCAGTGTGCGCCGTCGCCGCCGGAGCTGGTCGCCATCGGAGCGGAGCGAGGAAGGACTGAATCGAGGGGTGGACTGAATCGACGGGCTGGGGAACGGCTTGACCTAGTAGACGGGCGCGCCGAAACGACCGTCTCTCACCGTCCAACGGCGTCCGTCAACACGCGCCACGTCAGCCCGAGAGGCGGGACCCACCTGTCGGATTCATTGTTTTCTTGGCTAAAACGAAGAATCAGTGCTCCGCGTTACAGATTAGCCTCATTGTTGGTGGCTTTTTGTGCCCTGCCTCAAATGTGGTACCGATTTGTTACCCTAGCCCATAATATGGTGGTATTGGGTAAATAACTCACACCACTCCTGTTAGAATAAATCCAAGGCATACCGTCGATCATCCGAGGACCAAGCAATCACACAAGTACGACACCGAGATTTGTTAACGAGGTTCACTGATATGGCTACATCCCCGGGGCTTGACTATGGGCGCTCCTCCCCATGACACCATCACAATACCGCACACCGGCCACCCGGGCGTCGGCACACGCCGCCGGCTCCCCCTTGCGCGCCTGTGCTATTATGTTGGCATAGGTTACATCATGTGTCTACACCCGCTATATATGAGAGGCCTAGGATACAAGTGCCCTACTAGGATACGACTCCACATCCTATGTAAACACAATACAATTCATAGTCCAACTGTAACCTACCTTGTACACTATATTCGACACAACTCCAACAACTCCATGTGCGGTTCAGAGATTGAGAGTTTGTCCATGTGAATGTGCTATTGTAGTGTAAAAAATGCTCTTATATGGCCAGTATAACTAAATCCTATCATTAATTTCATGCGGACAGTAATAGACATTTTTTGTTCTTAAAAAGCAATGTGAATCTTTTCTTCAGTACGTGAAGGCCTAAACGGATTATGTCTGAGCCAAGATGCCAGCCTATTTCGCTTGCTATCTCCCATGGCCGCCATGCTCTAGCTGATCTTGCTGCCACGTGCCGCATAGTGCGACCCGTCGCGCTCGTCTACTTTGTCGTCTTGTCCCCATTTCTCCATCTGCGTCGCCCAACCCCATCACAGACATACATGGAACAAGACATAGTGGCCACAGCTCGGTCAGCGCGCTCCTCCGTCCTGCCTGGACGCCAAGGCCGGGACGACGAACTTCTATACACGGCAAGTCTCTGCGCGGACGGACAACGGCGCCAAGTTGTTTCGTCACCACCGTTGTGAACCAGGACAAAACGAGAGCAGTGTGAGGTATGTTCACCATGGGAGGGGAGCATGCCAATGCCTCATGGCCGTCGGACCTATTGGAGAAGAAAAGCACGGTCCTACGCCAAGCTGTCGAGCGCCGGATCCATGCACGGGGAAGGAAAAGGATCCAGGCTTGCAAGGGATCCATGCACAGGGAAGGAAGAGAAGGCACAGCGGTGGCCACCGGAACCCTACCAGCGTCGGTGGACAAGAACAACGGCGGGGGTGGGTTGGGGACGAGCTGAACTGCAGAACATGTATAGTGGTCGTCGAGAACAACGACCGGTGCTACCTATACTGCTCGCCATCCCGTTGGCCTGATTGCATCGGTATAGAACAGTGATGGCCGTTGGATTTTGTGGATGGATGGTCTATATTCATTACTGGTACCATAAAAGAGCTCCTTATATTATGGAACGGAGGGAGTAACTATTAAGCTAGTACTTCACTGATCACCACTAATCGTATGACCGAGATTTTAGTAGTTATGAACTTGGTATTGTATCCGTTCATGTGAACATGCTAATTAAGCTAGGACCTCTACGTCACCCCTGTTCGTGATCTAAGTAGTTGTATAGAACCACTAACGATGTATCCATGACACTAGTGCTTCCCTGGGCTCTAACAAGAAGACGCGCGGGGCAGTCAGCGGAGGCTACCTGACTAGGCCGCATGAGCCGGGCGGAACCGGGAGGCGAGGACCCAGAGCATCCCGAGTGCCGACGCGGCGGCGAGAGCCCCAGCGGCGGATCCGGTCGCGACGGCGACAAGGTACATTAAGCACACGGTGGATCCCGGGCGGCAGTAGTTGTGCTGGATGGCGAACTGGTCGACGGCGAGGGCGGCGCACGCTGAGCCGAAGGTGGAGCATGCGACGAACCACTCGACGGCGGTGAAGACCAGGAGCTCGACATTGGTGGGCTCCCAGCCTTCGGAAGACAGCCACTTCATCTGTAACGCCAGCAGCACCGTGTTCCATGGGAAGGCACCGCACATCAAAGCCCACCACATTAACCTGCACAAAAATGCATGGGAGCCATCCACGTATCAGAAATACAGAATCCGAGAAATCTGTACCGGGCTAGCAGCAGGGATTAAATAAAATCAAATAAAGCGCGGGACTCAGCTGGTTGGGCAGCCTGAACGTTGGGTGGTACGGGTCGTCCAGGCAAGAGACGACGAACACGGCCACGAAGCCGAGAAGCAAGCTGCCGGCTGTGGAGAAGAAGACGAGGAGCTCCAGCCTCCTGCCCACGGCCATGCGCGCGACGTGGGAGGAGGCCTGTCTCCAACGATCTGATCGACGGACACTGGTCGAGAAGCAGAAATGTCATTGATGCATCCCCACCCCAACCTCTTTGATTCGCAACAGCTTCGCCGTGCCTGCCCTTGGTGCTTTCATCGATTTGGAAACTTGATACGGGAACACAAGTGGTGGCGTCTGTGCTAGCTTGCTAGTAGATGGCCATGAAGTAGTGGGTTTGCGTTCTGTTAGCCGTTTCTATTATCATGCATTCCCCGTGTGTGTGTACTGTTGTGTTGCACACTTGAACGGACCTGCTGGTAACACTTTGCGCGTGTGTTTCTGGATGACAGGACAGTTTAGCTACACATCACTCAGCTGATTCGAATTCGGCGTCGGTCAATTTTTGAATGAAGGAAGAAAAAGGAAGGGGGGGGGGGGGGGGGGGGGGGGGGGGCTCGCCAGAGAGAAGGAAGGGGCCGCCGTCATCACCCCAGTGTCTATCTTACGGTTCAGGGTGGGGGCCGTGGTGGGGCCGTGGTGTGGTGATTCGCCGGAGAGAAAGCTAAGTGCGGGGGGCCTTACAAGGATGGCCGGGGCAGCGGAGGACCGGTGGTGGGGAGTGGTTTTGGGGAGGGCTGGGCGGCGACACGGCGCGGGAGCGCCGCCGGCCTCGGGCGGTTAGGCCGGTTGTGGTTGGCGGCTCAAGGAAGGAGATGTGTCGAGAGGTTGAAGAAAGACTATGGGCCATTGATTTCGCATTCAACGATTCAAGAGTCGATTGACCTCAAACAAAAAATTCAGCCGACTGATTTCTCGCCATTCCCATGACGGGAACCAGGAAGAATGGTTTTGGCCGAATTTTTTGTAATGGCATCGGCAAGGTTTTGAGCTAAACATCATAACACTCTTCACAGGAGGTTGAAGGTAACCCTAGCCGTCACGGCGGTCGTACAGGCCAGCTTATTGGCCCCTCTGGAGGTCTTCTTCAAAATTATTCTAAAGCTGGCATTATCATTCTTCTTCTTTTTGTTGAGAGCGGTTTATATATTCTTTGGGAAACATCGATACATCATCCGCTAACACATTAGCCAACAAGTCTGGTGGTTCAGCATTCCAAAAAATAGTTTGGGAATCAACCAGTTGACTAGCAAGAATATGGGCACAGCTGCAATAGCTTCTCTAGGTCAATGGCTAAACAGAGATTTGTTCAAAGTTATGGTATAAGATGCTACATCCCACGTACACAATAGCAGCCGGGCCGATGGAGTTGTCGCCTTGTTACATCACTTCGACCATCTGCGCAGATTTTACGTAGTAAATATCTGCACTCAAAGACTTTATCCCAGGTCACTTTGAGACCTACAGATTCGCCGTTCTGGAAAGGGCTCATGAGGGTTAAAGCCGCTTTCTTTAACAGAACGAGATGTATTGTTGGTAATGGAGATGATACGCGATTCTGGGAGGATACGTGGCTGGGTGACGCGCCTTTGGCTACACAATATCCGACATTATATCGTATTGTTCAGCGTAGGGACACTCTTGTTGCCACGGTGATGCAGTCTATCCCTCTAAACATACAGTTTAGGAGGGTGCTTGTTGGACCTCGATGGAAAGCATGGCTTCACTTGGTCCGTAGGCTGATGGATGTTCAGCTAAATCCTCAGCCCGACCAGTTGTGCTGGAAGCTAACTAGAACTGGGGTGTTCACGGTAAAATCGATGTACATTGATATTATTAATTCAACTGTGATACCTACTTCCAAGGAGGTCTGGAAAGTTAAGGTTCCTTTGAAGATTAAAGTGTTTATGTGGTTTGTGCATAAACAAGTTACTCTTACAAAGGACAATCTAGTTAAGCGCAACTGGACAGGATCTACTAGGTGTAGTTTCTATGATCGGAATGAGACTATCAAGCATTTATTTTTTGACTGCCCATTGGCACAAGGGTTGTGGCGCACCGTGCAAATTGCCTTTAATATTACTCCTCCGAGATCGGCCAACACGTTATTTGGGGCGTGGCTTGTTGGGATTGAGTTCGAAACAGCCAGACACATTCGTGTAGGAGTTTGTGCGTTATTATGGGCAATTTGGAATTGCAGAAATGATTTGGTTTTTAATAGAACAACAAATACTCATTTTTTGCATGTGTTATTCCGGGCTATAGCGCTGATCCGTACGTGGTCCTTACTCACTCCGACGGAGGTCAGGGAGCGTTTGGTTACTGAATCTGTCCGGTGGGAGACGGTAGCGCAGGATATCTTCAACCGGTTTGGATGGCGATCATGTAATAGGATAGGCATTTAGTTTACCTATCTGTTCTTATGCCAGCCGGTTGTGGCTTGTCTCGTTTCTGCTTTGCAGTTGACGCTCTATGTGAGCTAGATGCTGCTTTTGTTCCATTACTGTAAGACCATTCTTGAGACATTGTTTACTTTTTTTTAATAAGATAGGCCGTATGCATCGATCTGTTGCAGAGGCCGGGGAATCCCCCCTTTTCTAAAAAAAAAATCTGCATGCAATCAGATTCAACCACCTACATTAACATTCTTGTACATGTGCAAGAAAGTTCACTGCACAGAGGTCATTTCCTTGGACCACATCAAGGAAATTCCTTTTGCATTCACAAAAAGTTCATCCACCTGAACCATAATTTACAGCAATGAAGTATTATTAACAGCGTTCACTCAAGGACTGAACATAGTCCTCTGTTTCAGTGTTTAACAAATACTTGAGTGCAAATAGCCTTATAAGATCATAACTCAAAAGGCCATCAAAACAAACGACTAATCCAATAGCATGTGGCACATACGCTATTCCCGCGTTTTTGGAATCTTGCGAATCAGAGAAGCCTTTAGTCTATCCACTAACCCGCAGAGTCCATTCATACTGAAAAAGAAAAAAAAAATGCTATGTTATTGTTCAACTTACATGTAGATGCATCACAAGTTTGTGCCATTCCTTTGAAAATGCAAACTCCGTAACTAGATTAGCTTTCGCCATCCCTGAATCTCTGTTTACATGTAGGGGTAGCAAGGCACATATTGTATTGTTGCCATGAAGGATAAAAAGATGGGGTGTCATTATATTGCTTGAGTTAATTCCTCTACCTCATGTCATCTTACTTAATGCGTTACTCCGTTCTTTATGAACTTAATGCTCTAGATGCATATGCTGGATAGCAGTCGATGTGTAGAGTAATAGTAGTAAATGCAGAATCGTTTTGGTCTACTTGACACGGACGTGATGCCTATATTCATGATCATTGCCTTAGATATCATCATAACTTTGCGCTTTTCTATCAATTGCTCGGCAGTAATTTGTTCACCCACCGTATTATTTTCTATCTTGAGAGAAGCCTCTAGTGAAACCTATGGCCCCCGAGTCTATTTTCCATCATATAAGTTTCCGATCTACTATTTTCCAATCTTTTATTTTCCAATTTATAAACCAAAAATACCAAAAATATTTACCTTATCGTTTATCTATCTCTACCAGATCTCACTTTTGCAAGTAACCGTGAAGGGATTGACAACCCCTTTATCACGTTGGGTGCAAGTTATTTAATTATTTGTGCAGGTATTCAGTGATTTGTGCGTTGTCTCCTACTGGATTGATACTTTGGTTCTCAAACTAAGGAAAATACTTATCTCTACTTTGCTGCATCACCCTTTCCTCTTCAAGGAAAAAACCAACGCAAACTCAAGAAGTAGCAGTGATCTGCCTCACCTTTGAAATGCTTGCCTTTCTTTCGACATTGATGGTTGGTCGGAAAAAAGTGACAATGTCCCAGGTACACATTCTTCCTGCATTTGTTCAAATATATACTTTCGGTGTCATCTAAACAGTGCGTGCATGCATGGTATCCCTTATTTGTTTGTCCTGAAAGGTTATTGAGAGCAGGCCAATCATTGATGGTTACAAATAGCAACGCATGTAGGTCAAATTCCTCCTGATTGTGCTCATCCCGCACACGTACACCTTTTCCATTCCACAGCTGTAAAAGTTTTTCAACTAATGGCCTTAGGTACACATCAATGTCGTTTAGGGCCTTGGATTAGCACTGGCATCATAATGAACTTTTGGTTCATGCACAACCAAGGAGGAAGGTTATAGATACATAGAGTCATGGGCCAGGTGCTATGGTTTTTGCTCTGCTCCCCAAAAGGATTAATGCCATCTACGCTTAAACCAAACCATGCGTTCCTTGCGTCATTTGCAAAGTCCCCCCACCTTCTCTCGATTTTTCTCCACTGTGACCCGTCAGCGGGTGCTCTCAACTTCCTGTCTTTCTTACGGTCCTCTTTGTGCCATCACATCAACTTGGCATGCTCTTTGTTTCTGAACAGATGTTTCAATCGTGGTATTATATAAGCATACCACATCACCTTGGCAGGAACCCTCTTCCTGGGACGCTCGCCCTCAACATCACCAGGGTCATCTCGTCTGATCTTATACCGCAATGCACCGCATACCGGGCATGCATTCAAATCCTCGTACTCACCGTGGTAGAGGATGCGGTCATTAGGGCATGCATGTATCTTCTGCACCTCCAATACTACAGGGCATAGAACCTTCTTTGCTTCGTACGTACTGTCGGGCAATTCATTATCCTTTGGAAGCTTCTTCTTCATTATTTTCAGTAGCTTCCTAAATCCGTTGTCGGATACACCATTGTCTGCCTTCCATTGCAGCAATTCCAGTGTGGTACCGAGCTTTGCGTCGTCATCTTCGCAATTTGGGTACAACCCATTTTTATGATCCTCTAACATGCGATCGAACTTCAACTTCTCTCTTTCACTTTGGCATTGTCTCTTTGCATCAACAATGACCCGGCGAAGATAATCATCGGGCACATCGTCTTGTTCCTCTTGATCTTCAGCTTCCCGCATTGCAGTATCACCGTATTCAGGGGGATAGTTGGCATCATCCTCTTCTTCTTTGTTGTCTTTCATCATAACCCATCTTTCTTCGTGTTTGGTCCAAACATTATAGTGTGGCATGAAACCCTTCTCAAGCAGGTGGACTTAAAGGGTTTTTGAGTCAGAGTAATCATTCGTATTCCCACAGACAGGCATGGATAATACATAAAATCATTCTGCTTGTTTGCCTCAGCCACTTCGAGAAAATTATGCAGGCCATCAATGTACTCGGAGGTGCGTCTGTCACCGCACATCCATTGCCGGTTCATCTGCGTGCATTATATAATTAAGTGCAACTAAGGTAACAATTGATTCAACAGCATAATGATACCAAGCCTCGGTATCAATGGCATATTTTCTGATCTTTCTAGTCTTCAAGCGCATTGCATCCATCTTGATCTTGTGATCATCGACGACATCCGCAACATGCAACTCCAATTCAAGATTCTCCTCCTCAATTCTTTTCAATTTTTTCTTCAAGTAATTATTTTCTTTTTCATCTAAATTTAACGTCTCGACAAGAGGGTCGGTTGGCGGTTCACACACCTCCTAGATAAAAACATCTATGTCACGTCGGTCGGCATAATTGTCATAAACTCTAAATGAAAGTAATAGTTATAAAAGATAATATACCACATCTGAATCATAGACAGGACAAGGGCCAATGGTGGCGGATACCAAAACCATGGCACTATATAATAACAAACAATAATAAAAGTAAGAAAATTATACAAGTGTCTATCTAAATCATACAAGTAAGATTTTTTTTTTTGAGAAAGAAGATAAGAACAAGAGGCTCACCATGGTGATGCTAGCGACGAGATCGGCGCGGGCTATCGATGGCGGTGAGGACGGGAACGAGACGGGACGGATCGCCAAACCTAGACAAATCTTGAGGAAAATGAAGCTTGGAGAGGAGAAAGCTTAAGTGTGGCTCGGGCATTTCATCGAACACCTCATGTGCATGCATAGAAAGGAGAACAGAGCAGCGCATGCACACCTCCCACACGCTCAAAAAACAGAGGAGAGGATGGGCAAGGGTGAGGGTTTATATAGGCATCTCTTTAGTCCCGGTTGGTGGCTCGAACCGGGACAGAAGATTGACCTGCCACCAACCGGGACTAAAGGTGATGCGCCAGGAGCGAGGCCCATTGATCCCTGTTCGTGTCTGGAACTGAGACCAAAGGTGTCAGAAGAACCGGGACCAATGGCCCCCGAGGCCCGGCCGGTGCCCTAGCCTCACGAACCGGGACTGATGCACCCTTTGGTCCCGGTTCGTAAGAGAACCAGGATTAATGCCCTTATCTGGCCTGGACCAAAGCCCTATTTTCTACTAGTGCGGAGTGACCGGAAACAGAGAAATCCAAGGATGGGTTTGCAAAATTTCTTTGTTTGGGGCCTCTGTGATGTATGCCGGAGCCAGCCATAGGGCTTGTATCCTCTTTGTATTTCTGTATTTGTACTCTGTAATATTTTCTGACTCGTATAAATACAAGTAACGTATGCCTACGAACGTACAATTTCGGAAAGAAAATCACCAGTTTTCGTGCTAAACTTCTTCAAGGTTTCGTTGAGCGCTTGCATGGTGGTGGCCAGAAATGTGCGCACATGTTTTTTGAGTGAAAGTTTATTTTACTGAAATTATTTTTTCTAGAATAGCAATTTTTTAAATGAGTGAAATACTGAAAGTGTGTGGAGAGAAAAGGAACGTTGTGCATGATTCGTATACATAAGGTCTTTGTGAGGGTTCCTTCCTTCAGATCCGATGGTTAACTTCGATGGTAAGATGCAAACTATAAAAGACAGCTTGACGCAGAGGGATGGTGGTGCAGCGGCGTTGGTGCATATCACATTTTGTTGCTGGGATCGCGAAAAATGGTGGTCACAACACATGTGTGACGTCAACGGTCGTGCTACTCGAGCTACCGGTCTCGAGATCTGGGTGAAAGCCTAGGTCTGACCCGAGTTGGTTATACCTCACAATGGCGATATTAAGTCGTTACCTTGTTGAAGGCATTGCTCGGTTTTGCTCGGACTGATTCTTCAGGGTGAAAACCAAGATTGTTGCCTTTGGTGGTTGGATCCGGTGACGGTGAGGCTTGAGCATTGCTCCCTTCCTAAAGGTGTTGTTGTTGAAGAACTTCATCGTCCATGTGGTGTCATTAAATGGTTGGTGCGGATATGGTCTTTGTTATAGCTTGCTGATTGCAGAGTTGATCGCTTTAGGTGTTTTTTTTTCATCGTCTATGCATACCTTTGGTCTTATTTGACTTTGTTATTTGCTGACGTATTTTTTTGTGTGTGTTGGTGTTGGCTGTGTGTATCCTAGCTATGCAGAGGCCGGATGTGTGTGTGCTTATTTTGTTTGTATCCTCTTGATGCTCCATTCTGAGCCAATAAAATCGATCATTTATCGAAAAAAAAAGAAAAGGAAGTGAGCAATATATGGATTCTTAATGGTCGCTGGAGAGAGTAGGGACAAATACCCCTGAACCATCGTGCTCGACACATGTACTCCCTCCGTTTCTAAATATTTGCCTTTCTAGAGATTTCAACAAGTGACCACATACAAAGTAAAATGAGTGAATCTATATTCTAAAATATGTCTACGTACATCCGTATGTTGTAGTCCATTTGAATGTCTAGAAAGACCAATATTTAGAAATGGAGAGAGTAGTTATGAAATATGATGATTCTTTATACGGTCAATTATTCACATTTAATGTATTCTCTAACTAATACATTTTGATATCCATGCAAACAGTACCAGCTTGCTGTACATTAGCTAATCTATGAATCCAAACCCACGGCTAGCTAGGCAGCTAGTGGCAACTCATCAAATAGCCTTCGAACTGAAGAAGGTTCCTCCTCTGGTCCTTTCTTGGGCCTTTCACTCAACATAAACATCTGACAATACTCCTTTTTCTGGCCCTCCCTTCCACACAAAAATCCTCCGTTCCTAGGGTGCCAAATCCCAACTGAACCCTTGCAAAAGGCACACTTTCCTTTAAATTGGCAAATCGGTTTTTCTGGTGAATATAGAAGAAACAAGAAAAATTAGAATTCATGCATGTCAAAATGTTTAAACAACACAATAGTCAATACCAAAGAATGCTCTAACAATTTGTGGCAAACAAGGAAGTGCTATATGTTTTCGTGCATGCACAAATTGAAGTGTGAGTGGTCATGACCGACAAGTACATGCATGAAATTGTAGTTGCAACATAATCAGCAAGTGCAAAGGCAAAATATAAAATATTTACACAACATCAATCTTTCACCGATAATATGCACTCTGCTAGTAAGCACATCAACAAATAATGATATTAATATGATCCCATATAAGAATAATTAATAATATAAAATTTCAAAGGGGAGACACCGATTATATATACACTATGTTTGCCATCAAAATACATAGCTGGTCTTTGACTCATTAGTCACCAATTTGTTGGATTGTCTGGACTAGATATTGCATGTACAATTATGTTTATGTGTTGCAGCCAGTTGGTTATGTAAAATTCATATTAAGGAACTATCTTACAACATGTATGGCCAAGGATATTGCACAATGAGGATATCTGAAACCGAGAATTCAGAAATCTCGGAACTAAAAACCTGATCAACTAATTCAAAGCCCAGACACACAATACTAGTTCAATCACTAGCAATCGGCACAAGACAATACGTTTAACAAGAGAATAACGAATCAGTGTAATGTCATGAAATGTTAGGGTCAGCCAAGTCTAACCATTGGTAGCCTTTTGTAAGAACTACCCTCCCGAGGGTAGTGCAGGTTGCTCTTAAGGTTGTGCATTGAAGGTTCTCATGTAGAGTAGAGCAAACTAGTGAATGTTGATTTTCGTTTTCTTTTATAAATCAGGATGTACCGAGACATGGAATTCATAAATTTATATACTTTCGAAAAGAAAACTACGAGTAGCCTCCATTCTGAGAGTGGATTTTCGCACTGTTCAAGAATTCCTCCGATTAATCAGTTAACATGCCAGTTAATCACTACTCATTGGGTGAACGAATCGAATAGCACCTATTCATCATGTTAACTTGTCAGGGCGATTAATTGGCCCGTTAGACCGATTAATCAGTTGTTTGGCCGATTAATCGTTGTTGACCCATTAACTTGTGGGCAAACACAGCCCAAATTTTTTCCATGTAACCCCTTCCATCCCCCTCTTGCTCCTCAGTAGCTGGGTTCGACCAAACAGAAGCATGTTTTTGTTTATTACATAGCTGAGAGCATGATAGTATAGTATAATACATAAAAACAAGATATATGTTGGAAATTCCTATTTAATCTACTAATTAATTGTTGACCAATTAATCCAGTTAATTGGCCGATTAATTGATTAATCACCACTCTCAAGCCGGTCGAGCAGCTACCAGTTACCGATTTCCTGAACAATGGATTTTCGACTCTCGGATGTACTACACCCGAGTTTGCAATCTACAAAGAAAATATCAAACGTGATCCAAAAATTCTGAAATTTTGCAACATCAAACATGATCAAATGTTTTAGGTTTTTGCAAAGTTTCATCACAAATAACAAGGAGCTCTCACAAAAAAAAAGCAAAATCATGTACTCAAAAAGTGCACAAAATATTGACCCGTGATTTTTTTTTTTGGCGAGAGCTCCTCGAATCTTATTTGCGGATGAAATTTTGCAAGAACCTAAAACATTTTATCTTGTTTGCCATTGCAAAATTCCAGAATTTTTGGATAATGTTGATATTTTTTTCCTTTTTTTGTAAACTCGGGTGTAGTCACCTGAGTGTAGCCACACCTTTCCGATGCTGATACTCCCTACATATTTGACCAAGTTTAAGAAAAATTATCAATAATTGCAATGCCAAATTAGTATCATTACATGGACAATAAATAACAATTTTCTATTAATTACTCCCTCTATTCCTAAATATAAGTATTTTTAGAGATTCCAATATGGACTACATACGGGACAAAATGAGTGAATCTACACTCTAAAATACGTCTATATACATCCGTATGTAGATTATGTTGAAATCTCTAAAAATACATATATTTAGGAACGGAGGTAGTATATTTATTTAGTATTGTGGTTGTTGATGGGTGTTCCTATAAATTTGGTCAAACTATGCACCATATGACTTCCGACAAAATTAGTGTGCATTTTTTTTTCAAATCAGAGGGACTACTAGACAGCTAGCATAAAACTATGACAAATGTAGGGATCAACATATGTTGGAGCAATTCAAGTAGTTAATTGTATAGTTACCCACCCAATATGATGCATGTTTCGACAACTGGTTTGCCGAAGCGGTCATAGTGTAGCTCAGCGAAGAAATACTGGTCAGAGGTATCTGGTTCTGGAGCAACCCTCCCACGAGCCCAGAAACTGTGCTTTTTGAGGCACCGGCGAGCTAAAAAGTTGAAGTGAAACCAAATCTCGTCCCTGAATCCGACACGGTTGCACGACATAGGACTGACAGGCTCGAACTCTGCACCCTGAAACATAGAACACAAGGAAGGCATAGGGAAATATCTTAAGGCCCATCAACAAACTTGTTCAACAAAAGAAATATTTTTCTAGTAGAATTTTGTATATTTTTCTAGTATAAAATCCGACAAAACTTGTTAAAACAATCAAGCAAGGTAATGATCTATTACCGGGTTGTTCGAATTGTAATGGCGAAGGGCGATCCGGACATGTGGGAGAACGATGGCTTTGTTGCGCTCCCTGCATGCGTGCATATGTGAGTACATGTTAGGACTAAAATGGGGTCACATCATCTTAATATTAGTAGCGAGTAGATCATCCTACTATCAATATGGAACAGCTAGCTAGCGGATGTATAGGATCTCGGGCCGTACAACACAAGGTTGCGGCGACGCTTGCGGTCCAACCTGTCCATGAAGCGTTGGACATGGCGTTGTTGCTGGTCGAGGGGCAGCTCGGAGAGCAAGGGCCCCCGGTGGGGATCGTCCTCGTCCACGATCTGCCCCTCGTAAAAACTCCACTGCTGCGTCGGCGATGGCGGAAGAGACGGCGGATCCCATCGCTGCAATTGAGTCGCAAGGGAAGGGGTCGGATAATAACGAACTAACAAAACAGAAGAGGAAACCTTGCCTGTACTACAGATATATAAACCGCAAATTGACAGAGTCTACAGGAAGATTGGATTTATGTTGGGACGGCGGCGAGATCGGGTTCTATTCGGAAGAGGAATCCAAAGCCTTTCTTAACCCTAATCGGAACAGTAACCCGAATCCAGCATACTCTTCTTTGGCGTCTGTCTAACTGAACCCAAATCAAATCAAGTACGAATAGGACCAGATCGACGACTGGAGTGGGTAGAGTAAATGGCAATCCGGCCACGGCGTCTTGTCAGCCGGGGATAACCGGAAGGCCCGAAACGGGGACTTCGATATACTCTAGTACCACCTCTTTTTTGACGCCGATAAATGCCACACGTATGGGCGTTAGGGATCTGCCCACATTTTATCTTGTGTGGTATATAAGAGGAACAGCCCACACACCTACGTGTGGGCAAAACAAGCAATGCCCACACACTTCTTTTTTCCCTCCGATCCTTCTCACACGCGTGCGTGTGGGCGAAATAGATAACGTCCACACGCCCCATACGCCAGGCCTCGTACCTCATGGTCCCGCACGCCCCGCGTGACAGTCACCGCGCGTCCCGCAGTTGCCATGGTCCAGACCCTCGTCCATGTTCATTTAACTGTAGTTGCCATGTAGCTGAACTTCGGTTGCCATGTCGGACAACTACGGTTGTCATGGTTGCTCAACTGCAGTTGCCATGTATGGTCTGGTCTACTGCAGTTGCCATGATTTTAAAATTTTAGGAGTTGCCACCCACTAACACTAGGCAATTGCCATGTAGCACTAAAAAACACATTGCAAAAAAACATGTTCGGGTAAAAGAGAGAGTTGCCATGTGCTCACAAGCACGCTAGGACAGTTGCCATGTAAAGAGAAAGAGTTGCCATCTGCTTACGTGCGCGCTAGGCCAGTTGCCATGTACCATGCAAAAACACACGGCAACTCGGGTGAAAGAGAATTGCCATCTGCTTACAAGCAAAGCTAGGGCAATTGCTATGTGCCCTGCAGAAACACATGGCAACTGCCAGTTTTGGGTGTGGGAGATGAGACGGGTGTGTGGGCGAGATGGCAAATGGCCACACACCAACCCTTGTGAGTTAGTGGACGCCCACACACCGGCCCCTCCCGTATGGTGAAACGGCCGTGCGGGCAACCGGGTGAATGCCCACAGAACAGCCCAATCCTACATCGCACTAGAAACATGCCAAGATTCGTGCGCTCACAAACAGACGCGGATCCACGCATGTGGGCGAGATGCAAATGCCCACACGTGTGGGCGTTAATGTTTTCGTTTTTTTACAGCACCGATACAGGGGCGAACCCTATTTGATTTTTTTTGGGGTAAAGCCAAACTTTATTGATCAAAAACCACATATTGTGGGATACGAGTCGGGGGATGAGGCTGGCCAAGCCATACATGACGCCCCGGAGCTAAGGTAAGAACAAATTTTGCTAACCTATGTGCATCCTTGTTGGTTGCACGACCCTCGAAAGAAAAAGTACAATCTAAAACAGAAGATCTGGTCTTGATTTCATTAATGATGGGACCATAAATTCCTTGGGAACCTCCCTGAATGTCTCCAATGACTTGATTCGAGTCCGAGGTGATCATTGCTCGATGTTCATTTAAATCTAGAGCCAAAGCAATTGCTTCTCTGCAGGCGATCGCTTCCAAAGTAGCTGGATCAGTTACACCAACTATCACCAATGCGGAGCTACCCAGATAAACCCCGTTTCTGTCTCTACACACTGCTGCTGCCGATCCTCCCCATGATGCTCTGACTCCCGCGTCCGCTTGAATTTTAACAAAATTCTCCGGTGGAGCTTTAGATCTCCGTGGAGCATTTGCAGTCTGGATCGGTCCGTTTCTTTTAGGATCTTTCTCCTTGATAGCCACCAACTCCCCAATGAACTGTTTTACAAAAGTATGTATTGCATGTGGAGCTTGGAATATGCCCTCGTGGATTGCCTTGCGTCTTGATGTCCATATTGCCCAGAGTGTCACTACAACTGTGATAAACTGATCATGCGACAGAGAGGCAATAAGTGTAAATAACCAGTTTTTTGCATTTGTCTCCGTACTGGCCGCCAAAGAAGCACTCAATTCCTCATCTATTAGTGCCCATGTACACCTGGATACTGTGCAATCCAGCAAAGAATGACGCCATGAATCATTGGCGCCACAAAGTCCACATGAGCTAGACGTGGCCATATGACGGTGATGTCTGACATCCTCTGTTGGTAGTGACTGTCTTGCGAGGCGCCATAGGAACATCCTTAGCTTGCCCGGTACCTCTGTTTTCCACAATGATTTCCATGATCCTTCCTCAATATTTGATCTTGATGATGCTGACGATCCTTCTAACCAAGCCTCTCGTCGCTGCCGAGTTGCAACTAGCATATTATAGGCTGACCTCACAGAAAAGATGCCTTTCTTCTCAAACATCCAACTCCACGAATCCGATGTGTTCATTGTGCACAGCGGGATACTCATAATAATCCGAACATCGAAAGGGAGGAACACCTCATCCAACAGTTGCTTGTTCCATGTGGCTGAGGTTGAGTCAATGAGCTCTGAAACATGTGTTGGTGGATTCTGCACCCGGCACCCATATGGCCTCATCATTTCATGTCTTGGTAGCCAATTGTCCTCCCAAATCAGAGTGTCCGACCCATTGCCAATGCGCTTGATGATGCCCTGTTTTAGGACATCCTTCCCTTCCATGATGGCTCTCCAGATCTGGCTAGGGTGGTTGCCCAACGAAGCCTGCAGAATTGTAGTGTTGGGGTAGTAGATGCTTTTTAGCAGGTGCACACTCAAGGAATCAGGACACTGAAGCAGACGGCAGGCTTGTTTTGATAGCATCGCTAAGTTAAAGAGCTCAAAATCTTTAAAACCCAAGCCTCCCATACTTTTTGGCTGGGTCATCGCTTTCCAGGACACCCAATGAGGCTTTCTCTGGCCCTCCTTGCTGCCCCACCAAAACTTCCTTATTAACATATTCAGGTGCTCACATAGACCCCTTGGAAGTTTGAAACACGACATGGAATAAACTGGTATCGCTTGAGCAACAGATTTGACCAAAACTTCCTTTCCTGCTGTGGAGAGAGTCCTCTCAATCCAACCTTGAATTTTACTCCACAAACGATCCTTTAGGAATTTGAAAGAACCATTTTTTGAGCTACCAATATCTGAGGGCATGCCTAGATATTTTTCATTGAGAGTTTCATTTGGGACGTTCAGTAGTTCTTTTATTTCTTGACGCACGCTCTCTGGAACACCTTTGCTGAAAAAAATGGTTGATTTGGAATTATTGATGCGTTGACCCGTTGCTTGACAATAGATCTCCAACAACTGGTTTACCTCGGTAGCTCCCATACCATTTGCCTTGAAGAAAAGCAGGCTGTCATCAGCGAAAAGTAGATGGTTAACTTGTGGTGCCATTAGCGCCACTTGTATCCCACTAAGGTTGGATGACTCACTTTTTGATTTGAGGAGGCACGAAAGGCCCTCTGCTGCCAACAAGAACAAGTACGGAGATATCGGGTCTCCCTGTCGGATTCCCCTAGATGGTTGAAACTCTTCAAGCCTTCTTCCATTGAACATGACAGAAAACTTCACAGATGTCACTAGGCTCATTACAATATCCACCCACCTTATTGTAAAGCCTAACTTAATCATGATTGCCCGGAGATAATCCCATTCAACCCTGTCATAAGCTTTCATCATGTCTAGCTTCAAAGCACAAGACTGATGTTTCTTTGCTTTGTTCCGTTTCATGAAATGCACACATTCATAAGCTGTGATGATATTATCCGTGATCAGTCTACCGGGGACAAAAGTTGACTGTTCTTCTGAGATGATGTCGGGTAGCACCACCTTCAGTCTATTGGATATGACTTTTGAGGCTATCTTATATAAGACGTTACAAAGACTTATGGGTCGGAACTGCGAGAGAAGGGTTGGATTTTTTACCTTGGGGATTAGTACCAGAATGGTGTTGTTTATGCACGCTGCTGATTCTTCTCCCTCCACAATTTTTATTACTGTGTTTGTGACTTCCGCCCCACAAACGTCCCAATGACGTTGGAAAAAATGCGCTGGGAATCCGTCCGGCCCAGGCGCCTTGATCGGGAACATTTGGAACAATGCTTGCTTTACTTCTTTTTGATCATATGGGGCGTTAAGTGTTTCATTCATGGCTTCTGTGACCCGGCGAGGCACTGTATCTATCACCTGTTCCATGTTGTTTACTCCTTCAGATGTGTATAAATCCTTATAGAACGCAGTAGCATGTACCTCCATTTCCTCTATATTTTCTGTGATGCGACCATCCGGCATTTGCAAGGATTTTATCTGATTTTTCCGCCGCCTTCTACTCGCCCTCAAGTGGAAAAAAATGTATTTTTGTCCCCATGTTGCAGCCAATCTAGTCTAGCCCTCTGGCGCCAGAGAATCTCTTCTCGATGGAAGAGTTCGACAAGCCTGTCGCATGTTTTAATCTCCTCATGATTGGGGCCCAATCTACCTGGGACCGCGCGCAGCCTCTCCAGATCCTTTTTCAATTTCTTTATTTCTTCTCTGACACTGCCAAACTCGCTTCGATCCCACGCTGATAGGTCGCTCGCCACTGCTCCTAGCTTTCCGTGCATGTCAGCCACCGTGGCCGCAGGCCTGCTGCTCCAGCCAGTACCGACAACCTCGAAAAGTGATTGCTCCCTCTCCCACATCAGTTCATATTTAAATGGCTTCGGGCCCATCCTGCATGCATGCAATTCACGTACCCTTAGGAGGATTGGTACATGATTAGAACTGGCTGCTGTTTTATGCTCTAGTACTGATGATGGGTATTTTAGAGCCCACTCTGGGTTGACCAAACATCTGTCCAGCCTTACTCTGGTATATGAACCTCCAGCGACCTTCTTTTCAAACGTCCAATTTGTTCCCACATAGCCAATGTCTGTTAACGCACAAGTGTCCACAGCATCTCTAAAACCATCCATCTGAGCTTGACTGCGAGGCCCTACTCCATCATGTTCATGGGCATGCAAAACCTCATTGAAGTCCCCCATCACAGCCCACGGCAGTTGATTAGAACCAACGATGCTTTTGAGCAGGTTCCATGTTTTGTATCTCTCAGGCACTTGGGCCTCACCGTACACAAATGTCACTCTACTTCGGGTCTACACTAACCCATCCATCAAAACATCAATATGATACTCAGAGTAGCCAACAACCTCCACATTTATTTCATCATTCCAAAAAATTCCAAGACCTCCACTTCTACCAGAACTGTTTACAGCAAAACTCCGGTTAAAACCTATATTATTAGCCATACTCTCGACTCTGTTTCCCTCTATTTGAGTTTCTAAGATACAAAGAACAGAGGGGGAAAACTGCCTCGTGAGATCACGAAGCTCTCGAACTGTCGCGGGTTTGCCAGCCCCACGACAGTTCCATGCTAGAAGACTCATTGCGCTAGGCGCGACCCCCCTGGGGGGCCCGCCAAACGCGCATCGGATTGTTTTGGTGCAGTCGCTCTCTTTGCATCATTCTTCTCATTCGCCGCAGCAGTTTTGGTCCTCTTCGACTCTTGCTTCGGTGGTGGGCTTTGAGGGAGATCTTTTGAGCTAGATGTTGATGGCAACAACATTAGTTGGTTTGAAACTTTTGCGCTGGGCTCTGTTGCTGCTGCCAAAGGTGGGTTCGCCTCCACTTGCCCCCTTTTTCTGTTCTTGTCACCCTCATGCATCATGATGTCCTGGCTTGTATCTTCCCAAACACCTTCTGCTTCTTCTGTGCTGTTCTGTCCACTGGGGCTACGCCCCCCACCTCGGCCAGACCGGCCTCTGCCACGTCCACCTCTTGCCCCGCCGGCATCTCCAGATCCTCGCCCTTCACCCGGGCCCATGCCTGGTCCTTTGAACCAGCTTGCCTTAAGATCTTTAAAGACCAGGGCTTTTGGTGCATGCACTCCGTCACCACATTCTTTAAACAGATGGCCAAGGTATCCACAGACCGCACACCAGTCAGGAAGGCGCTCGTATTTCACCCTGAATATCACTCTTTCCAGCCCATCTTTCTTCCTGATCACCAGAGACACTGCGTTTTTAAGAGGCTTCGTGACATCGATCTTCAGACGGACTCGAACAAAATTTCCTTCAAAATCATGGGATTTTGGTTCAGCATAGATGAACTCCCCCACTGTAGAAGAGAGGGCTTTGATTTTTGGGAAGAAACCATCCGGAAAGTCATGGATCTGCATCCATATATCAATTGTTTTCAGCTCAATTGTCGAAGGTTTCGTGAATCCATCATAGGGCGCCAGAACTACAACTTTTCCTTTAAACTGCCATGGACCCTCATCCATGACACGCTCCCAATCGCCCAGGCAACCGAATTGCATTGTATAGAGGTTGTCTTCCAAGGGGCGGATCTTTACCTCCTTCGCCAAGTCCCATGCGACCTTCATATTTCTGAAGAACCAATATTGGCTATATGGTTTCTCAGTGTGAACCCTAGCTATAGCCATCCAGCGAGTCGCCTCCGCCGGCAATTCGTCATCCTCGATCATGACATCTTGCAGGTTATCTTCAGTCAGACCGAGTTCCTCCATCAACGCTTCCAGATCAGAGACGCCCTGCCCCGATCCAGACGCTTTATCAGCCATTGTCCCTTGCCCGAGAAGTTTACAAACCACGGGCGGTGTGATCCCTAGCAGTCCTCTCGCCCCGTCCCTGCTGGCGAGGCCTCTAGAGCCTCGGCAGTCGCCGGCGGGGAAAGGAGGGGAGGGGAGATCCGATCTCAACGGAGGAGTCGACGACGCCACCGAGAGGAGGTGAAAACCCTAACGAGAGGGGATTTTGCGATGTGGCGAACCCTATTTGATGCCCGCGTGCATCAAACTGCTGCAGCTTCGCCGAAGCGCACGCGGCTGGGCCGGCCCAGTTCGCGACCGAGCGTGCTGCCCGTTCGTTGCTTTGGTTTTTCGTTCGTTTTCTTCTGTTGCCTTTTTGTTTTGTTTTGTTTTGTTTTATCTTTTTGGTTCTTCCTTTCTAGTTCTTTTGCGTTATTTTTGTTTTTTTCTTTCTGGTTTTATCTTTCTCTTTCTATTTTACATTAAGGAAATGTTTCATCGTGCATTTTTTCATTAATACTTTAATATCGTGAACAGTATGTGTTTCTTATGTTTATTTTTTATTTTCTTCCTTTCTTGTGTATTATACAAGAGTTCATCACGTATTACAAAAATGTTCATCATGCATTTAAGAAAAAAATTACTGCATAACAGGAAATGTCCGTTGTGTACTTAAAAACGCTCAGCGTATGTCACAGAAATGTTCAATGTGTATGATCAAACTGTCCAGGGTATATAAAAAAATGTTAAATATGTATTTTAAAATTGTTCAACATATAACACAAAAAAGTTTCAATATGTATTTGAGAAATGTCCATCGTATATTATGAAAATGTTCAACATATATTAAAAACTGTTCAATAGTCGAATTTTTATGTTTGGATCTGCCATGACATATAGTTCTCAAGTATTTACGCAGCCTACTGATAGCAATCACGCAGCAGCTGAAGTGGTAAGCAATGCTAACTCTCTACCGTAGGGATCATAGTTTGATTCCTCGATACAGGGTGGTTTTCTGGGAATTTTAGTACTGGCTCGCTGTGACGCCAGGCAATGGGTCGGGCCATTCGCTAATGCTCGTCTTCTTGACGCACGCGAGCGTCAGCAAGGGCAAATCCTATTTGACGTGCTTCGCTTCGCTGCTTTGGTTTTCCGTTCCTTTTCTTCTGTTGCCTTTTTGTTATGTTTTATCTTTTTGGTTTTTCTTTTTTTTTTGCGAATATCTTTTTGGTTTTTCCTTTCTAGTTCTTTTACATTATTTTTGTTTTTTTCCTTTCTAATTTTATCTTTCTCTTTTACATTTAAGGAAATGTTCCACCGTGCATTTTTTCATTAATACTTTACTACGATGAACAGTTTGTGTTTCTTCTGTTTATTTTTAATTCTCGTATTTCTTGTGTGTTATACAAGAGTTCATCCCGTATTACAAAAATGTGCATCGTATATTTAAGAAAATGTTCACCGTGTATTAAGAAAATATTCATTGTGTATTTCAAAAATGTTCAGCATATATCACAAGAATGTTCAATGTGTATTTTCAAATTGTTCAGGGCATATCACAAAAATGTTAAATATGTAGTTTCAAATTGTTCAGCATATATCCCAAAAAAAATTCAATGTGTATTTGAGAAATGTTCATCATATATTACAAAAATGTAAAGTGTATACTAAAAAATGTTCAATGATTGAATTTCTATCACTACATATAGTTCTTAATTGTTCACGCAGCCTATTGATCGCAATCACACAACGGCTCAACTGGCAAGGAACGCTAAACTCTCTACCGTAGGGTTGGGAGTTTGATTCCTCGATACAGCTTTGTTTTTTGGGATTTTTAGTACAGCCTCACTGTGACGCCAGGAAATGGGCTGGCCCATTCAATCGCGCCCTGCGCAACTGCTCATCTTCTTGATGGACGCGAGCGCCAGCTAGGGGCTCTCCGATACAGGGGCGCCCTATGTCTCGCTTTAAGAGAGACAGAGAGATGCGCTCGCGTTGGGGGGAGCCCCAGATGGGCCTGCCCAGCCGTGGAAGAGCCACAGCCTGTTTTTTTTCTTCTGTTTTCTGTCCTCAGTTTTTGTTATTTTGTACTTTTCTTTATACTTCTAAATATTCTTCATATATATATATATATATATATATATATATATATATATATATATATATATATATATGGGTCGCACTATTCGTCATCCTGGGTGAGGAATAGTTATTCTTCACCCACCTCTATTTTAACATGGATGCACCGTAATTTTATGTTCCGTAAATTTTGTCTTATTTCAGACGTAAAAGGAGAACGTAAGAAAATATATAATCGCCGTAAAAAATATTTTATGTTACGCAAGTTTCAAATGTAAAGACATAGTGTAAAATGTACATAAAATGTAATGTTTCTGGTCTTCTGACATATTTTTATGCCAAATTTTATGTAGTGAAATAATATGATTGTAACTATTTGTATTTAAACATAATTTATTTATGAAATGATCGTAAGATTACCTCGGGTGAAGAATAACGTGTTCTGGACCCTGGGTGATGAATAGTAACACTATATATATATATATATAGGAAAATGAGTTGGTACTCCTAGGAGTACATACTCCCACGTCCGATTCAACCTCCCGTGCGACCCACACCGCGCCTCGCCTCCTGTTCGACCCACGGCGTGCCTCCTCATAAAACTAGATAATTATTGTTGGAACAGATTCCTTTTTTATAGGAATACCGAACGTCACCCTTGAAGCTAATCTCATCGATCTATTATTCTCGCTCATGCCTCGCTCAGACGGCGGCTGACCTAATTCTTGTAGCTTCGTCGCCGCCGACGGTGGCTCGCTGCATGCATCGGCATGGAACAAGACGACGCCCCCGGTTTTGCTCAGCAGGTCTCCGACGTCGTGCGCTCTCCACCGGCCACTCCCCCCGTCAGAATCAGCCACAACTCACACGAGGTACGCTGCTTATCATCGATCTTAGCTTGTGTGTAACTAGATGCATGTCCATATTCTATCGGTCCAAGTCTGAACTTTCCACGAGCAAAGCAAATATCTCTCTTCCTCGTTTTGTTGTTCAGTATGTAGACTAGTTGTAGTTGAATCTGTACAATTTTGCTCGCAGGGTCTACACTCCCAGCCATACACATCCAGGAAAGGCACCTTGTCACGCAGCGCGTCTCGTGTCATTGATAAATACCGCCGCAAGAGAGCCACAAATAAGTCGACGAAAGGCAATGCAACTAGCACCAGAATAAATTCAAGATGCCAACCAAAGTGTGTCGTTACTTTGATTAACAGTTTTGATGACATGAAAAAGGATCTTCCATCTTGAATTTATTCTGGTGCTAGTTGCATTGCCTTTCGTCGACTTATTTGTGGCTCTCTTGCGGCGGTATTTATCAATGACACGAGACGCGCTGCGTGACAAAGTGCCTTTCCTGGACGTGTATGGCTGGGAGTGTAGACCCTGCGAGCAAAATTGTACAGATTCAACTACAACTAGTCTACATACTGAACAACAAAACGAGGAAGAGAGATATTTGCTTTGCTCGTGGAAAGTTCAGACTTGGACCGATAGAATATGGACATGCATCTAGTTACACACAAGCTAAGATCGATGATAAGCAGCGTACCTCGTGTGAGTTGTGGCTGATTCTGACGGGGGGAGTGGCCGGTGGAGAGCGCACGACGTCGGAGACCTGCTGGGCAAAACCGGGGGCGTCGTCTTGTTCCATGCCGATGCATGCAGCGAGCCACCGTCGGCGGCGACGAAGCTACAAGAATTAGGTCAGCCGCCGTCTGAGCGAGGCATGAGCGAGAATAATAGATCGATGAGATTAGCTTCAAGGGTGACGTTCGGTATTCCTATAAAAAAGGAATCTGTTCCAACAATAATTATCTAGTTTTATGAGGAGGCACGCCGTGGGTCGAACAGGAGGCGAGGCGTGGTGTGAGTCGCACGGGAGGTTGAATCGGACGTGGGAGTATGTACTCCTAGGAGTACCAACTCATTTTCCTATATATATTAGGATAATACTATTCAAAAACACATTTGAGAAGATGTTGAATGAGTATTAAAAAATGTTGATCAAGGATTTGGAAAAATGATAAACAAGTATTCAAAAATGTTGAATAAGTACTAAAAATATTGAACAAGTATTTGAAAAAGATTGAATGGGTATAAAATGTTAAACAAGTATATGAAAATATTGAAGAAGTATTTAAAAATGTTGAACAAGTATTTTAAAATGTGGAATAATTATTAAAAATGTTGAACAAGTATTTGAAAAATATTGAAAAGGTAAAAAAATGTTGAACAAGTATATAAAAAATGTTGAACAAGTATTTGAAAATGTTGAACAAGAATTTGAAAAATGTTGAACAAGTATTTGAAAATGTTGAATATGTATTAAAAATGTTGAACAAGTATTTGAAAAATGTTGAACAAGTATTAGAAAAATGTTGAAATAGATATTAAAAAATGTTGAACGAGTATATGAAAAATGTTGAACTGTTACTTGAAAATGTTGAATATGTATTAAAAATGTTGAACAAGTATTTGAAAGAATGTTGAATGACTATTAAAATGTTGAACAACTATTTTAAAAATGTTGAAATATTGTTGGGACAATGTTGAAGAACATGTATAAGAAAATGTTGATCACTTGTTACAAAAATATGTTCTTGACATGTATGAAAATGTAGAGTGAAAACGAAAACAAACATAAGAAAACACAAAAGAAAAACAAAAAATGAATAAGAAAAAAGAAAACCAAACAAAAAGTGGAGAACAAATAAGCGAAAAAGATTGAAACAAATATGAGGAGAAAGGGAAAAGAATGAAAAAACGAAGAAAAAAGAAATGAAACAAAAGAAAACAAAAAAAGAAAAGGAAAAAATGGAGAACGGTTCGTCCGCCTCTAGTAGATCTCGATTCTCTACTACTACTCTATGAGGTATCTTGTACCGTATACTTAAATTCACCTATGACCTTGATCTCCTATTTGATTAAGTTTGATCTCGCCAAGGCTAGGTTAGGACGACATTATTTGTCTCTGGAGCCCGGGGCTGCATTGTTAAGTTTCATCATAATGAAAGTATCATAGACAGTATCATTCATGCCAATTAGACAATTTTCCTGAGGTGGTATAGGATTATAAATGAAGAAATAGAGGGATGATTATCATATCATGATATTGTATCATAATTAATGGAAAAGAATTCTATGAGACCAGGTCTCACGGGTTAGCAGGTGAGACTCATCCTGATGGATGACATGTGGCATTCATAAATCACAAAGTATCTACACCACCCCCACCTGAAATCAGGAGGGAGATTAGATGCTTTGTGATTTGTGAATGCCACGTGTCATCCATCAAGGCGGGTCTCACCTGCTTTATATGAGACCTGGTCTCGTATAGTTTTTTCCATAATTAATGCTATGGTACTACGTCTCCTGTATGGCAATGAATAAGGTAATCGCTGATATTTTTTTTGCATGGTAATACGTGTCTCATTCATATCATAAAGAACAAAGTACAGGTCACGTAAACACCGACATGACAAAACTGAAAATAGCAGAACACCTCTGAGCTTGACACCAACGCTCGTCACCTGCCTCCGGCACCACCTTAGCAGCCACCGAAGAAAAGAATGATGAATCATCTCCTCACCCGAGCTCAACGCGGCTCCATCACTGATACTAATCTATGATACTATGCATTATGAAGTTGGTATCATACACTAGTATAATGCGTGTGTGTTGTTACGGGCTATATTTTGCAATATGTCTGCGCATGTTCGGACATCAAACGGTCACCGAACAGGCTCCCCAAAATCAACCGGCTAGACAGCCCAGGCTTCCCCAAATACATACCATATATGAAGGAGAAGTATGGTTGTTCGGACTATCCGCCATGTTATCTCTAACACGCGGCTCCAACACAAAAAACCCACCACCCTTGTCCTGCCAGACCATCCCCTTCCTGCTTGATTTACGTTGTAGCAAAACATTTCTTTCTGGAGTCCTTTCCTTTAAAACCAGATGACGCCCACCTCACCATCGCCATGGTGTCCTCTCTCCTTTATATTGTACCTTCCCACAGACTGCCAAGAAGGAGTTTGCCGCCAATTGTGCCTTGCTCTCGCCCCCCCTCCTCGTGTTCATGTTGATCCACCACCGTCATCAAGGAAGAGGAGGTGCGCACTGCCCCCCCTCCCCCCCCCCCCCCCCCCCCCACGCGCGCGGAGCCAAGAAGGCAGATCCAATGTCTCCTGAGCCAGGCCACAAAAATATGATGTCGTTATTGGGCATGCAACTGATATACCATCGTATCCGTTACTAACTCTTGAAGCAACCAACCAGTGTATGTACCCTTCTATCCTAACTAAAGAAGCAATTTGATGTAAAAATGAACCGCACGCAGATGCAATTTACTGCCAAGCCATCTCTAATGAAATGCAATTTGATAAATTTTCTAAAGTAGGAAAATTATTTCGCTCAGACAGCGGTAACTGAACAAACCAACCCCAAACCCCATCCACATCTGCTACACAATATAAGTGGGAGGCATATATGTGTCCACATATTTTTTGTATGAAACAAGTGAACATCCCACGTAATCTCACGTCAATAATAGATCCAGCTAAATTGTTGTCCCGAAATAAAATACTTTGTTGAACACTTCCAAGTAACCTACTACTCATGTATTGTAGTTCTTACTAAGAATTTGGATATAACTTTAAAAGATTAATCCCAGTTTTACAACTTATTGTTGCATCTAAAAATCAGTTCATCTCAATGCGCACATGAAATACAGTCAGGCATCTCACGTGTCAGACCATAGTAGCAGCGTTGGGTATAACCCAAGTATGCATATAGTTAAGGCATCGAGGAAATCTGTTGGATGTTCAGTCCAACAGAACTCATCGTAGTGTACTAATCAGTAGTTAAAACTTAGCTAGAGATCATTTAGTGGAGCAGATAAGTGGAAGTCAAGCTACATCACAAAAATAATGACAAAGATCAAAACCATGGCTATTCCTGGCAATTGATCATCCTATACAGGAAGGTCTAGTGCATATACCATCAGTAAATAATCTAGGCATACAGGTACAGAAGAGCCACAAGGTTGATTGGAGCTTCAGTTTAGCATCAACCAGTTGCTTACAGTCCAGAACAGAGTCAGCAAAATTGCATCAATAACAGGATCTGACACTTGCATTGTGGTGCTTTTTTCACTCTATATCTGACACACACTACATGCATTTCGTAGATAGGTGACTTACCAACAGGTAGGTCAGAAATTACGTAAAACTGCTAGGAAATGGAAATGAAATGAGGGGGGAGCAAGAAAAACTGTCAGGAATTAAACTCACTTGTATGTCCAAATCATAAATCTTGGTATTGAATCTCCCCCTGCATACAAAATCAAAATGAAGTTAGATAAGCAAACTGCTGCTATTTCATGTGAATAACATGAGGCGAATTAATCAGCAAGCAGTTTAATCCTGAGAGTGGACCCAGTATTGCAGTCTCATATGCTCACCAGATTGGTAAAATTTACAAACTGCATTAGAAAGTACTGTGGTAATTTACCATCAGGTCTCACCGGCTGGTTATCCGCAACCTTTACAAATCCAAAAAATATATATATTGAAATATGATGCCCAAGAGCAACCTAATGAGTTTACTTGTCCTCGATGCTAGGTTAGAAGTAGGACGAAATTAAGTTTGTTACTGATCAATTGTACTTTTTAAAATTTATTACATTCGCACCAATGAGGTAATTCCTTATTTGAATATTGAATCAAGTTGTTTTTAACAATAGTATTTGATATTTGTCTAAAGATTGTACAAAATAAAACAAACTTGAATTCATATAATAAAGTGAAGTTGTTAGAGTATGTAACGGGCCTAATGGGCCCGTTAGTCTTAGGGTTAATTAGAGATAAGGGTCGCTTGCTTAGGGGTCAAGTAAGCCTTGCTTGAGAGTCAAGTAAACATCTCTATATAAAGAGAGGAGATGTATCAATCTGATCAAGCAAGAATTAAGAAGGAAATCCCTTCCCTCTTGCCCGGCCGTGGGCAAAAAGGCCCCCGGCCGGCCCTCTCTCGCCCTCCTTCTAGCAGCGCCATAACAATTTGGTATTAGATAGCTCAGTTCCGATCATGTCTTCGCCGCCGCCTACCCCGTCGCTTCCGTTGCCGATCGTCACCACCGCGCCGCTGCCCTCCCCGTCCGCGCCGCTGGTCGCATCCTCCGGCGCCGCCACCGCACCACCGGCTGCCGCCTACACCCCGGAGGAGATCACCGGGGTCCTCAACAACCTCGTCACAGCCGTCCAGGGGATCCGGCTGTACCTGGCCAGCCCTGCCGCCCCTACTGCCGACCGCCGCCATCGGGCTGCCGGCCCTGCTGTGGTACTCGCCGCATCCAGGGGCCTCCGCGGCGTTCGCTGGGACACTGCAGCTGCCACCGCCGCCCGCCGCCGCCCCGCAGTGGTCGCAATGGCCGACGCCGACTCCCGTCGCGCCTCCAGCGCCCATCGCTGCCCCCGTGCCGCCATGGCTGCCGTGGCACCCGCCGCACCAGACGGCCTTCGCCGCGCTCGTCGGGCCACTGCAGCAGCCGCTACAGCTGCCATCCATCGCCACCACCGCCCAACCCTGGCTGCAGAGGCAGCCACCGCTCCTGGCGGCCTCCGCCGCGCCCATAGCTCCACCGCAGCAGCCGCTGCAGCTGCAGCAGCTACCACCGGTCAGCTTCGTCCCCGCATCGACCGCGCCGGCGGGAGTTCCGCTCCACCAAGTTTAGTCCCCGCCGTCGCCGTCATCGCTTCCTTCTTGGATCGCTACCCGCCACGTGTCGGCGGCGGTGAGGCTGCAGGCTGCTGCGCGCGGCCTCCTAGCGCGTCGGCTTGTGCGGGAGATGCGTGGTCTACAGGTGCCGCTCCTTCAAGTTTCCCTTCGCTGCGCAGAGGACCTCGATCCCATCCGCTGGGTCAGGGATCTTGGGCATGCGGTTTCCCCCAAGGGCGGCGAGCCTATTGTTTTCCCCGAGAGCGGCGACCTCAAAGTCTGCGACATCGGCGGTTGGGGGGCGCACCCCTACTCGTCATTCTCCATCGCAAGCCCTCCACTCTTTCATGTGCGGTGCAAACCAACAACCGTCCGACAGGGAGAAGGCATGGTGTCACCGTCAGCAGCGCACCGCGTAGCACCACTGCATTCCGCCACCGGCCGCCACGAGGGCGCCTCTGCTGGTCACTCTTGCAACCACTTCCAGGTGGTCATACACATGCACTCCTTTTGTACATGTGGTGTCCATGGGATCCAGGTGGCTGTACACGTGCACATCCGACGTGCGGATGGTGTCCACTTTTTTTAAAGGGTCCAAAATAAAGTGTCCCAGTCCATTTCAGGTTGAGAATAATAAAACAAGCCGAATGTAAAAGGCTTGTTTTTAGGTGTTAGGTTTGTGTTGCGTCGAGTCATGGTTATAAGTTGGTTAGGTTGCAGCTCGAGGACAAGCTGCATGTCCAGGTGGGGTGTAGTGTTAGAGTATGTAACGGGCCTAATGGGCCCGTTAGTCTTAGGGTTAATTAGAGATAAGGGTCTCTTACTTAGGGGTCAAGTAAGCCTTGCTTGGGAGTCAAGTAAACCTCTTTATATAAAGAGAGGAGATGTATCAATCTAATCATGCAAGAATTATGAAGGAAATCCCTTCCCTCTTGCCCGGCCGTGGGCAAAAAGGCCCCCGACCGGCCCTCTCTCGCCCTCCTTCTAGCAGCGCCATAACAGAAGCTATGCCTTAGTTATATTGTTTTCTTTAAAAAAACAATTTGGCCTTTTTTATTTTTCATCCCGCCCTGAATTTCTGGAAAAGGCCCTGCTTAGGACATTCTAATGGATTCTACACATCTGAGTCCCTGATGCATGCGGTTGTGAGCAACACAGTCATAGTACATTGTAAATTCTATTAATTCTATAGATCAACATTAGGTTTGTTATCTAACTGTACGATTGAACTGCTTTCAATTACCAGTGTATTTGGGTAATCATTCCAACAAAAATGCTAAATGTATGAGGTTTTCAAATCTTTAATAGCCAAAATTGGCTGGATTTTTATGATGATATTGAATGATTGAGGTTTTCATACCGGATTATATTATTCCAATCTTGAATAGCCAACATGGCTGGATTTCTATTGTGGTTATCAGAAAAGAATATTATGATTGAGGTTTTCAAAGTCGCTTCAGCGCAATGGCTATTATTTTATCAATGGATATAATTTATTCTACAATGGAAGGAATAGTCCCGAGTCGTTGCAGGCTTACAACCCGGCACTTGGGGGCTACATTGTTCAAATCGAGATTACATCAAATATACAAGTCCCATGTCACTGCCAGCATGCACCATGGCACTTGGGGGCTAATGTAAAGTCATTTTTTGCTCAATTTATTGAAGACCCGACTCATCATATCATAATGAGCCGGCCCTTGGGGGCTACTAATTGCTCCTGTCAAAAATTCAAGGTACACAAGTTTTATTACATTATATTGAAAGATCCACTACTCAGTTGGTAGAGTACAAAGCTCTTAACCTTATGGACGTGGGTTCAAGCCCCATGGTGGAGATTACATCATACAACGTTATTATTAATGAATCATATACAAAGTCCCAGGTTGCTGCAACGACTCTTGGGGGCTACACTGGTCGAAAGTTTTATGAACATAAGGCAATTACAAGTCCCAGGTTGCTGCAAGCATGACAACCCGGCACTTGGGGGCTACAGGTGATATACATATAAGGAAATAAAATCTTCAAATTCTCAGAGTTGAGTTATTCAGATTGACCCGGTGTTTGCAACAATCATGATCCGGTGTCATCAATAATTATGAGCCGACGTTGGCAACAGTTATGACCACGCCAAGGCCGACTCACCCGTCTGCATCGGTTTACAACACCGCAGACAACTCACCCGTCCGCCCCCGCGGCCGGTTCACCAGACTGCACCGGTTTACACGCCGTGGCCGACTCATCTATCTATATCGCCTATGACGTTGTGGTCGTCTTTACCGTCCATCTCTTGTCGCCTGGTCTACATCAACACATCGGGCCACACCTATCTGCATGAGTTGTTTATTGAGTATGAGCAAGTCACTACTTGGGAAGCCGGTTTTCTTCCAACAAATTGGAGGCAAATTATCATGTATTATTAGCCGCCGTCTGCACTGGATGGCTCAATGGGCAGGCGCACAAGTCGCTGCCACTACAGTTTGGTTAACTTCAAACAGCCAGTTGGAAGGAACCATTGGCCGAGTTGCTAACACGGTTCATACGGGATCATTTATAACCCGCCGCAGTCACCTCAACCTTATGTGGATTCACATCGCGTTATCAATGCTAATGATATACACCTTCTGCTATGGACAAATATGGAGAATCTCAAGCCAACTCTTCGAGTCATCTTGAGACTCGGGGGCTACAATGGTATGGCTCGGCAAAATTAGCCGGTTTCAATGAGTTCAAGAACTCCAGGTCATTGAAGGGAAGATAACCCGACCCTGGAGGCTATTGCTTTATTGGCGAATAGTTAAAAGCCGTCAGAAAAATTTCCGGTTCAAAATTCCGGTTTAAAATACTGCTCAAGAGACATCTCTCTCCTGCAAGGCTTTGAAGCTCTCAAATCCGGTTCAAATCCGGCTCAAGGTAAATTTATCTCTCACAAAGTTTTGAAGCTTTCAAATTCGGTTTAAACTTCCGGTTCAAAAAGAATTAAATTGGGACAAGGGACACGAGAGAGTTTATACTAGTTCGGCCCCTTACGGTGAAGGTAAGGCCTACGTCTAGTTGGGTTGGTATTGATGTTTCGATAACCAGGGAGCGAGATACGCTATGCCTGGCTCTCGATGAGTTGTTTTTTGCCCTAAGTCGCCCGCAGGTCGTCCCCTTATATACACGGGCTGCCTACTGCGGCTTACAGAGTCCCGGCCGACTTATAAACAGAGTCCGGCTCGGTGACCAGTTAAATCTACCTTACATTACAAGTCATGCCATCATGGCGGTTTACTACAATGGGCTTAAGCCGCCCGTGGGCTTTAAGTTCTTTATTGAACCGCCATCTTCATGCTTGGTCTTGGGCTTCCTCTGATGAGCACTCTTTGCGTAACCCGGCCCCTCCTGGGCGGCTTACACAAATAGTCATATCCCCAACATTAGGCCCCAGATTGATTTGAACCTGTTCATGTTAGTCTAAAAAATATTTTTAAAGAATTAAATCTTCAATCTTCTGACTATATAGAGGGTTTTTGTAACCCGCCATGACGTCATCTCCTGGATCCGTCTTAACTCGGCGTGACGTCATTCTTTCCTTTAACTCATTTTTTACTCCACCGAATCCTTCAACGGATCTCTTCTTTACTGACTACTCCGAAAATCAAGGCGTCGGGGCCGTTGGATAATAATTGTTATCTCCTCGTTTCCCGCGTCGTCTCAGTCATCTTCTCCCTATAAATAGCCACGACTTGGGTCTTTTCCTTTTTACCCCTTCAGTCGTCTTCTTCCTCTCCTCTCTACCGCTCAAGCTCCGCCGCCGTCACCCTCAACCCCCTCGTCTTCGTTGACTCAGGCCGCTGCATCGACCTAACTTTTGACCAGAGATCGACGGCGGGCTTCCGCAGTTCATCTTCATCCGTGAGTTCCTTTCTTCTCTTTTCTTAGATCTATCTTAATGCTCTGCCAAGTTCGTCGGGTTCATCACCGCCCCATGCAAACCCTCGCTAGTTCGCACTTCCACAGCCTGTTTAGATCGTAAAAACTGTGCAGATCTGCTGCGGTAGTTGTTTGCGTTCATCTTGTATAGAAATAGATCTCATTTTTCTTGTTTGGAAACCTCCTTTGAATGCATGAACTTCTCTGCCCTGTTTTTAGGTCTAGAAATTTTCTCCTTCAGAACAATAGTTTGATCCATAATAAAGGCTATTGTCCGTGAAAATTGTTTCTATCACCCGGAAAGCTTCTTCTGGAAAACTTACTTCATCACCACTGTCTAGGCGTCCAGTTTAAAAAATCCTTGAATGACTGTTGATCCTGATAGCGGCTTAAACTTTACCGCACAATTACCCTTATATCATTAGGCCCCTTGCTTAAGCCGCTATTTTAAATAAATTTGAATATTTCTCCCGGGTTAAATTTGAACCGGAACTTTCTTACTTTGTCGTAGATGGCTCCTAAGGCGGCCAAGGCCCCTGTGACTTGCAACTGGGTTCCATCCACAGTCACCAAAAGCAAACTTGCTGAGTTTGTGACATCTGGCCATTTGCCAAAAAAGGAGACCATGTCCTATCATGCCCCTCACCCGTCTGAGGAGATACCTCAACCCAAAGACGGGGAGGTAGTCGTTTTCACAGACCATATGAACCGGGGATTTGCCCCTCCCGGCTCAAAATTCTTCAGGGAAGTTCTGGATTTCTTTGACCTGAGGCCTCAAGACATTGGACCCAATTCCGTGTCCAATCTGTGTAATTTCCAACTCTTCTGCGAGGTATATTTAGGAGAGGAACCAAGTCTGCTGCTGTTCAGAGAGCTTTTTTACTTGAACCGGCAGAATGAGCGCGCCAACGGGCCTAGTCTTGAACTTGGCGGCATCTCAATCCAACGGCGGAGAGACTGCCTTTTTCCTTACGCTGAGCTGCCGAGTCACCCAAAAGACTGGAATCATACGTGGTTCTACTGTCAAGACACCTCTCCGGCTAACGAGAAGCCTCTGCCCGGCTTTCGCGCCCTGCGTCTTGAGTCCAATCATCATCTGGCGGACAAGTTAACTGCTGTTGAGCGCCTGCCTCTTAACCCCACCATCAGAAAGATCAAGGCCCTTTTAGGAAACAGGTTAACTGGCATTGATTTGGTCCGGGTCTGGGTCACCTGGCGGATACTACCATTAAGCCGCCGCTCCGGCTTAATGTGTACTTACACAGGCGAAAAGGACGACTCAATGCGTCATAGTCCTGAGGACTTACCAGATGATGTGGTAGATGCTACAGTCCAATCGCTATTGAAGGAGGGCACTGTAACCAGCAATACTTTCAGTTTGCTTCCCTTCTGCAAGAAGAATCCGGCTCCTGTAGTAAGTTACTAGTCTTCACAAATACTCTTTAATATGTTACCTTCTGGTACTTATAATTCTTTGTCTTTTTCCACAGGCCGATGACAACTTCTGGAAGGTCAAGTATGACCATGAGGCTGCAAAACTGGCCCGGGCGGCCAAGAAGACCGAAAGGAAAGCCGCCAGGACGGGTACCTCTAAAAAGAAGAAACCCAGCGCCTCTGATATGCTTAAATTGGACGACTCTTCTTCAAATGAGGAAGAGGTAATCTTTTTGATTTTCTTTAACTCCTTTGCCGTTACCTTACTGACATTTGATCCTTTCAGGAGGATACTGGGAACAGTCAAGCAGCTAGCGAAGAGGTAACTATAATTTCCTCCGACTCAGAGCCTTTGCCAACACAAAGAATCCGAAGGGTGACCCGGAAAGTAAGGTTTTCACACCCTCTCGCTTACCAAGATCCTCAATTTCTTTTGAAGCAACATCAGCTTGAGAACCGGCGGCAGACTCGGGCCAACCAGGATGCAGAGCTTTCCTCCGGCTTACCCGATGTAACCAGGAAGCGTCGGACCGAGGTTATCTCCGACTTACGTTTTGTTTTACCCTTGATGGGTTTGATTCGCCAACCTCTCAATTCATCTGACTCTAACTATCAGGATACCTCCCCTTCTTCTGATGAGTCGATGCAATCGAACATGCCGGCTTTCAAAACGGCTCCCGGGTAATATAACCTTTCCTACTTTGAGGTTATCCATACTTATACTTTGATACTTATCTTTCCACTTTGTTTGACAACTTGCAAGTAAAGCCCAGCAAGAGGGCAAAGAAGAATAAGCCGTCCCAAGACCCGGTGGTTACTGAACCGGTGCTTGACTCATCCGTTCCAGATAGCTCCACTCATCAGCCACCGCCTGAACCGGCTTCTGACATTCTGGAGCCAACTTCTGACCCGCCTGCAGAGGACGTGATTCACAACTCGGATGACCCAGAAATCCCTAGCCTGGCCAAGACGGCTGACCCGGAAGTTGAAATTGTGAAGAGCCAGTATGTTGAACCGGGCCGGCCTACTGCCCTTGCCCAATGCACCGCCAAGGAAGAGTTTGCCCAGCGCCGGAAGTCCAAACAAGACATCACTTATTACTCTCACCTAAGTATTGGTGATATAGTCTCGGGCTATCTGAACCAAGTACACAGTAGTCGTGACCTGGAAATTGATATGGTGAAGCAAATACAACATAAATCTGAGGTAAAATTTAAGCTTTCACTCTGAATCTTACTTACTGTACCAGCCCCCAAGTCTATTGCTTATGAATGAATATGCTGTAGACTTAATAATCTGCTAGCTATTAGTTTTGTCCGGTTTGAATTGAATATGTTTAACCCGGAGATAACATGAAACTTTAAATTTGGGTTACATTAGCCCCCAAGTGTCAGTACCTTTACTTGTAAAGTGCTTGAGACTTAATATGTGTGACTTGATAAAATAGACTAAAAATTCTTTAAACATACATTAGCCCCCAAGTGCCAAGTATCTTTACTTGTAAAATACTTGGGATTTAAATGTTATCTTACCAAGATTCTTACCATAACCTGATGTCAATGCAGGCCACCGTAAGTCAATTTGAGGCGGAGATTGCTGATTTGAAGAGCTAGTTGAAAACCCAAGAGCTCGAAGCTCAGAAAGCCAATTCCAAATTTGAATTCAGTGTCTCTGAACAAGAGAAGCTGAAGAAAAATTTTGAATCGGAAAAGAAGACTTGGGTTGATGAGAGGGCTTCACTGGTGACCCGGGTTGAAACAGCGGAGGCATCTCTTGCCGGGGCAACAAATGAGCTGTCTGACTTAAAGCGGCACATATCCCAAATGGTCTTAGCTATCTTTGGTAAGCCGCTCATAAACATTGTAATCCTTCAAGAGTTATCGTAATAGTTGCCTCCGGCTTACTGTTATACCTGTGAATATGCAGGCCCCAGGAGTACCAATCTGAAGGAAAATATGCTTGTCAAGCTTAAGGCAGTGTACACCTTGGTAGAGCAGCTGTACTCCGGGTCACAGCGTGCGTTGACCGCTGTGGCTTTATCAAATACCTCTCCCCGGCTCCTGCAAGACGTGTTGAGACATTTGTCGATGCTACCTCAATGCATTCAAGACTTAAGGCGGGCATCCGTGAGAGCTGGAGCCGTGGCTGTGCTGAGTCGGGCAAAAGCATGGGTGCCAGAGCTTGACCTTGCTGACCTCTCTCTTGGATATCCAAGTCTTAAGGAGGACGGCACTGCTTTTGGCGAACAGGACTTCACTTCCTGTGTTAAAGTCGTACGCCCTCTGGCGACTCTCATTGGGGAGGATACTGATCTCACCAAGTATTCGCCGGGTTATGATAGCGAGAACCGGAGAATCCCAAATGTCCCATATGACCAAGTCAGCCTGCTCCCTCCACCGCGTAAGCATACCTTTGCCCCTGAAGTGGACTCGGCCAGTTTAATAGATGATGAAGCTAAATTTGAAGCTTTGAGCGGCATTGACTGGGCCTCGTCCACCTTCCAGGACACAACAACCGAAGGAGAGACGGGGAAGGATAACCCGGAGTCATCAAGCCAGCCGGAGGAATGAGCCGCCAGCCGGGTTATTACTTGGCAAAGAACAATGCTTCACTTATTCAGACTCGGGGAGTCTTGTAATAGGATAGAAAAACTCCTTAATGCCTGTCAGGCCTTATGGTACTTATTGCTTTTGTTAATCCGCCAGTACTAAATTCATCTTGCTTATGTTAATCAAGTGTTTCCTTGATCCTTCACCTTGCTCCGTTTTAACCTGCACGTAAAACAGGCAAGGCTTTCCTGGACGATTCACTGCACCAGCGGGTTATAGAATATTGATAACCCGGACATGATCAAAAATCATGTGTATAAGCCGGTTCATGATTAGTTAAAACATAATCCTAACGGCATACCTGCGACCGTTTTTGATAATCTCTCCGGCTCATATAAGTTTTTACCTGGCACTTGTTAGAACCTGAAGTAACTAATATAAAACCGGAAAGATCAAGAACCATCTCCTCAAGAAGGTTTCAATGATAGTGAAAATAATCATACTTGCAAATGTTCACAGGCTCCTGATTCGAATACGATCAGAAAACCGTTCCAAAGGGGTTAAGCTAAGATTCGGATACGATCATATAGCCCCCAGTGGCTTTGGCGATGCCGATCAAGTGGGTATCGATAGCTATGTTCTCTTTGGTTCGAATATGACCTATGTTTGAACAGGAAGCCCCCAAGTGAACATAAGAGTTGTTTAATGATGCTGACTCGAATACGATCCACGTCAGACCCAAAGGGGTTAAGCTACGATTCAAATTTGATCAGGAAGCCCCCAAGTGAACATAAGAGTTGTTTAATGACGCTGACTCGAATACGATCCACGTCAGACCCAAAGGGGTTAAGCTATGATTCAAATTTGATCAGGAAGCCCCCAAGTGGGTTTGGCAATATGCCGATCAAGTGGGTATTGACAGCTATGTTCTCTTTGGTTCGAATACGACCTATGTTTGAACAGGAAGCCCCCAAGTGACCAAGGCTAGATAAAGATATGATCATAAGCCGGACCAAAGGGAAAGCCGGTAACAGAAGCTATGCCTTAGTTATATTGTTTTCTTTAAAAAAAACAATTTGGCTTTTTTTATTTTTCATCCCGCCCTGAATTTCTGGAAAAAGCCATGCTTAGGACATTCTAATGGATTCTACACATCTGAGTCCCTGATGCATGCGGTTGTGAGCAACACAGTCATAGTACATTGTAAATTCTATTAATTCTATAGATCAACATTAGGTTTATTATCTAACTGTACGATTGAACTGCTTTCAATTACCAGTGTATCTGGGTAATCATTCCAACAAAAATGCTAAACGTATGGACAAATACGGGATTTTACAGTTATGCTTAACTATGCTCAAGTATGCTTTGAGACACATAATTCTTACAATAAAGATAAGTAAGATTTCCATTTTATCCATCATAATCTCCAGCAGCAAACTTGTCCTCAGGATAGAACACAGCAAACACCTGCCTCCCCTCAAACCACATCCAATGCAACATCGTCTTGGAATATGCTGCGCTGTCGATATCGGCGTATGCCAGAAACACCTAGTACAATGCAACAACAAAAGTTGATTAATTCCCCTCTATGTGATACCTCGTCTCATCCGACAAAAAAAACAGGAGGACACATGTACGCAAGTACCTTGCCAACTCCGGCGACCGGAGCGCCGCTGGGGTCTGGCCGTGGGACGATGGTCCTCCTGAGTTTACCGCCGGATCTCTGTCCTTCTGCCGTCATCCTCCGGCAAAGCTTTCGGTAGTACTCGTCGTCTTCTAGCTGGTCTGGGGAAAACATTTGGCTCAAGCATAGCACCCTTGTCGTTCCATCTTCGTACACGGGCCTCTGCTTAATAATCAGCCAGAGTCAGAAACTGATTTTAGTTAAGAATTTGTAGCCCAGCGTGAAGACACAAAAAGGAGAGCAAATGAATCAGTACTAATTACCCGAAAATCTCCGAGAGGAACTGGCCTGTAGTAAAAAAGCCATGAGCATGGAGGACCCTGCACACAGAATGTCGTCGTTAATTATTTATCAATTTTGCGGGGTGATTAATTTCATACATAAATAGGACAAACAAATAACCTAAATAAATAGGGAAACAAGCTATATGTACCTGCGGTGTCATGCTGTATGGTGACTGGTAAATGACTGGAGTCAGCTGGTCCATGCAGTATGCTAAAATAAGATGATTATATTAAGAGTGGAAGTAGAACCCCTGGGGGTGGGAGTGGAAGTGGAACCCTAATCAATCAACAGAGATCATTAGTACGCGGGAACGGTGGGAGGCGTGAACCTGCTGGGAGCCGCCGTCGGCCGGCAGGGAGTGGTCGCCGTGGTTGGCCATGGGACACGGCGGCGATTCCGTGCGTACGGCGCTGCTCCTCCACGATCGCTGTGGAATTTGGTGGCCACGGCGCAAAGAAGCATAGGGGTTTTGGGCTGTCGGTATATATAAGGGCCGTAGCCCGTAGGGGCCCTGCGGCTCCGATTTCAGATCGTGGTCAGGTCTCCTTGTCTGTTTCGAATATTTCTCTGTCTTCTTCTAAAAAAAGAATATTTCTTTGTGTCGTTCTACAAAAATAATATTTCTCTCTTGAAAACACAGTGGTGAATCCCCCTTTTTTTTTAATTCGCAAGAACTCCCCCTTCTCCTAGAGAACCACATATCTTTGATTGTTTTGTTTTTCCGTTGGATGACTTTTTATTGTGTCTTTTGAGATAGCAAACCTCTCATGCCAATCGATTTTTGTAAGGATTGTTTTCTCTCTTCAATACAAAGGCGGCGGAGCTTTTAAGAAACGAACACGCTAACGCCCACACGTGTGGGCGTTCTCCAACTCGCCCACATGTCTGAATGGTCGTTGATTGTCTTTTGCACGAATCGTGACACGAAAAGGTGAATTTGGTATGCCACGTAGGACGGGGCTGGTGTGTGGGCGTTGGAGAGTTTGCCCACACGCCCCGCATCACGCTATTGCCAGCTGCGCTGTGTGGGCGAACTAGTTTCTACCCACACAGCCACCACCTAGTCCATGCGCGTGTGGGCAAACTGATTTTCAACCACACGACACTCCTACGTTGTGGATGGCAACTGCAGTTACGCGAACGTGGCAACTAGGTAAACAAACATGGCAATTGTGATTCTTTTGCTAGACGGCAACTGCAGTTGCACGTATGTGGCAACCAGATAAATACACATGGCAATTGCGATTAACTGTACATGACAACTATGGTTGGAACACACGTGGCAACTAGGTAAACACACATGGCAACTACTGTTTGACCATGTGTTGCAAGTAGTTAATCACACACGGCAACTACAATTTGATTACACGCGGCAACTACCATAAATTAGACATGGCAACTATAGTTAATCAAAACAGATAGAGTTGCCATGCTTTTACAACTACACTTGCCATCCCGGATAACTACATCTGCCAACAAAGATGGCAACTAAATCGTCATCCCACGGGTACCTAACGTAGTTGCGCTAGGACGTGTAGGCATTTTTGCTTCGTGCCACACGCGCGGGGTGGAGACGAGTAGTACTTGTTGGGCGTGTGGCGTGAAGTAACCGCGCCCACACCTGTGGGCAATTCTAATGTCCGCCCACACACAACCCGTGTGGGCTGCCTCCTGCTCACACCACACATGGTATGTGGTCAGACCCTTTAACGCCCACACGTGTGGACGTTATCGGCGTCCTTAAGAAATAATACTCCCTCCGTTCCTAATATAAGTCTTTCTAAAGATTCCAATATAAACTATATACGAGTGTAATTAGAGTGTAGATTCACTTATTTTGCTCCGTATGTAGTCTATATTAAAATATCTAAATATATTTATATTTAGGAAGAGGGAGTAATAGGATGAGGATGATCCTCTTTGGTAGATGGAAAACTGTGCAGGTGTCAACACTTCTTAGCGTGACACTAACGATGACAATTAAATTTTGACAAGATATGCCGAAATCAAGGCAAATCTTGTCACTCTTTAGTTGTGATTTAGAATTGTTTGGCTGGTGTGTCAGTCATAGGTTATGTGATTGGCTCATGTAATCATTTTTATGACTAGTTGTGGTATTATTTTTTTCACTTTACTTTTAGGTCATGTGGAGACTATCTTGAACATTTGGCACCTTCTAAATAAAAATGTGTTAGTCATTGGTTTGCACTTACTCACAATAGGTCATGTGGAGACTATCTTGAACCCAATTGGTTGTTTGGCTGGTGTGTCGATCATAGGTCACGTGACTCCTTCACCTCTAAGTTCTACACCAAAACCTAACCAATCGAAGACGAGGACTCTCGTACCTGTATTTTCTTTTGTCGCCTTCGGGTGATCAGTTTGGCAGATCTTTTGCCACCTTTCAAAAGAATAAATGTGCTTTTTCCCCTAAAAAAGAATAAATCTGCTTTCAAGGTTTGTCAAAATTCGAACGGATAAAGTTTGTTAGCTTCTTGTATGCGAACTCACTCTATGCATATTAAAACCAAACCAAAAAACGTACCGAAAACAAACCGAACCAAACCAATTTTAAGGTTTCTATAGTTTCCGGTTTCAGTATGGTATGAACTTTTCATGACATTTAGAATTTTGGTTTTATGGTATATACCAAAAAGGCGAACGGTTAACCGAACTAAAAAATATATTTATATTTCTTGAGGCGGACAACCATACAGCTAGTCATTTTTTTGTATGGGAGCCAAATTCCCTGCTAAGTACGTACATTTTTCTTGTAACATGGTCATTTTTGGATGGGAGCCAGATTACCTGATAAGTACGTACATTTTTCTTGTAATATAGTCACTTTTTTTCACGTTCAAAACCATCAAGCATGAATCCATGCATGCATAGGTACTTATATATAGTTTAATATTGTTGTATAAATAGTATGTGCTTTGAGTCATAAATCTGTAAATTATTGTTATGTCATTTTTAAATTCGCATCGACCTTAATTATTGTGGTATATCCGAAATCATACTGAGATAATTCGGTATATACCAAAACCGAATCGTTTCTTAATTGCATACCGTATTTATCAAAGTATTAATAGCGTATAAACCGAATGCATAGAGTTAATGCAAACTTTCAGACTAAAATGCGAATTTTAATGTACTTCCAAGACAAAATTGATACATGCTAGCCATTGCTTTTATGAAAAAATTAATTCAAATGGACGGACCCAGCTCAAAATTCCACGACCTTGAGCTAAAACAACTCTTGGCCACCACTGGAGCCATGTGCCACTGTTCAGCTGGAATACATACACCGACCATGCAAGTGTGCAACACAACACACGGGGAATGGAATGCTAAGGTCGATAGAAACTACACCCTCCGTAAAGAAATATAAAAGCGTTTAGATCACTGGTGATGTAAACACTCTTATATTTTGAGTACTTCATGTCTGTTTCATGTTCATCTATGCAACATGTGCTGTGCAGCATAGCAGGCGCCACCAAATCGATGAGAGCATCAGGGCTGGCGCGGCAAAGGTGCTGCACACATTTGTAGAAATGCCACTGCTTCAAAGATTCAAAGAGAGGGGTAATGGGGGAGTGGTGAAAGGAGTAATGCTATATCTAAAAAGGTTACTTAATTTTTAACAAACAAGTTGATGTGGGGGATTATGATTGGGGGGGGGGGGGGGGGGGGGGGGGGGAGGGTCCACTCCAATTGAATTCAGATGAGGGGAGAATTATAGTTTGAAAAGTTAAGTAAAACATTTGTAATTCTTTGTAGGTTTAGTATTATTGTTGGTGAAAGTCGTCACATCTCGCTGACAGCGCGCACAGGGAAATGTGTCCATCTCGCTTTAGTTTATAACAAAAAAGAAGAGAGAGAATATATAGGTAAGGACATCTCCAAAGGAGAACCTTAAAGCTTGGGTATAGGTTTGGATTATAGAGTTCACATAAATTTTGTTTAAAAGAGATACAATAGAGACCCTATCAGTCCGCGGGCCTGTCCGGACGTCACCAACAAAAAGCAACTTCATGGCCCTCCTCTCTTTTCTCTCTCTCCTCTGCTCCTCTCTCTCTCCTCTCAATTGCACACCATATACATATCCACCAAAAGCGACCATATACATGGTCTTTTCTCTCCTTCCAACTGGACAAATGAGATTTTTTTTTTTTTTTTTGTGATTAAGGGTTGTGTACCTCCGTCCCTCCCGCATCAATGATACGGTATCCGATTTGGGGCCAGCGCACAGAAGTAAAACTGAGGAAGTTGTGTAGTAACAAGAAATGATTTGAGTCAAGGAGATTATAAATTAATACTAGTTCTGTACAACGAAACTAATTAAGGTTTGTTTCATGCCTGGGTTTTCATTTTCTGCTTCAGGATATTAATTAACATGGCCAGGATGAACCCATATATTGGCAGTGGCGTGGCAAGAGCCCTCCCTCCACAACCAACCAAATCGTTAGCGATTGCACTTTCTGCAGTGATGGTTTCCCGCGGACAACTTGGATGCACATCGGTAGCAGAAACTGTTTCCACTCCTACAAGTGAAGGAGATCAATTTAATTAATGGAGCATCAAACAACCTCGCGAGGAGCTCAGATAATTTCACGTTCATGAATGGATCAGAACCTAGTTTCAACGAGTTTCAATTTGTTGTTGGTACCTGCATTTCATGTAATTGCAACCTTCCGATTTCTCCACGAACATCCGGCACTTGGGGCACCGCTGCCACCCCTTCCTGCCCACGAGGCGCCGGAGCAGGAGGTCGTTCCGGCCGCGCTCGTCCTGCCCGAGCTTCTGGAACTCCCTGCACCCCATGCCGTCGTGCCACGGCACGGCGCACCGGGCGCAGAAGAGCCGGTGGCAGTGCGGGCACTCCGCCTCCGCGATGGCCTTCGTGCCGGCGTCGGCGAGCAGGAGTGCCGAGCATTCCCGGTACGGGCAGTACACCCTGTTGGCGCCGACCGCGAGCTCGCACAGCAGGAAACCCCACCTGTCGTGGAGGTCCGGGGGGATGACGCCGCGGCAGCTCTCCGGCTCGACGGCGCCGGCCTCGCAGCCTGGGTGAGGGCATTGCACGCGAGCGACCTTGTCGTCCAGCTTCGCGGCCACGTAGTGGGCGACGCAGCTCCGGCAGAAGGCGTGGGCGCACGGGCTGACGCTGAACTTGAGAGTGCCGGGCACCGTCTCCATGCAGATGGCGCAGCCGAAGGGCTCGCCGTGGCCGTCCACCGCCAAATCATCGGTGACCAACACGGGCACGGGGACGCCGTCCTCGCAGTCGGGGCACTTGACGCGACCAACGTCCTCGCGCTCGCGCTGCTTGACGGCGACGTACGTGGTGACACAGCTGGAGCAGAAGGCGTGGCCGCACGGGCCGAAGCTGGATTTGAGGTTGATGGGCACCAGCTCCATGCACATGGGACAGTAGAAGAGCTCGCCATGGCCGTGAACCCGCGAATCCCAGCCGCGGGACGCCTCCACCCTGCCGCCCTCCGTCGGCCTCCTTGGGACGCCTCCACCGATCCGCCGTCCGTCGGCCTCCTCCACCGCCGTAGCTCCTCCGCCCAGCCGCCGGCCGTCCTCCTCCTCCACCGCCGGAGCTCCTCCCCCCAGCCGCCGGGCCGCCGTCCTCCTCAACCGCCGGAGCTCTTCCGCCCAGCCGCCGACCGGTCGGCCTCCCCCACCGCCGGAGCTCCTTCGCGGCCCACACCCGTG
This sequence comes from Triticum timopheevii, assembly GCA_963921465.1. Classification (NCBI taxonomy): domain Eukaryota; kingdom Viridiplantae; phylum Streptophyta; class Magnoliopsida; order Poales; family Poaceae; genus Triticum; species Triticum timopheevii. Next base: position 96,519,490 of record OY997264.1, on the reverse strand, counting down.
GGCCTCCTCCGCGTGAGCCGGTCCCTCTCCTCCGAATCCACATCTGGAGATCGTCGACCCCATCCCGCCTCGTTCGCGACGGCGACGGCGCCCAGCTGCGGCCTCCCGTGAGCAGCTTTGTGATGTGTTGCTCTGCTTTGTGACGTAGAATTCCAGTGAGCTCTTCTCTCTCCACGCCGTCTCTCTTCTTTTTGCAATTCCGTTTGCGAACTGGAGAACGTTGGGTGGGGTGTGGGGACAGCCGCGAAGATGGTCAAAGATGAGGTGTTTCGGTACAACGGGAATGTGTGTGCTGCTACCAATTTCATGGCAAAACAAGGAAGAGGAAAGTGCACTCCCTTCTGAAAGCTAAGAGCATCTCCAACCGATTCCTTAAAAAGCTATAAAGAAATGAAATGTTGTTTTTACATTTTTAACAGACACCTAGCCGATCTTCTAAACCGTATGGTGGGGTAAAAAATTTACTTCGCCGACACCTATTTTTACTTGGCTGCCACTCGCCCAAGCAAAAACTCCCTCATCGCATCTATTCCGGCGCAACATTTCGGATGGGTGTTCTCCGAGTGCAAAAAAGACGGGGTGAGTGCTTGTTCGTCCGGTTGTTCTTCAGATTCATCGCAATGTGTGGCTTATTGTTTGCTCAAAATTATTTGCAGGATGAATGCAAATTTTGGTATCGGAAACAAGAGTACATCGATCTATTGATAACAAAAAAATTGCTAGATGTTCGTGCACTACTTGCTAGAGTTGAGACTATAGACGATGCAATGCCCAATTGTATGAAGACAGAGAACAATGAAGTGTGGAAGCTCAAGAAGCAGACAGAGAACCACAACAATGTGGCCAACGAAGACATAGAAAAATATATATTAAAAGAACAAGTGCGAGAAATTATGGCTTAAAGCGCCTAATTGTTCTTATAGTTGTCTTTGGATCGGTTCTTTGAGGAAATAATTGATGAGTATGTGCTTGGGTGTATCAAAATGTCGTCAATGAAAATTAAACGAAGTGAAGTTTATTTCAGTGGCTGAAAATAAAATGAATTTTCTAGACCAAAATTTCACTCCGCTAAGTTTAGAGGATTTAAGTAGCAACCATAGACGCATATTTGCTAACGAGTTTAAATTTACCTTTAACTCTAGCCATATTATCGCTCACACGTCCTATCTCGAAAGCATTATTCTTTAACTCTCTACCAACATAAGCATTATAACTTTCTTGCCTAGCCATAAAGTCATCAAATTCATCTAAGCATGGGCTATGAAATTTAGTAGAGGGGATTTCAACTTTATCATATCTATAGAGAGAATTTACCTTTACTACCCGTGTCGGGTTATCAAGAGAATGTGGTTCTTCAACATGCGGTATATTAAGACCATGTATTTCTTCAATAGGTGGTAAATTCTTAACATCTTCATCTTTAATACCTTTTTCTTTCATTGATTTCTTTGGCTCTTGCATATCTTCAGGACTAAGAAATAAAGCACCTCTCTTCTTTGGAGTGGGTTTAGGAATAGGCTCGGGAGTTGGCTCAATTGGTTCAGGATTGCCTCGGGAATTGGCTCAGGAAGAGTCCAATTATTTTCATTAGTCAACATATTACTCAATAGTAATTCAGCTTCGTCGACTGTTCTTTCCCTTAAAACACCACCAGCACAACTATCCAAGTAGTTTTTGAAAGCATCGGTTAGTCCATTATAAAAGATATCAAGTATTTCATTTTTCTTAAGAGGATGATCAGGCAAAGCATTAAGTAACCGGAGAAGCCTCCCCCAAGCTTGTGGGAGACTCTCTTCTTTGATTTGCACAAAATTATATATTTTCCGTAAGACAGCTTGTTTCTTATGAGCAGGAAAATATTTAGCAGAGAAGTAATAAATCATATCATGGGGACTACGCACACAACCAGGAGCAAGAGAATTATACCAAGTCTTTGCATCACCCTTTAACGAGAACGGAAATATCTTAAGGATATAATAATAGCGAGATTTATCATCATGAGTAAACAAAGGTGGCTATATCATTTAACCTGGTAAGATGTGCCACAACAGTTTCAGACTCAAGGCCATAAAAAGAATCAGATTCAACCAAAATAATAATCTCGGGATCAACAGAGAATTCATAATCCTTATCTAGCATTAAGAGACTGCTGCTTTCATTTAGCTAATAATTTCTTAAGATCATATCTATCTCTACAAGCAAAGATAGCTCTAGCAGCTTCCTCTTCCATAACATAACCCTCAGGAACAACAGGCAATTCATAATCATTAGGAGAACCTTCATCGTCACTATCATCAATAATAGCATCTTCAATAATTTCATTCCCCGTAACTCTAGCAAGTTGTTCATCAAGAAATTCACCTAATGGCAAAGTAGTATCATGCACAGAAGTAGTTTCATCATAAGTATCATGCATAGCAGAAGTGGCATCATCAATAACATGCGACATATCAGAATTCAAAGCAGTAGCAGGTTTAGGTGTTGCAAGTTTACTAATAACAGAAGGAGAATTTAGTGCAGAGCTAGGTGGCAGTTCCTTACCTCCCCTCGTAGTTGAGGGTAAAATCTTGGTTCTGTCGTCTTTCAAGTTCTTCATAGTGATCAACAGATATAAATCCCAAGTGACTCAGAGAATAGAGCTATGCTCCCCGGCAACAGCGCCAGAAATTAGTCTTGATAACCCACAAGTGTAGGGGATCGCAACAGCTTTCGAGGGTAAAGTATTCAACCCAAATTTATTGATTCGACACAAGGGGAGCCAAAGAATATTCTTGAGTAATGGCAGTTGAGTGGTCAATTCAACCACACCTGGATAACTTAGTATCTGCAGCAAAGTATTTAGTAGCAAACTAATATGATAATAAAGGTAACGGTAGCAAAAGTAATGTTTTTGGGTTTTGTAGTGATTGTAACAATAGCAATGGAAAAGTAAATAAGCGAAGAACAATATGTGAAAAGCTCGTAGGCAATGGATCAGTGATGGATAATTATGCCGGATGCGATTCCTCCTGTAATAGTTATAACATAGGATGAAACAGAACTAGCTCCAGTTCATCAATGTAATGTAGGCATGTATTCCGTAAATAGTCATACGTGCTTATGGAAAAGAACTTGCATGACATCTTTTGTCCTACCCTCCCGTGGCAGCGGGGTCCTAGTGTAAACTAAGGGCAAAAGTGTTTGGAAAAGTAGATACGTTGGAGACGTATCAGTCCCCAGCACACCCAATACAATGGTAAATTGTATAGGTGCACTAGTTCGGCGAAGAGATGGTAATACAAGTGCAATATGGATGGTAGATATAGGTTTTTGTAATCTGAAATTATAAAAACAGCAAGGTAACTAATGATAAAAGTGAGCGTAAACGGTATTGCAATGCTAGGAAACAAGGCATAGGGTTTATACTTTCACTAGTGCAAGTTCTCTCAACAATAATAACATAGATAGATCATATAACAATCCCTCAACATGCAACAAAGAGTCACTCCAAAGCCACTAATAGAGGAGAACAAACGAAGAGATTATGGTAGGGTACGAGACCACCTCAAAGTTATTCTTTCGGATCGATCTATTCAAGAGTTCGTACTAGAATAACACCTTAAGACACGAATCAACCAAAACCCTAATGTCACCTAGATACTCCATTGTCACCTCAAGTATCCGTGGGCATGATTATACGATATGCATCACACAATCTCAGATTCATCTATTCAACCAACACAAAGTACTTCAAAGAGTGCCCCGAAGTTTCTACCGGAGAGTCAAGACGAAAACGTGTGCCAACCCCTATGCATAGGTTCATGGGCGGAACCCGCAAGTTGATCACCAAAACGTACATCAAGTAGATCACGTGATATCCCATTGTCACGACAGATAAACACGGCAAGACATACATCAAGTGTTCTCAAATCCTTAAAGACTCAATCCGACAAGATAACTTCAAGAGGAAAACTCAATCCATCACAAGAGAGTAGAGGGGGAGAAACATCATAAGATCCAACTATAATAGCAAAGCTCGCGATACATCAAGATCGTGCCATAGAGAGAACACGAGAGAGAGATCAAACACATAGCTACTGGTACATACCCTCAGCCCCGAGGGTGAACTACTCCCACCTCGTCATGGAGAGCGCCGGGATGATGAAGATGACCACCGGTGATGGGTTCCCCCTCCCGTAGGGTGCCGGAACGGACTCCCGAGAGGTTTTTGGTGGCTACATGGGCTTGCGGCGGCGGAACTCCCGATCTATCTTCGTCTTCGATGGTTTTAGGGTATAAGGGAATATATAGGCGAAAGAAGTCGGTCGGGGGAGCCTCGAGGGGCCCACGAGACAGGGGGGCGCACCCAGGGGGTGGGCGTGCCCTCCTATCTTCTGGCCTCCTCGAACCCTGGATTGTACTCCAAGTCTCCCGGATCATGTTCGTTCCAAAAATCACGCTCCCGAAGGTTTCATTCCGTTTGGACTCTGTTTGATATTCCTTTTCTTCGAAATACTGAAACATGCAATAAAATAGCAATATGGGCTGGGCCTCCGGTTAGTAGGTTAGTCCCAAAAGTAATATAAAAGTGTATAATAAAGCCCGTAATCATTCAAAACAGATAATAAAATAGCATGAATGCTTCATAAATTATAGATACGTTGGAGACGTATCAGCATCCCCAAGCTTAATTCCTGCTCGTCCTTGAGTAGGTAAATGATAAAGAAAGAATTTATGAAGTGTGAATGCTAGAAGGTGCACAAGTTTGATCAATGATAATTTCAATCACCTTTTCTAGCATGATTATATGTTATAACAGTAGTTCATCTCATAAAACTTCTTAAGATCAAGTAAAAAACTATTCACATGTTTAAAGCATAGACCATAAACTTTCTTGAAATCTAGCAAACTTCATTCTTAGACATCAAACAATTACAATTCATCTTATTTTCAGGAAGGGTCTATGTCAGAGCTTGAATTTAGCAAACTCCACACACTCAACTATCATATAGTCTTCCATGATTGCTAACACTCACGCAATATTAATGGTTATGAAGTTTTAATCGGACACTGAGAAAGATAGGGGCTTATAGTGTTGCCTCCCAACATATTCACCTTTGGGTGATGTCAACGGTAATAGTTAATGCTAACTTACATCCAATTGGATATATATATCAGGATCTTTCCAACACGAGGTGCTTGCCAAAGGATAAAATGAAAAAGGGAAAGGTGAAGATCACCTTGACTCTTGCATAAAGTAAAAGATATAAAGTAAAAGATAGACCCTTCGCAGAGGGAAACAGAGGTTGTCATGCGCTTTTAGGGTTGGATGCACAAAATCTTAATGCGAAAGAACGTCACTTTATATTGCCACTTGTATATGGACCTTTATTATGCAGTCCGTCGCTTTTATTGCTTCCATAACAAGATCGTATAAAGCTTATTTTCTTCACACTAATAAATCATACATATTTAAAGAGCAATTTTTATTGCTTGCACCGATGACAACTTACTTGAAGGATCTTACTCAATCCATAGGTAGGTATGGTGGACTCTCATGGCAAAACTGGGTTTAAGGATATTTTGAAGCACAAGTAGTATCTCTACTTGGTGCAAGGAATTTTGGCTAGCATGAGGGGGAAAGGCAAGCTCAACATGTTTGAATGATCCATGACAATATACTTTAATTGAGATGTGAGAAAACATAACCCATTACGTTGTCTTCCTTGTCCAACATCAACTCTTTAGCATGTCATACTTAATGAGTGCTCACAATTATAAAAGATGTCTAAGATAGTATATTTATATGTGAAATCTCTCTTCCTTCAATATTCTTTCATGAATTGTTCAAATGACCAATACAATGCTTGCTAACCTTCAATAAATTTACAACCTCTACTTCTTAGATGTGAAGTCATTACTCCCCATGGGATAGGCGAATGGGACATATATAATTTCAGATTTATGACATTCAACTCATTCAACCATTTACTCAAAGGATATAAGTGAAGCACACGAGTAAATGACAAACTACTCCAAAAAGATATAAGTGAAGATCAGTGAGTAGCTAAATAATTATGTAACTATGTGAAGACTCTCTCTCATTTAAGAATTTCAGACCTTGGTATTTTATTCAAACATCAAGAAAAACAAAATAAAATGACATTGCAAGGATAGCACAACTCATGTGAAGAAGCGAAAACTTAGGCTCAACCGATACTAACCGATAGTTGTTGAAGAAGAAAGGTGGGATGCCTACCGGGGCATCCCCAAGCTTAGATGCTTGAGACTTATTGAAATATTATCTTGGGGGGCCATAGGCATCCCCAAGCTTGAGCTTTTGTGTCTCCTTAATTCCTCTCATATCTTGGTTTCTCTTTTTATCAAAAAGCTTCATCCACACCAAACTCAACAAGAACTCGTGAGATAGGTCACTATAAACCAATGCAAAACCTTATCATTTTCTACTGTAACAAATACTAAAATTATTATTCAACATTGCATACTAAATGCCACTGCATATTTAATACTCCTATCCTCAAATAGAATCGTTAAACAAGCAAACATATGCAAACAATGCAACCATAACAGCAATCTGCCAAAACAGTATAGTCTGTAAAGAATGCAAGAGTATAAATACTTCCCTAACTCCAAAAATTATGAGAAAAATACTACGTTGTATAAGATTTATCAGAGCTCATTATGCAAAAAAGTTTCAACATTATATCCTGCTCTGACTTTTCTAGGGAATTTTTGCAACAACGGTAAATGTCACACCCTGATTTTCATGCCACAACACTTAAGCTAATAAATCATGATAAAATGTGGTTTGACAAAAACTTTTGAGTGTTTTGGACTTTGCTTGATTTGATTTTTGTCTGATGTTTGCAAGTGCTCTAAAAATCAAGTAAATCCTCCAACTTCTATACTTCCTCTCCTTGCTCCAAAAACCTTGACCAATGATCATGCCATGTGTATAGAGCAATATAGTGTTTTCTTACAAAAATAATTTGGCCAAAAAGTATTTTCTAAAATTAGTTTTTCAAAAACCCCTAAATTGAGGTTTGCACTGCAAGTACTTAATTAAGGGCAGTAAAAATCTTTCCAAAAATATATTTGACTCCTATTAGATATAGGATACCCAGAAACCACAAAAATATAATTTTAAAGGTTATTTCCCTATTTTATTTAAAAGCTTTTTCTTAAGGCCAGAAATGGTCTTTAATAGGGAAAATTTATTTTATTGTTTTAAAAATATTTAACAAAAATCAGGGAAACTCAGTGGACATATATTGTCCATATATAAGAGTTTCAACACATGGTCATGTTCAAAATATTGGTCAAATCCCTCAAAAACCCTTTTTGAATATTTCAAGCTTTTGAAATATTTACAAGGGAAATGTTCTCCAAAAATTCCAAGTAAATTCTAGCATGTCACATATGACAAGTATAATGTCGTGGAGAATAGTAAAACTCCATGAAATCCCCTCAAAACCATTTCTGTCCATTTTGAAGTTTGAGCAACTTTACATTGCCAAACCTGTTCAAATGTTCTCAAACCTTGGGAACATGCTCAAATGGTCTAATCATTCATCTAGACTAATTGGCACAAGTTGGAGAACAAGTTAACTTGATCAAAGTACCTCAAAACTCTTTCTGTCCAGAACCAAATTTGAACAACTCTACATTGGCAACTTCCTCCTTTTGATCTCAACTTTTGTGGACATGTTCAGAATCTCAAATGATGACACTACACTAAGTGGTGCATCAAGGAGAATAGATTTGCATGGCTAAATCTTGAAAAGTCCATTTCTGCTAATTTTTAGGGTTTACAAAAGTTACATTGGCTACTTTGCCCAAATGAGCTCAAACTTGGTGGAACACCCTACTTCTATGTGCCATACCATCCTGTTAATTCTCATGGCAAGTGGAATTAATTTTCTTGCCCAAACCAACAACAAACACCTTCTGCCATTTTTCCAAAATAATCATTTTGACCACTTCCACTCTTCTCCATGACCCCAACTTTTTACCACAGCTCCTCCTAGTCTTCTCCTATCTCTAGTAACTCTTCCCTGGCATCAGCTCAATGATTGAGGGGTGAAACACCCCCATTTACCCCTCTGGATAGCACCTTCCTCTCTCTTTCTCACCTCCCTCCTCACTCCATTGGTTCCACAAGGCATCCAAGGCTTCCCCCTGCTATCCTAATACCTCCTGGCACTACTGGACACAAGTGGCCGCGCCCACTCCCCTTTCTTAATGCCATGGCATGCCATTTGGGCGCTCTGGAGCGCGCTACAGTGCGCTCCCGCACTGTAGCCGCCCCCTTCCAACCGCCTCCGGCCACCTAGGGCCTCCCCCTCGTGTCCCCCGAGGCCACCTCGGCGTGCGTGACACGCTACGCGGTCGGCCCCCTCCTCCTTCTCTCTCCGACGACCTCTGTCATGCGTGCCCGAGCGCCGCTCGCGTCCACCAGTCGCCGCACTCGTGCGGGACCTCCTGGAGCTCGCCCTGCTCCCTCTCTCCTCTCCTCTCGGCCTGGGCCACGCCCACGAACACCCCAGGCGCGCGCCAGAGCACCCTTTTGGCCTCTGGAAACGCCACGGGCCGTGGCCGTGCGCCCCACCTACGGCACCTCCCGGCCGCGCCCGTATAAGGCCACCCCGAGCCTCCTATTGTCTCCAACTGCTCACTCTCCCTCCCCTGCACCCCCGGACCAACCCACTCCTCCTCCCGTGCCTTCTCCCTCCTCCTCTGCCGCCATTGCCGCCTCGGACCCCCGCTTAAATTCAAGCCATCCCGGCCTCCCTTCCTCCTCTAAACTAGTCCGCGGCACCCACCAAGCCTCCACGACCCTCCCCAACACCCTAGGACCCCTTCTACGCAGCCAAAACGGGCGCCACCACCAAGCCGCCGCCGCCATCCGCTGGACCCGAAGCCCTGCTCAACTCCGAGCATCAGCGCCTGCGTGTAGCCCATGGACAGGTGCGCCTCGTCGCGCTGAGTCCGCTGGTGTGCCGCCGGAGATGGCCCGTGCCGCTCGAAAGAGCGCCGGCACCCGCTCGGCCTCGCCTCTCCTGCCTCTGCTCTGTTCGAGCGGGAGGTAGGCGAAGGCCTGAGCCCTGGGCCCCGCGCGTCGGTGACCCAGTGGGCGGGCCCCGCCATTTAAGTGGAGACGGGTCCGGTGTTTCCCGTGAACCCACAGCAAAAGCGTACGCCGCGGAAGGCGCCTTCGACGTCGCCTTGCCACCCGCACGTGGCCGAGCCGCTGGGCCGACCCAGTAGCACCGCCGCTATCCCTCGCTCGGTGCGCTCTGCTGCCGCCCAAATTTGGCCCATTTAGGTAAATCCCTCTCCTTTTTCTTTTTCTGTAGACTTCAAGAATCCATAAACAATTCAAATGGACTCCAAATTTGATGATTCAAATTTCTAGTGACTCCACAAATCATGCTCTACCTGTTGGTGCAACTTGCACATTTTTCCAGAGACTTTTTCTTCACAAAGATTTATCAAATCTTGTTTTTCCATTTCTGTACTAAAATTTAGAAAATCACAAAGAGCCCATTTTTGATCCAAATTCCATGATTCAAAATCCTAGATGTCTATAAGTTCAAAACTTAGTTTTTGAACATTTTTTCTAATACTTTCTGTATCACCTCAAATAATGGTCTATTTCTTTATATATAGCCAACTTTGCAAATTCATAGGAAAATCATCTCAACTCCAAATCCAGTGAAACCAATTCTTAGATACTTCTAAAATCATCCTTTGTTAAATGGGTTCCTTTGCTCATTTTTCAAAAATATATTTCTGTACACTTCTTGCAAACCCATTAATCCCTTGATTCCATCATATTGAAATGTTTAGAGATATCCATTCATCAAATCCCAATGAAACCACTTTGGTCATCCCTCATATGACCAGAGGTATCCTAGAAAAGTCCAACTCACATTTTTAGAGTACTTCTATTTTTGCCTTGTCGTGTTGCTTATTGTGTTTGTTTCCGACGTTAGTTGACGAAGTAGACGGAGTACTTGGAGAAGGACCAGGAGATTTCAAGACTCTGATGAACCAGGCAAGCAGCCCTTTGACCATGTCTATGAAACCTTTTTATGCATGTCATATAGTACCTTATCATTGTTGCAACGGAATCATGATGGGGTGATAACCACTTCGATGGTTGCCACCATACTTTCTCGTTGATACCTGCATTGTGCATGACCCTACCTTCCTATGGGGGTTATGCCGGTGGGAGTAGATAGGATGCTAAGGTAGTGCTACGCAAAAAGGGACGGGTATATGCATGGTGAAGGAGGCAAAGTATTTTCAAAAGACTTTTTCGAAAACCCCGTCGGGTGCCACTTATGCCCGAGGGATATGATGAAATGGGTAACCACTTGATGACGAAGTGGTGTACCGAGGCAATTGTGTGTGTTGTTTTCGAAAACGGATTAGATTTAAGATTTGTCGACTGTCCCAACCTTACATGCGCAACCACTCTACCCTTATATGGGAAAGGGTACTATTGATTACCTAGGCCGATACTAGCTTGGAGCCCGCATTACTAGTGACGGGGGAGAGTTGGTGCTCTCTCTCGGGACGGGGTCGTGCCAGGTAGGGCGGCCATGACTGTTTTCACAGGGCACCGAACACACCGTTGGTACCCCGTGCTTGTGGTATATGATGAATATGGGAGCGAGGCTCCACAATTTATGATGTGAAATGTTAGGCACGGGGGTTACTACCAATTGAGTGGACTCCATGTTAGTGTCGTCTAGGGAAAGGTAGTGATCGGGTGCTTACCCCGGGTACTTGAGGTACCGCGGGTCGTGGATGACACGGAAGTTCCCCGGATCTTGTGGTACAGTGTGCAACCTCTGCAGAGTGTAAAACTATTCGAATAGCCGTGTCCACGGTCAAGGACAGTTGGGCGGTGCTGCTTAAACTACGTCCAGAGTTTTCAACCGTGTGTGTGTGTGTGATAAAACTACTTGGGTCAAGTCAAGGGACTTGACATGATTAGATGGGTGGGTGCCCACTCTATATATGTTAGATGGGTTGGTGCCCACTCTATTTATGTTGATATCTGTAACCTGTCCTCATGGTTACTTGAATTCTCTTGATGCATGCCTTACAAAGTTGTTGAACATGTCATTGCACTCAAAACTAGCTTTCTGCAAAATTTACCTATATCAAGCATTGTTGTATCTTGAACCAAAACATGGGTTGCTTGCGAGTACATTCAAACGTACTCACTGGCTTGTCCCTGGCTATTTACTTGGCCAGGCTTGAAAGAATAGGATATGTTGAAGAACACTTCGGTGACGAACATGCGAGCTAGGACGCTTCCCAGTCAGAATGCCTGTAGGGTTAAGGCAGATGGCATGGGTCCAAGTTATCGACGAAGATTTCCGCTGCGATGTTATACTCAAGACTCGACCATAATGGTCCTACTTGTGTAATACGGTATGTATGGATGTAAGACTCTTGTTATTCAGCTTCTGTGTGTTCAGTGAGCATTGATCTCTGGGATCACTGTACACGTGCATTCGGTGATCACGGCTTATGAGTCGGGGTCCCCACAGAGCTGGTATCAGAGCCATCCTGACTGTAGGAAGCCTTAGTTAGCATGGTCGTTAGTTAGGGCAAAACTATTTCCAAAACTACTACTAGTTTTCAAAACTATCTGTACTTCTCTTCCCTTCTTAGTTTTTCGAAAACTAGGGTATACTTTCCTTATTAATCCCTTCCCCTTCAAAACCTTTGGTCGCTAGAACCCTTATGCCCCTGACCACTGGATTCCTTGTAATCCTCGTGGATAATCTAGAAGGAAGATGCCTTGCCAGACGTTCACCCACATCTCCTGAAGACAAGATTGGCGACATCACGACAAGATGATACCAACAGAAGATACATCCTCGAGGAATGAGGACCTGAAGACCCAGGAGATGGTGACATCCTTGACACTGCCCCAAGATGATGCAACCTTAGCCTACGATGATCAGGGCATAGGATATGCAAGATCATGATATACATCGCTAATAGAGTAACCCTGTCACTACCGTTGTGGTATCGGCAACCACCGGTGGATGAGAACCTGGCCATTTGGTCCGCCTCACTATAGTGAGCAGGAAAACGGTTCTCCTCATCCCCCGCTCTTGGTGTCGATGTTGTCATCAACGTAACCAACATGATGGACCTCTATTATGCCTTGATAATGTCATTGCATAAAGGATTACCTACCTGGTACCATCGACGGCTTAGAAGACAAAAAGGGATCGTTGTGATTAAGAAGACAATAGAATACCAAGTCAATGCCAGCTACGAGGAGCCACCTTCACCCCATCACTTCAACAGGCGAGAAGTTGTTGAAGAATCTTCAGGCTCAACCCGGATTGTTTCATCGAACAACTACAAGAGACGTAGCAACACCTGAGGAAAACTCAGAAGACTGCATGAGGCACAAGGCACGACTACTGAGTCCGAGAACCCCTAGGGTAGGATGAGTCGTGTACCCCCTATGCGCAGTTAAGTCCGTATGATAGTTCGAATAGAATGATGATTGTGTGTTGCTTGTTGCTTGTTTTTATTAGTTTGTGTTTTGATATAGGTCGCACTTTTGCCCTAGGCGACAAGTATGCGACTATATCACCTTCCTTACCTTGTTTCTTTTGTTTGGCCCTTTTTGCACCTGTTGTTTGCACTAGCACTATAGAACCCCCTTTAGGCATTCCCCTCCTCTATGCTACTTTTCCCTCTCATCTCTCTCCTCAACTGAAGGCAAGCAAGACAATATGCACCAAGGATTCCAACTCAGTGACCAACTAGCACTGAAGACTTTTTATTGCAGCCTCCTCGACCAAGTGCAACCCAGTAATGTTATGTCTACTCCTCAAGATTAGAAGCCCATCCCTAGACCCTTCGAGACTTCACAGGATACCCCAGCTCGAATCCTTAACCATGTGCTTGACCTACAAATTGCAAGAGAACCCGTTAAGCCTCCGTAACCTTGCTTATCACTGGGTTCATTATGGAACTAGTGGCATAGTGAACGAGCACATTATCATCCTAAGATAGCACCAAAACTGACGATGCCGTAGGGAAGACCAATCAGAGGATATAGGAATAGAGGAGAAATGACTTGATGAGTTTATAGCAATGACTTGAGGAATTATATGAGATGGATTATGAGGCTTTGATCTTGGTAGATGAACTTGGTGGGATCATGATTATAGAGCAGCATAGCTTTCATTACCCCTAAGTAAATTGGATTTAATAGGACAATTATGATCGCAAGCTGAAATTCTTGGAAGTATAAGGATTTGACCTAGCCAGGGGATATTGTTAGGAGACAGTTGACTTTACGTAAATGACTTGGGGGAACATGTAGGAATTCTCGTTGGACAAGAGATTTGGATTTAAATAGGTGATCCTAGTTGAGTATAGATGCTGAGTATGTTTACATGGTTCGGAGTAAATTGGATGTAAGACTCTTGTTATTCAGCTTCTGTGTGTTCAGTGAGCATTGATCTCTGGGATCACTGTACACGTGCATTCGGTGATCACGGCTTATGAGTCGGGGTCCCCACAGTAAACTTTCTGTTTTCAAACAGCAACATGTATACTAGAAAAATAAGCATGGTATAGGCTATCCTTGACATTTTTTATTGAAAATAAAGATGCAAAATATTATTCTAAATAACAGCAGGCAAATACTAACAAAATAAAATGACGCTCCAAGCAAAACACATATCATGTGGTGAATAAAAATATAGCTCCAAGTAAAGTTACCGATGAACGAAGACGAAAGAGGGGATGCCATCCGGGGCATCCCCAAGCTTAGGCTCTTGGTTGTCCTTGAATATTACCTTGGGTTTCCTTGGGAATCCCCAAGCTTAGGCTCTTGCCACTCCTTATTCCATAGTCCATCGAATCTTCACCCAAAACTTGAAAACTCCACAACACAAAACTCAACAGAAAACTCGTAAGCTCCGTTAGTATAAGAAAATAAAACACCACTTAGGTACTGTAGTGAACTCATTATAAATTCATATTGGTGTAATATATACTGTACTCCAACTTATCTATGGTTCATACCTTCTGATACTACTCATAGATTCATCAAAATAAGCAAACAACACAATGAAAACAGAATCTGTCAAAAACAGAACAGTCTGTAGTAATCTGGATCAAACGTATACTTCTGGAACTCCAAAAATCCTACAAAATTAGGAAGTCCTAAGAAATTTGTGTACGAATCCATACCAAAAAGAATCGGATCAAAAGAACGTTTCTGTGAATTAACAAAACTAATTTACTGGGTGAAAAAGTTTCTGATTCTCAGCAGGATCAACACAACTATCACCGTAAGCTATCCTAAAAGTCTTACTTGGCACTTTATTGAAACAAAAGCTATAAAACATGATTATTAAAGTAGCATAATCATGTGGACTCACAAAAACAGTAAGGGTAAATATTGGGTTGTCTCCCAACAAACGCTTTTCTTTCATGCCTTTCTAGCTAGGCATGATGATGACAATGATGCTCACATAAAAGATAAGAATTGAAACATAACGGGAGCATCATGAAGCATATGACTAGCACATTTAAGTCTAACCCACTTACTATGCATACTGATTTTGTGAGCAAACAAATTATGGGAACAATAATCAACTAGCATAGGAAGGCAAAACAAGCATAACTTCAAGATTTTCAACACATAGAGGGAAACTTGATATTATTGCAATTCCTACAAGCATATGTTCCTCCATCATAATAATTTTCAGTAGCATCATGAATGAATTCAACAATATAACCATCACCTAAAGCATTCTTTTCATGATCTACAAGCATAGAAAATTTACTACTCTCCACATAAGCAAAATTCTTCTCATTCGGAATAGTGGGAGTATCATAAGAGACTTGAATACTATAAATTGTTTCCACATTAAAAGAGTAATGTTCTGAAAAAGGGTAATCATAATCATGACAAGTTTTATAAATATAATCATCACTAATTTTTATAGCATAAGTTTCATCACAATAATCATCATAAGTAGCAACTTTGTTCTCATCATAATCGATTGAAACCTCTCCCAAGATAGTGGAATCACTAAATAAAGTTGACACTCTTCCAAATCCACTTTCGTATTCTTCACAATAAGATTCAACATCCTCTAAAATAGTGGGATCACTACTTCCTAAAGTTGACACTCTTCCAAACCCACTTTCATCAATATTATCATCATAGGTAAGAGGCATGCTATCATCATAACAACTTTGCATATCAAAACTTGGGAGGCAAAAAGTATCATCTTCATTAAACGTAGCATCCCCAATCTTGGGACAAACATTAATTTCAGCAAATATATTCTCAAATATGTCATCCTCATCAAACATAGCTTCCCCAAGCTTGGGCCTTTTCATATCATAAGCATAATCACTCTCATCATTAATAGTATGGATAGCACCAATAGTATAGCAATTATCATCATCACAATGAGTAGTAGGAGCAACATCATTTGGGAGGGATACCTTTTTACCTTTGTTGCTCCTTTTTTTCTTTCTCTTCTTCACATTATGTGTGGGTTCAACCTTCTTCTTTGAGCTCTTTATTAGTGAGATTGGTCGAATAGAAAGCTCCTCCTCGTTACCTGATTCATCATAAGAAATAATAGGAGGAGATTGGGAAGTCTCTTCCCTTTCATTAGTATTCTCTTCATATTCTATTTGCTTTCTTTTCTTTATGTAATTGGCAATATAAGGATTTTCAATGCAATTCACCACACAATACATATAAATCTTCTCTAGATCAAAATCAAGAAATCTATCAAGATTAAATTTTGGAATACCCTCAGTTATACGTTTCATTTCTTCATACCCCAAAAGAAGACTAAGCTCTTTATGATGCCCAAGGGTAATCAAGTTATCACAAATTTTGGACACGATTCGATCATGAAACAATTTGCATTGGAGATTTAAATGACCACGTTCATTGCAAAGTTCACAAGGAGCACGGAAAATATTGAATCTTTCAGCACAATCATCAAGACTTTCTTCCAAACCTTTATTTTCTAAATACTTATGCCTCTTGCAATATCTATTTTCCCTATTTGGTGTGTACTTGCAAATCCAATCTACTCCACAAAAATTGACATGCTTATAAGAGATATTTTCATCATAACTAGTGCAATCATCACTAGTACTATGGATATTCAAAGAGTTCATACTAACAACATTGCAATCATGCTCATCATTCAAAGATTTAGTATCAAACATTCTATAGATTTCTTCTTATAGCACTTGAGCACAATTTTCCTTTTCATCAAACTCACGAAAGATATTAAAATGATGAAGCGTATGAGACAAACTTAACTCCATTTTTTTGTAGTTTTCTTTTGTAAACTAAACTAGTGATAAGACAAGAAACAAAAAGATTCGATTGCAAGATCTAAAGATATACCTTCAAGCACTCACCTCCCCAGCAACGGCGCCAGAAAAGAGCTTGATGTCTACTACACAACCTTATTCTTGTAGACGTTGTTGGGCCTGCAAGTGCACAGGTTTGTAGGACAGTAGCAAACTTCCCTCAAGTGGATGACCTAAGGTTTATCAATCCGTGGGAGGCGTAGGATGAAGATGGTCTCTCTCAAACAACCCTGCAACCAAATAACAAAGAGTCTCTTGTGTCCCCAACACACCCAATACAATGGTAAATTGTATAGGTGCACTAGTTTGGCGAAGAGATGGTAATACAAGTGCAATATGGATGGTAGATATAGGTTTTTGTAATCTGAAATTATAAAAACAGCAAGGTAACTAATGATAAAAGTGAGGGTAAACGGTATTGCAATGCTAGGAAACAAGGCATAGGGTTCATACTTTCACTAGTGCAAGTTCTCTCAACAATAATAACATAGATAGATCATATAACAATCCCTCAACATGCAACAAAGAATCACTCCAAAGCCACTAATAGAGGAGAACAAACGAAGAGATTATGGTAGGGTATGAAACGACCTCAAAGTTATTCTTTCAGATCGATCTATTCAAGAGTTCGTACTAGAATAAAACCTTAAGACACAAATCAACCAAAACCCTAATGTCACCTAGATACTCCATTGTCACCTCAAGTATCCGTGGGCATGATTATACGATATGCATCACACAATCTCAGATTCATCTATTCCACCAACACATAGTACTTGAAAGAGTGCCCCAAAGTTTCTACCGGAGAGTCAAGATGAAAACGTGTGCCAACCCCTATGCATAGGTTCATGGGCGGAGCCCGCAAGTTGATCACCAAAACATACATCAAGTAGATCACGTGATATCCCATTGTCACCACAGATAAACACGAAAAGACATACATCAAGTGTTCTCAAATCCTTAAAGACTCAATCCGACAAGATAACTTCCAGAGGAAAACTCAATTCATCACAAGAGAGTAGAGGGGGAGAAACATCATAAGATCCAACTATAATAGCAAAGCTCGCGATACATCAAGATCGTGCCATAGAGAGAACACGAGAGATAGAGATCAAACACATAGCTACTGGTACATATCCTCAGCCCCGAGGGTGAATTACTCCCTCCTCGTCATGGAGAGCGTCGGGATGATGAAGATGACCACCGGTGATGGGTTCCCCCTCCGGTAGGGTGCCGGAACAGGCTCCCGAGAGGTTTTTGGTGGCTACAGAGGCTTTCGGCGGTGGAACTCCCAATCTATCTTCGTATTCGATGGTTTTAGGGTATAAGGGAATATATAGGCGAAAGTAGTCGATCGGGGGAGCCTCGAGGGGCCCACGAGACAGGGGGCGCGCCCTCCTATCTCCTGGCCTCCTCGAAGCTTCCCTGGCTTGTACTCCAAGTCTCCCGGATCATATTCGTTCCAAAAATCACGCTCCCGAAGGTTTCATTCCGTTTGGACTCCGTTTGATATTCCTTTTCTTCGAAATACTGAAACAGGCAATAAAACAGCAATATGGGCTGGGCCTCCGGTTAGTAGATTAGTCCCAAAAGTAATATAAAAGTGTATAATAAAGCCCGTAATCATTCAAAACAGATAATAAAATAGCATGAATGCTTCATAAATTATAGATACGTTGGAGACGTATCAGCGAGCAGGCAAGCAGGAGGTAGCCGGAGCGTGCTCGCGTGCGTCGGCCACGCGCGCCCGTCTCTCTGGCAAGAGGAAGACGACAGGAGGAGGTTGCTTGGCCAGGTGGCTGGGCTGGTTGACTGGGCCGCCATGTAAGGCCTGGTAAGTGGGCTGCCAGGTACAGTGCCCTCTCTCTGTTTTCTATTTAGTTCTATTTTTCTATTTGGTTGTCTCTGTTTGTCTTTATTTAAAATACGGAAACACATTCAAAAATCATGAAACTGCTCAAGGCCACTGTTTGGAATATATCCAACAGTAAACATTTCAGTTTATGATTATTTGGACATTTAAAATATTTTATAGCATTTAAATGTCTAAATGCAAATAGAATATGATTTAATTCAATGACCTTTTATTGTCCTAGAAAAGTGTGCACCATTTTTGTCAGAGGTTCTAGACCAAAGCAAAGATGATGAACATTTTACAAGGGCATTTCAGGTTCATTGGAAAAGTATTTTAGTAACCCTAGTTGATTTAGGTGGTGTTGGGGGTTTCTGTCATCCCCATTTCCAACTTTCTGGGGAAATTAAACATGATGCAGGGAAGCTTAAGTAGTGACAGACAAGGCCTAAGCTAGGGTTGTGACAGATTGCTAACACTCACCGCATACACATGAGCAAAATGTTTCAACCGGACACATTGAACGATAGGGGCTTATAGTTTTGCCTCCCAACGTATTCACCTCAAGGGTGATGTCAACAATAATAACTCATGCCACCCATATTCAACTGGACATATGTGACTAGATCTTTCCTCACCACATGATGCTTGCCAAAGGAGAAAATAAAAAGGAATAGAGAGAAAACTTTGACTCTTTGCATAAAAGTAAATACATAAAAGTAAAAGATAGGC
Organism: Triticum timopheevii; assembly: GCA_963921465.1. Classification (NCBI taxonomy): domain Eukaryota; kingdom Viridiplantae; phylum Streptophyta; class Magnoliopsida; order Poales; family Poaceae; genus Triticum; species Triticum timopheevii. Next base: position 96,500,496 of record OY997264.1, on the reverse strand, counting down.
CCTTCGCAAAGGGAAGCAGAGGTTTCCATGCACTTATTTTTTTGTATGCTCAACCCCTTAGTGCAAAAGAATGTCACATTGCATTGCCCCTTGTGATAGCGACCTTTATTATGCAGTCTGTCGCTTTTATTCTCCACCATCACAAGTTCGTGCAATGCTCAATTTTCTCTTACACTAAATGATCTCATACATTCAAAAGCAATTTTTATTGCCTTTTTGCATCGATGACAACCTACTTGAGGGATCTTACTCAATCCAGAGGTAGGTATGGTGGACTCTTGACAAAGATTTGGGTTTAAGGGGTTTTTTGGATGCACAAGTAGTATCTCTACTTAGTGCGGAATTTTTGGCTAGAAAAGATATTGAGCAAGCACCACATGTTAAAGGATCTATGACAACATGACTTCTATGTGAATATGAACAAACATAAATCATTAACTTGTCTTCCTTGTCCAACGTCAACAATTTTGGCATATAATATTTTGATGGGGGCTCACAATCACAAAAGATTTCTAGGATAGTATATTTATATGTGAATCTTCTCTTCCCTTATTAATTCTTTCATGAGTTGCATTATTGACCAATGCTATGTTTGTCAATCTCTAATAAAATTTTCTACTTATACTTTTCCTTATGTGGTGCCATCACCTACCATAAGATTAGCATATGACCTTCTTAATTTTAGGACCTCAATAAGTCCCGAACGTTTGGAATTTAAGCATGTCACCCCGAACGTTTTTTGATGGCAACTTTGTTCCAGTTCGTTTTTTCGAGAAAATTGCCATGTTTGTCAACATCCTCTTAACTAAAGTTTCCATGAAAAGAGTTCGGATTGGCATGCTTAAAAATCGAATGTTCGTGATTTATCTATTCCGTAATTTTATTTCCTTTCTTTTATTGCAACAAGAAAGTAAAGAAAGAAAAAACTCAAACTAAACTTTATTATATATCTCGCACACGATTACAAGGATAGATCACTAAGCAAACTCTCGAAAAGAAAGGATCAAACTAAACTTTTATTCATTCTAAAGGAAAAGATCGAACTAAAATAAGTAAAGGTAAAAGGATAGTGGGGATGATACGATACCGGGGCACCTCCCCAAGCTTGGCGGAAGCCGAGGGGAGTGTCCATACTTTTGGTGATGTAGAAGATGGTGGTGGTGATGATGTAGAGGGTTTGACCTTCTTCCTTAGCTTACGCTTGAGGATGGAATTTTCCTCCTTCAGTTCACCGACCTCCAGTTCATGCTCCAATACCTTCACTGGTACAACGACGTGCTATACAAATGGTTTTAACCCCTTTTCGCGACGGAATTTGGAACCGTCGCCAAGTGAGTGTGGGCAATAGGGGGGGGTCCTTCCCACACGACCCAAAAATCGTCGGGGATAGGCCCTCCTGGGACCCAGGCTAGGGCCGTGTGCCATCAGGCGAGGCATCAAAAACCAATCATTTCCGTAGGTATGTACATCCCACATGGTAATCCGAGAAAATCATTTCCGTAGGTATGTACATCCCACACGGTGAATCCCAGAAAATCATTGCTGTAGGTATGTATATCACACACAGTCAATCCAAGGAATACGTTTCCGTTCTTATGTTCATCCCACACAATCAATCCAGGGAAAACTTTTCCGTTTGTACGTACATCCCACACGGTTCTTTGTGTGGAAACGTTTGTGCAAGGTGGCCTAACGCAAACAGTTCGCCGCTGAAAGCCGTGTGTGATTGTTAGTTGATCGAACACGCCTACTTTCTAAAACCGTGTGGGTTGTTGAGTTTATCGCCCACGATGCTGTCCGAGTAACCGTCTGATACGTCTCCGTCGTATCTACTTTTCCAAACACTTTTGCCCTTGTTTTGGACTCTAACTTGCATGATTTGAATGGAACTAACCTGGACTGACGCTGTTTCTAGCAAAACTTCCATGGTGTTATTCTTGTGCAGAAATAAATGTTCTCGGAATGACCTGAAAATCCAAGGAGCAACTTTTTGGATTTAATAAAAAATATTGGCGAAAGAATAAACGTTAGGGGGCCCACACCCTGTCCACGGGGGTGGGGGGCGTGCCCCCACCTAGGGCGCGCCCCCTGCCACGTGGGCCCCCTGGAGCTCCACCAACCTCAACTCCAACTCCATATATTCACGTTCACGGAGAAAAAAATCAGAGAGAAAGATTCATCGCGTTTTACGATACGGAGCCGCCGCCAAGCCCTAAACTCTCTCGGGAGGGCTGATCTGGAGTCCGTTCGGGGCTCCAGAGAGGGGGATTCGTCGCCGTCGTCATCATCAACCATCCTCCATCACCAATTTCATGATGCTCACCGCCGTGCGTAACTAATTCCATCGTAGGCTTGCTGGACGGTGATGGGTTGGATGAGATTTACCATGTAATCTAGTTAGTTTTGTTAGGGTTTGATCTCTAGTATCCACTATGTTCTGAGATTGATGTTGCTATGACTTTGCTATGCTTAATGCTTGTCACTAGGCCCGAGTGCCATGATTTCAGATCTGAACCTATTATGTTTTCATGAATATATGTGAGTTCTTGATCCTATCTTGCAAGTCTATAGTCACCAAATATGTGTTATGATGCGTTAACCCCGAAGTGACAATAATCAGGATACTTACCGGTGATGACCGTAGTTTGAGGAGTTCATCTATTCACTAAGTGTTAATGCTTTGGTCCGGTACTCTATTAAAAGGAGGCCTTAATATCCCTTAGTTTCCAATAGACCCCGCTACCACGGGACGGTAGGACAAAAGATGGCATGCAAGTTCTTTTCCATAAGCACGTATGACTATATTCGGAATACATGCCTACATTACATTGATGAACTGGAGCTAGTTCTGTGTCACCCTATGTTATAACTATTACATGAGGAATCACATCCGACATAGTTATCCATCACTGATCCAATGCCTACGAAATTTTCACATATTGCCCTTTGCTTATTTACTTTACCGTTGCTACTGTTACAATTACTACAAAACTGCTACTGTTACTTTTGCCACTGTTACCGTTACTTCCATACTACTTTGCTACTAAGTACTTTGCTGTAGATACTAAGTTATCTAGGTGTGGTTGAATTCACAACTCAACTGCTAATACATGAGAATATTCTTTGGCTTCCCTTGTGTCGAATCAATAAATTTGGGTTGAATACTCTAGCCTCGAAAACTGTTGCGATCCCCTATACTTGTGGGTTATCAAGACCATTTTCTGGCGCCGTTGCCGGGGAGCATAGCTCTATTCTTTGAGTCACTTGGGATTTATATCTGCTGGTCACTATGAGGAACTTGAAAGACGAAAGAACTAATATTTATCCCTCAACTACGAGGGGAGGTAAGGAACTGCCATCTAGCTCTGCACTTGATTCTCCTTCTGTTATGAGTAAGCTTGCGACACCTCAACCTGCGTCTGCTATGAATTCTAATATTTCGCATGTTATTGATGATGCCACTTCTACTATGCATGATACTTATGATGAAACTACTTCTATGCTTGATACTACTGTGCCATTAGGTGAATATCTTGATGAACGACTTGCTAGAGCTAGAGAGAATGAAATTATTGAAACTGATATTATTGATGATAGTGATGATGAAGGTTCTCCCCCTAAATATGAATTGCCTGTTGTTCCTAAGGGTTATGTTATGGATGAAGAAACTGCTAGAGATTTTCTTGCTTGCAATGATAGATCTGATCTTAAGAAGTTATTAGCTAAGCTGAAACAGAAATCTCTGAATGCTAGAATGAAATATGGCCCTACTTATGCTACTTCACCTATCTTTGTTACTGATAAGGAGTATGATTTCTCTATCGATCCTGAGATAATTACTATGATTGAATCTGATCCTTATTATGGCTATGAATCTGAAACTGTTGTGGCACATATTACTAAGTTATAAATGATATAGCCACCCTGTTCACTAATGATGAGAAATCTTGCTACTACTATATCCTTAAGATATTTCCATTCTCATTAAAGGGTGATGCTAAAACTTGGTTTAATTCTCTTGATCCTGGTTGTGTGCGTAGTCCCCAGGATATGATTTATTACTTCTCTGCTAAATATTTCCCTGCTCAAAAGAAACAAGCTGCTTTAAGGGAACTGTATAATTTTGTGCAAATTGAAGAAGAGAGTCTCCCACAAGCTTGGGGGAGGCTTCTCCGATTATGCCTGATCATCCTCTCAAGAAAAATGAAATACTTGATATCTTTTATAATGGACTAACCGATGCTTCCAAAGACCGCCTGGATAGTTGTGCTGGTTGTGTTTTCGGGGAAAGAACTGTCGATCAAGCTGAATTTTTATTGAATAATATGTTGACTAATGAAAACAATTGGACACTTCCTGAGCCAACTCCTGAGCCAGCTCCTAAACCAAGTCCGAAGAAAAGAGGTGTTCTATTTTTCAGTCCTGAAGATATGCAAGAGGCAAAGAAATCTATGAAAGAAAAAGGTATTAAAGCTGAAGATGTCAAGAATTTACCTCCTGTTGAAGAAATACATGGCCTTAATATACCACCTATTGAAGAAATACATGGTCTTGATAACCCGACACAGGTAGTAAAGGTAAATTCTCTCTATAGATATGATAAAGTTGAGATCCCGTCTACTAAGTTTTCTAGCCAATGCTTGGATGAATTTGATGACTTTATGGCTAGACAAGAAAACTTCAATGCTTATGTTGGTAGACAATTGAAAAGTAATGCTTATATGATTGGACACTTGAGTGATTATATGTCTAGAGTTAAGGGTGAACTTAAACTCATTAGTAAACATGCTTCCATGGTTACCACTCAAGTAGAACAAGTACTTAAAGCTCAAAATGATTTGCTTGATGAATTAAATAATAAACATGACTTTGCTGTTAGAGTGGCAACTAGAATAGGTAAAATGACTCAGGAACCTTTGCATCCTGAGGGCCACCCTAAGAGAATTTAGCAAGATTCTTAGAGAAATAATGTAGATGCACCTAGTCCTTCTAAAAAGAAGAAAAAGAAAAATGATAGAACTTTGCATGCTTCTAGTGAACCTATTGTTGACACACCTGAGAATCCCAATGATATTTCTATGTCTGATGCTGAAACACAATCTGGTGATGAGCATGAACCTAGTGATAATGTTAATGATAATGTTCATTTTGATGCTCAACCTAGTAATAACAATGATGTAGAGGTTGAACCTGCGGTTGATCTTGATAACCCATAATCAAAGAATCAATGTTATGATAAGAGAGACTTTGTTGCTAGGAAGCACAATAAAGAAAGAGAGCCATGGGTTCAAAAACCCATGCCTTTTCCTCATAAGCCATCCAAGAAAAAAGATGATGAGGATTTTGAGCGCTTTGCTGAAATGATTAGACCTATCTTTTTGCGTATGCATTTGACTGATATGCTTAAAGTAAATCCTTATGCTAAGTACATGAAAGATATTATTACAAATAAAAGAAAGATACCGGAAGCTGAAATTTCCATCATGCTTGCTAATTACACTTTTAAGGGTGGAATACCAAAGAAACTGGGAGATCCAGGAGTACCAACTATACCATGCTCCATTAAAAGAAACTATGTTAAAATTGCTTTATGTGATCTTGGAGCCGGTGTTAGTGTTATGCCTCTCTCTTTATATCGTAGACTTGAATTGAATAAGTTGACACCTTCTAAATATCTTTGCAAATGGCTAATAAATCAACTGCTATACCTGTCGGTATTTGTGAGGATGTGCCTGTTGTGGTTGCAAACGTCACTATCTTAACGGACTTTGTTATTCTTGATATTCTTGAGGACGATAGTATGTCGATTATCCTTGGTAGATCCTTTTTGAATACTGCAGGGGCTGTTATTGACTGCAAGAAAGGAAATGTCACTTTTCATGTTAATGGTAATGAGGACACAGTACACTTTCCGAGGAAACAACCTCAAGTTCATAGTATCAATTCTATTGAAAAAATTCCAACTATTATTATTGGAGGTTTTGGATTTCCTCTTCCTACTGTCAAGAAGAAATATGATATTCTTATTATTGGGGATGTGCATATCCCGGTTGAGGTAACCTAGTGTTATTCGAAGTTTCTCCAGTTCCATGTTATTCGGAATGAGTTTGTTAACAAGACTTGATCAACCTTGTTAGTGAATTCCTTTTGATGATCATGAGATGGATGAAGTTAGAAAGCACAACCTTCTATACCCTTCTTTTTACTTTTTGTTATATAGATTAAGTAAAGCAAAATAGTATTTTCTGTCTGTTATTCGATATATCTATGCAATAAAAAATACCCTGAAAATAAAAGTTCTCCAAATGCCCTGAAAATTTAGTATGATTTTTTCTGGAATATTTGAGAATATCTGGCACTGAGAACACAGCAGGGGGAGCAAGCACCTGACCACGAGGGTCCAGGGTGCGCCCACCCCCATAGGGTGCACCCCCTGCCTCGTGGGCCCACGATGGCCCCCCTCCACTTATTCCTGCACCCATGCCCTTCTTCTTCCTCCCAAAAAAATCACTATCCAGCTCAAGCACGAGTTTTAGCTCATTTTGCTGCCATTTTCGATCTCCTTGCTCAAAGCTCCATTCACAAAACTGCTTTGGGGCATTGTTCTTTGGTATGTGAGTCCTCCAATGGTCCAATTAGTTTTTGTTCTAGTGCATTACTCATTACAAATTTTTGCTGCTAAGGTGACCCTATTCTTAAGCTTGCATGTCAAATTTATATGGTCCCAAGTAGTTCTAATGTATGATATAGTCTCTAGGCACTTGTGGGAGTAGTTCCTATCAATTTTGTTGAGTTTGGTTCACTTTTATTTGCAGTTACTAAAATTTTCAGGAACTTTTCAGAGGAAGAAATATGTCTAGGAAAATGTACCAAGGTGGTTCTTCATGGAAGCAAGCACCTAGGCTCGCAATACGTGAGCAGGACGATGAACCACCGAGGGAAGCTTACGTGCGACCTTGTGAATGGCCGTCAGAGGAGTTTATGGTCAAAGCGGGCATCAAGGATGAATTTGATGTGTATGTGCGTAATGCTGATCTTGAGGACTTCATACAAGATAATTCCCTCAATACTACCATTTAACTGATTCCTTCGTGAGAAGGTTTAAATTTACATCTTCACGCAATTCTCACAATGTCCTGTTTGATCTTTATGATAAATCATATACCATGGACCTAGAAGATTTTACTACTACTTGTAAATCCTCGCAATGGGCAGTGTCAATGAACCTCGTAAATCTGAATATAAAGACTTTCTTGCTAGTATCATTGTGGGAGAATCCAGAGAAATAGCACAAGCTACCATAGGGAGCATTCATTTTCTTGCTATACAATATTTTGCTCTCTTCATAGGTAGATGCATTAACGGTAAAGATGAAGTTTGTCACATATGTGTTCCAGATCTTAGTGTTCTCAAGAGTGCTGTATTAGGTGATAAACAATATAAATTGGGGGCCATTGTTGCACGTAGGTTGCATAATAATGGTTTAGTTGGAGACTTGTTTGGTGGGATTTATGCAACTCGTGTAGCTAATTTTCTTGAGATACCCATACATGAAAGGGATATGGAGTTGCCCCTTGCTTATTTAGATTATGATGCCATGGTTAGCCATCAGTTTCTTGAGAGGAATGAATAATTCCTCCAATACCGACTAATCTTTGATAGACGTCGTGATGTCCATATTACTCTCCCTGCTCCTACTTTCTTTGACTATCAGGCAAAAAGAAGATATGTTATAACCAGGGAGGAGGCGAATGAGTACGAAAGGAGGACGGAGGCATCCCGCCTCCAAGCTGCAGCTCATGATGCAATGGCTGCTGCATCTCAGTATGACCCCAGTTACACTTCGGATATCCGCCAGGCCATCCATGGGCATAGACCAACTTAGGCCAAAAGCCTAAGCTTGGGGGAGTACGTATTCCTCACCGACACCACATTCATGTTCACACACTCATTTTAGTTGTCGGTGCTCATATTTTTTCATTGTACTATCCATGCTAGTTTATTTTCTTTTTCTAGCTTTCTTCTTGTGTGTTTGATAAACCTTAAGAAAAAAACCAAAAAAATTAGTTGTAGCTTTTAGCTAGTTTACTTTCCATGCTTGTAGTAGTAATTAAAGGAAAGCCCCAAAAGATTTCTCATTCTTCTTTTTGCTTGTTGGGAGCTTTCTCGTGTAAATAGTTGTATCTCTTTTCTTTCCTTTGGGGATCGAGAGGAGAAGTCCATGATGAAAAATGCTGAGTGGCTCTCATATGCATTATTGTTGATTTAACCAAGAGCCCATGCTAGGTCTTGAGCTTAAGTTGGTTTTCCTTGAAGAGGAAAGGGTGATGCAGCAAAGTAGTGTAAGTATTTCCCCCAGTTTTTGAGAATCAAGGTATCAATCCAGTAGGAGGCCCCTCAAAAGTCCCACGCACCTACACAAACAAACAAGAACCTCACAACCAACGCAATAAAGGGCTTGTCAATCCCTTCATGGCCACTTGCGAACATGAGATCTGATAGAGATAATATGATAAGATAAATATTTTTGGTATTTTTATGATAGAGATTGGAAAAGTAAAGATGCAAATAAAAGTAGATGGAAAGCTTATATGATAAAAGATAGACCCAGGGGCCATAGGTTTCACTAGTGGCTTCTCTCAAGATAGCATAAGTATTACAATGGGTGAACAAATTATTGTCGAGCAATTAATAGAAAAGCGAATAATTATGAGATTATCTAGGCATGATCATGTATATAGGCATCACGTCTGTGACAAGTAGATCAACTCCTGCCTGCATCTACTACTATTACTCCACACATCGACCGCTATCCAGCATGCATCTAGAGTATTAAGTTCATAAGAACAGAGTAACACATTAAGAAAGATGACATGATGTAGAGGGATAAACTCATGCAATATGATATAAACCCCATCCTTTTATCCTCGATGGCACCAATACAATACGTGCCTTGCTGCCCCTGTTGTCACTAGGAAAGGACACCGCAAGATTGAACCCAAAGCTAAGCACTTCTTCCATTGAAGGAAAGATCAATCTAGTAGGCCAAACCAAACCAATAATTCGAAGAGACTTGCAAAGATAACTTAATCACACATATAAGAATTCAAAGGAGATTCAAATATTTATCATAGATAAACTTGATCATAAACCCACAATTCATCGGATGTCGATAAACACACCGCAAAAAGAGTTACATCGAATAGATCTCCAAGAAGATCGAGGAGAACTTTGTATTGAGATTCAAAGAGAGAGAAGAAGCCATCTAGCTAATAACTATGGCCCCGAAGGTCTGTGGTAAACTACTCACAACTCATCAGAGAGGCCTTGGAGATGATGTAGAGGCCCTCCATGGTCGATTCCCCCTCCGGCGGAGCGCAGGAGAAGGCTCCAAGATGGGATCTCGCGGATACAGAAGGTTGCGGCGGTGGAATTAGGTTTTCGTGGTCTGTTCTGATGTTCTCGGGGTACGTAGGTATATATAGGAGGAAGAAGTAGGCCGGTGGACGCTCGAGGGGCCCATGAGGGTGGGGGGCGCGCCCACCTGTAGGGGGCACGCCGGGCACCCTCGTGGCCGCCTCCTCTGTTGCTTGACGTCCGCTCCAATTCCCCTGGATCACGTCTGTTCCAAAAAGCACTACTAGGGAAAAGGCTAGCAGTAGCGCGGGTTTTAGGTGTATCAGTAGCGCGGGGAGAGGCGCTACTAATAAGGCGCTACAGCTAACACATAGCAGTAGCGCGTGCTCACCGGCGCTACTGCTACACAAGTGTAGCAGCAGCACGGTTAGTGGAAGCTCGCTACTGCTAGTAGCTCTACCGCACTTTGCCTGGACGCGCTACTGCTATCGCGGCGCTGCTGCTAACTTTTATACACTCGCTACTGCTAATTTAAGTAGTTTTTTGTTTTTTTTTCGGCATATTTGTTTTGTATTTGAACAGGCTTTATAGAAGAATCTTTAGCACATAGAAATGTCATCATGATACACATACAAATGCCTGCGAGACCACAAATAGTCTCATCATAATCATCATCCAACACAAAGTGGTATCCTGTCATCATCTCGAAAATAGCGATACATGCAAGTCTCGAATACTTGCAACTACAACAACGTCATCCATCTAAACAAAGGTATACGCAAGAAGAGTGTCGGTGTCAAAACCGGTGGATCTCGGGTAGGGGGTCCCGAACTGTGCGTCTAGGCGGATGGTAACAGGAGACAAGGGACACGATGTTTTTACCCAGGTTCGGGCCCTCTCGATGGAGGTAAAACCCTACTCCTGCTTGATTGATATTGATGATATGGGTAGTACAAGAGTGGATCTACCACGAGATCAAGGAGGCTAAACCCTAGAAGCTAGCCTATGGTATGATTGTTGTAATGGTTGTGTGTCCTACAGACTAAAACCCTCCGGTTTATATAGACACCGGAGAGGGCTAGGATTACACAGAGTCGGTTACAATGGTAGGAGATCTACATATCCGTATCGCCAAGCTTGCCTTCCACGCCAAGGAAAGTCCCATCCGGACACGGGACGAAGTCTTCAATCTTGTATCTTCATAGTCTTGGAGTCCGGCCGATGATGATAGTCCGGCTATCCGGACACCCCCTAGTCCAGGACTCCCTCAGTAGCCCCCGAACCAGGCTTCAATGACGACGAGTCCAGCACATATATTGTCTTCGGCGTTGCAAGGCGGGTTCTCCTTCAAATTCCATGTACCTGCCGAATAGTGTCCGGTTCCCTTACCGATGTTGCACTTCTTGGCTTCCACGCCCAATAAAGGCCTTATTCCACGCGTCGTACAAATGCGAAAAGCCAGGGTATCTTTTATGTTTTACCCCCTAGCTGCGCAAATAATCTGCCTATAAGAGAGGCAAGAATCCAGATCCAAATCACACCATCCTCCTTCTGCGAGCACTCATCAGAGCACTTCTGACCAAAAATCCATTCCATCATGGACCGTCGACGCGGCTCCTCCTCTCGTGCTCCCAGCCCTCTGCCGGGAGATTGGAGGAGATGTTCTGTCCCGCACAATGAGCTGGTGACGCTCCAAGTGGAGGGATATCTTCCTCCGACCTTTATGGTCCCGGTTCGAGCCGGGCTGGCCACCTACAAAGGTGGGAAGCAAGCGGAGGCCACCCCAAGTCCCAATAAAGGGGAGCGGGTATGCTTCGTCCCCTATCTGATAAGGGGGCTTGGATTTCCTGTACATCCGTTCCTCCGCGGGCTTCTGGAGTTCTACGGACTCCAGCTCCATCACCTCACGCCCGCCTCTATTCTGCATATTGCCGGTTTTGTAGCTCTTTGCGAGCTATTCCTAGGCATCGAGCCCCATTTTGCGCTGTGGAAGAGGTTATTCTGCCTCGTACCCCATTCTCACGAGGGGTCCATATATCAAGTGGGCGGTGCCGAAATATGGCGCATCGCCGGGTCCGGATATCCATCCGGAACCCCTAAGAAGGCGTCCGAAGACTGGCCTTCAGAATGGTTTTATGTAGAAGATGCTCCACTGCCGGACCCTGTTCGGATCGGCCTCCCGGAGTTCAGCAGTGCTCCTCTGAAGAAACGCCTGAGTTGGCGCCCGCGGAGCCCCCAGCTGGAGGAAGACAAGAGCGTCCATTGTTTGATGGGCCGGATAAGATTGCTGGCCCATTCCGGATTGACCATGATTGGAGTCATGGCCACGTGCATAATGCGGGGGGTGTAGTTGCTGCAATACAGGGGCCACCCCATGTGGCATTTCAACGAGGAGAATGATGCCACTCGTCATGGCCGCAAAGGGCCGGAGTCGGCCGAAGATCTGGCGAAGATTCTTTCCGGCCAGTACAAGGGGGTGAAGGAAGACTTCCTCCAGACGAGCCCGTTGAATGGGTTCTCAATGAATAACCCTCGGAGCTGGGTAAGCAGACGTTTATTTATCCGACCCGTGCTTTCAAAGTTAAGTACCTAACTTTATGGTTTTCGACGCAGGATCTGCGCCGGACTATGGAGAGCATACATAGCCCGGCCCCACAGCCCGAGGATCCAGAAAGATCCCTTGATCCGTCCTCCGAAGAGGATCCGGACATAAAGGTGGAGCTAATTGACGGGGTGTTTCACCAGCTCAGCATGGATAATGCTCTAGTCGCCATTACGGCTGACTACCCCGGCCTATCCCCGGCTCCCCAGGTGATTGTGACCGAAGTCCTGTCACCATTACTTCGTCCTTGCGCATTTCTGACCACCGTATACAATGGTGTCTCACAGGAGGTACCTTCAAGGCAGGAAGCCGAACCCGCGGCGGCTGACCCACAGGGGTCAGTCCGGCCCCGCAGGCGGAAGAGGGGTGTGGTGCAAATCGAAACGTCACCGCAACGGTATAGCTCGCGATCATTGTTTAGGAAAAAGTTCCTAGGAGGTGTTTGAATGCTCATAACTTTTGCAGGAGAAAGAGTGCTCGCCGGACCGCGGGCGGAGAGGTTGCCAACCAAGCCTCTGCCAGCCAGGCTCCAACACCTGGTCTGGAGGGGGAGGCGAGCGCAAGGCGCGAGCCGGATACTCCTCCAACGGAGGACGCTGACAGACTGTCCGCCACCAAGTCTGAGGTGGAGAGCACCATAAACCATAGGCGTCGCCGTACAGTTTTTCGTGACACGTGCTTCTCCCCTAAGGCGTTGAATGCCTTTAACGCAGGGGACGCGCACCTCCGTGCTGCTCAAGATGGTTTGACCAGAGCCACGGAGCAGTATGTAAAAGACATACGGGTAAGAGATTTTAATAGTTGTATATGCCAGTAGCCCCCGAGACTTAAAGTAGTTAGGGTAACTGATTTAAGGATCATTTGATATGCAGGATCTTACAGAGAAGAATACCCAACTGTCCTAGGAGCTACAAGAGTGCAAGGCTCAACTTGAGGCCGCACTCGCTGCCGTAGGAGGAGACACAGAGACCCCTCCTGGTAACACATTATTTCAAAAAGATAAGCGGTGTGCGACGTGCGTGTAAGTCTGACATTGATATTGCAGATGTTGCCGGACTGGATCCGGACAAGCAACAACTACTGCGCCAGCTGAAGGCCAGCGAGAGGGTGCTGACGAAGGTGCAGCAGGAAAGGAACAAACTCCAGGATGCCCACGCCCAACTTGGAGAGGAGCTGAAAGGTGTTCAGGCCGAGCCGTCTGGCTCTGTGAAGGAGAATCAGCGGCTTCGTCGCGGCATCTATAGTAAGTGCTTGAGCGAACTCCTTTGAAAAGACGAGTTCGGCGAGGAAGTCAATTGACAGAAATATGTCTGTAGGTGTGCTCACAGGTTGCCCTACGGAGGAGATGCCCGTATCAACGGGTGATCAACTTCCTGAGCTGGTGCAACTGCTCGAACGAGTTCGGCAGGCGATGAGCGGCGTTGTCCAGGCTTTATGGCTGTCCCTCTCCCTACCCGAGGGCCTTGGAGAGTTTGCGGAGAAGCTTCAGGTAGCGCGGCAGTGCTTCCGTTTATGGAAGATATCGGCCTGCCGCCAAGGTGCCAGGGAGGCCTGGGCGATGGTGAAGACGCGGTACAAGAAGGCGGATCCCAACCACATGGCCGAGGTCGGACCTGTGGGGCCCGATGGGAAGGAGATCCCTGTGAGTTTAGTGTACGGCCAGGTAGAGTTGGCCGCTAAATATTCCCAACGGGACTGTAAATTAGATAGCCTGTTAGACGGGATTGAGAAGGAATACAGTGAGTCGATTTGACAATGTATTTTAAAATGACATGTAAAATGCCTTCTAGCCGGATTGTAGATCGTTTGTCTTTGCCGACCTTTTCGCTTCAACCTCGGGACCCTAGAGTCCGGAGTGTGTCCGAATACCTTCTTGGTTAAGAAACAACCGGCGCATGCATGGAGACCAGGCGTAGGGGTCATTAGTGCTTTATCAGACAAGTGCCCAACTAGTTATGTTATATTACATGGTTAGTAAGAAACATCTTCCAGGGAGAATAGTTCCGTTAAGGGTTCCTTTCCCTGGGAGGCATGCCCTAAAGTGCATGTCCGGACTGCGAAAAGAGCAGGAAAACATCTGGGGGCAGATAAATAAATAGGTAAAAAAATCATCTTTCAAGTCACCGACCGAATATTCCCTTAAGAACGCTAGCTTTCGGCTTCACCCAGTCTGAGGTACACATCCGGCTGACCTGGCAGTAACAATCGCAGAGGTGCTCCCTTTACCTCCTAGCCGAACAATCGGGAACGTAGGGGTAAGCACAGGAGCCAGGCAACCCAGCTTGGCCAAAACTTAAGTCATATCGATGCATATAATGGTGAATAAAAGGTACATGTGGAAGTTTGACACATGTGCTGGGCGTGAAGCCCTTATAAGTAAGCTTCTGGTAAAGAAGCCCCCAGGTATAATGAGTGCGGATAGCACATCAAGTGTGTGCGAACAATGCGCAAGTAGGCCTTTAAGGGCTTTATGAAAAGGGTGAGAGAAAAAAGAGAAACGAAAGACAGCTGAAGTGTAAAATTTGGATGGGGGAAGGAGACGAACTCTTAGTCCGGCGCTAGGCGTAGAATCTTTGGAGGCGGGCTGCATTCCATGGGTTCGGCTCGAGTAGGTTGTCCGACGCATTTCGCAAACGGTACGCTCCGCCGGTCAGGACTTGATCAATAATGAAGGGGCCCTCCCATTTGGGCTTGAGCTTGTCCTTTTTGTTGTCCGGCAGGCGTAGAACTAGTTCGCCAATATTGTAAGTCTTAGCCCGTACTTCTCTGCTTTGATATCTTCGAGCCTGCTGCTGATAGAATGCGGAACGAGCCTTGGCGATGTCGCATTCTTTCTCCAATGCGTCCAAGCTGTCCTGCCGATCCAGCTCGGCTTCTCTTTCTTCGTACATGCGCACGCGAGGTGAGTCATGAATGATGTCGCAGGGAAAAACTGCCTCTGCGCCGTATACCATAAAAAATGGTGTGAATCTGGTAGTACAGTTGGGCATTGTCCGCAGCCCCCAGAGTACAGAGTCGAGCTCCTCTACCCAGTGCGTGTCAGATTTTGTAAGGGACCGCACTAGTCTGGGTTTGATGCCGCTCATTATTAGACCATTTGCTCGTTCCACTTGACCGTTGGTTTGAGGATGATAGACTGAAGCGTAATCGAGCTTAATGCCCATATTTTTGCACCATAATTTAACCTCGTCAGCCATGAAGTTTATACCGTTATCGGTAATGATGCTATGGGGGACACCATAACGGTGTACTACCCCGGATATGAAGTCTATCACTGGTCCAGACTCTGCCGTTTTATCTGGCTTGGCCTCTATCCATTTGGTGAATTTGTCCACCATGACCAATAGGTACCTTTGCTTGTGGGTTCCCCCTTTAAGGGGTCCAACCATGTCAAGCCCCCAGACCGCGAATGGCCAGGTAATGGGTAAAGTTTTGAGGGCGGTGGGTGGCATATGGCTCTGATTAGCAAAGAGATGACAACCAACGCATCTTCGGACTAAGTCCTGAGCGTCTGCCCGGGCCGTCGGCCAATAAAATCCTGTACGGAAGGCCTTGCCTACAAGGGCCCGGGCTGTGGCGTGGTATCCGCCTAGTCCGGCATGAATTTCAGCCAGAAGGTTTCGCCCTCCCTCTTCGGAGATACATCTTTGAAGGACTCCGGTTGTGCTTTTCTTATAAAGTTCTCCCTCGTGGACCTTGTAGGCTTTAGATCGCCGAACTATGCAGCGGGCCTCATTTTGGTCTTCGGGAAGTTCCTGCCTAATTAAGTAGGCTAGGAATGGCTCTGTCCACGAGGCAATTACTGCCATTATTTCGTGGGCTGAAGGTGTTATTTCGTCGGCTGAGCCACCGATTATGTCAGATTGTTCTGTGTTGGGTAGTGCGGCTGCTTTCGGGTTGTTATTTCCGGACTCCTCTTCCCATAGTACGGATGGCTTAAAGAGCCGTTCCAGGAAGATGTTTGGAGGGACAGCGTCGCGTTTCGCGCTGATGCGTGCCAATACGTCGGCTGCTTGGTTATTATCCCTGGCTACATGGTGGAATTCGAGTCCTTCGAACCGAGCTGACATTTTTAGGACAGCGTTATGATAGGCTGCCATTTTCGGATCCTTGGCGTCAAAATCTCCATTTACTTGGGATATTGCAAGGTTTGAATCCCCGCGCACCTCTAGGCGTTGAATGCCCATGGAGATTGCCATCCGGAGGCCATGTAGGAGGACCTCGTATTCGACTGCGTTGTTGGAGTCCGTGTACATTATCTGGAGTACGTATTGGACTGTATCCCCGGTTGGGGACGTCAAGGCGACGCCAGCCCCCAAACCGGCCAACATTTTGGAGCCGTCAAAATTCATAATCCAATTGGAGTATGCGCCGTACTCTTTAGGGAGTTCGACTTCAGTCCATTCAGCGACAAAGTCAGCCAAGACTTGCAACTTTATAGCTCGCCGAGGTTTATAAGTTATATCGAATGGTAAGAGCTCAATGGCCCATTTTGCAATCCTGCCCATCGCGTCGCGGTTGTTTATAATATCGTTGAGGGGCACTTCGGAGGCCACTGTTATCGAACACTCTTGAAAGTAGTGTCGGAGCTTCCGGGATGCCATGAACTCCGCATATGCTATCTTTTGATAGTGCGGGTAACGGGACTTGCAGGGAGTTAAGACAGTGGATACGTAGTACACTGGTTTTTGAAGAGGGAATTTGTGCCCTTCTGTTTCTCGTTCGATGACGAGTACCGCGCTTACAACTTGATGTGTTGCCGCGATGTATAACAACATTGGTTCGCCAGGTTAGGCGTAGCCAGGACCGGATTTGTTGCCAATATGGCTTTTATTTCTTCGAGTCCGGCAGTGGCAGCATCCGTCCACTCGAAGTGTTCGGTGCGCCTGGGGAGGCAATAGAGGGGCAATGCCTTTTCTCCCAAACGGGAGATAAAGCGGCTTAGAGCCGCCACGCATCCAGTCAATTTTTGTATTTGTTTGAGGTCTTTTGGAATATCCAGCTGTGACAGAGCTCGGATCTTGGCTGGGTGTCACGACCGGTTTTTCAATAAAAATACTTATTGAAAGACCGATCTTTTGATGTCCAGTGTGAGGAAAATCCTCCTCACTAGTAGACAAAACTTTGATACAATAAGCCAGTAGCATTAATATATTATAGGGGGTTGAGCTGAAGTCGCTCAACAATTATTACAAGCACGCCAATAATTATACATATGGCGGATATGGCACAATGGTGGGGTGGCAATACAACTGACTCGAGATAAAAGTGGTTGGGTGGAGTAACACAGTGGAGTGGGTAGCAATAATACTACACTGGTGGCTCATCGAGCGTCGAGGTGAGGCTCGATGAATTTTATTTAGGTAGCGGAAGCGGTTATAAACAGTGACCAAAACCAGGGTCGCACGAGACTGACTGGGACTCCTCTAAGCGTCGGACTCGCTATCGAACTCCTCATCCATGAGATCGCCTTCATCAGCATCTGGCCAAATCAACAAGCCAGGTGAGTACTTTGAAAGTACTCGCAAGACAGTTCGGACAAGGGATATAACAAATGCATGCATGAATGCGTCATGGGTATTTTAACAATGGCACATTTAATTCATAAATACAAGACAGGTAAAATGGGAGTCGGCGGTAGTCCGCTCGAAAACCCAAAGAAATAATCGTAAACCCAATCGGGTGTCTGAAGCGACGCCTCGAAAGGAAGATAAATAAATAAGACACGCCGCAGTCGGGCGTCTAGGCGACACCAAATAAAGGGCTTAGAGCAAAATAGATAATAACAATGCCGCAGTCGGACGTCTGAGCGACGTCACAGAAAGGGCTTATAGCACCATAAATAATAACAATGCCGCAGTCGGACGTCTGAGCGACGTCACATAAAGGGCTCATAACAAAATAAATAATAACAATGCCGCAGTCGGACGTCTGAGCGACGTCACATAAAGGGCTCATAACAAAATAAATAATAACAATGCCACAGTCGGACGTCTAAGCGACGTCACATAAAGGGCTCATAACAAAATAAATAATAACAATGCCGCAGTCGGACGTCTAAGCGACGTCACATAAAGGGCTCATAACAAAATAAATAATAACAATGCCGTAGTCGGACGTCTAAGCGACGTCACATAAAGGGCTTATAGTTCATTGTCATAACGTGGGAGGGTTAATGTACACAGAAAAATATTCCACACAAGATGGTTAACGGTTAGTCCTTCACCAGCACAAACATTAACCAAACTTAACACTACTTTAGCTTACCGGGGTTCTTGCCATCAAGACTGACAATTGACAAGATAAAGAGGACCCGGAACAGGGTCATGGATAGGATGTTGTAATGGGGAGTTGACTCTGCAGAGTTTGTACTAAAATACCCACAGCCAACGGATTTCCGTAGTCACGAGGGACTAGTTCCGTTTATGGTATTTCGGAAGAAACACAACTTAACCAGTACACACCCATCCCACTTCACGTTGCCAGGAATCACCCTTGACAGCGTTCAAGAAAAACTTTGAGACGGGGAGATCACAATCTCGAATAGCATGGGATCAAATTTATATACGCGCGCTCTAAGGGGTGCCCCCCTCTCGGTCCCAACTGGAAACACCCATGCCCCCTGACCGGATGAAAGGCTTTAATCTAGGACCATGGAACCTTCATCCCGGCCTCTCCATTTGGTGTGTACCGGGAAGTGGTTTACATCTTACTAAGCCATATCCCTTGCAGGAAACATGTGGCAGTACGGAAAGGGAAATGAACGGGAGTTGATACCGGAGTCAACAAACATACTGGCATAAGACTGGCATGCTACAACACTACCATCTTAGCCATCTTCATGCCACCACGTGGCCATGCAACCTCATTTCCATGAACTCATGGATTTCCGTAACTCACTTGTCTCAGCTTTTCATGAAACAAAATTTATCGGGATGCTTATGAACATGACATGAAACTATTTAATGCAAACATGCCAAGACACTCATCATATCAAGAGTTCAAACATGCTTGCCTGGCTCGGAGTAGTCAGGGCCTAGTTCGGCGAAGTTCGCGTCTCCGTCACCACCTTCGGTATCTACGGTACACAAAGATACACGCGCTATCG
The DNA here is from genome assembly GCA_963921465.1 of Triticum timopheevii. Classification (NCBI taxonomy): domain Eukaryota; kingdom Viridiplantae; phylum Streptophyta; class Magnoliopsida; order Poales; family Poaceae; genus Triticum; species Triticum timopheevii. The sequence continues at coordinate 96,481,429 of OY997264.1, read as the reverse complement.
TAAATACCATGGGGTACAGAAAGTTGATCCAAATTTTTTTCAAATAAATATGATAAAAAACTAGACAAAAATTTGAAGAGGACAGAGAAAGAATCACCCAAAAGTTCCTTTCTGATAAAAAGTTATAAGGGTTTTAACCCAAGGGCCCATCTGTAATGAAATAGAAAGTTTCCAGGGGCTCACTAAAAAAAACAGAAAACGATTCGACTGAAAATACGCCGGCCCAGAGGGGAGACGTACTTTGGCAGAAGACGCCTTCAGAAAACGATTCGTTTAAAAAGGACTGAGAGGCTGACGGGTGGGCTCCAGCTGTCGGGTTTGAAAATCCAAAACGAGAGAAACAGAGTGCGACAGCGCCCGAGAGGTGCGGTGGTCGCCGGCGGCGATCCACGGCGAGGTAGGGTGATCGGACGGTACCTTCGTGATCAGCACGTCCTTCCGCGTCTGTGGGAGGTGGAAGTGGTTGCCGGCGAGCACTGTGTGGACGGCGGCCTTTGCTCCGGCGGACGGCGGTTCGGGTGGTCGTGGACCTCGTCGGAGAGTGCTGCGGAGGGCAAATTGAGGAGGGGGTTAGATCTCTGGTAGCTAGAGGGGGTAGCTGACGGGGTTTGGGCACCGGAGACGGACTCACCGGAGTGAATCAAGGTGGCTGCCGAGGCGGAATGGGGCGGCCGGAGTTGGGGGAGGAGACCTCCTCGAGGTCTTCCTGGTGGCCTGGTGGGGTGCTGGTGTGGTGCAGAGATGGTGTGTGCTCGAGGGCGAGCTCGGGAGCCCTTTTTATAGGCGGTCCGAGGCGGTGGCCGAGAACGGGGTTCTCCGGCGAAGCTTACGGTGGCGCAGGGCATCGGTCAGGGAGTTTTTAGGAGCTGATCGCCGTCATGGAGGTTCACGGGTTCTGTTTAGGCGTTAAACGAGCCGGGGCTCGAAGCTTAGGCTGGGCTCGACGGGACGGGGCGGCGCGGGCCCGTCGGCGGCAGAGAGCACGCTCTGTGCGTGCCGCGCCACGACGACGGTGCCACATGCGTGCGCTGGCAAGGATATGGCCACGCGGAGCCACCAGGGGGTTTGGGCGGCGCCGAACGGCGTTGCGCCGCCGTTCTGCTCTCTGTCGGCCGCTACGGTGATTCGGCCGCCGCAAGACACGCCGGCGCAGGCGGGCCAAGGTGCCACCGACGCCAGGAACGCGCCAAGCGCGCGTGTGAGGCTCCGGACAAGCAAGTTAGGCCGTGAGTAACGTGCCAAGTGCACTGTGAGCATGTGACTGAATCTCTGACGAAGATCGACACTGAAATCTGAACTTAACTGAAGATGAACAGAACAGTGCGTGCAAGGTGTTCGACAGAATGATTCTGGCCTCTAGGGATTTTTCCTTGAGCTGATTTTTGGTGGAGTGGTCTCTCATTGCAGCTAGAGGTTGCCTGAATTTTGGTGGAATTTTTGGAGAAGTGTAGATATGAATTTCACCAAATTTGGCAAATCTGGTCCAAACTTGCAGCGAGTGAAATTTGAAATATTTGAAAAGAAGAAGAGTGGATCAAGATGGTTCTGGGTTGTGGGTACAAAGGACTATGCAAGGGTGCTGAGTTGAGGTCAAAATCAAAAGCCTTTGGGTACTTGCTTTGCAAATCACTTAGGCTCAAAAGAAAGGACAGAATTATTTGGAAAGAGAAAATAATTGGAATAAAATCCAAAAATGGATTTTATTAGGTTGGACAGAATGTTAGGGTTGTATCCAAGTGGAAGGAGGGGTTTTGAGGGGAGTTTTACCATAGGTGGCATGGCAAAACAAAAATGGATCAAACCAAATAAAAATCCCAAAACCAAAAGGTTTTCTTTTTAGAAGAAAACTTAATCCAGAAAGAGTTTTTAGAGAGTAGACTTAGAAGAGGGTTTTAAAAAAAATTAAATGACCTTCTTCAAACCAGCAAGGCTCTTTTTTTTGAAAATAAAACCATAAAAATTTTGGAGTGTCACAGCACCTACCCCCTTAGGAAAAATCTCGTCCCCGAGATTTCAGCTGATCCTTAAACAGGTGTGGGTGCTCTGTCCGAAGAAAATCCTCTCTTTCCCAAGTGGCTTCACTCTCGGTGTGATTGCTCCACTGAACTCTGAAAAATTTGATGGTTTTCTGTCTGGTTCTCCTTTCAGATTCTTCCAATATTTTCACTGGGTGTTCCCGATAGGTGAGGTCTGGTTGTACGTCGATGTTCTCATGGGATACTTGCTTCTCTGGGTTGCTCACGCACTTTCTTAATTGGGAGATGTGGAACACGTCGTGGATGTCGGACAATTCTTCGGGCAAGTCTAACTGGTAGGCTACCGTGCCTCTTCGTGCCACTATGCAGAATGGTCCAATGAATCTTGGTGCTAACTTCCCCTTAATCTTAAACCGTTGTAGTCCCCTCATAGGAGATACTCATAGGTACACAAACTCACCGGGTTCAAAATTGACTTCACGATGTTTCTGATCGTAATAACTTTTCTGTCGGCTTTGAGTCGTCTTAAGTCGGTCCCTGATTAGCTTGACCTTTTCCTTGGCTTCCTTGAGCATGTCTGGGCCGAAGATACGACTGTCTCCGGTCTCTGACCAATTTAGTGGGGTACGACATCTTCGCTCGTACAAGGCTTCAAAGGGTGCCATTTGCAGGCTGGTCTGGTAACTGTTGTTGTAGGCAAACTCGGTGTATGGTAGGCTTTCCTCCCAACTGGCTCCATAAGTGAGGACACATGCCCTCAGCATGTCTTCCAAAATTTGATTTACGCGCTCAGTTTGTCCATCGGTCTGTGGATGGTATGCGGTGCTGAAAGCTAGTTGGGTCCCCAGAGCCTGTTGCAGGTGATCCCAAAATCTGGAGACGAATTGTGTGCCTCTGTCAGATATTATGGTCTTCGGAACTCCATGTAGACAGACAATACGGGAAAGATAAAGCCTGGCGAGCTTCTGAGTGGTGTGAGTTGTTTTTACGGGAATGAAGTGCGCTACTTTAGTCAATATATCCGTGATGACCCATATGGCATCATGCCCATGTTGTGACCTAGGTAGCCCAACAATGAAATCCATTCCGATCTCGTCCCATTTCCACTCGGGTATCGTATTTGGTTGCAATAGTCCGGCCGGTTTCTGGTGCTCGGCCTTTATGCGCTGACATGAGTCACAACACGCAATAAACGTGGCTATGTCCCTCTTTATACCATGCCACCAAAATGTTTCCTGAAGGTCTTTGTACATTTTTGTTCCTCCAGGGTGAATTGAATACGGGGCGGTGTGGCCTTCAGCCAAGATCTGCTGTTTAAGGTCATGAATATTTGGTACGCAAAGTCTATTCTCGTACCACAATATTCCTTGCTCATCGACAATGAATTCTGGGGCCTTGCCCAATTTCATCTTCCGTTTTATGCCTTCAATGCTGGGGTGACCACGCTGAGCCTCTTTAACTTTTTCTATCAGGGTAGGTTGTATCTCTAAGTTTGACACACTGCCTTCGGTGACCATCATTAAGTTGAGCTTAGCAAATTCCTGCCGAAACTCAGGTCTCAAGTTTGTCATGCTGTTGTTGTTTGGACTGGGGTTCCGACTTAGAGCATCTGCTACAACATTTGCCTTGCCTGGGTGGTAGTGGATTCCAACATCATAATCCTTTACCAATTCCAACCAGCGTCGTTGCCGTAAATTGAGTTCTAGTTGGGTGAAAATATACTTGAGGCTCTTATGGTCCGTGTATATTTCACAACGATTTCCAAGTAAGAAGTGTCTCCATTCCTTGAGTGCATGGATAACTGCAGCTAACTCTAGGTCATGAGTGGGATAATTTTCCTCATGCTTACGAAGCTGTCTGGAAACATAAGCGACAACCTTGCCTTCCTGTATTAATACGCACCCGAGGCCCTTTCGAGATGCGTCACAATATACCTCAAAATTCTTGTGTATGTCTGGCACAGTTAATACTGGTGCTGTCATTAGTTTCCTCTTTAGTTCTTGGAAACTTTTCTCACAAGCTTCCGTCCATTCAAACTTCTTGTCCTTCTTGAGAAGTTGTGTCATTGGCTTTGCTATCGTGGAAAATCCTTCAATAAATCTTCGGTAGTACCCTGCCATTCCTAGAAAACTTCGTACGTCCGTTACGCTGGCTGGTGTTTTCCAGCCAAGTATGGCCTTGACTTTTTCTGGGTCTACGGCAATACCTTCTTGGGTTAATACATGGCCCAGAAAACCTACTTGCCTTAGCCAAAATTCACATTTGCTGAATTTGGCGTATAACTGATGCCTCCTGAGTTCTCCTAGCACAATTCGGAGATGTTCAGCATGCACTTCAGGCGTCTTGGAGTATATCAGAATGTCGTCGATGAATACCACAACAAACTTGTCCATGTACTTCATAAATACTTTGTTCATGAGGTGAACAAAATATGCGGGGGCGTTCGTTAGCCCAAATGGCATTACTGTGAACTCATATAGTCCATATCTGGAGGTGAAGGCTGTCTTGGGAATATCTTCTGTCCGTACTTTTAATTGATGGTACCCTGACCTCAAGTCAATTTTTGAGAATACCTTGGCCTGAGCGAGCTGATCAAATAAATCATTTATTCGTGGCATTGGATACTTGTTCTTGATTGTGACCATGTTAAGTGCTCGATAATCGATACACAATCTCAGTGTGCCATCCTTCTTTTTGGCAAATAATATTGGTGAACCCCAAGGTGAGGAGCTGGCTCGTATATACCCTTTGTCCAATAATTCCTTTATTTGTTTCTTCAATTCTACGAATTCGGATGGTGCCATTCTGTATGGTTTCTTGTATATGGGAGCGGTTCCTGGTGCTAGCTCAATGCTGAATTCTATTTCTTGGTCTGGTGGCATACCTGGCAGCTCTTCAGGAAATACGTCTGGAAATTCACATACCACTGGAACCTTGCTTAATTCAGAAATATCCACCTTATTCAATCTCGGTTGCCGGGATATTTTCCTCTCTTTGGCCGAAACTTTTATTGTCTTCCCATGGTGATTGGTGAGGATTACGGTCCTGTTGAAGCAGTCAATAAAACCTTTGTTGGTGGTTAACCAATCCATCCCTAAGATGACGTCCAGCCCTTTATTTTCTAATACAATAAGGTTGGTGTAAAATTCCAATCCTTCAAACTCAATTGTCACACCTTGGTAGTAACTCTGGGTGACTTGCTTAATCCCAGGGGACTTGACGATCATTGATTTTTCCAAGGGAAGAATCGAAAAATTATTTTGCAAAGCAAAACTTTTCGAAACGAACGAGTGAAAAGCTCCAGAATCAAACAAAACCATGGCAGGTATTGTGTTGACAGGAAACGTACCGAGTACGATATCTGGGGCATTCTGTGCTTCCTCTCTGGTCACGTGGTTCAGGTGACCCTTCCTGTGATTGTTGTTGGGGTTGAAATTGTTGCGCTTGGGCGCTGAATGATTGCCACCATTGTTTGGCTTCGGGGTCGAGTTCCTTGGCTTGGGGCATTGTTTGGCATAGTGCCCTTCTTCCCCACAAGCGTAGCAGGTCACGCCTGGGCGATATGTGAACTCTTTGTCTCTGGCATGGAAATTCTTGACTGGTCGTGAGACATTTGTCGGGGTTTTGTGTGTATCACCTTTCTGAAAATCCGCCTTGCTTCGGGGATTGCGAGCATGATTTTTCTGGTCCCTTTTTCGCTTGCGGAAATCTTCCAGGCTGCGCCTCTCATTTTCCAAGGTAATGGCCTTATCCACTAGTGTCTTGAAATCTGGAAAAGTGTGTACGACCAATTGGCATTTAAGCGCAGGCGCCAGGCCGTCCAGGAATTTCTCCATCTTCTTACTTTCAGTCATACGCTCCTCATTGGCGTAGCGAGACAACAGTGTAAATTGTCCGTTGTATTCTGACACTGTCAGGGTCCTTTGCTTGAGATCATCGAATTCTCTCTTCTTGATTTTCATAAGGCTTTTAGGAATATGCGCCCCACGAAAACCTTCCTTAAAATCGTCCCAAGTTATATTATTCTCGTTGGGGTGCATGTGTAGGAAATTCTCCCACCATGATGCAGCTGCTCCTGTCAGATAGGGTGGTGCATACAACACTTTTTCCTGGTCTGAACACTTGGCAATAATTAATTTTCTCTCCATGTCTCGAAGCCAGTCTTCGGCCTCAAGAGGTTTGTCAATATGATAAAATGTTTGGGGACGCGTCTTCTGTAGCTCAGACAACTTGGATTGCTGCTGAAATGGTCCGGGGCGATTTCCCTTAGTGATGACCTGATTCATTAATTCCTGATGCTGTTGCTGACTCTGCTCATAAAGGCGGCACATTTGTGAAAGTGCCGATTCACTGCCCTGTTGGCTCGACTGTCCTTGTGTGAAATTGTTGTTGTGTTGTGCATCATAATTTTCCTCTGGCGGAGCTGGCATGGAGCGCGTCCAAGGACGAGACATTTTTCACTCTGGGGATACATTTTGCAAAACTCATAAGAAAAGAAACTGAGTCATAAAAATTTCAATAAATGCACAAGGACAACCAAAAAAGGACACTCTAGGATTTTTTTTTCTGAAATAGACATCGTTTGCGCACGGAGAAGGACTGCTCATACATATCTTACACGCATGTGGTAATTATATAATACATCACTCAGGATATGCGTACATATTCCTGACATGTTATTTAGGCTAGTGCACTTCTCCAGCTCCTACATGATGCGCAAACAGGCTACTGCTTACAACCTATGTACATATCATACAAGTCGGTACATCGCATGGCGACTAAACGCACTTAGTCGGAGGAAACGGTGAGGACCTCCTTTGCCCTGCCGAGGGTGAGAGCAGTGAGGGTGGGGACTCAACCTCCTCGCTAATAGGCTCCAGACGTGTAGCGCTGCGCTGAGTAGATGGAACGGGTGCCCTATATGGAGCAACACGTACAGGTGTGGGCGCAGTGGGTGGCGCAGAGCGGACTGGAGTGGGTGCAATGGCTTGGTTGAATTCCTCGGTGGAAGGCAGGCGACGAGGAATGGCGCGAGTGGCCGGTGCATAAGATGCTGAGGACGAGACGAACGTCAGTGGTGGTGCGGTGTGCAGAAGATCCCTCCTGTTGGCGGCACAGCCATGGACTGAGTCCATGCGGGCAGCCACGAGGTCATCCACCAGGCTGTCGAAAGCTGCCTCCAGAGCTCGGAGATACCCGACGAGCATCTCAAAAGCCTCATCTCGCTCTCCTCTGGGGCAAGAGTATGAGTAGTGACAGGCGTATGGCACGTGACATGGAAGGTAGCGGTAACGACGATTCTTCATTGACGGAAGGTCTTCTCTGAGACGAGCTATCGCCTCACGGGCTGCCATCTGCATACCATGCCTCTCTGTAGGCATGGCTCTCCCCAAGTACCGGAAGCGACGTAACTCAAGACGCCCTCCCTTGAATTGCACCGCAGCCTGGTGCATGGTCAGACCGTCGTTGACCTTGTGCTGATGGAGTGAGAAGACGGGGCGCATGGATGGCCCCATCGCCACCTGGACGATGAAGGTGAGAAGCTTGACGAACCCATCGGGCTCGTTGGCGAACATCTGAGACTCGCAGTTGTTGTCGGCCATCTACAAAAGTAGGCAAAAATTCTGAGTGGTCAGATCATAAATTTATGCTGACTGTCAAAAAATGACCACATTTGCAAAAATAATAAATAGCTCTATTTTTGCTAATATCCGATTAGCGATCTCACCTAGTGGCTTCCTACAGTCAGCCTGGCTTTGGTACCAAGCTTGTCACGACCGGTTTTTCAATAAAAATATTTATTGAAAGACCGATCTTTTGATGTCCAGTGTGAGGAAAATCCTCCTCACTGGTAGACAAAACTTTGATACAATAAGCCAGTAGCATTAATATATTACAGGGGGTTGAGCTGAAGTCGCTCAACAATTATTACAAGCACGCCAATAATTATACATATGGCAGATATGGCACAATGGTGGGGTGGCAATACTACTGACTCGAGATAAAAGTGGTTGGGTGGAGTAACACAGTGGAGTGGGTAGCAATACTACTACACTGGTGGCTCATCGAGCGTCGAGGTGAGGCTCGATGAATTTTATTTAGGTAGCAGAAGCGGTTATAAACAGTGACCAAAACCAGGGTCGCACGAGACTGACTGGGACTCCTCTAAGCGTCGGACTCGCTATCGAACTCCTCATCCATGAGATCGCCTTCGTCAGCATCTGGCCAAATCAACAAGCCAGGTGAGTACTTTGAAAGTACTTGCAAGACAGTTCGGACAAGGGATATAACAAATGCATGCATGAATGCGTCATGGGTATTTTAACAATGGCACATTTAATTCATAAGTACAAGACAGGTAAAATGGGAGTCGGCGGTAGTCCGCTCGAAAACCCAAAGAAATAATCGTAAACCCAATCGGGTGTCTGAAGCGACGCCTCGAAAGGAAGATAAATAAATAAGACACGCCGCAGTCGGGCGTCTAGGCGACACCACATAAAGGGCTTAGAGCAAAATAGATAATAACAATGCCGCAGTCGGACGTCTGAGCGACGTCACAGAAAGGGCTTATAGCAACATAAATAATAACAATGCCGCAGTCGGACGTCTGAGCAACGTCACATAAAGGGCTCATAACAAAATAAATAATAACAATGCCGCAGTCGGACGTCTGAGCGACGTCACATAAAGGGCTCATAACAAAATAAATAATAACAATGCCACAGTCGGACATCTAAGCGACGTCACATAAAGGGCTCATAACAAAATAAATAATAACAATGCCGCAGTCGGACGTCTAAGCGACGTCACATAAAGGGCTCATAACAAAATAAATAATAACAATGCCGCAGTCGGACGTCTAAGCGACGTCACATAAAGGGCTTATAGTTCATTGTCATAACGTGGGAGGGTTAATATACACAGAAAAAAATTCCACACAAGATGGTTAACGGTTAGTCCTTCACCAGCACAAACATTAACCAAACTTAACACTCCTTTAGCTTACCGGGGTTCTAGCCATCAAGACTGACAATTGACAAGATAAAGAGGACCCGGAACAGGGTCATGGATAGGATGTTGTAATGGGGAGTTGACTCTGCAGAGTTTGTACTAAAATACCCACAGCCAACGGATTTCCGTAGTCACGAGGGACTAGTTCCGTTTATGGTATTTCGGAAGAAACACAACTTAACCAGTACACACCCATCCCACTTCACGTTGCCAGGAATCACCCTTGACAGCGTTCAAGAAAAACTTTGAGATGGGGAGATCACAATCTCGAATAGCATGGGATCAAATTTATATACGCGCGCTCTAAGGGGTGCCCCCCTCTCGGTCCCAACCGGAAACACCCATGCCCCCTGACCGGATGAAAGGCTTTAATCCAGGGCCATGGAACCTTCATCCCGGCCTCTCCATTTGGTGTGTACCGGGAAGTTGTTTACATCTTACTAAGCCATATCCCTTTCGGGAAACATGTGGCAGTACGGAAAGGGAAATGAACGGGAGTTGGTACCGGAGTCAACAAACATACTGGCATAAGACTGACATGCTACAACACTACCATCTTAGCCATCTTCATGCCACCACGTGGCCATGCAACCTCATTTCCATGAACTCATGGATTTCCGTAACTCACTTGTCTCATCTTTTCATGAAACAAAATTTATCGGGATTCTTATGAACATGACATGAAACTATTTAATGCAAACATGCCAAGACACTCATCATATCAAGAGTTCAAACATGCTTGCCTGGCTCGGAGTAGTCGGGGCCTAGTTCGGCGAAGTTCGCGTCTCCGTCACCACCTTCGGTATCTACGGTACACAAAGATACACGTGCTATCATAAATACTGTGGGGTACATAAAGTTGATCCAAATATTTTTCAAATAAATATGATAAAAAAACTAGACAAAAATTTGAAGAGGACAGAGAAAGAATCACCCAAAAGTTCCTTTCTGATAAAAAGTTATAAGGGTTTTAACCCAAGGGCCCATCTGTAATGAAACGGAAAGTTTCCAGGGGCTCACTAAAAAAAACAGAAAACGATTCGACTGAAAATACGCCGGCCCAGAGGGGAGACGTACTTTGGCAGAAGACGCCTTCAGAAAACGATTCATTTAAAAAGGACTGAGAGGCTGACGGGTGGGCTCCACCTGTCGGGTTTGAAAATCCAAAACGAGAGAAACAGAGTGCGACAGCGCCCGAGAGGTGCGGTGGTCGCCGGCGGCGATCCACGGCGAGGTAGGGTGATCGGATGGTACCTTTGTGATCAGCACGTCCTTCCGCATCTATGGGAGGTGGAAGTGGTTGTCGGCGAGCACTGTGTGGACGGCGGCCTTTGCTCCGGCGGACGGCGGTTTGGGTGGTCGTGGACCTCGTCGGAGAGTGCTGCGGAGGGCAAATTGAGGAGGGGGTTAGATCTCTGGTAGCTAGAGGGGGTAGCTGACGGGGTTTGGGCACCGGAGACGGCCTCACCGGAGTGAATCAAGGTGGAGGCCGAGGCGGAACGGGGCGGCCGGAGTTGGGGGAGGAGACCTCCTCGAGGTCCTCCTGGTGGCCTGGTGGGGTGCTGGTGTGGTGCAGAGATGGTGTGTGCTCGAGGGCGAGCTCGGGAGCCCTTTTTATAGGCGGTCTGAGGCGGTGGCCGAGAACGGGGTTCTCCGGCGAAGCTTACGGTGGCGCATGGCATCGTTCGGGGAGTTTTTAGGAGCTCATCGCCGTCATGGAGGTTCACGGGTTCTGTTTAGGCGTTAAATGAGCCGGGGCTCGAAGCTTATGCTGGGCTCGACGGGACGGGGCGGCGCGGGCCCGTCGGCGGCAGAGAGCACGCTCTGTGCGTGCCGCGCCACGACGACGGTGCCACATGCGTGCGCTGGCAAGGGTATGGCCACGCGGAGCCACCAGGGGGTTTGGGCGGCGCCGAACGGCGTTGCGCCGCCGTTCTGCTCTCTGTCGGCCGCTACGGTGATTCGGCCGCTGCAAGACACGCCGGCGCAGGCAGGCCAAGGTGCCACCGACGCCAGGAACGCGCCAAGCGCGCGTGTGAGGCTCCGGACAAGCAAGTTAGGCCGTGAGCAACGTGCCAAGTGCACTGTGAGCATGTGACTGAATCTCTGACGAAGATCGACACTGAAATCTGAACTTAACTGAAGATGAACAGAACAGTGCGTGCAAGGTGTTCAACAGAATGATTCTGGCCTCTAGGGATTTTTCCTTGAGCTGATTTTTGGTGGAGTGGTCTCTCATTGCAGCTAGAGGTTGCCTGAATTTTGGTGGAATTTTTGGAGAAGTGTAGATATGAATTTCACCAAATTTGGCAAATCTGGTCCAAACTTGCAGTGAGTGAAATTTGAAATATTTGAAAAGAAGAAGAGCGGATCAAGATGGTTCTGGGTTGTGGGTACAAAGGACTATGCAAGGGTGCTGAGTTGAGGTCAAAAATCAAAAGCCTTTGGGTACTTGCTTTGCAAATCACTTAGGCTCAAAAGAAAGGATAGAATTATTTGGAAAGAGAAAATAATTGGAATAAAATCCAAAAATGGATTTTATTAGGTTGGACAGAATGTTAGGGTTGTATCCAAGTGGAAGGAGGGGTTTTGAGGGGAGTTTTACCATAGGTGGCATGGCAAAACAAAAATGGATCAAACCAACTAAAAATCCCAAAACCAAAAGGTTTTCTTTTTAGAAGAAAACTTAATCCAGAAAGAGTTTTTAGAGAGTAGACTTAGAAGAGGGTTTTAAAAAAAAATTAAATGACCTTCTTCAAACCAGCAAGGCTTTTTTTTTGAAAATAAAACCATAAAAATTTTTGGAGTGTCACACTGGGTTTGCTTCGATTCCTCTACCGGATACAATGAAGCCCAGGAGCTTTCCGGCTGGTACGCCGAAAACACATTTTTCCGGATTCAGCTTAATGTCATATGCTCGGAGGTTGTCGAATGTGATCCTCAAATCGTCTACTAGAGTCTCGGCGTGTTTGGTTTTGACGACTACGTCGTCTACGTATGCCTCTACTGTTTTGCCGATCTGGGTAGCCAGACATGTCTGAATCATGCGCTGATATGTTGCGCCGGCGTTTTTTAGTCCGAAGGGCATCGTGTTGAAGCGGAATGGTCCATATGGAGTAATGAATGCCGTTGCGGCTTGGTCCGCTTCCGCCATCTTGATTTCATGGTAGCCAGAGTATGTGTCAAGGAAGCACAATGAATCGTGCCCTGCAGTAGCATCGATTATTTGGTCGATGCGGGGGAGGGGTAAGGGATCCTTTGGGCAGGCCTTGTTGAGGTATTTAAAATTGACACATAGGCGCCAGGATTTGTCCTTCTTTGGTACCATTACCAAGTTTGCTAGCCAGTCCGGGTGTTTGATGTCTCTGATGAATCCGGCTTCCAGTAGTTTGGCTAGCTCTTCTCCCATTGCCTGTCTTTTGGGTTCGGAAAATCGCCGAAGAGCCTGTGTGACTGGCTTGAATCCTTTTAGGATGTTTAGGCTATGTTCTGCCAATCTGCATGGGATTCCTGGCATATCTGAAGGGTGCCAGGCAAAGATGTCCCAATTTTCCCCAAGGAATTCTCGCAGTGCGGCATCTACATCAGGGTTCAACTGTGCCCCGATGGAGGCCGTCTTTGCTGGGTCTGTTGGATGGACCTGGAATTTGACTATTTCCTCCGCTGGTTTAAAGGAGGTGGACTTGGATCTCTTATCGAGTATCACATCGTCCCTATTAACCGTAGAGCGCAGAACAGTGAGTTCTTCTACCGCTAGGGCTTCGGATAGTGCCTCCAGGGCTAATGCGGCTGTCTTGTTTTCGGCACGGAGTGCTTTGTCCGGATCATTAGCGAGAGTGATTATTCCGCCGTGCCCATGCATCTTCAGCTTCATGTACCCGTAATGGGGTATGGCTTGAAAAATTGTGAATGCCTCTCGTCCTAATATAGCGTGATATCCGCTGCTGAACGGGGCCACTTGGAACGTGACCTCTTCGGACCTGTAATTGTCCGGCGAGCCGAACACCACATCAAGTGTGATTTTTCCTGTGCGGCGCGCTTCCCGGCTAGGGATTATTCCTCTAAAGGTTGTGCTGCTTCGCTTAATGCGGCTCCAGTCTATTTCCATTTTTTAAAGAGTTTCCTCGTAGATGAGGTTTAGTCCGCTGCCGCCATCCATGAGTACCTTGGTAAGACGAAAGCAGTCCACTATTGAACTGAGGACCAATGCGGCTGGTGCTCGGGCTGTTCGGAATTTAGGTTCGTCGCTGGCGTTGAAGGTGATGGCCGTGTCGCTCCATGGGTTTGTTGTTGCTACTTGGTAGACTTCGGCGAGGCTGCGGATTGTTTGTTTTCGCATATTATTTGATGCGAAAGTCTCGAAGACTGTTGACACCGTACTGGTGCTGTTGGGGTGGTTCTCCGGGGCTAAAAGTTCCTCGCCACTTTTGGCCACCTGCCGCAATATCCAACATGCTCGAAGGCTATGTGTTGGGGTGGTGCCTTCTGTACTGTGAATTTTACAGGGTCCGCTGAGCCATCCCTCCAGTACGGTTCCGTGCCCTTTATGGGGTTTTTGCTTTTTGGTTTTTGTACCTGGTGCCTGAGTGTGATGCACCCTTTTGCTACGGACTAGGGTTGTATTCGGGGCCAGATTGTCCCAAAACTTAGTTTCGGTTTTCCGGAAACTCTCCATCGCACAATACTTTCGTACTATGGACGCCAGGTCGGCGAATTGTGTAATTTCATGGTGACTGACGGCGTTCAAGATTCCCTCGTCCGTGCAATTATTGCAGAAAATTGAAATTGCGTTTTCCTCTCGGCAGTCCTTTATCCTGTCCATAACCAGGAGGAATCTGGCCCAGTAATGATGTACTGTTTCAGCGGGCTCTTGCCGGATTTGAGATAGATCGCATATGTCTGGGTGGGTGGGTGGAATTAAGTCCGGAATCCTACCCATCTCGAGGCTCAAGGGCCGAGAAGTTTCCGAATTTGGAAGCTTGGATCGTTGGACGTTGTCCAACGAGTCTGGTCCGATGCCTGACTTTAGGCTCAGTGCTTGATCGAAGTCCGTCCCCCCGCGGGAATCCGGCATGGAGGGTTCGGAAGCCCGGACATGACTATTTTTCAATATAGGAGAAGAGTCGCCGCGTTGTTCCTCTACCACCGCAACGTGGTGGGTAACCTGGGGAGAGTTAATCTCTCTCAGATCGGTTTTAAGCCCGATCTGTAGTCTGTAGCGACTCCCAGGGCGGCGATGCGATCCAAGAGTTCATTTATGGACGAGAGCTCTGTTGGATCCAGCTGCTCGGCGAATTCCGAGTTGACGTGAAGATTGCTTTTGATGACCCGAGAGGTCATCGTCGAAGCGGTGGCCGAATAGGCGGTCATGAGAAAACCACCCAGCCGGATAGTTTGGCCGGCGGCCAAGGCTCCTTTGGCGAAGATACTGTTTTTGAAGACGGGAAGAGGCATCAATCCTATCGGTGACGGCACAGAGGAACTCTCACTGAAAGCACCAATGTCGGTGTCAAAACCGGCGGATCTCGGGTAGGGGGTCCCGAACCGTGCGTCTAGGCGGATGGTAACAGGAGACAAGGGACACGATGTTTTTACCCAGGTTCGGGCCCTCTCGATGGAGGTAAAACCCCACTCCTGCTTGATTGATATTGATGATATGGGTAGTACAAGAGTGGATCTACCACGAGATCAAGGAGGCTAAACCCTAGAAGCTAGCCTATGGTATGATTGTTGTAATGGTTGTGTGTCCTACGGACTAAAACCCTCCGGTTTATATAGACACCGGAGAGGGCTAGGGTTACACAGAGTCGGTTACAATGGTAGGAGACCTACATATCCGTATTGCCAAGCTTGCCTTCCACGCCAAGGAAAGTCCCATCCGGACACGGGACGAAGTCTTCAATCTTGTATCTTCATAGTCTTGGAGTCCGGCCGATGATGAAAGTCCGGCTATCCGGACACCCCCTAGTCCAGGACTCCCTCAAAGAGCTATCACTATGAGTGAGAGCAGAACTATGCAGTACATGAGGTGGCGGTTATGAGCACTGGTAGAAAAAGAGGCTTCCGTCCAGCCCCATTAGTCGCGAAATTGTAGGAACCGCGACTAATGGAGTCTTTAGTCGCGGTTCGGCAGACGAACCGCGACCAAATGCCTGGGCCCAGGGCGCTCGGTGGCCAGCTGGTGCACGTGAGAGGCTTTAGTCGCGGTTGGCCAGGACAACCGCGACTAAAGGTGCCCAAAGGCCTTTAGTCGCGGTTGGCCAGGCCAACCACGACTAAAGCTCCTCCCCTATATATACCAGTTCAGCACACTCACTTAGCCATTTGGTGCCACTTCTCTTCGCAAGCTTCACAAGGGGGTGTAGGTTTGCTTTTGGTTCCTCTTATGCACACAAGGTGTTTGATGAAATGCCCCAAAGAGCGTGAAACAAACATGATATGAAGTGTTGGAGCCACACTTGAGGTTCCTCATTTATTTTTTTCTCCTCGATCGCGGTTAGCAACTTGAACCTTTCATGCATGTGTGTCATTGATAAAATATGCATGTGTGTTGTTCATTGTTTAATTTCTATTGTTTATAGCTAGTTAGTTTAACAAATGCATGATGGTTAATTATATATTTTATATTATAATAATGCAGATGAATCGGCAATGGATGTACGGTAACCGACTCTCCCGCGAGTTCACTACGGGTTTGAAAGATTTCCTCGTAGTGGCTAATGCGAACAAGCAGAAGGGTTTTGTTATCTGTCCATGTGTTGACTGTAAGAATCAGAAGGGTTACTCTTCCTCAAGAGAAGTTCACCTGCACCTGCTTCGGCACGGTTTCATGCCAAGCTATAATTGTTGGACCAAGCATGGAGAAAGAGGGGTTATAATGGAAGAAGATGAAGAAGGGGATGATTTCATCGATGAAAGCTATCTTGCTCATTTCGGTGATACTTTCATGGAGGATGCTGAAGGTGAAGGGGAAGGTGAAGGTGAAGAAGAGGCACGTGATGAGACCGTTGATGATCTTGGTCGGACCATTGCTGATGCACGGAGACGCTGCGAAACTGAAAAGGAGAGGGAGAATTTGGATCGCATGTTAGAGGATCACAGAAAGTTGTTGTACCCTGGATGCGATGATGGTCTGAAAAAGCTGGGCTGCACACTGGATTTGCTGAAATGGAAGGCACAGGCAGGTGTAGCTGACTCGGCATTTGAAAACTTGCTGAAAATGTTGAAGAATATGTTTCCAAAGAATAACGAGTTGCCCGCCAGTACGTACGAAGCAAAGAAGGTTGTCTGCCCTCTAGGTTTAGAGGTTCTGAAGATACATGCATGCATCAATGACTGCATCCTCTACCGCGGTGAATACGAGAATTTGAATGAATGCCCGGTATGCACTGCATTGCGTTATAAGATCAGAGGCGATGACCCTGGTGACGATGTTGAGGGCGAGAAACCCAGGAAGAGGGTTCCCGCCAAGGTGATGTGGTATGCTCCTATAATACCACGGTTGAAACGTCTGTTCAGGAACAAAGAGCATGCCAAGTTGTTACGATGGCACAAAGAGGACCGTAAGTCGGACGGGGAGTTGAGACACACCGCAGATGGAACGCAATGGAGAAAGATCGACAGAGAGTTCAAAGATTTTGCAGCTGACGCAAGGAACATAAGATTTGGTCTAAGTATAGATGGCATGAATCCTTTTGGCGAGCAGAGCTCCAGCCATAGCACCTGGCCCGTGACTCTATGCATCTACAACCTTCCTCCTTGGTTGTGCATGAAGCGAAAGTTCATTATGATGCCAGTGCTCATCCAAGGTCCGAAGCAACCCGGCAACGACATCGATGTGTACCTAAGGCCATTAGTTGATGAACTTTTACAGCTGTGGGGCAGACCTGGTGTCCGTGTGTGGGATGAGCACAAAGAAGAGGAATTTGACCTACGAGCGTTGCTTTTCGTAACCATCAACGATTGGCCTGCTCTTAGTAACCTTTCGGGACTGTCAAATAAGGGATACAATGCATGCACGCACTGCTTACATGAGACTGAAAGTGTACATTTGCCAAATTGTAAGAAGAACGTGTACCTTGGGCATCGTCGATTTCTTCCGAAAATTCATCCAGTAAGAAAGAAAGGCAAGCATTACAACGGCAAGGCAGATCACCGGCCGAAGCCTGCGGAACGCACTGGTGCTGAGGTATTTGATATGGTCAAGGATTTGAAAGTCATCTTTGGAAAGGGTCCTGGCGGACAATCAGTTCCGAAGGGAGCTGACGGGCACGCATCCATGTGGAAGAAGAAATCTATATTCTGGGAGCTAGAATATTGGAAAGTCCTAGAAGTCCGCTCTGCAATCGACGTGATGCACGTTACGAAGAATATTTGCGTGAACCTCCTAAGCTTTTTGGGCGTGTATGGGAAGACAAATGATACAAAGGAAGCACGGCAGGACCAGCAACGTTTGAAAGACCCTGATGACCGGCATCCGGAATGGTTTCAAGGTCGTGCCAGCTACGCTCTGACCAAAGAAGAGAAGGTCATCTCTTTTGAATGCCTGAGCAGTATGAAGGTCCCGTCTGGATTCTCGTCCAATATAAAGGGAATAATAAACATGGCGGAGAAAAAGTTCCAAAACCTGAAGTCTCACGACTGCCACGTGATTATGACGCAATTGCTTCCGATTGCTTTGAGGGGGCTCCTGCCGGAAAATGTTCGAGTAGCCATTGTGAAGCTATGTGCATTCCTCAATGCAATCTCTCAGAAGGTAATCAATCCAGAAGTTCTACCACGGTTACAGAACGATGTGATCCAATGTCTTGTCAGTTTCGAGTTGGTGTTCCCGCCATCCTTCTTCAATATTATGACGCACCTCCTGGTTCACCTAGTCGAAGAGATTTTCATTCTCGGTCCTGTATTTCTACACAATATGTTCCCCTTCGAGAGGTTCATGGGAGTATTAAAGAAATATGTTCGTAACCGTGCTAGGCCAGAAGGAAGCATCGCCAAGGGCTATGGAAATGAGGAGGTAATTGAGTTTTGTGTTGACTTTGTTCCTGACCTTAAGCCGATTGGTCTTCCTCGATCGCGGCACGAGGGGAGACTAAGTGGAAAAGGCACGATCGGAAGGAAATCAACGATATGTATGGACGGCCATTCTCTGACTGAAGCACACCACACTGTACTGACCAATTCCAGCTTGGTGGCTCCGTACTTTGAGAAACACAAGAATATTTTACGCTCGGACAACCCGGGGAAGCCTGAATCCTGGATTAGGAAGGCCCACATGGAGACTTTCGGCAGTTGGTTGAGAAAACATTTAATGAATGACAATGATGTTGTAGATCAGCTGTACATGTTGGCCAAGACACCATCTTCGACTATAACGACTTTCCAAGGGTACGAGATAAATGGGAATACATTTTACACGATCGCCCAAGATAAAAAGAGCACCAACCAAAACAGTAGTGTCCGCTTTGATGCAGCAACCGAGAATGGGCAAAAGGTCACATATTATGGTTACATAGAGGAGATATGGGAACTTGACTATGGACCCTCCTTTAAGGTCCCTTTGTTCCGGTGCAAATGGTTCAAGCTAACAGGAGGTGGGGTAAAGGTGGACCAGCAATACGGAATGACAATGGTGGATTTCAATAATCTTGGTTACCTTGACGAACCATTCGTCCTAGCGAAAGATGTCGCTCAGGTTTTCTATGTGAAGGACATGAGTAGCAAACCGAGGAAACGGAAAGATAAGAAAACGATCAGTACATCATGCGATGATCCAAAGCGCCACATTGTTCTTTCAGGGAAAAGAAACATCGTGGGAGTGGAGGACAAGACAGACATGTCAGAAGATTATAATATGTTTGCTGAAATTCCGCCCTTCAAAGTGAACACCGACCCAAGCATTAAGTTAAATGATGAGGATGCTCCATGGATACGGCACAATCGTAAGCAAGCAGGGACACAAGGGAAGAAATGATGTGTAATAATTTATTACCCGTGATGTGTTTGGTGTCCATTTTCGAATATTTCGAGATACCATTGATGATACATGAAATTTGGAGTGATTTAGTCATACTCCTGCCTAGGCGTATAATATGAAATTTGGAATATTTAAGATTTTGAATTGAATTAGTTTTATTTTTCTGAATTTTTTGATATATTATTTGTATTTTTAACATTTTGAATTGAATTAGTTTTATTTTTCTGAATTTTTTGATATAATATTTGTGTTTTTAACATATTGAATTGAATTAGTTTTATTTTTCTGAATTTTTTGATATATTATTTGTATTTCTAAGATTTTGAAAAAGAAAAAGTATTTTGAAAAATACTTTTAGTCGCGGTTGGCCTGGCCAACCGCGACTAAAGGTTAACCTTTAGTCGCGGGTCGCCTCCCCAACCGCAACTAAAGGGGGACCGCGGGAACGCAAAAACCCGCCAAAAATACCTTTATTCGCGGTTGGCCTGTCCAACCGCGACTAAAGGTTACCCTTTAGTCGCGGGTCGCCTCCCCAACCGCGACTAAAGGGTGGGCTATAAATACAAGGGCCCGAACCTTCGCCTCCATTTCTCGTCTTCTCCGACTGCCGCGCCGAAGGCCTGCCGCCGTCGCCCTCGCCCTCGATGCCGCCCGCCGTCGCCCTCGACGCCGCCCGCCGTCGCCCTCGACGCCGCCCGCCGTCGCCCTCGACGCCGCCCGCCGTCGCCCTCGCCCTCGACGCCTCCCTCGCCGCCCGCCGCTCAACGTATATACACATGAACACACTGCTGGGTGCACTTCCGTGTACCCATAGCAGTTTCTGTATTTAATAATTTGAATTAAATTAAATCAGGATATTAGAAAATGAACCAAAACTTTGAAAATTAATAGAAAATAAACCGTAACTCGGATGGAAAAACTCTGTACATGAAAGTTGCTCAGAACGATGAGACAAATCCGGATACGCAGCCTGTTCGTCCATCACGCATCCCTAGCATAGCGAACACGCAACTTTCCCCCTCCGACCCATCTGTCTGAAAACGCGAAACACCGGGAATACTTTCCCGGATGTTTCCCCCCTTCACCGGTACCACCTCGTACCGCGTTATGGTACCGCCACCGCCACCGCCACTGCCCCCCTTCTTCACTTAATTAATTTGTTTTTACTACATGTTTTCAGGACTGACATAATGGCGGACGATAGAGCTGACCCGATTATGGACAACTATGATCCGGACGGTGAAGCACATATGTTCGGCATCATAAACGGCGATATTCTATATGTTCCGACCGGACAAGAAGAAGATGATATCTCTTCTTATCTGAACCTTGACGGTGAAGATGAAGGGCGCCGTCAGCAAGATGATGCCGAACAAACGTCGATAAACGACGATCTTCAAATGGAAGTAGCAACCACCTCCGGCGCCGAGGTATATATATATACATTGAGCCTCTGGTGATACAAACTAACTGATTTGAATAAATATGTGTGTACTAACGTGCGCGACTCTCTTTCTTATTTTAGCCCTCGGCCGGATCGTCGAAACAATCGAGTACGTCGTCAAAGCGTGGCACAACCAAGACGATGAAACAAGGAGAAACATGCACCATCGAGGTTGTTGACAGTGCAACCGGCAGGCCGCTGGAGCCCCGCAAGAACGCCACCAAGTTTGTCAACCAATGCGGAGCCGTTGTTAGAGACAACGTCTCGATCACCGTCCAGGAGTGGAATAAGCCAAAGAAGGCACGAATTGCTGGTTTCACTTTTGTCGATAAGAGAACAAAAAAAGATTGCTTCAAGGAGCTTATGGAACATTTCGTTCTACCTCCGGAATACAACAAATTCGATGAGGAGGGTAACAAGATTGAGGAAAACAAGGAGAGGAGGAGGCTAGTCAAACAGTTCGCTCTTCATAAGATGGCCGACGCATTCCGGAAATTCAAGCAAAATCTAGCCCGTGACTTTGTCAAGCAGAACAAGACTCCGGATTTCAAAGGACAATATGAGAAACTGAAACATGATTGGCCAGAATTTGTGAAGCAAAAGAAATCGGAGCAGTTCATTCAAATATCGAAAAAATAAGGAAAATGCGGCTAAGAAGGAGTACAATCATATTATGGGGCCAGGAGGGTATCGCCTTTGGGTGCCTAGGTTGGAGAAGATGGAGAACGAGCTGAGGGCGTGAGGAATCCGTCCAGGTACGGAGGGATGGGACCCAAGGGCCAAAAGCTGGTGGTACGGGCATGGGGGAACGCTGAACCCGGAGACAGCGGAGTGTGTTTACCGGGGCAAAATAATTAAACCCACCCAAGCCCTTATTGATGCAATGAGGGATGCTCAAGAGGGGAAGATCAAGTTCAACAGAGAGAACGACGCGCTGACAAAAGCCCTCGGGAATCCTGAACACGGAGGACGTGTACGAGGCATGGGGCACATTCCGTGGAAAATAGGGTTCCCCCAGAACGATGACCCGTACGGTTACAGAAGCCGTAAGAGAAAGATGGATCGGGAAGCAGATGTTGTGGCGCGGTTGGCATCGGAAATGGATGTGATGAAGAAAACCGTGAGTGTACTAGTAGCCGAAAGAGATGCAGCTCGGGCGCAGCATGAAGATCATCCAGCGGATCTCGGAAGCCAGCAGCGGAGAAGCAGCGTGGCTTCCACGGAGGCCCCACCGGCTGGTGCAGATGCACCGACGATCGAAATTACTGCACCGGAGCCTCTGGTGGTCGAAATTACTGCACCGGAGCCTCCTCGCTACCCCGTGGACGATATAAAGGAGATGAAAGAATGTCATCTGTATTATCCTATCGGGAACATGTCCATGAAGGTAGCCATCGGCAGTGCTTTACCATGTTTACCTGGAGCACTCCACCACAACAACCCCATTCAAGATGGCTATGCTCGTGTCACGGTGGAGGACATAGTCCAAGGGTTTGAGGACCTGGAGATTGACATTGCTACACCTGAAGGGGAGAAAAGACTTGGAGATGTCAAGCGCCATTTCATTCTATGGCAAAAGAAGTTTATCAAGTTTCCAGGCGAGGCGCCAAGGACAACAAGTCCACCCCCCTACGGTGGTGGTGGTGGCAGTGGTGGTGGTGGTGGTGGTGGTGGCGGTTCACCTACACCTCCGTCACGTCAGCCGACGCCCCCCAGTCCACAACGTCCGGCGGGTGATCAGACGCCGCCCCCCAGTCCTCGTCCGGCGGGTGATCAGACGCCGCCCCCCAATCCACCTCCGGCAAAGAAGCAGAAGCAGTCCTGGATTATTAACCCGGACCCTTATGTACCTAAGACCACAAAGGTACCGGAGCCATCACTGAAGCCTCTCCCCACAAGGCCTTGGGAACGTAGTGCCGAGGAAACTGCCGCGGCCGCGGCTGCTGATCATGACAAATGGAAGGCGGACTGCAAGAAGAAAAGAGAGCCCGAGCCCAAGCCAGTATTTTCTGATGAGCAAAAGAAGTGGGCTAAGTCATTTTTGAGCACACCGTCCCAAGCCGCGAAGAATCTGCCTGACGACTATGCACGTGAACTTCGTAGGCAGGCACTCATGTTGAAGGAGAAGAAAGAGCGGGCGGAGAACCAGGAGAACAAAGCCTTGGAGGAGGCCGAGAAAACGGAATTAGAAAGTAAAAAAAGCGGGAAACGAGTTGCCCAGCTCGGGGAACAAAGTAAACAATCGATTGCCCCGCTTATAGTGAAAGCCGCCGGTCCGGATGACCCCGATATCATAGCAGCTGCGGCAACACATGGATTGACTGTAACGAGTGCCAGAGAACAAGCGGCCAACTTAGGTATTACTCTTCGTGAACTGTTAGGCCTTGATGAGGCGCCAGTGAAGGAGGTAGTAATTACATATGTGAAGAATGGGCCTCTCGTCGAGCCTGCGCAGGAAAAGGATCTACCTCCACAAATGAAAGGTCTGCTGAAATGGTACAAGGGTTACATAAAAAATAAAAACGCCAAAGAATATATTTATGCGGAAGTTAGATATGAGCATCACTTCAAACATTACTATGTACAAATTCATCTGAGTGAATTGTTCCAGCTTTTCAATCTGCGCGAGCTCGACAAATCTATCATCAGTTGCTACGTTCTGTAAGTGATTTATTTCTACCCCATCTCGTTCATATTGCCTGCACTATATATATGTCTTAACTATATTGTTGTGTCCGCTATTATACATGCAGAATGAAGATTAAGGAATGCAGAGTAAGGAACATCCATGATGTTGGGTTCATTGACCCACACATCGTTAATGGATATGTGTTGGAGCATCACCCCGCCGACATGGAGGCAGACCTGTGGCAGTTTCTTACAAAGCAGGAACTCAAAAGTGATATTCTATTTCCTTACCATTTTGGGTGAGTGTTTCTGTCTTGAGCACATTCTCTTTTGTTTACTCCATGCATGGTATGTGGCCGGCTAATCGATGAGTTATGCATGACGTACTGTGCATGTATCGTGTCCGCAGGTTTCACTGGATTCTGCTAGTAATTAAAGTTGACACCTCAGAATGTCTCGTCCACGACTCTCTGAATATGGATCCAAAGCTTTGGGGCGGCATGAGAAGAATGCTGCAGAAGTAATTATTTTCATTCATTTGCGCTCTATATCGATCGGCCTATTTCGTTCATTTCCTAATATCAAGTAACTAATAACTCTCTTGTTCATTTAATTTTCTTTGCCTCGTAGGGTTTGGAGACGGTTCGTAGATACAAAGGTCGGTGAATTCAAAAAAGAGCTAGAATTCAAAAAGTCAAAGGCTAAGAATGCTGGGGATATTCAGCCAGCGGGGACCAATCTATGTGGATACTATGTCTGTGAGATGATCCGGAGATACACCTCTGAGCGGGTTCCGAGTGATACCAATGCTCAGAGGAATAACCTCCGGATGATGCTTAGTCCAGAAGCTCGCTTCCGACCACTTCAAGAGGAACTAGCTGGATGGTTCAGCAGGGAAGTCCTCCATTCTAAAGGAGAACACCATTACGAGGACGTAGAACTTTATATGCATTAAATTATGTATGGAAACTTGTTCAAAATTGTATATGGTCATCCGATGATATTGAATGTATATTGTATATTCCTCTTGAATTCTTTTTGGTTCTAATTTCAAATTTGTTTGAAATTGTACATTCATATGCATGTATGTAGTACCGTAGAATATGTGAAACTCCTTCAAAATTAAAATAAAGCACAAAAGAAATAAAACAATACAAATTAAACAGAAAACAGGCTTAGGGGGAGGGCTAAAACCCTAAACCTGTGGCGGCCTTTAGTCGCGGTTGGCCAGAAGAACCGCGACTAAAGGTCCTCCGCCGCGACGGCCGCCTGGCGCCCACGTGGACGAGCCTTTAGTCGCGGTTCTTAAGAAACCGCGACTAAAGTGGGGGTCCTTTAGTCGCACCTATTTGGTCGCGGTTGCGCAACCGCGACTAATGGCAGTTGCGAACCGCGACCAAAGGCCCTTTTTCCACTAGTGGAGTCCTCTCTCGCACTAGCGTCAACCTCAATTAACTAGCTTCTCCTTCTTGTCTGCTTTTGAAGCCTTTATGGCTGGCGCTCGTGAACCCATTCACTTGCGCCTGACACTCATGCCACTCGTTGTACACCCCCGGAACCTTCCCTTTGTACACGACATAGCAATTCCATCTCGCCATCAAGAAACTAGGTACCTATTAGAGATGCATGTTCATGAAGAGGATGTACAATCATATATATGCAACAAAATATACTAGAGCAACACCGAAAAAGAAAGGGTTAGCAACTAGATGCAACATACAGTACACAAATTAATTAACTAGAGGTACGCAGGTCATCGTACGCAAACTAACAAAGTAGCATTACGCAAGTTTGGCAGGGACCGTGGACATCACAAAGTTTCATCGCTACAAAACGTATACAAGTTCAACCGACACATATCATCATCATCGGCATCATAAATCACTAGAAGTTCCATCCTTCCATATCATCGAGGATGAACCCTAGCTTCTTGAACAGCGTGAGGTCTAGACGTTGCATGCCTATGCGAGTTCGGATGTCAGCTCACGATATAGGGCCGTGGTGGAACATCCCCTTCTCATCGACGACTTCTTTCATGACGATGATCGCAATGTCGCTTTGGATGCGAAATAAGTCATCTCTAAGTTTATAATCCGCTTCTCCATGAGATTCTAGCCACTTGTGGATATGATCATCATTTCTGCTTCTCATGCGAATCTTTTGGTGATCCGTGTTGAACTGAATCATGAGATGGACGATGTAGAATCCATCCTTCTTGCTTGGTTTTGGGACATGGATGCAGGAGAAGTTAGTTTTATGCGCGAAACCCATCTTCTTGTTCGTTTGTTTCCTGATCTGCACGTGGCCACCTCTAAAGCTGAAGCCTTGGAGAGCATCATCTAGAATATTCATTAGGTGGGTGTAGTCTTTTTTTCTCGTAGTCTCTGGAAGGGTCAAAATACACGGCGTGGGAGACTTGCGAGTAAAGAACGATAAGGACGGTGCGCCCGTTGCTGCGGGGAAAAGACACCTCAAATTATTCCCCATATGAGAGAGAAGGAATGATTGAAATGTACGAAAGGGTTGTCCAGAACTGACTTACTTTGGATGATAAGGCACGAGGACAATTTCCCGGTCCTTATTCTATACCATGAAGTTTTGGAGGTACTCCCTAGCAGTTTCACGCTCAAAGTCGCCGAGACTCAAGAAAGACTCGTATATGTAGTACGAATCCTCCACACAGATTTGCGAGACTTCTTCACTCTTCATGACGGAGCTCATATGTAGCGCAAAAAGGCGGACGATTGTAAAATCGAGCCGCCTTGTTAGAAACATCTCAAAGATATGGTCAAACTGCAGGAAGAACACCTCCGTGGGCCGTGTGTCGATGTAGCACTTCCCCTCACGCACACAGCCGCGTATGTCGGATATCCTGGATCCTTTGAGGCTAGTAGGCTTTTCTCAGTCGACAATACATGGTCATGCAGTCTCCTGAGATCCCCTGATAGTACCTCCGGCGGTTTTGGCGGTAGCATCGCCTCGCCCGTGAGATGGAACATGACCGCACCTTTCACGGGTACACGCTCTTCAGAATGCATCGTCTGGCTGCTATGTGCTCTAGCTTGTTTGGAGGTAGTTATCTTCCCCGATCTCTTCCTCTCCTTTTTCTTGGGCACACCTTCCAGACCCTTCCTTAACCCCTGCCCCAGTGTTCCCGGGATAAGTATTGTACGACCCTCGCGCCCGGCTAGTTGAGCCTGTGTTGAGTCAGCATCTTCAGGCGTGTCCCGTGAGGATTTCATGAAGAGAGACTTTTTGCAATCCCTCCTACGACCCTGCCCGGGCATATCATCCATATCCTCATTAGCAAGCTGATAGCCCGATTCGTCATATGGTTGACTCATCATATCTATGTCACAGTCATATGCGTTTGTATAAAGGAAATCCATAGGGTCGACCTCCGTCCAATCATCCATTCTCTGTTCTAAAGGACAAATTACATCAGCCAGTACTATTGCAACCCCTTCATCATGTCATCCGCCGCTCTCACCCGGCACTACAGGAGCTGGTAATTGCGTAGGCGGGGTGGTGGTCTCCGCACATGCTTGTGGTTATTGGTGTGCTCTCGGCCGGCTCTAGACGAATAAGATTCTTCGGCCATAGCAGCACCCAACCCTTGCAACTTCCAATCCGCGGCGGGGTCTCGTCGTCCGCTCCCACATGCTGTACTGGAGGAGGCAAATCCTCGTGCCCCGATTTCACACTGGTCAAGCTAACCCTGAAGTGCCCAGCGGGGATCAGCTGGTTGTGGAATGTGGGTTGCGAGGGGTCCATTATCATCCCCTTTCCCACGTCCACCTTCTGGCCTTTGATCAAGTAGAGTATGGTACACGGGGTTTCTTTCGCCTAGAAACACATATGTCTGTGGCGTAAAACAACCAAAAGGCAACAAAAATGGAATATTATATATATATATATATATATATATATATGTTGGTGCGACATGTAATTACCGTGACGGCGTCGAGCTCAGCCAAAGACGAAGGCCCACCTAGCGTGCCTGAGACTGAGGACGGGTTGCTATGAGCGGGAGCGGCTGCGAGAGGAGGCCCCGTTGCGTGAGCAAGTGATGGTGCGATTGTGTTGTTGTTCATGGAGTTGCTCCCGACGAAACTGGGCAACGGGAAATCATGTACCGTCTTGTCTGGATTTTCCTTCGTCCAGTTGATGATAACTGGAACCAAGTTAGTAGCAAAATCATTTCTGCAGGCAGTTACAGCTGCATTAACTGCCTGCTGTAGCAACTCATATTTGTCCTCGGCTGCTTTTTTCGTGTCCTCAGCTGCTTTTTTCTTGACCGCAAGCTTCACCTTCGCGTCGATGTCCGCCTGACTAAACTTCTTTTTCTGCTTCTTGGTCTCCGGGCCCTTGTTGTAAAACACCTTCCATGTGGCGCCATCTCCAGCGTTGTGCACACGACCATATTGCGGCCGCTGGCCCAAAGGGAGTCCCTTAAGTTCATTCAAGGCCTGGTTGAGAGGGGTGTCCCACTTGGGCCTCATCGAAGAAGTAGGGCTTTCGGCTGCAAGCTGGTGTTGCTTCTCAAGTAGTCTAATCAATTTCGTCGTGATCTTGTCCGTGTAAAAAACCTTTTTCTCCTTGTCCCACTTGTAGTGGGCCCTGATGAAGTCACGCTCCAAGGGGTTGGTGAACTTCGCGAAGTGGTCTGGGAGACCCGCGGCTTCACGTTCTGTGTCCTCCTTATCCCATATGGGCCTTTTACTGAGGTAGCCACGGCTTCCGAGGCGATGCTTCCCCGTGTTCCTTTGCTGAAGGCTCTTGAATTTTGCAGCCTTAGACTTGGCTGCCTCGGTAGCGCAAGTGTCCTTGAACTTTTCAAACTCCTCTTCCGTAAGTGTCGGATTTTCCTCCAGAATCTTGGACAGGGGTTCATCAGCCTCAATAGCTCGTTTCACCCTCCCTTTCCAGGAGGCCAAATCATTGCTGAACATGCCCATGGCGTGATTGTTAATCTTTTTCATCTTCGGATCATCCCACAGTTGTTCTATGTTATCATCCCGGTCGGGGAACTTGAATCTCTTGTGCAACTTCGTTAGGAGCAACTGCGTCAAATGTTCTTTACTCCTTAAGTCATCGTCGTTGATGCTTGCGCATTCCCGTAGGATGCATCCTACTTGGTTCCCATAGCACTTGCGAGGTTCTTCCGGCTCTAACGGCTCAAACTTGCCAGGTGCCATCTTTGTGATCACAATTTGTCCAATCCCTAGTTTGTTAGGTTTTCGTATCCTCTGCTTCTTATGCTTCCTCTTTTCGGTAGCGGCATCGGGGCCGGTACCATCCCCACCGGTATCTTCCCCGCCGGTACCTTCCCCACCGGTCTCGGCGCCGCCATCGATGTCGGTGCCATCGGTGTCGATGTCGGCGTCAGTACCATCATCGAGGCCGACCTGCAAACCTTGCTTAGCAGTCAAATAGTCGAGGTACTCTTGTTCACCCTCATAATCCATCTCGTCTACATCTTGGTCAGAAGGCCCAGTTTCTTCGTTGTTCGACATGTTTCCTATGATTAAGTGTCCTCATTTATTTCTAAAAGTATGAATAAATGAGAAATGACATAAAAAGAAATCTATGTGCCAGCACTCGATATGCCAACTATGTAGCACAAATCATGCCTCTATTCACGGGAAATTTCGGCATGACCTTTGCGAAAAATGGACATATCGAGCGCCTGAAATTCACCGGAACGAAAATGAATCAACATTCCGGCATAACATAGGCCACTCGGATCATTTTCCAAACATGACATGTCCAAAACATGACATATCCACATATCACATGTCTAGTTCAAATTTGCATATAAATTCAGCTAATTTTGAAACCTAGCTAAATTCATAACTAAATAGATAACCTAATTAACATACTGGCCCTAACTAAAACGTAAGTAAATTAACCGAAGAACCCTAGCAGAGAGAGGAAGGGTTTACAGAGGGTGCAGGGGCGAGGAGGCAGGCCCGACAACGGCCGAGGTTAGGAGGGGAGGAAGCAGAGGAGGGAGGCGAGGGCCGACGGGTCGGGGGCGAGCGCCTGGGTCGGGGGCGAGCGCCGGCGCCAGGGTCGGGGGCGAGGGCCAGGTCGGGGGCGAGCGCCGGGGTCGGGGTCGTGGGCGAGGGCCGGGTCGGGGGCGAGCACCGGGGTCGGGGGCGAGCGCCGGCGCCGGGGTCGGGGGCGAGCGACGGGGGAAGAGAGAGTGGGGACTTGGGGGGAAAAGGCGGGATGAAGCAGGGATAGTGAGAATTTTGGGTTAAGTGGACGTAGTAGCAGCGCGTTTGGACAAAATGCGCTGCTACTACCTTCAGTAGTTGTAGCGGTTTATATGAAATGCGCTACTACTGCCTTCAGTAGCTGTAGCGGTTTATATGAAATGCGCTACTACTACTGCCAGTTTTCCTTTTTCTTTTCCTTTATTTTCTCCCACTTTTATTTCCCGAGAGCAGTGAACGAAGGGAGGGCGATATATATTGCATGATTTGACGGTTAAGTATGTATGCAAAATAGGAACATATATATTACATCATTGGACCCATGCATAATAATGGCTAAGTGTGTATACAAAATAGGAACATATATATATATATATATTACATCATTTGACCGATAACATACGGTTCCTCAGCGCTGACATTTTTGTTTTTGAGTCAGCTTCTTTCCCTTCTTGTTCGTCGAAGAATAATTGAGCCCCTCATTGTGACTTTGCCTTTTCCATGGAGTACGATTTTTCTTAGGTAATGTAGTATTGATTCTTATTTTGACGTATACTTCATCATTATCGTCATCTTCCCTCATTGGGTTGCCATACTGATCATAGTCTTCCTTGTTGGCGACTCCATCCATTCCAATGATGTTCCTTTTGCCTCTCCTCACAACAACACGACTGGGATTGCATGGGTCGGTTATGAAGAAGCATTGTGTCACGTGCTTAGCCTGTACCCATGGCTCGTTTTTTGCGATAGCGTTCACGGTAGCGCTCTTGGCGTCGGGTATACTCATGGTAGTGAAAATCTGGTTTTCTCTTTCGACATTCTTTGCCCATCTGACACGGAACATCATCGTGTTGTGCAGTCCAGAGTAGTCAAGCTCCCAGATCTCCTCGACCCTTCCATAAAATTGTTCAGTTGCGTCGTTGTCGCTGCCGGTCATGCATTCCATCGTCACCCCTGAGTTCTGATCATCGCTGTCCATATCTTTGGCCTCCATGTAGAATGTGTATCCATTGATATCATATGCCTGATAGGTTAGGAGGTTGAGCGAGGGGCCATGTGCTAAGGCGTATATGAGCAATCCGTCCTTAGAGCCCTCCTCCGGGGGATTAGCAATAATATGCTCTTTGAACCAATGCAGAAAGTGGAGTTGTGCTCTCTAGTAACTTCGGCGTTCATCCTGCATACCCCCCGGTCACGATACTTCTTTGCGATAATTTCTTTGTGCAGTGCCACGAAAGGATCTACCTCGTCTAGGTGTTGTAGCACTACCAAGTTTGCTCTGTCAAAGTTGTTGCGTCGATCTGAGTATGCCACATGCAGTTCCCTGCGACTGTTGCAGTGACCATCTCCTTCGAGCCTCCCATCGTGCTTGTTAACGGGCAAACCAACACTAACACCAGGCGGCTGGTCTGCACCATATAGAAAATTCTCACAGAAAGAGATGCACTCTTGTGCCAAATAGCCCTGGACGATGCTTCCATCTGGACGGGACATGTTATGAACGAATCCTTTGATGATCCCATTCATCCTCTCAAACGGCATCATGTTGTGCAGGAATGACGGCCCCAGGTCTATTATGTCATCCACAATATGGACACACAGATGCACCATCACGTCAAAGAACGCGGGCGGGAAGTACATCTCAAGCTCATTCAGTATCACAACGATCTCTTCCTGTAGCCTTCGGAGCTGCTTCACACTGATCGACTTTCGAGAGATGACGTCAAAAAAGTTGTAGAGACCAATAAGCGTGTCACGGACGTGCTTGTCCATTATCCCTCTAAGGGCAACAGGTAGTATCTGCGTCATCATCACATGACAGTCATGAGACTTCATCCCGCTGAACCTTTTCTTGTCCGTGTCTAGATATCTGCTTATCTTGCCATAGTAACCGGAACTAACTTTGACTCCGGTAAGGCACTTAAAGAATTGATTGATCTCAGCCTGACTTAAGGTGAAGCAAGAAGGGGGGCAATAATCCTCTTTCTTTATTTTCTTGCGCTTCTTCTCCCATGCCTCTGTCTCTGTCTCTGTATCGTCTGACATTTTACGGGGCGGCATGTGCAGATCTTCCCTGATTTTCAAATCTTGCAAGTCTTTTCTTGCCTTTGGCCCATCCTTGGTCTTATCTAGCATGTTCATCAGTGTTGCGAGCAAGATCTCAAGGACATTCTTACAGATATGCATTTGATCAAGGCAATGAGGTGTATCGAGTTTGTGCCAGTACTCCAAGTCCCAGAACACAGACCTCGTCTTCCATACCTTCAGCAGCGGCTCTGGCGCCTTTCTCATCATCTTTCTCGGTGCGGGGCACTCCTTCCAGTTTTTCAACAGCTCATCGATTTCGGCACCGTCCGCTTACGTGGAGGTCCTCGATGCTCAGCGTGATCATTGAATAGATCTCCACGGTTTCTCCACGGGTTGTCCTGTTCAAGCCATCTTCGATGCCCCATGTACACGATTTTCCCAGACCCGCCATCTTTCCTTGATGTTAGCTGCTCAGACGTTGTATGATCCATGCACCGCGTGCATCCGCAATATCCATGGCACACCTGGCCTTCCACATATCCGTAACCGAGATAGTCCTGCACTGTCGTGATCAGCGTGGCTCTCATGTTGAAATACTCGCCTTTGCTGGCGTCCCATGTCTTGGTCGGTGTTTTCCATAACGTGTCTAACTCCTCTTGAAGTAGCCCCAGATACAAATTAATATTATTTCCTGGTTGTTTCGGCCCTTGAATAAGCATGCTCATGTGAATGTACTTCGATTTCATGCACAACCAGGGGGGGAGGTTGTACATCCATACAAACACGGGCCATGTGCTATGGTTGGTGTTCTGGTTGCCAAACGGATTCATGCCACCGGTACACGCGCCGAGCACGATGTTCCTTGCATCACATTCAAAATACCGACAGAAGCTGTTCAACGCTCTCCACTGGCTTCCATCCTTCACGTGTCTCAGCTTCGGATCATCTCCATCGTCGGGCTTCTTCCTCTCCGCGTGCCAGCGCATTAGCTTTGCTTCCTTGGGATCTACAAAATACCTCTAGAGACGGGGAGTGATCGGTAAGTACCATACAACTTTCTGGGGACATTTCTTCCCGGCCTTCTTGTATCGAGAAGCATTGCACACCGGACAGCTTGTTTTTTCCGCGTGCTCCTTCCGAGAAATTATGCAATCGTTGATGCATGCATTGTATCTAACGTGTGGCAGATCAAGAGGGCACACGATCTTCTTGGCCTCATCAACACTAGTAGGACATAGATTACCCGCGGGAAGAACATCCTTTAGGTACTTGAGATGCTCATCGAGGCTAGTGTCGGTCCATTTGTTTTTAGCCTTCGTCTTCAGGAGTTGGAGCGTGAAACTCAAGCGGGTCACCTCAGGATTGCAACCATCATACGATGGAGTGTTCGAGTCTACCACCAGTTTCTCTAGCTTAGCCTCCTCTCTAGAAGCAGCTCTCTCAGTACTCGTCTCCTTGCGAAGCAATGCTTGAACATGAGGGTCCCGCACGATTGAACTTAGTACCGACGAACTCTGCTGCGTGGAGTCCATGTCGTTCTCTCCGCCGCCATGTCCGGCCCCTTCTCCTCCGCCATGTCCGGCCCCTTCTCCGCCGCCATGTCCGGCCTCTTCCCTGCCGCCATTATCGATCATCTCTTCGTCTTGCCCCGTGTCATCATTGCCTGCCCTGTCGGCATCCTCAACATTGTCATCCTCATCTTCAATTATCCACCGAGTATAGCCATCCATGAAACTAGTCATGAGCAGGTGCGTTTCGACACGACCATCGTCATGGGGGTCGAGCCAAACTATTCCTTTGCATTTTCGACACGGACATAAAACCTCTGTCCGGTTATTTTCTTTCATGTCCTGCACCACCGACCGCAACCACCTATCCACCATCGTTCCACTAACCATCGTCAACTCTGCACGGTAATAATAAACAAATTGATTATAAAAATGCGTGCATGCATCAAAGTCATACAAAAATTCGGCATGACCTTCCCTAAAAATAGGACATATATGGATCTAGAGTTTGCCCGGAATTCGCCGAAACGGAAATAAATCGACATTTCGGCAAAACATAGGCAACTCAAAAGCACAATTTGGCATCAACTCATGCCACACACACAATTTCCACAAACATATCACACACACATAAACATATTTCCATATTGCAAATGCATGAAATTTTCATCACCTCTATCTCGAGATCGAGCACACGGTGGAGATGATGTTGTAGGGAGATCAAAAGTGCACAAAGCTCTTCTTGACAAAGATAGATCTAGTTAGGGGGCAAATAGGTCACTTAACTAAATCCTACATCTACCTAGCTACCTAATTTGGGAGGAGACAACTTCAACTAGTGGAGGGGAAAGGAAAAAGAGAAAGGAGATGCATTAGTGGAGGTGGTGTAGTTAGGTAGGAGTAATGAAGAGAGAGAAAGGTAGATAGAAGAGAGAGAGAGTAATGGGGGAGAAGTATTGAGGAAGAAGAAGAGTGAGAGTGGGAGCATGTGGGAGGTAGGGGAAAGGGAAGAGAGGAGGGGGAGGGGGAGGGACGGGTGGGGAAAAGGTGGTGGGTTGGTGCGGATTAGCAGTAGCGCGGGAGTTAAAACGCGCTGCTGCTAAAGAAGTAGCAGCAGCGTGCTTTGGGCAACGGCGCTACTGCTAACCGGGACAAAAAAGTGTGCCAATTTCAAATTTAGCAGCAGCGACCTCAGAAAAAGCGCGCTACTACTACATCCATAGCAGTAGTGCGGCTCGCGGCACCGCGCTACTACTAAATGGAGTTTGGTGGACACCGCCGGTCGATATTTGTAGCAGCGCGTTTTACACTGAGCGCGCTACTGCTAAAAACTTATCAGCAGCGAGTTTCCCGCACAAGCTCTATTACTTTTTAGTAGCATTGCTCCTTTTTGAGCCGCGCTGCTGCTAAGATTCTGTGTATAGGCTTTTCCCTAGTAGTGAAGATCACTCTCAAAGGTTTCATTCCGTTTGGACTCCGTTTGATATTCCTTTTCTTTGAAACATTGTAATAGGCAAAAAAAACAGCAATTCGGGCTGGGCCTCCGGTTAGTAGGTTAGTCCCAAAAATGATATAAAAGTGTAAAGCATGGAACAATAAAAAATTATAGATACGTTGGAGACGTATCAAGTATCCCCAAGCTTAATTCCTGCTCGTCCTCGAGTAGGTAAATGATAAAAATAGAATTTTTGATGTGGAATGCTACCTAGCATAATTCTCAATGTAATTTTCTTTATTGTGGCATGAATGTTCAGATCCAAATGATTCAAAATAAAAGTTCATATTGACATAAGAAATAGTAATACTTCAAGCATACTAACTAAGCAATCATGTCTTCTCATAATAACATGGCTAAAGAAAGTTATCCCTACAAAATCATATAGTCTGGCTGTTGCTCTATCTTCATCACACAAAGTATTTGATCATGCACAACCCTGATGACAAGCCAAGCAGTTGTTTCATACTTTATTAATCTCAAACTTTTTCAACTTTCACGCAATACATGAGCGTGAGCCATGGACATAGCACTATATGTGGAATAGAATGGTGGTTGTGGAGAAGACAAAAAAGGAGAAGATAGTCTCACATCAACTAGGCGTATCAATGGGCTATGGAGATGCCCATTAATAGATATAAATGTGAGTGAGTAGGGATTGCCATGCAACAGATGCACTAGAGCTATAAATGTATGAAAGCTCAACAAAAGAAACTAAGTGGGGGTGCATCCAACTTGCTTGCTCACGAAGACCTCGGGCATTTTTAGGAAGCCCATCATTGGAATATACAAACCAAGTTCTATAATGAAAAATTCCCACTAGTATATGAAACTGACAACATAGGAGACTCTCTATCATGAAGATCATGGTGCTACTTTGAAGCAGAAGTGTGGTAAAAAGGATAGTAGCATTGTCCCTTCTCTCTTTTTCTCTCAATTTTTTATTTGGCCTTTCTTTTTTTATTTGGCCTTTCTCTTTTTTTTATAAAGCCCTTAGTCTCATCCCGACTTGTGGGGGAATCATAGTCTCCATCATCCTTTCCTCACTGGGACAATGCTCTAATAATGAAGATCAGCACACTTTTATTTACAACTCAAGATTACAACTCGATACTTAGAACAAGATATGACTCTATATGAATGCCTCCTGCGGTGTACCGGGATATGTAATGAATCAAGAGTGACATGTATGAAAATTATGAAGGTGTCCTGCCACAAATACGATGTCAACTACATGGTCATGCACAGAGCAATATGACAATGATGATGCGTGCCATATAAACGGAACGGTGGAAATTTGCATGGCAATATATCTCGGAATGGCTATGGAAATGCCATAATAGGTAGATATGGTGGCTGTTTTGAGGAAGGTATATGGTGGGTATATGGTACCGGCGAAAGTTGCGCGACACAAGAGAGGCTAGCAATGGTGGAAGGGTGAGAGTGCGTCTAATCCATGGACTCAACATTAGTCATAAAGAACTCATATACTTATTGCAAAAATCTACAAGCCATTGAAAACAAAGTACTACGCGCATGCTCCTAGGGGGATAGATTGGTAGGAAAAGATCATCGCTCGTCCCCGACCGCCACTCATAAGGAAGACAATCAATAAATTAAATTGTGCTCCAACTTCATCACATAGCGGTTCACCATACGTGCATGCTACGGGAATCACAAACTTCAATGCAAGTATTCTTTAAATTCATAATCACCCAACTAGCATGACTCTAATATCACCATCCTGATATCTCAAAACAATTATCAGGTATCAAATTGATCATAGCATCCAATTCACTTTCTATGATAGTTTTTATTATACCCAACTTGGATGCCCATCATTCTAGGACCAATATTATAACCATAGAAAATACCATGTTGTTGTAAGAGACTCTCAAAATAATATAAGTGAAGCATGAGAGATCAACAATTTCTACAAAATTAAGCCACCGCCGTGCTCTAAAAGATATAAGTGAAGCACTAGAGCAAAACTATCTAGCTCAAAAGATATAAGTGAAGCACATAGCGTATTCTAATAGATTCTAAACAAGTGGGCTTCTCCCAAAAGGTGTGTACAGCAACGATGATTGTGGTAAACTAAAAAGCAAAGACTAATATAATACAAGACGCTCCAAGAAAAACACATATCATGTGGCGAATAAAAATATTGCTCCAAGTAAAGTTACCGATAGACGAAGATGAAAGAGGGGATGCCTTCCGGGGCATCCCCAAGCTTAGGGTTTTGCATATTACTAGCACAACTGACATCAGGAGAATTTATAGTAACATCATTGCAATCATGATGTTAATCCAAGGAGTTACCCTGAATCTCTTCATAAATTTCTTCATCATAATTTTCAGATTCACTAATTTCAAGCAAAGCTTCATAAAGATAATCTAGTGCACAAAACTCACTAGCAATTGGTTCATCATAATTGGATCTCTTAAAAAGATTAGCTAGCGGATGAGGATCCATAGATCTTAGCTTCTCTGTTTAGCAATAAATAAAAAACTATTCCAACTAAACGAACGAACGAGCCAACTAAGACATCAAAGCAAATGAAAAGACGAACAGAACAAGGGCGAATAAAACGGCAAGGGTGAAGTGGGGGAGAGGAAAACGAGATGCAGATGGCAAATAATGTAATGCGAGGGAGATGAGTTTGTGATGTGTACTTGGTATGTCTTGACTTGAGCGAAGACCTCCCTGACAACGGCGTAAGTATTTCCCTCAGTTTTTGAGAACCAAGATATCAATCCAGTAGGAAGCTCCTCAAAAGTCCCACGCACCTACACAAACAAATAAGAACCTCGCAACCAACACAATAAAGGGGTTGTCAATCCCTTCACGGCCACTTGCGAAAGTGAGATCTGATAGAGATAATATGATAAGATAAATATTTTTGGTATTTTTATGATAGAGACTGGAAAAGTAAAGATGCAAATAAAAGTAGATGGAATGCTTATATGATAAAACATAGACCCGGGGGCCATACGTTTCACTAGTGGCTTCTCTCAAGATAGCATAAGTATTGCGGTGGGTGAACAAATTACTGTCGAGCAATTGATAGAAAAGCGAATAATTATGAGATTATCTAGGAATGATCATGTATATAGGAATCACGTCCGTGACAAGTAGATCGACTCCTTCCTGCATCTACTACTATTACTCCACACATCGACCGCTATCCAGCATGCGTCTAGAGTATTAAATTCATAAGAACAGAGTAACGCATTAAGAAAGATGACATGATGTAGAGGGATAAACTCATGCAATATGATATAAACCCCATCTTTTTATCCTCGATGGCAACAATATAATACGTGCCTTGCTGCCCCTGCTGTCACTAGGAAAGGACACCACAAGATTGAACCCAAAGCTAAGCACTTCTCACACTGTAGGAAAGATCAATCTAGTAGGCCAAACCAAACTGATAATTCGAAGATACTTGCAAAGATAAATTAATCACACATAAAAGAATTCAGAGGAGATTCAAATATTTATCAAAGATAAACTTGATCATAAACCCATAATCATCGGATCTCGACAAACACACCGCAAAAAGAGTTACATCGAATAGATCTCCAAGAAGATCGAGGAGACCTTTGTATTGAGATTCAAAGAGAGAGAAGAAGCCATCTAGATAATAACTATGGACCCGAAGGTCTGTGGTAAACTACTCACAACTCATCGGAGAGGCCTTGGAGATGATGTAGAGGCCCTCCGTGGTCGATTCCCCCTCCGGCGGAGCGCCAGCGAAGGCTCCAAGATGGGATCTCGCAGATACAGAAGGCTGCGCCGGTGGAATTAGGTTTTCGTGGTCTGTTCTAATGTTCTCGGGGTACGTAGGTATATATAGGAGGAAGAAGTAGGTCGGTGGACGCTTGAGGGGCCCACGAGGGTGGGGGCGCGCCCACCTGTAGGGGGCATGCCGGGCACCCTCATGGCCGCCACCTCTATTGCTTGATGTCCACTCCAAGTCCCCTGGATCACGTTTGTTCCAAAAAGATCGCTCCTGAAGGATTCATTCCGTTTGGACTCCGTTTGATATTCCTTTTCTTCGAAACACTAAAATAGGCAAAAAAACAGCAATTCGGGTTGGGCCTTCGATTAGTAGGTTAGTCCCAAAAATGATATAGAAGTGTAAAGCAAAGCCCATAAACATCCAAAATAGGTAATATAATAGCATGGAACAATCAAAAATTATTGATACGTTGGAGACGTATCAGCCCATATTACCTTGTCTTCTCCCTTGAATTGAATGCTTGCAAGTTCCAGCTTAGTCCAATGCATGTGCACTATTATTATTATCCACACCATTCGGTCGTGCAAGTGAAAGGCACTAATGACGATATATGATGAAATGATTGAGATAGGAGAAGCTGGTATGAACTCGACCTCTCTTGTTTTTGTAAATATGATTAGTTCATCGTTCCTGATTCAGCCTATTATGAATAAACATGGTTTACCTTGCGTGCCAACATGCTATTAAAATGGTTGTGATGTGGTATGATAGGGTGGTATCCTCCTTTGAATGATTCGAGTGACTTGACTTGGCACATGTTCATGCATGTAGTTGAAAGAAAATCAACATAGCCTTCACGATTTTTGTGTTCACGGTGGATGATATCCTACTCATGCTTGCACTCAGTGTTGATTAATTTTAATGCATGTTCATGACTGTTGTCGCTCTCTAGTTGGTCGCTTCCCAATCTCTTTCTAGCCTTCACTTGTACTAAGCGGGAATACTGCTTGTGTATCCAAACTCCATAAACCCCAAAGTTATTCCATATGAGTCCACCATACCTTCCTATATGCGGTATTTACCTGCCGTTCCAAGTAAATTTGTATGTAACAAACTCCAAACCTTCAAATGAAATTCTGTTTTGTATGCTCAAACAACTCATGTATCAACTAGGGTTGTTTGTATCTTCCATGTTAGGCGGGCTATTCTCAAGAGGAGTGGACTCTGCTCCTCATTCACGAGAAAATGGCTAGTCACCGGGATGCCCAGTCCCATGCTCAAATCAAATCTAAATAATTACAAACAAAACTCCCACAGGATTGTTGTTAGTTGGAGGCACCCGTTGTTTCGGGCAAGCCATGGATTGATGCTTGTTGGTGGTGGGGGAGTATAAACTTTACCATTCTATTTGGGAACCGCCTATAATGCGTGTAGCATGGAAGATACCGAGATCTCTTGGTTGTTATGTTGACAGTGAGAGTATACCGCTCAAAATGTTATTTATCTCTATTTCAAAATCGAGCTCTGGCACCTCTACAAATCCCTGCTTCCCTCTGCGAAGGGCCTCTCTATTTACTTTTATGTTGAGTCATCACCCTCTTATTAAAAAGCACCCACTGGAGAGCACCGCTGTCATTTGCATGTATTACTATTAATTTATATTGGGTATGACTATGACAGGATCTCTTTTACCATGAATTACAATGTTTAGTCAGTCCTTGATCTTTAAAGGTGCTCTGCATTTACGTTTTGCGGTCTCAGAAAGGGCTAGCGAGATACCATCTTGTTATATCATATTATAATTATTTTGAGAAAGTGTTGTCATCCCAGATTTATTATTATTGCTCGCTGGTTGATTATGCCATTGATATGAGTAAACATGAGACCTAAATGTTATTGCAAATATGGTTAGTTCATAATCTTTGCTGAAAACTTGAATGTTGGCTTTACATATTTGCAACAACAAGAGCAAACAGAGTTTGTAAAAGTTTTTCTTTATCACTTTCAGTTTGTCAACTGAATTGCTTGAGGACAAGCAAAGGTTTAAGCTTGGGGGAGTTGATACGTCTCCATCGTATCTACTTTTCCAAACACTTTTGCCCTTGTTTTGGACTCTAACTTGCATGATCTGAATGGAACTAACCCGGACTGACGCTATTTTCAGCATAACTGCCATGGTGTTATTTTGTGCAGAAATAAAAGTTCTCGGAATGACCTGAAAATCCACGGAGAAACTTTTTGGATTTAACAAAAAATATTGGCGAAAGAATAAACTTTAGGGGGCCCACACCCTGTCCACGAGGGTGGGGGGCGCCCCCCTGCCTCGTGGGCCCCTTGGAGCTCCACCGACCTCAACTCCAACTCCATATATTCACATTCACGGAGAAAAACATCAGAGAGAAAGATTCATCATGTTTTACGATACGGAGCCGCCGCCAAGCCCTAAACTCTCTCGGGAGGGCTGATCTGGCGTCCGTTCGGGGCTCCGGAGAGGGGGATCCGTCGTCGTCGTCATCATCAACCATCCTCCATCACCAATTTCATGATGCTCACCGCTGTGCGTGAGTAATTCCATCGTAGGCTTGCTAGACGGTGATGGGTTGGATGAGATTTACCATGTAATCAAGTTATTTTGTTTGGGTTTGATCCCTAGTATCCACTATGTTCTGAGATTGATGTTGCTATGACTTTGCTATGCTTTATGCTAGTCACTAGGGCCTGAGTGCCATGATTTAAGATCTGAACCTATTTCGTTTTCATGAACATATGTGAGTTCTTGATCCTATCTTGCAAGTCTATAGTCACCTATTATGTGTTATGATCCATTAACCCCGAAGTGATAATAATTGGGATACCTACCGGTGATGACCGTAGTTTGAGGAGTTCACATATTCACTAAGTGTTAATGCTTTGGTCCGGTACTCTATTAAAAGGAGGCCTTAATATCCCTTCGTTTCCAATAGGACCCCGCTACCACCGGAGGGTAGGACAAAAGATGTCATCCAAGTTCTTTTCCATAAGCACGTATGACTATATTCGGAATACATGCCTACATTACATTGATGAACTGGAGCTAGTTCTGTGTCACCCTATGTTATAACTATTACATGAGGAATCGCATCCGACATAATTATCCATCACTGATCCAATGCCTACGAGCTTTTCACATATTGCTCTTTGCTTATTTACTTTACCTTTGCCACTGTTAAAATTACTACAAAACTACTACTGTTACTTTTGCCACTGTTACTGTTACTTCCATACTACTTTGCTACTAAATACTTTGCTGCAGATACTAAGTTATCCAGGTGTGGTTGAATTGACAACTCAACTGCTAATACTTGAGAATATTCTTTGGCTCCCCTTGTTTCGAGTCAATAAATTTGGGTTGAATACTCTACCCTCGAAAACTGTTGCGATCCCCTATACCTGTGGGTTATCACCGTCTGCAATTGAAAACCCTAATAAGCAGGATAATTAGCCTATTATTGATAATCCATGTACTAATCAAACTGATATTTCTTATAAAACACGCCAGATATTTCATATTCGTATAAAAGCAACCAGAATTTCATAATCGAATTACATCGATAGCTTCGACACTCAGTTGCGCCATTACACAACAGCACCAAGTTCCACATGCAGCATTAAAAACCTTTGGAAAGTAGCATCAAACACGGTAAATAGACAGATGAATCTCATCTAGGAAACTGCAGAAGTGGAAGGCAAATATTGAGCTTTAAGTGATGTTGAATGTCCTTGCAATTTTAGGCCAGTGGCTATGGATAATCGCCCTCCCAACCTTCGTCCTCTTTAGCAAGAATTCAATATTGTACCATGGGTGTTGAGTGAATACCTTCCTCGCCTCTTGACCATGCAGGTGGTTTGAGAGGTAATCATCAGTGAACTGCTTTGAAAAGTACTAAAAACAAAGCTATGCATAAATCGCTGTTGTAAATTTTGAAATGGCACAAGGGGTAAAAAGAAGGTAAAAGAATTGGTACCATCCTATAGTTGACTGATGTCTTCTCCATTGTGCAAACAAAGATCTTGCTGTTATTCATCGCAAGTTTCTTCATCCTAACAATCTTTCTGAGTTTCTTGACTTGCCTGATATTCATGGACATCTCATTTCCCCATATGCAAAATGGATCGAATAGTGGGTCTAAGCCTCTGAAAGTAGGACCTACATGTGCAAGACCAAATTGTAAGAAACCTAAATATTAGAATGATTCCTGCAACTGCACAATAATGTGCTATTAGCCAAAGGAGCCTGCTTGAACAAACCTCGATGGTAAACCACAGTGTCTCCCATTGTTTCCCTGCAACACACGTAAGGAAGATCTTGATCAGGTTAACTGAGAGTTGCCATACTATCAGTAGAATATCTATTGAGTACAGCCAAATTCGATTGGTGTCACATGCATAACAATACAAAATTGTACCCACAGCAAATGAAAATCAAATTGCAGAACTGAACCAAACAGTTAAATGGACAACAGACCAAATGAACCAAAATAGTTAACTGAGCATGACATTGCAGAATAGAAACATGTACTTGAAGATAAAACAGTTAACAAAACAAAGAATGCTTGAGAACAGTACTACAAAATGTAGCAATTGTTGGACCAAAGTGTTAACGGAACATTACTTTCAGAGGACCAAACTGTTAACTGAACATCAGATTGCATATTAACATTCCAGGGACAAATCACTAGAAGGCACTGGCGGTGGCCTCAACAAAACAACACGGACTGTATTTTAAAGTAGACAACCGCGTGGCGTTGTCGACGGTAGCCTCGAAGACGAGGTGCTCCTCATTGATCTGGCGGTTGACACGCATGGCAGCCATAGCGACTCGTGCGCGCGTGAGGCCGCATGCTACTGAGCTCCATGTTATACTGCATGCAAAATGGCTGTGGGCGGCGCTTAATTGGACGAGGGGTGCAGTGATTTCAGTGGAAGGTGTCGCACCGTCGGTCAGGGCATGTGGGACGGGAAAGGATGAGGATGGTGTGGGTGGTGTGTGGATTATCTGACCATATCGGTGAGGCCGCGCATCAAGAAGAAGGGTCGACGGCAAGGAAGCCGCGCAGTAAGAAGAAGGGTCACCGGCGAGGAGGTGGCACTACAAGAAGAAGGGTCGTCGGCGAGGAGGCTGAGCTGCCAGTAAGCAGCAGTGAAGGTTTGAACTTGCAAAGCAAGGATGAACAATGGAAATGTGGCTTTTGGTAGGAGGGAGGGGGCGGGGAGACAGATATTTGCGCAGTGGCAAAAAATTTTTGCTCGGTGCCGCAAGAAACTGGCGCGCAATTGTGGTTCAAGCGGGGGCGGTGGACTATAGACGATGAAGCTTCCTGCGTAAGCCAGACAAGACGGTGCGCCAAGATATTTTACATCGCATCCTACAAGATTCTTTCTAGTAAACTGTTTTTGGTATACCTGATTTTTTCATTATGTTTTGAAAGACAAAATGGTGTTACGGAGGGAAAAGATGGTGTTTGAATTGCTAGAACATTCACGTACAGTGAACATGCAACTAGTACATGAGTGTTGTGTTTAAATTTGGAATTATTCCGGGTTCGTTTGGCATTTTTATGCATTAATTGAGTTTCTGGGCATTTAATGTGCATAATTCAAATTTGAACTACAAGCACATGCTCTAATGCACCAAAGTTTGTTGAAAAATCACATGTGTCTTTGGGTGAATTTATAGGTCCAATGCAAGAAAAGGGAATGAAATTAAACATCTGGGCATCGTGGCTCGACCGGAAAGATTGAGAAACTTGGTTTTTAAATTCCTGTAAATGCAAAACATGCCAGAAAATCATGAAACTTGGCATGGTGTCATGACATGGCACCAACATGCTGCGGAATTTTTTTGGCTGAATTGGGACAAGCTTTGATGTAAGTTTCTTGCAAACCAGAGCGTTCCGCAAGAAGGCTTGTGGTTCCTTTTTTTTTGCGGGCAAATCAGAGAGCTTTATTCAACAAAAGAGTTGTACCGGCAGTCAGCGAGAAGGC
Source organism: Triticum timopheevii (assembly GCA_963921465.1). Lineage (NCBI taxonomy): Eukaryota > Viridiplantae > Streptophyta > Magnoliopsida > Poales > Poaceae > Triticum > Triticum timopheevii. Next base: position 96,437,372 of record OY997264.1, on the reverse strand, counting down.
TGCTTACCAAGAAACTAGGAGTCTCATCAAGCCAGCAGTCGGTCACATTCAAAGTGCATGCATGTTTTGCACAGAGATGCGCCAGCAAGTTTGCTGACCTAGTTACATGCTGAATCTCAAAAGAAGAAAAATCAAAGGCTAGCTCTCCTATTTCATCTAAGATAGGAGCCACAATCGAACGCGAGTTGTGGCGAGTGTTCCAGAGTTGTACCAACTCCTGGCAATCTGTCTCCATTATCACAAGCGAGAGGCCTCGAAGCTTTGCAAATAGGACTCCTTCCCGCACTGATATAGCTTCCATTAACAACGGGTCCGAAATCACATGGTTCCGAGAGGGAACGTATCACCTCCGTGTCCGAAACGAGATACATACACTGCCTTCTCCCGCCTTAATTTTTTTACACAGACAGATTAGATCAAATAGAAGTATCGTGCTAAATTTTGGAATTATTCCGGGTTCATAGGGCATTTTTATGCATTAATTGAGTTTCTGGGCATTTAATGTGTATATTTCAAATTTGAACTACAAGCACATGCTCCAGTGCACCAAAGTTTGTTGAAAAATCACATGTGTGCCCTTAGGTGTATTTATAGGTCCCATGGAAGAAATGGGAATGAAATTCAAACATCTGGGCGTCGTGGCTCAGCCGAAAAGATTGAGAAACTTGGTTTTTAAATTCCTGTAAATCCAAAACACGCTTGAAAATCATGAAACTTGGCATGGTGTCATGACATGGCACCAACATGCTGTGGTGATTTTTTAGGCCGAATTGGGACAATCTTTGCTTTAAGCTTCTTGCAAACTGGAGCTTCCCTCAAGAAGGCTCGTGGTTCCGAGAGGGAACGTGTCACCTCCGTGTGCGAAACGAGATATGTACACTGCCTTCTCCCGCCTTAATTTTTTTACATATGCAGATTAAACCAACTAGAAGTATCGTGCTAAATTTTGGAATTATTCTAGGTTTGTTTGGCCTTTTTTATACATTAATTGAGTTTTTGCGCAGTTAATGTGCATAATTCAAATTTGAACTACAAGCACATGCTCCAGTGCACCAAAGTTGGTTGAAAAATTACATGTGTGTCCTTGGGTGTATTTATACGTCCCATGCAAGAAATGGGAAAGAAATTCAAACATCTGGGTGTCGTGGCTCGGCCAGAAAGATTGAGAAACTTGTTTTTTAAATTCCTGTAAATCCAAAACACGCCTGAAAATGATGAAATTGGCATGGTGTCATGACATGGCACCAACATGCTGCGGTAATTTTTTTGGCCGAATTGGGACAAGCTTTGGTGTAAGCTTCTTTCAAACCGGAGCTTCCCTCAAGAAGGCTCGTGGTTGCGAGAGGGAACGTGTCACCTCCATGTGCGAAATGAGATACGTAGACTACCTTCTCCCGCCTTAATTTTTTTACACACACAGATTAGACGAAATAGAAGTATCGTGCTAAATTTTGGAATTATTCTGGGTTTGTTTGTCCTTTTTATACATTAATTGAATTTCTGTGCATTTAATGTGCATAATTCAAATTTGAATTACAAGCACATGCTCCAGTGCACCAAAGTTGGTTGAAGAATCACATGTGTGTACTTGGGTGTATTTATAGGTCCCATGGAAGAAAAAGAATGAAATTCAAACATCTGGGCGTCGTGGCTCGACCGGAAAGATTGAGAAACTTGTTTTTTAAATTGCTGTAAATCCAAAACACGCCTGAAAGTCATGAAACTTGGCATGGTGTCATGATATGGCACCAACATGCTGCGGTAATTTTTTAGGCCGAATTGGGACAAGCTTTAGTGTAAGCTTCTTGCAAACTGGAGCTCCCCTCTCATGGTTCCGAGAGGGAACGTGTCACCTCCGTGTGCGAAATGACATACGTACACTGCCTTCTCTCGCCTTAATTTTTTTACACAGGAAGATTAGACAAATAGAAGTATCGTGCTGAATTTTGGAATTATTGTAGGTTCGTTTGGCCTTTTTTATACATTAATTGAGTTTCTACGCATTTAATGTGCATAATTCAAATTTGAACTACAAGCACATGCTCCAGTGCACCAAACTTGGTAGAAAAATCACATGTGTGTGTCCTTGAGTGAATTTATAGGTCCCCGGAAAGAAATGGGAATGAAATTCAAACATCTGGGCGTCGTGGCTCGGCCAAAAAGATTGAGAAACTTGGTTTTTAAATTCCTGTAAATCAAAAAAACACGCCTGGAAATCATGAAAATTGGCATGGTGTCACGACATGGCACCAACATGTTGCGGTAATTTTTTTAGCCGAATCGGGACAAGCTTTGCTGGAAGCTTCTTGCAAACAGGAGCTTCCCTCAAGAAGGCTCGTGGTTCCGAGAGGGAACGTGTCACCTCCGTGTGCGAAACGAGATACGTACACTGCCTTCTCCCGCCTTAATATTTTTACATATGCAGATTAGACCAATTAGAAGTATCGTGCTAAATTTTGGAATTATTCTAGGTTCGTTTGGCCTTTTTTATACATTTATTGAGTTTCTGCACAGTTAATGTGTATAATTCAAATTTGAACTACAAGCACATGATCCAATGCACCAAAATTGGTTGAAAAATTACATGTGTGTCATTGGGTGTATTTATACGTCCCATGCAAGAAATGGGAAAGAAATTCAAACATCTGGGCGTCGTGGCTCAGACGGAAAGATTGAGAAACTTGGTTTTTAAATTCCTGTAAATCCAAAACACGCCTGAAAATCATGAAGTTGGCATGGTGTCATGACATGGCACTAACATGCTGCGGTAATTTTTTTGGATGAATTGGGACAAGCTTTGGTGTAAGCTTCTTGCAAACCGGAGCTTCCCTCAAGAAGGCTCGTGGTTCCGAGAGGGAACGTGTCACCTCCGTGTGCGAAACGAGATACGTACACTACCTTCTCCTACCTTAATTTTTTTTACACACACAGATTAGACGAAATAGAAGTATCGTGCTAAATTTTGGAATTATTCCGGGTTCGTTTGGCCTCTTTTATACATTAATTGAATTTCTGCGCATTTAATGTGCATAATTCAAATTTGAACTACAAGCACATGCTCCAGTGCACCAAAGTTGGTTGAAAAATCACATGTGTGTACTTGGGTGTATTTATAGGTCCCATGGAAGAAATAAGAATGAAATTCAAACATCTGGGCATCGTGGCTCGGCTGGAAAGATTGAGAAACTTGTTTTTTAAATTGCTGTAAATCCAAAACACGCCTGAAAGTCATGAAACTTGGCATGGTGTCATGATATGGCACCAACATGCTGCGGTAATTTTTTAGGCCGAATTGGGACAAGCTTTAGTGTAAGCTTCTTGCAAACTGTAGCTCCCCTCTCATGGTTCCGAGAGGGAACGTGTCACCTGCGTGTGCGAAATGACATACGTACACTGCCTTCTCCCGCCTTAATTTTTTTACACAAGCAGATTAGACCAAATAGAAGTATCGTGCTGAATTTTGGAATTATTCCGGGTTCGTTTGGCCTTTTTTATACATTAATTGAGTTTCTGCGCATTTAATGTGCATAATTCAAATTTGAACTACAAGCACATGCTCCAGTGCATCAAACTTGGTAGAAAAATCACATGTGTGTCCTTGGGTGAATTTATAGGTCCCAGGCAAGAAATGGGAATGAAATTCAAACATTTGGATGTCGTGGCTTGGCCGAAAAGATTGAGAAACTTGGTTTTTAAATTCCTGTAAATCAAAAAAACACGCCTGGAAATCATGAAACTTGGCATGGTGTCATGACATGGCACCAACATGTTGCGGTAATTTTTTTGGCCGAATCGGGACAAGCTTTGCTGTAAGCTTCTTGCAAACAGGAGCTTCCCTCAAGAAGGCTCGTGGTTCCGAGAGGGAACGTGTCACCTCCGTGTGCGAAACGAGATATGTACACTGCCTTCTCCCGCCTTAATTTTTTTACACAGGCAGATTAGACCAAATAGAAGAATCATGCTAAATTTTGGAATTACTCCGTGTTTGTTTGGCCTTTTTATACATTAATTGAGTTTTTGTGCATTTAATGTGCATACTTCAAATTTGAACTACAAGCACAGGATCTAGTGCACCAAAGTTGGTTGAAAAATTAGATGTTTGTCCTTGGGTGAATTTATAGGTCCTATGCAAGAAATGGGAATGAAATTCAGACATCTGGGCGTTGTGGCTTGGCCAGAAAGATTGAGAAACTTGGTTTTTTAATTCATGTAAACCCAAATCACGCCTGAAAATCATGAAACTTGGCATGGTGTCAAGACATGGCACCAACATGCTACGGTAATTTTTTTGGCCAAATTGGGACAAGCTTTGGTGTAAGCTTCTTGCAAACCGGAGCTTCCCTCAAGAAGGCTCGTGGTTCCGAGAGGGAACATGTCACCTCCGTGTGCAAAACGAGATACGTACACTGCCTTCTCCCGCCTTAATTTTTTTTGCACAGGCATATTAGACCAAATAGAAGTATCGTGCTAAATTTTGGAATTATTCCGGGTTCGTTTAGCCTTTTTATACATTAATTGTGTTTTTGTGCATTTAATGTGCATAATTCAAATTTGAACTACAAGCACATGCTCCAGTGCACCAAAGTTGGTTGAAAAATCACATGTGTGTACTTGGGTGTATTTATAGGTCCCATGGAAGAAATAAGAATGAAATTCAAACATCTGGGCATCGTGGCTCGGCTGGAAAGATTGAGAAACTTGTTTTTTAAATTGCTGTAAATCCAAAACACGCCTGAAAGTCATGAAACTTGGCATGGTGTCATGATATGGCACCAACATGCTGCGGTAATTTTTTAGGCCGAATTGGGACAAGCTTTAGTGTAAGCTTCTTGCAAACTGTAGCTCCCCTCTCATGGTTCCGAGAGGGAACGTGTCACCTGCGTGTGCGAAATGACATACGTACACTGCCTTCTCCCGCCTTAATTTTTTTACACAAGCAGATTAGACCAAATAGAAGTATCGTGCTGAATTTTGGAATTATTCCGGGTTCGTTTGGCCTTTTTTATACATTAATTGAGTTTCTGCGCATTTAATGTGCATAATTCAAATTTGAACTACAAGCACATGCTCCAGTGCATCAAACTTGGTAGAAAAATCACATGTGTGTCCTTGGGTGAATTTATAGGTCCCAGGCAAGAAATGGGAATGAAATTCAAACATTTGGATGTCGTGGCTTGGCCGAAAAGATTGAGAAACTTGGTTTTTAAATTCCTGTAAATCAAAAAAACACGCCTGGAAATCATGAAACTTGGCATGGTGTCATGACATGGCACCAACATGTTGCGGTAATTTTTTTGGCCGAATCGAGACAAGCTTTGCTGTAAGCTTCTTGCAAACAGGAGCTTCCCTCAAGAAGGCTCGTGGTTCCGAGAGGGAACGTGTCACCTCCGTGTGCGAAACGAGATATGTACACTGCCTTCTCCCGCCTTAATTTTTTTACACAGGCAGATTAGACCAAATAGAAGAATCATGCTAAATTTTGGAATTACTCCGTGTTCGTTTGGCCTTTTTATACATTAATTGAGTTTTTGTGCATTTAATGTGCATACTTCAAATTTGAACTACAAGCACAGGATCTAGTGCACCAAAGTTGGTTGAAAAATTAGATGTTTGTCCTTGGGTGAATTTATAGGTCCTATGCAAGAAATGGGAATGAAATTCAGACATCTGGGCGTTGTGGCTTGGCCAGAAAGATTGAGAAACTTGGTTTTTTAATTCATGTAAATCCAAATCACGCCTGAAAATCATGAAACTTGGCATGGTGTCAAGACATGGCACCAACATGCTACGGTAATTTTTTTGGCCAAATTGGGACAAGCTTTGGTGTAATCTTCTTGCAAACCGGAGCTTCCCTCAAGAAGGCTCGTGGTTCCGAGAGGGAACATGTCACCTCCGTGTGCAAAACGAGATACGTACACTGCCTTCTCCCGCCTTAATTTTTTTTGCACAGGCATATTAGACCAAATAGAAGTATCGTGCTAAATTTTGGAATTATTCCGGGTTCGTTTAGCCTTTTTATACATTAATTGTGTTTTTGTGCATTTAATGTGCATACTTCAAATTTGAACTACAAGCACAGGCTCCAGTGCACCAAAGTTGGTTGAAAAATCAGATGTGTGTCCTTGTCTGAATTTCTAGGTCCCATGCAAGAAATGGGAATGAAATTGAAACATCTGGACGTCGTGGCTTAGCCGGAAAGATTGAGAAACTTGTTTTTTAAATTCCTGTAAATCCAAAACACGCCTGAAAATCATGAAACTTGGCATGGTGTCATGACATGGCACCAACATGCTGTGGTAATTTTTCTGTCTGATTTGTGATGGCGCACACATTAACAATCAACAAAGTCATTTTGGAACAAGTGTTGTCACGTTACAAATCCAAAACACAAGTATTATTGAAACCGTGGGTGTTCTACTTACCATTTACGTGCCGCCACGCGCCCCTTTTTTATTGGCTAGGAGGTGTCGTGCGGGGTAGCTATTTGAGTACGGGAGGCGTGCAATCAGACCCCTACGCATGCTCATCGGGAGGAGAGCCCTTTGACCGCTACCCGCCACGCACCTCCCTCCCAACAACTCCATTAATGGCGCCCGAGCCCCTATTCTATGGCGTGGCTATGTGTCTCATTGGACTAAGATTGAAGAGAGAAAAATGAAAATCTGAAAAGAAAGTTTTGAAGGAAATATGCCCTAGAGGCAATAATAAAGTTATTATTTATTTCCTTATTTCATGATAAATGTTTATTATTCATGCTAGAATTGTATCAACCGGAAACATGATGCATGTGTGAAAACATAGACAAACTTAATGTCACTAGTATGCCTCTACTTGACTAGCTCGTTAATTAAAGATGGTTATGTTTCCTAACCATAGACATGAGTTGTCATTTGATTAACGGGATCACATCATTAGGAGAATGATGTGATTGACTTGACCCATTCCATTAGCTTAGCACTTGATCGTTTAGTATGTTGCCATTGCTTTCTTCATGACTTATACATGTTCCTATGAATATGAGATTATGCAACTCCCGTTTACCGGAGGAACACTTTGTGTGCTACCAAACGTCACAACGTAACTGGGTGATTATAAAGGTGCACTACAGGTGTCTCCAAAGGTACATGTTGAGTTGGCATAATTCGAGACTAGGTTTTGTCACTCCGATTGTCGGAGAGGTATCTCTGGGCCCTCTTGGTAATACACATCACTTAAGCCTTGCAAGCATTGTAACTAATGAGTTAGTTACGGAATGATGTATTACAGAACGAGTAAAGAGACTTGCCGGTAACGAGATTGGACTAGGTATTGGATACCGACGATCGAATCTCGGGCAAGTAACATACCGATGACAAAGGGAACAATGTATGTTGTTATGCGGTTTGACCGATAAAGATCTTCGTAGAATATGTAGGAGCCAATATGAACATCCAGGTTCCACTATTGGTTATTGACCGGAGACGTGTCTCGGTCATGTCTACATAGTTCTCGAACCCGTAGGGTCCGCACACTTAAGGTTTCGATGACAGTTATATGATGAGTTTATGAGTTTTGATGTACCGAAGGAGTTCGGAGTCCCAGATGAGATCGGGGACATGACGAGGAGTCTCGAAATGGTCGAGATGTAAAGATCGATATATTGGACGACTATATTCGGAGTTCGGAAAGGTTCCGAGTGATTCGGGTATTTTTCAGAGTACCGAAGAGTTACGGGAATCGCCGGGGAGTATATGGTCGTTATTGGGCTTTAGGGGAAAGAGAGAGGAGAGGTTGGGCGCCCCCCCAAGGCCTAGTCCGAATTGGACTAGGGGAGGGGCTGCGCCCCCTCCTTCCTTCTCTTCTCTTCCCCCTTTCCTTGACTCCTACTCCTACTACTTGGAAGGGGGGGAATCCTACTCCCGGTGGGAGTAGGACTCCTCCTTGGCGCGCCCTCCTTGGCCGGCCGCACCTCCCCCATCCCTCCTTTATATACGAGGGCAGGGGGGCACCCCATGACACACAAGTTGATCTACGGATTGTTCCTTAGCCGTGTGCGGTGCCCCCCTCCACCATATTCCACCTCGGTCATATCGTCGCGGAGTTTAGGCGAAGCCCTGCGCTGGTGGAACATCATCATCGTCACCACGCCGTCGTGCTAACGGAACTCATCCCCGACGCTTTGCTGGATTGAATCCCGGGGAACGTCATCGAGCTGAACGTGTGCTGAACATGGAGGTGCCGTACGTTCGGTGCTTGGATCGGTCGGATCGTGAAGACGTACGACTACATCAACCGCGTTGTCATAACGCTTCCGCTTACGGTCTACGAGGGTACGTGGACAATACTCTCCCCTCTCGTTGCTATGCCATCACCATGATCTTGCGTGTACGTAGGAAATTTTTGAAATTACTACGTTCTCCAACAGTGGCATCCAAGCCTAGGTTTTATGCGTTGATGTTATATGCACGAGTAGAACACAAGTGAGTTGTGGGCGATACAAGTCATACTGCTTACCAGCATGTCATACTTTGGTTCGGCGGTATTGTTGGATGAAGCGGCCCGGACCGACATTACGCGTACGCTTACGCAAGACTGGTTCTACCGACGTGCTTTGCACACAGGTGGCTGGCGGGTGTCAGTTTCTCCAACTTTAGTTGAACCGAGTGTGGCTACGCCCGGTCCTTGCGAATTTTAAAATAGCACTAACTTGACGAACTATCGTTGTGGTTTTGATGCGTAGGTAAGAACGGTTCTTGCTCAGCCCATAGCAGCCATGTAAAATTTGCAACAACAAAGTAGAGGACGTCTAACTTGTTTTTGCAGGGCATGTTGTGATGTGATATGGTCAAGACGTGATAAGATATAAGTTGTTGTATGAGATGATCATGTTTTGTTGAAGTTATCGGCAACTGACAGAAGCCCTATGGATGTCTCTTTGTTGCATAAGATGCAAGTGCCAAATAATTGCTTTACTTTATCGCTATACGATAGCAATAGTTGCAAGAGCAATAGTTGGCGAGACAACCATGTGATGACACATTGATATAGATCAAGATGATGAAGATCATGGTGTTGTGCCGGTGACGATAGAGATCATGACAGTACTTTGGAGATGGAGATCAAAGGCGCAAGATGATCATGGCCATATCATGTCACATATTTTGATTGCATATGATGTTTATCTATTATACATCTTATTCTTGCTTTGATTGACGGTAGCATTTTAAGATGATCTCTCACTAATTATCAAGAAGTGTTCTCCCTGAGTATGCACCGTTGCCAAAGTTCGTCGTGCCCAGACACCACGTGATGATCGGGTGTGATAAGCTCTACGTCCATCTACAACGGGTGCAAGCCAGTTTTGCACACGCGGAATACTCAGGTTAAACTTGACGAGCCTAGCATATGCAGATATGGCCTCGGAGCACGGAGACCAAAAGGTCGAGCGTGAATCATATAGTAGATATGATCAACATAGTGATGTTCACCATTGAAAACTACTCCATCTCACGTGATGATCGGTTATGGTTTAGTTGATTTGGATCACGTGATCACTTACATGACTAGAGAGATGACTGTCTAAGTGGGAGTTCTTAAGTAATATGATTATTTGAACTTAAATTTATCATGAACTTAGTCCTGGTAGTATTTTGCAAATTATGTTGTAAGATCAATAGCTTGCGTTGTTGCTTTCATATGTTTATTTTGATATGTTCCTAGAGAAAATTGTGTTGAAAAATGTTAGTAGCAATGATGCGGATTGGATCCGTGATCTGAGGTTTATCCTCATTGCTGCACAGAAGAATTATGTCCTTAATGCACCGCTAGGTGACAGACCTATTGCAGGAGTAGATGCAGACGTTATGAACGTTTGGCTAGCTCAGTATGATGACTACTTGATAGTTTTGTGCACCATGCTTTATGGCTTAGAATCAGGACTTCAAAGATGTTTCGAACATCATGGACCATATGAGATGTTCCAGGAATTGAAGTTAATATTTCAAGCAAATACCCGAGTTGAGAGATATGAAGTCTCCAACAAGTTCTATAGCTAAAAGATGGAGGAGAATCACTCAACTAGTGAGCATGTGCTCAGATTGTCTGGATACTTCAATCGCTTGAATCAAGTGGGAGTTAATCTTCCAGATAAGATAGTGATTGACAGAATTCTCTAGTCACCATCACTAAGTTACTAGAACTTCGAGATGAACTATAGTATGCAAGGGATGACGAAAATGATTCCCGAGCTCTTCGTGATATTGAAATCAACGAAGGTAGAAATCAAGAAAGAGCATCAAGTGTTGATGATTGACAAGACCACTAGTTTAAAGAAAAGGGCAAAGGGAAAGAAAGGGAAACTTCAAGTAGAATGGCAAACAAGTTGTCACTCCCGTGAAGAAGACCAAAGCTGGACCAAAGCCTGAAACTGAGTGCTTACACTGCAAAGGAAATGGTCACTGGAAGCGGAAATGCCCTGAATATTTGGTGGAAAACAAGGATGGCAAAGTGAACAAGGGTATATTTGATATACAGGTTATTGATGTGTGCTTTACTAGTGTTTATAGTAGCCCCTGAGTATTTGATACTTGTTCGGTTGCTAAGATTAGTAACTCGAAACAGGAGTTACAGAATAAACAAAGACTAGTTGAAGGGGAAGTGACGATGAGCGTTGGAAGTAGTTCCAAGATTGATATGATCATCATCGCACACTCCCTATACTTTGGGGATTAGTGTTAAACCTAAATAAATGTCATTTGGCGTTTGCGTTGAGCATGAATATGATTTGATCATGTTTATTGCAATACAGTTATTCATTTAAAATCAGAGAATAATTGTTGTTAAATGAATAAAACCTTCAATGGTCATACACCCAACGAAAATAGTTTGTTGGCTCTCGATCGTAGTAATGCACATATTCATAATATTGATGCCAAAAGATCCAAAGTTAATAATGATAGTGCAACTTATTTGTGACACTGCCGTTTTGGTCATATCGGTGTAAAGCGCATGAAGAAACTCCATAAAGATGGATTTTCGGAATCACTTGGTTATGAATCATTTGATGCTTGCGAACCGTGCCTTTTGTGCAAGATGACTAAAACTCCGTTCTCCGGAACAATGGAATAAGCTACTGACTTATTGGAAATAATACATACCGATGTATGCGATCCAATGTGTTGATGCTCGTGGCATGTATCGTTATTTTCTGACCTTCACAAGATGATTTGAGCAGATATGGGTATATCTACTTGATGAAACATAAGTCTGAAATAGTTGAAAGGTTCAAAGAATTTCAGAGTGAAGTGGAAAAATCATCGTAACAAGAAAATAAAGTTTCTGCGATCTGATCGCGGAGACGAATATTTGAGTTACGAGTTTGGTCCTCAATTAAAACAATGTGGAATAGTTTCACAGCTCACGCCACCTGGAACACCACAACGTTATGGTGTGTCCAAACATCATAACCGCATTTATTGGATATAGTGCGATCTATGATGTCTCTTACTGATTTACCACTATTGTTTTTGGGTTATGCATTAGAGATAGCTGCATTCACGTTAAAAGGGCACCATCTAAATCCGTTGAGACGACAGCATATGAACTGTGGTTTAGCAAGAAACCGAAGTTGTCGTTTCTTAAAGTTTGGAGTTGTGATGCTTATATGGAAAAGGTTTTCAACCTGATAAGCTCGAACCCAAATCGGAGAAGTGCGTCTTCATAGAATACCCAAAGGAAACTGTTGGGTACACCTTCTATCATAGATCCGAAGGCAAAACATTCGTTGCTAAAAATGGATCCTTTCTAGAGAAGGAGTTTCTCTCGAAAGAAGTGAGTGGGAGTAAAGTAGAACTTGATAAGGTAACTGTACCTTCTCCCGAATTGGAAAATTGTTAATCACTGAAATCAGTTCTAGTGATTTCTACACCAATTAGTGAGGAAGCTAATGATGATGATCACGAAACTTCAGATCAAGTTACTACAGAACCTCGTAGGTCTTCCAGAGTACGGTCCGCACTAGAGTGGTACGGTAATCCTGTTCTGGAAGTCATGTTACTAGACCATGATGAACCTACGCACTATGAGGAAGCAATAATGAGCCCAGATTCCGCAAAATGGCTTAAGGCCATGAAATCTGAGATGGGATCCATGTACGAGAACAAAGTGTGGACTTTGGTGGAGTTGCCCGATGATCGGCAAGCCATATTGTATAAATGGATCTTCAAGAGGAAGACAGACGATGATAGTAGTGTTACTATCTACAAAGCTCGACTTGTCGCAAAAAGGTTTTTGACAAGTTCAAGGTGTTGACTACAATGAGATTTTCTCAACTGTAGCGATGCTTAAGTCTGTCCGAATCATGTTAGCAATTGCCACAATTTATGAAATCTGGCAAATGGATGACAAAACTGCATTCCTTAATGGTTTTCTTAAAGAAGAGTTGTATATGATGCAACCAGAAGGTTTTGTCAATCCTAAAGGTACTAACAAAATGTGCATGCTCGAGCGATCCATCTATGGACTGGTGCAAGCATCTCGGAGTTGGAATATACGCTTTGATGAGTTGATCAAAGCATATAGTTTTGTACAGACTTACGATGAAGCCTGTATTTACAAGAAAGTGAGTGGGAGCACTACAGCATTTCTGATAAGTATATGTGAATGAAATATTGTTGATCGGAAATAATGTAGAATTATTCTACAAAGCATAAAGGAGTGTTTGAAAGGAGTTCTTTAAAATAAAGACCTCAGTAAAGCTACTTACATATTGAGCATCAAGATCTATTGAGATAGATCAAGACACTTGATAAGATTTTCAATGAGTACATACCTTGACAAGATTTTGAAGTAGTTCAAAATGGAACAGTCAAAGAAAGAGTTCTTGCATGTGTTGCAAAGGTATGAAATTGAGTAAGACTCAAATCCCGACCACGACGCAAAATAGAAAGAGAATGAAAATCATTCCCTATGCATCAGTCATAGGTTCTATAAAAGTGTGCCATGCTATGGTCCAGACCTATTATATACTCTGCCCTGGTTTGGCAAGGGAGTACAATAGTGATCTAGGAGTAGATCACTGGACATTGGTCAAAATTATCCTTAGTGGAATAAGGATATGTTTCTCGATTATGGAGGTGACAAAAGGTTCATCGTAAAGGGTTACGTCGATACAAGTTTTGGCACTGATCTAGATGACTCTAAGTCTTAATCTGGATACATATTGAAAGTGGGAGCAATTAGCCAGAGTAGCTCCATGCAGAGCATTGTAGACATAGAATATTTGCAAAATACACACGGCTCTGAATGTGACAGACCCGTTGACTAAACTTCTCTCACAAGCAAAACATGATCATACCTTAGTACTCTTTGGGTGTTAATCACATAGCGATGTGAACTAGATTATTGACTCTAGTAAACCCTTTGGGTGTTGATCACATGACGATGTGAACTATGGGAGTTAATCACATGGTGATGTGAACTATGGGTGTTAATCACATGGTGATGTGAACTAGATTATTAACTCTAGTGCAAGTGGGAGACTGAAGGAAATATGCCCTAGAGGCAATAATAAAGTTATTATTTATTTCCTTATTTCATGATAAATGTTTATTATTCATGCTAGAATTGTATTAACCGGAAACATGATGCATGTGTGAATACATAGACAAACTTAATGTCACTAGTATGCCTCTACTTGACTAGCTCGTTAATTAAAGATGGTTATGTTTCCTAACCATAGACATGAGTTGTCATTTGATTAACGGGATCACATCATTAGGAGAATGATGTGATTGACTTGACCCATTCCATTAGCTTAGCACTTGATCGTTTAGTATGTTGCTATTGATTTCTTAATGACTTATACATGTTCCTATGAATATGAGATTATGCAACTCCCGTTTACCGGAGGAACACTTTGTGTGCTACCAAACGTCACAACGTAACTGGGTGATTATAAAGGTGCACTACAGGTGTCTCCAAAGGTACATGTTGAGTTGGCGTAATTCGAGATTACGTTTTGTCACTCCGATTGTCGGAGAGGTATCTCTGGGCCCTCTCGGTAATACACATCACTTAAGCCTTGCAAGCATTGTAACTAATGAGTTAGTTACGGAATCATGTATTACAGAACGAGTAAAGAGACTTGCCGGTAACGAGATTGAACTAGGTATTGGATATCGACGATCGAATCTCGGGCAAGTAACATACCGATGACAAAGGGAACAACGTATGTTGTTATGCTGTTTGACCGATAAAGATCTTTGTAGAATATGTAGGAGCCAATATGAACATCCAGGTTCCACTATTGGTTATTGACCGGAGACGTGTCTCGGTCATGTCTACATAGTTCTCGAACCCGTAGGGTCCACACGCTTAAGGTTTCGATGACAGTTATGTGATGAGTTTATGAGTTTTGATGTACCGAAGGAGTTCGGAGTCCCGGATGAGATCGGGGACATGACGAGGAGTCTCGAAATGGTCGAGACGTAAAGATCGATATATTGGACGACTATATTCAGAGTTCGGAAAGGTTCCGAGTGATTCGGGTATTTTTTAGAGTACCGGAGAGTTACGGGAATTCGCCGGGGAGTATATGGGCCTTATTGGGCTTTAAGGGAAAGAGAGAGGAGAGGTTGGGCGCCCCCCAAGGCCTAGTCCGAATTGGACTAGGGGGAGGGGCTGCGCCCCCTCCTTCCTTCTCTTCTCTTCCCCCTTTCCTTGACTCCTACTCCTACTACTTGGAAGAGGGGGAATCCTACTCCCGGTGGGAGTAGGACTCCTCCTTGGCGCGCCCTCCTTGGCCGGCCGCACCTCCCCCCTCCCTCCTTTATATACGGGGGCAGGGGGCACCCCATGACACACAAGTTGATCTACGGATTGTTCCTTAGCCGTGTGCGGTGCCCCCCTCCACCATATTCCACCTTGGTCATATCGTCGCGGAGTTTAGGCGAAGCCCTGCGCCGGTAGAACATCATCATCGTCACCACGCTGTCGTGCTGACGGAACTCATCCCCGACGCTTTGCTGGATTGAAGCCCGGGGAACGTCATCGAGCTGAACGTGTGCTGAACACGGAGGTGCCGTATGTTCGGTGCTTGGATCGGTCGGATCGTGAAGACGTACGACTACATCAACCGCTTTGTCATAACGCTTCCGCTTACGGTCTACGAGGGTACGTGGACAATACTCTCCCCTCTCGTTGCTATGCCATCACCATGATCTTGCGTGTATGTAGGAAATTTTTGAAATTACTACATTCTCCAACAAGTTTTGCACGGATCTTGATGTAAGATCTGACGGACCTATATAGCATCGACTGCGACTTATAGCAAGCATGATGAATATAAGTATGATGACAGTGGATAATAATTGTCTTACATATTTAGGAACATAATTTAAAAAAGGCCACATGCGGCAACGCCAGGAATACACAAGGGCAAAAGAAGAAGGAACACAACAATCGGCCTCACTGATTTCTATGTTTCTGCAGGCCGCGGGAACTAGTCTGCGCGGCGAGCGGCGATGAGCTCTTTCTTGTCCTCAAGATGCTGCTTGAGAGCATCCACGGATTCCTCCACCAGCCTTCTACGCTCGATGCACAGCATGGTATTCTCGTCCATAAGTTTCTCGATGGTGACGTCGATCCTCTTCAACAAGGCAGTGGTCTCCTGCTGCTGCTCTGCACTTCCGACGATCTTCACCCTCAGCAGGTCGTGCTCGGTGAGGGTGTCCTGGATTAAGGGGTCCTCGGACGGCCGGACTATGTAGCATGGGCCGGACTGTTGGGCCGTGAAGGTACAATACAAAAGACACTCCACGTGTCCAGATGGGACTCTCCTTGGCGTGGAAGGCAAGCTTGGTGCCCGGATATGAAGATTTCTTTCTCTGTAACTGACTTTGTACAATCCTAGTCCCCTCCGGTGTCCATATAAACTAGAGGGCTTAGTCCGTAGAGGTAATCATAATCATAATCATACAGGCTACACTTCTAGGGTTTTAGCCACTATGAT
The DNA here is from genome assembly GCA_963921465.1 of Triticum timopheevii. Classification (NCBI taxonomy): domain Eukaryota; kingdom Viridiplantae; phylum Streptophyta; class Magnoliopsida; order Poales; family Poaceae; genus Triticum; species Triticum timopheevii. Next base: position 96,421,384 of record OY997264.1, on the reverse strand, counting down.
CTCGTGGTAGATCAACTCTTGTAATACTCATATTCATCAAGATCAATCAAGCAGGAAGTAGGGTATTACCTCCATAGACAGGGCCCAAACCTGGGTAAACATCGTGTCCCACACCTCCTGTTACCATCAACCCTAGACGCACAGTTCGGGACCCCCTACCCGAGATCCGCAGGTTTTGACACCGACATTGGTGCTTTCATTGAGAGTTCCGCTGCGTCGTCACCAAAAGGTTTGATGGCTCCGTCAATCATCTACAACAATGCCATCCAGGGGGAGATTTTCCTCCCTGGACAGATCTTCGTATTCGGCGGCTTCACACTACAGGCCAACTCGCTTGGCCATCTAGAGCAGATCGACAGCTATGCCCCTAGCCATCAGGTCAGGTTTGGAAGCTTGAATTACGTTGCCGATATCCGCGGGGACTTTATCTTCGATGGATTCGAGCCCATGGCAACCACTCCCTGCCACCACGATGAACATGACCTAAATCTGTCATCGGACCGTGCCTAGGAGATAGCGCCTGTAACTTCTCTGGCCCTGGATCTGGAGCAGATTGCGCCGTTCGAGGACGAGAAGCTCAACCCCACCGCGGAAGTCGCAGACTCAGCGGCGTTAGAGTTGCACACAGATCCAACCCCAAGCGGGCCTGTGTCACCGGAACCTCAGATTCATCTCCGGCCATAGGTTCTGAACTGCGTGCATCCGCGCCCATCGAACCTGATCAGGCGCCGATCATTGAGGTCAGCTCTGTGGACATCTTCTGTCCCTCACCTTTAGGCGATGTGCTAAACTCATTAAAAGCCCTCTCCTTATCAGGGGACTCTCTGTCGAACTATATCCAGTTTGGATTGGAGGCTGATGACGAAGAATTCCGCTTCCCACCCACCACCCACTTCATAGCCACTGTCGAAGACTTAACCGACATGCTCGATTACGGCTCCGAAGACATTGACGGTATGGACGACGATGCCGTAGAGGAGCAGGCAAAAAAACCACCGCTTACAGGGCGCTGGACAGCCACCTCCTCGTATGACGTATACATGGTGGATACACCCAAAGAGAACAACGGCGACAATGAGAAGGATCTAGTCGAGGATAAGCCTCCTGAGATGCAGCCAAAGCGCCGACGTCATCGGCACTATTCTAAACCACGCCGTGGAAAAAAAAGCAATACCGACATAGGAGAAAATAATACTCCGGATGACGCCGAAGACAATGAAGACCCCGTTGAGCCAACTTCCGAACATGATGAACGGGAGGATGGGCGAGTCAGCCCTAATGAACAGGCCGTTAACAAACACTCGGAGGACAGTAATTATCTTCCACCCTCCGAGGATGAGGCGAGCCTCGGTGACAAGAATTATCATGCCTGAGGAGCCCGTCGATCAGGAGCGCTTTAAGTGCCGGCTAATAGCCACTGCAAGGAGCCTGAAAAAGAAGCAGCATCAGCTTGAAGCTGATCAAGATCTACTCAATGACAGATGGACTAATGTCCTGGCAGCTGAGGAATACAGCCTCGAGCACCCAACCAAAAGTTACCCGAAACGCAAATTGTTACCCCAATTCGATGACGAGGCGCTGGAGCCCGTCCTACCAGCGCGTAATGCAGTTGACCGACCACCACGTGGCCGGGACAAAGCGACAACTCAAGCCGAACACCAGCCCGCACTACCCCGCCGTAAAAACAGAGACACAACAGCTCGGGGATACACATATGACCTGCGGCATGATCTGGAAAACAGAGCAGGTCAGACCAGATTGATCTATGGATCGCGTGGGCGTGCCCCGATGCCCGACGATGGCCATCCGGCCGGACATGACAAATATAACCAAGCTCGGGCTGAAAACCGCAGATGAACTCCATCCGAGCTACGTCGTGACTTGGCCCGATATAGAGGCGCTGCGCACCCCCTTTGCTTCAATGATGAAGTAATGGAACATGAATTCCCGGAAGGGTTTAAACCCGTGAACATCGAATCATATGATGGGATAACAGACCCCGCGGTATGCATTGAGGATTTTCTCCTCCATATTCATATGGCCCGCGGTGATGATCTTCACGCCATCAAGTACCTTCCGCTAAAACTCAAGGGACTTGCTCTGAACTGGTTGAACAATTTGCCCGAAAACTCAATTGGCAGCTGGGAAGACTTGGAAGACGCCTTCTTTGACAACTTCCAGGGTACATATGTCCGACCTCCGGATGCCGACGACTTAAGTCACATAGTTCAACAGCCCGGAGAGTTAGCCAGGAAATTCTGGACTTGGTTCTTAGCTAAAAAGAACCAGATCGTCGACTGTCCGGATGCCGAAGCCCTAGCGGCCTTTAAACATAGCATCCGTGACGAATGGCTCACCCGACACCTGGCCAAGAAAAGACGAATTCTATGGCAGCCCTCATGACGCTTATGAACCGCTTTTGCGCGGGTGAGGATAGCTGGCTAGCCCGTAGCAATAACAATACAAGCAAACCTGGCACTTCTGAAGTCAGAAATAGCAACGGCAAGCCCCGACGCAACATACACAAGCGTCGAAGCAATGGTGACAACACCGAGTTCACGGCGGTCAATGCCGGATCCAGTGGCTCTAAGTCCGGTCAGCGGAAGAAGCCTGTAACACCCCAAAAATTTAACCAGGTTTTAGTTATTAAATTTTGCCAAGAGTTTAAAATTTTTGCCTGCAAGAATATCTCTGTTGATTTCAAAAACTTTTCTTTTAATATTAAGGAATTTTTCCCAAGTGGATCCTTCCAAAACATATTGGACTTATTTGCCCTCTCATTTAAAAACATCTCTCAATCAGTAGATTTATTTATTAAATTATTTCACCCTGAGCTATATTCATTTAAATGACTTGTTTTGAGTTTTGGATCTCTTTTTGTACTACAACCAGTTGATAAATTTAACTAAAAATACCACCAAAATTTGGAGATGTCATGTGATGCCTCTAAATCACTTTTATACAATAACATAGTTCATTCATTGCATATTTTGAGTGCTACACTTGTTTTTCTTCTCTGGTCCAGTAGGCATTTTTGCACTGCAACCCTTTTAAATATTTGTTTCTAGCTTCCACCAAAATTATGGGATGTCAGTAGGAGCATATGATTCCATTATATGCAATAATCCAGGGATGATCTTTGAAATTTTTGAGAGAACCAACCTCATCTTCATTCTGGTCCATCATGATAGTTTGTACAGCAACCTTAGTCTTACTTGCTCTCTGACCCATGATTCTTTCTCCTACTTGTAGTCCTCCATGTTAAACCCCTTAGTCTAGGAGCATGCAACCATTGGCATATTTTTTTTTCATAAAATTATGCCATTCACATCCTGTCCAGATTTGAAGTCCTGCAAAACTTGCACTAGCAATTTTGTGATTTCCACCAACTAACCTCACCACCCTCTTGTGCATCCAAAGAGACACTAGCCTGGTGAATTTGGCCACTCCAAGAAAAGCCTAAGTGCCTGTGGCATTTTCTCAAACACCTGGAGTGCATGATCAGTTTTGACATGATTTTTGATTTGCACTGTGACCTTGCACCTCTGATCAAACTAGCATGTCAACTAGCATCTCAACTATCCCTAGACTAGAACTGCTAACCCTCAGCTCCAACCAAGCCATCTAGCAGGCCACGTCATTTCGCCGAACAGATGGTGGGCGTGCTTTGGGCGCGCCCAGAGCGTGCGTTTGGCACGCACGTGCGCCCGAGCCGCCGCGTCGCGCCCGCATCACGCCACCTACCCCCGCTCGCCCGCAGAGCCGCCCCCGACCTCATCCACTCACAGGAACCGTCCAAAGCCGCACAGCACCACCGTCAGGGCACTTGTGGCGGCATGCCGGCGTCAGCCGATAGCCTCTGCTCCGTTCAGCGCCGCCCAAGCCACCCCGGCTCGCCACCTGGCCCCTCGAACAGCTCAAGCTCATCCGCAGCCTTGTCCGCAAGCCCTCGTCGCCGCCACGTGGCCCTAGCTACAGAGAGGCGGTCCGCCGGAGAACTTATCCACGGCCGCCGCGGAACCGCCTTGCCTCGCCTACATAAGGAGCCCGAGCTCGTCTCCGCACGCAGGCGACCTCAAGCCATCTCCCTAGGGGCCCCTTTGGCAGCCAATCAACCCAGGGAGGCCTTCTTCCCCACCTCCGGCGACTGCAGCCGCCGCCACTGCCCAGGCCCTGCCGGCGCCTCCAGAGCCTCCCCATCTCCACTCTCTCCACCAGGAGCTTCCTCTCCCTCCCGTGAACCTTTTCCCCTTCTCAATTTTGATCGGGAACCACCGCCACCCCAAAACCACTTCGCCACCGAAGCTTTCCTCCGCCGCGGAACTCACCGCCGGCGATTTACTCCACCTCCGACGACCCTACCACCACCGGGAGAACCGCCCCAGCCATGCTGATCCATACCTACCCTCGGGGGCCCGCGAGGAGCAGCCAAACGCCGGCGACGATCGCCGGAGCCCCGCCCCGCTCGGGCAGAGGAGGGAGACGACGCGCGATGACTGGTCAAACCTGACCAGTGGGCCAGGCGGGCCCACTGTCAGTGACCCAACGCCGGTCCACGTGTTTAAGTGAAGACGTATAATTCCCCAGTACGCTTTCCCTGCACCGAAAGCGTATTCTGTCTGAAACGTTTTCTTTTTCTATTTTATTTTAAAAACAGATTTTGACCAAACTTTGACTGGCTATAACTTTTTGAATATAAGTCCAAATGAATTGATTCTTTTTCCCACCTCTCTCAAATAATGTCTAGTTTATTTTAAGATTTATTTGAAAAAATTTCAAAACAACTTTTTGTGCTGTTTTGATTTTGTGTGTTAATTCAAATATATTCTTTAATAGGATTTTTGAAGATTTCAAGATGTTTTGGAATGCACCCTGTTTTTACCATGACCTAAAGGCAAGCATTATGAACCCCGGCATAATATTTTTGTGTGTTCGATGACACGTTTATAACATCACCTCATTTTGGAGAAACTTGTTATTTCATGTGATATGATCATATGCATGGGTGCATGTTATTGATTTCCATGCTGTTGGAAATGAACACACTTGTGATGATAATCACCCTCATGTGCCTTGCATGCATACCGGAAGGAATCCGGGAAAACCTCTGCCTTGGGTAGGCATGAGTTTGTCGCCGGTCTCCGTCGGGACGGTTATGTCTGGTATGGCATGGTAAGGTAATATGAGCGGTGACTTTGTTGGTTGAAATATATTCGTTATGCTAATCATGCAGGGAATACTTAAACCTCCTGAGTCGACCGTAGATCGAGTCTTGTTCCAGTAACCCCCATACTTGCTTCGTACTACCACTCGTCTCTACAACAAGTAGAGTACGGTTCAGTAAGTTGTCAACCTCTTTCTAGCACACAACGTACAGAGAGGCCAGGGTGGAAGATACCGGTTGTAGCAGGTAGGCAGGCCACCTGGTCCGGGGGCATGGGTGTTTCTGGTTGGGACAGAGAGGGGGCACCCCTTAGAGCGCGCGGTATAAATTTGATCCCATGCTACGCGAGGTTGTAGCCTCCCCACTTAGAGTTTTGCTTGACAGGTGTCGTGGGTGATTCTAGACACCGGTGAGTTAAGCTGGTGTGTGCAAGTTAGGTGTGTTTTCAACAAAAAGACCATAGACGGAATTAGTCCCGATGGACTAAAGAAATCCGTTACTCGTGGGTAAATAGTACACCCTCTGCAGAGGTTAAACCTATTCGAATAGCCGTGTCCATGGTTAAGGATTACAGTCTGGGACGGGTCAAGTGTCGGTCTTAGTGTCGGTCTTCGAAGGTGAAACTGTTAACCAGAGCTGGAACTACTACTTGTGACTTGTGATAATTATGATTATTATTATTGTTGACTAACCCGTGATATTATTGTTATCATCGAGTATCTCTGGGATGGTTCTACCTCCGGGATATTCACTATGATTGTTTCCTTTAAAGCCTTTTATGTGGTGTCGCTCAGACGCCCGACTGTGGCATTTCTTTTAAAGCCCTTTATGTGGTGTCGCTCAGACGCCCGACTGTGGCATTTCCTTTAAAGCCTTTATGTGGTGTCGCTCAGACGCCCGACTATGGCATTTCTTTTAAAAGCCCTTTATGTGGTGTCGCGCAGACGCCCGACTGTGGCATTTCTTTTAAAGCCCTTTATGTGGTGTCGCTCAGACGCCCGACTGTGGCATTTCTTTTAAAGCCCTTTATGTGGTGTCGCTAAGACGCCCGACTGTGGCATTTCTTTTAAAAGCCCTTTATGTGGTGTCGCTAAGACGCCCGACTGTGGCATTGCTTGTTATTTATTTCATAAATTTTAATACTACTATGTTATTGCATTTTTATAAATAACCGCCCGCCCGCATCAGAATTTTATTTACTTTTTGACTGACGTCATGAGCATAAAATATTTTCAGCACACCATTGTTATATTATACCTGTGTTCATAATGTTTGCGAGTACATTCAAAGTACTCACTGGCTTGTCCCTGGTTATTGTCTTGGCCAGATTTTCTTGCACGGAGAGGAGCGACGCGATGACAGCCCCGGAACCTAAGCAACGGAGATAGCAGCCTCGCGAAGATAGGAGTTAACCTGGTCAGCTGTTCCTGTGGGAATTGGAGTCCCATAGACACTGATGATCCACAAACCGCTTCCGCCATCAACCACTAGAAACCTTTTGTTGTACTCACATGCCAGAACGGTCTTGTACTACATATTTTGTATTTGCTTGGAATTTCTGTATCAAGTTGGAGCCTCATCAGCTAACAGTAATCCTGGGGCTGATGAGCACGACGGTCTTTTTCTGGAAATTTATACCCGGAAAAACCGGTCGTGACAGACTTGGTATCAGAGCCAGGCTGACCATTGGCTAATCCTATCTTAGCCAGGTCGAAAAACTTAGGCAAACCAACTCACCAGACCTTAACCAAACCCAGCCAAGCTTCTCGTGCAAGATAGCCACACAGTGACCCTGGCACTTTTGGCAGTCGGTGCCCAACCTACCAACCTAGCTTGTCGATCACGCGCCAGTAACCAGAGCCCAAAAATGTCTCATTCGCAAGCGTGCGAAGGAAGACTCCGTCCCCTTTTTTATAAAAAGGGCACGCTAGCCTCAACCCAGCACAGCATAGCCTCTACCCCAAACCGAGCCACAATATCTGGTCCCGTCGTGCACAACGAGACCACAACGACCAACCTTGGAGGTTTTGTGACTATACTCGCAAACCTCACCCGTCATGCCTATGCGTTAGAAGAGCATTTAAACCAGCACGTGATGGGTTATCTCCAGAGTCTCGCAGATTTAAATCCTCAAATCGCCATCGGCAGATCACTGAGGCCCGACCAGGAGAGACACATTCATCGTCTGGTCAATCCACCTTCCCCGATAGAAGAAGAGTGTATCCCTGTGACAGAGACATTTTTCAGGACCCCACCCAGTTACCGTTTTCATTTTAGACGTCACTACTGTATTTATTATTTCAGCATTTATTATTGCGTCGTATCTTATACATGGTACCTCAAATTTGTGCGACGAGTCGAGTATGTAGTTTCTACTTATGTGAGTGGTTGTCTTCGTGAATAACCTGTGTAACTGCGAAAAAAAATCCTCGAGTGAGATTTCCTTTCCCTGAGTTGCCGCATCGTATAATTTCTCACGGCATGGATTATTTTATTTCACGCAGCACCACGGCAGCAGCCTCACAACCACAATTGCATGGACACATACACCGCTTGCAAAAAAAATTGCGACGGTGTTGCATGTAACTAAGCACCCCGTACAACAGTTAGCACCCGGCACACCCCACCTACTCCTCGTGATTATCGCCACCACGGAGAGCCAGCACCCGAGCGGCAGCATCACGCCGATCATCAAGGATCATCGCGCACAGGAGCACGGAGAGCCCCAGCACTGCCGCCAGCCCCCCGCACAACAGGATCACGTACCAGTCCGGCACCGCCGCCGCCATTAGAGCCTTGCCTCGAGCTTCGGCAAACGGAAACAAAGGAAAGAGGAGGAGAAGCAAGGCCAGGTGTGAGGAGAAGAGAAGAACACCTCGGCCGTTTTATAGCTCGAGCTCGGTGTACGGTGGGCGAGGTCCACCAGTGCCGCTCGTCGCCCGATCGCCGGTGTTCGAAGGCGAATCCTCGAGCAGTGCCGACAATGCACTGGCCCGCGAGGTGAGTGCACGCTGCACTGGCAGCTAGCACGCTGCGCACTATCACGGTACGGTCTAGATGCCCTACGCGCTAGACGTCGCCGGTGGAGAAAGCCGGGAAAGCGCGTGGGAGAGAGGAAGAGGAGAGAGCCAGAGGAAGTAGGAGAGACTGACAGTGGCCCCCGGTCCCACCTGTCAGCCAGAGAGAGCACTGTGCTCTCGGGTACGACCAGCGTATTGTTAAATTTAGAATTTATTCTAAATTCACGGCGTCCAGCGTAGAAATCGCTCATTTTCATAAGCATGGATTTTTCCACACAGCGCCAGTACCACACTGTAGTTACTCACCACTTACTGCCCTCTCACTGTAGCCTCTTTTTACCGCCTGTGTAAAATGACCTTTTGACCAAGTAAAAGTATTTTTGTTTTACAACTGCTCTTAGCAAATCTCGAGGACGAGATTTTTTCTTAAGGGGGGTAGTATTGTAACACCCCAAAAATTTAACCAGGTTTTAGTTATTAAATTTTGCCAAGAGTTTAAAATTTTTGCCTGTAAGAATATCTCTGTTGATTTCAAAAACTTTTCTTTTAATATTAAGGAATTTTTCCCAAGTGTATCCTTCCAAAACATATTGGACTTATTTGCCCTCTCATTTAAAAACATCTCTCAATCAGTAGATTTATTTATTAAATTATTTCACCCTGAGCTATATTCATTTAAATGACTTGTTTTGAGTTTTGGAGCTCTTTTTGTACTACAACCAGATGATAAATTTAACTAAAAATTCCACCAAAATTTGGAGATGTCATGTGATGCCTCTAAATCACTTTTATGCAATAACATAGTTCATTCATTGCATATTTTGAGTGCTACACATGTTTTTCTTCTCTGGTCCAGTAGGCATTTTTGCACTGCAACCCTTTTAAATATTTGTTTCTAGCTTCCACCAAAATTATGGGATGTCAGTAGGAGCATATGATTCCATTATATGCAATAATCCAGGGATGATCTTTGAAATTTTTGAGAGAACCAACCTCATCTTCATTCTGGTCCATCATGATAGTTTGTACAGCAACCTTAGTCTTACTTGCTCTCTGACCCATGATTCTTTCTCCTACTTGTAGTCCTCCATGTTAAACCCCTTAGTCCAGGAGCATGCAACCATTGGTATATTTTTTGTTCATAAAATCGTGCCATTCACATCTTGTCCAGATTTGAAGTCCTGCAAAACTTGCACTAGCAAGTTTGTGATTTCCACCAACTAACCTCACCACCCTCTTGTGCATCCAAAGAGACACTAGCCTGGTGAATTTGGCCACTCCAAGAAAAGCCTAAGTGCCTGTGGCATTTTCTCAAACACCTGGAGTGCATGATCAGTTTTGACATGATTTTTGTTTTGCACTGTGACCTTGCACCTCTGATCAAACTAGCATGTCAACTAGCATCTCAACTATCCCTAGACTAGAACTGCTAACCCTCAGCTCCAACCAAGCCATCTAGCAGGCCACGTCATTTCGCCGAACAGATGGTGGGCGTGCTTTGGGCGCGCCCAGAGCGTGCGTTTGGCACGCACGTGCGCCCGAGCCGCCGCGTCGCGCCCGCATCACGCCACCTACCCCCGCTCGCCCGCAGAGCCGCCCCCGACCTCATCCACTCACAGGAACCGTCCAAAGCCGCACAGCACCACCGTCAGGGCACTTGTGGCGGCATGCCGGCGTCGGCCGATAGCCTCTGCTCCGTTCAGCGCCGCCCAAGCCACCCCGGCTCGCCACCTGGCCCCTCGAACAGCTCAAGCTCATCCGCAGCCTTGTCCGCAAGCCCTCGTCGCCGCCACGTGGCCCTAGCTACAGAGAGGCGGTCCGCCGGAGAACTTATCCACGGCCGCCGCGGAACCGCCTTGCCTCGCCTACATAAGGAGCCCGAGCTCGTCTCCGCACGCAGGCGACCTCAAGCCATCTCCCTAGGGGCCCCTTTGGCAGCCAATCAACCCAGGGAGGCCTTCTTCCCCACCTCCGGCGACTGCAGCCGCCGCCACTGCCCAGGCCCTGCCGGCGCCTCCAGAGCCTCCCCATCTCCACTCTCTCCACCAGGAGCTTCCTCTCCCTCCCGTGAACCTTTTCCCCTTCTCAATTTTGATCGGGAAACACCGCCACCCCAAAACCACTTCGCCACCAAAGCTTTCCTCCGCCGCGGAACTCGCCGCCGGCGATTTACTCCACCTCCGACGACCCTATGACCACCGGGAGAACCGCCCTAGCCATGCGGATCCATACCTACCCTCGGGGGCCCGCGAGGAGCAGCCAAACGCCAGCGACGATCGCCGGAGCCTCGCCCCGGTAGGGCAGAGGAGGGAGACGACGCGCGACGACTGGTCAAACCTGGCCAGTGGGCCAGGCGGGCCCACTGTCAGTGACCCGACGCCGGTCCACGTGTTTAAGATTAGACGTATAATTCCCCAGTACGTTTTCCCTGCACCGAAAGCGTATTCTGTCTGAAACGTTTTCTTTTTCTATTTTATTTTAAAAATAGATTTTGACCAAACTTTGACTGGCTATAACTTTTTAAATATAAGTCCAAATGAATTGATTCTTTTTCCCACCTCTCTCAAATAATGTCTAGTTTATTTTAAGATTTATTTGAAATTTTTTCAAAACAACTCTTTGTGCTGTTTTGATTTTGTGTGTTAATTCAAATATATTCTTTAATAGGATTTTTGAAGATTTCAAGATGTTTTGGAATGCACCCTGTTTTTACCATGACCTAAAGGCAAGCATTATGAACCCCGGCATAATATTTTTGTGTGTTTGATGACACGTTTATAACATCACCTCATTTTGGAGAAACTTGTTATTTCATGTGATATGATCATATGCATGGGTGCATGTTATTGATTTCCATGCTGTTGGAAATGAACACACTTGTGATGATAATCACCCTCATGTGCCTTGCATGCATACCGGAAGGAATCCGGGAAAACCTCTGCCGTGGGTAGGCATGAGTTTGTCGCCGGTCTCCGTCGGGACGGTTATGTCTGGTATGGCATGGTAAGGTAATATGAGCGGTGACTCTGTTGGTTGAAATATATTCGTTATGCTAATCATGCAGGGAATACTTAATCCTCCTGAGTCGACCGTAGATCGAGTCTTGTTCCAGTAACCCCCATACTTGCTTCGTACTACCACTCGTCTCTACAACAAGTAGAGTACGGTTCAGTAAGTTGTCAACCACTTTCTAGCACACACCGTACAGAGAGGCCAGGGTGGAAGATACCGGTTGTAGCTGGTAGGCAGGCCACCTGGTCTGGGGGCATGGGTGTTTCCGGTTGGGACCGAGAGGGGGGCACCCCTTAGAGCGCGCGGTATAAATTTGATCCCATGCTACGCGAGGTTGTAGCCTCCCCACTTAGAGTTTTGCTTGACAGGTGTCGTGGGTGATTCCAGACACCGGTGAGTTAAGCTGGTGTGTGCAAGTTAGGTGTGTTTTCAACAAAAAGACCATAGACGGAATTAGTCCCGATGGACTAAAGAAATCCGTTACTCGTGGGTAAAGAGTACACCCTCTGTAGAGGTTAAACCTATTCGAATAGCCGTGTCCATGGTTAAGGATTACAGTCTGGGACGGGTCAAGTGTTGGTCTTATTGTCGGTCTTCGGAGGTGAAACTGTTAACCAGAACTAGAACTACTACTTGTGACTTGTGATAATTATGATTATTATTATTGTTGACTAACCCGTGATATTATTGTTATCATCGAGTATCTCTGGGATGGTTCTACCTCCGGGATATTCACTATGATTGTTTCCTTTAAAGCCCTTTATGTGGTGTCGCTCAGACGCCCGACTGTGGCATTTCTTTTAAAGCCCTTTATGTGGTGTCGCTCAGACGCCCGACTATGGCATTTCCTTTAAAGCCCTTTATGTGGTGTCGCTCAGACGCCCGACTGTGGCATTTCTTTTAAAAGCCCTTTATGTGGTGTCGCGCAGACGCCCGACTGTGGCATTTCTTTTAAAGCCCTTTATGTGGTGTCGCTCAGACGCCCGACTGTGGCATTTCTTTTAAAGCCCTTTATGTGGTGTCGCTCAGACGCCCGACTGTGGCATTTCTTTTAAAGCCCTTTATGTGGTGTCGCTAAGACGCCCGACTGTGGCATTTCTTTTAAAAGCCCCTTTATGTGGTGTCGCTAAGATGCCCGACTGTGGCATTGCTTGTTATTTATTTCAAATATTTTAATACTACTAAGTTATTGCATTTTTATAAATAACCGCCCGCACGTATCAGAATTTTATTTACTTTTTGACTGACGTCATGAGCATAAAATATTTTCAGCACACCATTGTTATATTATACCTGTGTTCATAATGTTTGTGAGTACATTCAAAGTACTCACTGGCTTGTCCCTGGCTATTGTCTTGGCCAGATTTTCTTGCACGGAGAGGAGCGACGCGATGACAGCCCCGGAACCTAAGCAACGGAGATAGCAGCCTCGCGAAGATAGGAGTTAACCTGGTCAGCTGTTCCTGTGGGAATTGGAGTCCCATAGACACTGATGATCCACAAACCGCTTCCGCCATCAACCACTAGAAACCTTTTGTTGTATTCACAGGCCAGAACGGTCATGTACTACATATTTTGTATTTGCTTGGAATTTCTGTATCAAGTTGGAGCCTCATCGGCTAACAGTAATCCTGGGGCTGATGAGCACGACAATCTTTTTCTGGAAATTTATATCCAGAAAAACCGGTCGTGACAAAGCCATATAAAAGAAACAATCCAGGCTCGTCCAGCTTGGACCGCATACTCGATCGTCCATGTCAAATGCACGGCACTCCTGATAAACCAACCAATCATACCAACAGAGACTGTTGGGTTTTTAAATAAGCTGGCAAGTTAAATGCCGAGAACAAGGCAAAGGGGTCGCAAAACGAGGATGATGACAAGGAGCCCCGGCCGCCGAACATGGGAGGATAGAAGAAGTTTCCCCACCAGGTTAAAACAGTGAACATGATATACGCTACCCATATCCCCAAGAGCGAGCGCAAGCGCGCTTAGGGATGTCTATGCGATGGAGCCATTCGCCCTAAAGTTCAACCCATGGTCGTCCTGCCCGATCACCTTCGATCGCAGGGACCATCCGACCAGTGTCCGTCATGGCTGTCCAGCTGCACTGGTCCTCGACCCAATCATTGACGGACTCCATCTTACGCGAGTCTTCATGGACAATGGCAGCATCCTGAACCTGCTCTATCAGGATACAGTGCGCAAAATGGTTATTGTTCCCTCAAGGATCATGCCCACAAAAACCACCTTTAAAGGAGTCGTAACAGGTGTAGAGGCCTGTTGTACGGGCTCAATCACACTGGAGGTGGTCTTCGGATCCCCGAACAAATTTCGAAGCAAAGAGTTGATCTTCGATATTGTCCCCTTCCACAGTGGCTATCACACACTGCTCGGATGAACCGCATTCGCTCGATCAAAATAGAGTGCCACACTACACCAACCTCAAGCTCAAGATGCCCGGACCACGCGGTGTCATAACAGTCAATGGAAACACGGAACGCTCCCTCTGTACCGAGGAGCACACCGCTGCCCTTGCAGTAGAAGCACTGAGCGGCCTTATCAGGCAGAACCTTAATTCAGCGGCCAAGCTCCCGGACACTGTCAAACGAGTCCGAACTACTCTACAGCAGGACAGTCTAGCTCGTCAAGAGATTGACTAGAAAATCAGCCTCCGTCCCAGTCCCGACCAAACGGCGGCGTTCGTACCGCGCGTACATAACTACGCACTCAAAATACCATGGGCATAGACAGAGGCACAAGTAGATCGTGGTCCATAATACGGCTCAACCTCCCCTAGACCCACATACTTTCACTTTTCCTTTTTCTTTTCAGGTTTCTTTTGTCCCAGGCCTTTCTTGGTGGCCTGATTGTCGGACCTATCAAGGGACGGATACACCAAGACGGCAAGAAGCATTGACGTATAAGGGAATTTCCAGGTGGTCTCTTTAAATAATTGCTATGCCTGTTTTAAGGACCCGCACGCAACTCTCCCTTGGTCGTGGCATGTTAAATAGCCATGTTGCTTATCGCACTACTATTACAAATCCGCTTTGACATATTAATCAAACTATAATGGAAAATAGTTTGCGGCCCAATTTCTGTGGCATTAGCCTATCACTTCATTTTTCTTTTCTTTTTCTTAATATTCTTATCAATTGCACCCGTACACTCTGGTACGCCTTAATTCGCCAGGGGCTTCATTACGCCCCATAATAAGGCAACAAAGTCCGAAAAAAAATTTATAGTATAGTTCGGCACCCCGAACTTTAGCATTATATGCATCGGCTCTGAATCATGTCTTTGGTCAATAGTTGGGTTGCCCGGCTCCTGTGCTTACTACCTTACGTTCCGCTATATCGGCTAGGGTAGTAAAGGGATAACTACTGCGATTGTGTCCTAGTTTATCCGGATGAGCACCTGAGTAGAGAAAGCCGAAAAGTGACAGTCATGATGCGATGTGAGCTGGTCAGCTGTTCGAGAGGTTACAAATCTTTTGTGATTTTTTCCGCATTATGCGATGAATCGGTTTTTTATCCGATCAGGTGTTTACAGCACCCCAAGTTCGAACTTACGAATAATAGGGGCTGCGCCTAATTTCTATTGTCAAACTCCTATGGCTAACTGAGGGTGATAAAGCCACATAGTCCGATTGCATGGTTCGTTGCGCTAAACACCTCCTTCAAGGACCAAACCTTTGGATCAAGAGTGTTTAGATTCCATCCCGAACACCCCCGTACTAACTACGTGGGGGCTGAAGCCGACGACTGGCCAACTCTTTGATACAATGAAAATGGCCTACAGGAGGTAAACTTTTAAATAAAAAAACAAGCATTATATTACATCATGACCTTGTTTCATAGTACAGGACATGATAACATGAATGCATTCATTCAAAGATAATATCCTTAGCACATTGCGCCGCCACAATGCGGGATCCCTCCGGGACATCGTCAAAATACCACTCGGGCGTGCGGTGCTCCTTGCCAGCGGGCGATCCTTCGGTTGCGAGCTTGACGGCATTCATCTGCGCCCACTGAACTTTGACATGGGCGAAGGCCATCCGCGCACCTTCGATGCAGACCGACCGCTTGAGGATGTCAAGCTGGGGGCAGGCATTGACCAGCTGCTTCACGAGCCCGAAGTAGCTGCTAGGTATGGCTTCAGCAGGCCACAACCGGACTATCAAATCCTTCATGGCTAGTTCGGCCACCCTATGCAGTTCGACTAGATTTTTTAGTTGATCGCTAAAGGGTACCGGATGTTCTAGCGCAAGGTATTGTGACCAGAACAGCTTCTCCATCGAGCTCTCCTCTTCGGCTCGGAAAAACTCCACAGTGTCGGAAACACTACACAGCAGATCCGCAAACCCCCCTGGAGAACTCCAAATCCGGGTTAGTAAGAGATACCTCTTCTTCATATATTTGCTTTGCATAATGAAGGCCTTACCCGCCGTAATTTTCTTGACCTCTTGGATTTCCTGGGGGACGCCCTGGGCTTCCACCCAGGCATCTTGCGCGCTCTGGCGAGCCTTGGCGAGTTCGGTCTCTCGATCCGCAATATCGCGCTCTAAGGACTCGCATTTTTTAATGGCGTCCTGGAGCTCTTGCTGGACCTCATTAACCCTGGCCTCGTGTTTTTCACGAGCGGCTTGCTCCTTTGCCACTTTCTTTTTAGCCTCGGCCAGCTCCTTTTTGAGAGCCTCCACCTCGGTCGCTGCTCCTACAAATAAAATGGCAGTACGGTCATTACAAATCATCTATCCTTTCTGATATATAGAAGGTCATTGCATACCTTGTTTATCCTCTAGCTGCTTTTTCATGCGGTCGAGCTCTTCCTCGGCCTGCTCTAGACTCTTCTTCAGTCCGGAGACCTCAGTAGTATGAGAGGTCGCAGCCAGTAATGATGCCTGCTTGTTCACATTGACTCATCTGGTTAGTCTCCTATGAAACTTGTTTGATCCTCTGTCCGACTTTTCTTTTCAAACACCAGACAGTGTCTCAGGGGCTACTGTCTATACTGTGACATTCTTTTTACATAATTGCGTTGCTTACCTCAAAGCCTATTAGAAGGCTTCTGCAGGCTTCGGTCAGTCTGCTCTTCGTGGACTTAATCCTCGCAACCACCATACCCATAAGGGTACAGTGTTCCTCAACAATGGAAGCACTTCACAGCACTTCCATTAGAGTCTGGCGCCTCTGGCTGGAGAGAGGTCAGCGGCGGAATTGGCGCACCTCCTCCTTTTGAAGGAGGCTGCTTGCCGGGTTCCAGAGCTGCATAGGTCTCCGGGACCATATTCGGCTGGGGGCGAAACTGAATATGGCCCCCATCGCTAGTCTCCATGGGGATTTTCCCCCATGTGTCCGGCGGCTGAGGTTTCACCCTCCAGCGCTGCCCTGACGGCCTCCTGAGTCTCTTCCTGGCCTGGGATCCTTCAGGACAACACCTCGGTGTGATCCATGGCCTTGGGAGAGGAGGCCGCCAGAAGGGACTCGCTGTCCATCGCCTTCGGGTCCAGCGAATCCCCCGAAGATGAGGATCGCTCGAGGTCGAACCGAGCCGGACTGCAAATGCATGATTCAACATGTTAGGAGTATGAAGTAGAGAGGTCGGATATATGAATGCGTCCGGGTTTTTGAGTATTCACGATTCGGCCAGGGGCTTGTCTCGGGGGCGCCGCTCTGGGCTGCTATTGACGTCCCACGCGGAGTTATCCGCGAGGGAACCCTTCCCCCTCTTGGAAAGCTCTGCCTCCAGATTGTGGAGGCCACCCTCTTCTTCCTTCCTCCCTTAGGGGGAGAGTTGCTTTCCTCCTCCTCTTCGTCCCCGGCGGCGGAGGAGTGAGTCTTGGTGTCTTTGGACGTCATGTTCGAAGCACCCTTGCGACGGAGACTGCTTCTGGTCTCCTTGGCCTTCCCCTTGTCCTTCTTCTCCGGCGCCTGGTAGGGCACCGGAACCAGCATCTTCGTCAGAAGCGGGATGGCCAGTTCCTCCGGCAGTGGAGCCGGACACTTGATCTGCTCCGCTTTCTTTGACTATCCCTGCAAAAATAAATAGGAGGCTCAGGCGTCTTCCCTGAATAAGTAAGTAAAGGATTCACCTTGAAATGCGAAAAACTTACCGGACTTGCGGGATGGGTCCGGTTGTACCCATGGTCTTTGGTTTCCTTCGTCCACGTCTCATTGTCCTTGAAGAGCACCTTCCAAATGCCTTCGTGCATGACGCCGAAGAAATGCTGCATGGTCTGGTGCTTGGTCGGATCGAACTCCCACAAATTACAGGACCGACTTTGGCATGGAAGGATCCGGCGAACTACCATCACATGGATCATGTTGACAAGCTTGATGTTCT
Organism: Triticum timopheevii; assembly: GCA_963921465.1. NCBI lineage: Eukaryota > Viridiplantae > Streptophyta > Magnoliopsida > Poales > Poaceae > Triticum > Triticum timopheevii. The sequence goes on along the minus strand of OY997264.1, from coordinate 96,403,837 downwards.
TGTCCACCATGCTCTGGATGCGCGTCTGCAGTGCTGTCTACTCGTCCGATGCAGCCCAATTCAGGCCCTTCTCTAGCCAGGAGGTGAGCCGCATTGGGGCTCCAGACATGAATTCAGGAGCCGCGGCCCAGGTGGCGTCGCCGAGTTCTGTGATATAGAACCACGATTGCTTCCACCCTTTGACGGTCTCCATGAAGGAGCCTTCGAGCCATGTGACATTGGGAATCTTGCTTTATGATACCAAAGCTGTCAGGACCCCGATTCTATGCCACACCGATCTAGCATGTAACACCTCATATCACTTTGCGGCCTCACGCACGGTATTCCCACGGGTGTCGCCTTACCATGCCCGGGACCATTTGCGCCTTTTGGCACACGTATATGATGGTGTCGCTAGCATCCATATGACTAGAACCTGGGCTGACATGGCTAGTCGTGAACCCAAAGTGGCACTAACTTACAGGGACAGACATACTTGACCTAGCAACGAACGTGTCGGTCATCAGCGAGTGAATCCGGGCTGTAGCAGCTGGGTTAGCAGGACTCCGGTAAACCGGGCTATAGCAGGCTAACAGGACTCTGGTAGACACCGCGTGACATTTCCCCGAAGGGACAGACACAGGAACGAAGAAGGACACATGCCGGCCAGCCTAAGTGTTCCGAAGCAGTAGCAAGCTACCAGGGCTCAGTGGAAGCACTAGGAGACATTTCCCGGTAAGAGAGGCTACTAAGGATAAACAACTAGATAGTCAGATCCCACACATAGCAATACACATTACACGTACGCATAACATGCAAGTATGTGTTGTACAACATGCCATCACAACATAACTCAACAACTCATATAGATAAAGGCTCAGAAGAGCCATCATAGCATTTATTACAAACAGGGGTCACATGACCCAACATTCAGAGCAAACAAGCAAGAAGCGGAAGCATTACATGTCTGGGCACCAAGTGGCACCCGGTACAGGTGGGCTTGGGACAGACTAGGCACAGTGGCACGGTTTACCAAGTGGCACCCGGATGGTGGGCTTGGGAACCCTACTCACATCGTTTGGGGCCGTGAGCGACACCCCGGCCGGATCTCCTTGCGGATGGAACCCTAATAGGCGATAAACCTGGACGAGAGACTTGTGTGGTTAGTCAGGTCATGGCCGACTCCCTCGCCAGGCTTCCGCTTGAAGGTTGCCAAGATACACGACGTGTACATGGTGGTAAGTGGCGAGAGCGTGTGTGAAAAAGTACACCCCTGCAGGGTTAATATGATCTATTTGAATAGCCGTGTCCGCGAAAAAGGACTTCTGGGTTGCATGTACAGTTCATAGATAACTTGAAGTGGATACTCTAAAATGCGCAAGATAAGCGTGAGTGCTATGGATGGCGATCTCGCAGGGAGACGGGAGCGGATCCATAGTGGTGTATTGATATGGTCAATATGTGGACTCGTGTGCGCCACCTCAAAAGGGTTACTTGTAGTCGTAGTTCAGGATAGCCACCGAGTCAAAGCTAGCTTGCTGCAGTTAAACCCCACCAACCCTTGTTGATAATGATGCATATGTAGTTAGTTCTAATGTAAGTCTTGCTAGGTACATTTGTACTCACGTTTGCCTATTTTATGTTTTGCAGAGAGACTTCAGTCTCACTAGTAGTTCTGCGTGAACTTTGACGTTTAGCTTGTTACCTCAGCTACGATCTTGTGCCCTCGGTAGGATCTGGTAGTTAGTCAGACTTCTCAGCCCTTTTTTCATTTGTAGTTGTCTGTACTCAAACATGTTAAGCTTCCGCATGTGCTTTGACTTGTATGCTCTGAATGTTGGGTCGTGAGATCCATGTTTGTAACATCTTGCTCCTCGGAGCCTATTGAATAAAATACTTGAGTTGTAGAGTCATGTTGTGATGCCATGTTGTATTTGCACATATCGAGCATATTGTGTGTATGTTATTGAAATACTTGGTATGTGTGGGATCTGACTATCTAGTTGTTTATCCTTGGTAGCCTCTCTTACCGGGAAATGTCTCCTAGTGCTTCCACTGAGCCATGGTAGCTTGCTACTGCTCCGGAACACTTAGGCTGGCCGGCATGTGTCCTTCTTCGTTCCTGTGTCTGCCCCTTCGGGGAAATGTCATGCGGTGTCTACTGGAGTCCCGTTAGCCTGCTGCAGCCCAAAAATAGGCCATGGCGCCTCCGCACTCTGCGTGTTGGCCACCCACCACCTTCGGCTTCACATTGAAGACCTTTAACCACAATCCGAAGTGGGGAGGGATGCGGAGGAAAGCCTCGCACGAGACAATGACTGCCGAGATGTTGAGGAAAGAATTTGGGGCTAGATCTTGGAAATCTAGCCCGTGGTACATGAGTCCGTGGACGAATGGGTGGAGAGGAAATCCCAACCCGCAGACGAAGTGGGGGATGAACACCACCCTCTCACGGGGCTCTAGAGTGGGGATGATCTGCCCCTCAGCCGGGAGCAGGTGGGCGATTTGTTTGGCCAAATACCCTGATAACCCACAAGTGTAGGGGATCAATTGTAGCCTCTTTCGATAAGTAAGAGTGTCGAACCCAACGAGGAGCTAAAGGTAGAACAAATATTCCCTCAAGTTCTATCGACCACCAATACAACTCTATGCACGCTTGATGTTCGCTTTACCTAGAACACATATGAAACTAGAAGGACTTTGTAGGTGTTGTTGGATAGGTTTGCAAGATAATAAAGAGCACGTAAATAAAAAGTAGGGGCTGTTTAGATAAATAAGCAATAAAGTAAATATAGGTGAAAAGTGGTGGTAGGGGTTGTGAAATTGTCCCTAAGCAATTGACTACTTTACTAGACCGATAGCAAGTTTTATGTGGGAGAGGCATAAGCTAACATACTTTCTCTTCTTGGATCATATGCACTTATGATTGGAACTCTAGCAAGCATCCACAACTACTAAAGATCATTAAGGTAAAACCCAACCATAGCATTAAAGCATCAAGTCCCCTTTATCCCATACGCCACAACCCCCTTACTTGGGTTTATGCTTCTGTCACTCAAGCAACCCACTATAAGCGAATCATGAACATATTGCAACACCCTACAGCGGGAATCCCTCACGCTTGCACGACATGGACGGCACAATAGGACATCAGCATAACCACAAGCAAATTAAACCAATCATAGCAATTCATCAATCACTGGTAGGACAACGAAAATCTACTAAGACATCATAGGATGGCAACACATCATTGGATAATAATATGAAGCATAAAGCACCATGTTCAAGTAGAGGGTACAGCGGGTTGCAGGAGAGTGGACTGCTGAATATAGATGGGGAAAGGTGATGAAGATATTGGTGAAGATGGCGGAGGTGTTGGTGTAGATCGTGGTGATGATGATGGCCCCGGCGGCGTTCCGGCGCCACCGGAAGCAAGGGGGAGAGAGCCCCCCTTCTTCTTCTTCCTTGACCTTCTCCCTAGATGGGAGAAGGGTTTCCCCTCTGGTCCTTGGCTCCCATGGCATGGGAGGGGTGAGAGCCCCTCCGAGATTGGATCTGTCTCTCTGTCTCTCTCTGTTTTTGTGTTATGAGATTCTGCCCTTTCACCGTTTCTTATATATCCGGAGATCCGTAACTCCGATTGGATTGAAACCTTCGCCCAGATTTTCTTCCAAAATTAGCTTTCTTGCAGCAAAAGAAGAGCGTCAACCGCCTTACTGGGTGCCCATGAGGGTCAGGGGCGCGCCCCCTGCCTCGTGGCCCCTGTCGGTGTCAAAACCGGCGGATCTCGAGTAGGGGGTCCCGATCTGTGTGTCTAAGGCTAATGGTAACAGGAGGCAAGGGACACGATGTTTTATCCAGGTTTGGGCCCTCTTGATGGAGGTAAAACCCTACTTCATGCTTGATTGATATTGATGATATGAGTATTACAAGAGTTGATCTACCACGAGATCGTAGAGGCTAAACCTAGAAGCTAGCTTATGATGATTATGATTGTGCCTCTAAGGACTAAACCCTCCGGTTTATATAGACACCGGAGGGGCTAGGGTTTACACAGAGTCGGTTACAAAGAAGGAAATCTATCATCCGGGTCACCAAGCTTGTCTGCCACGCAAAGGCTGTCCCATCCGGACACGGGATGAAGTCTTGAGTCTTGTATCTTCACGGTCCATTAGTCCCGCGAAAGTATATAGTTCGGCTGTCCGGATACCCCCTAATCCAGGATTCCCTCAGTAGCCCCTGAACCAGGCTTCAATGATGATGAGTCCGGAGCATAGATTGTCTTCAACATTGCAAGGCGGGTTCCATCTCCGAATAGTCCGAAGTAGATTTAAGGATTGTGTCCAGCTTCGCGAGATAATTTCCGCATACCTCCATAGAGAGCATATCACTTCATAAACCCGATCTACTGGCAATTTTTTTACGATGTGCTCTTACACCGTGGTATGGACCAACACGATCCGGTTTTTCTTGGCCTGCCTCGATACGCGTTACGAGGCGGTTTTATTGGCACGCTTTGCCAAAGCAGAGGTCGTGCTCCCCTTATCGCGGGATCTTCCATCAATACGGGCGTGCACAACCCCAAGACGACGGTTGGTATGACTCCGTGCTTTTTAGGTAAGCCCCAAGCAGTTATACTGAGGACGCTTGATATTCACCCCCTTTATAGAGGGGCCGAGGCCTACCCCTCTTTTCTACCACGCTTGCGCCTTTTTGCATCTCGAGTTCCAACACCCGAAGCCCAAGCTTAAGCCCTCCGGATCTTCAATCATGTCCGAATCCAACCTTCAAGGCTGGTGGGTGGCTTCCTCTGTCACAAAGGAGGATATCACGAAGCTTAGGGGGGTCGGATACCTGACCGCCGACATCAGGCACAGGCTCCCTGCTCCAGGGAAGATCATCCCTACTCCCGAGCCCAATGAGAGCATTGTATATTTGTTTCTCACTTCCTCCGCAGCTTAGGCTTCACTCTTGATCCCTTCATGAGGGGGCTCATGTTCTACTACGGGCTAGATTTTCATGATCTAGCTCCGGACGCCATCCTTCATATCTCGTCGTTCATCGTTGTGTGCGAAGCTTTCCTCCGCGTCACCCCACACTTCAGCTTATGGCTCAAGACCTTCAATGTGAAGCCGAAGATGATTGAGGGGCGACACGCGGAGTGCGGAGGTGCTATAATAAGGAGGAACACCGGCGCCGCATGGCCAGAGGGTTCCTTCCCGGAGGTGTCTGATCTATGGCAGCAGAGGTGGTTTTGCGTCATGGCTCCGAGAGGCACAAATTGGGTGGCTGCCCCTGACTTCCGTTCTGGCCCTCTACCTCAACCGGCGTCATGGGCCAATGTAGGATGGGATTGGGGGCCTGCTAATGAAGTACCAACATTGCAGAGCCGCATACGGGAGCTTCTTGAGAGGGACATCAGCCTTGTAAGCGTAATTCAGGTAATGCTAGTCCGACGGATCTTGCCGTGCAAACGCCGGCTTCTCCGGATGTGGGAGTTCAATCCGGAAGGTCCGCGGACTATTCAGCACTTCTTCGACGTCACGCTCGAAGGGATGTGTAAGTTATTCTTCGGACCACGAGTAAAGTGTCCGGACACCACCGAGGATGCGGGCCTGAGCTGCAACCGCCCAGATACCCAAGTAAGCAACCCAGAAACCGAACACTTTTTTTATTTTTATCATAACATTATTCTGAAAATCCTCCCTGGCCAGGAGTGGCTCAGCAAGGCGGAGAGAATCAGGTGTCCGGCGCCACTTCCCGAAGGCTCGCCTAGTCCCACCATAGCCAAGATGCTTGGTCGTGTGCTAAGTAAAGTGCCCTCGGGGAAAGACGAAGGGAAGAATAGAGAAGCAGAACTTCACACATTGCACATCCAAACCAGGGGAATTGCTACCTCCCCAAAGGAGGACAGTCGGGGAGGGGAATCTAAGGCCTCCTCCCCTCGCGGGAAGAAGAGGGCCGCCTCCGAAGACTTGGAGACGGTGGTGCCCAGACAAGGGAAGAAAGCTTCACCAGGGGGCCCTGCCCCGAAGGGCGTCCTCACCGCGCCATGCCCGCCAACGGGCGAGCCCTCAGCCGAGCTGTAAGTTAATCATAAATACAAAGGTACTGCTTCCTTCTCCGAGACCAATAACCAGGATCCATTCTTTGCATTCCGGCTAGCAGCTCTTCTCGACAGAGTTCGTCTTCGGGGGATCTCCTTCCGGAGATGATGGAGAGTGAGATCCCACAAACCTCTCCGCCTCATGGGGCGGGCGACCCCGAGGTGTCGTCACGGAGGAGTCCAGATTTGCTGAAGCCAGAAGCTAATACTTTGGCCGCCCTGAGCCCGGAGCGTTCGGCTCCCACGGGGGGCGATAAGAAGGGCCGGCACAGTTCGGCGTCTGGCCGGACACATTGACGGGCCTTCTGGAGCGAGCTGCTCTCTCGGGGGAGCACCGCTCATTAATGAGCACGGTGCTTGAGATGATTTCATCCACCACAAGCGGGTTGAATGAAGCCTTTACGAGCCTGCTCAAAGGCTTTGAGGTATGTAACGCGTGTGCTAGGTGTGCTCCATATGGATAGTAGCCCCTGAGACTCTGGTTGCTAGCCCTAGGCGGCAAACAGAGGATCACATTGTTAAGTAATGATCGCGTTGTATTTATGCGCAGGTGTCTAAGGATCCGGCAGCCGACCGGTCCGTTGAAGTTGCCGAACTGAGGAGGCAGATTGGAGTTATTGATGCCGACATCACACTTGTGGACGAGCGGCTTAACGAGTCACAATGTATGTGCTCTGCTTTCCTTATTTTTTATAGGAAAAATTGAGAGGAGCATAATATTAATGTGATATGCTTGGACTGCAGACGGTGCTGCTGCCGTGGAAGCCCTGAGGGCGGAACTTGACCTGGCCAAGGAACGAGCCCGGGCTAGCAATGCGGCTGCCCTAAAGGCGGCCGAAGAGTTGAGAGCCGAACAGGCTGCTCATCGCCGAAGCGAAGACAAAATAGCCGAGATGGTTGTGGAGCTGAAAAATGCCGCCGACCGGTATGAGATCCTTGAAAAAGAGAATCAGGCTAATTCGGCTGACCTGAAAAAGGCACTTGATGCGGCCAAGGAGATGCTGTCCGAAATCAGGGATGCACGGGAGGAGCTTCGCCAGGCCGGAGAGATCGCGGCTGGAAACCCCTTTTTATTGCGGATGAAGTTTTTAGATCCGAAGCATGCTCCCCTAGATCGACGCTGGAGCCCTGCAGTCCCGTGTGCGGATTTGGCGAAGTGTACGGCTGATGCGGCCAAGTTTTTCGAGGATCAAAATGATAATGAAGTGGAGAAACTGTTCTGGTCGCAATTCAGTGCTCCCATGCGCCCATTGCCGTTGAGTGAGAGTATGGCTGCTGTGGCTGAGCTTCATAGGTTGTCCGGTCTTGCAATGCAGTCTGTAATAGACCATCTATGGCCAAAGGGGCCTAAGCCGGATAGTTATTTTGGTTTAGTGAAACAATTCCTTGGTGCCGTATCGCAGATCGATGCCATGAAGAGGTCGGCGTGCATAGAGGGTGCACGGATGGCTCTTGCCCACATTAAAGCATATTGGGCAGATATGGAGGCCACCATCATTGCGACCTAGAATCCGGCGGGAGGCCACCATATTGGGCAGATATCGAGCACTACTTGGAGCAGGTAACAAAAGCTGCTCACTTAATAGAGGCTCAGTGCTCGAAGGCTGTCAGGTTCGAGTGACAAATCATTTCATTGTAAAAACAATGCTATTGTAATTATGAAGGCTATGTTTATACTTTTTGCCCGAGAGTGTTATTGTGCCTCCCGTGCGGCCATTTTATGTATATATGTAATCTGAAAGTTAGCAGTCGTTGGCTTCAGCCCCCACACATAATGCGGGGGTGTTCGCGAGAATATGCATAATCAGACTTGATCCAACGTCTTGGTCCATTAAGGAGGTGATCGCACGTCGAACAAGGCAACCGGACTATATAGCTTTAACACTTTCACTTAGCCATAGGAGTTTGACGGTGGGGCTACTATGTAGCCCCTGGTACCTTTGCGTGCATCCGAATAAGGGCGCGTGTGTACTTGACCGGGAAACACTCCTTCGTTAATGCGGAGGAATCCTAAAGATTCTGATAAGTCTTCGAGTGGTTGAACAGTCTCTCGCTATATCATGACAATTAGTTTTCTGCTTTCTCTACTGAGGTGCTCATCCGGAATAACCAGGGCACAATCGCAGTAGTTCTCCTTTGGCCGCCTTAGCCGATAAGAATGGAACGTAAGGCAGCAAACCCAGGAGCCGGGCAAACCCAACATTTGACCAAAGACATGATTCGGAGCTGATGCATATAAGGCCAAACTCGTGACGCCGAACACTCCCGAAGGTATTCATACTTTGTACCATATATTGGGCTAAGTAACGCCCTTCATTATGAACCCTTTATTTCCAGGTACGTGCATTAGTCTGTCGTGGCGAAATGCCAATAACGACAGTATCCGCTGTGGGTGTAGTACCCATGGGATGTGTAAACAACAAGAGACAATAAAAAAGGTTTACACAGGGGCTTAATCTAAAGAGAAACCTTTGAGCGGGGCCCTGCTACACGTCTGTGCCTTTGTCTCCGTTGTGCCGTGTCCTGGGAGGTTATCGCACGAACGATGTCTGTAAAAAGAAAAACTCATGTAGAAGAGTATGACGTAAGCGTGCGATGAATAGTAAAATTGTAGGACATTGGCCTGTTAATAAGGTCAAGCCAACAGTGGGGCTTTATTGAATATCTATATCCCCTGGTGTCCTCTATGGGGTTACATGTATGGCGCCCCGGCTCAGGTTTATCTGGGCTGCCGGACTCGTCTAACCGTGTCCGTGGTCTTAACGACCAATTCTGCGTTTTGATATTGGCGGCCGCTTAGAGTCCGGCTGCTAGAGCCGTCTCATACTCTTCCGCGCGTAAGGAACGCTCTGTATTTCCATTGACGGTGATGACACCACGTGGGCCGGGCATCTTGAGTTTAAGGTAGGCGTAGTGCGGTACTGCGTTGAAGCGGGCGAAGGCCGTTCTCCCGAGCAAGGCATGATAACCACTTTGGAGGGGGGCGATCGTGAAGAGTAGTTCTTCGCTTCTGAAGTTGCCTGAGGAGCCAAATGTCACCTCTAGTACGAGGGAGCCCCTGCAGCGGGCTTCAATGCCTGGTATCACCCCTTCAAAGGTGGTGTTACTTTGGCTGATTCTAGATGGGTCTATCCTCATCCTGCGGACAGTGTCCTGGTATATTAGGTTAAGACTACTACCGCCGTCCATGAGGACGCGAGTGAGATGGTATCCATCGATTATTGGGTCGAGCACCAAGGCAGCTGATCCTCCATGCCGCATACTAGTCGGGTGGTCCCTGTGATCAAAGGTGATCGGGTAGGCCGACCAGTGGTTAAGTTTAAGGGCGACGGACTCTATAGCGCATGCGTCTCTAAGTGCACGTTCGCGCCTTCTTGTGGGTATGTGAGTCGCGTGGATCATGTTTACTGTTTTTACCTCTGGTGGGAATTTTTTCTGCCCCCAGTGTTCGGCTGGCGAGCCTCATCCTTGTCTTCACTTGGTGTTTCCCTTCCCTTGTGTTCGGCATTTAGTTTAGCGGCCTGCTTAAAGACCCAGCATTCTCTATGAGTGTGGTTCACAGGTTTTTCGGGGGTGCCATGAATTTGGCATAGTCTGTCCAGGACTTTGTTTAGGCCGGATGGTCCTTCTTTGTTGCCTTTAAATTGCTTCTTTCGTTGACCGGGTCGAGAGCCCCTGAATCCGACGTTGACCATTGTGTTGTCCAGACTTTCTTCCTTTTTTCGATGTTTGTTTTTATTGCGCCGTGGCTTCCCATTGCCATCCCTTATTTCGGATGTACTTGGGTCGCTGGTGCCTCTACGGGCCAACCAGCTGTCTTCACCCGCGCAAAAGCGGGTCATAAGGCTTGTTAAGGCTGCCATTGTCCTCGGCTTTTCTTGGCCAAGGTGTCTGGCGAGACACTCGTCCCGGATGCTGTGCTTGAAGGCCGCCAGGGCTTCGGCATCCGGACAATTAACAATTTGATTCTTCTTAGTGAGGAATCTGTTCCAAAGCTTGCGGGCTGACTCTCCGGGCTGTTGAATTATGTGACTTAAATCGTCCGCGTCTGGAGGTCGGACATAGGTCCCTTGAAAATTGGCCCTGAAGGCATCCTCGAGTTCCTCCCAACTTCCGATTGAATTTGTGGGGAGGCTTCAACCAGTGCCAAGCTGGTCCTTTTAGCTTGAGGGGAAGGTATTTAATGGCATGGAGGTCGTCCCCACGAGCCATGTGGATATGTAGGATAAAATCCTCAATCCAGACTCTGGGGTCTGTCGTTCGGTCATATGCCTCTATGTTCACGGGTTTGAAACCCTGTGGAAATTCGTGGTCCAGCACCTCTTCGGTGAAGCACAGAGGGTGAGGGGCTCCTCTGTATCTGGACATGTTGTGGCATGCTGTCGACTTTTGTTGTGTCCGGTGTTGATTCCAAACTGGTATTCGGTCAGTATGGTTGGTTTGGCGACCATAATCCTTTGCCGGAGCATGTCCTCTAGATCCGTAGATGGACCTGGTCGCGCCGGCCTTTTTGTCCAAGCTCGCGTAAATCGTGTGCGGCATCGGTGGCTAATTTGTTGTGGTTACGAAGATGGTTGTCCGGCCTACTGGCCGTATTATTCTTTGGTGGAACGGCCTCATCGTCGAATTCTGGCAGCAGCTTGCGCTTCGGATAGCTCTTTGTGCGGCCATCGTCGCTGTATTTTTCTTTAGTGTCTAGCACTGTATTCCATCTGCGATTGAGCGTTTCCTGGGCGGTCTTAAGCCTTTGCTTCTGCTTCTTTAGACTTCTCGCAGTGGCCATGAGCTTTCTGTGGAGGTTATCTCGTTCAAAACGTGTTTTCGGGATGATGAATGCATCGTTATCCGGGCTTTGCTCCTCTCCCGGGACGGGTTGATGGGTTCGGCCCTCGGGATCGCTGTGATTGGGCGTCTGCTCCGGGCTGTGTTCAGTGTGACCTGGCTCATCCTGCTCCATCACTGGGTCCATATGGTCGTTGTTGCCTTTGGAGTTGTCTGGGGTGTCGATCCTTCGAGCGATGTTATCACTGTTTTTACTGTGGCTGGACTTGGAGCGGCGTCTGCACCGTCGATTTGGCCTTTGTCCGGGGGTTTTATCCTTCATTTTATCGCCATCGTCCTCCTTAGGCGTGTCCACCATGTATATATCATATGATGAGGTGGCAGTCCAGCGCCCTATGGGTGGTGGTTCTGAATCGTCTCCTGTGCCGACGTCCATACCGTCGGTGTCATCAGAGTCGAAGTTAAGCATGTCTATGATATCGTCGATAGTGGCTATGAAGTGGGTGGTGGGTGGGTAACGAATTTCTTCGTCACCTTATTCCCCCTTGAGACGGACATGGTTCAGCCAAGAGTCTCCTGACAAATAGAGAGAATTTAGTGAGTTTAGCATGTCGCCAAAGGGCGAGTGCTGGAAGATATCCACAGCGGCAAATTCCATTACCGGAGCCCGGCCAAAATCGGTGGGCTCGGGGGCGCGCGGTTTAGGACCTACAACCAGACACAAGTCCAGGGGTCCGGAGACACAGGCTTCCTTGGGAGTGAAGTCCGTGTTTGGCTCTTCTGCCAATGAGTGTGTGGCCTCCGGGGCGGGGTCTGTCCACCCGTCCTCGGACGACACAATCTGCCCCGGATTTGGGTCCGGGGCTCCTGTGGGCGCGATATCCCAAGTATTGTCCGACAGCAGGTCTAAGCCGTGCTCATCGTGACTGTTCGGCGCTCCTGGCATAGGCCCGAATCCATCGAAGGTCAAGTCTCCGCGGACATCGGCCGTGTGGTTCAAGTTTTCGAAGCCGACCTGATTGCCAGGGGTGTAGCTGTCGATCTGCTCCAGATGGCCAAGCGAATTGGCCTGCAGAGCGAAGCCGCCTAACACTAAGATTTGTCCGAGGAGAAAAGTCTTACCCTGGACCACGTTGTTGTCGATGATTGAAGGAGCCATCGAGACTTGCAGCGATGACACAGAGGAACTCACAATGAAAGCACCAATGTCGGTGTCAAAACCGGCAGATCTCGGGTAGGGGGTCCCGATCTGTGCGTCTAAGGCTAATGGTAACAGGAGGCAAGGGACACGATGTTTTACCCAGGTTCGGGCACTCTCGATGGAGGTAAAACCCTACTTCCTGCTTGATTGATATTGATGATATGAGTATTACAAGAGTTGATCTACCACGAGATTGTAGAGGCTAAACCCTAGAAGCTAGCTTATGATGATTATGATTGTGCCTCTAAGGACTAAACCCTCCGGTTTATATAGACACCGGAGGGGGCTAGGGTTTACACAGAGTTGGTTACAAAGAAAGAAATCTATCATCCGGATCGCCAAGCTTGTCTTCCACACAAAGGAGTGTCCCATCCGGACTTCGGACGAAGTCTTGAGTCTTGTATCTTCATGGTCCATTAGTCCGGCCAAAGTATATAGTTCGGCTGTCCAGATACCCCCTAATCCAGGACTCCGCTAGTCCCCTCGGGCACCGTCTCGTGTTGATTTTTCTTCCGAAAAATCATAGATATTCCAAAAATATTCTCCATCCGTTTTTATCCCGTTTGGGATCCGTTTGATATGGGGTTTCTGCGAAACATAAAACATGCAACAAACAGGAACTGACACTAGGCACTGGATCAATATGTTAGTCCCAAAAATAGTATAAAAAGTTGCCAAAAGTATATGAAAGTTGTAGAATATTGGCATCGAACAATCAAAAATCATAGATACGACGGAGACGTATCAGCATCCCCAAGCTTAATTCCTGCTCGTCCTCGAGTAGGTAAATGATAAAAAAATAATTTTTGATGTGGAATGCTACCTAGCATAATCTTGATCATATGTCTAATCATGGCATGAATATTAAGACACGAGTGATTCAAAGCAATAGTCCATCATTTGACATAAAAACAATAATCTTCGAGCGTACTAATAAAGCAATCATGTCTTTTCAAAACAACATGGCCAAAGAAAGTTATCCCTACAAAATCATATAGTCTGGCTATGGTCCATCTTCATCACACAAAATATTCAAATCATGCACAACCCCGATGACAAGCCAAGCAATTGTTTCATACTTTTGACGTTCTCAAACCTTTTCAACTTTCACGCAATACATGAGCGTGAGCCATGGATATAGCACTATAGGTGGAATAGAGTATGATGGTGAAGGTTGTGTGGAGAAGACAAAAGGGAGAAAGTCTCACATCAACGCGGCTAATCAACGGGCTATGGAGATGCCCATCAATTGATGTCAATGCGAGGAGTAGGGATTGCCATGAAACGGATGCACTAAGAGCTATAAGTGTATGAAAGCTCAAACTGAAACTAAGTGGGTGTGCATCCAACTTGCTTGCTCATGAAGACCTAGGGCATTTTAGGAAGCCCATCGTAGGAATATACAAGCCAAGTTCTATAATGAAAATTCCCACTAGTATATGAAAGTGACAATATAGGAGACTCTCTATATGAAGAACATGGTGCTACTCTGAAGCACTAGTGTGGTAAAAGGATAGTAACATTGCCCCTTTTCTCTTTTTTTTTCTTTTTTTGGGCGGGCTTCTTTGGCCCCCTTTTTTTATTTAGGCTTCTTTGCCCTCTTTTTTTTGGGGCAATGCTCTATAATGATGATCATCACACTTTTATTTACTTACAACTCGATACTAGAACAAAGATATGACTCCATATGAATGCTTCCGGTGGTGTACCGGGATGTGCAATGATCTAGCATAGCAATGACATCAAAAAACGGACAAGCCATGAAAACATCATGCTAGCTATCTTACGATCATGCAAGGCAATATGACAATGAATGCTCAAGTCATGTATGACGATGATGGAAGTTGCATGGCAATATATCTCGGAATGGCTATGGAAATGCCATGATAGGTAGGTATGGTGGCTATTTTGAGGAAGATATAAGGAGGCTTATGTGTGATAGAGCATATCATATCATGGGGTTTGGATGCACTGGTGAAGTTTGCACTAACTCTCGAGGTGAGAAAGGGCAATGCACGGTACCGAAGTGGCTATCAATGATGGAAGGGTGAGAGTGCGTATGATCCATGGACTCAACATTAGTCATAAAGAACTCACATACTTATTGCAAAAATCTATTAGTCATTGGAACAAAGTACTACGTGCATGCTCGTAGGGGGATATATTGGTAGGAAAAGACCATCGCTCGTCCCCGACCGCCACTCATAAGGAAGACAATCAATAAATACCTCATGCTCCAACTTCATTACACAACAGTTCACCATACGTGCATGCTACGGGAATCAAAAACTTCAACACAAGTATTTCTACAATCCACAACTACCCACTAGCATGAATCTATTATCACCATCTTTATATCGCAAAACTATTGCAAGGAATCAAACATATCATACTCGGCGATCTACAAGTTTATGTAGGATTTTATGACTAACCATGTGAATGACCAATTCCTGTCATCTCTCTAAATAGATGTAAGTGAAGCAAGAGAGTTTAATTCTTTCCAAAAAAGATATGCCCATGCTCTAAGAAATATAAGTGAAGCAAAAGAGCATTCTACAAATGGCGGTTTTCTATGAAGAGAAACAGGCAATCCAAACTTCAAATGATATAAGTGAAGCACATGAAGCATTCTATAAAGCCATACTCAAAAGATATAAGTGAAGTGCAATGAGCATTCTATAAATCAACCACGGACTATCATACCAGCATGGTACATAAAAGAAAAGTGAAAACTAAATGCAAAAGATGCTCCAAGACTTGCACATATCGCATGAACGAAACGAATACGAAAGCATACTGATACTTGTTGAAGAAAGAGGGAATGCCTTCCGGGGCATCCCCAAGGTTAGACGCTTGAGTCTCCTTGAATATTCACTTGGGGTGCATTGGGAATCCCCAAGTTTGAGCTATTTCCTCTCTTCCTTTTCCTCATATCGAGACCTCCTCGATCAAACACTTCATCCACACAAAACTTCAACAGAAAACTCGGTAAGATCCATAAGTATAATAAAGCAAATCAGTACTCTAAGTACTGTTGCAAACTAATTCATATTCTTTTTGCATTGTGTCTACTGTAATATAACTTTTCCATGGCTTAATCCACTGATAGAAATTGATAGTTTCATCAAAACAAGCAAACTATGCATCAAAAACAGAATCTGTCAAAAACATAACAGTCTGTAGCAATCTGAACATTCACCATACTTCTGGTAGCCCATAAATTCTACCAAAATTAGTAAAAATAAAATTTTTTTGCATCAAGACAGTGCAAAAAGAATCAGAACATTTTCGCATTCCAGTAAAGAATGTAAAATCACGCACTACAGCCAAAGTTTCTTTCCTGCACCGTACAAACAAACAAGCATTCTAAATATCCTAAAGGCAAATCTTGGCACATTATTTTTATAATATAAACTTTATAAAAGCACACAACAGAAATAAATGACTCTCTAAAACTTCCGGGTTGTCTCCCTGGCAGTGCTTTCTTTAAAGCCATGAAGCTAAGCATATAGTGCTCAAGTGATGAATCCACTCGGATCCAAGGTATATCAAAGCCAATTTTAATTAACAATGATTTGTAGTTTAGTAGTGAGCACAAAGTAACATATATCATGCAACAATGAAGTCTAACTCTCTTTCTATGCATCGGCATGTCATAAAGGAACAATTCGTGCACACCAAATAAAGGCCAATGCATAGTATAAGCAGTTTCTCGCAATTTTATAATATTGGAAACATAGAGAGGTGGAGATATAGTTCCTCTCACATAATAATTGCAAGTAGGAGCAGCAAGCACATGCATATTATATCTATCAAAATCATCATGTGTAGTAGTGAAACGCAACCCATCAATATAATCCTTAATAAGGGCAAACTTCTCTGATATAGTGTAGTAGGGAGAATTCAAAAAGATAATAGGACTATCATGCGTGGGTGCAATAGCAACAATTTCATGTTTAACATAAGGAACTATAGCAAGTTCATCTCCATAATCATCATTCATATTGGCATCTTGGCCACAAGCATAGCAAGCATCATCAAAAAGGGGTATTTCAAGAGAATCAACGGGATCATAGCAATCATCCTTCGGTAAGCACGAAGGGGAATTAAACAATATATGAGTTGAAGAGTTACTCTCATTAGAAGGTGGGCATGGGTAGCTAATCCTCTCCTCCTCCTTTTGTTCTTCGCTCTCCTCATCATCTTTTTCATCCAATGAGCTCACAGTTTCATCAATTTCTTCTTCCATAGACTCCTGCAAAATATTAGTCTCTTCTCGGACAACGGAGACTTCCTCAATAAATGCATCAATATCAGCATTATATTCATAATTCTCATAGCAATATCTAAGTATAGCAAAATTTTCAGGTCTATAAATAGCATCATCAAGATTTTCACACGTTTTAAACAAAGATTCAATTTCATCAGCACCCATAAAAGCAACAAATTCTTATATTTGTTCCACATCATAGTAATCATGTATACCATTAGCATAAGAAGCCAAGGTTTCATTATCATTAAATTTGCATGAAAAGGAAGGCTGTGGAGCCTTCATTCTAGAGCAACAAGTATAATCATATCTCAAGCATAGTTGCCTAGCATACTAATGCAACATATGAATTTGATCACATAATAGTTTCCCTTTTTGTGTCAAGCGATAATCCCTAAAGTATTCATTTTGATCCAACGTGTCTCCCATAACATAATTGAATGGGGTTTTCTCAGGATTATCAAAGTAGTACATAATATCTTTCACATAATGCGCATCAAGGGTTTTAGGAGGTTCCCCATCTCCATGAGTAGCAAGTACACCTAATTTTTTTTGTTATTTCGTGTCCCATATCCATAACTAAAGATAGAGAACAACTAAGAACAACAAATAAAAATTACTTAGTGATAAAGCAAACAAGCGCACACGAGAATATTCACCCCACGCTATGACTCCCCGGCAACGGCGCCAGAAAAAGGTCTTGATAACCCACAAGTGTAGGGGATCAATTGTAGCCTCTTTCGATAATTAAGAGTGTTGAACCCAACGAGGAGCTAAAGGTAGAACAAATATTCCCTCAGGTTCTATCGACCACCGATACAACTCTACGCACGCTTGACGTTCGCTTTACATAGAACAAGTATGAAACTAGAGGGACTTTGTAGGTGTTGTTGGATAGGTTTGCGAGATAATAAAGAGCACGTAAATAAAAAGTAGGGCCTATTTGGATAAAGAAGCAACAAAGTAAATATAGCGAGTGTGGAAAAGTGGTGGTAGGAGTTGTGAAATTGTCCCTAAGCAATTGACTACTTTACTAGACCGATAGCAAGTTTTATATGGGAGAGGCATAGGCTAACATACTTTCTCTTCTTGGATCATATGCACTTATTATTGGAACTCTTGCAAGCATCCGCAACTACTAAAGATCATTAAGGTAAAACACAACCATAGCATGAAAGCATCAAGTCCCCTTTATCCCATACGCCACAACTCCCTTACTCGGGTTTATGCTTCTGTCACTCAATCAACCCACTATAAGCAAATCATGAACATATTGCAACACCCTACAGCGGGAATCCCTGAGGCTTGCGCGACACAAAGGGCACAATAGGACAACAACATAACCACAAGAAAATTAAACAAATCATAGCAATTCATCAATCACCGGTAGGACAACGAAAATTTACTCAGACATCATAGTGTCGGTGTACAAAAGTAGGGGCTCCCCTTTTTGACCCCTTTACTTGTGCACGGGCAGTCAGAGCCTCCCGCCACGACCACGCATAACAGGGCAGGAAAGGGAAGCCGGAGAAAAGCCGAAGGCACAAGACAAGCAGCAACGAGAAGGACCAAGGCCACAAAGATCAGATGGACGAAGCAGGTTTTCCCAGGCAAGGACCCTTGCCGGGGTAGCCTCAGCGGCCCCGGCAAGACCCTTGCCGGGGCAGCTCGCCCCCACCAGCCGAGAGAACCACCTTTGAGCCCACCAACGCTAAACAAACGCATTGGGACAAGGCTCGAGAGGAACCACCGTGGTGGCATTCAGATCTTTGTGAAGACAAAGAATAGTCAAGATCAAATGAGGATAGGAAAGCAACCATCCTCACCAAAGAAACCCACAAGACCCCTGGCAAGATCCTTGCCGGGGACGCCTGCACGCCACGGCAAGACCCTTGCCGGGCCACCAGGCAAGACGCTCGCCAAGCACGCCAGCGGGGCTACTGCTAGGCCCGCGCCAGCCAAGTCTTCGCCGCCGTTTGCATACAGCTGCCGACCTAACCAGCTGGGCTGGCACCTGCGTGGCAACATGCAGCCCTTCATGAAGACTCCACCATCGCGCCACCTCAGCTGCCTGCCTGCCTACATAGCACCGCATGCATCGCTGGCTAGGGCGCGTGTCAAAGCAAGGAGGAGTAGCGACGGACGGGACGGGCCTCACTCCCGTCCTCGATAAAGTGAAGGGACACCTAAGCCTCGCATTAAATGCGCCTTGTCCTGTAATACCAGCGATAAGCTCGCGACGCTGTAGCACTTTCCACCTCCTGTGTGCCACTGTGGCAGCCCCCTTTGCCTATAAAAGGAGGCCCATGGCACACGGGAGAAGGATTCGGCTCTTTGGAACCCAAAAGCACCCACAGCTAGTTCAGGAGCTCAAGAACACTAAATACATCCACCAAAGTAGGATCGTAGGGTTTTACGCATGTTTGCGGCCCGAACGTGGGTAAATCCCCTTTGTGTTGTCTACTAGTCCTGCTCTTCTCACGATCCCCGCGCCCCGCAACCGTAGAAGGGATTCCAGTGATCCCATAGGTGTCGTTTCCCACCGACATCTTTGGCGCGCCAGGTAGGGGTGCACAATTGTGAGAATCTGGCCTAGCAGTCGACCTAGCTATTCTTCATCGCCACAGCTCCTGCGGAGAAGGCGGCCAAGAAGGCGGCGCTGCCCGTGGCGTGAAGGACGCTGAGGCGGCGACGAGAGAGCTAAGTCATGTTGAAATTTCAAGTTTTTCTCCTTAAATATAAGGTTATCATCCTCGACGGTTCAGCCTATGTATGGAGAGCCTGTACACAAAGGGGCCCTCCTACGATCGGTAACGCCCTTGTTCTGTTTAGAGTCCGCTCAACAGTTCAAGCTGCCGCGTCGAGAGAAGCAGGGTAACCTTTCGCCATCAGCAACTCAAGTCAAGCTCGACAGATCGAGCGGCCGCGCCAAGGACGGCAAGGTGCTTCGCCCGGCAACAAGCACACCCGACAGGCTAGTGAGGATCCGTCCTCAAGGCGCCGCCCTGGTTTACGTGCCGGCAAGCTTACACAGTTGACGTAGGGTGGACATACAAAGAAAAATCGAACAGGAGACTAACATGCATAGTTTCAGGAGCATTGCAGATTTATATTACACAAATTGCCGCTGCGGTTCTAACTAAAGATAGCATTGTCTTGGTCATGAACCTGCAACGGCGACGGAGAATGGGGTGCCTAGTCCCGACGCTGGCCCTCCAACCTCATGATTTTGTCGATGCGGCTAAGGATGGGCCGGATACGCTCGTTGAGCGCCGCGATGTCTTCAGCACAGCATTGAAATCGAGGTCTGGGTGCCTGTGCGCAATCTTGGTAAGCACCCTGGTCATGGTCCCTGGCAGAGTATCCGGGATTCCTCGGCTAGGAGGCCGCCCGATTGGAGAGAAGCCGCCCCAAGGCGCCGACGACCTTCTCAAAATATATGGTCAGGTTGGCATTGGGGCTTAGGCTCGCTTCTGGGGCGTACCTCATCTCCGGCTTCCCCATAATGGCTAGCTGATCGGCGGCCGAGTTTGCAACAACAGCAAGGCGCCCGAGCTAGCGTTTCTCGCCCGCCTTGTGGTCCTTGAGGTTGGCGGTCTCGTTCATCAGCAGCTGCTTCTCCGTCTCCAGCTCCTTGGTCAGGATACCCTCCCGGGTTCTGGCCTCCGACAGCGTCTCCTCGAGCTCTCCCAGCTTCAGCTTGAGGTCTTGATGGAGATGTTGGCTTCGGAGAGCTCTCCAGACTTGCTGATGACCTCGCCCTGCTCCATCGTCAGGGCGCCGTTGAGCGTGTCCTTCTCCTGGGCCAGCTTCAGAGCTTGCCCCTCCAGTTCCTTTTACCCTACTGGCGTGGGCCTGAGCCTAGGCATTGAGTGCTTCCTGATGCCTCCGCTCCAGCTCTTGGGTCTGCTGCAGGACGAGCTTTTCCACCTCTTCGTCCTTGCCGCGGAGCATGGCGGCAAGCTTCTCCTCGCGCTTGGCAAGGTCCTCTTCCTGGGTCTTCAGTGCGGCCTCGTGCTGGGTCCCAGCGGCTTCGGCTTCATCGGCCAACCTCTTCGCCGTCTCCTGGGCCTTCTCAATGTCGGCCAGCTCAGGGCGAGCTCCACCTCACGGTTGGCCAGCTCACCCTGGGCGGCCTTCAGCTCGTCCTGGGCCTGGCGGAACCAGTCCTGCGCCTCGGCGACGCGCCCCCCGAAGTCCTCCTCTGCCTTCTCCACCATCGCCGTCCTGGACTTGGCCTTGTCCAGATGGGCGCGGTGGAGCGCCTAAAGCTTCCGGAAGCTGGCACCCATGGCCTGGGAGCCAGCGCCACCGACGCCCGGCTCATCGATGACCTCGAGCCCGGCGGCGGCAAGCGCCTCCTCGTCGAACACCTCTCCCTCAAAGGGAGCCTTGGTGCTCGACGCGCCAAGGAGATGGACGAAGAGGTCGTCGCTTACCCTCTGGTACCTATCGGAGCCGGAGGCAGCAGAGGAGGAGGGCAGGTAGTCAAACGCCACCTCCTCGGCAGTGGCCTTGCCGGCTCCCTCGGCAGGCCCCTTGCCGGGCTCTTCGGCAGGCCTCTTGGCAGCATCCTCGGCGGCGCCCCTGGGGCTCTCCTTGGTAGCAATCCTCTCTGCCTCCGCCGCATCATCTGCGACGACGTCCTTGATGGTGGTGTCAACATCCTCTGAGGAGGGGTCTAGACGCCAAGAAAGAGACAGGGCGGAGCCAAGATCGAAAGTCAACAAGGAAAAGGGGAAAAGAAGAATGCAAGAAGAAGTGGAGAGCGAGTGGCTTACCCGTGCTGGGCCGAGAGGCGGAAGCCCCTTCTCCGCCAAGGTCTGGCGTCGAGGCAAACCCGTCGGCGCCTGCGTTCTCCTCCCCCTCCTCCATGTGCACGGCCTCGGTGCTTGGTGTCCTTGCCGGGGACGCCCCTTGGGGCAGTGTAGTTGACGGAGGCGGCACGATCGGAGAAGCCCTCTGTGGCTCCCTTTAGTGATGCTCCTCTCCTGCATCCACGGCACGGTTAACACTAAAGCATCGCGCATGACACACGTTGATCGAGGGTGGGTGGTGGACTTACGCTGGGGGCTGGGGGCTGCTGTACGGGCTGCTCGACACCACCAGTGGCGTACTGGAGGTGCCTGCCGGGGGCTGGCCACTCGCCGAAATCCTGGCCCTCTTTATCCTCTGGGCCAACGTCTCCACATCCCTGCAAGATGAAGATAAATGAGCAATACCATCAGGGGAAGTGCAAGGAATGAGGGAGGAAGGCAAAAGCTTACTCTTCGTTCTTCTCCTCCTCCTCCTCTGTTGCTTTCGTCTTTCTCTCCGGGCTGAGAGGCCCGGGGTCTCTCTCTGGGCTGAGAGGCCCGAAGTCAAACCCAATCCCTGTATCGATGTTTGTCGGCGAGGGGGAAGGCGATGGCGTCCGGGCGCGCTTGGACGACGAAGAAGCAGATGTCTTCTTCTTCGATGCCATGGCCTGCACCGTTTTCTTCATTGCCACCGCCCTCGTCTGGCGCACAGGGGCTTCCTGGGCTTGCCGCAGCTGCACGGCCCAATCGAGGTAGACCGGCTCGCCGGAGGTGGCCCACCGCAGGACCCGCCTTTTTCCGGTGATCGGGGGATCGACAGTCGCGGTCCTCTCCTCCTCGCCCTCCTCTGACGACGACCTGTCAGCGACATCTTCAATGAGGGGAGCCTCGGTGTCGGTGCCGCTGGCCTCGCCAGCGGCTGCAGCCCACCGGGCAAGCTCCCCCTCCTCCGCCTCCGCCGCGGCCTTGTCCATCGCACCGCCGGCGCTGTCGGCCTCCCTGACGAGCTTTGCCTCCTCCTCGGCATGCCTCGCCTCCTCCACCCCGGCGGCAATATAGTCCAGCTCCGCCAGAGAGGTGTCCTGGATAAGCCGCCGCTCGGTGGTGACATATATCTCCTGCAGGGTGTCGAAGAACTCCTGCACGACGAGCCCGTCCGGCTCAACCCAGTTCGGGTCAAGGCCATGCGCGTTGAAGGGCGGCATCATGGCAATGATCTCGTTCCAGCGAGAGTTATTGCTCAGTGGGACCACTCCCATCGACAGCTTGAAGACAGGCTCCTTGTCGACCTGGCCGGCCTTCGTGGCGGCCCTGGCAAGCTTGCCAGACCGCTCGACCTCGCCCTCATTGTCAACCTCGAGCTGGAAGATTCGTTGGCACAGATGGATGTGCCTCAACACCGTCAGGTTGTTGTCGAGGCCGGGACGGAGCCTCATGATGTCGGCGGCGTTCACGAAGAGCCAGGCAGGCCTCCCCTTGTCGTGCAGAGGGGCGATTCGGCGGCGGATGAAGTCCGCCCCGATCATCTCGAGGGTGAGCCCGGCCTGGGTGAGCCGAAGAATCCTGGTGGTGGCGATCGTAAGCTTCACGTCGTCGGCGTCGGCGGCGCCCCAATCGCCCCATGGACAGGCGGTTTCTTGCGAACCACGCAGAATGCCGGCGGGTCCTCCTCCTCAATCCAGCACCACCGGCCCCGCCATTCTTCTCACCTCTCCTTCGTGGCGCCGTCCGGGTATGCCCCCTTGGCCCTCGGGATCCAGGCGACGCAGCTAGCAATGGCGCCCCCTTTTTGGATCCGAGGGAAGAAGTAATGGCGGAAGAGCGTCGTGCTGGGGTGCACCCCAACGAAGCCCTCGCATAGATGTGATAAGAGGGCCATGCACGCCATGGCATTCGGGGTGAAATCCAAGAGGCGGAAGCCGTAGGTGTGCATGATGACCTTGAAGAAATCAGAAAAGGGGGTACAGAGCCCGCAAGAGAAATAGTCGATGAAGAAGGGATACCGATGTGGGGAAGGCCCGGCGCTTGCGGGGACGACGTGCGTGGCTGGATGCCCCGTCTTCTCTCCCCCTGTCTTCACTCCCCACAGATCCTTGAACATCTCTCGGAGCTCGGGCACGCCGACCGTCGAGGGGAAATAGGCGGACTGTGCCCGTCGCGCCACCAGCTCGCTCTCCGGCTGCTCCGACACGTCGGCGTCCTTCGCCGCTCCCTTGCTCTTGGTGGACTTAGGATCCATGGTGGCCGCGGGAAGCGAAAGAGCAGAGGATGGCGGATGCACGGCGGTGATGGGCAAAGGCAGAGAGGCTCGAGAAGAAGGGGGCGGGGGTTCTGAGATTGGAGGAAGGCGCAAGGGAGGGGTAAAGTGAGAAGTGCGCCCGCGGTTATTCCTTTTTATGGGGAAGGCACGGGGCGCCTCCTTTCCCATTAACTTCCATACGACTCATGTGTGCGGACGCTGTCCCACGCATGCCTCCCATGTCACGCGCGCGCACACGACCCCCACATCGCACGTTCAACCCGGGTCGTGGGGAAGCGCAGCGGACGGGACAATGGCCGCGGTAAAAATCCGCCCAAACTGCCCGCGCACCGTTCTGGGCCTAGCCCAACAACGTGCTGCGCTTATGTATGGCCCAGGCCCAGGGGCTCCTGCCATGTACAAAAGTAGGGGCTCCCCTTTTTGACCCCTTTACTTGTGCACGGGCAGTCAGAGCCTCCCGCCACGGCCACGCATAAAGGGCACGAAAAGGAAGCCGGAGAAAAGCCGAAGGCACAAGACAAGCAAAGCAACGACAAGGACCAATGCCACAAAGATCAGATGGACGAAGCAGGTTTTCCCCGGCAAGGACCCTTGTCGGGGTAGCCTCAGCGGCCCTGGCATGGCCCTTGCCGGGGCAGCTCACCCCCACTAGCCGAGCGAGCCACCTTTGAGCCCACCAACGCTAAACAAACGCATTGGGACAAGGCTCGGGAGGCACCTCCGTGGTGGCATGCAGATCTTTGTGAAGACAAAGAATAGTCAAGATCAAATAAGGATAGGAAGGCAACCATCCTCACCAAAGAAACCCACAAGACCCCCGGCAAGATCCTTGCCGGGGATGCCAGCGCGCCATGGCAAGACCCTTGCCGGGCCACCCGGCAAGACCCTCGCCAAGCACGCCAGCAGGGCCACTGCCAGGCCCACGCCAGCCAAGTCTTCGCCGCTGTTCGCATACAGCTGCCGACCCAACCAGCTGGGCTGGCACCTGCGTGGCAACATGCAGCCCTTCGTGGAGACTCCACCACCACGCCACCTCAGCTGCCTGCCTGCCTACATAGCACCGCATGCATCGCTAGCCAGGGCGCGTGTCGAAGCAAGGAGGAGCAGCGATGGATGGGACGGGCCTCGCTCCCATCACCGATAAAGTGAAGGGACACCTAAGCCTCGCATTAAATGCGCCTTGTGCTGTTATACCAGCGATAAGCTCGCGACACTGTAGCACTTTCCACCTCCTGTGTGCCACTGTGGCAGCCCCTTTCGCCTATAAAAGGAGGCCCATGGCACACGGGAGAAGGATTCAGATCTTTGGAACTGAGCAGCACCCAGAGCTAGTTCAAGAGCTCAAGAACACTAAATACATCCACCAAAGCAGGATCGTAGGGTTTTACACATCTTTGTGGCCCGAACCTGGGTAAATCCCCTTTGTGTTGTCTACTAGTCCTGCTCTTCTCAAGATCCCCGCGCCCCACAACCATAGAAGAGATTCCAGTGATCCCATTGGTGTCGTTTCCCACCGACACATAGGATGGCAACACATCATTGGATAATGCTACGTCTTGAGCTTGCGTTGGTTTTCCTTGAAGAGGAAAGGGTGATGCAACAATAGTAGCGTAACTATTTCCCTCAGTTTTTTAGAACCAAGGTATCAATCCAGTAGGAGGCTCCTCAAAAGTCCCACGCACCTACACAGACAAAAAAAGAACTCGCAACCAACGCAATAAAGGGGTTGTCAATCCCTCGACGGTGATACGTCTCCAACATATCTATAATTTTTGATTGCTCCATGCTACTTTATCTACTGTTTTGGACTATAATGGGCTTTATTTTTCACTTTTATATTATTTTTGGGACTAACCTATTAACCGGAGGCCCAGCCCAGAATTGTTGTCTTTTGCCTTTTTCAGTATTTCGAAGAAACAGAATATCAAACGGAGTCCAAATGGAATGAAACCTTCGGGAACGTGATTTACTCATCAGCTAAGACCCAGGAGACTTGGACCCTCCGTCAAGAAAGCCACGAGGCGGTCACGAGGGTGGAGGGCGCTTCCCTCCCCCCTGGGCGCGCCCCCTACCTCGTGGGCCCCTCGGAGCTCCACCGACGTACACCTTCCTCCTATATATACCTACGTATTCCCGTATGATCAGAACAGGAGCCAAAAACCTAATTCCACCGCCGCACCTTCTGTATCCACGAGATCCCATCTTGGGGCCTGTTCCGGAGCTCCGCCGGAGGGGGCATCCACCACGGAGGGCTTCTACATCATCACCATAGCCCCTCCGATGAAGTGTGAGTAGTTTACTTCAGACCTTCGGGTCCATAGCTAGTAGCTAGATGGCTTCTTCTCTCTTTTTGGATCTCAATACAATGTTCTCCCCCTCTCTTGTGGAGATTTATGCGATGTAATCTTCTTTTTGCGGTGTGTTTGTTGAGACCAATGAATTGTGGGCTTATGATCCAGTATTATCTATGGAAAATATTTGATTCTTCTCTGAATTCTTTTATGTATGATTGAGTTATCTTTGCAAGTCTCTTCGAATTATCCGTTTGGTTTGGCCAACTAGATTGGTAGTTCTTGCAATGGGAGAAGTGCATGGCTTTGGGTTCAATCTTGCGGTGTCCTTACTCAGTGACAGAAAGAGTTGCAAGGCACATATTGTTTTGTTGCCATCGAGGATAACAAGATGGGGTTTTTATCATATTGCATGAATTTATCCCTCTACATCATGTCATCTTGCTTAAAGCATTACTCTGTTTTTAACTTAATACTCTAGATGCATGCTGGATAGCGGTCGATGAGTGGAGTAATAGTAGTAGATGCAGAATCGTTTCGATCTACTTGTCACGGACGTGATGCCTATATACATGATCATTGCCTAGATATACTCATAACTATGCTCAATTCTGTCAATTGCTCAACAGTAATTTGTTCACCCACCGTAAGAATAGTTATGCTCTTGAGAGAAGCCACTAGTGAAACCTATGGCCCCCGGGTCTATTCTCATCATATCAATCTATATCACTTTATTTACTTGCTTTGTTTTACTTTGCTTTTACTTTTTACTTTGCATCTATCTATCAAAAATACCAAAAATATTATCTCTATCAGATCTCACTCTCGTAAGTGACCGTGAAGGGATTGACAACCCCTAAGCGTTGGTTGCGAGTTGCTATCGTGTTGTGCAGGTACGAGGGACTTGCGCGTGACCTCCTACTGGATTGATACCTTGGTTCTCAAAAACTGAAGGAAATACTTACGCTACTGTGCTGCATCATCCTCTCCAGTTCGGGGAAAACCAACGCAAACTCGAGATGTAGCAAGAATGATTTCTGGCGCCGTTGCCGGGGAGGCTTACGCAAAAGTCAACATACCAAGTACCCATCACAATCCCTACCTCTCGCATTACATTATTTGCCATTTGCCTCTCGTTTTCCTCTCCCCCACTTCACCCTTGCCGTTTTATTCGCCCTCTCTTTCCCATTCTCCTCCTCTCTTTCCGTTGCCTTTTCCTCGTTCTTTTGTTTGCTCGTGTGTTAGTTTGCTTGCTTGTCATCATGACTAGTCTTATATCTTCTCCATTATCTCCCGAGAATGAAGTGCTAAATTTTAAACAAAGGGAGGGAGAAAATCTAAAAGATGCTTGGTATAGAATTTGCAGTGCTCAAAATAGATCCACCAGGAAGCAATCTACTTCAGTTCTTCTTCGCAATTTTTATGTAGGTGCTAATCCTTGGTATAGATATATCCTTGATACCATTACCAGAGGGAATTTCTTGGTTAGCCATACTTTTGATTCCTATAATGCTTTAATAGATTTATTTGGCTCACCTCCTCTTTTGGTTAATGGAACTATGTTAACTTTGGAGCATGTTATGCAAAGGCTTGAAATTATTGAAAACAAAGTTGCTACCATTGAATCCATTGAAAATCTAGATAAAAAGATTCATAATCAAATTACTCAATATGGATCTAAGGTAGGAATGACTTTGAAAAATATTAAGGAGAAGGAACCATGGTTAATGAAAAAATAAATCTAGACTCTACTCGTTTCGATAAACTTGAGGGTATCATTACCAATTTGGGAACGGCTTTTTCCTCCGTAAAAAATACTCCTAGTCCTCCTACTAAAATTTCCAAGCTTATGTATGTTCCTAAAAATAAGGGTGAATCATCTAGTAAGGAAAATGCAGATCTTAAATCTATAAGTATTCATCCCGATCTTTTTACTATCATTAAGGAACCATTTGCTACGAATGAATTTTTCGATCTTATGCCTAAAGTTTTGATAATTTCTAGAAAGAAATAAAATTCTAAGGGAGGTAGATGCCTCATTGAAGAATTGCCTACCAAAGATGGCAATACCTAGATCTATCCTTGCTTTTATGCCTAGCTTGGGGCGTTAAACGATAGCGCTTGTTGGGAGGCAACCCAACTTTATTTTGTGTTTTTTGTTTTTTCTTCTGTTTAGCAATAAATAATCCATCTACCTTCTGTTTGGATGTGGTTTTATGTTTTAATTAGTGTCTGTGCCAAGTAGGACCTATAGGATAACCTACGATGATAGTTGATTTGATTCTGCTGAAAAACAGAAACTTTAGCGCTCATGAGATTAGCTGTAATTTTTTACTGGAGAGTGATTTTGCGTTGATTCCTTTAGCTGCTGATCAATAAACAAATTTTCCAGGACTTACTATTTTGGTAGAATTTTTAGAGTTCCAGAAGTTTGCGTTAGTTACAGATTACTACAGACTGTTCTGTTTTTGACAGATTCTGTTTTTCGTGTGTTGTTTGCTTATTTCGATGAATCTATGGCTAATAAATTAGTTTATAAACAATAGAGAAGTTGGAATACAGTAGGTTTAACACCAATATAAATAAAGAAAGAGTTCATTATAGTACCTTGAAGTTGTAACGCCCCAGATTCGAAGCGCCAGGTGTCTGCCAATTATTCGCCGTCATTGCCATGTCATTTGCTTGCGTGTTGCATTCTATCATGTCATCATGTGCATCTCATTTTGCATACGTGTTCGTCTCATGCATCCGACATTTTCCCCGTTGTCTGTTTTGCAATCCGGCACTCCTATGTCCTCCGGTGTCCCTCCTTTTTGCCTCTTGTTGTGAGTGGGTGTTAACCTTTCTCGGAATGGCCCGAGGTTTGCCAAACGGCCTTGGTATAGCACCGTTAGACCGTCTGTCAAGTTTCGTGCCATTTGGAGTCCGTTTGATACTCCAACGGTTAACCGGGTAACCGTAAAAGCCTCTTTTGTGTGCAGCCCAACACCACTCCAAAGTGTCCCAATAACCTATCCAAACCCCCTCCATGCTCTCGGTCGTTCGATCACGATCGCGTGGCCGAAAACCGCTCCTCATTTGGACACTCCTAGCTCCCTCTACCTATAAATATGTGTTCCTCCCCGTCCAAATCGCAGATGAAACCCTAGCCCCGCTCCTCTCGCCCGCCGGACATGTCCAATCCCGCCGGACACGTCCAGCCGCCGCCCCTCCGCGAATCCTGAGCTGCCACGTGGCACTTCGCCGCCGCTCACCGCCGCGGCCCGCCAGGCCCATCGCGGGCCCGCGCGAGCCCGAGCGCCGCCGCCGCGCAGCCCGAGCGTGCGCCGCCCCGTGCCTCCCTTCGTCCTCGCCGCCGGCCACCGAGCGTCGCCGCCGGAGTGCGCCGCGCCTCGCCGCCGCCCGACCCCGCCATCGCCGGACCCTGCCCTTCGCGTCGTTGCCCGCTCGGCCCCGTGCCCCGCGCCTGAGCCCGAAGCTCCTCCCGCCGACGCGCCTCGTCAGCCGCGCCGCCCGCCTCCGCCGCCCGGAGCCCGCCGGCTCTCTCCACCGCCCCGCCCCGGCCAGATCCGACCGTGGGAAGGCCGGATCCGCCGCCCCCCTCGCCGGCCCCCGCCTCTCCGGTGAACCTCGTCGTCCGTGCCCGCGCTGCCCGTCCAGATCCGAAGGTTGACTTTCCCCTTCCCCGAAATTTGACCAAGTCCCCGTAATATTTGCATATTTTTAGCTCCTGTTCATCACATCATAACTCCGCATCCGTGGCTCCATTTTGGGCGTGTAGCATATAAAATTGTTCGCCTCAACGAGTACTTCATTTCATTACATTGTATCATGTTCATTTGAGTCCATCTTGATGCCCGAATCATCGTTGCAAGAGTGCTATATAATGTTATCTACTGTCTGTTAATAGAACATGCTCATTTGTCATTTTTGCCATGTTTAATGTGTGCATCCTTTGAGCATGAGTCCTACATGAGTTTTAATCTATGATATGCCATATTTACACAGGTCCTATCCATGTATTTTTGTGAGTGATGTAGTGAGTGAATCAAGCTTGTTAAGTAGGGTACTTGCTGTTGCTGTTTTGCATGTCTGAATCTGTTATATTATGGTGCTATGTAAACCTGCTGCTACAAGTCATTCGATGCATAATCTGGAGATGTTCACTAAGTATGTTATGTTACACATGTCATGCTCTATCCATTCATGCCCCTGGTTGCATTTATAGAATGTTATAACTTGTTGTTATCTTGCTCCAAACTTGCTAAATAATGTTGCTGTCAGCCTGTTAACATTAAGTTCAATTTTGCCATGATTGTTGTTAGTGATCCAAGCATTCTATGAACTTGCTCTTGCCATGCTTAGCTTGATAAACATGTCTTCTTACTGTTGGTTGCCTTGCCATGCCATGTATTGCTCTGTGGTGAGTGGTTCAAGCTCATCAACATGCTTACTTATTGTTGTTCCTGCCATGTATGAATCTGTCATATAACTTGCTATGTTTACATGGGTTCCATCATATTTTCTGTGCCTTTTTGGCTCATGGTCAGTAAGGGACTTTTGTTCTATGCAATTAGTAGATTCATGCTATTGCTTTGTTTGCCATGATAAGTTCTTGTAACATGTCGTTTGATAGCTCTAAACATTGCAACCTGATGTTATTTCTGCTAAATCTGTAACTGTTATTATTTGCAATCTTGCCATGTCCTTTGGAGCATGTTTTAGTGATTTCTGGAGATAGCTCAGTGTCCATGTTTTGTTGTGCTTTACCTGTACATCATGTCCATGACTTTTGTTCTTATATTAAGATGCCGTAGCATATTGTTTTGATGCTTGCAAGATGCCTAGTTGCTGTTTTGAACAGCTTGTCCTTTGAACTTGTATAGTGTATGTGTTGAACCGTTGCTCCGTTTTGAGTGTGCTATATATGAAACTTGCTTGATTTTGCATGTAGTTTCCTATTATCGTGTTGCATCCTTGTTTTGAGGTGTTTGCTTGATGTTTGGATGCATTTTGCATTAATGCCATGTTTAACTTGTTTTGCTCATATCTTCTAGGCCGTAGCTCCGAACTAAATGAACTTTATATGTAACTTGACTAGAATTTCGTGTAGATCCTCTTGGTGCATCTTAACTTACTGTTTAACAACTTGAACATAAGGTTTATTCAGATCTGGATCAATTTCGAAATTTAAATATGAGGACTTACCGGAATTGTTATATGTTGTTTCCGGCCTCATTTAAACTTGCTTTGATGTGTTGTTCTTGTTTGCATCATCTCCTGCCATGAGTAGCCTCATCTAGCTTTGTCATGCATCATGCTTGGTTATACATCATGTCTTGTCTATGTGTGGTGTGTTTACCTTGTTGTGTGCTTCTTCTCGATAGTTCCCGTTTCGTTGCGATCGTGAGGATTCGTTCGTCTACGCTTGGTTCGTCTTCGTGGCTTCATCTTCTTGATGGACTCGTTCTTCTTCCTTGCAGGACTTCAGGCAAGATGACCACTACCCTGGATCTCACTACTATCATTGCTATGCTAGTCGCTTCGTTCTACCACTTTGCTGCGCTACCTATCTTTTGCTCTTCAAGCCTCCCAATTTGCCATGTCAGCCCCTAACCTTTTGCACCCTTCCTAGTAAACCATTGCTTGGCTATGTTACCGCTTTGCTCAGCCTCTCTTATAGCATTGTTAGTTGCAGGTGAAGTTGAAGATTGCTCCATGGTGGACAGGGTTATGTTGGGATATCACAATATCTCTTATTTAATTAATGCATCTATATTTTTGGTAAAGGGTGGAAGGCTCGGCCTTATGACTGGTGTTTTGTTCCACTCTTGCCGCCCTAGTTTGCGTCATACCGGTGTTATGTTCCCGGATTTTGCGTTCCTTACGCGGTTAGGTGATTTATGGGACCCCCTTGATAGTTCGCTTTGAATAAAACTCCTCCAGCAAGGCCCAACCTTGGTTTTACCATTTGCCTCACCACCACCTACCTTTCCCTTGGGAGTAATTAACCCAAGGGTCATCTTTATTTTAGCCCCCCTGGGCCAGTGCTTGTCTAAGTGTTGGTCCGAACCGGGCAGACTGCGGGGCCACCTCGGGGCAACTCGAGGGTTGGTATTACTCGTAGGCTGACCTATCCGGTGTTGCCCTGAGAACGAGATATGTGAAGCTCCTATCGGGATTGTCGGCGCATCGGGCGGCTTTGCTGGTCTTGTTTTACCATTGTCGAAATGTCTTGTAAACTGGGATTCCGAGACTGATCGGGTCTTCCTGGGAGAAGGAATATCCTTCGTTGATCGCGAGAGCTTATCATGGGCTAAGTTGGGACACCCCTGCAGGGTATAAACTTTCGAGAGCCGTGCCCGTGGTTATGTGGTAGATGGGAATTTGTTAATGTCCGGTTGTAGATAACTTGACACCAGATCCAAATTAAAACGCATCAACCGCGTGTGTAGCCGTGATAGTCTCTTCTCGGCGGAGTCCGGGAAGTGAACACGGTTTCTGGGTTATGTTTGACGTAAGTAGGAGTTCAGGATCACCTCTTGATCATCGCTAGCTTCACGACCGTTCCTTTGCTTCTGTTCTCGCTCCTATTTGCGTATGTTAGCTAAAGGAAATATGCCCTAGAGGCAATAATAAAGTTATTATTTATTTCCTTATTTCATGATAAATGTTTATTATTCATGCTAGAATTGTATTAACCGGAAACATAATACATGTGTGAATACATAGACAAACATAGTGTCACTAGTATGCCTCTACTTGACTAGCTCGTGAATCAAAGATGGTTAAGTTTCCTAGCCATAGACATGAGTTGTCATTTGATTAACGAGATCACATCATTAGGAGAATGATGTGATTGACTTGACCCATTCCGTTAGCTTAGCACTTGATCGTTTAGTATGTTGCTATTGCTTTCTTCATGACTTATACATGTTCCTGTAACTATGAGATTATGCAACTCCCGTTTACCGGACGAACACTTTGGGTGCTACCAAATGTCACAACGTAACTGGGTGATTATAAAGGAGTACTACAGGTGTCTCCGAAGGTACATGTTGGGTTGTCTTATTTTGAGATTAGATTTTGTCACTTCGATTGTCGGAGAGGTATCTCTGGGCCCTCTCGGTAATGCACATCACTATAAGCCTTGCAAACAATGTGACTAATGAGTTAGTTGCGGGATGATGCATTATGTAATGAGTAAAGAGACTTGCCGGTAACGAGATTGAACTAGGTATTGGATATCGATGATCAAATCTCGGGCAAGTAACATACCGATGACAAAGGGAACAACGTATGTTGTTATGCGGTTTGACCGATAAAGATCTTCGTAGAATATGTAGGAGCCAATATGAGCATCCAGGTTCCGCTATTGGTTATTGACCGAGAATAGTTCTAGGTCATGTCTACATAGTTCTCGAACCCGTAGGGTTCGCACGCTTAAGGTTTCGATGACAGTTATATTATGAGTTTATGGGTTTTGATGTACCGAAGGAGTTCGGAGTCCCGGCTGAGATCGGGTACATGACGAGGAGTCTCGAAATGGTCGAGACGTAAAGATCGATATATTGGACGACTATATTCGGAGTTCGGAAAGGTTCTGAGTGATTCGGGTATTTTTCGGAGTACCGGGGAGTTACGGGAATACGGGGGAAGAAGTATATGGGCCTTTTTGGGCTTTAGTGCAGAGGGAGAGGCAGGCCGCGCGCCCCCCATTGACTAGTCCGAATTGGACTAGGGGGAGGGGCGGCGCCCCCTCTTTCCTTCTCTTCCCTCTTCCCCTTACTTGTCTCCTTCTCCTACTACTTGGAAGGACTCCTAGTTGGACTAGGAAAGGGGGAATCCTACTCCCGGTGGGAGTAGGACTCCCCTAGGGCGCGCCATAGAGAGGCCGGCCCTCCCCTCCTCCACTCCTTTATATACGGGGCAGGGGGCACCCCATAGACACACAAGTTGATCTACGGATCGTTCCTTAGCCGTGTGCGGTGCCCCCCTCCACCATATTCCACCTCGGTCATATCGTCGTGGAGTTTAGGCAAAGCCCTGCGCCGGTAGAGCATCATCATCATCACCACGCCGTTGTGCTGACGGAACTTATCTCCGAAGCTTTGCTGGATCGGAGCCCGAGGATCGTCATCGAGCTGAACGTTTGCTGAACTCGGAGGTGCCGTACGTTCGGTACTTGGATCGGTCGGATCGTGAAGACGTACGACTACATCAACCGTGTTGTTATAACGCTTTCGCTTACGGTCTACGAGGGTACGTGGACAATACTCTCCCCTCTCGTTGTTATGCCATCACCATGATCTTGCGTGTGCGTAGGAATTTTTTTTCGAAATTACTACGTTCCCCAACAGTGGCATCCGAGCCTAGGTTTTATGCGTTGATGTTATATGCACGAGTAGAACACAAGTGAGTTGTGGGCGATACAAGTCATACTGCTTACCAGCATGTCATACTTTGGTTCGGCGGTATTGTGAGATGAAGCGGCCCGGACCGACATTACGCGTACGCTTACGCGAGACTAGTTTCACCGTTACGAGCACTCGTGCTTAAAGGTGGCTGGCGGGTGTCTGTCTCTCTCACTTTAGCTGAATCGAGTGTGGCTACGCCCGGTCCTTGCGAAGGTTAAAACAGCACTAACTTGACGAACTATCGTTGTGGTTTTGATGCGTAGGTAAGAACGGTTCTTGCTAAGCCCGTAGCAGCCACATAAAATTTGCAACAAAAAAGTAGAGGACGTCTAACTTGTTTTTGCAGGGCATGTTGTGATGTGATATGGTCAAGACGTGATGAGATATAAGTTCTTGTATGAGATGATCATGTTTTGTTGAAGTTATCAGTAACTGGCAGAAGCCCTATGGTTGTCTATTTGTTGCATAAGATGCAAGTGCCAAATAATTTCTTTACTTTATCGCTATGCGATAGCAATAGTTGCAAGTGCAATAGTTGGCGAGACAACCATGTGACGACACATTGATATAGATCAAGATGATGAAGATCCTGGTGTCATGCCGGTGATGATAGAGATCATGACAGTACTTTGGAGATGGAGATCAAAGGCGCAAGATGATCATGGCCATATCATGTCACATATTTTGATTGCATATGATGTTTATCTGTTATACATCTTATTCTGTTTTGTTTGACGGTAGCATTTTAAGATGATCTCTCACTAAAATTATCAAGAAGTGTTCTCGATGAGTATGCACCGTTGTGAAAGTTCTTCGTGCTGAGACACCACGTGATGATCGGGTGTGATAGGCTCTACGTTCAAATACAACGGGTGCAAAACAGTTGCACACGCGGAATACTCAGGTTAAACTTGACGAGCCTAGCATATACAGATATGGCTTCGGAACACGGAGACCGAAAGGTCGAGCGTGAATCATATAGTAGATATGATCAACATAGTGATGTTCACCATTGAAAACTACTCCATCTCACGTGATGATCGGACATGGTTTAGTTGATTTGGATCACGTGATCACTTAGATGACTAGAGAGATGTCTGTCTAAGTGGGAGTTCTTAAGTAATATGATTAATTGAACTTAAATTTATCATGAACTTAGTACCTGATAGTATTTTGCAAATTGTGTTGTAGATCAATAGCTCGCGTTGTTTCTTTCATATGTTTATTTTGATATGTTCCTAGATAAAATTGTGTTGAAAAATGTTAGTAGCAATGATGCGTATTCGATCCGTGATCTGAGGTTTATCCTCATTGCTGCACAGAAGAATTATGTCCTTGATGCACCGCTAGGTGACAAACCTATTGCAGGAGCAGATGCAGACGTTATGAACGTTTGGCTAGCTCAATATGATGACTACTTGATAGTTTAGTGCACCATGCTTAACAGCTTAGAATCGGGACTTCAAAGATGTTTTGAACATCATGGACCATATGAGATGTTCCAGGAATTGAAGTTAATATTTCAAGCAAATACCCGAGTTGAGAGATATGAAGTCTCCAACAAGTTCTATAGCTAAAAGATGGAGGAGAATCGCTCAACTAGTGAGCATGTGCTCAGATTGTCTGGGTACTTCAATCGCTTGAATCAAGTGGGAGTTAATCTTCCAGATAAGATAGTGATTGACAGAATTCTCTAGTCACCATCACTAAGTTACTAGAACTTCGTGATGAACTATAGTATGCAAGGGATGACGAAAACGATTCCCGAGCTCGTCGTGATGTTGAAATCGACGAAGGTAGAAATCAAAAAGGAGCATCAAGTGTTGATGATTGTCAAGACCACTAGTTTCGAGAAAAGGGCAAAGGAAAAGAAAGGGAACTTCAAGTAGAATGACAAGCAAGTTGTCACTCCCACGAAGAAGCCCAAAGCTGAACCAAAGCCTGAAACTGAGTGCTTACACTGCAAAGGAAATGGTCACTGGAAACGGAAATACCCTGAATATTGGGTGGATAAGAAGGATGGCAAAGTGAACAAGAGTATATTTGATATACATGTTATTGATGTGTACTTTACTAGTGTTTATAGTAGCCCCTGAGTATTTGATACTTGTTCGGTTGCTAAAGATTAGTAACTCGAAACAGGAGTTACCGAATAAACTGAAACTAGTTGAGGGTGAAGTGACGATGTGTGTTGGAAGTGGTTCCAAGATTGATATGATCATCATTGCACACTCCCTATACTTTCGAGATTAGTGTTAAACCTAAATAAATGTTATTTGGCGTTTGCGTTGAGCATGAATATGATTTGATCATGTTTAATGCAATACAGTTATTCATTTAAAGTCAGAGAATAATTGTTGTTCTGTTTACATGAATAAAACATTCAATGGTCATACACCCAATGAAAATAGTTTGTTGGATCTCGATCGTAGTGGTACACATATTCATAATATTGATGCCAAAAAATGCAAAGTTAATAATGATAGTGCAACCCATTTGTGGCACTGCCGTTTGGGTCATATCGGTGTAAAGCGCATGAAGAAACTCCATAAAGATGGATTTTCGGAATCACTTGGTTATGAATCATTTGATGCTTGCGAACCGTGCCTTTTGGGCAAGATGACTAAAACTCCGTTCTCCGGAAAAATGGAACAAGCTAATGACTTATTGGAAATAATACATACCGATGTATGCGATCTAATGAGTGTTGATTCTCGTGGCAAGTATCATTATTTTTTGACCTTCACAAGACGATTTGAGCAGATATGGGTATATCTACTTGATGAAACATAAGTCTGAGATAGTTGAAAGGTTCAAAGAATTTTAGAGTGGAGTGGAAAAATCATCGTAACAAGAAAATAAAGTTTCTGCGATCTGATCGCGGAGACGAATATTTGAGTTACGAGTTTGGCCTTCATATAAAAACAATGTGGAATAGTTTCACAGCTCACGCCACCTGGAACACCACAACGTTATGGTGTGTCCAAACGTCGTAACCGCACTTTATTGGATACGGTGCGATCTATGATGTCTCTTACTGATTCACCACTATTGTTTTGGGGTTATGCATTAGAGACAGCTGCATTCACGTTAAAAGGGCACCATCTAAATCCGTTGAGACGACACTATATGAACTGTGGTTTAGCAATAAACCCAAGTTGTCGTTTCTTAAAGTTTGGGGCTGTGATGCTTATGTGAAAAAGTTTCATTCTGATAAGCTCAAACCCAAATCAGAGAAGTGCGTCTTCATAGAATACCCAAAGGAAATTGTTGGGTACACCTTCTATCACAGATCCGAAGGCAAGATATTCGTTGCTAAAAATGGTTCCTTTCTAGAGAAGGAGTTTCTCTCGAAAGAAGTGAGTGGGAGGAAAGTAGAACTTCATGAGGTAACTGTACCTTCTCCCGAATTGGCAAATAGTTCATCACTGAAATCAGTTCCAGTGATTCCTACACCAATTAGTGAGGAAGCTAATGATGATGATCATGAAACTTCAGATCAAGTTACTACAGAACCTCGTAGGTCTTCCAGAGTACGGTCCGCACCAGAGTGGTATGGTAATCCTGTTCTGAAAGTCATGTTACTAGACCATGATAAACCTATGAACTATGAGGAAGCGATGATGAGCCCAGATTCCGCAAAATGGTTTGAGGCCATGAAATCTGAGATGGGATCCATGTATGAGAACAAAGTGTGGACTTTGGTGGACTTGCCCGATGATTGGCAAGCCATAGAAAATAAATGGATCTTCAAGAGGAAGACGAACGCTGATAGTAGTGTTACTATCTACAAAGCTAGACTTGTCGAAAAAGGTTTTTGACAAAGTTCAAGGTGTTGAATACAATGAGATTTTCTCACTCATATCGATGCTTAAAAGTCTGTCCAAATCATGTTAGCAATTGCCACATTTTATGAAATTTGGCAAATGGATGTCAAAAATACATTCCTTAATGGATTTATTAAATAAGAGTTGTATATGATACAACCAGAAGGTTTTGTCAATCCTAAAGGTGCTAACAAAATGTGCAAGCTCCAGCAATCCATCTATGAACTGGTGCAAGCATCTCGGAGTTGGAATATACGCTTTGATA
Source organism: Triticum timopheevii (assembly GCA_963921465.1). Lineage (NCBI taxonomy): Eukaryota > Viridiplantae > Streptophyta > Magnoliopsida > Poales > Poaceae > Triticum > Triticum timopheevii. The sequence goes on along the minus strand of OY997264.1, from coordinate 96,365,640 downwards.
AGTTGATCAAAGCATATAGTTTTATACAGACTTGCAGTGAAGCCTGTATTTACAATAAAGTGAGTGGGAGCACTACAACATTTCTGATAAGTATATGTGAATGACATATTGTTGATGGAAAATAATGTAGAATTATTCTGCAAAGCATAAAGGAGTGTTTGACAGGAGTTTTTCAAAGAAAGACCTCGGTGAAGCTGCTTACATATTGAGCATCAATATTTATATAGATAGATCAAGACGCTTGATAAGATTTTTCAATGAGTACATACCTTGATAAATTTTTGAATAGTTCAAAATGGAACAGTCAAAGAAGGAGTTCTTGCCTGTGATGCAAAGGTGTGAAGTTGAGTAAGACTCAAGACCCGACCATGGCAGAAAATAGAAAGAGAATGAAAAGTCATTCCCTATGCCTCAGTCATAGGTTCTATAAAATATGCTATGCTGTGAACCAGACCTATTGTATACCTTGCTTTGAGTTTGACAAAGGAATACAATTTTTGATCTAAGAGTAGATCACTTGACAGCGGTCAAGAATATCCTTAGTGAGAACTAAGGAGATGTTTCTCGATTATGGAGGTGATAAAAGAGCCTGTCGTAAAAAGTTACAACGATGCAAGCTTTTACACCAATCCAGATGACTCTAAGTTTCAATCTGGATACATATTGAAAGTGGGAGAAATTAGCTAGAATAGCTCCGTATAGAGCATTGTGGACATAGAATATTTGCAAAATACATACGGCTCTGAATATGACAGACCCGTTGACTAAACTTCTCTCACAAGCAAAACATGATCACACCTTAGTACTCTTTGGGTGTTAATCACATAGCGATGTGAACTAGATTATTGACTCTAGTAAACCCTTTGGGTGTTGGTCACATGACGATGTGAACTATGGGTGTTAATCATATACAGATATGAATATTGGTGTTAAATCACATGGCGATGTGAACTAGATTATTGACTCTAGTGCAAGTGGGAGACTGAAGGAAATATGAACTAGAGGCAATAATAAAGTTATTATTTATTTCCTTATTTCATGATAAATATTTATTATTCATGCTAGAATTGTATTAACCGGAAACATAATACATGTGTGAATACATAGACAAACATAGTGTCACTAGTATGCCTCTACTTGACTAGCTCGTGAATCAAAGATGGTTAAGTTTTCTAGCCATAGACATGAGTTGTCATTTGAATAACGAGATCACATCATTAGGAGAATGATGTGATTGACTTGACCCATTCCGTTAGCTTAGCACTTGATCGTTTAGTATGTTGCTATTGCTTTCTTCATGACTTATACATGTTCCTATAACTATGAGATTATGCAACTCCCGTTTACCGGAGTTGCACTTTGGGTGCTACCAAACGTCACAACATAACTGGGTGATTATAAAGGAGTATTACAGGTGTCTCCAAAGGTACATGTTGGGTTGGCGTATTTCGAGATTAGGTTTTGTCACTCCGATTGTCGGAGAGGTATCTCTGGGCCTCTCGGTAATGCACATCACTATAAGCCTTGCAAGCAATGTGACTAATGAGTTAGTTGCGGGATGATGCATAACATAACGAGTAAAGAGACTTGCCAGTAACGAGATTGAACTAGGTATTGGAAACCGACGATCGAATCTCGGGCAAGTAACATACCGATGACAAAGGGAACAACATATGTTGTTATGCGGTTTGACCGATAAAGATCTTCATAGAATATGTAGGAGCCAATATGAGCATCCAGGTTCCGCTATTGGTTATTGACCGAGAATAGCTCTAGGTCATGTCTACATAGTCTCGAACCCGTAGGGTCCGCACGCTTAAGGTTTCGATGACAGTTATATTATGAGTTTATGAGTTTTGATGTACCGAAGGAGTTCGGAGTCCCAGATGAGATCGGGGACATGACGAGGAGTCTCTAAATGGTCGAGACGTAAAGATCGATATATTGGACGACTATATTCGGAGTTCGGAAAGGTTCCGAGTGATTTGGGTATTTTTCGGAGTACTGGGGAGTTACGGGAATACGGGGGAAGAAGTATATGGGCCTTTTTGGGCTTTAGGGGAGAGGGAGAGGCAGGCCGCGCCCCCCCCATTGACTAGTCCGAATTGGACTAGGGGGAGGGGCGGCGCCCCCTCCTTCCTTCTCTTCCCCCTTCCCCTTCCTTGTCTCCTACTCCTACTACTTGGAAGGACTCCTAGTTGGACTAGGAAAGGGGGAATCCTACTCCCAGTGAGAGTAGGATTCCCCTAGGGCGCGCCATAGAGAGGCCGGCCCTCCCCTCCTCCACTCCTTATTATACGGGGGCAGGGGGCACCCCATAGACACACAAGTTGATCTACGGATCGTTCCTTAGCCGTGTGCGGTGCCCCCCTCCACCATATTCCACCTCAATCATATCGTCGTGGAGTTTAGGCGAAGCCCTGCGCCTGTAGAGCATCATCATCGTCACCACGCCGTCGTGCTGACAGAACTCATCTCCGAAGCTTTGCTGGATCAGAGCCCGGGGATCGTCATCGAGCTAAACGTATGCTGAACTCGGAGGTGCCGTACGTTCGGTACTTGGATCGGTCGGATCGTGAAGATGTACGACTACATCAACCGCGTTGTCATAACGCTTTCGCTTACGGTCTACGAGGGTACGTGGACAATACTCTCCCCTCTCGTTGCTATGCCATCACCATGATCTTGCGTGTGCGTAGGATTTTTTTCTGAAATTACTACGTTCCCCAACATTAGCCACCATATATGCTTAGTCGCTGCTGCAACCTCACCACTTTACCCCTTCCTTTCCCATTAAGCTTTGCTAGTCTTGATACCCATGGTAATGGGATTGCTGAGTCCTCGTGGCTCATAGATTACTACAACAACAGTTGCAGGTACAGGTTATGCGATGATCTTGACGCGAGAGCGATGCTTGCTTGCGTTGATTTCTTCTTCTGCTTCTTCGATCAAGGGATAGGTTCCAGGTCGGCAGCCTGGGCTAGCAGGGTGGATGTCGTTTGAGTTTCTATTTGTGTTTCATCCGTAGTCGGATGGTGCTCTAATGTATTATGATGTTGTATTCGTGTGGCATTGTATGCCTTTTGTATGTATCCCCATCTATTATGTAATGTTGATGTAATGATATCCACCTTGCAAAAGTGTTTCAATATGCGGGTCTATCCTTGGTGGGACCTTTGAGTTTCTCTTGGATAGGGTCGCATATTGGGCGTGACAAGTTGGTATCAGAGCCTCGACCGACCTTAGGAGCCCCTTGATTGATAGTGTAGTTTGGCCGTTGTTAAGTCTAGAAGAAAACTTTTTTGGAGTCTAGTTATATCGGAGAGTAGGATTCTTTTTACTCCTCAGTCCCTTCGTCGCTCTGGTGAGGAATCTTGACGTAGGTGTTTTGAATTACTTCTCTTCCCCTTCAAACTTTCGTTAGGATCACGCGGTTAGTTTTCGTTCATTGTCCATCCTCTTTTATCCGGTGCATTTCTCGTCGAGTTGACTCAAGCCTCTTCATCTTTGCCAAGTTCAATTCTCAGTTGTCTTCTTTTTCCACCCGCCCACACTTTTTCTTTGCGGAGCCGGAGTCCGTAATCTAGTATCCATCCTACTCGTGCAAAATCTTTGCTTTCTTTCCTTAATGATTTCAACCGGTGTTTTCTCTTCAAGATATCCGTCGGTGTCCCCTTCCAAGTTGCCTTTGTTTTCCCTCCCTCCCACCCTCTTCTTCCCGGAGTTTGAGTCTGTTTCGTCCATCAATTTCATTCATGCGGAGCCTCTTCAGTCTTTTGTCAATTATTTCAACCGGTGAATTCTCTTTTGTTTGACATTCTTCATCTCTTTTTCTTTTCCTGTGGACTCAATTCAAGTTTTCGGGTTGATCACATTCTTTTCCTTGGATCAAGTGTTCTCCTTGCTCGTTTGTCTCTCGCCATTCAACCATTCTGGGGTTCGGAAGACATCTCAGGAGATTCGTCTGTGTTCCAATTAATTCGAGGTTGTCACCTTATTCAGATATTTTAAATTGTTCCGGTATATCATCTACCTGTTCAACATCCTTTCCAATGGTGTTTTCTTTTAGTGGGCCCTAACCCACAGGTCTTTTCCTAGGATCTTACCTGACTCTTCTAATTCCCCCGGAGTTATTCTCAAATTCTTTTCAAGTGTGACATAAGAATGAATTTCATCAGTCACATGCCTTCTCCAAGATCGCTTTCAAATCATTTTCATTGTTGGCTCAACCACTTCGCTTTTCATTCTCCCGGGGTATCTCAGTAATTTCGGTGGTGTTTCTCGTCGTCCTTCTCATTGTTTGCAGATCGAAGAAGAGTTTTTTCCCCTATCAATCTTGCCCGTTCTCTCGAAGTTTCGTGGTTCTAGCTTCATGTTATCCTCTCATATTATTCCGTTTGTCAGATATTCTTTCTTACCCATCCGGAGTATGTCAGGAGTTGTTTTCCCATTTCTTTTCATCGGAGGCCATCGTTCAAGAAGAATTCTTCGTCCTCACATTTCAGCTAACGTTATCCAATTATCCCGGCACTTCGTTCAAATGTTCTTTAATCAGCTCGAGTTCTTCTTGTTCTTTTGCATCTAAATCCCCTCAAGCATATTTGTTCTTCTAATTCTTCCCGGTGATTCATTCTCTTTCATCAGTCATTTTGAATACTTATGGTGGTTCGTTCAAGATTCTTTTTCCTTCATTATCATTTTTAGTCCATTCATTCTTTTCAATCCTACCGGTGGTTCATGAAGACCTTCTCAAGTTTGCGATATGTCACTTCTCAATCCTTTTCAAGAAGAATAAGTAGTATGCAAAATCCATTGCTTGTCATCAATTTAATTTGATGAAGGATAAGCATACAGTAAATCTTATTCTTATTCCATCCAAGTGAGTAATCCCTTCCTTCGGAGTTTGTTCTTGATGAATAAATTCTAGTTCCAAGTGTTTCATCTTTTCTTTTCCGGAGTTCAAATTTCCTCGGCCATCTCGTCGGAACCTCCATCTAAATCACCGCAAGCTTTAATCTTATTCTTTCATCCTTCAATTCTATCTCATTGTATTTTGTCACCGGAGTTCTCCATGGTGGTTCTTCGTGATCTAATTCATTCTTCAAGAGTTCATCAAGATCTTGTTGGTGGAGTTCAAGTATCTTTTCTTCTTGCATCTCGAAGTGCAATTAATTCTCCGTTTTCTTTTGAAGTGGAGTTTTGCATTTCTTCGTTCCTCTCAGCTATTCTATCTTTTCCACTTGTGGTTGGTTATCACCTCATAATTTCGAGATGTTATCCATAAACCCACAACAAGCTTACTCTTTCATTGTTGATTTTCTCAACAATTCCGTTTAATGTTTTCTTCTAAGGATGCTCTTTATTTCATTCTTGATAGAAGTTGCCATCTTCTTCCCGGTTCTACTCATTCCACTCTTTCAATACTTTCCGGAGGTTTTGTGTCATGTCTTCATCAAGTATCATTCCATCCACTCAAGCTCATGTTCTATTCCTCCATGTTTCAGCCGGAGTGCTGCCTAAATCCTTTTCAGTCTATTCATTTCTTATCTCGTTCTAACCGGAGTGGTTTCAGAGTCTATCTTGTTCGTTGAGCTTTTGATTCTCGTCTTAGTCGTCATTCCTCTATTCTTCCCGAGTGCTCTCGACTCTTTTCTCCTCTCTATTTTGTTCTTATCTGACCTCATCCATTTTTCCCTTCCGTCTCGGTCCTAAGATCTCGGGACGAGATCTCTTGTTAGTGGAGGAGAGTTGAAACGCCCCGGATTCGATGCGCTAGGTGTCTGCCAATTATTCACCGTCATTGCCATGTCATTTGCTTGCGTGTTGCATTCTATCATGTCATCATGTGCATCTCATTTTGCATACGTGTTCATCTCATGCATCCGAGCATTTTCCCCGTTGTCCGTTTTGCAATCCGGCACTCCTATGCCCTCCGGCGTCCCCCCTTTTTGCCTCTTGTTGTGAGTGGGTGTTAAACTTTCTTGGAATGGCCCGAGGTTTGCCAAGCGGCCTTGGTATAGCACTGGTAGACCGCCTGTCAAGTTTCGTGCCATTTGGAGTCAGTTTGATACTCCAACGGTTAAGCGGGTAACCGTAAAAGCCTCTTTTGTGTGCAGCCCAAAAACCCTCCAAAGTGGCCCAATAACCCATCCAAACTCCCTCCATGCTCTCGGTCGTTCAATCACGATCGCGTGGCCAAAAACCGCTCCTCATTTGGACACTCCTAGCTCCCTCTACCTATAAATATGTGTTCCTCCCTGTCCAAATCGCAGATATTTCCTAGCCCCGCTCCTCTCGCCCGCCGGACATGTCCAATCCCGCCGGACACGTCCAGCCGCCGCCCCTCCGTGAATCCTGAGCTGCCACATGGCACTTCGCCGCCGCTCGCCGCCGTGGCCCGCCAGGCCCATCGCGGGCCCGCGCGCCGCCGCCGCGCAGCCCGAGCGCGCGGCGCACCGCGCCTCTCTTCGTCCCCGCCGCCGGCCACCGAGCGCCGCCGCCGGAGTGCGCCACGCCTCGCCACCGCCCGACACCGCCATCGCCGGATCCTGCCCTCCGTGCCGTTGCCCGCTCGGCCTCGTGCCCCGTGCCCGAGCCCGAAGCTCCTCCCGTCGACACGCCTCGTCAGCTGCGCCGCCCGCCTCCGCCGCCCGGAGCCCGCCGGCTCCCTCCACCGCGCCGCCCTGGCCAGATCCGGCCGTGGAAAGGCCGGATCCGCCGCCCCCCTCGCCGGCCTTCGCCTCTCCGGCGAACCTCGTCGTCCGTGCCCGCGCCGCCCGTCCAGATCCGAAGGTTGACTTCCCCCTTCCCCGAAATTTGACTAAGTCCCCGTAATATTTGCATATTTTTAGCTCCTGTTCATCGCATCATAACTCCACATCCGTGGCTCTGTTTTGGGCGTGTAGCATATCAAATTGTTCGTCTCAACGAGTACTTCATTTCATTCGATTGGATCATGTTCATTTGTGTCCATATTGATGCCTGAATCATTGTTGCAAGAGTGCTATATAATGTTATCTGCTGTCTGTTAACAGAAGATGCTCATTTGTCATTTTTGCCATGTTTGATGTGTGCATCCTTTGAGCATGAGTCCTACATTAGTTTTGATCTATGATATGCCATATTTACATAGGTGCTATCCATGTATTTTTGTGAGTTGCGTAGTGAGTGCATCAAGCTTGTTAAGTAGGGTACTTGCTGTTGCTGTTTTGCATGCCTGAATCTGTTATATTATGGTGCTATGTAAACCTGCTGCTACAAGTCATTATATGCATAATATGGAGATGTTCACTAAGGATGTTTTGTTATACATGTCATGCTCTATCCATTCATGCCCCTGGTTAGATTTATAGCCTTCTGTAACGTTATCTTGCTCCCAACTTGCTAAGTAATGTTGCTGTCAGCCTGTTAACATTAAGTTCAATGTTGCCATGATTGTTGTTAGTGATCCAAGCATGCTATGAACTTGCTCTTGCCATGCTTAGCTTCATAAACATGTCTTCTTACTGTTGGTTGCATTTACATGCCATGTATTGCTCTGTGGTGAGTGGTTCAAGCTCACCAACATGCTTACTTATTGTTGTTCCTGCCATGTATGAATCTGTCATATAACTTTCTATGTTTACATGGGTGCCATCATATTTTCTGTGCCTTTTTTGGCTCATGGTCAGTAAGGGACTTTTGTTCTATGCAATTAGTAGATTCATGCTATGCCTTTGTTTGCGCTGATAAGTTCCTGTAACATGTTGTTTGATAGCTCTAAACATTGCAACCTGATGTTATTTCTGCTAAATCTGTAACTGTTATTATTTGCAATCTTGCCACGTCCTTTGGAGCATGTTCTAGTGATTTCTGGAGATAGCTCAGTGTTCATGTTTTGTTGTGCTTTACCTTTAAATCATGTCCATGCCTTTTGTTCTTATATTGAGATGCTTTAGCATATTGTTTTGATGCTTGCAAGATGCCTAGTTGCTGTTTTGAACAGCTTGTCCTTTGAACTTGTATAGAGTGTATGTGTTGAACCGTTGCTCCGTTTTGGGTGTGCTATATATGAAACTTGCTTGATTTTGCATGTAGTTTCCTATTATCATGTTGCATCCTTGTTTTAAGGTGTTTTCTTGATGTTTGGATGCATTTTGCATCAATGCCATGTTTAACTTGTTTTGCTCATATCTTCTAGGCCGTAGCTCCGAACTAAATGAACTTTATATGTAACTTGACTAGAATTTCGTGTAGATCCTCTTGGTGCATCTTAACTTGCTGTTTAACAACTTGAAAATAAGGTTTATTCAGATCTGGATCAATTTCGAAATTTGCATATGAGGACTTACCGGAATTGTTATATGTTGTTTCCGGCCTCATTTAAACTTGCTTTGATGTGTTGTTCTTGTTTGCATCATCTCTTGCCATGAGTAGCCTCATCTAGCTTTGTCATGCATCATGCTTGGTTATGCATCATGTCTTGTCTATGTGTGGTGTGCTTACCTTGTTGTGTGCTTCTTCTCGATAGTTCCCGTTTCGTTGCGATCGTGAGGATTCGTTCGTCTACGCTTGGTTCTTCTTCGTGGCTTCATCTTCTTCATGGGCTCGTTCTTCTTCCTTGCGGGATTTCAGGCAAGATGACCGCTACCCTGGATCTCACTACTATCATTGCTATGCTAGTTTCTTCGCTCTACCTCTTTGTTGCGCTACCTATCTTTTGCTCTTCAAGCCTCCCAATTTGCCATGTCAGCCTCTAACCTTTTGCACCCTTCCTAGCAAACCATTGCTTGGCTATGTTACCGCTTTGCTCAGCCCCTCTTATAGCCTTGTTAGTTGCAGGTGAAGTTGAAGATTGCTCCATGGTGGACAGGGTTATGTTGGGATATCACAATATCTCTTATTTAATTAATGCATCTATATTTTTGGTAAAGGGTGGAAGGCTCGGCCTTATGCCTGGTGTTTTGTTCCACTCTTGCCGCCCTAGTTTCCGTCATACCGGTGTTATGTTCCCGGATTTTCCATTCCTTACGCGGTTGGGTGATTTATGGGACCCCCTTGACAGTTCGCTTTGAATAAAACTCCTCCAGCAAGGCCCAACCTTGGTTTTACCATTTGCCTCACCACCACCTACTTTTTACTTGGGAGTAATTAACCCAAGGGTCATCTTTATTTTAGCCCCCCCGGGCCAGTGCTTGTCTAAGTGTTGGTCCGAACCGGGCAGACTGCGGGGCCACCTCGGGGCAACTCGAGGGTTGGTTTTACTCGTAGGCTGACCTATCTGGTGTTGCCCTGAGAACGAGATATGTGTAGCTCCTATCGGGATTGTCGGCGCATCGGGCGGCTTTGCTGGTCTTGTTTTACCATTGTCGAAATGTCTTGTAAACCGGGATTCCGAGACTGATCGGGTCTTCCTGGGAGAAGGAATATCCTTCGTTGATCGCGAGAGCTTATCATGGGCTAAGTTGGGACACCCCTGCAAGGTATAAACTTTCGAGAGCCGTGCCCGTGGTTATGTGGCAGATGGGAATTTGTTAATGTCCGGTTGTAGATAGCTTGACACCAGATCCGAATTAAAACACATCAACCGCGTGTGTAGCCGTGATGGTCTCTTCTCGGCGGAGTCCGGGAAGTGAACACGGTTTCTGGGTTATGTTTGACATAAGTAGGAGTTCAGGGTCACCTCTTGATCATTGCTAGCTTCACGACCGTTCCTTTGCTTCTCTTCTCGCTCCTATTTGCGTATGTTAGCCACCATATATGCTTAGTCGCTGCTGCAACCTCACCATTTTACCCCTTCCTTTCCCATTAAGCTTTGCTAGTCTTGATACCCATGGTAATGGGATTGCTGAGTCCTCGTGGCTCACAGATTACTACAACAACAGTTGCAGGTACAGGTTATGCGATGATCTTGACGCGAGAGCGATGCTTGCTTGCGTTGATTTCTTCTTCTGCTTCTTCGATGAAGGGATAGGTTCCAGGTCGGCAGCCTGGGCTAGCAGGGTGGATGTCGTTTTAGTTTCTATTTGTGTTTCATCCGTAGTCGGATGGTGCTCTGATGTATTGTGATGTTGTATTCGTGTGGCATTGTTTGCCTTTTGTATGTATCCCCATCTATTATGTAATGTTGATGTAATGATATCCACCTTGCAAAAGCGTTTCAATATGCGGCTCTATCCTTGGTGGGACCTTTGAGTTCCTCTTGGATAGGGTCGCATATTGGGCGTGACAGAAGTAGGCTTTTGTTTTCTTTCTCTAACGGAGCTCACGAGATTTCTGTTGAGTTTTGTGTTGTGAAGTTTTCAAGTTTTGGCTGAATTCTTTTGATGGATTATGGAACAAGGAGTGGCAAGAGCCTAAGCTTGGGGATGCCCATGGCACCCCCAAGATAACCCAAGGACACCAATAAGTCAAAGCTTGGGGATGCCCCGGAAGGCATCCCCTCTTTTGTCCACTTCCATCGGTAATTTACTTGGAGCTATATTTTTATTCACCAACATGATATGTGTTTTGCTTGGAGCGTCTTGTATTATTTGTGTCTTTTCTTGTTAGTCTACCACAATCATCCTTGCTATACACACCTTTTGAGAGAGCCATACATGAATTGAAATTTGTTAGAATACTCTATGTTCTTCACTTATATCTTTTGAGCTTGATAGTTTGTTCATAGTGCTTCACTTATACCTTTTTGAGCTTGATAATTTTTGCTCTTGTGCTTCACTGAGAACTTTTAGAGCACAGTGGTGGATTTGTTTTAAAGAAACTTGATCTCTCATGCTTCACTTAGATTATTTTGAGAGTCTTTAATAGCATGGTAATTTGCTTAATGTTAATATACTTGGTGTTCAAGATATGTGAAACTTTCTTTTGAGTGCGTTGAATACTAAGATAAGTTTGATGCTTGATAATTGTTTTGAGATATGAAGGTGATAATATTAGAGTCATTATAGTTAAGTAGTTGTGAATTTCAGGAATACTTGTGTTGAAGTTTGTGATTCCCGTAGCATGCACGTATGGTGAACCGTTATGTGATGAACTCGGAGCATGATTTATTTATTGATTGTCTTCCTTATGAGTGGCGGTCGGGGACGAGCGATGGTCTTTTCCTACCAATCTATCCCCCTAGGAGAATGCACATAATACTTTGCTTTGATAACTTCTAGATTTTTGCAAAAAGTATATGAGTTCTTTATGACTAATGTTGAGTCCATGGATTATACGCACTTTTTCCCATCCTTCCACCTTTGCTAGCCTCTCTAATACCGCGCACCTTTCGCCGGTATCATAAACCCACCATAAACCTTCCTCAAAAAAGCCACCATACCTACCTATCATGGCATTTCCATAGCCATTCCGAGATATATTTCCATGCAACTTTCCACCGTTCCGTTTATTATGACACACTCCATCATTGTCATATTGCTAGCATGATCATGTAGTTGACATCGTATTTGTGGCAAAAGCCACCTTTCATAATTCTTCCATACATGTCACTCATGTTTCATTGCATATCCCGGTACACCGCCGGAGGCATTTATATAGAGTCATATTTTGTTCTAAGTATCGAGTTGTAATTGTTCAGTTGTAAGGAAAAATAGAAGTGTGATGATCATCATTATTAGAGCATTGTCCCAAGTCAGGAAAGGATGATGGAGTCTATGATTCCCCCACAAGTCAGGATGAGACTCCGGACGAAAAAAAAGAGGCCATAAAAAAAGAGAAAAGGCCCAAATAAAAAAAATGAGAGAAAAAGAAAGAAGGGACAATGCTACTATCCTTTTACCACACTTGTGCCTCAAAATAGCACCATGATCTTCATGATAGAGAGTCTCTCATTTCGTCACTTTCATATACTAGTGGGAATTTTTCATTATAGAACTTGGCTTGTATATTCCAATGATGGGCTTCCTCAAAATGCCCTAGGTCTTCGTGAGCAAGCGAGTTGGATGCACATAGCTCTAGTGCATCCGTTGCATGGCAATCCCTACTCACTCACATTGATATCTATTGATGGGTGAGGGAGTCCTGGACTAGGGGGTGTCCGGATAGCCGAACTATCATCATTGGCCGGACTCCAAGACTATGAAGATACAAGATTGAAGACTCCGTCCCGTGTCCGGATGGGACTTCCTTGGCGTGGAAGGCAATCTTGGCAATACGGATATGTAGATCTCCTACCATTGTAACCGACTCTGTGTAATCCTAGCCCTCTCCGGTGTCTATATAAACCGGAGGGTTTTAGTCCGTAGGACAAACAACAATCATACCATAGGCTTGCTTCTAGGGTTTAGCCTCCTTGATCTCATGGTAGATCTACTCTTGTACTACCCATATCATCAATATTAATCAAGGAGGAGTAGGGTTTTACCTCCATCGAGAGGGCCCGAACCTGGGTAAAAACATCGTGTCCCTTGTCTCTTGTTACCATCCGCCTAGACGCACAGTTCGGGACCCCCTACCCGAGATCCGCTGGTTTTGACACCAACATAGGTGCTTTCATAGAGAGTTCCTCTGTGTCGTTTCCCATAGGCCCGATGGATCCTTCCATCATCAACAACGACGTGGTCCGGGGCGAAACTTTTCTCCCTGGACAGATCTTCGTATTCGGGGGCTTCGCACTGCGGGCCAATTCACTTGGCCATCTAGAGCAGATCGAAAGCTATGCCCCGGGCCATCAGGTCAGGTTTGGAAGTTTGAACTATACGGCCGACATCCGCGGAGACTTAACCTTCGACGAATTCGAGCCACAGCCGAGCGCGCCGCACTGTCACGATGGGCATGATCTAGCTCTGCTGCCTGACAGTGCCCTGGAGGCCGCACAAGAGTCCGCTCCGACCCTTAACTCGGAGCCGACTGCGCCGATCGAGGATGGGTGGCTAGACACCGCCTCGGGGGCTGCTACCTATATGGCGATGGAGCCGAATATCGACCCTGTCCCTTGTGAAGCTCGTGACTCCGAGGTGCCAGACTCCTCGCCGGACTCCGAACCTCCCGCGCCCCTACCAATCGAATCCGATTGGGCACCGATCATGGAGTTCACCGCTGCGGACATCTTTCAGCACTCGCCTTTTGGCGACATCCTGAATTCGCTAAATCATCTCTCTTTTATCAGGAGAGCCTTGGTCGGATTACGGCTACGACGGTTGGGATGCGGACGATGAAGAAATTCAAAACCCACCCACCACCCACTTCGTAGCCACTGTCGATGACTTAACCGACATGCTAGATTTCGACTCCGAAGACATCGACGGTATGGACGACGATACCGGAGACGACCAAGAACCAGCGCCCACAGGGCACTGGAAAGCCACCTCGTCATACGACATATACATGGTGGACATCCCAAAGGATGGGAATGGCGATGGAACAACGGAGGATGACCCCTCCAAGAAATAGCCTAAGAATCGGCGTCAGCGGCGCCGCTCTAAATTCCGCCACAGCAAAAATGGAGATTCCGGCTCCGGAGACAATAAAACCCCGGACAGTGCCGAAGACAACCCCCTCCAGCAAGATTCAGCACAGGAGGATGGAGAAGCCAACCCTCGTGAGAGAGTGGCAGACAAAGAGGTAGAGGACGACAATTACATGCCTCCCTCCGGAGACGAGGCAAGCCTCGACGATGACGAATTCGTCGTGCCTGAGGATCCCGTCGAACAAGAGCATTTTAAACGCAGGCTTATGGCCACGACAAGCAGCCTCAAGAAAAAGCAGCAACAGCTTAGAGCTGACCAAGATTTGCTAGCCGACAGATGGACTGAAGTCCTTGCGGCCGAATAGTACGAACTTGAACGCCCCTCCAAAAGCTACCCCAAACGCAAGCTGCTGCCCCGATTAGAGGAGGAAGCATATAAACCTACATCACTAGCGCACAATATGACCGACCGGCCACCTCGTGGCCGCAACAGAGAGGCCTCTAGGCCCTCCACTAAAGCTACACCCCGGCATCGCTCGAAAAATACAAAGCCACGAGGGAATGCGCCGGACTTGCGAGACATATTGGAGGATAAGGCAAGACAAACAATATCGATCTACGGATCGCGTGGGCGCCCCACGATGCGCGATGACAACCGTCACGCCGGATACAACAATCCCGGCCGGGCCAAACACAGTAGACAAAGCTCGCTTGGAGCTGCGTCATGATATAGCCCAATATAGAGGCGCCGCACACCCACTATGCTTCACAGATGAAGTAATGGATCCTCAAATCCCCGAGGGGTTCAAACCCGTGAACATTGAATCCTACAACGGCACAACAGATCCCGCGGTGATGATCTTCACGCCATCAAATACCTACCACTCAAGCTTAAACGACCAGCTCGGCATAGGCTCAACAGCTTGCCAGCAGAATCAATTGGGTGTTGGGAGGACCTGGAAGCCGCATTCCTTGATAACTTCCAGGGTATATATGTGCGACCACCAGACACCGATGACCTAAGCCACATAATTCAGTAGCCAGACAAATCGGCCAGACAATTCTGGACACGGTTATTAACCAAGAAAAATCAAATCGTCGACTATCCGGATGCAGAGGCCCTTGCAGCTTTCAAGCATAACATCCGCGACGAGTGGCTTGCCCGGCACCTAGGACAGGAAAAGCCGAAATCCATGGCAGCCCTCGCATCACTCATGACCCGCTTCTGTGCGGGAGAGGACAGCTGGCTAGCCCGCAGTAACAACCTCACCAAAAATTCTGGTAGTCCGGATACCAAGGACAGCAATGGCAGGTCGCGTCGCAATAAGCACAAACGCCGCATTAAAGGCGATAATACTGAAGATACGGCAGTCAACGCCGGATTCAGAGGCTCTAAACCTGGTCAGTGGAAAAAGCCATTCAAAAGAACTACTCCGGGCCCGTCCAATTTGCACCGGATACTCGATCGCTCGTGCCAGATACACGGCACCCCCGAAAAGCCAGCTAATCACACCAACAGGGATTGTTGGGTATTCAAGCAGGCAGGCAAGTTAATTGCCGAAAACAATGACAAGGGGCTGCATAGCGATGACGAGGAAGAGACCCGGCCGCCGAACAATAGAGGACAGAAGGGTTTCCCCCCACAAGTGCGGACGGTGAACATGATATATGCAACCCACATACCCAAAAGGGAGCTTAAGCGTGCGCTCAGGGACGTATACGCGATGGAGCCAGTCGCCCCAAAGTTCAATCCATGGTCCTCCTGCCCGATCACTTTTGATCGAAGGGACCACCCCACTAGCATCCGCCGCGGTGGATTCGCCGCATTGGTTCTAGACCCAATCGTCGACGGATTTCACCTCACTAGAGTCCTGATGGACGGCGGCAGCAACCTGAACCTGCTTTATCAGGATACAGTGCGCAAGATGGGCATAGACCCCTCAAGGATTAAACCCACAAAAACGACCTTCAAAGGCGTCATACCAGGTGTAGAGGCCAATTGCACTGGCTCAGTCACACTTGAAGTGGTCTTTGGATCCCCGGATAACTTCCGAAGCGAGGAGTTAATCTTCGACATAGTTCCGTTCCGCAGCGGCTATCATGCACTGCTCGGACGAATCGCGCTTGCAAAGTTCAATGTGGTGCCGCACTACGCATACCTCAAGCTCAAAATGCCAGGCCCTCGAGGAGTCATCACGGTCAACGGAAACACTGAACGCTCTCTCCGAATGGAGGAGCATACAGCGGCTCTCGCGGCGGAAGTGCAGAGCAGCCTCTTAAGGCAATTCTTGAGTCCGGCCATTAAGCGACCGGACACCGTCAAGCGCGCCCGAAGTAACCTACAACAAGACCACCTGGCACGTTCCGAACATGCGTAGCAATGCGGCCCGAACCCCAGCCCTCGCAAAACTGCAAGACCAATACTACGCGTGCATCAATACGCTCTGGAGATACCATGGGCATAGGGGGAGGGGCACGACCACGGCAGGCCCAGAGTGCGGCTCAACCACACGAGGGGCTCCCAAATGTGTCATCCTTTTTTTTTCTTTTTTTTCTTATCCTTAGGACTCCATTTACCAGAAGCCCTTTCCGGCAGTAGACCCGCCGAACTCACGATGCAACAGCCAGGGAAGCAGAAAAGCTACGACGAGTATCCAGGTGGTCTCCATTACGAGCATTATACCTGTTTTATACACCATTCCGCAGCCTACCCCTGGAGAGGGACATGTTAAATAGTCCCACCCCTTGCTTATCGCACTATTTGTATCGTTCTGCATTCATTGCAATATTTTTTGAATAAACGATGCATCGCTTTTTGACTATCATTGCATTCCTTTTTATATATATATGTTTAATTATGACATGTTGCATCCGTACGCTTTGGTATGGCCAAATACACCAGCGGCTTAAGTTCCCCAAATTATGGTGTGATAAGTCCGAACACTTTCACAAGTGCGGCACCCCGAACTTATAGCATTATATGCATCGGCTCCGAATCATGTCTTGGGTCAATAATTGGGTTTGCCCGGCTCCCATGTTTTGGTACCTTATGTTCCGTTATATCGGCTAAGGTAGCACTGGGAGAACCACTGCGATTGTGCCCCAGTTGAGCTAGGCTGAGCACCTCAGTGGAAAAAGCTAAAACTGTCCGTCATGATGGGGCGAGAGCCGGTCGCTGTTTGAGAGGTTTTCTGAGTCCCTAAAGACTTATGCCGCTTAGAGCGAGGAACCGGCTTTGTCCGGCCCAGGCGTTGATAGCGCCCCGAATTCGGCCTTCCGAACACTAGGGGCTTCGCCGAAATTTAAAATTATAGAATTCTATGGCTAAGTGAGAGTGTTCAAGCATTATAAGTCTGGTTGCCTCGTTCGTTGTGTTGAGCGCCTCCCTAGAAGGACCCAAAAATGGGAACAAGAGCGCTCAAGTTTATCCCGAACACCCCAGCACTCGTGGCATGGGGGCCGAAGCCAATGACTTGCCATCTCTCAGATTTGATAAACGGCCGCACAGAAGGTAATATTTTAAATTAACAAGCGTTGCTTAGCGCATATGAACAAAGTTTTCAGCGCACAGGATAACAAGATGCGAGTCTACTCAAAAATTACATCTTTGGAGCATTCCCTCGCAATAATGCGGGCACCCTTCAGGACACCCTTATAATACATCTGGGGCGTGCAATACTCCTTGCCCGGCGGTGGTGCGTCCGTTAAAAGCTTCTCGGCGTCCATCTTGCCCCAGTGCACCTTAGCGCGGGCAAGGGCCCGACGGGCACCTTCAATACAGGTGGAGTGCTTGATGACGTCAACCCACAGACAGGCATCCACCAGCCGCTGCACCAGACCGAAGTAGCTCCCAGGCATGGCTTCTTTGGGCCACAGCCGAACTATAAGGCCCTTCATGGCCTGTTTGGCCACCTTGTGGAGCTCGACCAGCTGCTTCAGCTGGTCGCTCAGGGGCACCGGATGTCCGGCCTCAGCATACTGAGACCAGAACACCTTTTCTGTCGAGCTCCCCTCCTCAGCTCTGTAGAATGCGGCAGCATCGGACACGCTACGGGGCAGATCTGTGAACGCTCCTGGAGAGCTCCGAATTTGGGTTAGTAACAAGTAATTCACTTTTACATACTTGCTTTGCATGAAGAATGCCTTACCCGCCGCTATCTTCTTTACTGCCTCAATTTCCTAGATTGCCTTCTCGGCTTCGGCCTTAGCGGCTTTGGCACTTTCAAGAGCCAACGCAAGCTCAGACTCTTGAGTCTTCAATTCACGCTCCAAACTCTCGTGCTTTTCTACGAGAGCCTGGAGCTCTTGCCGCACCTCCGCCACCCGCGCCTCCTGCTTCTCTCGCTCGGCGCGCTCCGCGGCCGCATTGCGTTCGGCCGCGGACACCGCCTCCTTCAGGGTCACCACCTCGCTGGTAGCCCCTGGAGTACCCACGTTATTCCTGTCATTTTTTCTTTTTGCAACCAAATCCTTTTTTTATAAGGTACAACTCCAATAAGGTGTTACTTACCTTCCTTGTCCTCGAGCTGCTTCTTGGCACGGCCGAGCTTGATCTTGGACCGCTCGAGGCTCTGCTTCAAGGCATTGACCTCTGCAGTCAGTACGACAGAGGTCAGCAGCGCTGCCTGCATTTGCATATTGACATATCTATGTTAGACTCCTGCGTATATCTTTTTGGATCCTCAGTTCGGCTTTTCTTTCCGAACACTGAACCGAGCATCAGGGGCTACTGTCTATGCGGTACTATTTTACATATCTTAAAACCCTTACCTCAAAGCCTGTTAGAAGGCTGGTGCAGGCTTCGGTCAGCCCGCTCTTGGCGGACTGAACTTTCTGAATCACCGCACTCATAACAGTGCGGTGCTCCTCGTTGATGGAAGCGCCGTTGAGTGCCTCCAGCAAATTATTCGGCGCCTCCGGTTGGACGGAGGTCACCGGCATCACAGTCTTGCCCTTCTTACAAAGGGGCCGCCCGCCGGATTCCGGAACCACTAAAGGTTCTGGTGCAGAGTCCGGTCCAAAGTCCGGGAGGTTGCCCTGCGGCACCTCCGGGGCCTCCTCCTCCTGGCGGGTCCCCTTCTGGGACCCTACCTCGGTGTCGTCTATGTCACGGGGGGAGGAGGCGGTCGGAAGTGAAGCGCTATTCACATCCGACGAATCCAAGGACCCGCTCGACGAAGCGGGGAGATCATCCTTGGGCGGACTACAGGGTTGTATGCGGTGTTAGAAGACACTATGCGACAAAAAGAAAAATTATGAGTTATTCAGGAGTCCGGACACTTACGATCTCGCCAGGGGCTTGGCCCTTGAGGGCCACTCCTCTTCGCCGTCGTCGGCGTTGGTGGAATAGTCCGGAGGAAGGGTCCTTTCCTTCTTGGACCCTTCGACCTCCCCCGTTGGGGAAGCCTTCCTCTTCTTCTCTCCCCCCGCTGGGGGAGAGGCCTCTTTCTTCTCCTCCTCATCTTCATGGGAGGAGTCCACCTCGGAGTCATCGGACGATGAATCCGATAACATCTGGCGCCGGGAAATCCTCCGGGTTCCCGTGGCCTTCTTCTTGGCCTTCTTCTCCGGCACCACATAAGGCGCCGGGACCAGCAGCCCTGTCAAACGGGCATCCGCTGGGTCTTCTAGAAGGGGAGCCGGACACTTAACCTGTCCGGACGTCTTCTGCTAGGCCTGTTAAAGGTAATGGGAGTTTATATCCCACATAGAGTCAAACTATGGAAAGCAAGTGTCCCATAAAGGATAGTATAGTTTACCTCACCAGCCTGACGCTGCGAGCTGAATCCGCGATCTTCGGTAGCGGATGCGGGAGCCTCGGCTCCTTTGAAGAGCACCCTCCAGGCCTCTTCGTACGTAGTGTCGAAGAGCCCGCTCAAAGTCTGGTGCTGTGCCGGATCGAACTCCGACAAGTTGAAGTCCCGCTGTTGGCAGGGGAGAATCCGGCGGATGAGCATGACCTGGATTATGTTGATAAGCTTGAGCTTCTTGTTCACCAGGTTTGGAGATAGGATTGGAGTCCGGTCAGCTCTTCCGAATCGCCCCACAACAGGCCCTTCTCTTTCCAGGAGGTGAGCCGCGTGGGGATGCCAGATTTGAATTTGGGGGCCGCTGCCCATTCAAGGTCACGCGGCTCGGTGATGTAGAACCACCCCGATTGCTACCCTTTGATGGTTTCCACGAAGGAGCCCTCAAGCCAGGTGACGTTGGGCATCTTGCCCACCATGGCGCCTCCGCACTCTGCTTGGCTGCCACCCACTACCTTCGGGTTGACATTAAAAGTCTTTAGACATAAGCCGAAATGGGGCTGGATGCAGAGGAAAGCCTCGCACACGACGATAAACACCGAGATGTTGAGGATATAATTTGGGGCCAGATCATGGAAATCCAGGCCGTAGTAGAACATGAGCCCCCAGACAAAGGGGTGGAGTGGGAAGCCCAGTCCGCGGAGGAAATGGGGAAGGAACACAACCCTCTCATGGGGCCTGGGGGTAGGGATGAGCTGCCCCTCATCGGGGAGCCGGTGGGTGATATCGCTGGACAAATATCCGGCCTTGCGCAGCTTCTTGATGTGCCCCTCCGTGATGGAGGAGGCCATCCACTTGCCTCCCGCTCCAGACATGGTTGGAGAAGGTTGAGGTGAGATGTGCGGGCTTGGGTGCTGGAGCTCGAGTACGCGAAGATGGATAAGCAAAGGAGGAAGAAGGCGTAGGTAAAAAGGTTGATCCTTATCCCCGTATATATGGGTGGACAAAACTGTGCATCCCCACCAGCCCGGTAAAACTCGCTTATCTCCCAAGCGCCGCGATCAATGACGCGGTTGGGTTACCCACGTCCGTATTTATGAGAATCCCGGAATAAGGGGACACGATCTCTGCTTCGACAAGACGTGCCAAGGAAACCTCTTCGCTAAACGCGCTGAGGTGGAACAATAAAAACGATTCGAGTAAAGGCTTGGCCATGGTTTGACGTCACGCCATGAAATACGTCAGCAGATTGAACTTGTGTAAATATTATTCTCTCTACGGTGGTATGTGGAAACTATTTTGCAGAGCCGGACACTATCCTGGTGTTCACAATCTTCTATGAATTATTCGGAGGAGGAACCCGCCTTGCAATGTCGAAGACAATATGCGCGCCGGACTCGTCGTCATTGAAGCCTAGTTCAGGGGCTACTGAGGGACTCCTGGACTAGGGGTGTCCGGATAGCTGAACTATCATCATTGGCCGGACTCCAAGACTATGAAGATACAAGATTGAAGACTTTGTCCCGTGTCTGGATGGGACTTTCCTTGGCGTGGAAGGCAAGCTTGGCAATAGGGATATGTCGATCTCCTACCATTGTAACCGACTCTGTGTAACCCTAGCCCTCTCCGGTGTCTATATAAACCAGAGGGTTTTAGTCCGTAGGACGAACAACAATCATACCATAGGCTAGCTTCTAGGGTTTAGCCTCCTTGATCTCGTGGTAGATCTACTCTTGTACTACCCTTATCATCAATATTAATCAAGCAGGAGTAGGGTTTTACCTCCATCGAGAGGGCCCGAACCTGGGTAAAAACATCATGTCCCTTGTCTCCTGTTACCATCCGCCTAGACGCACAGTTCGGGACCACCTACCCGAGATCCGCCGGTTTTGACACCGACAATGGGCATCTCCATAGCCCGTTGATACGCCTAGTTGATGTGAGACTATCTTCCCTCTTTTTGTCTTCTCTACAACCACCGTTCTATTTCACATATAGTGCTATATCCATGGCTCACGCTCATGTATTGCATGAAGATTGAAAAAGTTTTGAAAATGTTAAAGTATGAAACAATTGCTTGGCTTGTCATCGGGGTTGTGCATGATTTAAATACTTTGTGTGGGAAAGATGGAGCATAGCCAGACTATATGATTTTGTAGGGATAACTTTCTTTGGCCATGTTATTTTGAGAAGACATAATTGCTTTGTTAGTATGCTTGAAGTGTTATTATTTTTATGTCAATATGAACTTTTGTCTTGAATCTTTCGGATCTGAATATTCATACCATTATTAAGAAGATTTACATTGAAATTATGCCAAAGTATCACTCCGCATCAAAAATTCTTTTTTATCATTTACCTACTCAAGGACGAGCAGGAATTAAGGTTGGGGATGCTTGATACGTCTCCAACGTATCTATAATTTTTGATTGCTCCATGCTACTTTATCTACTGTTTTGGACTATAATGGGCTTTATTTTCCACTTTTATATTATTTTTGGGACTAACCTATTAACCGGAGGCCCAGCCCAGAATTGTTGTTTTTTGCCTTTTTCAGTATTTTGAAGAAACAGAATATCAAACGGAGTCCAAACGGAATGAAACCTTCGGGAACGTGATTTACTCATCAGATAAGACCCAGGAGACTTGGACCCTCCGTCAAGAAAGCCACGAGGCGGTCACGAGGGTGGAGGGCGGGCCCCTCCCCCTGGGCGCGCCCCCTACCTCATGGGCCCCTTGGAGCTCCACCGACATACTCCTTCCTCCTATATATACCTACGTATCCCCGTATGATCAGAACAGGAGCCAAAAACCTAATTCCACTGCCGCAACCTTCTGTATCCATGAGATCCCATCTTGGGGCCTGTTCTGGAGGTCTGCCCGGAGGGGGCATCCACCACGGAGGGCTTCTACATCATCACCATAGCCCCTCCGATGAAGTGTGAGTAGTTTATTTCAGACCTTCGGGTCCATAGCTAGTAGCTAGATGGCTTCTTCTCTCTTTTTGGATCTCAATACAATGTTCTCCCCCTCTCTTGTGGAGATCTATTCAATGTAATCTTCTTTTTGCGGTGTGTTTGTTGAGACCGATGAATTGTGGGCTTATGATCCAGTATTATCTATGGAAAATATCTGATTCTTCTCTGAATTCTTTTATGTATGATTGAGTTATCTTTGCAAGTCTCTTTGAATTATCCGTTTGGTTTGGCCAACTAGATTGGTAGTTCTTGCAATGGGAGAAGTGCATGGCTTTGGGTTCAATCTTGCGGTGTCCTTAGTCAGTGACAAAAAGAGTTGCAAGGCACGTATTGTATTGTTGCCATCGAGGATAACAAGATGGGGTTCTTATCATATTGCATGAATTTATCCCTCTACATCATGTCATCTTGCTTAAAGCGTTACTCTGTTTTTAACTTAATACTCTAGATGCATGCTGGATAGCGGTCGATGAGTGGAGTAATAGTAGTAGATGCGGAATCGTTTCGATCTACTTGTCAAGGACGTGATGCCTATATACATGATCATTGCCTAGATATACTCATAACTATGCTCAATTCTGTTAATTGCTCAACAGTAATTTGTTCACCAACCGTAAGAATACTTATGTTCTTGAGAGAAGCCACTAATGAAACCTATGGCCCCCGGGTCTATTCTCATCATATCAATCTATATCACTTTATTTACTTGCTTTGTTTTTACTTTTCCTTTACTTTTTACTTTGCATCTATCTATCAAAAATACCAAAAATATTATCTCTATCAGATCTCACTCTCGTAAGTGACCGTGAAGGGATTGACAACCCCTAAGTGTTGGTTGCGAGTTGTTATCGTGTTGTGCAGGTACGAGGGACTTGCGCGTGACCTCCTACTGGATTGATACCTTGGTTCTAAAAAACTAAGGGAAATACTTACGCTACTGTGCTGCATCATCCTCTCCTCTTCGGGGAAAACCAACGCAAGCTCGAGACGTAGCAGACGGCCACTTGCAAAAGTGAGATCTGATAGAGATAGTATGATAAGATAAATATATTTATGGTATTTTATAATATAGACGCGAAAAGTAAAGATGCAAATAAAAGTAGATTGAAAGCTTATATGATAAAAGATAGACCCGGGGGCAATAGGTTTCACTAGTGGCTTGTCTCAAGACAACATAAGTATTACGGTGGGTGAACAAACTACTGTCGAGCAATTCATAGAAAAGCGAATAATTATGAGATTATCTAGGCATGATCATGTATATAGGCATCACGTACGCAACAAGAAGACCGACTCCTGCCTGCATCTACTACTATTACTCCACACATCGACCGCTATCCAGCATGCATCTAGAGTATTAAGTTCATAAGAACGGAGTAACGCATTAAGAAAGATGACATGATGTAGCTAGAGGGATAAACTCAAGCAATATGATATAAACCCCATCTTTTTCTCCTAGATGGCAACAATACAATATGTGCCTTGCAACCCTTTCTGTCACTGGCCGGTAAGGACACCACAAGATTGAACCCAAAGCTAAGCACTTCTCCCATGGCAAGAAAGATCAATCAAGTAGGCCGAACCAAACTGATAATTCAAAGAGACTTGCAAAGATAACTCAATCATACATAAAAGAATTCAGAGAAGATTCTAATATTTCTCATAGATAAACTTGATCATAAACCCACAATTCATTGGATCTCTACAAACACACCGCAAGAAGAGTTTACATTGAATAGATCTCCACAAGAGAGGGGGGGAACATTGTATTGAGATCCAAAAAGAGAGAAGAAGCCATCTAGCTAATAACTATGGACCTGAAGGTCTGTGGTAAACTACTCACAACTCATCGGAGGGGCTATGGTGTTGATGTACAAGCCCCCCATGGTCGATTCCCCCTCCGGCGGAGCGCCGGCGAAGGCTCCAAGATGGGATCTCGCGAATACAGAAGGTTACGGTGGTGGAAATTGTTTTTCGTTGGCTCCCTGGATGTTTTCGGGGTACGTAGGTATATATAGGAGGAAGAAGTACGTCGGTGGCCACTCGTGGGGCCCAGGATACAGGGGCGCGCGCGTCCTCCTATCTCCCGGCCACCTCGTTTGCTTCTTGACTTGCACTCCAAGTTCTCCGGATCACGTTCGTTCCAAAAATCACGCTCCCGAAGGTTTCATTCCATTTGGACTTCGTTTGATATTCCTTTTAGTAGGTTAGTCCAAAAAATGATATAAATATGTAAAATAAAGCCCATAAACATCCAAAAGGGGTAATATAATAGCATGGAACAATTAAAAATTATAGATACGTTGGAGACGTATCAAGCATCCCCAATCTTAATTCCTGCTCGTCCTCGAGTAGGTAAATGATAAAAACAGAATTTTTGATGTGGAATGCTACCTAGCATAATTCTCAATGTAATTTTCTTTGTTGTGGCATGAATGTTAAGATCCAAATGATTCAAAATAAAAGTTCATATTGATAAAAGAAATAGTAACACTTCAAGCATACTAATCAAAGCAATCATGTCTTCTCAAAATAACATGGCTAAAGAAAGTTCATCCCTACAAAATCATATAGTCAGGCTATGTTTCATTTTCATCACACAAAATACTCCCATCAACAACCCCGGTTTCAGCCAAGCAATTGGTTCATACTTTTTAACGTGCTTCAGCCTTTTTCAACTCTCATGCAATACATGAGCGTGAGCCACGGATATAGCACTATGGGTGGAATAGAATATGATGATGGAGGTTGTGTGGAGAAGACAAAAAAGGAGAAAGTCTCACATTGACGAGGATAATCAACGGGCTATGGAGATGCCCATCAATTGATGTCAACATGAGGAGTAGGGAATGCCATGCAACGGATGCACTAGAGCTATAAATGAATGCTCAACAAACTAAAACAAGTGGGTGTGCATCCAACTTGCTTGCTCACGAAGACCTAGGGCATTTGAGGAAGCCCATCATAGGAATATGCAAGCCAAGTTCTATAATGAAAAATCCCCACTAGTATATGGAAGTGACAACATATGAGACTCGCTATATGAAAAACATGGTGCTACTTTGAAGCACAATATATGAGACTCACTACATGAAGAACATGGTGCTAGTTTGAAGCACAAGTGTGGAAAAAGAGATAGTAACATTGCCCCTTTTTATTTTTTTTATTTTTTTTGGGCCTTCCTTTTTTTTCGTTTGGCCTTTCCTTTTTTTTCTTTGGGACAATGCTCTAATAATGATGATCATCACACTTTTATTGATTACAACATAGGAATTACAACTCGAAACTAGAACAAGATATCACACCATATGAATGCCTCCGGCGGTGTACCGGGATGGTGCAATGAATCAAGAGCGACATGTATGAAAAATTATGCAAGGTGGCTTTGCCACAAATACGATGTGAACTACATGATCATGCAATGGCAATATGACAAAAGTAATGTATGTCATGTTGATGATGAACGGAATGGTGGAAAGTTGCATGGCAATATATCTCGGAATGGCTATGGAAATGCCATAATAGGTAGGAATGGTGGCTGTTTTGAGGAAGATATAAGGAGGTTTATGTGTGATAGAGCGTATCATATCACGGGGTTTGGATGCACAGGCGAAGTTTGCACCAAATCTCAAGGTGAGAAAGGGCAATGCACGGTACCGACGAGGCTAGCAATGGTGGAAAGGTAAAAGTGCGTATAATCCATGGACTCAACATTAGTCAAAAGAACTCATATAATTATTGCAAAAGTTTTATTATCCCTCTAAGAAAAGTACTACTACGCATGCTCCTAGGGGGGAGGTTGGTAGGAGTTAACCATCGCGCGCCCCCGACCTCCACTCAAGGCAAGGCAATCAAAAGAGCACTCCATACAATAAATTTGTTACACAACTTTTACCATATGTGCATGCTACGGGACTTGCTAACTTCAACAGAAGCATTCTTTAAATTCATAATCACCCAACGAGCTTTACTTTAATATCACTACCTCCATATCTCAAAACAATTATCAAGTATCAAATTGATCATAACATCCAATTCACTTCCTATGATAGTTTTTATTATACTCAACTTGGATGCCTACCATTCTAGGACCAATTTTATAACCATAGCAAAAACCATGATGTTCTCAAAGACTCTCAAAATAATATAAGTGAAGCATGAGAGACTAGCAATTTCTACAAAATTAAGCCACCGCCGTGCTCTAAAAGATATAAGTGAAGCACTAGAGCAAAAACTATCAAGCTTAAAAGATATAAGTGAAGCACATAGCATATTCTAACAAATTCAATCAAGTAGGCTTCTCCCAAAAGGTGCGTACAGCAAGGATGATTTTGGTAAACTAAAAATCAAGTACTAATATAATACACGACGCTCCAAGCAAAACACATATCATGTGGCGAATAAAAATATAGATCCAAGTAAAGTTACCAATGAACGAAGACGAAAGAGGGGATGCCTTCCCGGGGCATCCCGACGCTTAGGCTTTTGGATACTCTTGAATATCTTGGGGTGCCTTGGGCATCCCCAAGCTTAGGCTTTTGCCACTCCTTATTCCATAATCCATCAAATCTTTACCCAAAACTTGAAAACTTCACAACACAAAACTCAACAGGAAATCTCATAAGCTCCGTTAGTGAAAGAAAACAAAACCACCACATAAGGTACTGTAATGAACTCATTATTTATTTACTTTGGTGTTAAACCTACTGTATTCCAAGTTCTCTGTGGTTCATACAACTTAATACTAGCCATAGATGCATCAAAATAAGCAAACAACACACAAAAAACAGAATCTGTTAAAAACAGAACAGTCTGTAGAAATCTGTAACTAACGCAAACTTCTGGAACTCTAAAAATCTTACCAAAATATTAAGTCCTGGAAAATTTGTCTATTGATCAGAAAAAAAAAGAATAAACGCAAAATCACATTTCTGTGATTTAACAGAACTAATTTTGTGTGCGCAAAGTTTCTGTTTTTCAGCAGAATTAAATCAACTATCATCATAGGTTATCCTATAGGTTCTACTTGGCACAAACACTTATTAAAAGATAAAAACACATCTAAACAGAAGGTAGATGCAAAATTTATTACTAAACATAAACAAAAACAAAAAACACAAATAAAATTGGGTGGCCTCCCAACTAGCGCTATCGTTTAACGCCCCTAGCTAGGCATAAAAGCGAAGATAGATCTAAGTAGTGCCATCTTTGGCACTCAATTCATAAGTAGCTCGCATGATAGATTCATACGGTAATTTGAATTTCTTTCTTGGAAAGTGCTCCATGCCTTTCTTTAATGGAAATTGGAATCTAATATTCCCTTCCTTCATATCAATAATCGCACCAATCGTTCTAAGGAAAGGTCTACCAAGAATAATAGGGGAAGAAAGATTGCAATCTAAATCAAGAACGATAAAATCTACGGGCACCAAATTTCTATTTGCAACAATGAGAACATCATTGATCCTTCCCATTGGCTTTTTAATGGTGGAATCCGCAAGGTGCAAATTTAAAGAGCAATCATCAAGATCATGGAAACCTAGAATATCTCATAAAGTTTTCGGAATCGTGGAAACACTAGCACCCAAATCACACAAATCAAGACACTCATAATCTTTAATTTTAATCTTTATAGTAGGTTCCCACTCATCATTAAGTTTTCTAGGTATAGAAACTTCCAAATTAAGTTTTTCATCATAAGATTGCATCAAGGCATCAACGATATGTTTGGTAAAAGCTTTATTTTGACTATAAGCATGAGGAGAATTAACAACGGATTGCAACAAGGAAATAAAACCTTCTAAAGAACAATTATCATAATCAAATTCCTTGAAATCCGAGATAGTGGGTTCAATACTATTTAAAGTCATGACCTCTCCAATCCCACTTTTACCAAATTTAGCATCAAGATCTAGAAACTCTGAATTCTTGGGACGCCTTCTAACTAAAGTTGACTCATATCTAGTCCCATTATTATCAAGATTCATATTGCAAAACAAAGATCTAATAGGAGACACATCAATAACTTTAAGATCTTCATCATTATTTTCATTGAAACTAGAAGAACATGCCTTTACAAAGCAATCTTTCTTAGCACGCAATCTAGCGGTTCTTTCCTTGCACTCATCAATGGAAACTCTCATTGCCTTGAGAGACTCATTGATATCATGCTTAGGAGGAGTAGATCTAAGTTTAAGAGAATCAACATCAAGCGAAAGTCTATCAATGTTCCTAGCCAAATCATCAACTTTGAGCAATTTTTCTTCAAGCAAAGCATTAAAATTCTTTTGAGAAATCATAAATTCTTTCACACTATTCTCAAAATCACAGGGCATCTTATTAAAATTACCATAAGAATTATAGTAGGAATTTCCATAATTATTAGAGGAATTACTAGGGAACGGTCTTGAATTAAAGTTTCCTCTATAAGCATTGTTTCCAAAACTATTCTTACCAACAAAATTCACATCCATAGATTCATTATTATTCTCAATCAAAGTAGACAAAGGCATATCATTGGGATCAAGAGGAATATTTTTAGTAGCAAACAACTTCATAAGTTCATCCATCTTTCCACTCAAAACATTGATTTCTTCTATAGCATGCACTTCTTTACTAGAAGATCTTTCGGTGTGCCATTGAGAATAATTAGCCATAATATTATCAAGAAGTTTTGTAGCATCTCCTAACGTGATTTCCGTAAATGTGCCTCCCGCAGCCGAATCTAAAAGATTTCTAGAAGCAAAGTTCAAACCGGCATAAATTTTTTGTATGATCATCCATATATTCAAACCATGAGTAGGGCAATTGCGAATCATCAATTTCATTCTTTCCCAAGATTGGGCAAAATGCTCCTGATCAGGTTGTTTAAAATTCATAATATCGTTCCTAAGAGTGATAATCTTAGCAGGAGGAAAATACTTAGAGACAAAAGCATCTTTGCACTTGTTCCAAGAATCAATACTATTTTTAGGCAAAGACGAAAACCAAACTTTAGCATGATCTCTAAGTGAAAATGGAAATAACTTCAATTTAACAATATCATTATCCGTATCTTTCTTCTTTTGCATATCACACAAATCAACAAAGTTGTTTAGATGAGTAGCGACATCTTCACTAGAAAGGCCAGCGAATTGATATTTCATAACAAGATTCAGGAAAGCAGTATTGATTTCACAAGACTCAACATCATTAAGAGGAGCAATCGGAGTACTAAGGAAATCATTATTATTGATATTGGAGAAATCACACAATTTGGTATTATCTTGCGCCATGGCAACAAGTAATCCAACACACAAGCAAACAGAAAAAGGCAAGCAAAAAAGAGAGGAGTAGATTGGGAAAGAGAGGGCAAATAAAACAGCAAGGGTGAAGTAGGGGAGAGGAAAACGAGAGGCAAATGGCAAATAATGTAAATGCGAGGGAGATGAGTTTGTGATGGGTACTTGGTATGTCTTGACTTGAGCAAAGACCTCCCCGGCAACGGCACCAGAAATCCTTCTTGCTATGTCTTGAGCTTGCGTTGGTTTTCCTTGAAGAGGAAAGGGTGATGCAGCAATAGTAGCGTAAGTATTTCCCTCAGTTTTTGAGAACCAAGGTATCAATCCAGTAGGAGGCTCCTCAAAAGTCCCACGCACCTAAACAAACAAACAAAGAACTCGCAACCAACGCAATAAAGGGGTTGTTAATCCCTTCACGGCCACTTGCGAAAGTGAGATCTGATAGAGATAGTACGATAAGATAAATATATTTTTGGTAATTTATAATATAGATGCGAAAAGTAAAGATGCAAATAAAAGTAGACTGAAAGCTTATATGATAAAAGATAGACCCGGGGGCTATAGGTTTCACTAGTGGCTTCTCTCAAGATAGCATAAGTATTACGGTGGGTGAACAAATTACTGTCGAGCAATTGATAGAAAAGCGAATAATTATGAGATTATCTAGGCATGATCATGTATATAGGCATCACGTCCGCAACAAGTAGACCGACTCCTGCCTGCATCTGCTACTCTTACTCCACACATCGACCACTATCCAGCATGCATCTAGAGTATTAAGTTCATAAGAACAGAGTAACGCATTAAGAAAGATGACATGATGTAGAGGGATAAACTCAAGAAATATGATATAAAACCCATCTTTTTATCCTCGAAGGCAACAATAAAATACGTGCCTTGCAACCCTTTCTGTCACTAGGTAAGGACACCGCAAGATCGAACCTAAGCTAAGCACTTCTCCCATGGCAAGAAAGATCAATCTAGTAGGCCAAAGCAAACTGATAATTCAAAGAGACTTGCAAAGATAAATCAATCATACATAAAAGAATTCAGAGAAGATTCAAATATTTCATATAGATAAACTTGATCATAAACCCACAATTCATTGGATCTTGACAAACACACCGCAAAAAGAGTTTACATCGAGTAGATCTCCACAAGAGAGGGGGAGAACATTGTATTGAGATCCAAAATGAGAGAAGAAGCCATCTAGCTAATAACTATGGACCCGAAGGTCTGTGGTATACTAGTCACAACTCATCGGAGGGGCGATGGTGTTGATGTACAAGCCTTCCGTGGTCGATTCCCCCTATGGCGGAGCGCCGGTGAAGGCTCCAAGATGGGATCTCGTGGATACAGAAGGTTACGGTGGTGGAAATTGTTTTTCGTTGGCTCCCTCGATGTTTTCGGGGTACGTAGGTATATATAGGAGGAAGAAGTACGTCGGTGGCCGCTCGTGGGGCCCAGGAGACAAGGGTGCGCCCAGGAGGGGTGGGTGCGCCCTCCTATCTCCTGGCCGCCTCGTTTGCTTCTTGACTTGCACTCCAAGTTCTTCGGATCACGTTCGTTCCAAAAATCATGCTCCCGAAAGTTTCATTCCTTTTGGACTCCGTTTGATATTCCCTTTCTTCGAAATACTGAAATAGGCAAAAAAACAGCAATACAGGCTGGGCCTCCAGTTAGTAGGTTAGTCCCAAAAATGATATAAATATGTAAAATAAAGCCCATAAACATCCAAAAGGAGTAATATAATAGCATGGAACAATCAAAAATTATAGATACGTTGGAGACATATCAGATAATAATATGAAGCATAAAGCGCCATGTTCAAGTAGAGGGTACAACGGGTTGCGGGAGAGTGGACCGCTGAATATAGATGGGGGAAGGTGATGAAGATATTGGTGAAGATGGCAGAGGTGTTGTCGCGGTGATGATGATGGCCCCCGGCGACGTTCCGGCGCCACCGGAAGCAAGGGGGAGAGAGCCTCCCTTCTTATTCTTCTTCTTCCTTGACCTTCTCCCGCTTTCCCCTCTGGTCCTTGGCTCCCATGGCATGGGAGGGGCGAGATCCCCTCCGAGATTGGATCTGTCTCTTTGTCTCTCTCTGTTTCTGCTTTCTGAGATTTTGCCCTTTCACCGTTTCTTATAAATCCAGAGATCCGTAACTCCGATTGGATTGAAACTTTCGCCCACATTTTTCTCCAAAAATTAGCTTTCTTGCGGCAAAAGAAGAGCGTCAACTGCCTTACGGGGTGCCCACGAGGGTCAGGGGCGCGCCTGTCCCCCTGGGGCACCCCCTGCCTCGTGGCCCCCTCGGGCACCGTCTCGCGTTGATTTTTCTTCCCAAAAATCATAAATATTCCAAAAATATTCTCCGTCCGTTTTTATCCCGTTTGGACTCCGTTTGATATGGGGTTTCTGCGAAACATAAAACATGCAACAAACAGGAACCGACACTGGGCACTGGATCAATATATTAGTCCCAAAAATAGTATAAAATGTTGCCAAAAGTATATGAAAGTTGTGGAATATTGGCATTGAACAATCAAAAATTATAGATGCGACGGAGACGTATCATACCCCGCCTTCCAGAGCTTCGTAATGTCCTTCTCCTTGACGGAGGAGACCATTCACTTGCCCTGCGCTCCGGATCCGGACATGGTTGGAGTGCTTTCTTGGGACGGAAAAGATGAGAACTTGGGCGCCGGATCTCGAGAATGGGGGAGGCAGAAAGAGAGAGAAGGCGTGGGTGAAAGGGATAAATCCCTATCTCATTATAAAGGCAATGAATATCAAGCGCCTTCCCACTCGCCCTAAAAACTCGCCTATGCCCAAGGGCCATGCAAACGATACGGTGGGATTACCCATGCCCGTATTGATGAGAATCCCGCAATAAGGGGACATGATCTCTGCTTTGACAAGACGTGGCA
Source organism: Triticum timopheevii (assembly GCA_963921465.1). Lineage (NCBI taxonomy): Eukaryota > Viridiplantae > Streptophyta > Magnoliopsida > Poales > Poaceae > Triticum > Triticum timopheevii. The sequence continues at coordinate 96,333,315 of OY997264.1, read as the reverse complement.
ATGAAACCGCATCTCGAGATATGGAGTGGCAGGCTAAAAAACAGTTCGAAATAATGGCGGGGCAGCGACGTGATATCACGCTGCAAAAAAATTTCAGCGGATTGGACTCGTGAAATATTATACTCTCTGCGGTTGTGTGTCGAATTTGCTTTGCAGAGCCGGAGACGATTCTTATGTCTAAAGGCTATTTTGGAGTATTGAGAAAAGGAGCCCGCCCTGCAATGCTGAAGAAAATCCGCGGGCCGGATACCTCGTCATTGAAGCTTGGTTCAGGGGCTACTGAGGGAGTCCTGGATTAAGGGGTGCTCGGATGGCCGGACTATGTAGCATGGGCAGGACTGTTGGGCCACGAAGATACAAGACAGAAGACTCTCTCCCGTGTCCGGATGGGACTCTCCTTGGCGTGGAAGGCATTGGCGCCCGGATATGAAGATTCCTTTCACTGTAACCGACTTTGTACAACCCTAGTCCCCTCCGGTGTATATATAAACCGGAGGGTTAGTCCGTAGAGGTAATAATAATCATAATCATACAGGCTAGACTTCTAGGGTTTTAGCCACTACGATCTCGTGGTAGATCAACTCTTGTAATACTCATATTCATCAAGATCAATCAAGCAGGAAGTAGGGTATTACCTCCATAGAGAGGGCCCGAACCTGGGTAAACATTGTGCCCCCACCTCCTGTTACCATCAACCCTAGACGCACAGTTCGGGACCCCCTACCCGAGATCCGCCGCTTTTGACACCGACACTCGGCCCGGAGCTTCGCATTGCTCTCATTTAGTTGCCGGATGACGCCGGTAGCCTCTTCAAAAGAGGCTTTCATGTCGTCCTGCAACCTCGCCTAGCCGGAGATTTCATCCATCTGGCTATGGACGATCGTATGCATCCACCTGTAAGAATCCTCGCCTGCCCGCGAGACATTTTCCAAGGCTGCCGCAGCACGGGAGGACATCTCTGCTGCATTCGCAATGCGGCGGGACATCTCTTCTGCTTCCATGGCGCGCCGGACCAGTCTGCCGCATAGATGGCGCGGCGGGACCTGCGTTCTGCTTCGGCAGTGCGGCGGGACCTTTGTGCTGCCACGGCCATGCGGCGGGACATGCCGGTTGCGTTTGCAGCGAGGCGGGACATCTCTCATGCTTCCGCTTCCATGCTCGCATCTCCCTAGTGGCATTCTCTCGACCCAGAACTCACGTTGGCCATGGCAGACGCAAAGGGAACGATGATGAATGACTTTTTTTGTGTATGAGGAGTTGAGGAGGAATGTGCAGTTATTTTGGAGTAGTGGTATTTATAACCTAATAGTAATACGCTCCTAAGTGGGAAACGGTTTAGGTTTTGATCGGTGTGAATAGGTTTGCAATTTGGAATGTTACGGGACGCATGCTCAAAATTTACTAATGGTTATAAGTGCAGCACTATTCCTGGAAGGCGTTACGTGGGCACGTACGCCTTCTCGGCTGCGTACGTGGCGTTTGCACCATAGGGTGCACCACAAGTCAGCACACGTCTTGTTCCAACAACCGTGTGCGCTCGTTATTACCATCGCACACGTTTCTATTAATTAGAATGTGTGTGCCCGTCTAGCGCACACACGTTGATCTATCTAAATGTTTCAGTTTGTTGTGGCTAATCGCAAACAGTTCATCCATGTGAAGTGCATGCCATTAATCGCAGACACTTTCATCTGGCTGGCTCGTTTCTATTCTGTTGCCTAATCGCAAACAGTTAATCCTTATGAGGCGTATGCCCTCAATCACACACACCTTGATCTGGCTAATCGTTTCTTTCGTGTTGCCTAATCACAAACAGTTCATCCGAGTGAACAGTATGCTGTGTATCGCACACGCCTTCATCAGGCTACCCGTTTCTTTTGTTCTGCCTCATCGCAAACAATTCATTGGACTGAACCGTATGCCCTACATCACACACGCAACTAAAATCTGAACCGTGTTTGATGGCTCCGCCATCGCAAACGTTTTGCACCTTTTTTGATGGTTCTTTTACTCCACCGTTTGCAATTATTGCATCGCACAAAGTTTCATCGAAGGGTCTCTGATCGTAGTGTCGCGTTAGCAGCATCCTGCAGTATCGCTTTTTTCATACATCTTGCTTATTCTCCTGCAAAAGACGATAAGGTATGAACTGAATCTTAGGCCTCTTTGGTTTCTTTGGGATTATTGACTTCTTGAATTCCATATGCATATTCCCAGGCTGAGGCAATGGAGGTTCGTCCTCATCTGAGGTTGTCTCCTCCCTTTCCCTAGGATAATAGTCTTCCTCTTCCTCCGTGGTCCAGCCGTAGTGCTCTACATCCCCATAGGACTTGGGGTTCGAGATGAAATTAGCAGCATAGCTTTCACCCTCGGAGTCTTGGGATGACATGATTTCAGATCTGACAGGAAAACAACAAGAAAAGAGAACAGAAGATTTCTCCGTGATACGGTGGTCAATAGGTTAGGTGGGTATATAAAGATTTTTTAATCTTGGGAAACAAGCAAATGGAAGAAAAATAGAGTCCAGAAGGTGCCTCAGGTGGGTCTTGTGCCCACCAGGGTATGCTTCCTGGAAGTTTCTTATTTTCCTAATTTTCTAAATATTCCAAAACTAACAAAAAATATTTTTGCGGATTTTTCGGATTTCGTTTACTTATCGTAGCACGTACCTCCTTATTTTCACGATTTTGGGGTGTTCCGGAAGGACTCTTTTATGTGTTCTTTCGGTGTCAAAGTTTGGATAATATTGCTTTCAACATTAATGGGCGTACCTAAGATATAATGTTTTATTCGTTACCCATTAACAACCTTCAGGTTAGTACCTTCGACATTATTTATTTTGATAGCTCCAGACTGATAAACCTCCTTGATGACATAGGGGCCTTCCCATTTAGAGAGGAGTTTTCCTGCAAAGAATCTGAAGCGAGAGATGTACAAAAGAACATATTCTCCAACTTTGAACTCACGCTTTTGGATTCTCTTATCATGCCATTTTTTAACTTTTTCTTTAAGTAACTTGGCATTTTCATAAGCTTGGGTTCTCCATTCATCTAATGAGCTAATTTCAAATAACCTCTTTTCATCGGCAAGATTGAAATCATAGTTGAGTTCCTTGATTGCCCAATATGCCTTATGTTTTAATTCAAGAGGTAAATGACAAGCTTTTCCATAAACGATTTTATAAGGAGACATACCCATAGGAATTTTATAAGCTGTTCTACAAGCCCAAAGTGCATCATCTAATTTCTTAGACCAATTCTTCCTGGACCTATTGACAGTCTTTTGCAAAATTAATTTTATTTCTCTATTGCTAAGCTCAGCTTGACCACTATACTGAGGATGATAAGGTGATGCAATTCTATGGTTAACATCATGCTTGGCAAGCATTTTACGGAAAGCACCATGAATAAAGTGTGAACCACCATCAGTCATTAAATATCTACGAACTCCAAACCTTGGGAAAATAACTTCCTTAAGCATTTTAATAGAGGTGTCGTGATTGGCACTACTGGTTGAATAGCTTCTACCCATTTAGTAACATAATCAACAACAACCAAAATATGTATATACCCATTAGAGGAAGGAAAAGGTCCCATGTAATCAAATCCCGAAACATCAAATGGTTCAACAAAAAGTGAATAATTCGTAGGCATTTCTTGACGCTTATTGATATTACCTATTCTTTGACATTCATCACAAGATAGGATGAACCTACGGGCATCCTTGAAGAGAGTAGGCCACTAAATCCAGATTGCAATACCTTGTGAGCAATTCTATCTCCAGCATGATGCCCTCCATATGCTTCGGAGTGACATTTCTGAAGGATTTGTCCCTATTCAATGATACCATCTACTCCTTCTTTATAAAGATGTCGCTCATCCCAAAAGTAGTGTCTTAAATCATAGAAGAAGTTTTTCTTTTGTTGGTATGTAAAGCTAGGTGGTAAATATTTGGCAACAATGTAATTAGCATAGTTAGCATACCATGGAGTATTATGAGCAACATTTATTGCAGCTAACTACTCATTAGGAAAACTATCATCAATTGGTAGTGGGTCATCAAGCACATTTTGAAGCCTAGACAAGTTATCAGCTATGAGGTTCTCAGCTCCTTTTCTATCAGTGATATGCAATTCAAATTCTAGTAGCAAGAGAACCCATCGAATAAGTCTAGGTTTAGCATCTTTCTTTTCCACAAGATATTTAATGGCAGCATGGTCAGTGTGAACAATTACATTTGAATCAAAAATGTTAGATCTAAATTTGTCACAATCAAACACCACTGCTAGGAATTCTTTTTCAGTAGTAGCATAATTCTTTTGAGCATTGTCTAGAGTTTTACTAGCATAATGAATAACATTCAGTTTCTTATCAACTCTTTGTCCTAGAACAACACCAACAGCATAATCACTAGCATCACACATAATTTCAAAAGTCAAGTTCCAATCATGTGGTTGAACAATAGGTATAGAAATTAAGGCTTTCTTGAGTGTTTCAAAGGCTTCTAAACAATCACCATCAGAAACGAAAGGAACATCCTTTTGCAAAAGGTTTGTAAGAGGCCTAGAAATTTTAGAAAAGTCTTTGATAAATCTCCTATAGAAACCAGCATGACCTAGGAAACTACGAATACCTTTCATATCCTTAGGATATGGCATTTTCTCAATTGCATCAACCTTAGCTTTGTCCACTTCAATACCCTTTTCAGAAATCTTATGACCCAAGACAATACCTTCATTAACTAAGTGGCATTTCTCCCAATTCAAGACAAGATTTGTTTGTTCACATCTCTGCAAAACTCGATCAAGATTGCTTAAACAATCATCAAATTACTTCCCATAAATAGATAGGTCATCCATGAAAACTTCTACAATCTTTTCATAAAAGTCAGAGAATATAGCAGTTATACATCTTTGAAAGGTAGCAGGTGCACTGCATAAACCAAAAGGCATACGTCTATAAGCATAAGTTCCAAAGGGACAAGTGAAAGTGGTCTTTTCTTGATCAGGTTGAGAAATAGGTATTTGCAAAAAACTAGAGTATCCATCAAGGAAGCAAAAGTGTGTGCTTAGATAATATTTCTAGCATTTGATCAATAAAAGGCAGAGGGTAATGATCTTTTCTAGTTGCTTTATTTAATTTTATAAAATGAATTACCATTCTATATCCTGTAACAATTCTTTGTGAAATAAGTTCATTCTTATCATTAGGAACAACAGTAATACCTCCCTTCTTAGGAACACAATGAACATGACTTACCCATCTACTATCCGCTATAGGATAGATTATACCCGCTTCTATAAGTTTTAATATTTATGTTCTTATCACTTCTTTCATCTTCAGATTTAACCGACGTTGATGATCAACAATGGGTTTAGCATCAGGTTCCATATTGATCTTGTGCTGACATAGAGTGGGACTAATACCCTTTAAATCATCAAGAGTATATCCAATAGCAGCTCGGTGCTTCCTTAGAACTTTCAATAATCTTTCTTCTTCATGTTCTGAAAGGTTAGCACTAATAATAACAGGATATATCTTCTTTTCATCAAGATAAGCATATTTCAAAGTGTCTGGCAATTGTTTTAATTCAAACACATGATCACCTTTAGGTGGAGGAGGACCTTCTAAAGTTTCAACAGGCAAATTGTGTTTAAGCAGAGGACGTTGTTCAAAGAAAATATCATCTATTTCATTTCTTCCATGCATATGTAAATCATTTTCATGGTCTAGCAAATATTGTTCTAGAGGATCAGTACAAGGCACTGCAATAGAAGCAAGACCAATTATTTCATCCTTATTAGGCAGTTTTTTTCAGGAAGTTTTCTACTAAACTTGGAGAAATGAAATTCATGAGACTCATCACCAAAACTAACACCGATAGTTTGTTTCTCACAATCTATTATAGCATTAACGGTGTTCAAGAAACGTCTACCAAAGATAATAAGAAAGAATTCATCTTGTGGGGAACCAAGAACAAGAAAATTAGTAGGGTATTTTATTTTCCCACACAAGACTTCAACATCTCTAACAATTCCAATTGGTGATATAGTATCTCTATTAACAAGTTTAATAGTAACATCTATGTCTTCTATCTCTACAGGTGCTATGTCATTCATAATTTCTTGGTATAAGGAGTAGGGAATAGCACTCACACTAGCACCTATGTCACACATACCATGATAACAGTGATCCCCTATTTTAACTGAGACAACGGGCATGCCAACAACAAGTCCGTGTTTATCCTTTTTATCCGGTTTGGCAATTCTAGCAGCTTCTTCACAAAAGTAAATAACATGCCTATCTACATTTTCTTCCAAGAGATCCTTAACCATAGCAATACTAGTTTCTACTTTAATTTGTTCATCTGGTTTAGGTGTTCTAATATAACCTTTGTTAACCACAGTTGAAACTTTAGCATGTTCCTTTATCCTAACAGGTAAAGGTGGTTTCAATATAAGCAGTAGGAACAACTGGATCAACATTATAAAGTATAGTTTCTTCCTTAGCTAGTACCGGTTCTTTAATTTCTTCTTTAATAGGTGGGTGATATTTAAACCACTTCTCTTTAGGGAGATCAACAAGAGTAGCAAATGATTCACAAAAGGAGGCTACTATCTCAAAGTCAATTCCATATTTAGCGCTAAACTTTTGAAAAGCATCGGTATTCATAAAAGATTTAACACTATCATACTTAAGCTTAATACCTGACTCTTTACCTTCGTCGAGTTCCCAATCTTCAGAGTTGCATTTAATTCTTTCCAAAAGATCCCACCGGAATTCAGTAGTCTTCTTCATAAAAGAACCAACACAAGAAGTATCAAGCATGGATCGATCATAATGAGAAATCCGAGCATAAAAATTCTGAATAATAATTTGTCTTGAGAGCTCATGATTGCGGCATGAATATAACATTGACTTAAGCCTCCCCCAAGCTAGAGCGATACTTTCTCCTTCATGAGGCCAAAAATTATAGATGTAATTCCGATCACGATGAACTAGATGCAATGGATAATTTTTTGGTGAAACTCCAATTTCAATCGATTCCAGTTCCAAGCTCCAATATCATCGCATAGCCTATTGAAGGAAATATGCCCTAGAGGCAATAATAGAGTTATTATTTATTTCCTCATATCATGATAAATGTTTATTATTCATGCTAGAATTGTATTAACCGGAAACATAATACATGTGTGAATACATAGAAAAACATAGTGTCACTAGTATGCCTCTACTTGACTAGCTCGTTGATCAAACATGGTTGAGTTTCCTACCCATAGACATGAGTTGTCATTTGATTAATAGGATCACATCATTAGGAGAATGATGTGATTGACTTGACCCATTCCGTTAGCTTAGCACTTGATCGTTTAGTATGTTGCTATTGCTTTCTTCATGACTTATACATGTTCCTATGACTATGACATTATGCAACTCCTGTTTACCGGAGGAACACTTTGTGTGCTACCAAACGTCACAACGTAATGGGTGATTATAAAGGAGCTCTATAGGTGTCTCTGAAGGTACATGTTGAGTTGGCGTATTTCGAGATTAGGATTTGTCACTCCGATTGTCGGAGAGGTATCTCTGGGCCCTCTCGGTAATGCACATCACTATAAGCCTTGCAAGCAATGTATCTAATGAGTTAGTTGCAGGATGATGCATTACATAACGAGTAAAGAGACTTGCCGGTAACGAGATTGAACTAGGTATTGAGATACCGACGATCGAATCTCGGGCAAGTAACATACCGATGACAAAGGGAACAACGTATGTTGTTTTGCGGTTTGACCGATAAAGATCTTCGTAGAATATGTAGGAGCCAATATGAGCATGCAGGTTCCGCTATTGGTTATTGACCGTGGATGTGTCTCGGTCATGTCTACATAGTTCTCGAACCCGTAGGGTCCGCACGCTTAAATATCGGTGACGACCGATATTATGAGATTTTGTGTTTTGATGTACCGAAGGTAGTTCGGAGTCCCGGATATGATCACAGAAATGACGAGGAATCTCGGAATGGTCGAGACGTAAAGATCGATATATTGGACGACTATGTTTGGACACCGGAATAGTTTCGGGTGGTTTCGGGCATATACCAGAGTACCGGGGGGATAGCGGAACTCCTCGGGGGGTTATTGGGCCTCATGGGCCAATGAGGAGGAAGAGGAGAGGTGGCCAGCTAGGGGCGCGCGGCCCCCTATCGCAAACCGAATTGGACTAGGGGCCAGCCCCCCTTTCCTTCCTCTTCTCCTCCCCTTCCTTCCCCCTCTCTTACTTGGACTAGGGAAGGAGGGAGTCTTACTCCCGGTGGGAGTAGGACTCCTCCCTGGCGCGCCCTCCCCTGGCCGGCCGCCCCCTCCCCCTTGGTCCTTTATATACGAGGGCAGGGGGCACCTCTAGACACAACAATTGATCTCTTGATCTCTTAGCCGTGTGCGGTGCCCTCCTCCACTGTATTCCACCTCGGTAATATCGTAGCGGTGCTTAGGCGAAGCCCTGCGGTGGTTGCATCATCGACACCATCATCACGCCGTCGTGCTGACGGAACTCTCCCGCAAAGCTCTGTTGGATCGGAGTTCGTGGGACGTCATCGAGCTGAACGTGTGCTGAAACTCGGAGGTGCCATATGTTCGGTACTTGGATCGGTCGGATCGTAAAGACGTACGACTACATCAACCGTGTTGTGCTAACACTTCCGCTTTCGGTCTACGAGGGTACGTGGATAACACTCTCCCCTCTCGTTTCTATGCACCACCATGATCTTGCAAGTGCGTAGGAATTTTTTTGAAATTACTACGTTCCCCAACAGTGTTATCCGAGCCTGGTTTTATGCGTAGTTGTTATATGCACGAGTAGAACACAAGTGAGTTGTGGGCGATACAAGTCATACTGCTTACCAGCATGTCATTTTTTGGTTCAGCGATATTGTTGGATGAAGCGGCCCGTACCGACATTACGCGTACTGTCGTGGAATTAACACGTCAGATGTCCTAGCAGAAGGACTTAGTCGTGGAGCCATCGCAACGAGATTAGCTTAAAGGGGTTAAACCGGAACAAAGGACACAGGAAGGTCATACTGGTTCGGCCCCTTGCGGTGAAGGTAAAAGCCTACGATCCAGTTGTTGTGGGATTGATTGATCTCGATGAGCAGGGAGCGAATCCACATTACCTATCTCTCGAGCTGTTGTTTCTTGTCCTTGAACCGCCGTCGGGTCGTCCCTTTTTATGCACAGGTTGGCGCCCGACCAGTTTACAGAATCCTGAGGCTGGCTCATACAAGTGTCCGGCTCGGTCTCTCCTTTCTCTAACTTACAATACAAGTTATACATCTATGGCGGTTTACTACTATGGGCCCTTATCCGCCTTTGGGCTCTGGGCCTCTAAGCTTTAACAGTAGAGCTCCATACTCCTTGTTTTCATGGGCTTCATATAGATGAGCGTGAACCGGCCCCTCCTGGGCGGGTTACACTCAGTAGTTATATCCCCAACATTAGGCCCCAGATTGATTTGAACCTGTTCATGTCAATCTTCAATACTTAGAAAAATTCCCTGAACATCTTCTTGTGATCCTCGTAAACCGCCATGATATCTTCTCCCTGTGAGATTTGGTAAACCGCCATGACGTCATCTTCTAAAATTGCAATAAATCGTCATGACGTCATCTCTGTATAAAAAAGTCATAAAGATTCCCTTTATTAATTAACTTCCGAAGATCGAGGCAACAGTTGTGCCCCATTTTCCGCTTTGGGCTCCTTGATCCCCGCGCTTGCCTACTTATCCATTTGACTTATAAATAGGCCCAGGGGTCCTTCCATTTTCCCCTTCCGTGCTTCTTCTTCTTCCTCTCGGCGCTCAAACCCGATAGCTCCACCGCCGTCGTCGACCTTCAAACGCTGCATCATCTCTGGCCGCTGCATCAGCCTGAACGTACCAGAGATCCGCGGCTCTTCTCCACCACTCCTGTGAATCCGGTAAGCCTCCCTCCCTCAACCCTAGCATTAGGATTTCGGTGCTCATCTGTTTTCATCAGTGTTCGTCCGTTGCTCATTGTTTCGCCGGTACTGTCTCATCGAATCTAGATCAACTTGACCTTTTTCTTCTACGGCCGAAGCTATAGTTTATTTCGCCTCACCATAGTATCCTTTTGACTACGAACAGACCCCATATGGATTCTTTCTGTTCCGCTGTTGCCATTTTAGGGCTTTGATATTTTTCCTTTTCCTAAACTATGCTAGATCCATAATAATAATCCTTAGTTTGTGAAACCTGTTTGTGTAGCACTTAGCAACTATTAGATCTGTTGTCCTTCATACCACTATAGGCGGTTTAACCAGTAGAAAAATGACAATCCGGCAAGTACCATTAGTCCTCACGTAAACCTCCGTCTTCTCTTGAACATCCATATCCGGTTTAATGTACGCACACGCTTTGATTAAATTCTCCGGTTTGATACCGGTTTGTGCATATCAATCTTGAACCGTGAACCGGCGTTTGCACTTCCTTTACAGTTTGTCATCAAAAATGGCCAAACAATTCTCTTCCTGCAATTAGGTTCCTTCCCGGATCACAGAAGAACAACTCACTGGATATGTTCTAACTGGCGCTTTGGCAAACAAGGAAGTCATTCATTGGAGAGTCCCTGGTGCCGAAAACCCTCCTGAACCTCAAGATGGAGAAGTGGTTGTGTTTATGCAGCATCTGGACCGAGGGTTTAGCCCTCCCGGATCAAAAAATTTCCGTGATGTGCTTGCCAACTTCCAACTCCATCCTCAAGACATTGCACCGAACTCTATGTCCAACATCTGCAATTTCCAAGTGTTCTGTGAAGTTTATTGTCAGGACCCCTACTCAATGCCACACCGATCCAGCATGTAACACCTCATATCACTTTGCGGCCTCACGCACGGTATTCCCACGGGTGTCACCTTACTAGGCCTGGGACCGTTTGCGCCTTTTGGCACACGTATATGATAGTGTCGCTAGCATCCATATGACAAGGAGCCCGGGATGACATGGCTAGTCGTGAACCCAAAGTGGCACTAACTTATAGGGACAGGCATACATGACCCAACAACGAACCTGTCAGTCATCAGCGAGTGAATCCGGGCTGCAGCAACTAGGCTAGCAGGACTCCGGTAAACCGGGCTATAGCAGGCTAACAGGACTCCGGTAGACACCGCGTGAAATTTCCCCGAAGGGACAGACATAGGACGAAGAAGGACACATGCCGGCCAGCCTAAGTGTTCCGGAGCAGTAGCAAGCTACCAAGGCTCAGTGGAAGCACTAGGAGACATTTCCCGGTAAGAGAGGCTACCAAGGATAAACAACTAGATAGTCAGATCCCACACATACCAAGCATTTCAATAACATACACACAATATGCTCGATATGTGCAAATACAACATGGCATCACAACATGACTCTACAACTCAAGTATTTTATTCAATAGGCTCCAAGGAGCGAGATATTACAAACATGGATCTCATGACCCAACATTCAGAGCACACAAGTCAAAGAACAAACGGAAGCTTAACATGTCTGAGTACAGACATCTACAAATGAAAAAGGCTGAGAAGCCTGACTATCTACCAGATCCTGCCGAGGGCACAAGATCGTAGCCGAGGTAACAAGCTAAACGTCGAAGCCCACGCAGAACTACTAGTGAGACTGAAGTCTCTCTACAAAACATAAAATAGGCAAACGTGAGTACAAATGTACCCAGCAAGACTTACATCAGAACTATCTACATATGCATCATTATCAACAAAGGGGGTGGTGGAGTTTGACTGCAGCAAGCCAGCTTTGACTCACTGGCTATCCTAAACTACGACTGCAAGTAACTCTTTTGAGGTGGCGCACATGAGTCCACATATTCACCATATCAATACACCACTATGGATCCGCTCCCGTCTCCCTACAAGGACGCCATCCATAGAACTCACGCTTATCTTGCGTATTTTTAGAGTATCCACTTTCACTTGTCTATGAACTGTACAGGCAACCCAGAAGTCCTTTGCCGCGGACACGGCTATTCGAATAGATAATGTTAACCCTGCAGGGGTGTACTTCTTCACACACACTCTCACCACTTATCGCCGTTTACACGACATGTACTCGGCAACCTTCAAGCGGAAGTCCAGCGAGGGTGTCGGCCATGACCTGACTAACCACACAAGTCTCTCGTCCAGGTTTATCGCCTATTCGGGTTCCATCCGCGAGGATATCCGGCCGGGGTGTCGCTCACGACCCCAAACGATGTGTGCAGGGTTCCCAAGCCCACCTCGACGGGTGGATCTACGCTTGGTACACCGTGCCATGGTGCCTAGTCTGTCCCAAGCCCACCTGTACCGGGTGCCACTTGGTAGACTACTAACACTACCTACAAACACGAGAAACTAGTTGCAACTCCTGGACAGAGATCATGTTGATTAAAAAGTCGAGAGGGGTCGAATTACCGGAACCCAATGTGTGGTAGTAACTATTCATGGATCACAAACACAGAACTCAGTTCCTGAGGACGGTTTCAATGAGACAACCCACCATGTACTCCTACATTGCCTCTCATCGCTACCTTTACCAAAACGTGTTCACAAACTTAGCTCTCAACAGTAGGACATGTTCACCACATTCCAATTCATCCCCGATGAATCAGACCTGACACAACTCTAAGAAATAGCAGGCATGACAAACAAGCATGAATGAGTAGGCACATCAGGGCTCAGACAACTCCTACTCATGCTAGTGGGTTTCATCTATTTACTATGGCAATGACAGGTCATGCAGAGGAAAGGGGTTCAACTATCGCAGCATGTAACAGTTGAATCGTTGTTGTCCTAATGCAGTAAAAGAGAGCAGGAGCAAGAGAGTGGGATTGTATCAGAATTAACAAGGGGGTTTTGCTTGCCTGGCACTTCTGAAGATAGTATAGCTCTTCATCGGTGTCATCGAACTCATCGTCGAAACCACGTCTATTGAGAGGGGACAATTACCGGCAATAGAGAAGGAAACACAATCAATGCAATGCACAATATGATGCATGCTCATGACATGGCAATATGAGTGTGTTGGCCTAATGCAACTACAACCAGATGGATTTGGGTCATTTTGAACCAAAGGTTCAATCCCAAACTCAAATTATGAATTTAAATAGTGCCTTATCATGTTTTGTACTAAACAGCAAGGTTAAGTTGTTTAAACATGCATGAAAATGGCACATATGGATAGATTGGATTTTTCTGATCATTTTTTATATATAATTTATTTCATTTGGAGTTACGGTTGAATTTCTACGATTTTTAGAAGTTTATACTATTTTCTGGAATTTTCTGAATTATAACTAATCCAGAAAATGACTTATTGCATCAGCATGATGTCACTGTGACGTCAGCAAGTCAACATGGTTGACCAGGGTCAAACCTGCCGACCGGGTCCCACATGTCATAGGCTCATGATTAACGGAGAGTTAATCTCGTGTTGACTAGGATTTGACCTGCTGCGGGGCGCACCTGTCAGCGTCTGTTAGGGAAGGATTAGTGGTGATTAGCGCCCAATTAAGTGCCCACATCATCATCGTTGGCGTCTTAATGCTGGCGACCAAATCCACGGCGGGTGCGCACCGGAGTGGCTCGGGTTTCACCTACAGGAGGCCGTTTGGGCTGCGGGCGGTCCCGTTGGAAAGTTGGAAGTGCGACACATCTAGGGGTGGTGGCGGTTGGTGCTGGAGTCACCGGAAGAGTGGCTGGTCATGAGGTTCGGTGGCGGCAGCAGCTCGGGCAAGGATGGGCTGCTGGTTGCGATGCGCTAGGGGGCAGCGGATGGGTTAGGAGGAACCTAGGGGGCGCCCTGAGCACTCTGGTGAGATTGGCTCGAGCAACGCGGGTTGTGAGCGACGAGCTCATTGGCCATGGCGGTGGCCAGATCTCGGCCATGGTGGAGACGGCGGCTAGAGGGCGCGCTGGAGTGAGGGGGCAGGGGAAGGAGCAAGAGGGCTCGCGGAGGTTGCAGCAGGCGTCACAGCAGGCTCGGGGAAGGCCAGAGCTGAGCAAGGCGGCGAGGCAGATCTTTGCAAACCGGGGAGGAGGAAGGCCTCGGAGACAGTGCTTCGGGGCGTCCGGCTTTGCATGATGACCCACAAGTATAGGGGATCTATCGTAGTCCTTTCGACAAGTAAGAGTGTCCAACCCAACGAGGAGCAGAAGGAAATGATAAGCGGTTTTCAGTAAGGTATTCTCTGCAAGTACTGAAATAAATGGTAACAGATAGTTTTGTGATAAGATAAATGGAAACGAGCAACAAGTAACAAAAGTAAATAAAGTGCAGCAAGGTGGCCCAATCCTTTTCGTAGCAAAGGACAAGCCTAGACAAACTCTTATGATAGGAAAAGCGCTCCCGAGGACACATGGGAATATCGTCAAGCTAGTTTTCGTCACGCTCTTATGATTCGCGTTCGGTACTTTGATAATTTGATATGTGGGTGGACCGGTGCTTGGGTGTTGTTCTTACTTGAACAAGCATCCCACTTATGATTAACCTCTATTGCAAGCATCCGCAACTACAACAAAAGTATTAAGGTAAAGCTAACCATAGCATGAAACATATGGATCCAAATCAGCACCTTACGAGGCAACGCATAAACTAGGGTTTAAGCTTCTGTCACTCTAGCAACCTATCATCTACTTATTACTTCCCAATGCCTTCCTCTAGGCCCAAATAATGGTGAAGTGTTATGTAGTCGACGTTCACATAACACCACTAGAGGTTAGACAACATACATCTTATCAAAATATCGAATGAATACCAAATTCACTTGACTACTAATAGCAAGACTTCTCCCTTGTCCTCAGGAACAAACGTAACTACTCACAGAGCATATTCATGTTCAAAATCAGAGGGGTAATATTGTGCATAAAGGATCTGAACATATGATCTTCCACCAAATAAACTAACTAGCATCAACTACAAGGAGTAATCAACACTACTAGCAACCTACTAGCACTAATCCCGAACTTGGAGACAAGAATTGGATACAAGAGATGAACTAGGGTTTGGAGATGAGATGGTGCTGGTGAAGATGTTGATGGAGATTGCCCTCTCCCGATGAGAGGAGCGTTGGTGATGATGATGGTGATGATTTCCCCCTCCCGGAGGGAAGTGTCCCCGGCAGAACAGCTCTGCCGGAGCCCTAGATTGGTTCCGCTAAGGTTCCGCCTCGTGGCGGCGGAGTCTCGTCCCAAAAGGTTGCTTATGATTTTTTTCTCATCGAAAGACTTCATATAGGAGAAGATGGGCGTCGGAGAGCCACCAGGGGGCCCACGAGGTAGGGGGGGCGCGCCCAGGGGGGAGGGGCGTGCCCCCACCCTCGTGAGCAGGGTGTGGGCCCCCTGGCCTTCATCTTTGGCGATGATTTTTCTTTATTTATTTTAAGATATTCCATGGAGTTTCAGGACTTTTGGAGTTGCGCAGAATAGGTCTCCAATATTTGCTCCTTTTCCGGCCAAAATTCCAGTTGCCGGCATTCCCCCTCTTCATGGTAAACCTTGTAAAATAAGAGAGAATAGCCATAAGTATTGTGACATATCGTGAAATAACAGCCCATAATGTGATAAATATAGATATAAAAGCATGATGCAAAATGGACGTATCAACTCCCCCAAGCTTAGACCTCACTTGTCCTCAAGCGAAAAGCTGATAACAGTAAATATGTCCTCATGTTTAGAAGTAGAGGCGTCGATAAAAATAAAATACGGACATGAAGGCATCATGATTATTTTCATAACAGCAACATATATAGATTTGTCATATGATTACTTATGTTCAAGTGATGATCTTTTCACAAAGCCAAAGTATGAATCATAAACCTTATTGAGCACCAACAAATTATACCCTCAGTCATTGAAGCAATTGCAATTTATCATAACATCAGAAAGAGTCTATGTCAGAGCTTAAAAGCAAGTCCACATACTCAACCCGTCATAATTGCTAACACTCACGCAATACTTGTGGTTATGGAGTTTTAACCGGACACAGAGAAAGATAGGGGCTTGTAGTTTTGCCCCACAACCTTTTACCTCAAGGGTAATGTCAACAATAATAATTCATGCTCCCCCACATCCAATTAGATATATATATATATATATCATGTTCTTTCCAACATGCTGATCTTGCCAAAGGATAAAATGAAAAAGGAAAGGTGAAGATCACCATGACTCTTGCATAAAGTAGAGGATAATAATAAAAGATAGGCCCTTCACAGAGGGAAGTAGAGGTTGCCATGCGCTTTTATGGTTGGATGCACAAAATCTTAATGCAAAAGAACATCACTTTATATTGCCCCTTGTATGTGAACCTTTATTATGCAGTCCGTCGCTTTTATTGTGTCCACAACAAGTTCGTACAAAGCTTATTTCTCTGCACTAATAAGTCATGCATATTTAAAGAGCAATTTTTATTGCTTGAACCGATGAAAACTTACTTGAAGGATCTTACTCAATCCATAGGTAGATATGGTGGACTCTCATGGCTAAACTGGTTTAAGGGTATTTGGAAGCACAAGTAGTATCTCTACTTGGTGCTGAGAATTTGGCTAGCATGAGGGGGAAAGGCAAGCTCCACATGTTAGAGGAACCATGACAACATACTTTATCTCAGATCTAAGAAAACATAACTCATTATGTTGTCTTCCTTGTCCAACATCAACTCTTTAGCATGTCATATTTTATTAGTGCTCCCAATCATAAAAGATGTCAATGATAATATATTTATATGTGAAACCTCTCTCTCCTTATTACTTCCTGTTAATTGCAACGATGACCAAAGCTATATTTGCCAACTCCCAACAACTTTTAATCATCATACTCTTTTTATGTGAAGTCATTACTCTCAATAAGATCAATATGAACTCTTTGTTTCTTTTTATTCTTTTCTTTATTCACCCAAGATCATGGCAAAGTAATCAAGCCCTTGACTCAACACTAATCTTTATTATATATAGCTCACGGACTCGATTGCACAGAGGGATCATAAAGCAAAACTCAAAACTAGATCGTGCCATGACTTTATTCTACTAAATCAAGATACTACTAATAGGATCGAACTAAGAAAAATGGTAAAGATAGGAGTTGTGATGGTGATACGATACCGGGGCACCTCCCCCAAGCTTGGTAGTTGCCAAGGGGAGTGCCCATACCCATGTGATTATATCTCCTTTGTTGTTGGCGGTGGAGGTGTTGTTGATGATGGAAGGTTGTCGTCCACCTTCCATGGCATAGGCTCACCCTCATAGAAGGATGATCGAGTCTCCGGAATCCTCAAATCTGCAACGAAACCAGTTCGAAACGAAAACAGAGGATATTTGCGTGATACGGTCGTCAAAACCTTCGGGAGAATATATAATGAATTTTTACCGACCAAAATACGTATTGTGCAAGAAAATGGAGTCCGGAGGGCACACGAGGTGCTCACGAGGTAGGGGGGCGCGCCCAGGGGGGTAGGGCGCGCCCTCCACCCTCGTGGAGGCCTCGTGTCCTCCCCGGACTGCTACTTATTTCTCTATTTTTCTAAATATTCCAAAACAGAGAAATATTGCTTTAAAAATTGTTTTGGGGTCGGTTTACTTACCGTACAACATACCTATTCCTTTTCGGAGTCTGGAATGTTCTGGAAAGTGTCCCTTACGTATTCCTCCGGGGTTACGGTTTCAATAATATTGGTTTCAACATTTATGGGATTACCTGAGATATAATGTTTGATTCATTGACCGTTTACCACCTTCGGATTTGTGCCTGTGAAGTTGTTGATTTTTATGGCACCGGAACGATAGACCTCCTCGATAACGTAAGGACCTTCCCATTTGGAGAGAAGTTTTCCTGCAAAAAATCTTAAACGAGAGTTGTATAGTAATACATAATCACCTACATTAAACTCACGCTTTTGTATCCTTTTGTCATGCCATCTTTTAACTTTTTCTTTAAATAACTTGGCATTTTCATAGGCTTGGGTTCTCCATTCATCAAGTGAGCTAATATCAAATAACCTTTTCTCACCGGCAAGTTTGAAATCATAGTTGAGCTCTTTAATAGCCCAATATGCCTTATGTTCTAATTCGAGAGGTAAGTGACATGCTTTTCCATAAAGCATTTTATACGGAGACATACCCATAGGATTCTTATATGCAGTTCTATAGGCCCATAACGCATCATCAAGTTTCTTGGACCAATTCTTTCTAGACCTATTAACAGTCTTTTGCAAAATTAATTTGAGCTCTCTATTACTCAATTCTACTTGACCACTAGACTGCTGGTGATATGGAGATGCAATTCTATGATTAACGTCATATTTAGCAAGCATTTTATGGAAAGCACTATGAATAAAGTGTGAACCACCATCAGTCATTAAATATCTAGGGACTCCAAACTTTGGAAAAATTAACTTCCTTAAGCATTTTAATAGAAGTGTTATGATCAGCACTACTAGTTGGAATAGCTTCTACCCACTTAGTAACGTAATCAACAGCAACTAAAATATGTGTATATCCATTAGAGGTAGGAAAAGGTCCCATATAATCAAAGCCCCAAACATCAAATGGTTCAATAACAAGTGAATAATTCATAGGCATTTCTTGACGTCTACTAATATTACCAATTCTTTGACATTCATCACAAGACAAAACAAACTTACGGGCATCCTTGAAGAGAGTAGGCCAATAAAAACCAGATTGCAATACCTTATGTGCAGTTCTATCTCCAGCGTGGTGTCATCCATAAGCTTCGGAGTGACACTTGCGTAGGATCCGTTCCTGTTCATGCTCAGGTACACAACGTCTAATAACACCATCTACTCCTTCTTTATAAAGATGTGGATCATCCCAAAAGTAATGTCTCAAATCATAAAAAAACTTTTTCTTTTGTTGGTATGTGAAGCTAGGTGGTATAAATTTAGTAACAATATAATTAGCATAATCAGCATACCATGGAGTGCTACGAGAAGTGCTTATGACATTTAATTGTTCATCAGGAAAGCTATCATCAATAGGTAGTGGGTCATCAAGAACATTCTCTAACCTAGATAAGTTGTCTGCAACTGGGTTCTCAGCTCCTTTTCTATCAAAAATATGCAAATCAAATTCTTGCAGCAAGAGAACCCATCTAATAAGTCTGGGTTTAGCATCTTTCTTTTCCATAAGATATTTAATAGCAGCATGATCGGTGTGAATAGTTACTTTAGAATCCACAATATAGGGTCTGAATTTATCACAGGCAAACACAACTGCTAAGAGTTCCTTTTTAGTAGTAGCATAATTTCTTTGAGCATTGTCTAGAGTCTTACTAGCATAATGGATAACAGTTAATTTCTTATCAACTCTTTGCCCTAGAATAGCACCTACAGCATAGTAGCATCACACATAATTTCAAAGGGTAAATTCCAATCAGGTGGCTAAACAATAGGTGCAGAGACTAATGCTTTTTAAGTATTTCAAATGCTTCTACACAATCATCATCAAAGACAAATGGTACATCTTTTTGTAATAAATTAGTCAGAGGACGAGAGATTTTTGAGAAGTCCTTAATGAACCTCCTATAAAATCCAGCGTGACCAAGGAAACTTCTTATACCTTTGATGTCCTTGGGACATGGCATCTTTTCAATAGCATCAACCTTGGCTTTATCAACTTCAATACCTCTTTCAGAAACTTTGTGCCCCAAGACAATACCTTCATTAACCATAAAGTGGCACTTTTCCCAATTCAAGACAAGATTAGTTTCTTCACATCTCTGCAAAACTCGAGCATGATTGCTCAAGCAATCATCAAAAGAGGAACCATAGACGGAAAAGTCGTCCATGAAAACCTCACAAATTTTCTCACAAAAGTCAGAGAATATAGCCATCATGCATCTTTGAAAGGTAGCAGGTGCATTACATAAACCAAAAGGCATACGTCTATAAGCAAAAGTACCAAAAGGGCATGTAAAAGTAGTCTTTGATTGATCTTTAGCCGACACAGGTATTTGAGAGAAACCAGAATAACCATCTAGAAAGCAATAATGTGTATGTTTGCATAATCTTTCTAGCATTTGATCAATAAAAGGTAAGGGGTAATGATCTTTCTTAGTAGCTTTATTTAATTTGCGGAAATCAATTACCATCCTATAACCTGTGATAATTCTTTGCGGGGTCAATTCATCTTTATCATTAGGGACAACAGTAAAACCTCCCTTCTTAGGGACACAATGGACAGGACTTACCCACTGACTCTCAGCAATGGAATAAATTATACCTGCCTCCAGAAGCTTGAGTATTTCTTTTGTTACCAGTTCTTTCATTTTAGGATTCAAACGTCATTGAGGATCACAAACTGGTTTGGCATCCGCTTCCAAATTTATTTTATGTTGACAAAGAGTGGGACTAATGCCCTTAAGATCATCAAGAGTATATCCAATAGCGGCATGGTGCTTCTTCAGAGTTTTCAATAATCTTTCTTCTTCATGCTCTGAAAGGTTAGCACTAATAATAACAGGATATATTTTCTTTTCATCAAGATAAGCATATTTAAGATTATCAGGCAACGGTTTGAGCTCAAACACGGGATCACCCTTAGGTGGAGGAGGATCCCCTAGGATTTCAACAGGAAAATTGTGTTGCAGAATAGGTTCTTGTTTAAAGAATACTTCATCTATTTCCCTTCTTTCATTCATGAACATCTCATTTTCATGGTCTAGCAAATAGTGTTCTAAAGGATCACTAGAGGTACAACAATAGAAGCAAGACCAATAATTTCATCGTTACTAGGCAATTCTTCCTCACGATGTTGTTTACTAAATTTAGAGAAATTAAACTCATGAACCATATCATCCAAGCCAATAGTAACAACATTCTTTTCGCAGTCTATCTTAGCATTAACAGTATTCAAGAAGGGTCTACCAAATATAATGGGACAAAAGCTATCTTGTGGAGAACCAAGAACAACAAAATCAGCGGGATATTTGGTTTTCCCACACAAGACTTCAACATCTCTAACAATTCCCACTGCAGATATAGTATCTCTATTGGCAAGTTTAATTGTAACATCAATATCTTCTAACTCAGTAGGTGCGATATCATGCATAATTTCTTTATATAAGTCAATGGGTATAACACTAGCACTAGAACCCATATCACATAAGCCATGATAACAATGATCTCCTATTTTAACAGAAATAACAGGCACGCCTACCACGGGTCTATGTTTATCTCTATCGCAGGGTTTAGCAATTCTAGCCGTTTCACCAGAGAATTCAATGACATGCCCATCAATATTATCGGACAAGAGATCTTTAACAATAGCAATATTAGGTTCTACTTTGACTTGCTCAGGAGGTGTATAAGTTCTAGTATTGCTTTTACGAACAACAATTGATCCTTTACTCTAGTGGGGAAAGGTGGTTTCTCAACATAAGAGGTGGGAACAATAGGATCATTATAAGTGATAGTCTCTTCTTCAACTTTAATAGGTGCAGCTACTTTTACTTCTATGGGAGGATGATATTTAAACCACTTCTCCTTGGGGAGATCAACATAAGTAGCAAAAGATTCACAGAAAGAAGCTACTATCTCAGAGTCAAGTCCATATTTAGTGCTAAACTTACGGAAAATATCGGTATCCATAAAAGATTTAACACAATCAAACTTAGGTGTCATACCTAACTCCTTACCTTCGTCGAGGTCCCAATCTTCAGAGTTGCGTTTAATTCTATCCAACAAATTCCATCTGAATTCAATAGTCTTCATCATAAAAGAGCCAGCACAAGAAGTATCGAGCATGGTGTGATTATTATGAGAAAGCCGAGCATAAAAACTTTGCATAATTATTTCTCTCGAGAGCTCATGATTGGGGCATGAATATAACATTGATTTAAGCCTCCCCCAAGCTTGAGCGATGCTTTCTCCTTCGCGAGGCCAAAAATTATATATATAATTGCGATCACGATGAACAAGATGCATAGGGTAATACTTTTGATAAAATTCCAATTTCACTCTTTTATAGTTCCATGATCTCGCATCATCACATAGCCTATACCATGTCGATGCATCTCCCTCCAAAGATAAAGGGAAAGCCTTCTTCTTAACAACATCATCGGGTATACCTGCAAGCTTAAACAATCCACAAATATCATCCAAATAGCGTAGATGCTCGTCAGGATGCTTTGTTCCATCTCCTGTAAAAGTATTAGCCAGCAGTTTTTCCATAATACCCGAAGGAAATTCAAAAGGAGTTCCATTTTCAATAGGTTCGGTAGGTTGAGGAGCAACTCTTTGCTCTACTGGACGGGGTGAAGATACCCCGAACAAGCCCCTCAGAGATTCACTTTCCATAGTAACAAGTGACAGAAAATTTCAGCACACTATATAAATTTTTCCTTACCAAATTCCACATACCAAAGGCGCTACACTCCCCGACAACGGCGCCAGAAAAGAGTCTTGATGACCCACAAGTATAGGGGATCTATCGTAGTCCTTTTGATAAGTAAGAGTGTCGAACCCAGCGAGGAATAGAAGGAAATGATAAGCGGTTTTCAGCAAGGTATTCTCTGCAAGTACTATAATAAGTGGTAACAGATAGTTTTGTGATAAGATAAATGGTAACGAGCAACAAGTAACAAAAGTAAATAAAGTGCAGCAAGGTGTCCCAATCCTTTTTGTAGCAAAGGACAAACCTAGACAAACTCTTATGATAGGAAAAGTGCTCCCGAGGACACATGGGAATATCGTCAAGCTAGTTTTCATCACGCTCATATGATTCGCGTTCGGTACTTTGATAATTTGATATGTGGGTGGACTGGTGCTTGGGTGCTGTTCTTACTTGAACAAGAATCCCACTTATGATTATCCTCTATCGCAAGCATCCACAACTACAACAAAATTATTAAGGTAAACCTAACCATAGCATGAAACATATGGATCCAAATCAGCCCCTTACGAAGCAACGCATAAACTAGGGTTTAAGCTTCTTTCACTCTAGCAACCCATCATCTACTTATTACTTCCCAATGCCTTCCTCTAGGCCCAAATAATGGTGAAGTGTTATGTAGTCGACGTTCACATAACACCACTAGAGGTTAGACAACATATATCTTATCAGAATATCGAACGAATACCAAATTCACATGACTACTAATAGCAAGACTTCTCCCTTGTCCTCAGGAACAAACGTAACTACTCACAAAGCATATTCATGTTCATAATCAGAGGGGTAATATTGTGCATAAAGGATCTGAACATATGATCTTCCACCAAATAAACCAACTAGCATCAACTACAAGGAGTAATCAACACTACTAGCACCAATCCCGGACTTGGAGTCAAGAATTGGATACAAGAGATGAACTAGGGTTTGGAGATGAGATGGTGCTGGTGAAGATGTTTATGGAGATTGCCCTCTCCCGATGAGAGGAGCCTTGGTGATGACGATGGTGATGATTTCCCCCTCCCGGAGGGATGTGTCTCTGGCAGAACAGCTCTGCCGGAGCCCTAGATTGGTTCCGCCAAGGTTCCGCCTCGTGGCGGCGGAGTCTCGTCCCGAAAGGTTTCTTATGATTTTTTTTCTCATCGGAAGACTTCATATAGGAGAAGATGGGCGTCGGAGAGCCACCAAGGGGCCCATGAGGTAGGGGGGCGCGCCCAGGGGGAGGGGCGCGCCCCCCACCCTCGTGAGCAGGGTGTGGGCCCCCTGGCCTTCATCTTTGGCTATGATTTTAATTTATTTATTTTAAGATATTCCGTGGTAGCCCTCACATCACTCATGACCCGCTTCTGTGCGGGAGAGGACAGCTGGCTAGCTCGTAGTAACAACCTCAGCAAAAATTCTGGCAGTCCGGACAGCAAGGACCGCAATGGCAGGTCGCGTCGCAACAAAAACAAACGCCGCGTTAACGGCGATAACACTGAGGATACGGCAGTCAACGCCGGATTCAGAGGCTCTAAACCCGGTCAGCAGAAAAAGCCATTCAAAAGAACTACTCTGGGTCCGTCCAATTTGGACCGAATACTCGACCGCTCTTGCCAGATACATGGCACCCCCGAAAAGCCAGCTAATCACACCAACAGAGATTGTTGGGTATTCAAGCAGGCAGGCAAGCTAATTGCCGAAAACAATGACAAGGGGCTGCATAGCGACGATGAGGAAGAGACCCGGCCGCCGAACAGTAGAGGACAGAAGGGTTTCCCCCCACAAGTGCGGACGGTAAACATGATATACGCAACCCACATACCCAAGAGGGAGGGGAAGCGTGCACTTAGGGACGTATATGCGATGGAGCCAGTCGCCCCGAAGTTCAATCCATGGTCCTCTTGCCCGATCACTTTCGATCGAAGGGACCACCCCACCAGTATCCGCCATGGCGGATTCACCGCATTGGTTTTAGACCCAATCGTCGATGGATTTCACCTCACTAGAGTCCTGATGGACGGCGGCAGCAGCCTGAACCTGCTTTATCAGGATACAGTGCGCAAGATGGGCATAGACCCGTCAAGGATTAAACCTGCAAAGACGACCTTCAAAGGCGTCATACAAGGTGTTGAGGCCAATTGTACAGGCTCAGTCACACTGGAAGTGGTCTTCGGATCCCCGGAAAATTTCCGAAGCGAGGAGTTAATCTTCGACATAGTCCCGTTCCGCAGTGGCTATCACGCTCTGCTCGGACGAACCGCGTTTGCAAAGTTCAACGTGGTGCCGCATTATGCATACCTTAAGCTCAAGATGCCAGGCCCTCGTGGAGTCATCACGGTCAACGGAAACACTGAACTCTCCCTCCGAACGGAGGAACACACAGCGGCTCTCGCGGCAGAAGAACAGAGCAGCCTCTTAAGGCAATTTTCCAGTCCGGCCGTTAAACGATCGGACATGGCCAAACGCGCCCGGAGTAACATACGTCAAGACCACCTGGCGCGTTCCGAGCACGAGAGCAATGCAGCCCCAACCCCAGCCCTTGCATGATTGCAAGAATAGCCCTTTGCGTACATCATTACGCTCTGGAGATACCTTGGGCAAAGGGGGAGGGGCACGACCACAATAGACCCAGAGTGCGGCTCAACCACACCAGGGGCTCCCAAGTGTGTCGCTCTTTTTCTTTTCCTTTTTTTATTTTATCCATAGGACTCCGTTCACCAGAGACCCTGTCCGGCGGTGAATCTGCCGAACTCACGATGCAACTGCCAGGGAAGGACAAAGGCTACGACGAATACTCAGGTGGTCTCCATAATGAGCATTAAATCTATTTAAATACACCATTCCGCAGCCTACCCCTGGAGGGAGACATTTCTAATAGTCCAAACACTTGCCTACCGCACTATTTGTATCGTTCTGCACTCATGGCAGAATTCCTTGAATAAACAATGCATCACTTTTCGCTTATAATTTCATTCCTTTTCCTTATATATATGTTCATTTATGACATCTTGCATCCGTACAATTTGGTACGGCCGAATACACCAGGGGCTTATGTTCCCCGCATTATGGTGTCGTAAGTCCAAACACTTTCACAAGTGCGTCACCCCGAACTTATAGCACTATATGCATCGGCTCCGAATCATGTCTTGGGTCAATAGTTGGGTTTGCCCGGCTCCCATGTTTTGGTACCTTACGTTCCGTTCTATCGGCTAAGGTAGCACTGGGAGAACCACTGCTATTGCGCCCTGGTTGAGCTGGGCGAGCGCCTCAGTGGAGAAAGCTAAAACTGACCATCATGATAAGGCGAGAGTTGGTCGCTGTTTGAGAGGTATTTTCGAGTCCCTAAAGACTTATGCCGCTTAGAGCGAGGAACCGGCTTCGTCCGGCCCAGGCGTGGATAGCGCCCCGAACTCGGTCTTCCGAACACTAGGGCCTTCGCCGAAATTTAGAATTATAGAATTCTATAGCTAAGTGAGAGTGTTCAAGCATTATAAGTCCGGTTGCCTTGTTCGTTGTGTTGAGCGCCTCCCTAGATGGACCCACAAATGGGAACAAGAGCGCTCAAGTTTATCCCGAGCACCCCAGCACTCATGGCTTGGGGGCTGAAGCCGACGACTTGCCATCTCTCAGATTTGATAAACGGCCGCACAGAAGGTAATATTTTAAATTAATAAGCGTTGCTTAGCGCATATGAACAAAGTTTTTAGCGCACAGGATAACACATTGCGAGTCTACTCAAATATTACATCTTTAGGGCACTCATCCGCAATCTTGCGGGCACCCTTCAGGACACTCTTATAATACATTTCGGGTGTACGATACTCCTTGCCCGCTGGTGGCGCGTCTGTCAGAAGCCTCTCAGCATCCAGCCTACCCCAGTGCACCTTTGCGCGGGCAAGGGCCCGACCAGCACCTTCAATGCAGGCGGAGCGCTTGATGACTTCCACCCAAGGGCACGCATCCACCAGCCGCCGCACGTGGCCGAAGTAGCTCCCAGGCATGGCCTCTTCAGGCCATAGCCGGATTATGAGGCCCTTCATGGCCTGCTCGGCTACCTTGTGGAGCTCGACCAGCTGCTTCAGCTGGTCGCTAAGGGGCACCGGATGTCCGGCCTTAGCATACTGAGACCAGAAGACCTTCTTCGTTGAGCTCCCCTCCTCGGCCCGGTAGAATGCGGCGGCATCGGACACGCTGCGGGGCAGATCTGCAAACGCCCCTGGAGAGCTCCGAATTCGGGTAAGTTACAGGTAATTCACATTCACATGCTTGCTTTGCATGAAAAATGCCTTACTTGCTGCTATTTTATTCACCGCCTCAATCTCCTGGAGGGCCTTATGGGCCTCGGCCTTAGCGGCTTTGGCACTCTCAAGAGCCGAGGCAAGCTCGGACTCTCAAGTCTTCGAGTCGCGCTCCAAACTTTCATGCTTTTCCATGAGAGCCTGGAGCTCTTGCCGCACCTCCGCCACCCGCGTCTCCTGCTTCTCTCGCTCCGCTCGTTCCGCGGCCGCATTACGTTCAGCCGCGGACACGGCCTCCTTCAGGGTTGCCACCTCGTTCGTGGCCCCTGCAGTGCCCACGTTATCCTTGTCATTTCTATTGCAACCAAAATCCTTTTCTGTAAGGTACAAATTTAATACGGTGTTACTCACCTTCTTTGTCCTCGAGCTGCCTCTTGGCAAGGCTGAGCTCGTTCTCGGACCGCTCGAGGTTCTGCTTCAAAGCATCGACATCCACAGTTAGTGCGGCAGAGGTCAGTAGCGTAGCCTGCAAACCCATACTGGCATAATTTTTAGCAACCCTGCGTATATCTTTTTAGATCCTCAGTCCGGCTTTTCTTGGTTGGTGATGACCTAGAAGGTTTGGAGGGCCCCCCTGCCTTGGCTGACAAGGATCTGGCCGCAGCTCTTTGCCTCTTGGTTGGTGATGACCTGGAAGGTTTGGAGGGCCCCCCTGCCCCCTTGTTCCCCCGACAGGACTGGAAATAGGTCGTGGATGCCATGCCCACCTTTGATGGGCACGATCTAGTGCCGGTGGTGCCTCCTGAGGCCCAGGGGCAACGGTGCCGGTGGAAGTGTCTTCAGGCGACTCCTGCGGGGGAGGAGAGGAAGACGAAGAAGAGGAGGAGCGTGACTCGGAGGCGACCATAGAAGGGACCGGGGAGACCTCTCCCCGGCGCAGGGCCAGCATCCTCCGCACCTTGCCGGATGACGACACGGCCGATGCCACGCGGGAGGAAGAGGATCCACGCGCGATCCCGAAGAAGGACAGGTCGGCGGTGATCTCCGGAGGGGCTGCTTCTGCCCAGGCCTCGCCCTAAGCCGCCTCTAGCCCTTCTGGTGCGCCCTCTTCCGCTCCTGGACCTCTCGAGGCTGCACCCAGGACCAAGAGGCTCTCAGGCTTTAAGCTCGGCAAGAGGTTCGTGACCTATGCCGCGATTGACCAGTAAGTGCTCGAACTTCAACTTGTTCTTGTTCTTGCTGCTAGGGCTTGACACTCTCCATCAATTGGTTAGGTCGCCGCTTGCGGCGAAGAAGAAGGGGGACACGGTGGCTCCGTCTGGGGCAGACTCATCTGCTGTGGCCACGCCTTCATCCGCGGGAGGTGGTGAAGTTCGCACCTCCCCTGCCCAATCGTCCTCGCCAGGCCCGGAGGAGCGCTCTGGCAGGGTGCCAGCCCCCATGGCCCTGCTGGCTCTGGAGGTGCCGGCGCCTGATGTTGCTGCTGAGGTTGCCAAGACTCAGGAGCCCCTAGTCTCCCAGGTCATGGTTACGCTGCCGCCTTCTCCTCCTGCAACGCTGGTTCCGGGTTCTTCTGCCTCCTCTGCTGTCTTGGACCGCGCCCTTTCTGAGTTGGGTTAGCTGCGGGAAGACCTCCAAGGCACCGACTCCCATCTGGTAGCTGGACGCCTGGAGTTGGTTTACGGCTGGCCTCATTCTGACACCTCCGTCCGGGCGGCGCTGAGGCTTTCCGCGGAAGCCTCTGAGGAGGAGAAGCAGGCCGCCACCCAGGCTGCCGCTGCCCGCGATGCGGCATTAAAGGATGCCACGGTCGCCCAGGACCACTGGAAGGCACTGGAGGCTGAGCTGCAGGGCTTGCGCGACGAGCAGGCCAAAGAAGCTTGCGATCGCCAGGCGAAGGAGGAGGAGATGAAGGATTGGGAGGATGCCGTCAAGGGGCGCGACACCGAGGGGACGCGGCTGTCGGAGTTGCAGGCTGCTGAGCGCAACCGGCTGGAGACGTTCGAGCAGAAGTTGAGTGTGGAGAGGGCCGAGCTGGACGCCAAGGCGAAGGTCCTGGCCGAGGATCGCGTGGCCTTCACGCTCCTTGAGGAGAGGTCTCGCAAGGTGCTGAAGACGCTCTACGAGAGCGGCTTGGAGAAGCCACTGGCTGGTGCCAAGGATGGCCCCGCCTAGCTGTTTCCCTTCTTGGTCGAGGCACTCGAGGAAGTCGTTGCCGGCGTCGGCCCCATGGCCGAGGTTGAAGCTCGCGTCCTTTCTTCTACAGCGCTGACGCGCGTCTTCAGCCACATCTACCTTCGCGACCCTGGCGCCAATCTCGATGAGCTACTGGAGCCCGTGGACAACGAGCGCTTGACCGCTGCTGCTGAAGCTGTGAAGGGCCAGGTGGAAGCCTTGCTGGCAAAGTTCCGCGCCTTTGCCACTACGCCCACGGTAGGTGGTGCTGATCCCGTGGCCTTGGGAGGTGGAGCTGGCGGGGGCGACACCATCACGGAGGCGGAGCCCCTGGCGAATGATGGCGTTGTCCAAGGGTGATCTTCTCGCGGCTTCTTTCTTGTTTCAACTCCTGCAATGTGCACCGTGCCTCGTGGAGGCGTTTAAACTTGCGTTAGTATTGCGAAGACAATTATGGTTTGTAATATTTGCTTCTGGATTTGCTTCGAAATCTTGCGGTTTCCTTCCTATTTGCTTTATGTTCTACGTCGGTAGAGCCCGGCCCCGCACATACCTCAACCGCCGTTAGCCCCGACCGGATCACCAGGACGGGACCAAGGAGTGAGGGGCTACATGACAAGTTAGGCTCCTGAGTAGCGATGCTCAGGAGTCCCCCTTGATGCGCAAACAACAAATAGGGAGGGAACGTAGGGGTTGATCTGGCGTTCTACGTCGGCAGGGCCCGGCCCCGCGCATACCTCAACCGCCGTTAGCCTCGCGGGACTAAGGAGTGAGGGGCTACGTGACCAGTTAGGGTCCTGAGTCGCGATACTCAGGAGTCCCCCTTGACGTTCAAACGGTCTTCATACCTTGGCTCCGCTCGGGGAGGGGCGCGCGACGACCTGGTCCGAGGGACCTGGCTGGGTGGCGTCTGCTCGGGCGTGACCCGGGCGCAGCCCCCGTGTCTAGCCCCCTTGCGTGACGCTCCCTAGGGGAGGTGTTGCGGTGAGGCCAGCCACTGAGCTCTAGGCTCCCTGAGGTTGATACAGCCGTGGGCCGCCCTCAGTTGTTTATCACCAGCGTGGAGCATAGCGCTTTCGTATGTGTACAGGCATAGCCGCTCCTCGGCAGTGTCGTCAGCCAGCATGGAGCATGGTGCTTCCACAGGTACGTGGGAGAGGGGGCCCCTTCGGGAGGAGCCCCCGGGGCGTGTACAGCCCCGCCCTGACACGTGGCTTGCATGGCAGGCCTAGACGAGGTGTATCTGGGCACTCATGAGCTAGCGCGGGACTCACGAGGCCCTACCTCAAGGCGGGTTGTGCCTGGTCTTGAGCCTTGGACGGCTGTGTGTTCCTGCAAGATGGTTAGATACAAATGCTCTACGTCCTCAGGTCCCGGCCCTCGAGCGAGCTCAGCCGCCGCCGGTATGCTAGGGGGTGAGGGCTGGAGAGCCAGTACACTAAAAAAAGACAAAGACACATCCGTGACATTTTGGGCCGAACGAAATTTTTTTCTGTCATACATATGACACTTCTATGATGATAATTGTGACAAAACCCAGTATCATCATAGATGTGGGGGGCTCCTACTTCTATGACAAAAAATCATGACAGAAAATGGGCTTTTCGTCCTGGGTGGGCTGGAGATGCAGCTGCATGACATTCTTTGGGCCGTCCATGACGGGAAAAAATGTGGTAGAAGCGAGGGCGAGGAAAATTTCGAGGAGTTCCCGGTT
The DNA here is from genome assembly GCA_963921465.1 of Triticum timopheevii. NCBI lineage: Eukaryota > Viridiplantae > Streptophyta > Magnoliopsida > Poales > Poaceae > Triticum > Triticum timopheevii. The sequence goes on along the minus strand of OY997264.1, from coordinate 96,302,766 downwards.
ACGGTGGGAGGTCGGGGGCCAAGCGATGCGCGTTTCTCGCGTACACGTACGCGCGTGTGTGTGAGGCGTTGGCTCTAACTAAACCCGAGCGAGGCGTTGGGCTCTAACTGAACCCGAGCGATTGCACTGCAGGCTATACGCGTTACTGCACCCGAGCGATCGATCGATGGCTGTTAACTGAACCCGATCGAGCGATTCCTTCGCTACTGCTGCTAACTGAAGCCGATCGATTGGATGAACAGTGGGTGTTGCGGAGGGGTTTGGATGAACAGTGAGTGGTGGCGTTGCCTCTGGATGAACAGGACCCCGTGGTGTGGAGGGCTGGATGAACAGTAGACGGTGGAGGGGTGCCCATGGAGGGGTGGTTGAATAGTAGCCGGTGGAGTAGCGCGTGGTGGAGGCTGGATGAACAGGAGCCCGTGGAGGCTGGAGGAGGTCGACGGTAGCCCGTGGAGGCTGGAGGAGGTCGACGGTGGAGATGAACAGTATCCCGTGGAGTCCCATTTTGCGGTACGCCACACCCCTCTCGACGAACAGGACCCCCGTTTCGACCGTAGCGCTCCAACACAAGTCTGTTTCATCCGTTTTGCGGTACGCCACACCCCTCCCGATCAACAGGACCCCTGTTTCGACCGTAGGAGGTCCATTGCGTCCGTTTTGCGGTACGCCACACCCCTCCCGATCAACAGGACCCCCGTTTCGACCGTAGGAGGTCCGTTTCGTCCGTTTTGCGGTACGCCACACCCCTCCCGACCAACATGACCCCCGTTTCGACCGTAGGAGGTCCGTTTCCTCCGTTTTTTGATACGCCACACCCCTCCCGATCAACAGGACCCCCGATTCGAACGTGGCCGGTCGAACACAAGGTCGTTTCCTCCGTTCTGCAGTATGCCAGGCCTCATTTCAATCGCATGTTCCATCCAAGCTCTCCCGATGAACACAATGATGCATTCCGTTCCGACCCAGCCGGTTGGCTCCCCATGAACACGACGACGACGCTATTTCTTCGTTCCGACCCAGCCATGTACATGAGCCCTGGCCGTACGTATGCGCGAGTAGGCGTTCGAGACCCCGCCCGTATGTACACATACGTGGCCGTATTTTCTTTCTTGCAGACTGGCCGATGTACGTACGTGTACATGCTATGTGCGCACCTCTACTACGAAACGTACGCGCCTCTACTACGACACATGCACGCCTCTACATTGACCAGTAGATATGTACGTACACGTTCGCGACCAGAATGACAATGCTACATACGCTTCGACCAGGTGGGTCCCGACTGTCGGTCATTTCCTTGCCTGCGAAGATGTAGCTGGTGAGAATGACAATGCTACATACGCTTCGACCAGGTGGGTCCCGACTGTCGGTCATTTCCTTGCCTGCGAAGATGTAGCTGGTGGGTCCGAGCAGTCAGGGGGGCGAATCATTTTTTTTTGCCCAGCTGCACTTCCTTGTGTGCGAAGGTGTAGCTGGTGGGTCCCAACAGTTAGGGGGGAAACGTTTTTTTGTGAAATACGGTGGCCCGTCCGGTGGATCCTTGCTGTAAGGTGGAGGAATAATTATTTTGCACGTAATAAGGAGGCACATCCTTGCGGCCTCCATGGACCCAGCTGTCAGCCTCTCCACGCTCAGTACTCTTCCGATGGAAGTCGGTCGTTGACCACATCGACCACGCCGCGCCAAGAGTACCACGACGGTGGATGACGGCTAGGCCTTGGAAGGGGACGACGCGGAGCCGGGGAAGACGCAGCAATGGATGCCCACGCAAAGAGGAGTACGAGGGTTCACTGGTTTGGCTGCGGTGTGAGGCTATCGTCACCGCAGAATAACAGGGGGTTTGGGTGAGTAGAGGGATGGCCTGGCCAGCGGTGGGAGTAGTAGGGGGCGGTGAGGCCTCCGCGGCATCACAGCCAACCACGGGAGGCAGGAGCATGCGGCATGACCGGCGCTGCTTTGGGCGGCTGGAGCACGAAGACCAGAGGTTGAAGAAGCACTACGGACGTTGGATGGACATCGTACGGTCATTGGAGCTAGAATCATTCATATTGACTAAGTTGACAAAGCCCTCCATTCCCGTAAACTTAGTAGGCCCACAAGTCAGCCTCCCACCAAGGTGAGTCCCAGCTAGCAGGGGAGTATTCATTTTTTTGTGCGTAATAAGGAGGCATTTTTGGTGGGTCCAAGCTGATAGCGGGGGCAACGTTTTTTCGCGAAATGTAGAGGCCCTTCCGGTGGGTCCTAGCTATCAGGTGGAGGAATCATTATTTTGCGCGTAATAAGGAAGCATTTTCCTATGTGGGCCCCTACTGTCAGCCTCTTCCGATGGCTGTTGTTTTTTGACCATGTTGACCTCGCCACACCGAGAGCACAAACGCGGTGGACGAGGGCGAGGCCCAGGAAGAGAACCACCCGGAGCCGGCGAAGCCACCGCAGCGGATGCCCACGCTGAAGGGAGAACGAGTGCTGACTGGTCGGCTGCGGCGTGAGGCTGACATCGCCGGAAAATAACAGGATGTGTGGGTGGTTAGAGGGATGGCCTGGCGGCAGCATAGCCAGCCACGGGAGGAGGGAGCAGGCAGTCCGCCGGTGCTGGTTTGGGCGGCTGGAGCAGGAAGATCAGAGATTGAAGAAGCACGGCGGCCGTTGGATGGACATCCAACAGTCACTGCTCTCTGTTGATTAAGTTGACAAAGCTTTGCATACGCGTAAAAAATATTAGGATAGCGTCATCGTCAACCTAGTAGGCCCAGAAGTCAGCCTCCAAATCTATGGAAAACAACATACAGCCCATTAGCCATTATTTTCAATAATTTACAGCCCATTTGCTAATTCTTAAGGATATTTGAAGCCCATATTCTTTTTATTAGCATTTACAGACCATATATTCTGAGCATTGCTAAAAAATTCAACGAAATTTTGCATATTTCGGTGGAGTCCAAACTCTTTTAATCACGAAATTTCGAGTCACGTTAAAAATAATTTTCAAAAAATTATATCAAAATAAGATTCAAGAAACAATTCTCTGCAAAAAAATGAATGAAACTTAGAATCTTAACTAGCAAGATGCCCGTTAGTTGCACGGAACATGAAGATGCATTTGTATGAGTAGTTTATCTTGTGGGAGAAAAGATGATATTTTAATGTAATTGCCAGTTGGCGTTGGTTTTTATAAGAGTAGAGATTAGAGAAATCCTGAAAAAAAATGATATTTTAATGCAATTGCCGGTTGGCTTTGGTTTAAAAATTTACAGCCCATTTCTTACAACTTATAGCCCATTTTCTGGGGAAGCCCATTTCTTACTACTTACATCCCTCCTCGTCTTGAAAGATTTGCAGCCCAGCAGGGCTGAGAAAAGCAAGTAGGCCTCGGTTTTGGTATTCTCCAAAAGAAAAAGAAATGGGCTAGCCAATTTCAGAAATAAAAAATATATCAACTGGGCTCGTCATGTGCTTAATAAAAGCGTAAGCGTGGGCTAGACGGGCCACAGCCCCCGCACAACGCGCAGTTGAGCTCCGCTCTGAAACTGAAAAACAACTGGGCGAGTTGCTGGGTCCCTGGTGTTATCCGCTTGTTGTGTAATTTTCTCGTTTATTGAATACATTGACAATGGCGTGGAGCCTAGTTGTCAAACAATTAGGAGGAAGTATTTTTTTGGCTTGTAATAATGAGGCACCTGCTTGCCAAATGCAATGACCCTGGTGGGTCCCTACTGTCAGCCTCTCCATGTACAGTCATCTCCTGATTCCTCTTGGTCGTTGACCATGTTGACAATGCCAGACGGCGGCGGGCACAGCGAGCTAACCAAGGCGGAGAATGAAGGCAAGGCCTCGGACGGGAACGAACAGCAGCCATGGAAGATGCGGCAGTGTAGTGGCAGGTGGTGAGGAGTATGAGGGCAATAACATGCAAGTCAAGCATACAAATGGTACAAAAAGCCCACGGATTAATTGTTCATAAAATATTTAGACAAAACCCATATTGAACTGTTGGGGAACGTAGTAAATTCAAAAAAAATTCCTACGCACACGCAAGATCATGGCGATGGCATAGCAACGAGGGGGGAGAGTGTTGTCCACGTACCCTCGTAGACCGTAAGCGGAAGAGTTGTGACAATGCGGTTGATGTAGTCGTACATCTTCACGATCCGACCGATCCAAGTACCGAACGTACGGCACCTCCGAGTTCAGCACACGTTCAGCTCGATGATGATTCCCGGACTCCGATCCAGCAAAGTGTCGGGGATGAGTTCCATCAGCATGACGGCGTGGTGACGATGATGATGTTCTACCGGCACAGGGCTTCGCCTAAACTCCGTGACGATATGACCGAGGTGGAATATGGTGAAGGGGGGCAACGCACACGGCTAAGGAACGATCCGTAGATCAACTTGTGTGTCATGGGGTGCCCCCCTGCCCCCGTATATAAAGGAGCAAGGGGGAGGGGGCGGCCGGCCAAGGGAGGGCGCGCCAGGGAGGAGTCCTACTCCCACCGGGAGTAGGACTCCCTCCTTTCCTAGTCCAACTAGGAGAGGGGAAGGAAGGAAAGGAGAAGGAGAAGGAAGGAGAGGGAGGAAGAGTAGGAAAGGGGGGTTGGCCCCTTAGTCCAATTCGGTTTGGGCTAGGGGGGCCGCGCGCCCTGCCTCCTCTCTTCCACCACTTGGCCCATGAGGCCCATTGCTTCTTCCTCGTATTCCCGTAACTCCCCGGTACCCCCGAAAATACCCGAATCACTCGGAACCTTTCCGAACTCCGAATATAATCGTCCAATATATCGATCTTTACATCTCGACCATTTCGAGACTCCTCGTCATGTCCCCGATCTCATCCGGGACTCCGAACTCCTTAGGTACATCAAAACTCATAAACTCATAATATAACTGTCATCGAAACCTTAAGCGTGCGGACCCTACGGGTTCGAGAACTATGTAGACATGACCTAGAACTATTCTCGGTCAATCACCAATAGCGGGACCTGGATGCCCATATTGGCTCCTACATATTCTACGAAGATCTTTATCGGTCAAACCGCATAACAACATACGTTGTTCCCTTTGTCATCGGTATGTTACTTGCCCGAGATTCGATCGTCGGTATCCAATACCTAGTTCAATCTCCTTACCGACAAGTCTCTTTACTCATTACGTAATGCATCATTTCGTAACTAACTCATTAGCTACATTGCTTGCAAGGCTTATAGTGATGTGCATTACCGAGAGGGCCGAGAGATACCTCTCCGACAATCGGAGTGACAAAACCTAATCTCGTAATACGCCAACCCAACATGTACCTTTGGAGACACCTGTAGTACTCCTTTATAATCACCCAGTTACGTTGTGACGTTTGGTAGCACCCAAAGTGTTCCTCCGGTAAATGGGAGTTGCATAATCTCATAGTTACAGGAACATGTATAAGTCATGAAGAAAGCAATAGCAACATACTAAACGTTAATCAAATCACATCATTCTCCTAATGATGTGATCCCGTTAATCAAATGACAACTCATGTCTATGGCTAGGAAACTTAACCATCTTTGATTCAACGAGCTAGTCAAGTAGAGGCATACTAGTGACACTATGTTTGTCTATGTATTCACACATGTATTATGTTTCCGGTTAATACAATTCTAGCATGAATAATAAACATTTATCATGAAATAAGGAAATAAATAATAACTTTATTATTGCCTCTAGGGCATATTTCCTTCAGTCTCCCACTTGCACTAGAGTCAATAATCTAGTTCACATCACCATGTGATTTAACACCAATATTCATATCTGTATATGATTAACACCCATAGTTCACATCGTCATGTGACCAACACCCAAAGGGTTTACTAGAGTCAATAATCTAGTTCACATCGCTTATGTGATTAACACCCAAAGAGTACTAAGGTGTGATCATGTTTTGCTCGTGAGAGAAGCTTAGTCAACGGATCTGTCACATTCAGAGCCGTATGTATTTTGAGAATATTCTATGTCTACAATGCTCTGTACGGAGCTACTCTAGCTAATTGCTCCCACTTTCAATATGTATCCAGATTAATACCTAGAGTCATCTGGATCGGTGTAAAAGTTTGCATCGATGTAACTTTTACAACGAACTCTTTTATCACCTCCATAATCAAGAAACATCTCCTTAGTCCTTACTAAGGATATTCTTGACCACTGTCCAGTGATCTACTATTAGATCAAAATTGTATTCCCTTGCCAAACTCAGAGCAAGGTATACAATATGTCTGGTTCACAGCATAGCATGCTTTATAGAACCTATGACTGAGGCATAGGGAATGACTTTTCATTCTCTTTCTATTTTCTGCCATGGTCGGGTCTTGAGTCTTACTCAATTTCACACCTTGCAACACAGGCAAGAACTCCTTCTTTGACTGTTCCATTTTGAACTATTTCAAAAATTTATCAAGGTATGTATTCATTGAAAAATCTTATCAAGCGTCTTGATCTATCTATATAGATCTTGATGCTCAATGTGTAAGCAGCTTCACCGAGGTCTTGCTTTGAAAAACTCTTTTTCAAGTATCCTTTATGCTTTGTAGAATAATTCTACATTATTTCCAATCAACAATATGTCATTCACATATACTTATCAGAAATGTTGTAGTGCTCCCACTCACTTTCTTGTAAATACAGGCTTCACCGTAAGTCTGTACAAAACTATATGCTTTGATCAACTTATCAAAGCGTATATTCCAACTCTGAGATGCTTGCACCAGTCCATAGATGGATCACTGGAGCTTGCACATTTTATTAACACCTTTAGGATTGACAAAACCTTCTGGTTGCATCATATACAACTCTTCTTTAAGAAAACCATTAAGGAATGCAGTTTTGACATCCATTTGCCAGATTTCATAAATTGTTGCAATTGCTAACATGATTCGGACAGACTTAAGCATCGCTATAGTTGAGAAATCTCATTGTAGTCAACACCTTGAACTTGTCAAAAAACTTTTTGCGACAAGTCGAGCTTTGTAGACAGTAACACTACTATCAGCATCTGTCTTCCTCTTGAAGATCCATTTATACAATATGGCTTGCCGATCATCGGGCAACTCCACCAAAGTCCATACTTTGTTCTCATACATGGATCTCATCTCAGATTTCATGGCCTCAAGCCATTTCACAGAATCTGGGCTCATTATCGCTTCCTCATAGTTTGTAGGTTCATCATGGTCTAGTAACATGACTTCCAGAACAGAATTATCGTACCACTCTGGTGCGGACTGTACTTTGGAAGACCTACGAGGTTCTGTAGTAACTTGATCTGAAGTTTCATGATCATCATCATTAGCTTCCTCACTAATTGGTGTAGGAATCACTGGAACTGATTTCAGTGATGAACTATTTTCCAATTCGGGAGAAGGTACAGTTACCTCATCAAGTTCTACTTTCCTCCCACTCACTTCTTTCGAGAGAAACTCCTTCTCTAGAAAGGATCCATTTTTAGCAATGAATATCTTGCCTTCGGATCTGTGTAGAAGGTGTACCCAACAGTTTCCTTTGGGTATTCTATGAAGACGCACTTCTCCGATTTGGGTTCGAGCTTATTAGGTTGAAAACCTTTTTCATAAGCATCGCAACTCCAAACTTTAAGAAACGACAGCTTAGGTTTACTGCTAAACCATAGTTCATACGGTGTCGTCTCAACGGATTTAGATGGTGCCCTATTAAACGTGAATGCAGTTGTCTCTAATGCATAACCCCAAAACGATAGTGGTAAACCGATAAGAGATATCATAGATCGCACCATATCTAGTAAAGTACGATTACGACGTTCGGACACACCATTACATTGTGGTGTTCCAGGTGGCGTGAGTTTGTGAAACTATTCCACATTGTTTTAATTGAAGACCAAACTCGTAACTCAAATATTTGTCTCCGCGATCAAATGACAGAAACTTTTATTTTCTTGCTACGATGATTCTGCACTTCACTCTGAAATTCTTTGAACCTTTCAACTATTTCAGACTTATGTTTAATCAAGTAGATATACCCATATCTGCTCAAATCATCTTGTGAAGGTCAGAAAATAATGATACTTGCCACGAGCATCAATACTCATTGGATCGCATACATCGGTATGTATTATTTCCAATAAGTCAGTAGTTTGTTCCATTGTTCCGGAGAACGGAGTTTTAGTCATCTTACCCAAAAGGCACGGTTCGCAAGCATCAAATGATTCATAACCAAGTGATTCCGAAAATCCATCTTTATGGAGTTTCTTCATGCGCTTTACATCGATATGACCCAAACGGCAGTGCCACAAATAAGTTGCACTATCATTATTAACTTTGCATCTTTTGGCATCAATATTATGAATATGTGTATCACTACGATCGAGATCCAACAAACTATTTTCATTGGGTGTATAACCATCGAAGGCTTTATTCATGTAAATAGAATAACAATTATTCTCTGACTTTAAATGAATAACCGTATTGCAATAAACAGGATCAAATCATATTCATGCTCAACGCAAACGCCAAATAACATTTATTTAGGTTTAACACTAATCCCGAAAGTATAGGGAGTGTGCGATGATGATCATATTAATCTTGGAACTACTTCCAACACTCATCGTCACTTCCCCTTTCAACTAGTCTCTGTTTATTCTGTAACTCCTGTTTCGAGTTACTAATCTTAGCAACCGAATAAGTATCAAATACTCAGGGGCTACTATAAACACTAGTAAGGCACACATCAATAACCTGTACATCAAAATATACCCTTGTTCACTTTGCCATCCTTCTTATCCACCAAATATTTGGAGTAGTTCCACTTCCAGTGACCATTTCCTTTGCAGTAGAAGCACTCAGTTTCAGGCTATGGTCGAGCTTTGGGCTTCTTCGCAGGAGTGACAACTTGCTTGTCTTTCCACTTGAAGTTCCCTTTCTTTCCCTTTGCCCTTTTCTTGAAACTAGTGGTCTTGTCAATCATCAACACTTGATGCTCTTTCTTGATTTCTACCTTCATTGATTTCAACGTCACGAAGAGCTCAGGAATCGTTTTCATCATCCCTTGCATACTATAGTTCATCACGAAGTTCTAGTAACTCAGTGATGGTGACTAGAGAATTCTGTCAATCACTATCTTATCTGGAAGATTAACTCCCAATTGATTCAAGTGATTGAAGTACCCAGAGAATCTGAGCACATGCTCACTAGTTGAGCGATTCTCCTCCATCTTTTAGCTATAGAACTTGTTGGAGACTTCATATCTCTCAACTCGGGTATTTGCTTGAAATATTAACTTCAATTCCTGGAACATCTTATATGGTCCATGACATTCAAAACATCTTTGAAGTCCCGATTCTAAAGCCGTTAAGCATGGTGCACTAAACTATCAAGTAGTCATCCTTTTGAGCTAGCCAAACGTTCATAACATCTGCATCTGCTCCTGCAATAGGTTTGTCACCTAGCGGTGCATTAAGGACATAATTCTTCTATGCAGCAATGAGGATAAACCTCAGATCACGAATCCAATCCACATCATTGCTACTAACATCTTTCAACACAATTTTCTCTAGGAACATATCAAAATAAACATATGAAAGCAACAACGCGAGCTATTGATCTATAACATAATTTGCAAAATACTACCAGGACTAAGTTCATGATAAATTTAAGTTCAGTTAATCATATTACTTAAGAACTCCCACTTAGACAGACATCTCTCTAGTATTCTAAGTGATCACGTGATCCAAATCAACTAAACCATGTCCGATCATCACGTGAGATGGAGTAGTTTCAATGGTGAACATCACTATGTTGATCATATCTACTATATGATTCACGCTCGACCTTTCGGTCTCCGTGTTCGAGGCCATATCTGTATATGCTAGGCTCGTCAAGCATGACCTGAGTATTCCGCGTGTGCAACTGTTTTGCACCCGTTGTATTTGAACGTAGAGCCTATCACACCCGATCATCACGTGGTGTCTCAGCACGAAAAAATTTCGCAATGGTGCATACTCAGGGAGAACACTTCTTGATTATTAGTGAGAGATCATCTTAAAATGCTACCGTCAATCAAAGCAAGATAAGTGTCGGTGTCAAAACCGGCGGATCTCGGGTAGGGGGTCCCGAACTGTGCGTCTAGGCGGATGGTAACAGGAGACGAGGGACACGATGTTTTACCCAGGTTCGGGCCCTCTCGATGGAGGTAAAACCCTACGTCCTGCTTGATTAATATTGATGATATGGGTAGTACAAGAGTGGATCTACCACGAGATCAAGGAGGCTAAACCCTAAAGCTAGCCTATGGTATGATTGTTGTAATGTATGTCGTGTCCTACGGACTAAAGCCCTCCGGTTTATATAGACACCGGAGGAGGCTAGGGTTACACATAGTCGGTTACAATGGTAGGAGATCTACATATCCGTATTGCCAAGCTTGCCTTCCACGCCAAGGAAAGTCCCATCCGGACACGGGACGGAGTCTTCAATCTTGTATCTTCGTAGTCTTGGAGTCCGGCGGACGATGATAGTCCGGCTGTCCGGACACCCCCTAGTCCAGGACTCCCTCAGTAGCCCCTGAACCAGGCTTCACTGATGATAAGTCCGGCGTGCATAATGTTCGGCATTGCAAGGCGGGTTCCTTCCTTGAATAATCCAGGGAAGATCATGAACACCAGGATAGTGTCCGGCTCTGCAAAATAAATTCCACATTCCACCGTAGAGACAATAAAATGTACACTAGTCCAATCTGCTGACGTATTATGCGGCGTGACATCACACCGCTACCAAGCCTTTGTTTGAATCATTTTTTACTATACCACCTCAGCACGTTTAGCGAAGCGGTTTCCTTGGCACGTCTTGTCGAAGCAGAGATCGTGTTCCCCTTATTCCGGGATTCTCATCAAGACGGACGTGGGTAACCCAACCGCGCCATTGATGGTGGCGCTTGGGAGATAAGCGAGTTTTATCAGGCCGGTGGGGACGCATGGTTTTCGTCCGCCTATATATAAGGGATAAGGATTTACCTTCTCACCTACGCCTTCTTCCTCCTTTGCTTATCCATCTCCGCGTACTCAAGCTCCAATGCCCAAGCTCGCGCATCTCGCCCCAACCTTCCCCGAATATGTCCGGAGCGGGAGGCAAATGGTTGGCCTCCACCGTTAAGGAGGAGCACATCACCAAACTGCGCAGCGCCGGATACCTTTCCGGCGATATCGCGCATCGGCTGCCCGACGAGGGGCAGCTCATCCCTACCCCTGGGCCCCATGAGAGGGTTGTCTTCCTCCCCCACTTCCTCTGCGGACTGGGATTTCCACTGCACCCATTTGTACGGGGGATCATGTTTTACTACGGCCTGGATTTCCACGATCTGGCGCCGAACTTCATCCTCAACATCTCGGCGTTTATCGTCGTGTGCGAGGCCTTCCTCTGCATCCGGCCCCACTTCGGCCTGTGGCTCAAGACCTTCAACGTCAAGCCGAAGGTTGTGAAGGGCACTCAAGCGGAATGCGGAGGCGCCATGTTGGTCAAGTTGCCCAACGTCCTTTGGCTCGAAGGGGCCTTCGTGGACTCTGTCAAGGGGTGGCAATCGGGGTGGTTCTACATCACCGAGCCGCGCAAGCCCACATGGGCGGCGGCCCCCGAGTTTAGATCTGGCGTCCCCACGCAGCTCACCTCCTGGAAAGAGAAGGGCTTGTTGTGGGGCAATCCGAAGGAGCTGACGGGACTCTGAGCCTGCATCCAGAAGCTGGTGAGCGGTAAGCTCAGGCTCGTCGACGTGGTCCAAGTCATGCTCATCCGCCGGATCCTCCCATGCCAAGAACGGGCATTCAATCTGTGGGAGTTTAATCCGGAACAGCACCAGGCGCTAAGCGGGCTCTTCGATACGACATACGAAGGCGCCTGGAGGGTGCTGTTTAAGGGTGCTGAAGCCCCCGCATCCGCGACAGAAGATCGCGGATTTTGCTCGCAGCATCCGGCTGACGAGGTAAGTGATTCAACCCCTTTACGGGACACTTGTGGTAATCAAATTGATTCTAGAGGGGTTACATTCTGTCTTTTCCTTTGACAGGAATGGATGGAGAAGGCCAAGCAGGTCATCAGCCCGGCTCCCATGCCAGAAGACCCAGAGAACGCCCGCTTAGCAGGGCTGCTGGTTCCGGCACCGCACGTGGTGCCGGAGAAGAAGGCCAAGAAGGTGGCCGCGGGGACTCGAAAGAGTTCCCGCAATCAGGCGTCTGACGACGAGGCGTACTCCTCCCCCGAAGACAAGGAGGAGTAGGAGTACTCTCTCCCGGAGGAGGGAGAGAAGAAGAGGAAGGCTTCCCCAATAGGGGAGGCCGAAGGGTCCAAGAGGGGGAGGACTATCCCCCGGATAGTTTCGCCAACCCCACCGTTGGCGAGGATGAGTGGCCTCCAAGGGCCAGGCATCCGGCAAGATCGTAAGTATCCGGATCCTTTATATGCAATTTCTTTCGTGTCGCGTAGTGTCCTTAATGCCGCATTCTGTCCGTAGTCCGGCCGATGACGATCTCCCCGACTCATCGAGCGGGTCGTTGGCCCCGTCGGATGTGGATTCACTTCCGACTGCCTCTACTCCACGCGCCGATGAGGACGCCGAGGTGGGATCCCAGACAGGGACCCATCAGGAGGAGGCTCCGGAGGCGCCGTCAGGCAGCCTCCCGGACTTTGCGCCGGACTCTACATCGGAACCTGCAGTGGTTCCAGGGTCCGGGAAGCGGCCCCTTCGAAAGAAGGGCAAGACCGTGACACCGGCGACCTCCGTCCAACCGGAGGCGCCGGATAACTTGCTGGAAGCGCTTAAAGGCGCTTCCATCGAGGAAGAACACCGCACTATCATGAGTGCGGTGATTCAAAAGGTTCAGCTTGCTAAAAGCGGGCTGACCGAAGCCTGCAGCAGCCTTCTAACAGGCTCTGAGGTAAGAAGTTAAAATTATGTAATGTAATACCGCATAGACAGTAGCCCCTGATGCTCAGTTCGTTGTTCGGAAAGAAAAGCCAGACTGAGGATCTAACAAGATATACGCAGGGTTGCTTAAAATATGTCAATATGGGTTTGCAGGCTGCGCTGCTGACCTCTGCTGCACTATCGGCGGAGGTCAATGTGTTGAAGACGGATCTCGAGCGGTCCGAGCAAGAGCTCGGCCATGCCAAGAAGCAGCTCGAGGACAAAGAAGGTGAGTCACACCACTTTGAATGGTTACCTTACAGAAAAGGATTTTGGTTGCAATAAAATTAACAAGGATAATATGGGTATTGCAGGGGCCACGAACGAGGTGGCAGCCCTGAAGGAGGCTGTGTCCGCGGCCGAACGCAGTGCGGCCGCGGAGCGGGAAGAGCGAGAGAAGCAGGAGGCACGGGTGGCGGAAGTACGGCAAGAGCTCCAGGCTCTCATGGAGAGACATGAGAGTTTGGAGCGTGACTCCAAGACTCGAGAGTCCGAGCTTGCCTCGGCTCTCGAAAGTGCCAAGTCCGCCAAGGCCGAGGCCCATAAGGCCCTTCAGGAGGTTGAAGATGTAAAGAAAATAGCGGCGGGTAAGGCATTTTTCATGCAAAGCAAGCATGTTAATGTAAAATACCTGACACTTACCCGCATTCGGAGCTCTCCAGGGGCGTTTGCAGATCTACCGCGTAGTGCGTCCGATGCCGCCGCATTCTATCGTGGCGAGGAGGGGAGCTCGATGGAAAAAGTCTTCTGGTCTCAGTACGCTGAGGCCGGACACCCGGTGCCCCCAAGCGACCAGCTGAAGCAGCTGGTCGAACTCCACAAGGTAGCTGAGGAGGCCATGAAGGGCCTTATAGTCCGGTTGTGGCCTGGACAGGCCATGCCTGGAAGCTACTTTGGCCTCGTGCGGCGGCTGGTGGATGCATGCCCCTGGGTGGAGGTCATCAAGCGCTCTGCCTGTATTGAAGGTGCTCGTCGGGCCCTTGCCCGCACAAAGGTGCATTGGGGCAAGTTGGATGCGGAGAAGCTTCTCACGGACCCACCGCCACCGGGCAAGGAGTATCGCACGCCTGAAATGTATTATAAAACTGTCCTGAAGGGAGCCTGCGATATTGCGGATGAGTGCCCCAGAAATGTAATCTTTGAGTAGACTCGTTATGTATTATCCTTTGCACTGAGACTTTGTTCATGTGCGCATTAAGCAACGCTTGTTTAATTTAAAATATTACCTTCTGTGCGGCCGTGTAAAAATCTGAGAGATGGCAAGTCGTTGGCTTCAGCCCCCAAGCCACGAGTGCTGGGGTGTTCGGGATAACCTTGAGCGCTCTTGTTCCCATTTTTGGGTCCATCTAGGGAGGCGCTCAACACAGCGAACAAGGCAACCGGACTTATAATGCTTGAACACTCTCACTTAGCCATAGAATTCTATAATTTTAAATTTCGGTGAAGCCCCTGGTATTCGGAAGGCCGAACCCGGGGCGCTATCCACGCCTTCGTCGGACATTGTCCGGAACTTCGCTCAAAGCGGCGTGAGTCTTTAAGGACCCGAAAAAACCTCTCGAACAGCGACCAATCGCTCGCCTTATCATGCCAGTCAGTTTTAGCTTTCTCCACTGAGGCGCTCGCCCGGCTCAACCGGGGCGCAATCGCAGTGGTTCTCCCAGTGCCACCTTAGCCGACAGAACGGAACGTAAGGCACCAAAATGTGGGAGCCGGGCAAACCCAACTATTGACCCAAGACATGATTCGGAGCCGATTCATATAATGCTATAAGTTCGGGGTGCCGCACTTGTGAAAGTGTTCAGACTTATCACACCATAATGCGGGGAACACAAGCCCCTGGTGTATTCGGCCGTACCAAAATGTACGGGTGCAAGATGTCATGTAATGAACATATATATAAAAGGTAATGTAATTGCAGTCGAAAAGTGCTGCATTATTTATTAAAGGAAGTCTGCTATAAGTGCGGACTGATACAAATAGTGCGGTAAGCAAGGGATTTGGACTAAGTAAACATGTCCCCCTCCGGGGTGAGCCGCGGATTTGGCGTATATAATCGAATTTAATGCTCGAAATTGAGACCAGCTGAGTGTTCGTCGCAGCCTTCTTTCGTCCCTGACTTTTGCATCACGAGTTCGGCAGGTTCGCCGCCGGACAGGGCCTCTGGTTACCGGAGTCCTGTGTACATAAAGAAGGAAAATAATAAATAAAAAGGGGGCACACTTGCGAGCCCCTGGTGTGGTCGAACCGCACTCTGGGTCCATTGCGATCATGCCCCTTCCCCTGCGCCCATGGTATCTCCAAAGCGTAATGATGTACGCGGAGTGTTATTCTTGCGATCATGCGCGGGCGGGGGTCGGGGCTGCATTGCTATGCGTGCTCTGATCGCGCTAGGTGGTCTTGGTTGGTATTGCTTCGGGCGCGTTTTGCTGTATCCGGCCGTTTAATGGTCGGACTCGAGAATTGCCTTAAGAGGCTACTCTGTACTTCTGCCGTGAGAGCCGCTGTATGTTCCTCCGTTTGGAGGGAGCGTTCTGTATTCCCGTTGACCGTGATGACCCCGCGAGGGCCTGGCATCTTGAGCTTGAGGTATGCATAATGCGGCACCGCGTTGAATTTGGCAAACGCGGTTCGTCCGAGCAGAGCGTGATAGCCGCTGCGAAACGGGACTATGTCGAAGATTAACTCCTCGCTCCGGAAATTGTCCGGGGATCCGAAGACCACTTCCAGTGTTACTGAGCCTGTACAGTTGGCTTCCACACCTGGTATGACACCTTTAAAGGTTGTCTTTGTAGGTTTAATCCTTGAGGGGTCTATGCGCATTTTGCGTACTGTATCCTGATAAAGCAGGTTCAGGCTGCTACCGCCGTCCATCAGGACTCTCGTGAGGTGAAATCCATCGACGATTGGGTCTAAAACCAATGCGGCGAATCCGCCATGGCGTATGCTGGTCGGATGGTCTCTTCGATCGAAAGTGATCGGACAAGAGGACCATGGATTGAACTTCGGGGCGACTGGCTCCATCGCATAGACGTCCCTTAGTGCGCGCTTCCTCTCCCTCTTGGGTATATGGGTTGCGTAAATCATGTTCACCGTCCGCACTTGTGGGGGAAAACCCTTCTGTCCTCTACTGTTCGGTGGTCGGGTCTCCTCCTCGTCATCGCTGTTTAGCCCCTTGTCATTGTTTTCGGCGATGAACTTGCCTGCCTGTTTGAACACCCAGCAATCTCTATTAGTGTGATTGGCTGGTTTTTCAGGGGTGCCATGTATCTGGCATAAGCGGTCGAGTATTCGGTCCAAATTGGACGGACCCGGAGTGGTTCTTTTGAATGGCTTCTTCCGTTGACCGGGTTTAGAGCCTCGGAATCCGGCGTTGACTGCCGTATCCTCCTTGTCGTCGCCGTTAATGCGGCGTTTGTTTTTGTTTCGACGTGACCTGCCGTTGTTGTCCTTAGTATCCGGACTGCCAGAATTTTTACGAAGGTTGTTGCTGCGAGCTAGCGAGCTATCCTCTCCCGCGCAGAAGCGGGTCATTAATGATGTGAGGGCTGCCATAGATTTCAGCTTTTCCTGTCCCAGGTGTCGGGCTAGCCATTCGTCGCGGATGTTATACTTGAAGGCTGCAAGGGCCTCTGCATCCGGACAGTCGACGATTTGATTTTTCTTCGTCAAGAACCGTGTCCAGAATTGTCTGGACGATTCGTCTGGCTGCTGAATGATGTGGCTTAGGTCATCGGCGTCTGGTGGTCGCACATACGTGCCTTGGAAGTTATCAAGGAATGCGGCCTCCGGGTCTTCCCAACACCCAATTGACTCTGCAGGCAAGCTGTTAAGCCAATGCCGAGCTGGTCCTTTAAGCTTGAGTGGGAGATACTTAATGGCATGGAGATCGTCGCCGCGGGCCATATGAATGTGGAGAAGATAATCCTCGATCCAAACCGCGGGGTCTGTTGTGCCATCGTAGGATTCAATGTTTACGGGTTTAAACCCTTCGGGGATTTGATGATCCATTACTTCGCCAGTGAAGCATAGTGGGTGTGCGGCGCCTCTGTATTGAGCAATATCACGACGCAACTCGAGAGAGCGCTGTCTGCCGTATTCGGCCCTGCCGGGGTTATTATATCCAGTACGACGGTATTCGTCATGGGTTGTGGGGCGCCCACGTGATCCGTAGATGGATCCGGATTGCCTTGCTTTGTCCTCCAATATATCTCGCAAGTCCGGCGCGTTCCCTCTTGGCTTCGTACTTTTGGAGCGATGCCGGGGTACTGTCTTGGCTGGGGGCCTGGATGCCTCTCTATCACGACCGCGGGGTGGTCGGTCAGCCGTATCGTGCGCTGGTGATGGAGGTATGTATGCTTCCTCCTCTAATTGGGGGAGCAGCTTGCATCTTGGATAGCTTTTGGAGGGGCGTTCGAGTTTATACTCTTCGGCCGCGAGGACCTCGGTCTATCGATCGGCCAGCAGGTCCTGATCAGCTTGAAGCTGCTGCTGCTTTTTCTTTAGGCTGTTTGCCGTGGCGATAAGCCTGCGTTTAAAACGCTCTTGTTCGACGGGATCCTCGGGCACGACGAATTCGCCATCGTTGAGGCTTGCCTCGTCTTCGGAGGGAGGCATATTGTTTTAATCCTCAACCTCTTCGTCCGCCGCCCTCTCCTGAGGGCTTGCTTCTGCATCCTCCTGCGCTGAGTCTTGCTGGAGGGGGTTGTCTTCGGCACTTTCTGGGGTATTATTATCTCCTGTGCCGGAATCTCCATTCTTGCTGTGGCGGGATTTAGAGTGGCGCCGCTGACGCCGGCGCTTGGGCTGTTTCTTTAACGAATCTGCCTCCGCTGTTTCTTCGCCGTCCCCATCTTTTGGGGTATCCACCATGTATATGTCATATGATGAGGTGGTCTTCCAGTGCCCTATAGGCGCTGGTTCCTGTTCGTCTCCGGCATCGTCGTCCATAGCGTCGATGTCTTCGGAGTCGTAGTCTAGCATGTCGGTTAGATCGTCGACAGTGGCTACAAAGTGGGTGGTGGGTGGGCTCTGAATTTCTTCGTCGTCCGCATCCCAACCATCCTGGCCATAGTCCGGCCAGGGCTCTCCTGATAACGAGAGATGCTTTAGTGAATTCAGGATGTCGCCAAAAGGCGAGTATTAGAAGATCTCTGCGGCGGTGAATTCCATAACCGGCGCCCAATCCGGTTTGATTGGTAGGGGCGTGGGAGGTTCGAAGTCCGGCAAGGAGTCCGGCACCTCGGAATCATGAGTTTTGCGAGGGAAAAGATTAGTGTTCGGCTCCATCGCCGTAGCAGTTGAAGCCCCCGAGGCGGCGTCCATCCACCGATCCTCTATCTGGGCAGTCTGCTCCGGACCAATGGTCGGAGCGGATTCGTGTGCGGCCACCAAGGCACTGTTCGGCGGCAGAGCTAGATCATGCCCATCACAACAGTGCGGCGCACTTGGCTGTGGCTCGGGTCCGTCGAAGATCAAGTCTCCGTGAACATCGGCCGTGAAGTTTAGGCTTCTGAATCTGACCTGACGGCCAGGGGCGTAGCTTTCGATCTGCTCCAGATGGCCAAACGAATTAGCCCGCAGTGCGAAGCCGCCGAATACGAAGATCTGTCCGGGGAGAAAAGTCTCACCCTGGACAGCGTCGTTGGTTGAAGATGCCATCGGGCCTATTGGTGACGACACAGAGGAACTCTCAATGAAAGCACCAATGTCGGTGTCAAAACCGGCGGATCTCAGGTAGGGGGTCCCGAACTGTGCGTCTAGGCGGATGGTAACAGGAGACGATGGGACACGATGTTTTACCCAGGTTCGGGCCCTCTCGATGGAGGTAAAACCCTACGTCCTGCTTGATTAATATTGATGATATGGGTAGTACAAGAGTGGATCTACCACGAGATCAAGGAGGCTAAACCCTAAAGCTAGCCTATGGTATGATTGTTGTAATGTATGTCATGTCCTACGGACTAAAGCCCTCCGGTTTATATAGACACCGGAGGAGGCTAGGGTTACACAGAGTCGGTTACAATGGTAGGAGATCTACATATCCGTATCGCCAAGCTTGCCTTCCACGCCAAGGAAAGTCCCATCCGGACACGGGACGGAGTCTTCAATCTTGTATCTTCGTAGTCTTGGAGTCCGGCGGACGATGATAGTCCGGCTGTCCGGACACCCCCTAGTCCAGGACTCCCTCAATAAGATGCATAAAGGATAAACATCACATGCAATCAATATAAGTGATATGATATGGCCATCATCATCTTGTGCTTGTGATCTCCATCTTCGAAGCACCGTCGTGATCACCATCGTCACCGGCGCGACACCTTGATCTCCATCGTAGCATCATTGTCGTTACGCCATCTATTGCTTCTACGACTATCGCTACCGCTTAGTGATAAAGTAAAGCAATTACAGGGCGTTTGCTTTTCATACAATAAAGCGACAACCATATGGCTCCTGCCAGTTGCGATAACTTCGGTTACAAAACATGATCATCTCATACAATAAAATATAGCATCACGTCTTGACCATATCACATCACAACATGCCCTGCAAAAACAAGTTAGACGTCCTCTACTTTGTTGTTGCAAATTTTACGTGGCTGCTACGGGCTTTAGCAAGAACCGTTCTTACCTACGCATCAAAACCACAACGATAGTTCGTCAAGTTGGTGCTGTTTTAACCTTCGCAAGGACCGGGCGTAGCCACACTCGATTCTGCTAAAGTGAGAGAGACAGACACCCGCCAGCCACCTTTAAGCACGAGTGCTCGTAACGGTGAAACCAGTCTCGCGTAAGCGTACGCGTAATGTCGGTCCGGGCCGCTTCATCTCACAATACCGCCGAACCAAAGTATGACATGCTGGTAAGCAGTATGACTTGTATCGCCCACAACTCACTTGTGTTCTACTCGTGCATATAACATCAACGCATAAAACCTGGCTCGGATGCCACTGTTGGGGAACGTAGTAATTTCAAAAATAATTCCTATGCACACGCAAGATCATGGTGATGGCATAGCAACAACGGGGGAGAGTGTTGTCCACGTACCCTCGTAGACCGTAAGCGGAAGCGTTATGACAACGTGGTTGATGTAGTCGTACGTCTTCACGATCCGACCGATCCAAGTACCGAACGTACGGCACCTCCGAGTTCAGCACACGTTCAGCTCGATGACGATCCCCGGACTTCGATCCAGCAAAGTGTCGGGGATGAGTTCCATCAGCACGACGGCGTGGTGACGATGATGATGTTCTACCGGCGCAAGGCTTCGCCTAAACTCCGCGACAATATGACCGAGGTGGAATATGGTGGAGGGGGGCACCGCACACGGCTAAGGAACGATCCGTAGATTAACTTGTGTGTCATGGGGTGCCCCCCTGCCCCCGTATATAAAGGAGCAAGGGGGAGGGGGCGGCCGGCCAAGGGAGGGCGCGCCAGGGAGGAGTCCTACTCCCACTGGGAGTAGGACTCCCTCCTTTCCTAGTCCAACTAGGAGAGGGGAAGGAAGGGAAGGAGAAGGAGAAGGAAGGAGAGGGAGGAAGAGTAGGAAAGGGGGGCCGGCCCCTTAGTCCAATTCGGTTTGGGCTAGGGGGGTCGCGCGCCCTGCCTCCTCTCTTCCACCACTTGGCCCATGAGGCCCATTGCTTCTTCCTCGTATTCCCGTAACTCCCCGGTACCCCCGAAAATACCCGAATCACTCGGAACCTTTCCGAACTCCGAATATAGTCGTCCAATATATCGATCTTTACGTCTCGACCATTTCGAGACTCCTCGTCATGTCCCCGATCTCATCCGGGACTCCAAACTCCTTCGGTACATCAAAACTCATAAACTCATAATATAACTGTCATCGAAAACTTAAGCGTGCGGACCCTACGGGTTCGAGAACTATGTAGACATGACCTAGAACTATTCTCGGTCAATGACCAATAGCGGGACCTAGATGCCCATATTGGCTCCTACATATTCTACGAAGATTTTATCGGTCAAACCGCATAACAACATACGTTGTTCCCTTTGTCATCGGTATGTTACTTACCCGAGATTCGATCGTCGGTATCCAATACCTAGTTCAATCTCGTTACCGACAAGTCTCTTTACTCGTTACGTAATGCATCATTTCGTAACTAACTCATTAGCTACATTGCTTGCAAGGCTTATAGTGATGTGCATTACCGAGAGGGCCCAGAGATACATCTCCGACAATCAGAGTGACAAAACCTAATCTCGAAATACGCCAACCCAACATGTACCTTTGGAGACACCTGTAGTACACTCCTTTATAATCACCCAGTTACGTTGTGACGTTTGGTAGCACCCAAAGTGTTCCTCCGGTAAATGGGAGTTGCATAATCTCAATGTTATAGGAACATGTATAAGTCATGAAGAAAGCAATAGCAACATACTAAACGATCAAGTGCTAGGCTAACGGAATGGGTCATGTCAATCACATCATTCTCCTAATGATGTGATC
The DNA here is from genome assembly GCA_963921465.1 of Triticum timopheevii. NCBI lineage: Eukaryota > Viridiplantae > Streptophyta > Magnoliopsida > Poales > Poaceae > Triticum > Triticum timopheevii. The sequence goes on along the minus strand of OY997264.1, from coordinate 96,281,356 downwards.
CCGTTAATCAAATGACAACTCATGTCTATGGCTAGGAAACATCTCCATGCCTAATGGCTAATGGGCTGTAATTTATTGAAAATAATGGCTAATGGGCTGTAAACATCTCCATACAGCCCATTAGCCATTATTTTCAATAATTTACAGCCCATAATTTACAGCCCATTATTCCAGATACCCTCAGGAGTCCTAGCCTAACGTCCCACCTATGCTGGAAACATCTCCATCCCGGTAAAAGAACATCTTTCTCGGGGACATCTTCCTCTATCAATCCCTAGCGATGCACTTCCACGTTAGGGCCCCCTCCTCTATCCCATCTTCTGACTTCACATAAGACGACCCAATAAGCATCTTCCCGATCCCTTTATCTTCAAGCAGCAATCTCAAATTTCCAAACCATGCTGCAGACCTGCCATCCATCTTGGTTTAGGTGAAGGTCCTTTCAATTTCCTAGATGCGTTGCCCTAACCAAACAGAAATCCTTGATGAACGATGCAATGGAGAAGGAGGTGCTACCTAATTCAGATCGGACTGCCGCCATTGTTGATGAAGCTGCAGAGTCGAAGAAAGATGATACACTGATTGCAGGTAAGTAAGGAGCTAGCAAGGGTGGAGAAGGAGTTTGCTACGTCTCCAACAACATCAAAAAAGCTTTCCCACATCCTGGAGACCTGGACGCCACCTCCTCCGGCGTGTACGTATGTCCCTCTTCGTCGATGTCTCCATGCATGGCCTCAAAGCAGCCTGACCGCCGGATAGCTGCTCCCGAGTCCATGATAAGATCTCTTCACCATGCTGCCAGCTCCCTAATGCTCCCTCTCATCAGTATTGTACGAATTGACCATGGCCACCACTTGATCAAGGTACTGCTATCACACCCAGATTGGATGTTAGGACTTATTTTTGTGATTTAGTGGTTTCAGCCGAGCTCGGAAAGATGTTGGTTTTTTACATCCTAGATCGATTTGTACAGGGGTTGTGTACGGGTGTGTTGCTGTGCAAAGCTAGCCTGGCTAGCTTGATCGATTCCTTCATGGGCAGAGCACACACGTGCCTTGCCGTAAACTTACGTATGTCAGTACGTGAACTTGAGCTGGCTTTTCTGTTGATTGATTATATTCTCAGAACTTCATGCAAAACCTGGTGATAGGAAAGTAATTCGGGGTTTGGCCACGCGAAGCGTACATCACATGTCCGTGTACGGGAGTGTTCGTCAAGATATCGGTGTGATCTGCCTGTACGTGAAGGAATCGATCAAGACTGGCTTTGCATGTGTTTTTGCTGCTAGCCCAAAGGATCCAGGCCATCGAGCTCTGGATTGAGGTGCGTTCATCGACTTTGCTCGGCCACAGGCCTCTGAACAAAATATTGCATGTAGATTGAGGCTAAGCTCCCTAGAGGAAATTTCAGTCCAACGTGTACAGCTATGCTCATGTGTTGTTAGCGTAATATTACTGCGTAGCAATCCAATTCGTTTTGTGATAGGCAATAGGGGATAGTTTAATAATTGCTGGTGGGGAAGTTGGTTGTAGTCAGTTTCTAAAACGTTTAATTTTTTTTATCTTGCTATGAAGAGAATACATTTTATTTTGCGATGGATAAAGAATGTACGTCTGACCTGTCAAAAAAGACAGTTTATTCTTATTTTCTGAAGCCTAAAAAAAGACAGTTTATTCTTAATAAGTTTACAACCTAATGTGGAGTGGCAAAAGATGTGAGAAGGCAAGTTACATTATTAATAGCAGGTTCTAATATTCGTTGTCGAGCAGGCGACTATAGTTCAGTTCTTGCATGACATGTTTCTTTCCATACATTTAATAATAGCAGAGGCGTTGTGTTAATATAACTTTTTTGTTATTCCAGGTATGTAAATTCTCTTCGAGAATATTTATAAGAAATATTCAGTTGGGTGAAATTCTTACTTTAGTTTATTATTTTTCCAATTTATGCATGTTATTTTCCATATCTTTAAAGACAAAGACTTGATGTGACCACCATAGAATGATCAAGTTTCGCTTTGCATTCCTCTATAGTTTGACTTTGTAGCCTCATTTACACATCAGTAATTCATTTTATGGTTCGTTGGATAGTTTGATAAAAGATGATGGTTTAAGTGCTGCTACTTACATAGTGGTATCTGTTGTTTTTATCGCATAATGTCCCTGCACACACTGTTTGTTGCTCAACATAACATTTTAAAAGCATATTGAGTTTTCTTAGGTTAGTACTGCAAATTCCTGTCCTCAGTTAGCCGTGTTATCTCAATAGATCTATTGGTTAAGTGATATTATTTGTTTTGCGCAAGTGCTAAAACTCATATTTGGACCATAAGTGCATATAATATAGGCAGTTATCTGGACGACAATGGCAATACAAACAAACATCCACATTTAGTTACCCGGCCTTATCAAGCTACTACATGACACTAGGAAGGACTTCATTGACGCTAAGAGTGTAGGAAGTAACCTCATATTGCTTGCATATTATAAACTTTTGAGTAATACAAGGCACTCAAAACCGGATTCTGATCCTCACTTTGAGACTTAATCCATTTATAAGGTGGCCAAATTGTATGGAATTTGATAATGTTAATGGAATGGTGATGCCTTAGTCTACTTAAGAAAGATGCCTCACCTCTATGAATTTCTAAAGGCAAGCAAATTCACTGATCAAAATTACAACAATATCCTACTTAGAGCCACACTGTTGTATACCCTTCTTTTGTATCCAAATCAATCTATCATGTTTAATCTGCAGGCTAATATGGTGAAAGCCTTTAAGTAACTTTAAGATTTGTGTAAACATTAGAGGGGGGGTGGGGGGGTTACCAATCTCTATTTTTATTTTTAATAACCAGCGTACATACTGTTTGATTTCCATTTCTTTCTCATTAATATGCATGTACAAGTCATCGCTTCTAATTAGTCGACATTTTCACTCCACAATAAAAATATTTGTTTTCTTGAATTATACTCCTTTTGTTCCTGAAGACACATCTTGCTAGAAAGTGTGCAGACGAAGTTCAGTAAATTTGACAATTTAAGTATTGAAAAATAATGACAGCATTAATACAAAGTATCATTAGTTTTTTTAATAAAAAGTTATAAATTATACTTCTAAAATTAAAACTTAAAGGTGTGTGTCGGAGGTTGTGCCAGTGTCTAAAACAACAATGATATTTCTTTATCTATGCATTATGTTACAGTTCCTTCGTTTCTAGACATATCTTCTCCTTATAACTGGAAATATTGTTGCAGCGTTGTGTTTCAATTGAAAGAAAACCGAACATGTATTTAATGTCTAAGCACTTTTTATCAATATACTATTTAAGGCTAGATAGTGGCAACGCCATTATTTCTCACTTAGTACTAAAGCTAGCTGTTTATTTTCGTTTACACTTTCAATAGCTAGGTGTTCTCTAATTTAACAAAATTTATAATTGATAACTTATATCTCTTTTTACTGAATTTTAATCTTTTCTTTTTTGAAGTTCATGTCTCTAAGTTTTTTCTTATAAGCTTGATAGTTGGTTGTTGTGCTTTTATGTAACAGCCATTCAAATTCACGTGTCTAAGTTTGTTCTTATATTTGCTCTAACTATTATTGTGATTTTTAGGACTAAACCGCTAGCCTGTGCAGCAGCACGGGTAGATGACTAGTGAGATTTAATCTGAATCGGCAGTAAATAGATCATGATGACAATTGCAAACATCAAAGTAATGATGCGGACTAAACCAGGAGGACAGAATCACATACTGTACAGCGGGAGCAGAACCGATGTGGTTGATGTTGTCACTCATGTCGTTGATGAAGAGGTTACCGAGGTCGGGGAAGAAGGCTATCGTTGAGGAAGTCGTCGCTGGCAGCAGTCACAGGAGTGTGCTCCCCAAAAACCTGATCACCCCTCTCCCGTACAGGATCACGAAAGGCGGGGTTTGTTGGACTGCTGTCCCTTCTCGCGGTGCACGCCGGAAGGAGGGCTAGAGAAGAATAGCATGGCGGCGCTAAGATCTAGAACGGTGCGAAACCATATGATACAGCGGCGGCTAGGGTAGAGCATGGCAGGTCGGTCGTGTGAGTATAATAGTAGGCCTTTGGCCCCCAAACCCCACGTCCAAGTCAATAATAGCTCAAAAAAAGTCAATAATAGCCCTGAGGGAGTCCTGGACTAGGGGGTGTCCGGACAGCCGGACTATCATCGTCGGCCAGACTCCAAGACTATGAAGATACAAGATTGAAGACTTCGTCCCCTGTTCGGATGGGACTTTCCTTGGCGTGGAAGGCAAGCTTGGCGATACGGATATGTAGATCTCCTACCATTGTAACCGACTCTGTGTAACCCTAGCCCTCTCCGGTGTCTATATAAACCGGAGGGTTTTAGTCCGTAGGACGACATAACCATTACAACAATCATACCATAGGCTAGCTTCTAGGGTTTAGCCTACTTGATCTCATGGTAGATCCACTCTTGTACTACCCATATCATCAATATCAATCAAGCAGGAGTAGGGTTTTACCTCCATCGAGAGGGCCCGAACCTGGGTAAAAACGTCATGTCCCTTGTCTCCTGTTACCATCCGCCTAGACGCATAGTTCGGGACCCCCTACCCGAGATCCGCCGGTTTTGACACCGACATTGGTGCTTTCATTGAGAGTTCCTCTGTGTCGTCGCCGATAGGCTTGATGGCTTCTTCAATCAACAACAACTCAGTCCAGGGTGAGACTTTTCTCCCCGGACAGATCTTCGTATTCGGCGGCTTCGCACTGCGCGCCAATTCGCTTGGCCATCTGGAGCAGATCGAAAGCTACGCCCCTGGCCATCAGGTCAGGTTTGGAAGCCTAAACTTCACGGCAGACATCCGCGGAGAATTGATCTTTGATGGATCCGAGCCACAACCAAGCGCGCCGTGCTGTCGCGATGGGCATGATCTAACTCTGCCGCCGGACAGCGCTTTGGAGGCCGCACATGGATCCGGTCCGACCTATAGTCCGGAGCCAATCGCGCAGATCGAGGACGAATGGCTGGACACCGCCTCGGGAGCTGCAACCGCTACGGTGATGGAGCCGAATACTGACCTTGTCCCTTATAAAGCTCGTGACTCCGAGGCGCCGGACTCCCTGCCGGACTCCGAACCTCCTGCGCCCCGGCCAATCGAATCCGATTGGGCGCCGATCATGGAATTCACTGCCGCGGATGTCTTTCAGCACTCACCCTTTGGCGACATCCTAAATTCGCTGAAGCATCTCTCGCTATCCGGAGAGCCCTGGCCGGAGTACGGTCAGGATGGTTGGGATACGGACGACGAAGAAATTCAAAGCCCACCCACCACCCACTTTGTAGCCACTGTCGACGACTTAACCGACATGCTAGACTACGACTCCGAAGACATCGACGGTATGGACGACGATGCCGGAGACGATCAAGAACCAGCGCCCACAGGGCACTGGAAGACCACCTCGTCATACGACATATACATGATGGACACCCCAAAAGAAGGGAACGACGAAGAAGCAGCGGAGGCAGATTCCCTAAAGAAACAACCCAAGCGCCGACGCCAGCGGCGCCGCTCTAAATCCCGCCACAGCAAGAATGGAGATTCCGGCACAGGAGATAATAACACACCAGAAAGTGCCGAAGACAACCCCCTCCACCAAGATTCAGCGCAGGAGGATGCAGAAGCAAGCCCTGACGAGAGAGTGGCAGACGAAGAGGTCGAGGATGATAATTACATGCCTCCCTCCGGAGACGAGGCAAGACTCGACGACGACGAATTCGTCGTGCCTGAGGATCCCGTCGAACAAGAGCGTTTCAAACGCAGGCTAATGGCCACAGCAAATAGCCTAAAGAAAAAGCAGCAGCAGCTTCAAGCTGATCAAGACCTGCTGGCCGACAGATGGACCGATATCCTCGCGGCCGAAGAGTATGAACTCGAACGCCCCTCCAAGAGCTACCCAAAACGCAAGTTGCTCCCCCGACTAGAGGAGGAAGCATACATACCTTCATCACCAGCGCACAATACGGCCGACCGACCACCCCGTGGTCGCAACAGAGAGGCATCCAGGCCCTCCATCAAGACCGTACCCCGGCACCGCTCGAAAAGTACGAAGCCACGAGGGAACGCGCCGGACTTGCGGGATATATTGGAGGACAAGGCAAGACAATCCAGATCTATCTACGGATCACGTGGGCGCCCCATGACCCATGACGAATACCATCGCGCCGGATACAACAACTCCGGCCGGGCCGAGCACAGCAGACAACGCTCTCTTGAGCTACGTCGTGATATTGCTCAATATGGAGGCGCCGCACACCCACTATGCTTCACAGACGAAGTAATGGATCATCAAATCCCCGAGGGGTTCAAACCCGTCAACATTGAATCCTACGATGGCACAACAGACCCCGCGGTTTGTATCGAGGATTATCTCCTTCATATCCATATGGCCCGCGGCGACGATCTCCACGCCATCAAATATCTCCCGCTCAAGCTTAAAGGACCAGCTCGGCATTGGCTTAACAGCCTGCCCGCAGAGTCAATTGGGTGTTGGGAGGACCTGGAAGCCGCATTCCTTGACAACTTCCAGGGCACATATGTGCGACCACCAGACGCCGATGACCTAAGCCACATAATTCAGCAGCCAGACGAATCGGCCAGACAATTCTGGACACGGTTCTTAACAAAGAAAAATCAAATCGTCGACTGTCCGGATGCAGAGGCCCTCGCAGCCTTCAAACATAACATCCGCGACGAGTGGTTGGCCCGGCACCTCGGACAGGAAAAGCCGAAATCCATGGCTGCCCTCACATCACTCATGACCCGCTTCTGCGCGGGAGAGGACAGCTGGCTAGCTCGCAGCAACAACCTTAGCAAAAATGCTGGCAGTCCGGATACTAAGGACCACAATGGCAGGTCGCGTCGAAACAAAAACAAACGCTGCGTTAACGGCGACAACAATGAGGATACGGCAGTCAACGCCGGATTCCGAGGCTCTAAACCCGGCCAGCGGAAGAAACCATTCAAAAGAACCACTCCGGGTCCGTCCAATTCGGACCTAATACTCGACCGCTCTTGCTACATGGCACCCCCGAAAAGCCAGCTAACCACACCAACAGAGATTGTTGGGTATTCAAGCAGGCAAGGAAGTTAATTGCCGAAAACAATGACAAGGGGCTGCACAGTGATGACGAGGAAGAGACCCGGCCGCCGAACAGTAGAGGACAGAAGGGCTTCCCCCCACAAGTGCGGACGGTAAACATGATATACGCAACCCATATACCCAAGAGGGAACGGAAGCGTGCACTGAGGGACGTATATGCGATGGAGCCAGTCGCCCCGAAATTCAATCCATGGTCCTCTTGCCCGATCACTTTCGATCGAAGGGACCACCCCACCAGTATCCGCCATGGCAGATTCGCCGCATTGTTTTTAGACCCAATCGTCGATGGATTTCACCTCACGAGAGTCCTGATGGACGGCGGTAGTAGCCTGAACCTGCTTTATCAGGATACAGTGCGCAACATGGGCATAGACCCCTCAAGGATTAAACCTACAAAGACAACCTTCAAAGGCATCATACCAGGTGTCGAGGCCAATTGTACAGGCTCAGTCACACTGGAAGTGGTCTTCGGATCCCCGGATAATTTCCGGAGCGAGGAGTTAATCTTCGACATAGTCCCATTCCGCAGCGGCTATCACGCTCTGCTCAGACAAACCGTGTTCGCAAAGTTCAACGCGGTTCCGCATTATGCATACCTCAAGCTCAAGAAGCCAAGCCCTCGCGGAGTCATCACGGTCAACGGAAATACGGAACGCTCCCACCGAACGGAGGAACATACAGCGGCTCTCGCGGCAGAAGTACAAAGCAGCCTTCTAAGGCAATTTTCGAGTCCGGCCGTTAAACGACCGGACACGGCCAAACACGCCCAGAGCGACATCAACCAAGACCACCCGGCACGTTCCGAGCACGTGTAGCAATGCGGCCCCAACCCCAGCCCTCGCATGATTGCAAGACCAGCTCTCCGCGTACATCATTACGCTCTGGAGATACCATGGGCATAGGGGGAGGGCACGACCACAACAGACCCAGAGTGCGGCTCAACCACACCAGGGGCTCCCAAGTGTGTTGCTCTTTTTATTTTTTATTTTCCTTCTTTTTATACACAGGACTCCGTTCACCAAAGGCCCTGTCCGGAGGCGAGCTGCCGAACTCACGATGCAACAGCCAGGGAGGGACAAAGGCTGCGACGAACAATCAGGTGGTCTCCATTATGAGCATTAAATTTGTTAAATCCACCATTCCGCAGCCTACCCCTGGAAGGAGACACGTCTAATTAGTCCAATCCTTTGCTTACCGCACTGTTTGTATCATTCCGCACTCATAGCAAAATCACTTGAATAAATAATGCAGCACCTTTTGCCTATAATTGCATTACTTTACATATATGTTCATTAATGACATCTTGCACCCGTATATTTTGGTACGGCCGAATACACCAGGGGCTTATGTTCCCCGCATTATGGTGTGATAAGTCCGAACACTTTCACAAGTGCGGCACCCCGAACTTATAGCATTATATGAATCGGCTCCGAATCATGTCTTGGGTCAATAGTTGGGTTTGCCCGGCTCCCATGTTTTGGTACCTTACGTTCCGTTCTGTCGGCTAAGGTAGCACTGGGAGAACCACTGCGATTGCACCCCGGTTGAGCTGGGCGAGCGCCTCAGTGGAGAAAGCTAAAACTGACTGTCATGATAAGGCGAGAGACTGGTCGTTGTTCAAGAGGTCTTTTCGAGTCCCTAAAGACTTACGCCGCTTCGAGCGAAGAACCGGATAATATCCGTCCAAGGCATGGATAGCGCCCCAAACTCGGTCTTCCGAATACTTGGGGCTTCGCCGAAATTTAAAATTATAGAATTCTATGGCTAAGTGAGAGTGTTCAAGCATTATAAGTCCGGTTGCCTTGTTCGTCGTGTTGAGCGCCTCCCTTGATGGACCCAAAAATGGGAACAAGAGCGCTCAAGTTTATCCCGAACACCCTAGCACTCATGGCATGGGGGATGAAGCCGATGACTTGCCATCTCTCAGATTTAATAAACAGCCGCACAGAAGGTAATATTTTAAATTAATAAGCGTTGCTTAGCGCATATGAACTAAGTTTTCAGCGCACAGGATAACCCATAGCGAGTTTACTCAAAAATTACATCTCTGGGGCACTCATCCGCAATCTTGCGGGCACCCTTCAGGACAGTCTTATAGTACATCTCGGGCGTACGATACTCCTTGCCCGCTAGCGGCGCGTCAGTGATAAGCTTCTCCGCATCCAGCCTGCCCCAATGCACCTTTGCGCGGGCAAGGGCCCGACGAGCACCTTCAATACAGGCGGAGCGCTTGATGACCTCCACCCAGGGGCACGCATCCACCAGCCGCCGCACGAGGCCGAAGTAGCTCCCAGGCATGGCCTCTCCAGGCCACAGCCGGACTATGAGGCCCTTCATGGCCTACTCGGCTACCTTGTGGAGCTCGACCAGCTGCTTCAGCTGGTCGCTAGGGGGCACCGGATGGCCGGCCTCAGCGTACTGAGACCAGAAGACCTTCTCCGTTGAGCTCCCCTCCCCGGCTTGGTAAAACGCGGTGGCATCGGATACACTGCGAGGCAGATCTGCAAACGCCCCTGGAGAGCTCCGAATTCGGGTAAGTAATAGGTAATTTACATTAACATGCTTGCTTTGCATGAAAAATGCCTTACCCGCCGCTATCTTCTTCACCGCCTCAATCGCCTGGAGGGCCTTATGGGCCTCGGCCTTAGCAGCTTTGGCACTTTCAAGAGCCGAGACAAGCTCGGACTCTCGAGTCTTCGAGTCACGCTCCAAACTCTCATGTTTTTCCATGAGAGCCTGGAGCTCTTGCCGCACCTCCGCCACCCGCGCCTCCTGTTTCTCTCGCTCCGTCCGTTCCGCAGCCGCATTGCGTTTGGCCGCGGATACGGCCTCCTTCAGGGTTGCCACCTCTTTCGTGGCCCCTGCAGTACCCATGTTATCCTTTTTATTTTAATTGCAACCAAAATCCTTTTCTATAAGGTACAAATTCAAAGATGGTATTACTCACCTTCTTTGTCCTCGAGCTGCTTCTTGGCAAGGCCGAGCTCTCGCTCGGACCGCTCGAGGTCCTGCTTCAACGCACCAACCTCCGCAGTCAGTGCGGCAGAGGTCAGCAACGCAGCCTGCAAACCCATATTGACACAATTTTTAGCATTACTGCGTATATCTTTTTTAGATCCTCAATCCAGTTTTTCTTTCCGAACACCGAACCGAGCATCAGGGGCTACTGTCTATGCGGTATTACATTACATATTTTTAACTTCTTACCACAAAGCCTGTAAGAAGGCTACTGCATGCTTCGGTCAGCCCACTCTTGGCAAGCTGAACCTTCTGAACCACCGCACTCATGATAGTGCGGTGTTCTTCCTCGATGGAAGCGCCTTTGAGCGCCTCCAACAGGTTGTCCGGCGCATCCGGTTGGAGGGAGGCCGCCGGTGTCACGGTCTTTCCCTTCTTACGAAGGGGCCGCCTGCCGGACTCCGGAACCACTGCGGGTTCCGGCGTGGAGTCCGGCGCAAAGTCCGGGAGGCTGCCTTGTGGCGCCTCCGGAGCCTCCTCCTGATGGGTCCCTTCCTGGGATCCCACCTCGGCGTCCTCAGCGTCCCGAGGGGTGGAGGCAGTCGGGATGGAATCTACATCCGACGGAGCCAACGACCCGCTCGACGAAGCGGGGAGATCATCATCGGCCGGACTACAGGCAGTGTGCCGCATTAGAAGGACACTATGTGACACAAAAGAGAAATTATAAATCACTCAGGAATCCAGATACTTACGATCTGGCCGGAGGCCTGGCCCTGGAGGGCCACTCTTCGTCGCCAACGTTGGCGTTGGCGGAGCTATTCGGGGGAATAATCCTTCCCCTCTTGGACCCTTTGGCCTCCCCAGTTGGGGAAGCCTTCCTCTTCCTCTCTCCTTCCTCTGGGAGAGAGTCCTCTTTCTCCTCCTCATCTTCGGGCGAGGAGTCCGCCTCGGAGCCATCGGACGATGAGTCCGATATCACTTGGCGCCGGGAACTTTTTCGAGTTCCCGTGGCCTTCTTCTTGGCCTTCTTCTCCGGCACCACATAGAGTGCCGGGACCAGCAGCCCCGTTAAGCGGGCGTCCGCTGGGTCTTCGGGAAGGGGAGCCGGACAGTCTACCTGTCCGGACGTCCTCTGCCAGTCCTGTCAAAGGCATTGGGAGTTTTTAGATCCCACGTAGAGTCAAACTATGAAAGAAAACAAATGTCCCATAGAGGATAACGAAGCTTACCTCACCGGCCGGGCGCTTGGTGCTGAATCCGCGATCTTCCGTCGCGGACGCGGGGGCTTCTCCGCCCTTGAACATCACCCTCCAGACGGCTTCGTACGTCATGTCGAAGAGCCCCCTCAGAGTCCGGTGTTGCGCCGGATCGAACTCCCACAGGTTGAAGGCCCGTTGTTGGCAGGGGAGAATCCGGCGGATGAGCATGACCTGGATTACATTGACAAGCCTGAGCTTCTTGTTCACCAGGGTCTGGAGATAAGACTGGAGTCCTGTCAGCTCGTCCGAACTGCCCCATAGCAAGCCCTTCTCTTTTCAGGAGGTGAGCTGTATCGGGATACCAGATCTAAACTCGGGGGCCGCCGCCCATTTTGGGTCGCGCGGCTTGGTGATGTAGAACCACCCCGATTGCCATCCCTTGATGGACTCCACGAAGGCCCCTTCGAGCCAGATGACGTTGGGAATCTTGCCCAGCATGGCGCCTCCGCACTCCGCTTGGACGCCCTTCACTACCTGCGGCTTGACGTTGAAGGTCTTGAGCCACAAGCCGAAGTGGGGCTGGATGCAAAGGAAGGCCTCGCACACGACGATAAACGCCGTGATGTTGAGAATGAAGTTTGGCGCCAGATCGTGGAAATCCAGGCCGTAATAGTACATGAGCCCCCGGACAAAGGGAAGCCCAGTTCGTGGAGGAAGTAGGGAAGGAATACGACCCTCTCATGGGGCCTGGGGGTGGGGATGAGCTACCCCTTGTCGGGCTGCCGGTGCGCGATATCGCCGGAAAGGTATCCGGCGCTGCGCAGTTTTGCGATGTGCTCCTCCGTAACGGAGGAGGCCAACCATTTGCCTCCCGGTCCGGACATGGTCAGAGAAGGTCGAGATGAGATGCACGGGCTTGGGCGCTGGAGCTCGAGAGTACGTAGAGATGGATAAGCAAAGGAGGAAGAAGGCATGGGTAAAAAGGGTGGATCCTTATCCCCTTATATATGGGCGGACGAAAACTATGCGTCCCCACCAGCCTGGTAAAACTCTCTTATCTCCCAAGCGCCACCATCAATGGCGCGGTTGGGTTACCCATGTCCGTATTGATGAGAATCCCGAAATAAGGAACACGATCTCTGCTTCGACAAGATGTGCCAAGGAAACCGCTTCGCTAAACGCGCTGAGGTGGTATATTAAAAAGGATTCCAGTAAAGGCTTGGTGGTGGTGTAACGTCGTGCCACAAAACACGTCAACAGATTGAACTTGTGTACATAATATTCTCTCTTCGGTGGTATGTGGAATTTATTTTGCAGAGCCGGACACTATCCTGGTGTTCACAATCTTCTATGAATTATTCAGAGGAGGAACCCGCCTTGCAATGCCGAACAATATGCGCGCCGGACTCATCGTCATTGAAGCCTGGTTCAGGGGCTACTGAGGGAGTCCTGGACTAGGGGGTGTCCGGATAGCCGGACTATCATCGTCGGCCGGACTCCAAGACTGTGAAGATACAAGATTGAAGACTTCGTCCCGTGTACGGATGGGACTTTCCTTGGCGTGGAAGGCAAGCTTGGCGATACGGATATGTAGATCTCCTACCATTGTAACCGACTCTGTGTAACCCTAGCCCTCTCCCGTGTCTATATAAACCGGAGGGTTTTAGTCCGTAGGACGACATAACCATTACAACAATCATACCATAGGCTAGCTTCTAGGGTTTAGCCTCCTTGATCTCGTGGTAGATCCACTCTTGTACTACCCATATCATCAATATCAATCAAGCAGGAGTAGGGTTTTACCTCCACCGAGAGGGCCCGAACCTGGGTAAAAACATCGTGTCCCTTGTCTCCTGTTACCATCCGCCTAGACGCACAGTTCGAGACCCCCTACCCGAGATCCGCCGGTTTTGACACCGACAAGCCCCACCAAGGTTTGTCTAAAAAAAGGAGTAATTAAGGCGTCTGTTAGTCCCTTTAGTATAAATACAATATCATTAATAATGGCTCCTCCTTTTGTTTCACAAAGTATGTTGGAGTACAGCCGGCTACACATTTACAATCCGCTTCTCTTCTCTCTCCTTCAACTAAGCACAAATACTATATTTAAATCCTTATAGCCTGCTTATGTCATCTACGCAATTGTAGTACTTTCTCTAAAGTTACTATCCACTGTGTAGTCTGAAATGCCGGGCGTGCAGCGGGCGGTGCTCTCGGTCGGCGCGCCGCTTCAACGGCGGAAGCAGTGAGAGGTCGCGTCGCCTTGACTTGCCATCAATGTGGAGCGGGGGGCTCAGCTGGCGGCGGGCGGGAAGCGCGCGCGGGAAGGGGGAGGGTTTTTTGTTGCGCCAAGAAGGTGAGAAGCCAACTTGGGATCGGTCCGGACGGGGAAATATCATGTGCTCCCATACTCTGCATATGACACTAGTCTATGTTACTACTCCCTCCTTGCCGGTTTATAGAGATGTTTAGAGTAACATAGTAATATCTTACAGTATAAGTTACTCCCCACTATGACCAGCCTTGGCCTCTCCCAGTGCTCCACCATGTATAGCTGCTAAGCCTGCCACGTAGGCATAAAATATGATGTGGCACCAATAAACTAAGCACCTATGCATTGAAGACTTGAGTTACTAAGCCATATAATGCACTTAACACCTCATCTAAAGAGCATTAATAGTATATCCAGCTGCTGGCTATAAGCTAGTGCTATGTCATCTAGAGCCCATCTTGTAGTCAACATGTACAATAGTAGATCAAAAGAGTGTACTACTCCCTCCATTCCGATTTACTCATCGTGGTTTTAATTCAAATTTGAACTAAAACCACAACGAGTAAATCGGAACAGAGGGAGTACTTTTTTATTATGTGGCCCACCTTTCATTCTCACAAAGTGCCTAGGAGCACGTGCTAGAGCTAGCTCTTCATGAAGATCTCGCTTACCTTCTCTCTCCTCTTCTTTTTCCTCCAACTAAGTAGAAATATACTAGTTTATTCCTTATAGCCCGCTGACTCAGCTCTATTGTACTTGCTCTAAGCACATATAAGCACTTACTAGCACCCCCTTGACCGTGGACCTTGATGGTGTATGTCACCTTGTGTCTCATAATTTTCCTCGTCATCATCTGAGTCCTAGAAGATCTCACCCACATCATCATTAGCATGCAGCCGCCTTGATAGACAACGTGCGCAGAAGGAGTAGAGGCGACTGGGGACGCACCACCACCACTTCGTGGGCACTCCGTATGTGCTCGTGTGCATGCAACGTGCGTGTTTTTCCATCGGTGCTAGCTCTAAGGCCGAGGCTGCGGTCGTCTTCATCTCCGACTAGTAGTTGAGCAACGACGGCAAAGAGGAGCTGCAAGAGATGCGTATGCGCCGTTGCGTGCGAGCTTCGCCGTAGCACGATTACCCGGACGTCACCGCGGATGGCGCATGCCTCCATGCAGCCGAGTGTGTGTGCATGCATGTGTTATTCACGTGCATTCTGTGGACGAGCGTGTGTGCATGCACGTCTTGTGTATGTGCGTTGTGTGCTCCATGCTGTGCGCGTATGTGCATGAGTTGGATCGGATGGAGTTAGTGTGTTGGCTTGTGTACATGCGTGGCTGCATGCGTCCTGTACATGCGTGGCTTGTTGCGTGGTTATCAATAATTCAATATAAACTACTCCCTCCATTCCTAAATATAAGTCTTTCTAGCCATTTCAAATAGGCTACAACATACGGATGTATGTAGACATATTTTAGCGTGTATATTCACTCATTTTGTTTCGTATGTAGTCCCTTATTGAAATAACTAAAAAGACTTATATTTGGGAACAGAGGGAGTATAAAACATCTTCAACTTAGCATCCTGATGTACCATTTCTAGTGGTTAGCGAAAAGTTCATGTTCTTTTATTTGTTTATAGGTGGGCAGGCGGCAAAAAATAGGGGAAAACGTGCAAGGTTCCTTGCAGACGCTCCACCACGAGGTTCCTTGCTCCTCCTCGGTCATCAGGAATCTATGATCTTCAACTCTTTTCTTTTACGTGAGCTTTGTTCATCCTTTTCCCAACACACGAGACATCTAGCATCAAGGTGCATGTGTCATGCAAGAAAATGGAGATAATCAGATAAGCAGTGCGTAAGTGAGTCGTGCGGGGGGAAAAGTAGGGGGAAACCCTTTTTCGTAAGTTCGTCGTGCACTTCGATGGCACCTCGCAATATTTTTTCTCCTTGATGGCACATGAATAGTGCACGTACTCAACGACGGAGCACGGGATGGTAGCAATGACATGGTCAGCCCTTTTTTGGAGAGAGTACGTACTACTAGTAAATAACTTTGATGTGTCTCGTCAACTCGCAGAACGACGAGAAGCTTGATTACGCCTTCTCCCTCGCCAACGCGTGCACGGTGGCTCGCAGCACGAGGAGAAACTTTTGGTTACAAGTGGTGGACGTGCAGCAGTTCATTTGGTGTCATATTGCCAGAAGCACTACTGTAGAACCATCAACTTCCGGAAGAGGCAAAGAGCCAAGCTCAAGGTCACCTACTAACCTTAGGCTAGGCGTAGTGGGAGTAACATAAGTAGGGGTACCTCCTTTTTTTATTCTAGAAACAACCACAGCGAATATCAAGGTGCTGGTTACGTAGAACAAACTTCCTGCAGTCCGTGCTCAGCCCTCCTCTATCTCTCTTCTCAGCCAGCCAGCGGACGCGCAGAGCCCGTCGTCTGTTTTCTCACATGCGGCCCCACATGTCAGTGAAAATGCAAGAGGACCCACTAAACCTGCACATCTTTCACCTCGACATGCTGGTGATGAAAAACAAATCCAATAAAGATCTTCGGAGGCCACTTTTGGAGTTACTCTAGAGTAGTAAGATTCTATTTACAGTTTAACCCAAGATGCACATCTCGTGGCTTCAACTACCACTCTATTTTCTTTCATGACACGACCTGGATGCTGGATGTCCCATGTGTCGGCAAAAGGAGGAAGAACCCGACCAAATCTTCGGTTGTGCTCTCGGATTAGACTAGTTGTGCTAACTTAAAATTTTTATTGTGCACTCTCTCCATTCCAAAACACTTGACTTCCATTTGTCCAAAAATGGATGTAACTATATGCTAAAACATGTCTAGATACATATATATTTTGAAAAATAGAAGGCATGTATTGTGCAACGGAGGGAGTAGAATGGATGCAAGTTTTTGTATTGGGAAGAAGAGTACATCCATATATTGATAGAGCGTTGGAGTTGGCCTTACAAGTGGGACCGTAGTTGAGGAAACCGACTATCGGCAAACCCCCACCTCGCCCGCCGCGTGATGGCTGAGTTAGAGAAACGATGAGGTTGAGGAGATTGCTCTAGCACGGACTCCAAGAAATATGGTGTCAGATGGAAGTCGTGCTGGTGGCGTGTGCCGTACTCCTGGATGTGAATGCTTGTTCTGGCTCATGCCACCCTACTACTCCTACTACTTACTATATAGTACTAGTATCGAGGATTCGAGGTGCTGGTTACATACAATATGGCTACAGTAAAAACACCCGCACGACGTGCGAAGCATGTGAAGCTAGTACAAATAGTGTACTACTATTGTTGATTGGCCTCATCCGATAACCTGTTGCAATGCACGTACAGTTATGTATTCGGAAAATATTTTTTTGCCTCGTTGCACCACTCACTCACAGAAGCAACTCGAAAGCCATTCACAAATTTAGTATGTTTATCACAGGCATATCATTTTATTACATACAATAGGTCATCAACCCACATCGACAACGAGGATACATTATAAATACTAAAGTTTTCACCACACAACAAATAACAAGCAATGAAATGAAGTTCAACTCAACCATTCCTCGGCGTTGGAAACGCTTGCTTTGAACCAAAAGTGATTCTCTGGGACGGGCCATCTATTGTTGATCTCGAGACCAACGCAGGACTGATCATCCAGGCTGAAGCGGCCTACTATATCAGTACCAGGGTAGGGAACCACCCAAATGTCTGAGGTATAGACACAGTTGCTTCTCATAAATGGTACTAGTAACATTGTGTCAACAACAGTTGGATCACCTTTCACCATCATCGGATAGTTTTGTCCAAGGAAGAGCGAGTTTTCTCCAAGACTATCAATTCTGTACCAGGGAGAAGGTGTTGGCGCTAGCACACTAGTATCCATCCCGAATACCATGCAACGGGTGTTGGAATAGGTCCGGAGAGTGCGACCATGGGAGACAACACGTGCTCCCTCAGTAGTAACATCATTAATGGGCTGTATACACACAAGAAGAGGTGATCCATCAGAATTAGTTGCCAGGCACCACAGAGTATATGGGAGCTACTTGTCCTCATGCTCGTGATCATCACCATCGTCATCTCCCCCTTGGTTATAAAAATTTTCAAGTATAGGTGGTGGAATGTTCACTGGACCTTGGAAACACAAGAAGAAGGTTAATTAGTAAAGGGAAACTTGCTAACCCGCATGCATGCGGATGAAACAATTATAATTACGGTGGAAGACAAACGTACCGAAACTACGAGGATCCCATGCAAAAATAGTGCCATGAGAGGTGGTAGCAAACACAAGGCCCTCATATTGAATTGCATTACAGTACACATCTGTGTATAGAAACTCATTTTTGAGCAATATCCATCGAGTCAAATGTCAGGACCCTGATCCTATGCCACACCGGTCTAGCATGTAACACCTCATATCACTTTGCGGCCTCATGCACGGTATTCCCACGGGTGTCGCCTTACCAGGCCCGGGAACGTTTGCGCCTTTTGGCTCACGTATATGATAGTGTCACTAGCATCCATATGACAAAGAACCCGGGCTGACATGGCTAGTCGTAAACCCAAAGTGGCACTAACTTACAGGGACAGGCATACATGACCCACCAACGAACGTGTCGGTCATCAGCGAGTGAATCCGGGCTGTAGCAACTGGGCTAGCAGGACTCCGGTAAACCGGGCTGTAGCAGGCTAACAGGACTCCGGTAGACACCGCGTGACATTTCCCCGAAGGGACAGACACAGGAACGAAGAAGGACACATGCCGGCCAGCCTAAGTGTTCCGGAGCAGTAGCAAGCTACCAGGGCTCAGTGGAAGCACTAGGAGACATTTCCCGGTAGGAGAGGCTACCAAGGACAAACAACTAGATAGTCAGATCCCACACATACCAAGCATTTCAATAACATACACACAATATGCTCAATATGTGCAAATACAACATGGCATCACAACATGACTCTACAACTCAAGTACTTTATTTAATAGGCTCCGAGGAGCGAGATATTACAAACATGGGTCTCATGACCCAACATTCAGAGCATACAAGTCAAAGCACAAGCGGAAGCTTAACATGTCTGAGTACAGACATCTATAAATGAAAAATGCTGAGAAGCCTAACTATCTCCCAGATCCTGCCGAGGGCACAAGATCGTAGCTGAGGTAACAAGCTAAACTTCGAAGTCCAAGCGGAGCTACTAGCGAGACTGAAGTCTCTCTGCAAAAACATAAAATAGGCAAACGTGAGTACAAATGTACCTAGCAAGACTTACATCAGAACTATCTACATATGCATCGGTATCAACAAAGGGGGTGGTGGATTTAACTGCAGCAAGCAAGCTTTGACTCAGTGGCTAACCTGAACTACGACTGCAAGTAACCCTTTGAGGTGGCGCACACGAGTCCACATATTCACCATATCAATACACCACTATGGATCCGCGCCCGTCTCCCTATGAGAACACCATCCATAGCACTCACGCTTATCTTGCGTATTTTAGACTATCCACTTTCACTTGTCTATGAACTGTACAGGCAACCCAGAAGTCCTTCTCCGCGGACACGGCTATTCGAATAGATAATGTCAACCCTGCAGGGGTGTACTTCTTCACACACACTCTCGCCACTTACCGCCATGTACACATCATGTATCTCGACAACCTTCAAGCGGAAGCCTGGCGAGGGAGTCGGCCATGACATGACTAACCACACAAGTCTCTCGTCCAGGTTTATGCCTATTCGGGTTTCATCCACAAGGAGATCCAGCCGGGGTGTCGCTCACGGCCCCAAACGATGTGTGCAGGGTTCCCAAGCCCACCTCGACGAGTGGATCTACGCTTGGTACACCGTGCCACGGTGCCTAGTCTGTCCCAAGCCCACCTATACCGGGTGCCACTTGGTAGACTACTAACACTACCTACCAACACCACAAACTAGTTGCAACTCCTGGACAGAGATCATGTTGATTAATAAGTCGAGAGGGGTCGAGTTACCGGAACCCAATGTGTGGTAGTAACTGTTCATGGATCACAAACACAGAACTTAGTTCCTGAGGACGGTTTCAATGAGACAACCCACCATGTACTCCTACATGGCCTCTCATCGCTACCTTTACCAAATCGTGTTCACACACTTGTCTCTCAACAGTAGGACATGTTCACCACATTCCAATTCATCCCTGATGAATCAGACCTGACACAACTCTAAGCAATAGCACGCATGACAAACAAGCATGAATGAGTAGGCACATCAGGGCTCAAACAACTCCTACTCATGATAGTGGGTTTCATCTATTTACTGTGGCAATGACAGGTCATCCAGAGGAAAGTGGTTCAACTACCGCAGCAAGTAACAGTTGAATCGTTGTTGTCCTAATGTAGTAAAAGAGAGCCGGAGCGAGAGAGTGGAATTGTATCGGAATGAAAAAGGGGGTTTTGCTTGCCTGGCACTTCGGAAGATAGTATAGCTCTTCATCAGTGTCATCGAACTCATCGTCGGAACAACGTCTACTGAGGGGGGACAAACACCGGCAACAGAGAAGGAACATAATCAATGCAATGCAACAATATGATGCATGAGTGTGAAATGGCAATATGCTATGGTTTGAGCTAATGCAACTAGCAACCAGATTAAATGAAGTTGGTTTGAATCAAAGATTCAATTCAAACTCCATATGTGATTTCTTAGATGCCATTTAATTCAATTGCCCTAAACAGTAGTCATAAGTTGTTCTAACATGCATGAAAATGGTACAGATGGATAGATTGGATTTTTCTGATAATTTTTCATATATAAATTATTTCATTCTGAGCTATGGTTGATTTTCTATGAATTTCAGAAGTTTTGGCTATTTTCTAGAATTTCATGTATAAGAATAAATTCAGAAAATAATTAACTGCTTCAGCACTGCGTCACTGTGACATCAGCGATCAACGGGGCCGGTCCAGTCAAACTGACCAGTGGGTCCCGTCTGTCAGTAGTTAGTCTCTCCCTAATAGTAAACCAGCGATTGCTTCTGGTCGTCCGTTGTGTGCTTTTGCAAAAAGACCCTTCTCGGCTACCGTGCCCCGGAGGTGGAGGACGCGCGGTGACACTCTCTGGGCGTGCTCTTGCTGGAGCTCCTCAACGGCAAGTCCCCGACACATGCGTCGCTGCAGGATGGCGACGGCGGCACGCTGGACCTGCCGCGGTTGGTGCAGTCGGTGGTGCGCAAGGAGTGGACGGCCGAGGTGATTGGCGTGGAGCTGGTGCGGCTAGGCGCTGCGCTGAGAAGAAGATGGACTTGCTACTGCAGGCACCGGCGAAACTACGGCATAGCATGCCGTTGGCCTCCAGCAACCGGCGCTCCGCACACATCCCTGCCTCCCACGCCCAGATGCTCGGACGGCCCCCATAACATAGATACACAAACACAACAGCGAGCTTCAGTTATCTGAATTTTTGGTTCAGTGTTCACAACAGCGAGCTTCAGTTATCTGAATTTTCAGTGCAGTGTCGTGATTTGGATGGACGCCCGAACACAACAGCAAGGCCAGCTTCACTTCTCTGAATCTCCAGTCCAGTGTCGTGATTTGGATGGAATTGGAGACCGTGTCCTTCTCCAACATAAGTCAATTTCCAATGTAATCGAGTTCGAGTCTCTGTTCTTCTCCAACGCAAAAGCATGTAGTGCCCGACCCGGATTGGACTTGGCTGTCATAAGGAGGCATCCTCGACCAGAACGTCCATCAGGCCGCGTCCCTCGACCAGAATCTCCATCAAATCCCATCACATTGCAACTTTCGGAGGAACATCCAATGTCGCTGGCGGAGGAAAATCATCCGTCCAACCGTACTATGCCAAGTTCGCCGGCGGAAGAAGAACACCCGTCGAGCCCTCCATCGCCTGAGGCGGCTACACCAGAGGTATTTCTTCCCATGAAAGTTACTACACCTGAGGCTAGCATGTTTGCATCTCTGAATTTTTTTTAGAGATTTGTTCAGGATTGTTTATTGTCTGAACAAGACACATATCTGAAGATTCAGTATTGACTTACACCTTGGAGTTTACATCTGTTGTGGTGTTCCTCTATTCTAAACTGAACCATGCTAATTCGACCAAGTTTGGGCCTATCACATAGTCAAAAGTTTGAGTGATAGTTATGTTCCAGTTGCATTTATATTCAGATTTCACAGAAGGAACAAAGTTCCAGGAAAAACAACCTGTTAGTGTGTTCCTTGACGTTATACACCTAAGCACCCCTACTGTTAGCACCGAAATTAGCATTATTCTTGGCATGTATATGAATGCTTGTTTGCATGATTATTTGATTGAAGTAGGGCAGAATAACAGTAAACTGAACCATGAAATTTTAGAATCAGAAAGTAGGCATATACATCGTCATTAGCTCATTTTTCTGAACTTGCTCCATGTTACTCCAGTTTTAGGTTCTGTCCACTAATGTTCATCAGACATGTCACAGTGCGTGTATGCTCTAAGCGATAGGCAACGGACTATGGGGAACATATTTGTTTTTTATAATCATTTTCTGATTGTTGTTTTCCTGTAGGATATGTCATTACTTTTTTTAGTGGGTAGTGACTGCACCACCTAACTGACTATGATGTACTACCTCTGTTTCAACTGATTCCAGCTCAATGTGTCATCACTATTTAAATTATTTATTAGATGCTCAATGAAATTCAGAACTAAGAAATTTTTTCTTCTGTCTTTTCAGTGATGGGAAGTAGATTGAGCTGATAAATTTCTGCACCCACCTTGAGGTCCATAATGTTCTCCTAATTATATGCAGCCCAATTCATGTAGATGTATTTGTTTGAGGGAGAGGACTATCTGTGATCAGAAGCAACAGTATGTGATCATCATGTCTGCGAGAGATGGCAGGAGTATGTTATATGTATTTCTGTGTATACTACTAATATGTATTGACTGTTCATGTTGGTACAGTAGGTTCACGATTGCTTATGGAAACAATAAAATTACTTGAGGAGGATTTTATGAGTATGTACTTTGAGACTTGAGAGGCCGTTATTGACATGGATTCCCCGTCTACTAGAGAGGCTGGTGTCAAATCAACATCGGAAGAAGGGCAATAGAAGTGGAATGAGGTGAAGTCCTATTGATGCCTATAATTCATTAATTAACTCAAACAAATGATACTAGACATCAACTACTGCAATTGATCCATGAATATTTGTTAGGTTGTAGTATCTATCTAACATTTAGAAGGGAAAAATGCGATGAACATTTTTTTTCTCAAGGTTACGTATATGAGTATATCTTTAAAATGAGGTACAGAGAGCAGAAAGTCTTAAATGCTTGCAAATCCTCAGTTTTAAGAGAATAAGATACAGTCTTAATTAATTTCCAGATTTATTTTTGTATTATTGGAATTCTGAACAGGAGAAGGTTGTTAGCTCGTCGTGTGGTCGATTTGGTTTCTGGAAATTCTTTCGCATACTATGTTTGAGCGCTTTTGTTCTTGAGTTCTTCTGGTGGAGGGAACCAGAAGTGATTCTTCTGCAATGTGAGGAGATCTCCAAATCAAGCCAGCCTCGAAGAGAAGAGAACAAGTAGTAGGAGTACATCTCTACCCAGACGAGCTGAATCTGAACGACTCAGATTGTCATGTTACCGTGTACCAGTCCGGCAGATGTGCAAGTGCAACTACATTGGTTGAGTGTAAGGCAGACTGATTCATCCGCGTGAAGCCAGTATGACAAGGCTAAGTCTGCACAAGGTAAAAAAACACAATAAATTTGGCCCCTTGATATTTCTGTTTATGGGTTGTTTTTCAGGGGAGCTCATAGTTTAGCAGTTCTCTTCTGTGCTAATCTGAATTGTAGGTGGCCCATTGTTTAATTGCACATGCACATTATTAATTGTGGTTTGCATCGTCAATCTGCACTTTGGTAGGAGCACTTAGGAGTTCCTGACTATTCTCTGGGCAACCTCCTATATTTTATAGTAGTTCAACTTAGCCTTCATTCGTGGCAAACCGTGATTCTGTACTACACCTTGGAATCTTTTTTAAGTCTGAATTGCGTGGTTTACTGACTGAATTTACCCACTAGCTCAGCTGATTTATGCAAAGTACAGTAGTAGCTTTGTTTGGATCTGAACTTATATCACTCTAAGAACTTCTACATAGAATGATTTATCATCACTAGAATATTTATGCCCTGTTGTAATGCACAACTTAAGTGTCTGAACATATCAATATAATATGATTGGCCGGATTATGTTTTTTATGCATTCTAGAAGTGGCATTTTCATGAAATTACAAACTAGCTTTACATTTTTCTCGGAACACTTGGTGAAATTTTTATTGGAGAATATTTTTCTCCTTTTCCATCGTTTGTTGCCCATTCGTCTCGTTCTGCTCCTGTTTGTCATGAGTAATGTGATGTGTTGAAATAGAGGGCGTAAACTTGTGGGGGCTTTTAGCCATGGGGCTATTGGGCTACAGGCATGTGATATATTTTTCTCCCGTTGCAACGCACGGACCCTTTTGCTAGTTAAACTAACTAAGTTTAGTTAGCGTTAAATTAATACTAACTTGGTTTAGTTAGTGGCATGGGGCCCACACGTTAGTGAACCAGGGGGTCAAACTTGGTCCACCCTGGGTCAATGGTCAGCGGGGTCAAACTCGCCGGCGACTCGATGCCGGCGAGGCCCGAGACGGCAGCGCGGCTCGGAAATCGCCCAGGGTGTCCAAATGGGTGGCGGAGAGGCTCTACGGGTGCAGCGCGACGAGGCGCGTCTAACGGGGCAAGCGGGAGCAGCTGGGGTGGACCGAGCTCGTCGGAAGCGAGCTCGTGGCGGCGGCCGGAGTTCGGCCAACAGTGGGTTAGGCGATGCAGGGCGCTAGGGGAGGCGTTGGTGTGTGCTATGTGCTCCTAGTGAGGTGTGGAGCACAGTGTTGTGCCCAGCTTCGAGCCACTGTGGCTCTGGCCACGACGACGACGCGACACGGTGGCGGCGAGCTTCGGCCGTGGTGGAAGACGGAGCTAGGGGACGGGAACGGAGGGGCGAGCAAGGGGAAAGAATCAGGAGCTCATAGGGAGTCGTACGACGGTTTCAGCGGGCTCGGGGACGGGCTGGAGACGAGGTGCGGTCGCCGGCGATCTCGGATGCCCGAGGTAGAAGACGACCACGGTGACGGCGTTCGGAGGCGTCTAGTGCCGCGTGGCTCGGCAGAGAGGTCTAGGGCAACGAGGCGGAGCTCTTGAGCCAGTCAGGGAAGCGAGGGGAGGCGGTGGCCGCGGTGGTGCACGTCGGCGGCGGCGGGCGCGTTCGGGTGG
Source organism: Triticum timopheevii (assembly GCA_963921465.1). NCBI lineage: Eukaryota > Viridiplantae > Streptophyta > Magnoliopsida > Poales > Poaceae > Triticum > Triticum timopheevii. The sequence goes on along the minus strand of OY997264.1, from coordinate 96,256,455 downwards.
TGCGAGGAGAGAGCCAGAGGAGGGGAGAGGCACGGGAGAGAGTGAGAGGGGGCCAGGGGGGTGCGTGGCGTCTCCGTGGCGTCGTCTAGGAGCACCGGGGAGGAGCCAGGCAGGCAGGGAGGGAGGAGGTGGCCGGCGCGGGGCGGCCACGCGCCTCCGTCCTTCTAGCGGGGAAGGAAGACGACGCGGGGGGGGGGGGGGAGCGGTGGTGGGCTGGGCCGTGCTGGGTCGGTTGGTGGCGCCAGGTAAGGCCCATGTACTAACTCTCTCTCTCTGTGTGTTATTTTTTTATTCCAGTTTTCTATTTTGTTCTGTTTTGTTTTGATTTAGTAAAAATACTAAACCATTTGATAAAATGCTGAAAATAATTATGTGGCTAGAACTAAAATATACCAAACCACATAAAATGTTCCAGAATTATTGGACATATATTAATTATATAAAAATATATATCCAATGCAAATAGTTATTTATTTAATTCAAAGCCCAAAATAAATATCTCTGAGATTCCAAAAATACTGTTTTGAGTTTTACCTCTTTCCAATATTTTCAGAGACTAAGAGGAACATTTTCTTGGACTTCTTTGAAAAGATTTTAATGTTGATTATTTCTGAAGTAATTTCTGAGGGTTTCAACTCACCTCAATTCAACTTAAATAAAATTTAAACATGATGCAACAAGACGCAACACCAGGCAGTACCAGAAGCTAGGGATGTGACAACTCACCCCCACTAAACAAGAATCTCGTCCCAAGATTCAAGCATGGGGTAAGATGAAGCGAAACGCAAACTAACACAATCTTCATGATCCAGGTTGCACATCATAAGGGCGTTAATTCAATGACCATCTTTGTCTCGTCGTCTTGCTCTGAGAACTCCAACTAACATGACAATGAGAGGAAAGGGAAAACTCTAAAAGAATCGATCTTCTCGGAGATCAAGCAACTCAGGATCAACTAACAGAGTAAGACATAGCACATCTCTCGAGCTGGGACAAGGAACACACATCCAAAGGGATGGGGTGAAACAGATGACGAGGGTTCACTAGGTAGACAACAATTCCATACTTAAGAGGGTGGTGAACGGTTGTCAACATAGCGAAGAGTTGAGTTGCCATGATACATTAACGAGACAACTTAGAGGAGGTGACTCATAGAGTTATTACCTTGAGTGGCAAAAAGAATTACCTTTGATATAGAGATCATTAAGACTCTTTATATCAGCCTAGGGCAAATCACAGCAATCGTTTGGTGGAGTTCGAAGGAATGGCATACTCAGATTGGAAAGGAAACTATGGTTATGGAACAACTCGGCAAATGGGAGGCACATTCCAGTTGATACCGAGGATATAATCTAGTGACTGAGTGTGCTCTCAAGAACTTGAGCATTTCCATACCCATCAAGGTCTTACCAACATCTGTGCCGAGGATCCTGGAAACACATCATACTACCATGATGAATAGTGATGGACGATGCAGATGCAAAGGAAGGCAATACTTTCTCAGATTTGTCCTTAGCAATGCCAAGGAACAAAACCTGGATGATCGACCGAGAGACATTTAGCACTCCGCTTCTAATGTTCTCCTTGATGTTCTAGCTACCACAGTCATGCCTAAAAATCATCAACATGGCCATCAAGTAAAGGTCGGACTTCGGGAGCACAAAATCCATAAGGATCAACTTCTAGAATAAGTCATGCGAGATCCTCATGGGAGGTGACCAAACGACTTAAACAAGATATTACAATAATAGTGCTTCTAGCTAGGTGCGTCCACTTCACTGGAACCTATATCATAGTTCTTGGGAGAAGTTCCAACCATCATATCTTCCTGAGATTCAGATCTGGTTGGTAACAGGGTAATTCAGACAACGTGTCTGGAAAAGAAAGTTTGCAACACAAACCGACGAGATGATGTTGCGAGAATCTCGGGGAGTGAACTACGATAGCAAGCTCCAAAACATGAGCTGGTTCTGCTACAACATGTGAACATGTTGTCCGAGCCAAGCATGACCACCTAGTAGTCTTATAATAAAACGCTACTAAGTTCAGAAGGGGAGCCATCATCGAGGATATCGAAGCCCTTGCATAAGTCTTGCTCTTAAGAAGGAACTTCTTCTCCTTGAACAAATCAATCAGTGGCTTGGTGTGCTAGGAAACACATATGGAATGGAGGCGGCCAACCTATCAAACCATAGAGTACTTCGCATATAGGCGTGACTAACTTGGGACGATTCCAGAGGAAGCAAAAACAATCTTTCTCGGATCCACGACAACAACTTACATCAAGTGCACGTGAATTAGGGGAAGTCACATCTTTCATCCGGACATATGCTCCATGAGCGGGTCATGAAGATAATGCTTATAAAAGTTTCCAATACTAGCTGGATGTTCAACACAATCATGGAGAAGATAAAAATGTTGCTGATGGGCTCAACAACAATTCATCAAGGTTTCCATGAAGATGGAATCCCATAATTGTGTGAACAAGTGATAGCATTGGTCAGACCCAAAAGATATAATGGTGTATGCTCGAGGGATCAACCACGAGTAAGACAACATTACGACCATTGTTGGTTCTGATTTGATTTGATGATAGCCCACACTCAAATCAAAGTTTGACATGATAATAGATGCAACAACTGATCACAAGGACCAATCGATGAGGATATCATCTTCCTTCAACACACACATACCAGATATCCCTTAAAATGAACTAAGTCGGACAAGCTTCCATCTTCCAACTCTCCAAGTTGTTGTATAGCTTAACCAACTAACTCAGGGTATCCCATACGGATTCTTGGAGAAAGGGTGGTTTACAAGAAAACCAACTTGATCACGAACTCAACATAGCGGCCAGGTGACAACCTGGTGATACTTCCAAGAAGACATTCAGAAAATCATGAACCACCGGTATGTTACTAAGCTCGAGAACAATCTTGCTTCTCAGGCAAGACAATATGATCAAATAAGCAAGGATTGGCACTATCCTAACTCATTGATTGAAAAGTGCACCGGGAATAAGGATTAGGTAGCATGATCAACCTTAGGATGATGATTCAATAACCAACATGCTAAGGATGAAATTATTGTCCTTTAACTACCAAGCAACGGAGTTGCTAGGAGTATAGATTTCACACATCACGATTCACTTGTCGGCATTTCGGTTGCGACAACACGAAACCGAGGAATGAATAATGATGGCGAGAAGTATCATTGTGTCAAGAGTTCATAGGATGGTGTGCAATTCCCATGACATTCTTGATATAAAGATGGTAATACTCCAAGGTGGAACAGAACAAAAGCTGGACTAGTATTTGATCTGTGGAACACAACTGCTTTGACCCAATCCAGCATATGGATGAGGTACTGGAGTTTGTTTCTCCTAGTCATTCCCGAATAGAATGGCTTGACGGGCCACAAGAGTAGTGGCATCGATGAACACGAATGCATAACTACTCCTGACTATCAATTGATAGATGAGGGCCAGAAAACAACTAAAGAGGGACAACTCAAAGGAACATATGTTTTTCTGAGTTGTGGATGCATGGATTAGTATGCCGTACAAATTCAGCATATATCTTCCGGATAACCCATGCAGAAAGGTTGAACTGGTAGAGTCGCAAAATAGAATGGAGAACCCATCGAGAGCACTCTTGTCGTGATCTCTTTGTTCAAGGAACTTCTGCCAAGAATGGTTCATGGTATTTAGAAGAATGATGTACCACGGACCTCGAAGACTATCGCAAAGGTTACTAATATCCTAAAGGTACGAGCAACACTAACAACATGAAGTAAGTAGGGAAATCTCGGGTTCAAAAACCCAGGAGTAGAATACCTACTACTAAGTGGCATCACAGGATGCTTTCGAGAATGATGGCCAGAATCGTCACACTGGGAACACAAAGCATGGCTGGATTACTAGGTGATACTCTAGACACCTAGGGTCATAATAATAGCTCCAACATAAATGTCGAGGCAATAGAATACCTCAACTCAACAATTAGTGTGATTAACCTGGCCTAAAGGAACATCGAAACCAGAGGGAAAGGATTTTGCAAATGCATGATGTCTACTACACAACCTTCTTCTTGTAGACGTTGTTGGGCCTGCAAGTGCACAAGTTTGTAGGACAGTAGAAAATTTCCCACAAGTGGATGACCTAAGGTTTATCAATCCGTAGGAGGCATAGGATGAAGATGGTCTCTCTCAAATAACCCTGCAACCAAATAACAAAAAGTCTCTTGTGTCCCCAACACACCCAATACAATGGTAAATTGTATAGGTGCACTAGTTCGGCGAAGAGATGGTGATACAAGTGCAAAATAGATAGTAGATATAGGTTTTTGTAATCTGAAATAATAAAAACAGCAAGGTAACAAGTGGTAAAAGTGAGCGTAAACGGTATTGCAATGATTGGAAACAAGGCCTAGGGTTCATACTTTCACTAGTGCAAGTTCTCTCAACAATAATAACATAGATAGAACATATGACAAGCCCTCAACATGCAACAAAGAGTCACTCCAAAGCCACTAATAGCAGAGAACAAACGCAGAGATTATGGTCGGGTATGAAACCACCACAAAGCTATTCTTTCGGATCGATCTATAGAAGAGTTTGTACTAGAATAACACCTTAAGATACAAATCAACCAAAACCCTAATGTCACCTAGATACTCCATTGTCACCTCAAGTATCCGTGGGCATGATTATATGATATGCATCACACAATCTCAGATTCATCCAACCAACATAAAAGTACTTCAAAGAGTGCCCCAAAGTTTCTACCGGAGAGTCAAGAACGTGTGCCAACCCCTATGCATAGGTTCCCAATGTCACAAAACCTACAAGTTGATCACCAAAACATACATCAAGTGGCACATGATATCCCATTGTCACCACAGATAATCACGGCAAGACATACATCAAGTGTTCTCATAAAGACTCAAGCCGATAAGAAAACTTCAAAGGGGAAACTCAATTCATCACAAGAGAGTAGAGGGGGACAAACATCATAAGATCCAACTACAATAGAAAAGCTCGGGATACATCAAAATCATGCCATAGATGGAACACGAAAGAGAACACGAGAGAGAGAGAGAGAGAGAGAGAGAGAGAGATCAAACACATAGCTACTGGTACATACCCTCAGCCCCGAGGGTGAACTACTCCCTCCTCGTCATGGATAGCGCCGGGATAATGAAGATGGCCACCGGTGATGGGATCCCCCTCCGGCAGGGTGTCGGAACAGGGTCCCGATTGGTTTTTGGTGTCTACAAAGGCTTGCGGTGGCGGAACTCCTGATCTTTTTTCTCTTATGGAAGTTTATGGTACGTAGGTATATATGGGTGAAAGGAGTACGTCGGTGGAGCTACGAGGGCCCCACGAGGCAGGGGGCGTGCCAGGGGGGTGGGTGCGCACCCCACCCTCGTGAGCACCTCCCGTATCTTCTGATGTGGAGTCCAAGTCCATCAGGTGGGTTTCCTTCCAAAAATAACTTTTCCAGTTGATTTCGTTCCATTTTGACTCCGTCTGATATTCCTTTTCCTCGAAACACTGAAATAGGCATAAAACAGCAAATCTGGGCTACGCCTCCGGTTAATAGGTTAGTCACAAAAATAATATAAAAGTGGATAATAAAGCCCAAAATTGCCTAAAACAGTAGATAAAGTAGCATGGAGCAATCAAAATTTATAGATACGTTGGAGACGTATCAAGCATCCCCAAGCTTAATTCCTGCTCGTCCTCGAGTAGGTAAATGATAAAAAAAGAATTTTTGATGCAGAGTGATACTTTGGTATAATTTCAATGTAAACCTTCTTAATTGTGATATGAATATTCAGATCCGAAAGATTCAAGACAAAAGTTCATATTGACAAAAAAATAATAATACTTCAAGCATACTAATCAAAGCAATCATGTCTTCTCAAAATAGCATGGCAAAAGAAAGTTCATCCCTACAAAATCATATAGTTAGGATATGCTTCATTTTCGTCACACAAAGATGTTTCCAAATTCTATACCCCCGATGACAAGCCAAGCAATTGTTTCATACTTAAATAATCTCAAACTTTTTCAACCTTCATGCAATACATGAGCGCGAGCCATGGATATAGCACTATGGGTGGAATAGAATATGCTGATGGGGATTGTGTGGAGAAGACAAAAAAAGGAGAAAGTCTCACATTGACGAGGATAATCAACGGGCTATGGAGATGCCCATCAATTGATGTCAACATGAGGAGTAGGGATTGCCATGCAACGGATGCACTAGAGCTATGAATGCTCAACAAAAGAAAACTAGTGGGTGTGCATCCAACTTGCTTGCTCATGAAGACCTAGGGCATTTGAGGAAGCCCGTCATAGGAATATACAAGCCAAGTTCTATAATGAAAAATTCCCACTAGTATAAAAAGACAACTTATGAGACTCACTACGTGAAGAACAAGGTGCTACTTTGAAGCACAATATATGAGACTCACTACATGAAGAACAAGGTGCTACTTTGAAGCACAAGTGTGGAAAAAGAGATAGTAGCATTGCCCTTTTATTTTTTTTATTTTTTTGGCCTTTCTTTTTTTCTTTTGGCCTTTCTTTTTTTGGACCTTTCTTTTTTTTGGCCTTTCTCTTTTTTGGGCAATGCTCTAATAATGATGATCATCACACTTCTATTGATTACAACATAAGGATTACAACTCGAAACTTAGAACAAGATAGGACTCTATATGAATGCCTCCGGCGGTGTACCGGGATGGTGCAATGAATCAAGAGTGACATGTATGAAAAATAATGCATGGTGGCTTTGCCACAAATACGATGTGAACTACATGATCATGCAATGGCAATATGACAAAAGTAGTGTATGTCATGATGATTGACGGTGTCCTGGACTAGGGGGTACTCCCCACGTCATCTCCCGATCTATTAAATTGGGTCGAGGACCCCCATGGCCGTATACTCATGGGCTAGTCCGGACAGCTGCCGCATACAAGGAAGATTCCGCAATACTTGGCGATCAAGACAAGGACTCCTCCCCCACCAGCGTATTCGGCTAGGACTCTTGTTATCCTAGGCCTCTGGTGCATTATATAAACCGAGTCTAGGCTAGTCGATAGAGATATACAACAATCATACCATAGGCTAGCTTCTAGGGTTTAGCCTCCTTGATCTCGTGGTAGATCTACTCTTGTACTACCCATATCATCAATATTAATCAAGCAGGAGTAGGGTTTTACCTCCACCGAGAGGGCCCGAACCTGGGTAAAAACATCGTGTCCCTTGTCTCCTGTTACCATACGCCTAGACGCACAGTTCGGGACCCCCTACCCAAGATCCACCGGTTTTGACACCGACAATGATGATGATGGAAGTTGCACGGCAATATATCTCGGAATGGCTATGGAAATGCCATGATAGGTAGGTATGGTGGCTGTTTTGAGGAAGATATAAGGAGGTTTATGTGTGATAGAGCGTATCGTATCACGGGGTTTGGATGCACCGGCGAAGTTTGCGCCAATTCTCAAGGTGAAAAAGGGTAATGCACGGTACCGAAGAGGCTAGCAAAGGTGGAAAGGTGAGAGTGCGTATAATCCATGGACTCAACATTAGTCAAAAGAACTCATATACTTATTGCAAAAATTTAGAAGCCATCAAAAATCAAGTAGTACGCGCATGCTCCTAGGGGGATAGATTGGTAGGAAAAGACCATCGCTCGTCCCCGACCGCCACACATAAGGATGGACAAGCCAGGTACACTTCCTGTTTCAAATTTGTTACACAACTTTAACCATACGTGCATGCTATGGGTCTTGCAAACTTCAACACAAGCATTCTTTGAATTCATAATCACCCAACTAGCATGACTTTAATATCACTATCTCCATATCTCAAAACAATTATCAAGTATCAAACTTTTCTTAGTATTCAACACACTCATAAGAAAGATTCACATATCTTGAACACCAAGTATATTAACATTAAGCGAATTACCATGCTATTAACGACTCTCAAACTAATCTAAGTGAAGCATGAGAGTTCATCTATTTCTTCAAAATAAAAATACCACCATGCTCTAAAAGATATAAGTGAAGCACTAGAGCAAATGACAAACTACTCCGAAAGATATAAGTGAAGATCAATGAGTAGTCGAATAATTATGCAACTATGTGAAGACTCTCCTATTTAATAATTTCAGATCTTGATACTTTATTCAAACAGAAAGCAAAACTAAAGAAAACTATATTTCAAGGATAGCACAACTCATTTGAAGAAGCAAAAACTTAGGCTCAACCGATACTAACCGATAGTTGTTGAAGAAGAAAGGTGGGATGCCTACCGGGGCATCCCCAAGCTTAGATGCTTGAGACTTCTTGAAATATTATCTTGGGGTGCCTTGGTCATCCCCAAGCTTGAACTTTTGTGTCTCCTTAATTCCTCTCATATTATGGTTTCTCTTTTTATCAAAAGCTTCATTCACAACAAACTCAACAAGAACTCGTGAGATAGGTTAGTATAAACCAATACAAAACCTTATCATTTTCTACTGTAACAAATAACTAAAATTATTATTCAACATTGAATACTAAATTCCTCTGCATATTTAATACTCCTATCCTCAAATAGAATCATTAAAAAAACAAACATATGCAAACAATGCAAACATAACAGCAATCTGCCAGAACAGTACAGTCTGTAAAGAATGCAAGAGTATCAATACTTCCCTGGCTCCAAAAATTATGAACTAAAATTCAAACTGTAATAAATTCATCAGAGCTCAGTATCCAAAAAGATTCAACATTATACCACTCCCTGACTTTTCTACGGAATTTTTGCAACAGTGGTAAACTTTCTGTTTTTGAAACAGCAACATGTATACTAGCAAAATAAGCATGGCAAAGCTATCCTTGACTTCTTTATTGAAACTAAAGATGCAAAACATTATTCTAAATAAAATCAATCTAATACTAACAAAATAAAATGATGCTCCAAGCACAATACATATCATGTGGTGAATAAAAATATAGCTCCAAGTAAAGTTACCGATGGTACGAAGACGAAAGAGGGGATGCCTTCCGGGGCATCCCCAAGCTTGGGCTTTTGGCTATTCTTGAATATTACCTTGGGGTGCCTTGGGCATCCCCAAGCTTAGGATCTTGCCACTCCTTGTTCCATATTCCATCGAATCTTTACCCAAAACTTGAAAACTTCATCCACACAAAACTTAACAGAAAACTCGTGAGCTCCGTTAGCGAAAGAAAACAAAACACCACTTCAAGGTACTGTAATGAACTCATTCTTTATTTATATTGGTGTTAAACCTACTGTATTCCAACTTCTCTATGGTTTATAAAATATTTTACTAGCCATAGATTCATCAAAATAAGCAAGCAACACACGAAAAACAGAATCTGTCAAAAACAGAACAGTCTGTAGTAATCTGTAACTAACGCAAACTTCTGAAACTCCAAAAATTCTAAAATAAATTGGTGGACCTGAGTAATTTGTCTAGAAATCATCTTCAAAAAGAACCAACTAAATAGCACTCTCCAGTAAAAAGTTCTAGCTAATGTCGTGAGCGCTAAAGTTTCTGTTTTTTTACAGCATGATCATAAAGACTTCACCCAAGTCTTCCCAAAGGTTCTACTTGGTACAAACACTAATTGAAACACAAACCACATCTAAACAGAGGCTAGATGGATTATTTATTACTAAACAGAACCAAAAAGCAAGAAACTAAAATAAAATTGTGTTGCCTCCCAACAAGCGCTATCGTTTAATGCCCCTAGCTAGGCATTATGATTTCAATGATGCTCACATAAAAGATAAGAATTGAAACATAACGGGAGCATCATGAAGCACATGACTAGCACATTTAAGTCTAACCCACTTCCTATGCATAGGGATTTTGTGAGCAAACAACTTATGGGAACAATAATCAACTTGCATAGGAAGGTAAAACAAGCATAACTTCAAGATTTTAAGCACATAGAGAGGAAACTTGACATTATTGCAACTCCTACAAGCATATGTTCCTCCCTCATAATAATGTTCAGTAGCATCATGAATGAAATCAACAATATAACCAGCACCTAAAGCATTCTTTTCATGATTTACTTGCAAGGAAAATTTACTACTCTCCACATAAGCAAACTTCTTCTTTATGGCATACGTATCATCACAATAATCATCATAGATAGGAGGCATGCTTTTATCATAGTAAATTTGCTCATCAAAGCTTGGAGGACAAAAAATATCATCTTCATCAAACATAGCTTCCCCAAGCTTGTGGCTTTGCATATCATTAGCATCATGGATATTGAAGGAATTCATACTAACAATATTGCAATCATGCTCATCATTCACATATTTCATGCCAAGCACTCTATGTAATTCTTCTTCTAGCACTTTGGCACAATTTTCCTTTCCATCATACTCACGAAAGATATTAAAAAGGTGAAGCGTTTGAGACAAACTTAACTCCCTTTTTTTAGTTTTCTTTTATGAACTAAACTAGTGCTAAAACAAGAAACAAAAAGATTCGATTGCAAGATCTAAAGATATACCTTCAAGCGCTAACCTCCCCGGCAACGGCGCCAGAAAAGAGCTTGATGTCTACTACACAACCTTTTCTTGTAGACGTTGTTGGGCCTGCAAGTGAACAGGTTTGTAGGACAGTAGCAAATTTCCCTAAAGTGGATGACCTAAGGTTTATCAATCCGTAGGAGGCGTAGGATGAAGATGGTCTCTATCAAACAACCCTGCAAGCAAATAACAAAAAGTCTCTTGTGTCCCCAACACACCCAATACAATGGTAAATTGTATAGGTGCACTAGTTTTGCGAAGAGATGGTGATACAAGTGCAAAATAGATAGTAGATATAGGTTTTTGTAATCTGAAATAATAAAAACAGCAAGGTAACAAGTGGTAAAAGTGAGCGTAAATGGTATTGCAATGATAGGAAACAAGGCCTAGGGTTCATACTTTCACTAGTGCAAGTTCTCTCAACAATAATAACATAGATAGAACATATGACAAGCCCTCAACATGCAACAAAGAGTCACTCCAAAGCCACTAATAGCGGAGAACAAACGTAGAGATTATGGTCGGGTATGAAACCACCACAAAGCTATTCTTTCGGATCGATCTATAAAAGAGTTCATACTAGAATAACACCTTAAGATACAAATCAACCAAAACCCTAATGTCACCTAGATACTCCATTGTCACCTCAAGTATCCATGGGCATGATTATACGATATGCATCACACAATCTCAGATTCATCCAACCAACATAAAAGTACTTCAAAGAGTGCCCCAAAGTTTCTACCGGAGAGTCAAGAACGTGTGCCAACCCCTATGCATACGTTCCCAATGTCACGAAACCCGCAAGTTGATCACCAAAACATACATCAAGTCGCACATGATATCCCATTGTCACCACAGATAATCACGGCAAGACATACATCAAGTGTTCTCATAAAGACTCAATCCAATAAGAAAACTTCAATGGGGAAACTCAATTCATCACAAGAGAGTAGAGGGGGAGAAACATCATAAGATCCAACTACAATAGCAAAGCTCGGGATACATCAAGATCGTGCCATAGATGGAACACGAGAGAGAACACGAGAGAGAGAGAGATCAAACACATAGCTACTGGTACATACCCTCAGCCTAGAGGGTGAACTACTCCCTCCTCGTCATGGATAGCGCCGGGATGATGAAGATGGCCACCGGTGATGGGATCCCCCTCCGGCAGGGTGTCGAAACAGGGTCCCGATTGATTTTTGGTGGCTACAAAGGCTTGCGGCGGCGGACATCCCGATCTTTTTTCTCTTCTGGAAGTTTTAGGGTACGTAGGTATATATGGGTGAAAGGAGTATGTCGGTGGAGCTACGGGGGGCCCACAAGGCAGGGGGCGCGCCCAGGGGGGTGGGCGCCCGCCCCCCCCCCCCACCCTCGTGAGCACCTCCCGTATCTTCTGACGTGGAGTCCAAGTCCATCAGGTGGGTTTCCTTCCAAAAATAACTTCTCCAGTTGATTTCGTTACGTTTCGACTCCGTCTGATATTCCTTTTCCTCGAAACACTGAAATATGCATAAAACAGCAAATCTGGGCTGGGCCTCCGGTTAATAGGTTAGTCCCAAAATAATATAAAAGTGGATAATAAAGCCCAGTATTGCCTAAAACAGTAGATAAAGTAGCATGGAGCAATCAAAAATTATAGATACGTTAGAGACGTATCAATGCACCAGATTGTTTAGAAACCTGTGACGACTCGGACATCATAACGGTTGTAAATGCTCCAAAGGATTTAAGACATCCTACAAAATGGTGGCATAGTCAGTCACCATCACAATATCAAGATTCCGAGATCAACGGTCAAGACACGGAGGTGGTAAGAACTGAACTGAGGCTTAAATCCAACAATCTTATAAGTCTACAGATTAGTAACACGTGATCCTGATAGAAAGAAGAGAAAGCCTAGTTTCTTAACCCCGTAGGAAAGATAAGATGACTCAGATCAGAAGGGCATAAGCTATAAGGAGTAAAAAGAGCCTTACGTTCCATCCCACAATCAATTCCCTTATATAACTAAAGAATTTCTAGACTCAACTTCGACCAGTTTGGATTGGTAATCCTACAGGCAGTCGGGCTTTGATACCAAAGCTCTCAGGACCCCAATCCTAAGCCACACCGGTCTAGCATGTAACACCTCATATCACTTTGCGGCCTCACGCACGGTATTCCCATGGGTGTCGCCTTACCAGGCCCGGGACCGTTTGCGCCTTTTGGCTCACGTATATGATAGTGTCGCTAGCATCCATATGACATAGAACCCGGGCTGACATGGCTAGTCGTAAACCCAAAGTGGCACTAACTTACAAGGACAGGCATACATGACGCACCAACGAACGTGTCGGTCATCAGCGAGTGAATCCGGGCTGTAGCAACTAGGCTAGCAGGACTCCGGTAAACCAGGCTGTAGCAGGCTAACAGGACTCGGTAGACACCGCGTGACATTTCCCCAAAGAGACAGACACAGGAACAAAGAAGGACACATGCCGGCCAGCCTAAGTGTTCCAGAGCAGTAGCAAGCTACCAGGGCACAGTGGAAGCACTAGGAGACATTTCCCAGTAGGAGAGGCTACCAAGGATAAACAACTAGATAGTCAGATCCCGCACATACCAAGCATTTCAATAACATACACACAATATGCTCAATATGTGCAAATACAACATGGCATCACAACATGACTCTACAACTCAAGTACTTTATTTAATAGGCTCCGAGGAGCGAGATATTACAAACATCAGTCTTATGACCCAACATTCAGAGCATACAAGTCAAAGCACAAGCGGAAGCTTAACATGTCTGAGTACAGACATCTATAAATGAAAAAGGCTGAGAAGCCTATCTATCTACCAGATCCTGCCGAGGGCACAAGATCGTAGCTGACGTAACAAGCTAAACGTTGAAGTCCAAGCGGAGCTACTAGCAAGACTGAAGTCTCTCTGCAAAAACATAAAATAGGCAAACGTGAGTACAAATGTACCCAGCAAGACTTACATCAGAACTATCTACATATGCATCGGTATCAACAAAGGGGGTGGTGGACTTTAACTGCAGCAAGCCAGCTTTGACTCAGTGGCTAACCTTAACTACGACTGCAATTAACCCTTTGAGGTGGCGCACACGAGTCCACATATTCACCATATCAATACACCACTATTTATCCGCGCCCGTCTCCCTACGAGAACGCCATCCATAGCACTCACACTTATCTTGCGTATTTGAGAGTATCCACTTTCACTTGTCTATGAACTGTACAGGCAACCGAGAAGTCCTTTTCCGCGGACACGGCTATTCGAATAGATAATGTTAACCCTGCAGGGGTGTACTTCTTCACACACGCTCTCGCCACTTACCGCCATGTACACGCCATGTATCTCGGCAACCTTCAAGCGGAAGCCTGGCGAGGGAGTCGGCCACGACCTGAATAACCACGCAAGTCTCTCGTCCAGGTTTATCGCCTATTCGGGTTCCATCCGCAAGGAGATCCGGCCGGGGTGTCTCTCATGGCCCCAAATGATGTGTGCAGGGTTCCCAAGCCCACCTCGATGGGTGGATCTACGCTTGGTACACCATGCCATGGTGCCTAGTCTGTCCCAAGCCCACCTGTATCGGGTGACACTTGGTAGACTACTAACACTACCTACAAACACCAGAAACTAGTTGCAACTCCTGGACAGAGATCATGTTGATTAATAAGTCGAGAGAGGTCGAGTTACCGGAACCCAATGTGTGGTAGTAACTGTTCTTGGATCACAAACACAGAACTCAGTTCCTGAGGACGATTTCAATGAGACAACCCACCATGTACTCCTACATGGCCTCTCATCGCTACCTTTACCAAATCGTGTTCACACACTTGGCTCTCAACAGTAGGACATGTTCACCACATTCCAATTCATCCCCGATGAATCAGACCTGACCCAACTCTAAGCAATAGCAGGCATGACAAACAAGCATGAATGAGTAGGCACATCAGGGCTCAAACAAATCCTACTCATGCTAGTGGGTTTCATCTATTTACTGTGGCAATGATAGGTCATGCAGAGGAAAGGGGTTCAACTACCGCAGCATGTAACCGTTGAATCGTTGTTGTCCTAATGCAGTAAAAGAGAGCAGGAGCGAGAGAGTGGATTGTATCGGAATGAACAAGGGGGTTTTGCTTGCCTGGCACTTCTGAAGATAGTATAGCTCTTCATCGGTGTCATCGAACTCATCGTCGGAACAACATCTACTAAGGGGGGACAAACATCGGCAACAGAGAAGGAACACAATCAATGCAATGCAACAATATGATGCATGAGTGTGACATGGCAATATGCTGTGGTTTGAGCTAATGCAACTAGCAACCAGATTAAATGAAGTTGGTTTGAATCAAAGATTCAAATTCAAACTCCATATGTGATTTCTTAAATGCCATTTAATTGAATTTTCCTAAACAGTAGTCATAAGTTGTTCTAACATGCATGAAAATGGTACAGATGAATAGATTGGATTTTTCTGATAATTTTTCATATATAAATATTTCATTCTGGGCTATGGTTGAATTTCTATGAATTTCAGAAGTGTTGGCTATTTTCTGGAATTTCCTGTATAAGAATAAATCCAGAAAATAATTAACTGCGTCAGCGCTGCGTCACTATGACATCAGCAGTCAATGGGGCCGGTCCAGTCAAACTGACCAGTGGGTCCCGTGTGTTAGTAGTTAGTTAAACTAACTAAGTTTACTGAGCGTTAAACTAATACTAACTTGGTTTAGTTAGTGGCCTGGGGCCCACACATCAGTGACCCAGGGGGTCAAACTGGGTCCGGCCGTGGTTAACGGTCAGCGGGGTCAAACTCGTCGGCGACTCGACGCCGGGGAGGCCCGAGACGGCGGCGCGGCTCGGAAATCGCCCACGGGTGTCCAAATGGGCGGCGAAGAGGCTCTACGGATGCAGCACGACGAGGCGCGTCTAACGGGGCAAGCGGGAGCAGCTGGGGTGGACCGAGCTTGTCGGAAGCGAGCTCGTGGCGGTGGCCGGAGTTCGGTCAATGGCGGGTTAGGCGATGCAGGGTGCTAGGGGAGGCGTTGGTGTGTGCTACATGCTCCTGGTGAGGTGTGGAGCACAGTGGTGTGCCCAGCTTCGAGCCACTGTGGCTCTGGCCACGACGGCGACGAGGCACGGCGGCAGTGAGCTTAGACCGTGGTGGAAGACTGAGCTAGGGGACAGGAACGGAGGGGGCGAGCAAGGGGAGAGAATCAGGAGCTCACAGGGAGTCGTACGGCGGTCTCAGCGGGCTCGGGGACGGGCTGGAGACGAGGTGCGGTCGCTGGCGATCTCGGATGCCCGAGGTAGAAGACGACCACGGTGACGGCGTTCAAAGGCGTCTGGTGCCGCGTGGCTCGCCGGAGAGGTCTAGGGCAACGAGGTGGAGCTCTTGAGCCAGTCAAGGAAGCGAGGGGAGGCGGTGGCCGTGGTGGTGCACGTCGGCGTCGGCGGGCGCGTTCGGGTGGTGCGAGGGAGGGAGCCATAGGAGTGGAGAGGCACGGGAAAGAGTGAGAGGGGGCCAGGGGGGTGCGTGGCATATCTTTGGCGTTGTCTAGGAGCATCGGGGAGGAGCCAGGCAGGCGGGGAGGGAGGAGGTGGCCGGTGCAGGGCGGCCACGCGCCTCCGTCCTTCTGGCAGGAAAGGAAGACGACAGGGGGGGAAGCGGCGGTGGGTTGGGCCGGTTGGTGGCGCCAGGTAAGGCCCACGTACTAACTCTCTCTCTCTCTATGTTATTTTTTTATTTTAGTTTTCTATTTTGTTCAATTTTGTTTTGATTTAGTAAAAATACTAAACCATTTGATAAAATGCTGAAAATAATTATGTGGCTAGAACTAAAATATACCAAACCACATAAAATGTTCCAGAATTATTGGACATATATTAATTATATAAAAAATATATATTCAATGCAAATAGTTATTTATTTAATTCAAAGGCCCAAAATA
The DNA here is from genome assembly GCA_963921465.1 of Triticum timopheevii. Taxonomy (NCBI): domain Eukaryota; kingdom Viridiplantae; phylum Streptophyta; class Magnoliopsida; order Poales; family Poaceae; genus Triticum; species Triticum timopheevii. The sequence continues at coordinate 96,239,908 of OY997264.1, read as the reverse complement.
AATATCTCTGAGATTCCAAAACTATTGTTTTGAGTTTTACCTCTTTCCAATATTTTCAGAGACTAAGAGGAACATTTTCTTGGACTTCTTTGAAAAGATTTTAATGTTGATTATTTCTGAAGTAATTTTTGAGGGTTTCAACTCGCCTCAATTCAACTTAAATAAAATTTAAACATGATGCAACAAGATGCAACACCAGGCAGTACCAGAAGCTAGGGATGTGACATCAAACCACAAAGGACGGCAACAAGCTTGTCGAAGATAGGAAAAACTTCATAGTTGCTGTAATTCCAAGAGTAGTTGGGAACTCGACAAATTGCTATGTTCCGTAGAAGACAGTCACCATGATTGTATTAGAACGTGCGTACAATACCGGTGTGCTCAACCTCTGGGTAGTTGATTTTTGGAAGTGGAACCCGGTCACGAGTGTACACATTCACAAGTTCCCACTCGCAGTTGGACCCAATGTAAACAACCCAATCTCCATTTGCGCCTGCCCAAGCCTTGCCCTCAAGCAATGGCATCTTAACATCATACGTATCATTATCAAGCGGCATCAACTTGTTCAGGGCGAGGCCTCCGTCGTCCCGGCGCGAGTAGTCATCAGGGTCACGGCGAAGAAGATAGGGGAGATCAAACCGCTCCTTGACTCTTGGGTTCCTTGTAGTGATGTTATTAGTTGAGTCGAGAATGGGCTTGAACGAACCTGCCATGCTAGCTGAGGTGATGACGTCGCACGGATCAATGAGTTCCTCCACCACGTCATCTTTCAGATCGGGGCAAGAATAATGGGATCGTTTCTGGCCTGTTCCCTCCATGGAGAAGACGATCGAACAATGGCAGAAGAAAGGGTGAAGGGCTGAAGGAAAATGGAGGAGGGAGAGGAAGAGCGTGCGACAATAGTTCCAAATCGAGAGGGAAAGGCGAAGAGTCGGTGGACGGTTGCCAGTTTGCCACGGTTCACGAAGAGGCGCCTCGACCTACACGTCCGTTCGGAAATACTACTACTCGCCATCATCTCACTGATATGTTGGAATGGGACGACATGTCAACGAAACATGGTGTGTAATTTCTCATGCAAAATGCGATCTGGCCGCGTTTTTGGCCCGAGGTGCCGCATTAGTTTTTTTTTTGAAAGTTTGCCACATTAGTTATCGACCTTTATTTTTTTTAACATGCAATCTGAATGGATAGCTCTTGTGGTCATCACACGTGAGCGGATATAGTGATGGTTGATTTGCCCGAGCAACTTATTACTGTGGGAATATGGGAGTACTAGCGGATTCAAGGAACAGAGAAATGATGGTTGCTTCGTCCGAGCAACTTACTATGGCGAAGGTGGGGCTCTATAATTTGACTGCTCACTAGTCATTACTACTGTGGCGCAATGACCGGGGTGAATCTTTCCCTGAAGTTGTGTTGTGCACTCAATATTGCTGCATGGCAGGTGGAGCCGGATGAAGGATGTCCAACATGTCAGCGAAACGAAGTTGAATTGTTTCTGGCATTGTTGTCAATCATTCAGGATTTGTTTATATGTACGCATAATTTTTATGAAATTGTACCGTGATGCTATGAAGGTTTCAACTTTGGTTCTTGCAGGAAAAAAAGTTTCAACTTAGGATTCATGTGTCTTGCCTCGAGATTATCTCGTTACAACATTCCATCAAATACAAATGAAACTACCATGGCTAATGCATCTCAATGGTTCGCAGATCAGCGCCAATATTCACATCACAACTGAAGACAAAGTTGTGAGAAGGTGTACAAATAAAGAAAAAAAATATAATTGATCGATGTTGTTCGTAGGCATGGCTCCATTTCCTTGGCACAGTGTTCATTGCTTGGCAGCTTGTTTCACCCAGCTCTGTAGCCAAAAAAGAGGTGTATGAAGGACACCACAATCCGATCATTTTGTGCAGCTCCACTAAAATCGAGCGGAGCATCCCTGTTTGCAAAATATCCAGTCAGTGTGATTACAATAATAGTGGAACTAGATGATGAAACATAACACACATAAATAGAAGCCGATCACCTCTACGATCTCTCTTTAGGACTAACTTCTTGTTGAAGAAGATTAGGCCCGGAGTTGGATGAGGAGGATAGCAAAACCAATCTCCCTTTCCGCAGCCCCACAAAAATGTAAAAACGTTGCCCGTGTGACATTTTGGCGGAACTGCACAAAACACTCTTTAGAAAAGTGATTTGTGCAGTTCACCAAAAGGTCGCAATAGCAACGAGGTGAAAATGGATAGCCCTGTTTGCAAAAGGAGGTCGAAAGGAAACAATTACTGCCCAATAACACGAGTTGAAGACACATACACCAACAAAAAAGAAGCATGTTCCATGTAATAAGGGAAAGATAGCACATGGTGGTTTATCAAAAATGGTTTGAGGACGAGATTGCAAGATGGAAAGTATGCCGGCCGAGATACGATTTAAGCAAACAACTAAAGAAGTTCCATATGCAGCAACGTGGGAAGATGGGCAGTGGAGCAAGGCTGGAGGAAGTTGTACCTGAGGGTCATCAGGATGTTACTAGGAGGGTGCCGGTGGCCTGGAATTGCCCATACTGCGGCAGCGAGCAAGTGGCGAAGGCCCTACCGCGCCGGAGCTTCGTCAGAGAGAACGGCGGGTACCGCAGATCGGGACGTGCTGCCTCAACACCGTCGAACAGAGAGACGATGCACATCCTCCCTTTTCGCCGGCGGACGGGATGTGGCCGGATCACTGACCAACACTGAGAGAGAGAGGCCACGGCGGCCTTGTGTGAGATGGTGTGACGAGAGACAAACCCATTTTTCCATTTTCCCCATCACAATCGTTTTATATTCTGTATGTGCCATTGAAGAAAATATAACTTTATTTAATGCTAACGCGTCAAGTCGAACTTTGTTCCGTCTAGGCGTGGTACCCGACCCTCCTTCGATTAAACAACTGCTACACGCGTCAAATTATCACGTGGCTGCCTTTTCGTACAGAAACCAACTCCACCGTGTACCCGCGCGGGTGTGGCCGGGAACGAGACGTGAGTACGTGCGTCCTGAGTGCACTTCTTCTTTAGGTGCAGGTACGTATGTGGGTGGGTGTGAGAGAGATGGTTTGTGCAAAACAGAGGCAATGTGTTGATGATATCTAATTAGAAAAACGTAACATATGCAATGTGTGTGAAACGGAGTCATGGACGTGAGATATCGATAGAATTGAAAACAGAGATGAAGTGTGTGGCTGCGCGTTCGATAAAGAGTGCAATCAAATTTGTGTTTGCCCACGTCAAAGATACAGGGCGGCTGGCTTACTGGAATTTGAGAGGGCATAGGTGCAGTTTTTCTCCGTGGCATGGATACCTACCTACAACATTAGACTATCGGTGTGTGTGTGGGGGGGGAGGGGGTAGAGACCGATCAACTAGTATATGTGTGGGGAAGGAGAGAGACCTAGCTATGTATTGAGGGAGATCGATCGACATCCATGGATATGTGTAGCAGAGGAATAAGGTTGGGAAAAAGACAAAGGTAGAGCGTCGAGGGTTGGTGGTGGAGTGGCGTCTCACAAATGGTGGGAGAGGCCTGCTAGACAAATGGAGGGTATGAGTGCAATATCAATAAGAGAGGGCGGGGATGTCTGTCTGTCTATGCACGTGCATGTGAGAGACGGGTCGGGAGGTATTCAAGGATGATGAGAGGAGAAGATATGATTGTGGTAAGCATGCGTAACTACATAGGAAGATCATCCGTCGTGTGTCCGAGAAAAGACGAGACATAACTAGCGAGGTAAGTGTATCGGTGCTTGGTGAAAACGAATTATAGTCGACCTGGCTATATGTAGGGAGATAAGTTCATATACACGCCTGCATGTGTTAAAAGCAAATATGGTCCGGAGAGGCAGACATGGGGAGAGGGTGTGGCTAGGAGGTGGTGCGAGAGGCCTACCATGTCGATGGGGGAGCAGTGTGCGAGTATGTGAACAATGAAAAGAGGGGCGGGAGTGTGCACCTGCGTGGAATCGTATTGGACATATGGGGGCATGGACGGTGAGAAGAGAAGAGGGGAAGTATATATGTGTTTGTTGTAGGCACACTTGGCTAGAGAAGTATATTGACCGGTGTGTGCCGAAAAGGAGCTGGGGGCCTACACACACCGCTGGTGGATGACCTAAAGAGAAATAATGAACGTGCGCGATGGAGGGTACGCTAAGGGTGTGTGAGAGGGGGCGGGCGTGTGCTTGCATGATAGAAAGTTAGCGCTAGCTAGCTACAAATAGAAGAGGATCGTGAAGGTGTAAAAGACGAACAACGATCATAGTTCATTATAAAAAAGTGGATATAGATACTTGAAGAAGATATCATAATGTAGAACATTGATTATAATTTGGGCTAATGTGTGGCTTTTGCAACTCAGGTATAAATACTTGCCATAATGTAGGGGGCGGGGGACTATACTTTGTGTGATAAACACGGTGTACGTATGGAACATGGTTCAGATTATGAATATATAGTTAGTACATCAAATGTACTATTATTTGGAATCAACATCAAGTGTATTCAAAAAATAGAATTCGTGTTCATGTAGTACACATAGTTCATATCTATCTCTATAGTAATCATGTGGTGTGTTACTAAGGTAATACACGAATGATGGTTGAAGTTGGCAACAATCATGATTGTAGATTCTTATTGAAATAGAGAAACGAATTCAAATTTAGTTCGAATTGCGGCGGTAGTATAGACATTTGGAATGCACTAAAATGTTGGTATGAGTAGGTTACCTGCATTATACAGCAAGCGTAAAAATTTAATCGGACATAACATGGATTCATACTCCCTCCTTCCATCTATATACACTACAGGAATCAACTACTTTGCCGTCTTCCACGACGGACGGCAAAGGCACGAATGGCAGACGGCAAAGGTCTTTGCCGTCCGCCACGGACGGCAAAAGTGGACGGCAAAGAAAGGTCCGGTAAAGAGCTACGTTGCCGTCTGCTTTTGGTGGCTGGCGGCAAAGGGGCCTTTGCCATTAGCAGTGGACGGCAAAGAACACAGACGGCAAAAATTTCGCTGTTAGTTCGTTAGGTGGCTAACTGCAGGACTTTCCGTCCGCCGCTGATGGCAAAATTTGTCCTGTCTTTGCCGTCCGCCACTGACAGCAAAATTTATCCTGCCTTTGTCGTCTGCCACTGTAGGCAAACTGTCTAAATGGGTCAGCTCCCAGGAAGCACAGTTGGCTGCCACGTGCCTTATTTGCCGTCTGCGGCTGTTGGCAAAGAGCCCATTGCCGTCGGTGGCGGACGGCAAAGAGCCTGCATATTGGCTCTTTTTTTCTGTTTTTTTTAATCCAACAATTTTCACAACAAATATATATGACATATATAGATATATTTCACAGGGCTATTTAACAGCAGATAAGTTTCATCGTACATACATATATAGTTCCATCCATTCATACATAGCAATTTGCACATACACATAAGTTGCAACCATTAGGAAGTTGCACATACATATTACAATACAAAGTTTCATCAAGATAGCAAGTTCCATCGTAGCAAGCTAGAAGAATACTAGAAGAGAATGAAATATAAAACAAGCACTCCATCATAGCAAGCTAGCTTCCGAGAAGTGAATGAAATCTGCAAAATGGCAAATAAGAAAGTTAGGAAAAGGTGACTAGAAGAAGAAGACTAGAAGAAGAAGCACAGCATCGTTTGTGAGGTAACTTAGGTGAAATGGATCGTTTATGAGCTAACTTAGGTAAAATGCATCAATTTAGAGCTAACGTAGGTAAGATGGGTCATTTTGGAGCTAACATAGGTAAAATGGGTCATTTTGGAGCTAACGTAGGTAAAATGGGTCATTTTGGAGCTAACGTAGGTAAAATGGATCATTTTAGAGCTAACATAGGTAAAGTGGGTCATTTTAGAGCTAAGGTAGGTAAGATGGGTCATTTTGGAGCTAACATAGGTAAAATGGATCATTTTGGAGCTAACGTAGGTAAAATGGGTCATTTTAGAGCTAACATAGGTAAAATGGATCATTTTGGAGATAATCTAGGTAAAATGGATCATTTTGGAGATAATCTATGTAAAATGGGTCATTTTAAAGCTAACTTGGGTAAAATGGATCATTTATGAGCTAACTAAGGTAAAATGGGTCATTTTAGAGCTAACTTAGGTAAAATGGATCGCTTATGAGCTAAGTAAGCTAATTATGCTGCTTTTTATATAAGTAAGCTAAGTACATGTCATCATTGAGCAAACCTAGTTAACTAAGCATATTATAACTAACTTAGGTCATTTTGGAGGAAACAAAGCTAAGTATAGATCGTTTTAGAGCTAACTTTGGTACAATGGCTGGTTTTGGAGGTCAGTAAGCTTATTAAGTCATTTTGGAGGAAAAGAAGCTAACTCTAAGTCATTAAGGTAAGCATATTGGAGGAAATAAAGCTAAGTCTAGGTCTTTATGCATTTGTTAAGCAAAAAACTAGAGAAACTTACCTTGATCATGGAGGTGTAGGAGCGGGCTGGCTCGTGCCAGTAGCTGGAGAAGGATCGTGTGATGCTTGTGTGGAGTTACGCTGCACCAAAGATCATTTCCAATGTTTCGTTAGCATGATGACACTCAAATGTTAAGACTAGCAAGTAACATCCATTCAAATTAAACTCACCTTGGTCTGAGGAGAAATCTCTGGATCAATGGCTATGGAGCCACGGGACCTCCCGCCACCAGATATCCTCACCTGCTCTGGATCAATGGGAATCTGTCTCGGGTTAAAATCCTCCCCTTTCCTCGCCTCCCCTTGACTTGCTTGTAAGAGGCAGTGTGGGCCATGGCATACAGGGCATACCCCTCTGGCACCTTATCTGTCTTATTGTAGCATGCCTGAAAGAGGGAAACAAAGTAAATTAGTAATTAAAGGGCTCAAGCTAGCATGATGAATGAATTGCATTAATCATGAAGCAAACCACATACCCAGTTCCGCCCGAACTGATATAAGCTGGAGCTACCTTGATGGTGTGGCACACCTTCAATTTGGGCACATTTGTCCTTGGCCTCAGTCGGCTCCCCTTCCATCTTTCAACACCTGCCATGACAAAGAGTAAACGAAATTAGTACAACATAAAAAAAATACCGACATGAATAATAATATGTATATCACTTAAGTGTATCATCATCAAGTACAACATAAAAAATTGAATACCTGACACTACTAATAATCTCGTTCAGTATCATCAATAAATGCATAATCATCATCATCACTATAATCAATGACGGGCTCATAGGGTTCAGTGGCATCAACATGTGGAAGGCCACGTTTACGTAATCAGTCAAGCATTGACAGGTCATCCGCAACAGTAACCTATTCTTGTTCCGGCTCTTCTTGTTCCTCCTCTGGGGTGATGTGGGATTCACTGTCGCTGTCTACTTCAATGTTTTGGGGTGAAGTATACCGGTTCTTGAAACGCTTTTTGGAAAGACATGTCTCTTGGAAGAATTCTCCTTCATATATGTTTGGGTTAATGTGAGGTTCATAATCCTCTTCCTTTGGGGGAGATAGTCTAGCACATGGTGGCACTTCATAAACGACATCCCAACCTTTCAGATTTGGATTAGTTTGGCAGGCCCACAGTAGATAGAATACTTGGGTCGCCTGTTGAGCCGTAATATAGACATCAGGAACATCTAAATGGGTGCTTTGGTTGATTTCAGCTAGCCCTATATGTTCATGAGTCCTTCTAGTCTCCTTCGGCTGAAACCAATAACATTTGAAGACTACGACATTCGGTGGGTTTTCACCATAGAATAGAAGTTCATAAATTTCTTCAACTCTCCCATAATACTCGGTACCTCCTTCGCCGATAGCAGATACACAACAATTTGTAGACTTTCGGTCAGCCATAGATAGCTCTTTGCCATAGGTACGAAAACGATACCCGTTGATGTCGTATTTGTCAAATGAACGGACCTTATAGTCAAAACCATTAGCGACTTGTCTCAATTCGGCATCCATAGACTCTGAATTAGCCTACAAGTTTAATATGAAAGGATTGTTGCATTGCGCACAAATTAGCGAATGAAATGAAATTGTCTAATAGAAATTACCATTTGTTTGAACCAAGAGATGAAACCGGGATAGCCGCCTCCTTGCTTTGTGAGAAGCTCATACTCTTCGATGGAATCCTTTTGGATCACCGCACCATACGAGAATAGGGTGACATATCGACTATATGAAATATCCAGAAATAAGAGCACTTCAAAGGAAATAGAAGTTGCGAAACAATGTACCGAGAACTTACTCGATGTACGGCCTCACTTCTATCTGGTTGTTGAAGATATACAACGAAATGGTCCGCCATTCTTCGTTATCCAAAGATACTAGATTTGAAACACTGGCTGGTGTGAGATTCCCTTTGAATAGGCTGAGGTTGGATCCACCATTTTTAGGCTCGTCAGCATTGTACCGAGGCTTCGGATTATGCAAATGACGATTTTTGGCTTCGTAGTGTGCTATCACGAAGTTTGCCGCCTCAGTGATGAATGCCTCAGCCACCGATGCTTCAATTCTATGTTTATTTTTACATTTTTCTCGAAGTGTCTTCTGCATCCTCTCAGTTGGGTAGCACCAACGATTTTGCACGCCCCCCCATCTTGCCTCGGTCGGGAGATGCAAAATCAAATGCTGCATTGGATTAAAGAAGCCCGGTGGAAAGATCTTCTCTAACTTGCAGATCAACTCCGGCGCCAACTCTTCCATTTCTTCTAGCATGCCAGACGATAGTTCTTTCGCACAAAGAACACGGAAGAAATAGCTGAGTTCTGCCAGTACTAGCCATTCATCCTCAGGGATGAAGCCACGCAACATCACCGGCATTACCCGCTCAATACGTATGTGCCAATCATGACTCTTGAGACCAAATATCTTCAATTTATCAAGACTTGCTCCCCTCTATAGATTCGCTGCATACCCATCGGGGAACATCAACTGCATTTTCACCCACAAGATAATTTCCCTCATAGCTGGCCTTCCAAGATTGAACCATGCCTTTGGCTTCGTCCAGTTCTGCTTTCCTTTCGGTTCTTTCATGTTTTGTAACGGCCTATCACATAGCGCCTCCAGATTGACTCTAGCCTTAGTATTATCCTTTGACTTCCCATCTATGCCGAACAATGTACCAAAAAGTGCCTCGGCGATATTCTTCTCAGTGTGCATCACGTCGATGTTGTGTGGGCAAAGGAGGTCTTTGAAGTAAGGCAGATCCGATAAGCATGTTTTGTGAGTCCAGTCGTGCTTAGAATTATAACCCTTGAAGTACCCTGCACGCTCTGGATCTGGCTCGAGAGCGTTTAACTGATCCAGGGTCTGTTGGCCTGTCAACGCTGGTGGTGCAGAGTTTTTTACAACTCTACCTCTGATGAAGTTCTTCTTGTCTTTCTTGAACTTATGGCGAGGATCCAGGAACTGTCTATGCATGTCGAAGCAAGAAAACTTGCAACCGGCCTGAAGCCAACGAAACTCAAGAGCTCCCTTGCATGTGGGGCACGGGAACCTTCCATGCACACACCAGCCAATGAATAGCGCATACGTCGGCAAGTCATGCGTCGAGTACATGTACCAGACACGCATTATGAAGTTTCGTTTGCTATAGGTGTCGTATGTCTTGAACCCATTATCCCAGGCTTCTTGCAATTAGGCCTTAAGCGGCTGCATGTAACATTCATATTTTTCCCTGGATAGTTGGGCCCTGGAATTATCAACGTCAGGAAAATGTTCTTTCTTTGCATAATCTGTCCTGCGGGAGATTGAGTGGAAAGACAAATACGGGCCAACAACTGTATTGGGCTGCCATCATACCAAACACACTGAACCCATCCATGCTGATGCCGACTCGAGGATGCCTCGGATCTGCCACTTTGCCAGCATGTAATTCATCAAACTTTTTCCACGCAACACCATCTGATGTGTGTACCATCATCAGATTCCCATCTGCATCTAGTTCGGTTCTTTTGCCTGTTTTGTGCCATGTCATCTGTCTGGCCGTCTCTTCGACCATGAAAAGACGTTGAAGTCTTGGTACGATTGGCATATACCAAAGAACACTAACGGGGATTTTGGTCTGTGTCTTCTCACCCATACCGTTGTCTACAACAATATACCTGGAAGACATGCAAATGGGACAATAGTTCAAGTCCGCATAGTCAAGCCTAAATAAGGCACATCCTTTCTCACAGGCATGTATATTCTCATAGGGAATCTTCAGTGCACGGAAGATTTTGCCCGACTGGTACAGGTTTGCAGGCATTACATGGCCTTTGGGTAGAAAGCATCCAAATACTGTCATAATTGCGTCGTAGCATTCTCTGCCCAAGTTGAACTTAGCCTTCAGAGCCATTACATGTGAGATGGCATCCAACTGACAAAGCTCAGTGTGCTCGTGGAGCGGACGTTTTGAAGACTCCAACATTTCATTGAAGGCCTTTGCAGATTCCTCCATCTCCTCGTCCGAATCCCGAGCATCATCATAGTCTTGCACCATGTTTTCCATCCCGGTACCATGCTCGTCGGTGCGACGACGATCCACCTCAGCTCAATCACGTTGGGCAGACTCATCATGAAATGTCCACACCATATAATCGGGTGTAAAACCATTCTTTTGCAGGTGGTTGCCCATTTCAGCCTCTGTCCTCTTTTCCCAATTGCCGCACCGGAAACAGGGGCACCAGTTTTTCCTCTGGCCATTTGCAAATGCGGCTTGCACAAACCCCTTGGTTTTTGTGAACCATTCAGCGCTCCATTTGTTCTGACCAGCGTGACCGGTATACAACCACGCACGATCACTCATCTTGACTTTCAAAGCTACTGGACACACAACAATTATATATATAATTCACCATGTATATATTCATCAGTTGATCTACTTTGTCAATTTTATTACGTCCATGCAACCTACACTCTAATAGGTAATGATAGGTCCTAATCCCACCCGAGTATGTGTAGATTGGGTTCATTTTCCCATGCTATGCTCCGGATCTGATGCAAAATTTTGGCAGAACCTCCCCGCTATTCTCCTGATACACGTCTCTGCAATAAACAGAGAGGATGTGTACCCGGAGAACAACAAGGGAGGCACTGACGAAATTTATGCGTCGGATCCCGAGCAAAGCATATGGGAATATGAACCCAATCTACACATACTCGGGCTGTCCATGGATAGCGTTGGACAATTCGAAAGAATCAAGGTTATAAATATGCAAATGCATGCATATTTATAACTATGACGCTTTCGAACGGGAGACACATATTGGTTACGCATACTGATGATTCAAGACACATATATAGCTAGCTATCAAATTTCATCGGCACGAACACCGGAACAGAGCAAATAATTAATGGGGGAGGAGGACATGTCATTTGTGCTCACCCACGAACGAAGGGGCAAAGCTCGTCAAACACACGGCGAGGTCGTCGAACACAAAACCTCGCAGCGGTGAAACAACTGCACTTCTTTTCTTTTCTTCCTTTCTTCTTCTTCTACTTCTTTTCTTCTTTTTCTTTTTTCTTTCTAATTCTTTTCTTTTCTTCTTGTTCTACTTCTTCTACTACTTCTACTTCTTCTAATTCTTTTCTAACACTAACACTAACACAATCTAGCACTAACAATTAAACAGCAAAAAAATGAAAAAACAAAAGAAAAAAGAAGTAGTCCCTCACCGGAGCAATGGGACGGTCGGCGGGGGGGGGGGGGGGTGGCGCCGGGCGGTGGGTGGCGGGGCGACGGGGCGTCGGCGGGTGGGGTGGGGCGGAGGGGTGGTGGGGCCACGGGGCAAGCAGGGGCGGCGCTGGGCGGCGGGTGGCGCAGGGGTGGTGGGGCGACGGGGCGTCGGCGGGTGGGGTGGGGGCGGAGGGGTGGTGGGGCTACGGGCCAACGGTGCGGGGGCGGGGGCGGCGCCGGGCGGCAGGGGTGGCGCCGGGCGGCGGGGCGGGGGCGGTGGCAGGGGACGAGGACGGCGCCGGGCGGTAGGGGTGGCGGTGGATCTAGCTAGGGCAGGGCGTCGGGGAGGAGAGAAGAAGAGAAGAGAGAGTAACGGGCAGGGGGTGGCGTCCGTTAGTTACTCTGCTCTTTGCCGTCCGCCGCTCTTTGCTGTCCGCCTTTATCTCTCTTTTCCGTCTACTAGCAGACGGCAAAGAGGTGGGGCGTTAAGTTTTTTCTAAACGGGCGAGGGGGTGGGGGCCACCTCTCTCTTTGCCGTCGGCAAAGATCTGGCCAATGGCAAAGAGCTACTTTGCCGTCTGTCGTTTCTTTACCGTCCGCTTTTCGGTAGCTGATGGCAAAGAGCTTCTTTGCCGTCCGCTAGTGGACGGAAAAGATCTAGCGGATGGCAAAGTAGCTGATTCCAGTAGTGATAGGGCGTAATGAGATTTTGAAGACCGCCTTTGACTATTGACAAGATTAATAGTACATGACATGCACAATGTGAAAATTATATCATTGGAAGAACCTTTCACAGACAAATTTAACGGTGCGCTTTGTGTAAGTTGCATGTCATATATCATAGCTATAATATTTGGTCAAAGTTAGCATCGAAAAACGCATTAGGCCCTATATAGATGGAACGAGGGAGTAGCTATGAATAGCATTTGTATAGTAAAACGGGGCAAGACTCTCTCTTTGTGTGGTTTGAATAGTTTTATTTTTTTTTGTTTTCTTTTTGGTTGAGGGAAGTGCGAATTGATTTGGTACGTACAAGTACAATCTTACTACACGTTAGGCTTGTCCCTAAAATTCAACCTGCGTCTTGTTATATCCCGAAAATTAAGATATCGTGCTCCCAAAACTGGCGCCTTCACAACCCGCGCCTTGCTATCCCGAAATTGCAGCGCGCGCAAAAACCCCCTCCAGCTGCCAAATCCCGACACGCGAAATCCCCCTTCTAACCCTTAGCCGAAAGGGCCGCTATTTCAAATCGGTGGGGGGTACTTTTGTAACACACCCTACATTTTGGACACGCGCGTCCCTAACACTAGTAGAAAAGGGGCCAATGGTCTAGGTCGGTCCAGCCCATTAGTCCCGGTTCAATCCAGAACAGGGACCAATGGGGGCACCGGACCCGGTTCGTGAGCCCCGGGGGCCGGCCGGGCCACGTGGGCCATTGGTCCCGGTTCGTCTGGACCTATTGGTCCCGGTTGGTGGGACGAACCAGGACCAATGGGCCTCGCTCCTGGCCCAACACCATTGGTCCCGGTTGGTGGCTCGAACCGGGACCAAAGGCTGACCATTCGTCCCGGGTCGTGCCATCAACCAGGACTAAAGGGTTGGTCCACGTTGCGATCAGAGTTTAGTCCCACCTCGCCAACCGAAGGGGAATCGGACTGGTTTATAAGCCCCTCCCTCTCTACCTTATTGAGCTCCTCTGAAAATGAAAATAGATGCCCTTATATAGGGAATTTAGCATAAATTCATACGGATTTCTGTTGAAATTCGTTATGAATTTAAGTTGGATTTCCTCTATAAGCGCATCTCTACTCATTTCTGAGTAGTTTTTTATATAGTTTTTTTCTTTTTCTGCTATATTTATTTCTTTTCTTTTTATTTCTGAGTTGTAATAAGCCATTAAAAATAAGCATATATGCCCCTTTTTTAGTACAGTTAATCACAACTATTTTTTGCTTCTATTCATTTCTGAGTAGTTTTCTATATTTGTTTTTCTTTTCTGTTATATTTATTCTTTTGTTTTTATTTCTGAGTTGTAATAAGTCATTAAAAATAAGCATCTATGCTATTTTTTTAGTAAAGTTAATCAAAATTATTTTTTCTTCTATTTATTTCTGAGTGGTTTTTGATATAGTTTTTTTTCTTTTCTACTACATTTATTTTTTTTCTTTTTATTTCTGAGTTGTAATAAGTCATTAAAAATAAAAAAGAGGCGCAATGCTCGTTAATTTGCTTCAAGCCTTTCGGAATAGTGTCAACTGCACTGCACATAGCTCTGTGCAGTCTACCGTATTCCTCAAGGCTTGAAGCTAACCAACGTGCAGGAGCACTGAGCCTCTTCGTCATCGTCTCTGCACTCAGGGCTTATAAACAGCTGCAAGTGCCTCTCGCTTGGCGAGGTACGACTAAAGAAACATCAGCAGGAAGAATAAACAAAAAAAATAGCTGCAGAAAATAAAAAAAGTAGTTACACGGGTCCATTGGTACCGGTTCATGGCACCAACCGGTACCAATGCCACTCTTTGGTCCCGGTTGGTTGGACCAACCGGGACGAATGCTCATCTTTAGTCCCGCGCAAACAGCTAAACACGTCACGGTCGCCACTGATACACCTCAGCGCCATGCTGCCAAGTACCACCAGCCGACACAGCTTGAAGCCCTTGGTGGATCTGTCGTGCGTAGCACACCTCCGACCAGGCATGACCAAGCATAGCACCTGTCGGCCAGGCATGACTTGACAGCTCCACCGAAGCTCCGTGCAAGACGAAGCCGCTCCTCCTTCCTCTGACTTCCAGCGCTGCTCCACAAAACAATGCTCCCAAGAGAGAAACAACACCGCAGTACCACCATCATTCGGTCTGGAACACCAGATCCTAGGGTTTCCCCCGAAGCAATACGAGTGGGTCAACGATAGTCACACAATGATGCCTTCATCATGGTAACGACATGGAACGCCGCCATCGCCCGCCGTCAGCTCGGTTTTCACCGGCAACTACGTCTCCCCGACTCGCAGCTGGTGCCAGATGACGGATCCCGGGATCCGAACACCCAGCCTCAGGCCGACCACCTCTGACTGAAGAGATGACCACCATCGTCGGCTGCAACGGTCAGAACAGATCTGATGTATGCTATTTTTTTAGTAAAGTTAATCAAAATTATTTTTTCTTCTATTTAATTCTGAGTGGTTTTTTATATAGTTTTTTTTTTTTCTGCTACATTTTTTTTTCTTTTTTTTTTCTGAGTTGTAATAAGTCATTAAAAATAAAAAAGAGGCGCAATGCTCGTTAATTTGCTTCAAGCCTTTTGGAATAGTGTCAACTGCACTGCACATAGCTCTGTGCAGTCTACCGTATTCCTCAAGGCTTGAAGCTAACCAACATGCAGGAGCATTGAGCCTCTTCGTCATCGTCTCTGCACTCAGGGCTTATAAACAGCTGCGAGTGCCTCTCGCTTGGCGAGGTGGGACTAAAAAAACAGCTGCAGGAAGAATAAACAAAAAAATAGCTGCAGAAAATAAAAAAGTAGTTACACGGGTCCATTGGTACCGGTTCATGGCACCAACCGGTACCAATGCCTCTCTTTGGTCCCGGTTGGTGGCTCCAACCGGAACGAATGCTCATTGTTAGTCCCGGTTGGAGCCACCAACCGGGACCAAAGGTCTCCGTTTCCCGCCCTTTGCGCTGCTGAAAAGAGGCCTTTGGTCCCGTTTGATCGCTCCAACCGGGACTAAAGGTTGCATTAGTCCCGGTTGGAACGACCAACCGGGACCAATGCTTCTGCTATATATACTGGACTTAACATTTTTCACCAAGACCCATCTCTTTCTCGCCCCGACGCCTCTGCTCCTCGTCGCCGTCGCCGCTGAGCCCTGCCCCGCGCCGCCCCGAGCCCGCCGTGGTCGTCCGCGCACGTCGTCGCCGCCCCCATCGCCGCCCGCGTCCCGCGCCGCCCCGATGTTGTCGCCAGCCGTCGCCCCCGCGCCGCCCCGAGCCCGCGCGCCGTCCCCCTCGCCGCCCCGCGCCCACGCCGTCCCCGTCGCCGCCCCGAGCCCGCTGTTCTCGTCGCCCCTGCCCCGCGCGCCGCCCCGACCCCGTCGTCGCCCCCTGCCCCGCTCCGCTCGACGCCGATGTGAGTGTTTTTTTATTTTTGTTAGATTTTTTTAGATTCTTTTTGTAGTTCATAGATTTTTTTTGTTAGGTTAGATGTGTAGTAATTTAGATATGTAGTTCATAGATTTTTTTTTGTTAGATTAGATTTTTTTGTTAGATTAAATGTGTAGTAATTAATTTGTTCATATTATGTTAGATTTTTTTGTTAGATTAATTAGATTTTTTTTGTTAGATTAGATATGTGTAGTAATTAATTTGTTCATATTATGTTAGATTTTTTTACTGTTAATAGATTTTTTTTGGTGATATTATTATTGAATATGCATGTTTGGTGATATTATTGTTGATAGATTTTTTTGGTGATATTTAGATTGTGTAATTAATTTTGTTCATAGAATTTTAATGATTTTTTTTATCATTGTATTTAGAAAAAGGAAAAAAAGAAGAAGTAGTTTATATAAAGTTGAACTAGCTAGTTGATTTAATAAACTAATTTATTTTACTATATAATGAAGTAGTTTGTTTTTAGTAAGTACTACTTATTTATTTATAGTAAGTGCTTAATTAGTAGTTGAACTAGATAGTTGATTTAATTAGATTTTTTTGTTAGATTAAATGTGTAGAAATTAATTTGTTCATATTATGTTAGTTTTTTTTGTTAGATTAATTAGATTTTTTTTGTTAGATTAGATATGTGTAGTAATTAATTTGTTCATATTATGTTAGTTTTTTTCTGTTAATAGATTTTTTTGGTGATATTATTATTGAATATGCATGTTTGGTGATATTACTGTTAATAGATTTTTTGGTGATATTTAGATTGTGTAATTAATTTTGTTCATAGAATTTTAATGATTTTTTTGTTCATAGTATTTAGAAAAAGGAAAAAAAGAAGAAGTAGTTTATATATAGTTGAACTAGCTAGTTGATTTAATAAACTAATTTATTTTACTATATATAGAAGTAGTTTGTTTTTAGTAAGTACTACTTATTTATTTATAGTAAGTGCTTAGTAGTTGAACTAGATAGTTGACTTAATTAATAAAACTACTTTTATTTAACTATATATAGAAGTAGTTCCCGTGTCGACGTCGGCGATGCCTATCCCGCATCCTCGTCGTCGTCGACTCGGCGGTGGAGGCCTGCTTGATCAGGGCCATGTTCGGGACTGGGCTCCGCCGGGTTGGTATTGAGAGGTGCTACCTTCCGGGGGACGTAGGTTGGTGAGGAGGCAGCCCGTTGTTGACCCGATCCTTGTTTGGTGGCGGTCGCGTGGGCCAGTGACGGTGGTGAGGCATCCAGACACCGCGGAGGTGGTACGTCACCGTGTCAGCGAGGAGGACGAGCACGTCCGTCGCTACATGGTTGCATTGGAGGGGAGGTTCGACAATACCTGGCAGGTTCTTCAGGGATCTCACTGGAGCTATGATCCTGTGATGGTTCCTTATCTTTGGGTGTCCACCGCCCGCGTCGATACCCGTCGGGCGCTACGGTTCTAGTTGTATTAGTGATAATATTCGACGATGTACGGACACCAAGAGATGATGTACTTTTGCTTATAATTATTGAATGCATGCTAATTTGAATACTATACTTTATTTTATGATTTGGTTTTGCTTATTTTATGATTTGGTTTTGCTTATTGAATGCTCATATTGGATAAGTTCTCCTTCATTCCCGTGTGCTAGACAATTTGGTATAATAATGCATTCGGGAATGAAAGAGGAGCTACGTACGTACATCGATCATCGATAGTCAACCCGTGATTAATAATAATGATCTAGTTTAATATTTGAATTATGAATGTAGGCCGGAAATGTCGTACTCATCGGACGACAAAAACCGCCCGGGGCAGTGCGACTGGTGCCACAACGACCGAGGTATCTGCGACAGGTTCATTGAGCTGGACGAAGATCGGCGCTTCAGCATTAAGCTCGAGGAGACCTGCGATGTTCATACGGTACGCAACGACGACAATAGTTTTTTTCGTAATTAAGCACGACTTCAACTATTTTAACGTGTATTTTTCATCTTTTCCAATTCGACTAGCTTATCCCATGCTTTGCAAGATGCTATGTCTTGGAGAGGATGGGTTTTGAAGACCATGAAAATTTCGAAACCAAAAAAATTATCCTAAGTACCCATCATGGTGTGGATTTTCAAGTAAAGTTGTACAATGCTCAGAGTGTAACCCATTTTGGTTGCAAAAATTGGGATGCATTTTGCAAGATGTATGGTCTTGATGAGGGTATGCTTGTCACCATGGATCTTGGTGATCCTACAATCGAGCAAGAGACACCTTCGATTTGGGTCCTTGTGGATACACCTCCAGTTCTTCCCTCATGTGAGCTAAACATAGTTATTAAGTAATTTATATTGTTTATTTCAAAATATATAGTTGACGACTTATCTCCATTGACAGCTTATTTTCATTCTTCAAAGAATGTGCGGAAGATGGTAGACAGAACGTACTACACCGAAGGCTCCGAATTAACTTATCAGGAGAAAAATCATCTGGTCAGATTTTGTACTGATCTTGAGAATTACAATATCTACAATCAAACTCCTCAACATTATGGTCAATACGTGCCACTAGTGCACGTGTTGAACTACAGTAACTACCATGGAGATACCCTGGTAAGATTATTTTTTACTATTACAACATCCATGCATCTTTTTGCATACTTCTAAAACTAGTACATCATTGCTAACTACGAAGTTATTACTATGTTTTTCAACAGATAATCCCGAATGATTGTGTGCCTCATCTGATGTATACACATGGTAGCCTTCATGTTTTGAACATACGACCAGGGCATCCTACGAATCTCAACTGTCCATACTGGGTTTCTAAAAGAAGTGGAGACATAACAATCAAAGAATGGAAAAAATGTATGGACAGTCGTAAGGAGCTTCTTGGAAGCAATAAGCAGCGAAGGGCAAGAATTGGAGACAGGATGATCGCCATTCTTCATAATGGAGAGTCAGGGTCTATATTGTTTTATGCTATTTTACCTTAAGGGTGTTTAGGTCCTACCTGATACTGATGATCATGTGCTAAGAACAATTATGTAGGGTTGGGTTCAATGACTATATATGAGGATGATGATCGTATGACTTATTATTAATAACGAGTAGAAGTTGTATGATGATGCATGATTAGTAGGACTTGTCATTATATATATATATATATATATATATATATATATATATATATATATATATATATATATATATGATGATGATGTATGATGCAAAGCATGCATGAGCATGTTATATCTGCGGGTGCAATGAACATAGCAGCAGCGTTGATAAACCAAGGACGAAGATAAGAGAGGACACTTCTCTCTATTAGCTAGCTATAACAACAACCTAAAAATAACCCCCAAAACCCCTAAAGCAGCCACTTTTGTAAAAAAAACTGACTTTTGGTCCCGGTTGGAGCCTCCAACCGGGACCAAAGGCCCCGTGACTGGGCTCGGCGCAGAGGGCCACGTGGAGGCACATTGGTCCCGTTTCGTGTTTGAACCGGGACTAATGGGTGGAGGCATTAGTAACGACCCATTAGTCCCGGTTCTTGAACCGGGACTAAAGGCCCTTACGAACCGGGTCTAATGGGTGGTTTTCCACTAGTGTAAGTCATGCTTCACCCCCTCCCATTGCCCCCTTTTCACCATTCGAAATCCCAGGCCGCCATAACCTCTCCGCTCCAGCCGCAAAATCCCACCCTCCTCCATCTGCCACGTCACCGCTGCCCAGCCGAAGCCTCTTCCTCGACGATGTCGTCCACCACAACAGCTCGACGTCCCTCGTCCACCTCCCTGGACGAGGATCCGTCGTCCATCTCGTCGTCCCGCCAGTTCAGCCGCCCCGTCCTCCACCTCCAAGGAGCTGCTCCGACTATCGCCTCGTCTATCGCGGCTGCTCCAACTCCACAGCGCCGCCTTAACCTACTCCACCGGAGCCGCAGCATCCTCACCGACTCCTCGGACAAAGCCGAGGCCTACTCGGCACCACCAAAGAGGTTGTACCCTCATCGCATCACACCTTCTCCTTAACTCAACCTCCCGGCGCTGACGGTGCTCCAACCCGCACCCCCATGGAGAGGCTACCTTGAAGCTGGCGCCGCGGGCGACATCTCCATGGCGGCTCTCCCCCAGTGCGAGGCCCCTTCGGCGGCGGCGTCCATACCAGCCAGATTTGCTGCTGCTGCTTTGGCTGTCGCTCGCTCGCTCGCGTTGCTGCTACTGCTGCTCCGGCTCTCGCTCGCTCGCCCAGCTGCTGCTGCTGCTCTCCCCCTCGCTCGTGCTGCTGCTCTGCTCCGATTAAGCCACACTTCAGTCGACTGAATCGACTTTTGGGTCAGTCGATTTTCAGGGGTTGGGGGGCTCGCCGGAGTTAAGGAAGAAGCACCCGCAATGGGGATGGGGGCTCACCGGAGAGGTACCCCACTATCTATCTTAGGGTTCAGGGTAGGGGGCGGGGGGCCTAGAGGGCTGGCCGGGGCGGTGGTGGCGAGTTGTTTCGAGGCGGCGAGGTGGCGCTGGGGCCGGTGGTTCGGCCGGTGGTGGCTGGGGGCTCAGGGGGTGCAGGTTGAAGATGAACTGCATGCCCTCCCTAAACTACATGTCAAGTGTCTCTCTGCTACCATTGCGTTCAGTTTCGACAGTAGCATTCAGATTCCATAGTAAATTTTAGTTTCAACAGTTAAGTTCAGAGTCAACAGTTTTTACCTCATCTGTTGTAGTCAGGTGATTTTTGGTGATGTAAATTTTACATCCAATTTACATCATCTATTGGAGATGCTATTAGAACCCCACTTGAGATTGACGATGTCTGTCGTGTGCTGCTTCAGCCTTGACGTCTTATGGCTCACCGGAGCTGCTCCAACGACAGAACGGTCCATCACAACAGAGCGGTGCCCTAGACGCCATCTACAGATTCCATAGATCTTCCTCCACACCTCTGACAGCCACCTCTGTCTCAACTGCTTCAGCGACCAACCCAATGATGTTGAGGTCGACACGACTATGGCAAATAGGTTGTACACTTGTTGCATCACTTATTACTATACATTCACGTCGATCCATTAGAGCTATTTTGGTTCAACGGAGAAACATAGCAATAGGGAATTTTCCAATGGC